>CM076239.1:46649419-47899419 GCA_038380155.1 Pseudococcus jackbeardsleyi
AAATATTTGTTCTGAGCTAAACGGGGCTCGAGGCACCTGAGCCTCCCTCCTCTTCTCACGGGTGCGCTTATCGTTGGAATCATCCAATTGTCGATATACGAAAGGGAAAATTTTTCCATTTGGTGTGTTTCTTTCGCCCGGATTGGATAATTTTTCCGCATGGTAAACCCAGAGACATTTTTTGGGTTTCATAAATTGGCAGCGTTGTACGCCTAGAGAAATTTCACCCTAAGTAAACTCCATCTTATTATTTTGTATTGTCGTAAAAATATAAATAAAGCCGATTGAAGATAACACAGGGTATCCATGAACAGCATGTTAAATTTTCGCACCCATTTACGCGAAAGTTTACATAAGAAAAGAACTAAAATGTCGAAGTTTTTGGCGAAGAAACGTCGCGTAGCTTCGAGTCGAGCCGGTGTGTATAAATTTACGTTTTTCTCTCTCTCCGCCTTACTGTGCCGAAAAAGTTCTCGAAAATATTGTCTTGAATATAAATTTGATGCGTTTGATTAACGTTTGATTTATTTTTAAAATTTAGCGAAAAGTTTTTGTTTTGAAAAAAAAAAATATGTCCAACTTTGAAATTTTGTATTGTTTTTGTGGATATAAACGAGTGAAAAAAGCTGCCAGCTATGGCGAAAGCATTTTGAATGTTGGTTTATGTGACATCGATAATTCAACAAAGATCGACGCCGGGGTAACGCAACCAACTTACTGGATGTAAGAATTTTTGCGAAATTATTCTGGACATGACGTTTTTGTATGAAAAAAGGACCATTTGGCGGTGCTATAAAACGTTGAAAATGAATTTCGCCGTACCTATGATTTGGCATGTTTATACGACATTGTCGTTCAACGGTTACGATTTTATTGAAACTTTGAGAAACGGACTCGAATTTAACAACTTTTATCGAAACCCAGTTTGTATCACTTTGATAACGTTTTTTCAATTAATTCGGGGGTTCTGGAGTTTTGAAATATAGGTTAATCGGGTTTAATTTGGAGTATAACATAAAATACTTTAGTATATATTTGTTGAGTATTTTTTGGGGGGAAAAAATTATAGGTACGTAAACTACCTATTTATACGTGAAAATTTCCAAGTAGGTACCTATTAATTTTTTACTCTTAAAAAAGTATGTTTGACAAATAGATTCTAAGGATGAAAATACCTGCCGATGATATCCAGTTTTTAATTATTTAAAATTTTTCATCAGACATCACGCCGTTTTGGGTTTTCTTTAAATGTTTCTGATGAAACAGATTAAGCACTGATGGTGAAAATTGAAGAAGGATCAATTTTACGACTTGGATATCTAAATTCATAGGGTTGCTGACGTGTAGCATTCATAAAAGTACAAAAACAGTGAAATAGAATTCATGTTTACCCCCCCCCCGTATTTGTTCAGTTTTGTTCAATTTTGTTGAATTTTAGGGCATTTTATCGTTTATCAGAGTGGGGGGTTCTGCGCCAGGAGGCAAGATTTCTGATAAAAATTATGCATTTTCGATTAGAATATTGCATTTCGAGTATTTTTCGTTGAAGATTCCTCGTATTTGTTCAATTTTGATTCGATTTCAGTTCATTTTATTGATTATTAGAGCAGACGGTTTCTGCGCCAGGAGGCAGAATTTTGACGAAAATTCAACTTTGATACATCTTTACGATAATTCCTGTCGTTTTCAAATGTCGAATTGTAATCGAATAGGTAATTACAGACACGATCTGGAAATGTAGTAAAAATTTTTATTTTTACTTCAACGCAGGTACGAATCTTGAAAAATTCGAAAATATCTATTTCAATTTCTGCACATGTTAATTAAGTAGATTAAAATCAGGAGTTTCTTGAAAGGGTGACTTTTTTGAAAAATATCTACTTTGAATTGACAAAAAAGTGAAAAGAAATCATACTTCGAGTTGAAACAATCCATCTAATTAGGAAAATTTTTTACTTATTGGCCTTGTCACCTCTCCTAAAAGCCTTTTGCAGTTTGCTCATGAGAGTACTATTTTTTTGAATAGGTACTTGAAAGAGAATGGATTTTTTTTGGAAAATTTGAATTCATAAAAGACACGAGTTTCAACATTTTTCTTCATTTCGAAGGAAATTTCTGTAGGTGGGGGTGATTTGATAAAAAAAAAAAATCATCATCAATAATTTTTATAACACACCTCGTTAAGTACAAACTTCAAAGCGAAAGAACCAACCTCATTCAACGTTGGATCATCGCCTTTTTTCACTGACTGAAATGACATTTTGAACTCATAACACTTACACATTAACCTAACACACGGAATACAGACTACGCGCATTGAGTGCACTGATCAACAGAAATACATCATCGCAGGGTTACCAACTGTACACCAAAAGGGCCACATCCGGCCATTTCAGAAGCCCCGAAAAATGATTGAAAATGTTTCAAATTCCAGTTGAAATTTTCGAGAACTCTTAACTTGAAGCGGTCAAAATTGACTGATTAAAATCGACAGAATTAAGTTACTGTAGGAATCAGTGAAAAAAATTACTGATTCAATCAGTGAATTTTCAGGGACATCAGTAAATTTTTACTGCTTCAACAATCAAAATTCACTATTTGAATCAGTAATTTTTCACTGATTAACTGGGGAATCGTGGGATTTGACTAATCATCAGTGACTTGATTTTCTCTATTTCATCGGTCAATTTAGGAATTTTTGACTGATTCAAATGAAGAGAGAAGTTATACCAATCGGTAGGTACTAGATTTCTACGTAAAAAAAAAAACACAGCAACAGCACAAAAAATTTACAATTTTTTTTGGGTTGCCCAATATCGACTACCTGTAGGTACACTCTTAATTTGAATTAGTCAAAAGCTCTTGAATTGACCGATGAAAAGAAAATCAAGTCACTGATAATCAGTCAAATTCCACTGATTCTCCAGTTAATCAGCGTCATTTTACTGTCTATCAGTGAAAAATTACTGATTCAAATAGTGAATTTTCATTATTGAATCAGTAAAAAAAAATCACTGATTGAATCAGTAATTAATTAACGATTGAATCAGGGAAGTTTTATTTTCACTGATTGAGTAGTGAAAATTCACTGATTGAATCGTAATTTTTTTTACTGATTCCTACAGTGACTTGATTTTGTCGATTTCAATCAGTTATTCTTGACTAATTCAAATTAAGAGAGTGTCAAAAGCTCTTAAATTGACTGATGAAATAGAGAAAATCAAGTCACTGATAATCAGTCAAATTCCACTGATTCCCCAGTTGATCAGCGTCATTTTACTGCCAATCATTGAAAAATTACTGATTCAAACAGTGAATTTTCATTGTTTAATCGGTAAAAATTAGTTGACTGAATGAAATCAGTAAAAGATTACTGATTCAAATCTTCAAATCAGTGCATTTCCACAATTAAATCGGTAAAAAAATCCCTGATTGAATCAGTGATTAATTACTGATTCAATCAGTAAATTCACCGATTTAATCAGTAAATTTTTTCATTGATTCCTATAATGACTCAATGTTGTCGATTTTAATCAGTCAGTTTTGACTGGTTCAAATTAGGAGACTATACATTCTATAGGAAATCTCATGATTTTTTTTTTCATTTTTGTCTTTTGTGAATATTTTTTGCGAATTTTAACTTAGACTCGTGATTTTGGTTCCATTCGTTTCATCTATGAAAAAAAAAATCAAAACGACATGAATTAATTTCGAACATGACGGGGCATATTTCTGAGAGTGTTTGTAGGGGCCAAGAATATATTCAAATTTTGTGCTCTGTTAATTAAAAATTTATGAAAAATTTTTGATTGGCCCCAACGTTTTGAGTGCTCACTAAATCTGAAACAGTCAAATAACTGAAAATTGACTGATTAAACAGCGAAAAGTATGCCACTGTTGATCAGTGAGATTTGTCTGTCAATCAGTGAAAAATTACTGATTTAAGTAGTGAATTTTCATTTTTGAATCAGTAATTTTTTTTTAACCACTGAAATGAATCAGTAAAAATTTCAATTTACTAATTCAATCAATGATTGATTAAGTAAATTAAAATTTTTACTGATTCAAAGATGAAAATTCACTGGTTAAATCAGTAAAATTTTCACTGATTTCTACAGTTGCACAATTTAAGCTTTTTAATCAGTCAATCTTTACTGATTCAAGTTTGGAAAGAGCTTGAAGCTTGAACTGGAATAACTTCAACGCTTTTTCAAACTTCTAACCCAAATGGTTTGAAAATTTGAATTTATCTAATTTTTTTTTTTTTTAAAGAAGAAGAAGTTGGCTAATTTGGACATCTTACCTTTGGGTATTCTGGAATGTAAGTAGGTATCTACCTACTTATAATTTTTGAAAAGAGAATGTTTACATAATTTGTATATTACAGAATGAGTTAGAATAGAGAAAGCCAAGTGTGGGTTAGGTACTCAAATTGTAGATATAGGTAGGTATAAAAAACCGAGCCATCGCTGCCTTTGTAAACCTACGATAGGACTTCCTGATAATTTTCTTTCGTCGGTGTAATAATGAAATCTTTTTGAAATACATGTCTTTGCCCATATAAACGGTAAGATGTTTGAAGTATCTCTTCCATGTGGATTGCTACATTGTCCGTGTTATTATAACGTATTGCCCAGTATTACGCGAAGATTGCGTGAAAACTCACGTTTATTTTATGATTTATGGAGCTAATTTCACTTTGTACTCTTCCCATTTTTATTTCGCTTATTACTATTTTTTGTTTTGCTTTTTCATCGCATGCGTACGCGTATATCGAGGAATAGCATTTGCTGAAATTAAATTTCATAACTGAAATGAAATATTTATATGAATATGGAACCCTCTAATGCTATACTATTCAATTCTATAAACTTGATATAAATCTTCCCTTTTGTTATTATTTTTCATGAAACACGATGCTTTAGAGTTCATTCCCTTTAATAGTTTAATACTGCTAATAAAATATTTAATCTTGAAACAATAAATTGCCAAATCTTTAGATCTTGATAATGATTTAACGACGGCGAAAAACTTTCCGTATTATTGCCTGATCAATGTATCGTAAAACAATAATTCAGTACGAGATGCAAATTATCGATTAAACGATACAATCAACCGAACTCTTTCAAGTTGCTTTACTAAATATTTCTTGTTTTGTTTCAAAAGAAATGGTGAAAATTCGTTTCGAGCGAAAGCTGTCGCCAAAACAGTATTTTCAAGAGTGAAAAAAAATAATGTCGAAAAAGTAAACCAGACTGCAAATTTTCAAAAGTGAAAAGTACAAAGAACAGAAGGCAGTTGTTCGAGTTTCAATGTCAAATATTTAAGTAGGTAGGTATTGATCAGCAGCGTGAAATTTGATTTAAAAAGTCTGCTGTTTAATTGACGTGGGTTGAAATATTATAGTTCGCGTGTAATATAAAATCAACCACCTGTAAGTACGGAGTTAATTAATCGAGAAAAAACACGTGGATTTTTTTATGCGATTTCCATGTCGCAGTCGAACTTTGCCAAGAAAAGTTTCGTCGACTTGGTGTAAAGTGGTCGTGTTCGGTGCTGCGATGCTGTGTAAAGCCGGATCGTCTTTAGATTTAAGCATATATAATTGCGATCAGCAGAAAGAAGATTTAACCAAAGGTAAATTAAGACGGGTATTTACAACCCACGTGCGAAGAAAATCGCAGAAGAAAAATGCCAATACGTTCAGTCTGTCTAGACTGATGAAAGAACCGTTGCGAGTGATACATTCCGTACCACTGAATTATTCCACGTGGTAAGTAACTCGAAATTTTCAACAATTTGTATTTTTATTGTTTCGTGTGGTAGTTGAAATATCTCCTTGATGGTTTTTTAAAGATTTTTCTGCGATGAATTTGAATTTATTATTTATTTTGTTTTATGAGAAAAATTCGATGGGGTGGGAAACAGAATTTCGGGTCTATTTTCTGAAACAAAATGAATAAAAGAGTACTTAATAAAGAAATAGCGATTTTCACGAAAAGGATTTAGTGATAATTTTTAGAAATTAAAAAAATATATATTTCATAATCAAAATCTGAAAATGGAGAATGTATAAATCAACTTGAGGATTTCAGATTGAGAATTTTTCGTTATTGCAACATGAATATGCAATGATGCTGGAAGGGGAGGAGGGGAGAGATAAATCTGCAAAAGAGACCAAATCTTACACGACAAATTTTATCCACCATTGAGGTATTAAAATTCAGCCAGACTTAAGATAAAAAATTAATTTGATGAGTTTTTATTAAAATATCTGATATTATTACCTAATCTTCCTCGCCTTTAGTTTCTTTTTCAATTCACAAATTTACTAAAAAAAATTCAAAATTCAAAAAATCAATTAAAAAATGTGATATTTTTGTGATTTTTCAACTTTATGTCAGATATATTTAAGCAAATTTTCTATTTTTCAGTATCTTAATTCAATATTTTATTTTTATAATTGAGGACTTTTTATTGAAATGTTCAACATTTTTTCTCTTTAAAAAAAATACGACTTTACTGGGCAGTTTCAGGAAATAGAACATGAATTTTTTAATATTAGTTACCTAGGTACTATCAGACTGTTTTATCTTTACTTCAATAATATTTTATTCGTCTTTTTTCAAAAAAAACTTGAAATTTTACTTTTTTGGGGTTTTTTCTTTTTTTTCTCTAGAGAAAAGTTGTGAATTTTTTTTCTACGCTGGAAAATTTTCAACATTTATTTTCGATTTTTACTAAACGAAAAGTATTCTGAATGAAAAATGTGGATCATGAAAAAACAAGGAAAAGGTATACCTGCTTGAGGAAAAACGTGTGAAAAGTCATGAAAATTTGAAAAGCCAATCAAATACACAAACACATCTCGTTTAAATACCCGTTTTCCCTTTTTTCCTTTTTGTTAAGAAAATGACTCTTCCTTCATCGCGAGATGATATTTTCAATGTATAATTTTTTTATGGGCAGAAACCCAATTTTGAGGTATAGGGGGTTTTATGGGGGAGGGGGAAGAAAAAATATAGTATTCACTACAAAAAACGATTTTTTCGTCAAACTGATGAAAATTGGTTTCTATTAGTTCCTTATCAAATATCAATATTTTCGAGCTTCCAAATATGTGACCATTTTTAGCCATTCTGAAACCTTCAGCGAACTTTAGATTTTTTCCGAAACTTCAAATTTTTTCCGGAAGATACTCAAAAGAAATGGAGAATCAATTTTTGCCTTTTTCCGACCAATTTTATGAGAAAATCTGTCTTAGGTATGATTTCCAAAGAAAAACCATATCTACATGTGTTGGAAAAAATTGAAATATTTTAAAAACACAAATTCGCTGAGCCACCTTTCTGCTTGTCGACAGTAAAACTTTCCTTCAATTAATTTTTATTTTGATGAAATTTTCATTTCAAGTTGGCATACCTCCCTCGGCCCCGCAAGATGAAAATAACGCTGTACAGCCTGTGGGCCATATGAAGGCGTTTATATGGCCCAGTGACGCTCTGTAGGCTCTGTAGGAGTGGTAACCCTGCGGTTGAAGTAGCTGAGCTAGGCGATCCTTCATCTTCGGGTGTTCCCAGAATCGTTTTCTAAACCTTTTTTTTTTTATTTTTTGGATAATATCTTGAGTAGGTACCACTAAAATTGAGATGAACATGTTGCCTATCTTGAAAATTGAAGGGGCAAAAAATCTGCCTCCAAAAAATTACTTGAAATTTTTTTCAACTATTGGAATGGATAGTACGAGACTTCATGATGACTTTTAGCCCGGCTTGAAAATTGAAGGAGCCATAATAAAATAAATTTTAAAAAATTTCAACGATGGGAATGGATAGTATAGGTACTTTGAAAACTGAACCAATTTTTACTTCATAACTTTTAGCCCAACTCAAAAATTGAAAAATTTGCCAAAATAATTGTTCAAAAAAAGTTCTGAAAAAATAAATCAATCGAGAGAATGGAAAGTACGTTGAAAACTGCAGATTTTCTTAAAATCAAATATGAAGGGGCGAGTTATTTACCAAAAATAAATGAGCTTCAAAAAATTTTCAAATTGTTTCAATTTTGAATTGCCCTTGGTCCCTTTATTTTTTATGTTGAAAAAAAGTCTATAGAACACAATTTTTCAATTTTTAATGAATTATCAATTTCCTTGACCAGTTAATTTTTTTAGAAATTTTTTGAACCATTTTTTGTATGCCTCTTTAATTTTAGGCAAGAAGTCATAAAGTGAAAAATTGTTCGGATTTCAAAGTATCGTCCATTCTCATAGTTGAAAAAAAAAATGATCAACGTAATTTTTTTAGAAACGGGAGTTTAGCCCTTCAATTTTCAAGATAGACAACATGTTCATCTCAACCATTATTGAAAAAAAAAATGCTTTGTCGTGGTACTCGGTTATCCCCCCCCCCCCAAGAGTTCAGCAGACGATTCATGGAACGTCTTTTTTTTTTTTTTGAAAAATTAAGTACACTTGAAAACCATAATATAACCTGGATAAATTAGGTATATAAAAATTACCCTTGATAGAGCTCGAAAATTAATTTTCCAGTAGAAGTTTCCTTTTGATTGAACTCCTTCTAAAAGACCCAAATCCGGTGTCATTCAAAAACCAATTTTGACTCCCAAAGGGTGGTTTCTAAATCAGGCTCACAGATATTTTTTTCATCATTTGACAGACGCTTTAAGACAGTTTGGGTTTAGGATTACCGAGCAAATTCCCTTCGAACAACACAATACGATATTTTATTTTAAAATTAATCTAATATAACAAAACGCGTTATAAATATAAAACCACTCCTCAAAAATGAATTTGGTCCATTGATGAACCGCGTAGACGACAATTTTCACGACAAAAATATAGATCCGAGTTGTTAGTTTTTTTTAGGATTAGACAACGCCTCAATTTGGCCAAGCTTGTTGACAATGTACCTACTCATGATGATAATTTTCAAGTAATCAGGTTGCGAAGGTAAATTAATAAGTTGCAAGGGGGAAACGTCGGGGTTGCTGTTGGCGGTGTCGTCGTCCGTGTTTAGTATAATTTTCATCATGTTATCGATGGTAAACAATGAACTTTCGGCGTACTGGGATTTACGTTCGACGTCGACTAATTGCTCAACTTTGAAGTATCGTCGCAGTCTGAATATAATTTGCTCAGCCAGCTCGGAGTTTTCCTTATCGGTCATGTCGTAGTGGTAGAACGTGGCGTTGGACCTGTTAAACAATATCAAACTATAGTGGTACGCTTCTTTCAGCACGAATAAAATTTTCTCGTATTCGGTGGCACGTTTCGAATCTAAATACTGCTTAATAGCTTCCTTCGGAGCGGATTTCAAAAACTGGACTGTTTCCGGTTTGAAAATTAACACTTGCTTGTAACTCTGTTCGAGATGATTGATGTATTCCCGTACGACGTCGTCGTTCAAGCCATCGGCATTGGTGAACTCTTCTAAATCTCGGATAATTTGCAGCACCGTTCGCAGTTTCTTTTTATAGGGTGGTTCTCTGGTATTGGCGGGTGAAGTTTGGCCGGTGGTGTCCGTTTGCACGTGTACTAATTGCGAAAAATCGTGTATCATGGAATCGACATTGGAATCTTCTAATTGGTCGATTTCCTTGTATTTGTCGCGTATCAAAACGGATAAAATTTCGATTTCGGAACGCATTCGTTTGTTACGGTCGAGTAGCTCGGAAATTGAGTACGGTGTGTCTGGATGATGAACACATGGCTCGACGTATCCGCCGGCTTCTTCTTCTTCGCTGTTTATCGAAATGTTATCGGGATCTTTTCCAAAAGACATTTTTAGAGGGGGTATTTTTCACGCCGCCGTAAACCAAATCCGGCTGGTGGGTTTTCTATTTCCTAATTGCTAGGTAAATACGAATGGTTTTTTTGACTAGGAGATAGAGAACAAGGCAATTTGAATGGTTTGGTTTACATTGAGGCTGTGGCTCGTATTTTTTTTTTTTGTGGTTTTCACGTTTTGATGGGGTTTTGTCCGACCCGAGCAAAGTTGTTCGTTACCATATCATGAAAAAATATTTACCGTTCTATTTTTTTTTTTTTTTTACCTCTCTAAGCAAAATCTAAGTACCAATTGGTCAAGAGCTCCAGAATTCAAAAAAAAAATTTAAAAAAGTTCGTTGGCTGCTGATGTGTGTATTGGAGGATGGTTTGTTCGTATCTTTTGTTTAAATTTGATTTTTGATCGAGGTATTCCTCGATTTTACTCCTTCCGAAAAACCTAAAATTAGTCCCAACTCAAGAATTAAATTTTGACCCCTAAGTTTGGTTTTTATATTCAGGCTCACAATCCTGATTTGGAAAAAAATAAAAATTTATTTGAAATTGGTAGAAATTTTTTGAAGACTTCCAATACCTCCATATGTGACCCTGCCGGAAAGAAGGGACCTAATGTAAAAAAAAAAAATCGATGTCTCATTTTTCACGTTTTTGGTCCAAATGACACTAAATCTGGACCAAACACATAAAAATAAAGACAGAGATTTTTTTCCACTAGGACCCTTCTTTACGGCAAGGTCACATATGTTTAGACAATTTCAAAAATAAAAATTATAAAAAAATTAATTTTCATAGTCTTCAAAAAATTCATTTGTCATCAGAAAATGTGTGGATTATTTTTTGATTTTTTTTTGTGGCTGAAATTGGCTGAACATTATAGAGAAAAGTCTTGAGAAAATTTCTACAAATTTCAAATATATTTTGTCTTTTTGATATTATTTGATCAAGTAAAGAACAAAACATCTTAAATACCTATTTAAAATCGTTTTTTAATTTAATGTTTATTTTTTTGCTTTCAGGTAAGTTCCTGTGATTTTCTCCGACAAGTGTTTTTATCTTCAATTCGTAAGTTAAAATTGATTTATTCTATTGTTGCATAATTTCCAAAAGCTTTAATGTAATCTGATTTAAACGATTTTCAAATTTGATGATTTCTTTTAAAAAATTCAAATTGAACTTCGAGAATTTTCATATCATCATCAAGTTCGAGTATTATTTCTACCTACTTGGTCGAAAATTTGATAAAAGTGTTGGACGATTATTAATCGATTATCAAAATAATGGATCGCACTTCGATTATTTTTTCAGAATAATCGGTAATCGATCAACCGATTTTTTCAGCAGAAATAATCGCACAATGGATTATTTTTTTACCTTCTGTTTTGGGCCAAAATTCGACAAAAATTTGAAAAAATATGACATACTTAATATCTACCAAAATCATGAAGAAAATTTAGAAAAAATAAAGGCTTTGACCTGAACAATGCTGTATATTTTTTGCTCTTTTTTCATATAATTTTTTTAATTTTCTGATATTTGAAATCTGTAAAACATTTCTGAAAAATAAGTATGAGCAATTGATTTTAGAAAATGGAAAAATTAGGTTATAACCCCCATTTTTTCTAAATTTTTACGTAGTGCCTTATTTTTCTTAATTTTTGTCCTATTTTGGCCCCAAAATTGAGGCAACATTCTTTGAAAGTTTGCAAAAAATTAAATTATATACCACTTTTCAATTCCAAATCACCCTCTTTAAGAAAAATTCGTATGAATTTCTACTGCGATTATAATCAATTAATCGATTATTTTTCATCGATTAATCGATTATTTTTCATCGATTAATCGAATGATCGATCATTTTTTTATCAATTAATCGATTGTCGATTTTTTTGAATAATCGCATTTTGCCCAACACTAAAAAAGATTGAGCGAATTTGAATGAGCTAGATGAAAGAAACAAGAATAAATTTGAAAATTATTTTTCTTATGCATGTGATTCTCTTGTGAAAATTTTTTGATTTCGATTTCGGTCGTAAGAAGTTATACCTTCAAAAGGCATTTTCAGAAATTGATCATTGAAATTTTTTTGATTTCGTCAAAATTTGAAATCACGAGTTTGACAGTCGTATCCGATATTTCAATTGAAAAAAAAAAAAAAAAAAAAAAAAAAAATAAAATCTAAGCGTCTGGCTCAATTTTGAATGCCCATATTTTGGGAACTAAAACACGAAAATACCTAATAATTTTCATACAAGTACATCCAAATAAATTTCGGGGCGTTGGCCACCTTTTTTCGCTTCAACATACGTCGAACACGTTCGAAACGATTATGCAAAAAAAAAAAAGAACGAGATAAGGTAATCTGTGAAAGTGATTCGAATACAGGGATATAGCATCTATACGAGGTTTTTCGCGTATTTCAAATCAATCGACAAATTTATTTAAATTTTCCGAATATGACGTATACGAAGGTATACATATATTACGTATAGCTACGCTGAGCTTGTTGTTATAGCAACAGCTTATACCCGCGAAAATAGTCATCAAAATGATGTTCGCCTTCTTATATATAAAACGCTATAATTTTATATCAAGACAACTTAACTACATATTTTGGGACTAGAAATACCAACCGAGTTATTGGCCTGTGCTCAAACGTGACTTTCAAACCAGCAGCGGAAAATTTTACCAAGTCGTTTGAAGATTTTTAAAACCTATTCTCTTGTGTTTTTCGTAATGCCAATGAACCCCCATGCGAATCCTTCATACCGTTCAACGAACAATATGGTGGTAACTTTACGAATCTTGGAATTGAATTAAAGAACGAAATTACTTACACGTAATGAAAAAAGAAGAAAGGTAATCAGTTTTTAACGAGATGCGCAGTTAAAAGTGAGACATTTTTTTCTCATTCGAGTGTCGATTTTTTTACTCAAAGCAATTTCGTTAAGTTTAAGTTTTACAAAAAAAAAAATAAACTTGGACAATGCTGCGAGAGCGAATTGAAATTCTCACTCGATAAGGGCGTTTTCTAGTTTTCTTCAAATCGAGAAAAACGATAGCGTTGTAATTCGAAACCTATCTTGGGCTGTATCATTAAAGACCAACATTGAATAGGTACCTATGGAAGTTTTTTTTTTGAAATACCTAAGTTTTAATAGGCCCAACCCAGGGGAAGGCTCCGGGGGCTCAAGTGGCTACCTTGAGCTCGTTAAAGAAATTTTTTTATCGTAAAAATGGAAGAAAGAAATGCATTAATTTGCTTTTCAAGTACCTACCTATGATTTTTCTTCGCCCTCATTTACTTTCTAAATCTGAATAAATCAAATAAAAGATAAATTCATATTGTTTATTTATTCAGTAAAATAAATGTCACTGGTATTTCAATCAAAAATCATAAATTACTCAGTCTATTTACAGTTTTTCAGAAAAAAATTGATTTTTCAATGAAAACTTTCGTAGAAAAATTACTTTTCTTCAGTCAATGACATGGCGAAATATTAAGAGTGAAGTATTGGGGGGGGGGGGAGATCAGAATTTTGTCAACTTTGAGACTAAAATTTGTCAAGTTCAAAATGAAATGAGTTTGAAGTAAAATTTCGGTTTCATAAAATCAGTGTTATGACGTAGGTACCGAAATCAGAATATTGGAAGAGAAAAATCTCAGAATTTTCAACTCGATTTTTGAAAATTTTCTAAAATTAATGTATTCAAGCAGGAAACATACCGACTTTTGGGGGGAGGGGTGCATAATACAAAGTTCCCAACCGAAATACATTTTCCAACCCGGTTTCTCTTTCATCTACTTCACTGCTCTCCCTTGGATAATTTCATTGTACCTGATTGAAAAACCCTTTCGAGGATGGAAAATTAAAAAAAAGATAATACAATATTAATAAATTTGTGGTTAATGTGAATACGAAAGAAATGAATTTGGCCTCAGTGAAACAAGGGCAAAGGTTTTAAAAAATCTCAATTTCAAAATGCAGTGGGAAATTTTTTAGATCAATAAAAAAAATAACTACCTGCCTACAAATAAAAAATCGGTCATTTCCACTTTAAAAATATTGAAATATTGAACAAATATGATGAAGCTGGATGCGGCGAGGCCAAAATTTAAAAAAAAAAATTAACTTGAAATTTGAGTTGAATTATGATTCTCAAAATTTAACGTTTTCTTTAAAAATTTCAATTTTTTTGGTAAAATTTGTCAACTTTTTCTGCTGGCATTTACCTTGTATCAGAGATCAGAGGACCTAGTCGCTTTTCCTACCTACCTACCCACCCACTCACCCCCCCCCCCCGTGGACAAAAATATGGAATTCAATTTCAACTTTCTGGTTGACGTAAAAATCTTCGTATACCTAATCGGTACTTGAAAATGACAAGGTGAAAATAAGAATTAGGGACAAAACTTGAGTCAAAATCTGGGGGGGGGGCAAAATGGGACATTTATCAACTAAAATTATTAAAAAAGAAGAAATTGCTGGCTCATATTTTTAAAAAATTTCCGTCTAGTGAAATTTTGAAAAACTAAATTTGCCCTTTATGAACTGCATTTTTGACTTCTAAAAAAACAAATTTCTTTAATGACCTTCCCCCCTTTTTATAAAAATGATCAGTTTTTGAAAATTCCATTCAAGATCGCCTCCAAGTCTTCTGATGAAAGCGAAAGACCAATTTTTCACGTTTCAAAATATTCACTCATCTTGAAGATATTATCTTGAGAATTAATTATTTTATTGAGCCCGAGCAGAGCAGAGGTGAAAATTTTGAAGGAAAATACATTCAGAAGCTGAAATTTCCTTATTAAAATTCGTGCTTTCTACGTGCTACTTTTTTTGTTTCTAAAAGTAACCGACATTCCTTATTGAGCTCCTCTCGTTCCAAAAAAAATCGAAACTTTGTTTAAAATTCCGTTCAAATTGTCAGATGAGGAAGGCATATTTTTTTTTCATTTAAAAATATTCAATTGTTTGGATTAGAAGGGTGGAAAATTTATACTATTATTTTGAAAAAAAATCAAGTAAGCAAAAAATTCATTTATTTAATCAATATTTCAGTTTTGAAAGGAAGATTTTTTCAGAATTTTTTTCGGAACTTCTTAAATTTTTTGGAAGCTGCTCCACAGATTTTTTGAGCATCCCAAACATATCCTAAAAATCAATTTTTTCCATGAATTTTCCCCCATTTTTTTTTTTACTGATTTTGCCCCTCTCCCTTACTCAACTTTTAGGTGAGCTATGATTCGCTTAATGAAAATCTGTTGAATCAGACTTCTGACATTTACTTTACAAGCCAAATATAATTTTGTTTTAAATGTACACCTCAAATGTAACATTGCCACACAACTTTTACCTACTCATTTCTAGTTCGTAAATATTTACCAAAGATTCCCTTTTGACGTCACGAACTTACAAGGAAGGAAATATTCGTATATGGAATATCTCATCCCATCTGAAATAACTTACACTCTGGTCGTGTCGTAGCTCTGCAGTGTTGCCGTTTACCGGATTTTCATCCGGTTTTCGGAGAATTTTTGAAGAAACGGATAACAAAACGGATGATGAACTTTTCGGATGATTTTCGGATAATTTGACCAATTTCGAAAGAAAACATCACTTTTTTCGGATAATTTTTCAACTTTTCGGATAATTCTTCATCTTATTAAAAACTATACGTCTTTTTGACCTTTTTCTTCAATATTTTCTCAAAAATTTTCGCCCTCGCTTCGCTCGGGCAATTTACTCGTTATATTTTTTTTAATTTTCAATCAATTTTCACTTTTAGCTCTGCAAAATGATGATTTTTCCAAGGTAAAAATAAGCACTTTTCTCCAATTATTGACAATTTTTATCTCTAAATACCACTTTTTACAGCTAATTATGGGGTGCCCAAAAATTTTTAAAAAACGGATAATTTGAAAATTTTCGGATGATGAATTGGATAAATGTGAAGTTTCAAAACGGTAACACTGTAGCTCTGTTGTTTTTTTTCATCGTTAACGAGATGCGAATACATGCTTCGTTTATTTATCTACGATTATGTAACAGCTATACTTTGTAGTTTGGCGGATGGCAAAATGCGTAAAAAAAAGGTCCCGAATGAAGCCGTCGGTTTGCTACGACAAACTGTTTTTGATTGTATTGGGTGATTTATTAAGTTTAACTATACATAAAGCATTCGACGTAAATCAAAGTTGCTTTATTAGGCAACACTATGTCAGAAGTGAAGCTAAAGATGAAATACTTGACGTTGTAATTAGTTTGGTATAAACACTTTTAATAATGTTTCATTGAAACTGACATCGTCGAAGTTGCCTCTTTGTTGCTTGTCATCGTACGCAAATTATCGTAAAATATTTAATTGATGTATTTTCATTGTACCTAAATTCCAAGTTACTGTTATCGAAGTAAACAGTACGTAATTTTCAGACAATCTCAATAAAATTATTAATCTATGCGTGAAATATTAAATAGTGAAGTAGGTGTCTAGCGACATTTACTCGTTCGGTACATAACGGAATTCATCGACTCTTCTTTGTTTATTCTTTTTAAATGGTTCGTTGACTGGAAAAAGAGGAAATTTGCGACTTCTCGTATCATCAAAGGTGATGGTCTGATGTGATAGTTACAATGTCGAGAAAAATGTTGTTCCTTTTAAGGAGAATTTTTTAGTCTTCCATCTTGGAAATTTTGAGATGAAAATTATTGGTGTGGGAAACCTTTGAATCTATTTTTCAGCACAGTTTTCTGGGTTTTTCCACGTGCGGTTTTTCAGAATTGGAACATGGAAATTTCCACTCCCTTCGTTTGTTTTATTCTTACCTCGATCTCGCAGAAATTAATTAAATTTCGCACGAATTTCTTGGATTTGAAATGTTTTCAAAGAAGGTGTTTGATAAGGGTGGTTATCTTTTTTTCTCTCTTCGCAAACTGAGCTTACAGAGTGAGCGCGAATTAAAACAAATTAGATGAAATGAATGTGGTGAAATTTCAGCATCTATTACTTATTCCCCATCCCCATAGGCGCACCCAGAAATTAATTAAGGGAGGGGCTCAGAATTTGAGAAAAAAAGGGGAGGGGCTCAAATTTCAAATTAAGTCATTTTTCACTGATATTTCAATCAAAAATCATCAATTTTTCCTGACAAACAGAGAATTTATTGAGAATTTGGTGATTTTTGACTGAAAAATCAATCAAAAATTGTCAATTTTTGAAATAAAAGGATTAAATTTTTTGAAAAAATATACTTTGAAGAGCAAAAAAATTGACTTTTTTCTCATTTTTGAAGCAAAAAATTATTTTTTCCGGGCTTAAGGGGGGCTCGGGCCCTCTGAGCCCTCCCCCCTTGGGTGCGCCTATGCCCATCCCTTTCTATTAATTTTATTTCTATGGAAAAATTTATTCAGGTTATGTCCATTTGACCCTTCAACACGAGTATTTATTTTTTAAAAATAATTTCATAAATTTAGAAAAACACAGAATGTATTTTGAATAGGTAGGTACCTCTTAAAAGAAGGTGGAAGTAGGAGAAAAATTTCTGAAAATGATATTTTTGAGGTTAAATGAATATACTTTGATTTTTTGGTTGAAAATTTTCCAGAAAATGATTTTTTCTGAGTAACACGAAAAGTAGTCATTTTCAAAAGATCTTAAAACGGTAGGGGGGGTGAAAATTTTCTAACGATGGTTTTAATGAATAAATAAATGTATACTGCGGCCATTTTTGGAAAAATTCGCCCAAAAATAAAGTTTCCTCATTTTTTGAGATGAAATAAAAAACAATGGAAAAAATCACTTTTTTGCCATTTTTCCAACCACAAAAAAAGAGACTGGAATCAAAATCATAATGGCCAATGGTATCATTGAAATTAACCATCTATACAAAGACTATGGAGAAACGATGATCCCTTAGAAAGGACTATCTGAATAAATATTTGAAAATTTTTCCACCACTGTTTTTTTTTTTCAACTTTTTGAGGTTTAATAATCAGTAGAGAGCCCTTTAAAGTGCGGTAAGGACAGTTTTTCAATTTTTGATCAGTTTTGGGAAAAATTAAAATGGGAAATTTCATTTTTTAAAATTTCGAACGTTCTATTGTGTAACATTCACATTGATTCTCATTGAAAAGTTTTTTATGCTTTGCCTATTCAAACTGGTTCGAACTTTTCACTGATGAGTGTCTATAGAAAAATTTTATTTTCGTCTGTTTTGATTTTTTATGCTTTGAAAAACCTCTAAAAAAAATCAAATTTCTGCTATTTGCACCAAATGAATTCTCAATTAGGATTCCCTGTGAAAAAAATTCCAAAACTTGATTGTTCAAAGTTGAAAAATCGATTGATTGCCTAAATGATTTATGTAGCTCCTCAGAATCAATTTTAGGATCCCATGAAAGTAAAATTGAAAACTTTTAATTTAAATTTGAAAAATTAATTGATTGCTTAATGTGATTTAGCTCCACAGAATCACTCCATATATTTGATTTTAGAACTGAGTAGAAGGTTTGAGAAATTTTGTTGATTTAATTAGATACCAGCTTAATGATAAATCAAAGTAATTTTTTGAAGTTGGTATTTCATGAAAGTTCAATAATTTTTATAAAATAAGTATTTTATTCTGACTTCATTCAGAATTTTTTTTTCTTTTATTTGAAATTATATGAAAAATTTAGTGCACATATTTTCATATTACCCCTCATTTTCTTTGATAAAATGAAAAAAATATACATTGATGATTTTTCGTTTCTCCCTCCTTCTTCATTTGCAATTGAATACGTCACTACAAAAGGGGGTATAAGTTGACATATGCCCTTTTTGAGGCCACAAGTGATTATGATACTGTGAAGTCTCCTCTATCCAATGAGACCACTCCCACATCGAGATCTTGAAAACTCGCCGAGTTATAGCCAATTGAAGTATCAGAAATCGTAAAAATTGTTCCACTCTCAGGCAACCGGACACTAATTTTTTCGGTTTTGTCATCATTTTTTCAATTGTAGTGCCTTTTTAGCAATATTTTGTCCGATTTGATCACAAAGGAGTAAAAATATTGAAATTTAATACAAAATTTACCGGTTTTGTGTTTACAAGTTTTAACATGTTTACAATGGATTCGTTTAGATCACAAAAAAACACAAAAGTTCTTAGATGAATATCTTTGTCCCTGAACGATGTAGGGAAAAAAGTTAAATACAAAAATGTTCCTTTTTTGTCCTCTACAAACTTTGTATTTAGAGTTTTTAAAATTTTTCGAATTGAAGGAGTTATGAGCTGAAATGATGACGAACTCGGGAGAAGAAAAAAAGTCACAGCAAAAAGGGCATATAACTTGTCACTTTAAAACGATCATATATAAAACATTTTAGGTTGTACAATAATGATAGCGCTGTTTTCTTGTAGAGGAAGGTTGATATTTCAAGATATTTAACTTTCTCAATCGTACTCCAACATTTAGTTACCAAGAATACCATTCCAAAACTTCAATCGACGATTCCCAAAAACGCCATTTTTTTTATATGCTCTTTTTGCAGTGACTTATTCAATTTTATGTTGCAACGTGCTAAAAATCGAGTCAGTTGAAATAATTTTCAAGCTTAGGTATTATTCAAAATTTTTCAATTCTTATATGGCCGTAAAATTAAGGACTCCGTTATTCATAAAAGACAAAAAAAAAATCAAATTGCAATTAATGTTACTGCTTTCAGTTTTTTTCCTTTTTTAAAAATCTTTCATTTGATCTTAATGAGAAAAAAAAACTGAAAGAGGTTGAAAAAGTTCATGTTTATTTAATCGAACGAATAAATGCGGAAAATTGATCATTTTTTCCGAATATATCAGTCTTCTATTGTATAATGGCCTCATTCTACAAACGTGGTGGTTTTTTTTCGATTACAATTCACTGAAAATCAGTAACAGGCTTCTTCAATTCGAAAATATTTCAAAGGCGCGCTTATTTTCATCAAAAGCAAAGAAAACGTTCCGAATCTCTTTTTTCCTTTTTTTTTTTTCAAAATACATGCACGAGACTAACAATAAATGACATTAAAAATTAATTGATTCAAAGCCCGAACCCCGGTTACTTCGCTAAACAAAAAAATGAAGCTTCGAAATACTTGTAGATCAATTTAGGGCGTTCAAGTTGAAATGAAAATGGCTGTTGAAAAAATACAAAAGGGTCGGATTTTAAAATAAATTCATTTTTAGGCTGGTAGTATTAAAAAGCTGTTATTTAGTTTATTGGCCTCGTTTTGAAATAAATGCACAGACTTGAAAGGGTGCTTTACCTGGAAATTTAGGTAATTGCCTTTTTTCTTCGCGTTAAAAAATACCAACTCGAGTAAGAGAATTTTTTAAAGAAAGCGTTTCTTGTTACATTAAAAATGATTGAAATTATTGCTCTTCAGAGCCCATAGACTTTTACTCGACTGTTTTTCATTTTTCGTACGATTTTCAACTGCCGTATCGAGTTGAAAAATACGGCGAATAAATTCGAAAAAATTAATATTCGCAGTTTCTCGAGTAATTGTGCGAATAGCTGGCGAAATTTAACGATGAAAAAACCACGGTGTAAAATTAATAGCTGTAAATTCAGGGCATCCAGCCCCATGGGAGTCTTTTCGAATGAATAATTCGAAAAATTCGTCCTGTAATGTAATTTCCACATTCCACGTTTTTCAGGCAAAACGCTCTCTTTGTGGGATATTTTTCACCTTGGATTATCGGTTAATTCGTAGAAATTTTATAGAGAGCGTTGATAAGGTTGGTGATTTTCCGGATTTCTCTTCATTTTCCTGGATTTTCCGTTAGAAAGCGTCGGTGTAGTGGGTTGCTCGAATTATTTTCTAAATTTCAGGCGTTGGTATGAATTCAACTTTTCTCAGATTCGAGTAGAAAGCGCTAGTATTGCCTAAATAGACTTGAATCTAAGTTAGTTTAAAAATTTACTCGTCATTGGAAATTTTATTCTCAATGATTCGAAATTTGCCTTCGATATGATAGATTTGACATTTGAAGAAGCCAAAATTCAACCAAATCACCTGAAAATGATAAAAATTGGAATAAAAGCAAAATTATTCCCAGTTATTGACTTTTCAAAAGTCGATTGAAATTTTTTTCAAATTCTCCTTCACCTTGGAACTCATTTAGTTGAAATAATTAAACTATCTCAAACAATAATGATGACTTCTCGCACGTTTTCAATTCACAAAAGAACCGCAAATGCCGAATTCATCTCCTAAAACAAATATTCCGTGCTGGAAATCCGCTTTGAAACGGTTGCAAGGTCTTTTTAAACCGTCGGCGCCACCTTTCTGCAAACCATGTTGACGTATTGTACTGTGACTGCAAATCGCAAACCTTGAAATAGTAAACGATGCGGTTTAATTACAAACGAAAATGAAGAGGAAATTAGAACACAAGTCGAGTTGAACTTGGCGTTGACGTATAATCCGAGCAACAAAATTACTCTATTAGCGAGCTTTCTGACATTGTGGCGTGACGATTACTGGGCTAGGTGATGAGCAACGATGAAGAAAGCTCCGACAAAATAATTCTAACTTGTTTCTTGGTATCAGGTAGTGAATTACAGGCGACGTATTTCGGGAAATTTGTTTTAGCCACATGCGTAGGTCTAGGTACATACGAGTATTACTTTTATCGTTTGGAGGAAATGGGCTAGGATTTTGTGAGCAACGTGTTTGTTGTACCTTGTAGGTTCAATTTCTGTGATGTGGAAAGTTTTTTTGGCGGAAGGATCTGAATAAAGGTGAAGTTTTTGATTTGATTTTGGGATGTGATTTTTTTTTCAAAGAAAATTGGTCATTTTGAAAATAAATTAGTTATGAAGTGCTAAGTTGAGTTTCTGGATTTTTTTCTACACGGAGGATAAACACGAGGATGAAGTACGCTGGAAGGAAAAAATTCAAAAATATTCGAATTCTCTAATTTTCTCTGAAACTCCTCTTTGAAAATTTTAATTCTTTGAGTCACTAAAATAAATTTGTGGATTCCTTGGTCGGTATTATTTCCATGACGAACTTTCACCTTTTTGAAACATCACTTGGCCCTGGAAATTAAATATTTGAAATTCTATCGTTTCTTAGGCATGTTTTACTCGTTTAAGAATCTTTTGAAGAATCGAAGATCATTGTTTTTTAACCATTCGCAAAACTGAAGCTTCCTACGAAAAATTTTTCAGCAACTAAAGATCCAACGAAGGAAATCAAGAAAAATCTGCAGTTTTCAATGTTTGGGATTTTTTTGGTGTGTGGATTGAAAGAGGAGAAATGTAAAAACCAAATTCTGGTGGGTAGTGAATTTTCTCCAACGATATCAGTTCTCGAACTTTTTTTTACAGAAACCTTCGAGTACTTTTACATAAAACTGCGAAGAAACGACTAATCTGAAAGTTTTCAAACAATTTCTGGTCGAAAATCATACTGTGGATTTTTATCAAAGTGGAGGTGGCTCATGTTCAGTTGAAAACCTTTCATACAAAATTTTCACTTCACAATTTCAATTCAGAGAAAGGGGAGGAGGGATTGTGGTCCCTCAAAGTAGAATAAGTTTTCAAATTAATCCAGATTTTAATAGGTATGTCTTGGTTAAAATGACGCTGGCAGAGGCGGAAAAATTATCTAAATACATAAGTGTAATTTTAATGAACATTTTTGATATTTGATGCAACTTAATAAATTATTGGCCAATAGAAGTAATCGACTCATTTATTCAAAATATTTTTGAATTTTGAATTTTTTTCTCAAAAACCTCATAATTTTTTTTTAATCGTACCTATGAATCTCGTTTTCCTTCATTTTTTATCACATTCTGACTTCTTTTTTAGAAAATGTCAAGTGATTCAGCAAAATCTCCGTCTAAATTCGTTACTGGCCCACATTTAAAAGTAACGTGATGAGAATTTCGTCACCCCCCTCCCAACTTTCCTCTACTCATTTTCTTTCTACCTTCAGAATTGAAAACGTACATCCAGAATTTTTTCCAATTCACCAAAAAAAAAAAATTAATAACTTCAAAATAGGTCTCAATAGAGTTGATTTTGGATTTCTTTATTCACTGAAAAAATCAATCGTTCTAATTTTTGTTTTTGAAATATTCGATGGAAATTATTTTTATGTTATTCAAATATTTAGTGAAAAAACAAAACAAAAAATGTAATAAAAATTGTCTCCTAAAATGACATTGGTAGGTATGACAATTTTTCACCCTTGAAAATAATCATCGGTTGCTTGTTTCTGGTTTCTCAACTTTCAAAAAATTCTTCTAAGCAAGAGGCATTGATGAAAAAATATTCAGACATCATTTTTAGGAAAAAAGAATCCAAAAGAAAATATTATTTTTTACTTGCTTCTGAATGTGTACTTACCTATCTAAAAAAAAAATCTAAAAAAGAAAAAATGAAAATGAAAAAGTATGGCTTAGCTGCTTACTTGCTTTAAAATTCTCAAAAACTACGACTGACTTTTTAAAAAAATTCGTAAATTTTTCAAAAAAAATTATGATTATGATCCGATTTTGAAAACACGTCCTTTCTAATCTTAAAAAAAGACAAAAAATCCCCTCTAGAGAAAAATTGTCGATAAAAAGATGCAAATTATTTATTTAAATTGAGATTTTTGATTTCTAAAATATACCTAAAAAAATTGCCTCTTCAGAGCCATAAAAATTTAACGTACTTAATAAATATGTCTGGATGAGTATGAATAATTTCTATGAAAAAAATAAGAAAAATTTGTTGCAGTGTTACCACTTTTTATAATAAAAAAAAAACACACTAATTTTACATAGAAAATTACTGCAAAAAAGTGATGGGTATTTTTTTTTTATGAATGATGAAACTTATACCTGTCCGATGCTAAAACTGTTTGTTTAAAATGATTCTCTCATTCAAAAAAGCAATTCTTTCTTTTTTTAAAAAATACAAAAATACATGGTTACAACCGGTTTGAAAAAATATTTGCTGTAATTTTTTGAAATACGTTATTGGTTTTGAATACGAGGAAAGTAAAAAAAAAAAATGAAAAATTCTGGTTGGGATTTTTTTGGAATAATTCCCTCTTTAAAAATTATATTAAAAGCCACCTAGATTCCTCAAAGATATCATTTTCAATCGTTCATCTCTTTCATATCCCTAAGCTTGAAAAATTGAAATTCGAGTAAAGATTTACGTAAACAATTGATTTTTCTCAGAACTAGAAAAAAAGTAGAACTCACATTCGACAGTTCTATTCCACATCACACAATCGACACTTGTTTTTGTTTTTTTCCTCTCCGTACAAACACGTTTTGGAAATTTTCCTCGAAATATTTCCACATAACGATACATTCGTTGACATCACGTCCATATCGAAATTTTCATCATAACAGGAAAAGATACATCTCGTAAAAGAAATCACGGTACGTCAAAAAAATTCCAACTGGGGCTTAAAACAACCACATCCAGCTTTGCCTAGTCGATGCAAAAATCTAAAAAGACAGGTGTCAAGTTGGTAACGCCGAAACACGTGTAGAAAAACGCTGGCGATGGCGTGTACCTAGAAATTTGACATTCTATTTGTACGTATTATTTTTCGAAAATAAAACAAAATCGCCGCATGGTTGCCTGTTATTCGTTCGGTTCGAATTGGCGAAAAAATGAATAAAATTCCAAATATAGGTCATTTTGAAACCATTTAGATTTTAAAAAATTGCACCATTTTACGGCGCATGTACCGACGGTCTGATTGAAAACATGTGCGGCAGTAACGTGCGAAAGCTTAAAAACTGCCTGCGATAGGAACACATGTTGTTCGGTGGATGTACGAAGAGGTGCAGTTTATATTTTACCTTCGTATTGGGTAATTTGAAATTACGCGTGGTTTAATTTTTCGAGTATTCGAATTTTTTTTAAAAAATGGTTCGACTCGAGTTTCGTCTGTAACGAAGTGCAACGGTTTGGATCGGAAATTGGTGCTGTCGGAGGTGTAAAATTTTAATTGGTATTTAAATCTATTTTTTTGATGCTTATGATGATGGGCTGGTGCCATCGAGATGGTGATGTGAACGATTTCAATGAATTTCAAAAAAAATCTGTGTACTTGGAAGTAATTTTATGTTAAAATTGAATGATTTTTTTGAAAAAAATCAACTTGTAGAGAAATTGAGTCGTGAAAATTTCGAAAATTTCAATCTGCTTATTGGTGTATTAATCGAAAAAATATTCATGTTTGAAGACAACTATTTGCATGAATCGAAAACACATTTAATTTGATTCCCATTCCAAAAAATAAATCTAATAAATAAAAATCACTTCCCTGAAATTTTTTCGAAAAAAAGTTTCGCAATCCAATCTAGTAAAAATTTTTCTGCGTTGAAAAAATGAAGAAGGGGAGGCCTGTTCACGAAATTTATCCATGTTCGGCATGTGAAAATTTATGGCTTACCATTGTACCGACGTTATACATATTTTAAAGCTTTCAAGCTGTTGAACGTTGTGTAACTGGGTAAAATGGACGGTCAAATGTTTGTGTTTGATTTGAGCGCTACATTGTAAATAAAGTCAAATTACCAAAGGAAATATTTAAATTGCGGCTTACGTTTCCTGATAAATTTTAGTTTTATTTGATGTACGAGTACGAATTTGGCCGGTGTGAATTTCTGTTTCCAACTTTTATTTGATTTTGTATTTACAACGTTTTGAAACTTTTATGATACGAAAAATTCACAATTTTTGGGGAGGGAATTTTTCGATAAAAGAACGAAGCGTCGAATATTTATTTTGGTATTTGTTCCAATTTCAATATGATTCGAATGCTATTCGGATAGAAAAATTAATTTTTTTTAGAGTTGGCTTGATTTTTTTGGCCATATTTAATGATGCTCGACTACTCGTGCGATGAAAATGATGATTTGATGGGTCGAAAAGTGAATTAAACAGGCAATAAACATATTTCTCAAATTATGAGATTTTTAAACCCATCTGATGATAAAATGATGAAATTGGATTAGTTTGTAACTAAATCATCGTTTTGTTAAAAATACTCGTACGTTTTACAGTAAAATTTTCCAACTCGACGACGAAATTACATTTTGTTAAATTAATTATATGAAAACGTCTGAAAATATTTTCTTCAAATGAAATAAGATCTTTTTGAAACGTATAAACGGTGCAATAAAAAAGAACGCGAGGAAAAATGATACAGCCTATTGCAAGCGAACTATTTTTAATGCACGGCTGTGTAGAAAAAATAATTTGTAATATTGCACGATGATCTGTGTATAAATTCGCCTAAAAGAAACGAGTAGGTAGTTGCCAACGTAATAAAATAATTTTACAATCGCAGCTGTAAATGTTTCATCGATAAAGTTCGAACCGAACGTGCTTTTAATATCGTCCCAATTGATGACGAATTATTCTCGAAAGATTTTTAATTGTAATTTATCACGATACATTTAAATTTTGGCGCACAGCATGGCTGAATTTTAGTCATCTTGGTTAGTATGCGGGTTCGCTACGGTACACATATGTCGCATAACGGGTTATTTAATAGGGATTAGGTATTATAAACTGGGTACTTTGGTGAGTGTAATTATAAAATTTTACATTGCGTATGTGTAATTTTGGTTCCTGCCTAAAAAGCTTTCACGTTCGAGTAGGGAAATTTTTCAAAGGTTGAAATTCGAATTACACTTCATTTGGGTAATACGTCGAACTCGATTGTTTTCGAAATAGAGTGTTATATTTTGAAGCGAAAGGTGGTGTTGTGGTCAAGGTTTTTACTCTGTATGTGGTCAGCGCTGGCTCACATTGGTGTATTTTGACCCTCGTACGTGTATTTTGGCTTCGAAAAGGCTCAGTTGGCGTACCCCATTGTGGAAAATTAATTTCCATCAAAGTGAATTGAAAAACCGATAATCTGTAGGCAGAGAACTAGAGAACTACTTAAGCACTCGAATACGGAAAAATGCCATAAAATTGGCGAATTGGCTTTTTAAGGTGTGGACTTTGTTGTGTCGGGGGTTGGAGAAATTTTTTCGGATATCTAAATCATTTCTAAGGACCTATTTTGGAGGTACATTGAAATTTCAGAAATTTTAAATCGAATAATGTTGAGGTGAGGGATTGGAACACAGAATAATTCGGTAATATTTTGATTCATTTTTTCGATCAATTTAATTAATTTTCCGGTCTATTCGGAGCCTTTGTCGAATTTTCGATTTTTTCCCAGTATTTTCAAACGCCTGGTTTTGCAGAATTGGTACCTACGAATTCGTTTCGGGAGCTGGGATTTGGGTCATCGACATGGTGTTGCATCTGGAAATCGATTTAATATAATTCCAGTCGTTTTGGAGCCTTCGAGGAAATTTTTGTATTTTTTCGGTATTTTTACGACGTTGAGAGAGTGGTGATTGTTTTTGTTGGCGAAAAAAATTTTTATCATCAGATAAAAACGACATTTTTGTAGCAGAGATGCAGAAAGGGCAGCAGCAGTAATCGGAAATGAAACAAATTTTTTTTGGTTTTGTTTCGGTTTTCCAAACCTTTTGATTTTGTTTTCGGTTTTGGTTTTCTAAGCGGTTTGTGGTTTTTTTTTTTAATTTTGGGTGTGGATAAAATAGGTATAAAAATTCTTGAAATGACACTGAAATGAAAATCAAAAAAGTGAGAACCACGTTATCACCAATTCAATATTAACAAAATATTATGAACCGTTTCGTTTTCTGCGATAACAAATTAACATATTAAATCATTTTTCGAAATTTTTTTTTGAATTTTGTAATCACTCCAGCACTTGAAAAATCACCCTGACACCTAAAATGGAGTGAAACGGCAAAGAAGGCCAAAACCAAACCAAATTTCGATTTGATTATGGTTTTGGTTTTTTCGAGGCATTGATTTTGGTTTTTCGAACATTTTGATTTTAGTTTTTCAAATTTTTTCTCGGTTTCCACTTCAGTTTTGGTTTTGCTTCCAAAGACTAGAAAGTTAGTCCACTATACGAATAAAGGCAAGGTTGTATTTTTAGTCTAAAAGTTGGGTTTTCATTGAAATTTTTTTCGAAAATACCTAATGAAATTTTTAAGGGAAGTTATTTCCAGTCCAAAAAAATTAAGTAAGTGGTACTTCGAATCTCAAAAACTAAAAAAGGTGTTCAAAGTGATGAAAAATAGTGAAAAGATGGGAAATTAGGTAAAATTCCAACAAAAAGTACTTGGTGAGAAAATGAAAAAAAAAATAATAATAAAAATACGGAATCACGAAAATTCCTTTCAATACCCATAACTGAAATGATGTAAAAGTAGTTTTTCAAGATTTTTTTTTGCAAAGATTTTCACATCCGCTTTGCTGAGACTCGGAAGATTGATAAATCAATGTAGGTAATTTAATGAAATGACTGATTTTTTTCAAAACTATAATGCAAAAAAAAATCTTCATCAATTCCTCTTTTAGTTCGGAAAGTTGAAAGTATCCGGTGAAAAAATTTCAGATCTAATCGTATCTGAAAAATGTCCAAATCTAATTTTATCAAATTACATCAAATCATATCTAAAAAACCTTACGCATTCTGCGTAAGGTAACCGACTTTTCCACAAAAGTCGGTGTAGAATACTTAATTTACTTTCGTTCAACTATTCACAAATATTGAGCCTACTGAGAAGTACCAAACTCGAAATTTTGGACTCCAGTGTATCCAGGGAAGGGGCTCAAATCAAAATAAAAAAGTCGGTAATACATAAGTTTAAAGAATTGGTACCCACGCTATTTATCAAGTAAAATGACTGAAAATTGAAATTTTGGTCTTGCACTCAAGCTCAAAATTTTGGGCCCTCAAGCTCCCATATCCATAGGGGCACCTGATGGGGAGGGGGGGCACAAATTCAAAAAAGTTGATAAATTGATATTGAATGAAATAATAGTATGCCATTTTTTTTATTTTACCGACTTTTCCATTAGGAAAAGTCGAGTACTAAATTGTTCATCGTAGTTGAAGGGAGCGTCGGGAACGATTTTTTTTTACGTTTTCGGACATTCTGAACACGATAGGACGTGTGGTTGAGAACGAGGTTTCCTTATATATATATATATATATATATATATATATATTTATATGTTTATGTATAATTTTGTCCGCGATTAAACTCGAAAACTGTGTAGCTCCAGAAGGGGACAATGATCCCAAAAGATAGCATTTTTTACGTAGTTTTGAGATTTTCAAACCGATTTAAAATCGGTCCAGCCGTTTTCGAGATATTGAACTTTTTGTGTTTTTTAGGGGTTGGGGGGTGGGACTTAGCCGAAATTTGAAGCAACCAAGGTAAAAGTTGCATTGCGCTTAAAATTTCGATTTCTCTAAAACTACCGAACCGATTGAGCTGAAATTTTCAGGATTGGCAAAAAAAGGTTTGAGGACCCTACAGAAAAATTTTCAGCCCAATCGGTTGAGGTACACTGTCTCTCGGTAGGCTTAAAATGTGTAAACAGTTTTTTTCAATAGCTTACTGAAACTTGAAGCTCGAATAATTTGAAAACTAGGCATCCTCAAAAAAATCTAATGACTCATTGTCAAAAGCAAATTTAATTCTCTACAACTTGCTATACAGGCGTTTTTCGGGACGCCCCTCCTTTGGTCAAAAACGATCCTCAAAAGATGCAAAGGAGGGTCCAATACTCGAAATTCGCATTAAACTCAAAAGATGTGTAGCTCCAGAAGGGGACAATGATCCCAAAAGATAGCATTTTTTATGTAGTTTAGAGATTTTCAAACCGATTTAAAATCGGTTCAGCCGTTTTCGAGATATTGAACTTTTTGTGTTTTTTAGGGATTGGAGGTGGGACTTAGCCGAAATTTCAAACAACCAAGGTAAAAGTTGCATTGCGCTTAAAATTTCGATTTCTCTAAAACTACAGAACCGATTGAGCTGAAATTTTCAGGATTGGCAAAGAAAGGTTTGAGGACCCTACAGAAAAATTTTCAGCCCGATCGGTTGAGGTACACCGTCTCTCGGTAGGCTTAAACGCATTCTGGCATTAAAAAGTTTGTAAAAAAAACTTTGTAAAAGGGCATAAACTGATGATTTTTGGGTCGCTGATTCCGAATTAGTTCTTTGTTTTTCGATTTGAATCCTCTACATGTTCCTAAGTCGTCCCTCTGTAGGCTTAAAATTTGTGAACTGCCGTTTTTTTAATTTCTTAATGCAAGCTTGAAACGTAAATAATTTGAATATTAGCATTAAAAAGTTTGTAAAACGGCGCAGTTTGATATTTTTTGGGTCGCTGATTTCGAATTTGGTATTTTTTTAAAACTTATTTTATTTCGATTTGAGCCCCTTCCCTGGATACCCTAGTGTACATGGGTGCCTAGGAGTCCGAAATTCCAAGTTTGGTACTGTTCAATAGACTCAATATTTGTGAATAGTTGAACGAAAGTAAATTTAATTTTCTACACCGACGTTTGTGGAAAAGTCGGTTACCTTACGCAGAATGCGTAAGGTTTTTTTTTATTTCAAGTTACTATTATTATTCGAAATTGAAATTTTAGCTCAACTGTCCCCATCCCCTCAGGCATTCTTATATTCTTAGGGACATGTAGAAGATTTAGATCGCAAAACAAATACCAAATTCGGAATCAGTGACCCAAAAAATATCAAACTGCGCTTTTTCACAAACTTTTTAATGCCAAACTGTAAATTTCGATTCTTAGATCTCCTTTTGCATCCTTTAAGGACCGTTTTTGAGCAAAGGAAGGGCCTTCCAAAAAAAGGCTGTATAAGAAGTTGTAGAGAATTAAATTTGTGTTCTATAATTTGTCATTAGATTTTTTTGAAGAGCCCTAGTTTTATTCAAATTACGTATTTACGTTTCAAGCTTGCATAAGAAATTAAAAATGGCAGTTCACAAATTTAAGCTACCGAGGGACGACTTAGGAACATGTAGAGGATTCAAATCGAAAAACAAAGACTTAATTCGGAATCAGCGACCCAAAAAACATCAGTTTATGCCCTTTTACAAAGTTTTTTACAAACTTTTTAATGCCAGAATGCGAATTTCGAGTATTGGACCCTCCTTTGCGTCCTTTGAGGACCGTTTTTGACCAAAGGAGGGGCCTCCCGAAAAATGCCTGTTTAGCAAGTTGTAGAGAATTAAATTTGCTTTCGACAATGAGTCATTAGATTTTTTTGAGAATGCCTAGTTTTCAAATTATTCGACCTTCAAGTTTCAGTAAGCTATGGAAAAAAACTGTTTACAAATTTTAGGCGTACCGAGAGACGGTGTACCTCAACCGATCAGGCTGAAAATTTTTCTGTAAGGTCCTCAAACGTTTCTTTGCCAATCCTGAAAATTTCAGCTCAATCGGTTCAGTAGTTTTAGAGAAATCGAAATTTGAAGCGCAATGTAACTTTTACCTTGGTTGTTTGAAATTTCGGCTAAGTCCCACCCCCCAACCCCTAAAAAACACAAAAAGTTCAATATCTCGAAAACGGCTGAACCGATTTTAAATCGGTTTGAAAATCTCAAAACTACGTAAAAAATGCTATCTTTTGGGATCGTTGTCCCCTTCTGGAGCTACACAGCTTCCGAGTTTAATCGCGGACAAAATTATACATAAACATATAAATATATATATATATATATATATAGATATATATACCTCGTTCTCAACCACACGTCCTATCGTGTTCAGAATGTCCGAAAACGTAAAAAAAAATTGTTCCCGACGCTCCCTTCAACTACGATGAACAATTTAGTACTCGACTTTTCCTAATGGAAAAGTCGGTAAAAAAAATCAGATGTACTTGATCAGATATAATTTGATCTAAATCAGATATGATTTGATACGATTTGATCTAAAATTTTTCATCGGGTATTGCAGGGGCTTTCGGGGAATTTTCCAATTTGAAGCCCATATTTTTTGGTGAGGGGAGGAGGAGGAGGAGGAGGATGAGACCTGAAGCACTGAACTAAGAGAAAAGTTCTGTTCAAAAAATTTTTGGTTTCATTTTCTACTTCATCCTGAAATAATTTGCTTCATTTTTGAAATTAAAAAAAAATGCTTTTCCCAATGCTTCATTTAGGTAGAAATTTTTACTAAGATGGAAGTTTTCAAGTATTTTGTATGAAAAGGGTATAGGAGATCTGAATATTTTTATGAACAAGGATGAGAAGGGGTTCTGAAAATTTTGTCAAAAGTAGTAAAAAATTGATATCTAGTGAAAATTTACTCTCTCAATTTAAATCAGCAAAAAGTCATCGATAAGAAGTGAAAATTAAATTCTGTAATTTTTTAGCTGGTTTTTTGGTGACTTTTCAAAAAAATTCGCCAATTTTTCAGCAAATTTTCAAAATTTGACTGAATTTTAATGGATTTTTGCCAATTTATCAATTTTTTTTCACTTATTGCTTTCGAGGAGTTGCAATTCTAACTGTTCTCTAGTGATTTTGGATAATTTTCACTGAAAATTGTTTGCTTTTTAGATAGGTACCTAACACTTTTTCGCAGTCACCTCAAAAGTTCATAAATATCTAATTATTATTTCGTTCACTTCTGAAAGCGAAGCTTGAGGCATTTTTTTACGTAAATTCTTGACCTCTTGGAGGAGGGTATTCGAACTTCTTGGACTCCCCTCCCCCCGGACTCCTGGACACACCACGGGTTATTAAGTTTATAGTTGATTTTCCATACTACCTCAAAACTACCCATTCTCCTCTTTTCCACTTCACAATCGTAAAAATTTCCATAAAATTATTAACCCATCGGTTTTTCCAAATACTCGTACGACAAAACTTATCAACAAATGTGGGTACACGCGGTAAACATACAAAAAAATAAACATCACAAACATCACTATAGGGAAATTGACTGCGCAACGTCACGAGTTATGCAAATAAAAATCCCCATCATCATAAAAAAAGGGACACAGCAGAACATTTGTCATTAGAACTTTGAAATATGTATTAACGACTCTATCAATATAAATTCAAATAAGCACGAATGAAAAAAAAAATTGATTCGACTACATACATCACCCATTTTATACTCGTACTTTGCCATCATTCCATCACTTCATCGCCCTTTTACAATGGTTCTCGCTTTGACGATATACATATTATTATGGTAATCAAATATCGTCGTATGCTTTATGTACTTAAACTCTTTTTAGAAGAGAAATTTCAAATAGTGTACATACGGAAACCGATGATGAAAATATTCGATGTAAAATTGACAAAGAGTTGTCAAAACGAGGAAATTTAACCCCCGGTGAATACACACTTGTCACAATAACAACATTTTTGAATGGTTCTCGAAGCTTTCGTACGTATTTCTCGTTCTCTTTTCGCCTTTCTTAGAAAAGAAAATCACTTTGAAACGCGTACAAATGGGGGGGAAAAAATACGTAAAACTTTGCACCGTATATTTTGCATACCTGCGTTAATTCGAGTGCATAATTAAAGAATAAAAACACCTACTTGGAGTTTCGCTTTTTCGTTTTTAATTTCTCGTATACGTAGGTAGCCATGTACCAAGTACAATGCGAAGTTGAAGCCCCTATCTTTTTAATGATTATACCAGCGTTATGCTAACGCATGCAAATCACATCAGAAATGTACGTACGAGTACGTAGACTAGATAACCCAGTATAGTATAGAAATTTTCACAAACAGTACAAACAGCTCGAAGAAGTAATCGAATTAAAACTTTCACGCCGTTTCGAACGGTGAATAATTTAAACTTTTTTTTTTTTAATTTAGAAATAAATTCTTTATCAGCGTGAACTTTCTGTGAATGTAATGCAAATAGTTTCATAATTATTCTAGATGCAGTATTTAAAATGATATCGAATGTAGTTAAAGTTGATTCCATTTAAAATATTCAAAATTTTTAAAATTACGCAAGATGTGGCTAAAAAAGAGAAATTCATCAGATATTGTGAAAATTTTAGATGAAAAAAATGAAAACTAGATCTGAAATTTTTTGAACGTCCAATTTGGAAGAGAAAATGCTCCAGATCTCATGAAAAAATTTCTAAATTTAAGATGAAAATAAATTAAATTTCGAAGACAGCGTGTGAATTAAAATCAAATATTTAATTTCTAAACAGGTAAATCTGAAATTTCCTTTAGTAAAAAAATACATTTAAAAAAAAACACAAATATTCAAAAAGAAGAAAACCGTAGATGGATTTGAGGGCGGGATTAGTTGGACCAAGACTTGTTAAAAATTTCCGTTGGTCCGACAGATTTTTTCTAACCAATTTTGAATTTTTTTTTTCAAATTCCAGACGACGAAAAAACGAGGATTGATTATTTTAGTGCGGTGCGATTATCGAATAAGCATTTAAATACACTTCCGAATGGGCAAAAAATATTTTCATTTCAATTGTTTGGATTTGAGTGAGGAGCCAAAGTTGAAATTAACATCAAAAATTTTTTATATTTAGTACCTATTAAAAAAAATTGAATTAAAATTTTGTAATTTCACCTGGAACCGGAAAAGGTCTGGATTTTTTATTTTGGGGCTCAATATGCAAACTTCAAAACCTTAAAAACTTCATTTAAAAAAAGTTCTGGCCAGAAACCCAAAATCCTTTCTCTGAAAGCCAATCCCCAAATGTGAGCTCCAAACCCCTAATGACGATGGTGTCTTTTCGGAGTTCTCAGGGCTTTCTGTGAAGGAGTTTTTGCCTACTCCTTTGCCTGCCAAGTTACATTAGGCTTATGAGATTTCATAAAATTGAAAGGTCCTTGAGATTAGACTGTTGAAAATTGCTAAGAAATCTACATTTTTCTCGAGAAAATTATGCATGAAATTTTACTGACCATTTTGAAAAAATGAGGTTTCAAATGGAACATATTACGAGGGTAGGGTCGGTCGGAAATTAATTTTTGGATTTTGAAGTCGAGAACAGCTTGAGGACTTTATGTATATTGTAACTCTGCATATACCTATAAGTCGGCTTTTTTTCATCTTCATGCCTCGAAAAGCCCTCGAAAGCCTCAAACATTTCATCTGAGCTCCGAAACCCGAACCAAAAATTCTCCAATCCAATCCAAGCCCAAAATTCAAGAATTTTTTCATTGAAGGCCCAAGATCCGAAAACAAAATTGTTCGGGATTAGACTCCTGATTTTACAGCCTTAGAGCTTTCAATATTTTCCAAAATGATCAAAAGAACCACATTTTTAATTTTTTTTTGTAGAATTTTAACGTACGAGGTGCTTATTTTACTTTACCAACGGCGATTTTTGTAGCTAAATGACTATATTTTTTAACTCAATTTACATATTCCTATTTTTTTTATTATGTAAAAAAATTATAGGTATTTTAACGAATCAATTGTTAACACTCTCCCTGCCACGTGTGGTAAATAGCACACACCGAGCTGTTCCACTGACGCCACGTGTGCTATACAGCACCTGCAAGGTATAATTTTGAACAGACGTGTGCCAATGGATTCACGTTTTCCGTTGATTATAATTTGTTTTTCGGATTCAGCGGGCTTGAATTCGGCTCCAAAGTCTTATGAATGGGTTCACGTTTTCCGTTGATTCTAATGTGTTTTTCGGATTCAGCGGGCTTGAATTCGGCTCCGAAGTCTTGACGTCATAGTCACGTGATGAGTAGATTTTTTCCGAAAAACACATTGGAATCAACGGAAAACGTGAACCCATTAGCACACGTGGCAGGGAAAATGTTAAATCAATCTTTCAAAACCTGGATAAGTTTCAATTCAATTTCTATACACGGAAATAGTTTCAAAAAATCGAAAAAATATTTGGATGAATGTTGGCTGAATCTTGAAATGAAAATTCATCCCAAAATCATCTCAGGCTTAAAAATTTGAAAATCAGCTTGGGTTTGGAATGAAAAATTGGGATAAAAATTTATCCCAAGTTCATCCCAGGCTAAAAAAAAAAATCGAAATAAGATTGGGATGAAAATTCAGAAACACAAATTCTACCTCAATTATAAGCGAAAAAAACACAAAATGCAAAATTTTTCAAATTGCTCTTACTTGAATTTTTTAATCGTATAGAATAGGGTGACAATAATGAAAAGCATGGGTAAATTTTTTTTTCCGATTTTGAAATCGCTCACCCCCTAAAAGTATTCATTGATATAAACAAAAATTATTCCCAAAATTTCAATCCTCTGAGTTGAGGTTAACACGTGCCGCCGAGCACTCAAAGTTGAGGACGCGATGTCCGAGCGCGTTCGATGTTACTCCGCCACGATACGCGGTGGTGAAGTTTTCAGCGTACGGGCTGCGTTGCAAAGACGTTCTTACGCCCTTATGTGGGACAGGGGAGGGAAAGGTGTTCAAATTACTCGATAAAGAATCATGTTAGATCATTTAAAATAAACCCAGTCTGCTTTGAATTTTTTTTTTACTGATTTTATGGCCGTTGGAAAAAAATATAGAAAAATTGATTTTTCCCCATTAATTTCAATGTTTTTAACACGAAAATCAGTTCTCAATGATGAATTTCATGTATTTCTCATTCGAGTATTGTAAATCAAGGGTAATGCTGCTGAAATTTTTCAAAAATTTTGGGGTTTCAATTTTTGAGGACTGATTGATAGCAAAAATCGTCGAAAATTATGTGAAGAAATCGATACTTTTACAAGTTTTTTTAATACTCATAAAATCAGTAAAAAAAAAATTTAAAACAAACTGGGTATATTTTAGATGATCTAACATGATTCTTTATCGAGTAATTTGAACACCTTTCCCTCCCCTGTCCCACATAAGGGCGTAAGAACGTCTTTGCAACGCAGCCCGTACGCTGAAAACTTCACCACCGCGTATCGTGGCGGAGTAACATCGAACGCGCTCGGACATCGCGTCCTCAACTTTGAGTGCTCGGCGGCACGTGTTAACCCCAACTCAGAGGAGTGAAATTTTGGTAATAATTTTTGTTCATACCAATAAACACTTTTAGGGGGTGAGCGATTTCAAAATCGAAAAAAAAAATTTCATTGTCATCCTAGTATAAAATGAAGAAAGAGGATTCTAATTTGATTTGGGCAACTTTAAAGCGAGAAAAATTGGATAAAAATGGCGAGAAAAGTCAAAAAAAATGAAAGAATTATTATTTTTCAGGCCTAAAAGTAGACACCACGTTAAATTTTCAAAAAAAAAAAAGTTATTCAATTTTTTATTCGATAGTTAAGATAGTTCAATCTCTCAACTTGGAATAGTATTTTGGTCTTTTTCGTTTTCATGGCTTTTCTCACTCTTCTTTCAAGCCTTTATCCTTTTCTTCCTCCCTCCTCTTTCAAAGAGCCTGAATAAAGTTGAGTATTAGAATGTTTCATTTTTTCAAAAACATGCCCATGATTTTAAAGTTTTTGCTCTATATCAAGATTTTTTGATCCCCCCCCCCCTAGAAAATGAAATTATAACCCTCTCTTTATAAAATGAAATAAAAATTACTAATTTAGTGCGCATCAAGTATGCTAGAAAAATAATCTAAAAAAATAGCGAATTTCAAAAATGATTCGACCGTATAAAAATCTTGCATTTTCTGTCGTCGAATCCCCTCGGATACGATTGTTGAAACAATGAACGCCTACATCGAAAAAAGTACCTGAATAAGTTTCGGGTACAGGAGATACCGTAACGTCGAAGCATCGAGCCGGTAATAATCGTCTCCTGATTTCCTCCACTTCGCTGGCTACGGACCTGCCTCAATCCTACACAATACACCGCAAAATGTCTACGAAGCATTTCTCGAATAACGAATTGCGCGATGCGACAAATTTACGTCACGAAAAATGAGTCGCTGATTAACAATATCTATGTATAGCACCGGTACAGTTTTCATCGTGATTCATTCCGCACCAACTTTGCAAATTTCAGCAATTTTTCTAACACACGTTGAATAAAACATGTGCATCATTTCTTAACACGTTTCTTCGGCTTCGCGTAGAGAACTTCTTTCGATTTTATTCGATGGAATGATGAGAGGAAGGGGACCGGCGAAAGAAAAATTGAAAAGATTCGAAAAATATACTACGTACAACCGTTGTAGTGAGTTCTTTGGTTGCTATGGTTATTCATTACCTTTTTTTTTTATTTTTTTATTTTTTTTTTTTGCTGCACAATGTGTTAGCAAATTTGTTACGTTAGCGTTTATTTGTTCAATGCGTGTACGTGAAATGGGTTTGGGAGTTTTAAAATCCCTGTTGCGTTTTTCCCTCGACTAAGAAAACTGTTTAACCTTGGTAAACAAAACCATCGTATATGACGAGGTTGCCGGGTAATGTATGTGTAATTTACAAACCCTAATACACCTTGGGCGCGTGTGAAAGGTGAAAAGACTTGGGTGATGAATGATGAACTATGAATCTTATGGGGAAACACGTTGACAAAAGTTGGTAATGAATGATTTGAGGTGATGGGATTTATTTGTATAATATTTTACAATGGTTATTTAAAAGAGATTAATGAGTCCCCGAATGATTGTGGGGTATAAGTAGCAAGCCGGCTGAGGAAGTTCAAATAAGGTAAAATATGTTCCCGATATGGAATAAAATAGGTAACGTATTGATTGAGGTAGGACAAAAAAAAAACATTTAGGTAGTTTGGATTTTGATAAAAGTTGGAGAAGTGGTTCACTTTGAGCAAAAGACTTCCTGAAAAATTTACGAGGAGAGAATTAGCATTGAAGAAGGTGGGTTTTTCTACTTTGGGGTAGTGCAATCTGCTGGAAATCTTGATCATTCCCTAAAAAGTTATGATTCGAGTTTTTATGCCTCTCTGAACTATTTATCATGAAAACATGCTCGTACCACTTTTCACATTCTATCAGGGAGGAGGGGGTTGAAAACTGACAGATTTAGAATTCAAGGAATTTTTGATTTTCATCCACTTCAAATCTGTAATTCAATAATCAAAACCCTCAAAATCGAGCTAAAAAATTGTTTGGTTGCCTACTTACCTAGTAAGTAATATTTTCTAATGTAATTTTTTCAAAATATGTACGATTATGCTACCAATTGCCTTTTAATTTACTCAATTTTCATAAAATTCATGTTGTTCAATCGGGGTGTCCAAAAGTCCTGCTTTTTGTCTGACCTGGATGTAGAATGAATCACTCTTAGGTGCCAAAAATTGTTTTCTGGAATTAAGTCTATATAAAAAATAGTCCATATGAACCTTATAGCCTATTTGATCGAATAAAGTAGAATTTTCTTAAATTCGCAACTTTGAATTAAAATTTTTTGGGCTGAAAATTTTCCTGGAAAAAATTGTTTTTGTCAAAATAAATTGACAATTTGAAAAAATGCTACTTTAATCGATCAAATAAAACATCTATATTCGTAATCTTGGATTATAGGCACTGAAGTTCATGTAGACCAATTTTATAATTATACTCTCTTATTTATAAATCAGTAAAAATGATCGAATATCACTGAAAAACAATCAGAATTGCAGCACAGGAGAAAATCAGTGAAAAAATTTTCACTGAAAAATCAATGAAAATTCACTGAAAAATCAGTAAAATTTTTGAATTTGGCTGAAAAATCAGTGAAAATCTTTGAAAAATCTGTGAATTTTGCTGATTTTCCCTGTGCTGCAATCTCGACTGTTCATCAGTGATTTTTCATTGATTAGGAATGAGAGAGTACTTTTCTCCAGCATTAGAAATTTGGAAAATTCTTTGAAAGTTTCAAATTGTCTTGAAACTGCTCCTAATCGATTTGGCAGGTCGAAAACAGGGTTTATAACAAGTTTCAGTTTTTTCATTGATTGGATCAGGTGGCGTTTTTTCTAGACAAGAGGGGGGGTTGTGCGCCAGGAGTTGAAAATTCTCCGAAGGTTCCAAAACGTCTTGAAACTGCTTCTAATCGATTTGGCAGGTCCAAAACAGGATTTATACCAAATTTCAGTTTTTTCGTTGGATGGATCAGATGGCGTTTTTTCTAGACAAGAGGGGGGTTGTGCGCCAGGAGTTGAAAATTCTCCGAATGTTCCAAAACCTCTTGAAACTGCTCCTAATCGATTTGGCAGGTCGAAAACCGAGTTTATACCAAATTTCAGTTTTTTCATTGATTGGATCAGGTGGCGTTTTTTTCTATACAAAAGTGGGTTTGTGCGCCAGGAGTTGAAAATTCTCCGAAGGTTTCAAAACGTCTTGAAACTACTTCTAATCGATTTGGCAGGTCGAAAACAGAATTTACACCAAATTTCAGTTTTTTTGTTGAATGGATCAGATAGTGTTGTTTTCCAGATAAGAGGGGGGTTGTGCGCCAGGAGTTGAAAATTCTCCGAAAGTTTCAAAACGTATTGAGACTGCTTCTAATCGATTTGGCAGATCGAAAACAGGATTTATACCAAATTTCAGTTTTCTCATTGAATGGATCAGATGGTGTTTTTTTCTGGATAGGAGGGGGTTTGTGCGTCAGGAATTGAAAAAAAAAGAGATTCGAGTAGGGGGAAACGAAGCCGACGTAATTCATAAAAATAAAAATACATGCGTATTCATCGAAACCGAAGAAATGAACTTCAGCATCTGAAATTAGGGTTGTCAAAAATTGGCAGAAATAGTCATTGATAATTTTTCAATGGAGGAAAGGTGTAAAATTACATGTTTTTTCAGAACAAATATTATATTATCTTATTAAATTACAAATCATTTTTTCATAACTTTCAACACAAGACCACGAAAGAAAATAGACGAATTAGTGGAATTACAATCCATAGTGGTGGCGTTTTGAAATTTTAAAATTCTCCGAAAATTATAAAATAAAAATTCTCCGGGGAGATGAAAAATGAAAAACGTGAAAGCAAAAAAAAATTGAGTCATTGCATACATTTTTGCTGGAGATAAAATCTTTTAAATCTTTGTAATTTTTTGGCCGGAACTGAGTAAAATTTGAAAAAATATGAAAAATGTCATAGTTCGAGCGAAGCGAGGGTGAACATTTTGTAATAAAAACTTGAAAAATGGAATTTTTCAAAATTACTTGATTATCGATAATTTTGGACTTGTTATCGATAGTTATCGATAATTTGAAAATGACTCTTATCTGAAATTTTGGATACACGAGAGTTCTTTTATGTTGTACTTTCGATTTATTTTTGTTTAGGCTCATAATATTATTATTTTGAGTTTGAGTTAAGATACCTCCCTTTCAAAATTTTAAAAATTACAAAACAATTTACTCTATTTCTCATCGATTTACCTACTTTATCTTCATCGGGATTTTTTTTTACTTTTGCTGCCTCATTTATTCATCATTCACAATTGTCCTTCAACACACATTTTCTTACTCATCTTTTCATTCATTTTCTGACATATATTTTTATTCGTCATGGGTGTCCTTTCACTTGAATATGTTTGAGAATATCCTTACTCAGATATTTCCATCCGATTTCAAGTCAGAAATATTTTCAATAATCTCCTGTTACTATTTTTAATCTACCATTGACAATCAATATTTCTAAACTCGGATTTTCAGCCCGAAAAATAATAATTTCTGGCAAAAAATGAGAAATAGTTCTTTGTGAAAACTTCACACAACTCACCATCGCCAAAGCTAATGAAATATAACTCGAGTTACTCTCCGAAGTTTAAACACACACCTTAATATTTTTTAAGCCCTAAATTTTTTCCAAAATTGCACCTTTTTGGAATCACGCAACTGTATAGATAAGAAAAGGCTTTCGTGTTCTTCACCGAATTTTCTGCGGCTGCTATTCTTATCTTGTCTACGAAAACGAAATGGTCATTGATCATCAATGTGAAGTGGAATCTTTCGGCGCGGCCAACAGAGTTCCATTATGAATGGTTTATTCGGCGAGATAATAAATTATTTAACGTACTTCGGCGATACATCACGGTCAAAATGAACATTAAAATTATAGGCGAAACTAATCGCATTCCGGCGAATTCTTCGCATTTACCATATCATCCGGGATTAGTATATTTAAATGTAATTTACAGACTGTAACATTACAGAATACGTAATTCGTCGGTATAAAACCAACGTACAACTTATTCGGCTTAAATCTTAATTTATACCTGTAAATCTCGATCCGCGTGACATTTCGATGTACAATACACGAAAAAACACTGTTCCATTTCGGAACGAAAAAATTCCCTGCTCGAATCCGTCTCCATACTAAGTAATTTTATCGAAACGATGAAAAAAAAAGAGGTTTTAGGGACTGAGGTCAAGCTACTTACTTGGAAGAATTTCCTTTTTCAATTAGATTTCGCTACCTAATATTAGCCAGAAATAAAGGGGTGGAAATTCGTAACACGGTTATAGAGGGTATCTATCGCGTCTATTCGCATTATAAAAATTGTAGAAAATCGTCATCGTAGCGTACAGCAATTGCAACCGTAACGACTTTACAAGTTGCTTAAAATCATTAATAGCGACTCCACCAGCGAGTTTGCAATTTCATAGCGAAATCTGCGACGAAACGAAATAATAAAAAACCGAATAGCTAGAACGTCTCATTAAGTACGGAAAATATGGCTGAAAAACGGCTCCTTTGCAATTTACGAGACCGGAATTTTCTCTTACATTGAACACACGCTAACCATCTACCTACTACGTTTCTATGTCAGCGGGTCATGTCTGTAAGTCGGTCTCATGCACAAAATGTCGCAAAATCTGTTTCTTTATTTTCATTTATACAGATAAAAAAAATGCTTTGTCTCTGTTTATTGTTGTTGGCGTAGGTATATCTCAACGACTATCAAAATCGATAAAGTGGTGCTTAAGAGATGAAAAAAATTGCGCATATGTGGCAAATGTCGAACAAATCAAGTGCCACAGAGCTGCAAAACGAACAAAAACTTTTGTAAACAGTGTAACTTGAAAGACATAGAGTATGATTTCAAAGGTAGATATTAATTTTTTATGGCTGATTTTCATCAAATGTGTGAAAACTGACTGACACAGTAAACTTATCTATAAATAGATATCTATTCACGAATCTCCAGTTTGTGGTACAGCCAGAGGCAGAGAAGTAAATTTTTTCAAAGTGTCACAAAATTTTTATACTAGTCCCACCCCCAAAAAAACACCCCCCTCCCCTAAAAAGAGTATCGCAAAATTTGCAAAAAATGGTCAAAACACATTTAATCTATAGAGGTAAAAATCATCTCCAAAAATGAGAAGGAATTTTGAAAAAAAAAAATTGTACTTAATTAAACCCATATGCTCCTGAATATTTTCAATGGAATCGAAATTTTTTCTTCAATATGTCTTAAATAGAATTTTTCTCCTGGCGGAACCTTTTTTCGTCAGTTTAACATTTTTGCCAAAAATGAAATTTCAACCACCCAAGTCCAAATATAGTCTATAAATTCATTTTTTCAACCTTAAAGTAGGTATTTTTCGAGTTTCTTCTCAATTCTATTTTTTTTTTTTTTTCAAAACTGTTTCCATCATTAAAAATTTCCCACCATTATTTTGTTAAATTTAAATTTCCTTTCTTGATTTTTTTCATTTCAACTTCATATTTTTCATTTTTTTAAAAAAAAATTTGATGTGCCGTATTTTTCGCATGTTTTCCATTTCCCTAGAAAATTCCACCAGTCACAAATTGACCTTCGAAATCCAGCGCATGTCACAGGTGTGACATGCGTGACACGACTATCTGCGCCCATGGGTACCGCAGTGTTGGAGTGGGGGCGAGAAAAACATTCATTGGATTTTTACGAAAGTTGATGAGAAGTTTAATTTGAACGGAGGAAATTCCTAGAATTTTTTTGAGTGTTCCTGCTCAAAAAGGTATAAAATTGGGAAGCCTCAAATTGGGCCAATTTAGGGGGGAAAATGTGACTTTTCCGCTTTTGGGTAGTGTCACTTGCTGTGAAACTCTGTTAAATTTTAAAAAGGTGAGATTTGAGTTTCTTTATGTCCCTGGACCATTGACCTTGGAATTGAATACAATGATCTGCCCTTTTTCAAGTGACTGAAAAGTTGCAGCTAAGGAATTTTTAATTTTAATCAATTCGAATTACTTGTTCAAAAACCTCAAACTTTTTATAAATTTTTTCTTTTGGTCAAGAATTTTTGATAACATTTTTAAAAATTCAAAAGAGTGATCAACTGCATTTCAATTCACGAAATTTTTATGAAATTTCAGTTGGCAGCACTGCTACAAAAATTTCAAAAATCTAATTTGAATCGATTTTAATGACCAAATCAATTTTTTTGAATAAACAGGATGTCTAAAAAAATTTGTTAACAAAAAATTTGGAGGTAGACATGAAAACTTTAAACATTTCTCTTCGGGAAAGCAACAACGGGGGGGGGGATTTTTTGCATTACTTCATGAATACCTACATGAAGAAATTTCTTGATCTTATTAGAATCGAGGAAGAAAAATTTTGCAAAAAATTAATTTTGCAACCTAATATTTTATCATTTTTCCTAAAATTTCAGTCGTCAAGAGATAGTAGTGACTTCTCCACCTTCTCTCTTTTAAAGCAGTTCCCACATCTATTTAAATTCCTATTATGGGCTCGAACGAAGGCAGGACAAAATTTTCAAAAAAAAAAAAATGATATTTCTGTTACTTAAAAGTTGATTTTTTTAATAGTTGAATTTCAAGAAAAAAATTTCCAGATGAGCATTTCTGCATATAATTTTTGTAGTGGCGTCCTCAGAATCGAAAATTTAGGGGCGGGGCACAAATAGGACCGTGTATTGAACAACTTTTTTCGGTTTTTTTCGAAGTTTTTTTGTGGGTGGGGGCGGGGGTAACTTTTTTTAGTGACTAAAAATGCACATATCCAGTGGTGTCGGAAACTTTTTTGAAGGTGTGCGTACAAGTGGGTATGAAAGACTTGAAATTCCAGAAGGATTTCAAAGAGGAGGGGTAAAAAGGAGTCTTCTTTTGCATTTTTTGCCTCAGATGAAACATAGAATTTTATAAACTTATTCATGCCTGAGCGAATTGAGGGCAAAGCTCTGGTTTTTTTTTATGTCAAAAAAATATTTTTTCATGTTGTATTTAATGCTTTGAAAATACATACTTACTTATTTTGATGTAATGGGGAGGGATCCACGTTATTGTATAATTTTAAATACAACAGAAATTTTTTGTGGGCCAAGCAGAATTTTTTCCGGGGGCAGGCCTCCGCATACCCCCTCGCCCTTCCCCTCTTGACAACGCCACTACATTTATGGTTCATCAAATCGACTTTGAAAAAATTGTTTTCTATAGAATTAAGAATGTCTTTTAAATTCAAAGCTAAAAATTTCAATAAACAAATTCGACCTTCCAAAATTTTGAAAAATTCAAATAAATCAATGTGTTAATCAAGCCTGAATGAAGCGAGCGGATGCGAAAATTTAGTTTAAAAAAAGTATTTAAACCATAAAAGAGAAAATAAATTTTAAAAATTTCATTGTTTTTTGCAAAAAATTAGACCAAAACTGGGGAAAATTGAAAAAATTGACACGGGTATGAAATTCAAAGGTTTTTAAATCGAGGATTTCGAATTTGAGGAGGCGCGCGGTGCCATAGGAAAAATTCAAAAAATGCGATGGTATGAAATTCTGGGGTTTTTATGTCGAGAATTTTCAATTTGAGGATTTTCATCTCCCAGTCCTTCAAGGAAGGAGCTAACATCAAAATTTTGAAAATATTGACGAAAATTGTTGTTTATTTAGTATTTTTTCAACGCCTAAATTGTGGAATAACTGCAAAATAAAAAACACCTTTTAGGTGAAAAAAATCGATGGACGTCAACTTATTCTTAATACTGCTTTCAATAATTTTTATATTTTTCAGGGCTATGCGATAATTTTGAAATTTCAAAATTTGCCAAAATTTGAGAAATGCACTTCAGCGTCAAAAATTTTGGATTTGAGGTTCTTTTACGGTGTGTTTTTGACGTTGTCCCTGTTTGAGCTCAAAATTTTGGCTTGTAAGACTTTTTTTAGCTAAAATTGATGCAAATTCACCAAAAATCAAATTTACGTTCCTCGCACATTGTAGTACAGATTTTTTGAAAAAATGTCTTCAAATATTTTGTCGTGATGATCTTATTTTTAAAAAAAATACAACAATCAGAAAAAAATATACTAATGTTCCAAAAATTTATCCAGTTGTGAGAAAATAGTGAAAGGGTCCACATTTCAAATTTTTTCAGAGATTTTTGCTCTTCTGCACCTTCAATATATGGATTTGACATTTCTATCGATTTTCCTCCTTCCCTCCCTCGAAAATCTTTTTTGGTTTGTCTCTATTCCTTATTCAGCTCTTTTCTGTTTTCGTTCAAAATACGAACCTGGCTTCACCACTGCTTTTCAATCACTTCTTTTCATCTAAATATTGCCCGTTTACTTTGATATAATTTCTGTCAACTATACATTCATCCCTTTCCATGCAGTAAACCAATGATGAATCGCCCTAAATATCTATTAAAAATATAAGTACCTACTACCTACGCAGTTTCTTCAATTTTTAAGCAGATTCGCCGATTCGAGCTTAAAATTATTACGACAAGTTATTAGTTTTAAACTGATATGATATAGGCTTATATAGTTTTAATATTACGCTATCGTTACTTTTGAAAATATTTACATTTGGACTCCTTCTCTATACCGGGTTTATTCCCTCGGCTGAACTCAAATTCGAGCCGAAGTTTACATCTCGACAATTCGATAAACCGATTTGTAACCCTTCTTAAAATATTTCGACATTATTAAACTAAAGGTAAAAGGAAAAGATATAGAGAACTGATTATTTACGGGTTAATTAAGCACGCTGCAAAGTCGTCTTAACGTACGCTATAAAATTAATTAAAATTATCGTTTGTCGTGTTTTAATCGTAGCACGCGAGAATTCGAGTATCGTCGCGGATATTTGAAAAATTCATTAGAGAACGTGTAAACCGGCGTAAGCTTCGCCAAGTTTTAAATGGCTTAAATACAGATGAGAATGCAATATCAGCTTATAATTCGTTGTAAGACGACGGAAAAAAAGAATATACTACGTACGATGATTTATTAAAGGATTAATTAAGTTTGACTTCGTGTTTGTGTGGTTTTTATGAATCATGTTTTACACGGGCCCTGGCTTCGTATATTTACTTTATTCTTCATCGTCGTTGAGGGAAAAAAATGATACGTGATAGTTCGTCGAATTCTCGATTGCATAAGTACCGTCAATTCGACTATTTTTTAATTTTTTCCCCTCCCCGGGCCTCATTGTCGTATTGGTTCGAGTACTTGAATTCGAACAGTCGTCTGGTCAGTTTGGACGAAAGCTCGATTGTGTCGATTAATTATCGAATCTATTCCCCAAAGGATGATAATAAATTTGTTTTTCGGTTTTTAATCGTTTAGTATTGAAGGTCCATTGCGCATTGCTCGTTTGAAATTAATTTCTTTGTTGGACATGGCGAGATTAACGATAAGGATGATACCAGCAGCCGCGACGATATCGAGTTCATTTGAAGATACGCGATTCGTTCACCTAGCCTGGCAATATCGGCCAGAAAGGAGGTTTATGCGGTTCGAGTCGAATATAATCCTGGGCGACCTCATAGTCGGCAGTTACCTTATACACGTTGATTGTCGAATTAGACGTGTGGTGAATTAGATGTAGTTGTTTTCATTAATTAATGGTTTCTTTCAGCGCGACATGAATCCAATTAACCTCGCCTGCGAGAATACGAAACACTATCGAAGATTTGTTTGCTTAGCGTAATTGAATTTCTGTATCGCGGATCGAATGAGTAAAGATACGAATAATTGATAAATGTAAAGTATATCAAAAGAAACCCTCCGAAGCGAAAAGTACATTTTGAATTGGTGTGCCGGAATGCCACCTCCTTAAGGAATTTTACCTCCATTGGGTGGCAGTTTTTCTTAAATCCTCTGCTACTTTTGAATGAACTTCCTGCGGTGGTGTCTTTTCGAAATGTGGCGAAGGTGAAGAAATAATATCCCTCGGTATTTTACCGTGAAATTCATTTATTAATATTACGATTACGATATTTTACCCACGAAAGCACCTACACATGTCCTATTTATTTATTTGAGCTTTCAATTTATTTCATATCGGATTATTTTTCGTCAAATTACGTAGGTATCTTGTAATTTTAAAAATTCACCAATTTTGAACTTGGAGCAATGAAACAAGTGTAATTTTATCGGAAAAATTGGGTTCAATTTAGAAATGCTTAAAAAATGAATCCATAAAAAAGGAATATTTTTGAAAGTTACAAACCCGACGTTTTAGGTCGTTTCCTAAAAAAAACGACGAAAAATAATTTTTTCAAAATTAAAAAACGACAAAAAGTTATTTCAGGCTGCTTCTTCAAAAAATATGATGGACGACTATTTTTGAAAATTCCAATCTGTCTTTTCCATGAAAAAAAAAAGGAAAAAAAACAATGAAAATGACTTTTTTCAAACATTTTAAATTCTTTGTTTCATGTCATATCTTTGAAAAAACGACAAGAAAAAAAAAACAAAAAATAATTTTTTCAAATAGGTACCTTCAAATTCTTCGTTTTCTGACACTTCCTTAAAAAAAAACTACGAAAAATGACTTTTCTCAGATGTTTTGAATTCGTCGTTTCTTCCTTGAAAAGCAAGGAGCAATTTCCTTAGTTTCTTGCCAAAAGTTATCTCAGACTGTTTCTTTAAAGAAGTTGAAAAAACGACAATTTTTAGAAGTTCCAAAGCTGTGTTTCTTGTCGTTTCCTTGAAAAAGTGAAGAACGACAAAAATGATTGTTTTCAATACCTACAAATTTCAAATTCTTTGTTTCTCGCCGTTTCCTTAGAAAAACAACGAATTTTTTTCAGATTCATCTTTTCCTGAAAAAACGATGGAAATGGCTTATTCCAAATATTTCAAATTCGTCGTTTTTAGTTGTTAAAAAAAGGACGAAAAATTACCTCTTTCAAGTATTTCAAAATTTGTCGGAAATAACAATACGTACTTCATCCATAGGCGCACCCAAGGGATGGGCTCAGGGGCTTTAGCCTCCCCCCCTTAAGCTTGGAAAAAAATTTCTTAAATGCAAAAATAATTAAAAAGTGCATTGTTTTGGGTTTCAAACAGAATTTTTTCCAAATATTCAAAATTGATAATTTTTGACTAATTTTTTAGTCAAAAATCGCCGATTCCTCAATAAATTCCCAGTTTGTCAGAAAAAATTAATGATTTTTGACTGAAAGATCTGTGAAAAATGATTTATTTGAAATTTGACCCTCTCCCCTGATTTTTCTCAAATTCTCAGCCCCTCCCTTAATTAATTTCTGGGTGCGCCTATGACTTCACCACTTGCAAAAAAATTATTTCAGGCGATTTCTGCTAAAGCAATGAAAAACGACTATTTTTAAAAGTTCCATATCGTTCGTTTTAACATAATTTTGATCTACGATATTACAAAGAAACCTCATTTTCTGGAAGCATGGCCAAAATTTTCTCAAATAAAAACAAAGTCTGTGAAAACGAAATCCCATGTCCATGGGCAGAGGTTCAAATGAAAAAACTAAGGCTAAATTTGAAATTAGCAAACCCAAATTAAATTACGATACGTAATTTTTCAAGGAATATTTTTTAAAAATCTTTAATTGAAAAATAAAAATTATTTTCAAAATTTGAGTGATTTGATCGTACAAAGTGAATTTATGGAAGTTCATAGTTTAGGCTGCTGAACAAAATTATGTTGCAAATTTTCTCATATGACAATTTTGTATGCAAAGAAAGTGATATTAATCAATTTTTAGCCTTGTGCTGTAATTATTTGAACTTAAAATTACAATCACGAGGATAAAATGAAATAAGGTGAAAAAAAATGAAAAATTTTCTTGAATCACCCCGAATACATACCTCTATAGTCTATTTACTTTGAGAAGGGAACCTCTTGCAGCATCAAATTTCTGTTTGGTAACCAGCGAAATTTATTTTCAATAAATTTTGTTTTTGAAAATCAAGGTACCAGAGACAATTGGAGCGTTTTTAAATTTTATTCAAAAATTTAATTTCAAGTGAAAAAAAATTATCTAACATGAAAAATTCAAAATTAAAATGGAGAAGAGTTTGAGCTGAAGAAATTTTGGTCTAATAAATGATTATGATTTTTATTTGAAGTGTGGAGAGATCTTTAGTTTGGAAAGAAAAATTTATCAAAAATAAGTATAGTTGGTTAGAAAAAAGAAATTTGACGCCTTAAGAGGTTCCCTTCTCAGAAAGTTTGAAAAAATTGGTTGAAAAATCGCGAAAATGAAAATTCTTAAAAGAAATGCTTGAAAAATCAACGTTTTGTCCCATAACAAAGAGTAGGAGGAGAGTAGAGGGTCAAAATTTTTACCACGAGATTTTCAGACCATAAGAACTCAAATTTCATGGGTTAGTTTCAAATTTCAGCTCTGTGGGGATGTTCGGTAAAAAAAAGCATTCCTGACTAGACTGACAGGGCTCTTTTTTGATTTTTTTTAAATTGCAATTGAAATATTTTTTAAAATTTTAAAAAAAGAGACGAAAATTCAATTTTTCCATTTCATCGTTTCTTTTTTCAAATCCGAGTTACCTCGAAAATTATCTCAACTTGAAATAAAAATTATACATCAGGAAATTGAAAGCAGGTATAATTTTCATTTGGTTCTATTCTGTTACGAATCTCAATTTTTAGAAGTAGGCGTGATTTTGCTCATGTCTCTAAAGAAGGTCTACATAATGCAATGAAAAAAAAAAGTTGAAATTGACTCGTCAGATTTTCCCATTCACAAAAGTTATTCAACAAAAATCATACGATAAATTTCAATTTCCATCGCTTTTAGAGAAAATTTTTCCGAAAAAATTGAGATCGACAATATAAAATGAACACCAAACATCGCACTTTACATTTTCCACTTTAATACACGAGCATTTCAACTCCACGGAGGGTTTCCTTTTCGAGCGGAAATTTTTCGAAAACCGATTATCGAAATGAAAATTACGAACGATTTTCAAACCCAGCAGATACATTTAACGGTCAAAAACCCTTTATTTTTTACGAAAACTCGTCCCATTCATAACGTTGGTTTTATTATGTAATTTATACGGATGTTTTATGTAACGAAGCACTGCCATAGATCACCCATCGACTGCTGAAAATCAATTTACTTTATACGTAAACTAGACGTTTATAAAATTTATATATTTTTGTGATGACTAAAATTCTATACGATTGTGGATTATGTTTATGTTTCTTCCGGTCATTTACACAAGTTTATTCCCCATATCGAGGCCAATATACCTCTGTGTCTTTTGTTTGCTGTCACATCACCCTTGAAAAAAAATTGACCAATTTGAACACCCACATGGCAATTCTCACCGCGATTTATTTCTATATCGAAAAATGTTCCATTTTGTATTGTAAAAATAATCAAATCGCAGGGGTTGGTAAAACATATTTTCGAAACGTATCGTATTTCAAAACACATCATTATCCGTGTACAGACCTTAGATAATAATAGAAACCGAAAATTCGTCGAAAAGCGTACCAAATTCTCGAATATTTTGCCATTCAAAGACAAAAAGATATCGGAGACATGCACGAATTGAAACGAACACGAATATCGTCATACTTCAATTGTTGGGCGATTCTACTTTACATAGCATTAGGCAAAATGTGGAAATACGTAATACGTCGGGTCGTCGTCGCCATCGTACAATTATTATCAACGACCACACGTGCATTAGCACAGTACACATTCATAATTAACATGGAAAAGCTCGCGGTTATCGTAAACTAAACAAGATACAAAGAATCGATTGTTCTAAATGGGAGGTGTACGCGACTAAAAAAATTTATCAATCGTAAACATTGCCAAAAGTGAAACCCTCGCGGTGGCTAATTCTTAAAAGGACAAGTACACTTTCTCATTGTTGGCAGCTGAATTTTAACGTACAAGCGTCGAATTGTCACTCAGTCAATAAAAACCTACAGGTGGCCCCTCAAAACATTAAAGCCTCAATTTGCTGTTTGAACACATCAAAGCCGATGCGATATAACAGCAATTAACCCAGTTCTCCATTCAACCACTCGGTTGACACAAACGCTAAAAACGCAATTAATTTTGCACCTAGCGCAATAAACGAAATTTCGAATTCGAAAAAAAATCCCACTTCGATACGACAGATGTTGCACTTCGTTTCGCAGGTAAAATTTTACATTTGCAAATACTTGGATGAGAGAGGCTGAGAAAATTTTCAATATAATAGGACAATTTTTTTCTAGAATCGAGAAATATCTCGAGTCAATCTGTATGGGGTTGAGAGATGAATGATAAACTTCGGTGAACCATTTCGATGGAAAAAATGTCAAGTGCACTCGACTAAAGAGACGGCTCTTTTGAATTTATAAACTTTGGCCAACTTGATTCGCAGCCATATCTCAGCCTTACGTTCGATGACCGATAAAAATTTAATACGTCGAATATTTTTATCCGACGTAGAAATGTAACGTTTTCATGTGGCAGGAATACGAATAATGCAATGCCTAAATTTTATTTTAAGAAACGAATTTATTTCGGAAATTGGCAATTTTGCGAGATTTTTTAAAATTTACTGTAAATGGGGGTGAAAAGATTGATGGTGATGGTCGAATTAATTTTTCAGGAAAAAATGTGAATTTTTTTTACTGTTTTGACAGCTCAAGGGAAAATTTTGAAATTTGGTGATTCAGGCATGATTTGATTGAAATTCTCTTTTAAGAAAAACTCTCAAGGGCCAATGATATTTTCAGAATTTTATTGAAATGAAAATAAAACTTATTTTGGAATTCAAGATTTTAATTTTGATATAGAGAAAGAGATCGTTCTATAAACGAAACACCAACTTCAAACCAGTGATATGCGATTCGTTCGAATTAAGTATTTTTTCCATTCTTTGGAATTTCCGGAGGAATTCATTTTTTTGACCTCTTCTTTGATACTCAGCAAATTAAAACGTGTACTAGGTAACATATTTTTTTGGAATCAGAAAAACATTTGATTCCTCAATAAATTTTTTTCAATAACTACAAAAATTACAAAAAGAATTGTACCTATACCTGGAGTAAGTACCTACCCGGTATGTAAAAAATTTGGAAATTTTTCAGAATTCCTGTTGAAAGTCTCATGATTCTGCAAAACTTTTGCAAAAATGAAGTCTGCTACGATTTTGCCGGGATTCTGCAATGATTTTGCCAAGATTCCGCCAAGATTCCGCCAAGATTCTGCATTCATTCTGCAATTCACATTACCTATATGATTTGTAAGTTGCAGAATTCTTTAAAAATTCTTGAAGACTGACTCCAAATTGATTTCAACCCCAACTTAACTCCGAAATCAAACCAGATTCAGGAAGTCAAGGTCAAGGTCCTGGATTGACTCCGGAGTCAAAGGGAAGTCAGAAATTGGAGTGTGCGTTTGACTCCAGGGGTCAAGAGTTGAAGAGTCTAACTAACTTCAAATTTGCTCTGACTCCGGCTTGACTTCGAAGTCAAGCTAGATTCAGTGAATCGAAGTCAAGGTCATCAATTGACTTTGGAGTCAAATCAAGGTCAAGGTCATCGATTGACTTTGGAGTCGAATCAAGGTCAAGGTCATCGATTGACTTTGGAGTCAAATCAAGGTCAAGGTCATCGATTGACTTTGGAGTCGAATCAAGGTCAAGGTCATCGATTGACTTTGGAGTCAAATCAAGGTCAAGGTCATCGATTGACTTTGGAGTCAAATCAAGGTGAAGGTCATCAATTGTCATCGATTGACTTAGGAGTCGAATCAAGGTCAAGGTCATTGATTGACTCCGCAGTCAAATCAAGGTCAAGAGTCAGAATGTGAGTTTGACTCTGGAGTCAAAGAAAGTTGACTCCAAACGTCCAGAGTCAAGTCGGAGTCAAGAAATCAAGGTCACAGATTGACTTCGGAATCAAACAGGGGTCAAGAGGCAAGGTCTGAAATTGATTCCGGAGTTAAGCTGAAGTAAAGGAGTCAAAGTCAGGAATTGACCCCAAAGTCAAGCAGGAGTCAAGAGTTGAAATGGACTCCGGAGTTTTGTCAATTTTTACCTAGCAATATGAGTCGGCTCCAGAGTCAAAGTCAAACTGACTCCGAATTGACTCCAACTACGGCTTGACTCCGAAGTCAAAGTCAAGGACACAGATTGACTCCGGGGTCAAATCAGAGTCTAGTGTCAGAATGTAAGTTTGACTCTGGAGTCAATGTAGAGTTGGTCGTGGTCAACTTTTGGACTAACTCTGATTCCCTGTATTTTCAGCAGGAAATTTGAGTCCACTCCGGAGCAATTAGAGTAAAATTGACTGCAAATTGACTCCGAAGTCAGAAAGTCAAGGTCAAGGATTGTCTCTCGAGTCAGGTCGGAGTTAGGAATCAAGGTCATAGATTGATTTCGGAATCAAACAAGAGTCAAAAGTCAAGGTCTAAAATTGATTCCGGAGTCAGACTGAAGTCAGAGAGTCAACGTCAAAGATTTACTCCAAAGTCAAACCAGAGTTAAGAGTAAAGGTCACAGGTCAACTCCGGAGTCAAGGTGAAGTGATAAGTTAAGGTCTGAAAGTGACCCCGAAATTAAGCTGAGTCAGGGTCAACTTTTTGGCTAACTCCTGTTGAGAAATTTCAAAAATTATTTTAAAAAATATGATTGATTTTTTTGAATTATTTTTTCTAAAACAATTTTCTAATTATCAAATGTATTTTTCTTAATTTAAAAATTAATTTCATTTTTAAAATTGTTTTCTAAATTGGTAATTTTTCCTTGCCCTCTCGTTACATTCATTTCGACTATATTTCTGTAATTCGCAAAAGTCAAATCTCATCATTTTTTTTTTGATAACTTTGAATTTTTTCTTCTCAATCCCTTGTCAAAGTAATTTGTACATTTGATAATGGGATTCAACTCGACGAAATATTGTCACTGTTTGATCTGTGCAATTTCAAGCCATCTATCTCTAGTAGATTCGATGATTCTCAACCATGATACTCGAAAATGATTAGAAAAGTTGTAAAATAAATAACTTTTGCGTACGTTTTGCATAATGGAAAAACTATTTCGTGTATCGTTCAGCAGTAAACTAGGTATAGAGTTGTAGAAAGAAGTTATAGAATTACGTTAGAATCATAAGGATTATATACGTAGAATGACGACGACGACTCCGTTTCGTCTTTTACGGTATAGTTTCTGGTGCCCGCATGTTTAAAGCAACGCAACGCATTTTACATCATTATTTTTTCGTTATCTGCATTGCTCATTGTACTAACGTATCCGTTGGTTTTGCCTATTTCCATTTTAAATGTCGCATAAAACAAAACGCTGTACAATCGTACATTAAATTATCGTTTACGAATACGGCTGTGAAGATACGATTGCTATGTAGGTTACATGATTTTTTCCCCATTTTGTATCTATGTTTTGATAGGCAATGGATTCGCTTATGTCGTAAAATTTTCAACATTGCGGTGCTATTTTTACGTATCTTGGAGATTTTTCTTTTTTCGACTTTGAATTAATTTCATAAAGTGAAATAATTACTCAAACTTGAAAGTATAATTGGCGATATTAATTATACTATGATAACAAACTCTTTTAATTGTATTCGATGCAGTCTGCTTCCAATTCCACTTTCCTCATTTCTCTCGTCGCTTTAAATAACGTTTTTCATCTTTCGGTCTACCTAATTAATTTCATTTCCAATTAAAAAGCCAACAGCTGAATGTTCTCACACATGGTTTGAAAAATTATTCAGGTTTATACTTTAAAAGCTCCATTAACGATTCGTAATCGGATACTGGGTATAGAAAGGATCAATTAAAAGGTTATTTCTCGGAATATTTCCGCAGAATAAGTCGGTCGTTGGAATCGCTGCTGCGTGGAAAAATTGTGCAGCAATTCATCATACTGCAAGATATTTCTTCCTTATTTCTACACTGAAAAAAATTTTCTTCGGAAGGGTAAGCGAAAAAAAATTACGGTAGGGTAAGTTGAAAAAAATTAATAAGATAATCGAATAACGGAATGGAAAATTAGCTATAGGAGTCTGACATCCTTGCGAAGATTAATGTTTGTTATAGAATTAACTTTAATTCTGTTTACTTTCCCGACAAGTTGGGAAAGTAAACGTAAAAAGTAAATGGCAGATGTGTTTTGTTTTCTACCACCAACTAATTTCTTTTAAAGGTTTTTTTTTCTCGGATATCGATAGTGGTACCGGAGTCAAGTTGTAATTTATGCAATTTACACGATTATAGATGATACGAGGGGTGATTTTTGGGGAAATTAAAATGCCTTAGATTTTAATCCTCCTATTCTTAGATAAAAGAAGTTTGATATAGTTTTTTAATGAAATTATAATTGTCAAATAACTAAAAAATATATTGGAATAAAATTTGGAAAAATATAGTGGAAGCCGAAATTATTAATCGGGGTGTTTCTTATTGCTCTCTCATCTCCTGCAGTTTAATAAGTAGGCAATCCATTTCAAATTCTTGTATGTATTTTTCTCTCCCCTTCGCATTGTAGGAACAAAAATTCTTTTTTTTTCGTGTAATTTTGAACCTATGCCAGATTTACAGTTAAGATTTGTGCCAATAAAATAAAAAACTTTCTCCACCAAGACACTTATAATTATGATAAATGGTTTTCGCAAATTTTCAAATATTTCTACTCGATGGTTTAAATTGAGAATTTCTGCCCAATTTTCTTGAATAGGTATTTCGTAGGCAATTCATTTTGTATTTTTTTTCCTGAAGTGATACCATAAAACTATTGCTCCTTCCAATATCACGAACCGCAACCTACAAACGACCTGGTCTAAGGTCTGACTCGAAAAAAAAAAGTTGTACAAGCTTTTAAAACACCACACGAAACTTTCTCAGCCAATATTCAACCCCTTAAGTTGACTTAGGAAAGTGTTTTAAAGGGTTGAATTTCGAAAAAATCGCTCAAGAACACAGAAAAAATTTCAAAAATTTAAATAGCTCGTCCTCATATGGTGTTTAGGAGATGAATTTCATTTTACGATTTGCCATCGGTATAGACCATCCGGAGATAGGATAGTGGCCTAGATTCACCTGAATCACCTTGGGAGTGAATTTTCATCTTCACTGATACCTTGCATGCGAGAAATAAAAAAAAAAATGTAATAATTTTTGAAATTCAAATCCAACTTAAGGAGCTGGAATTTTGGCTACGGAAGTTTTTTTTTGTAAAGCTCTACAAGCCTGTGGAAAAAATATTTTTTTGACTGCCAGCAGCCCTGTATCCTGTAATCATCATCTTGTTTGGCCATCTTCATCAAAAATCCCTGCCCTTGCTTTTATCAACAACCCCACTTGAAAAATATGGCGAACTTGAAATGTAGATACATAATTCGTAAATATTCCTGAAATTTTTCAACTCTGTGAATGTGAAAAATTGATGAATTTTTTGCTTAAAATTTTCCAGAGTAGAAATGAAATACCTAATGGTGCTCCGGATACTTTTTTTGTACTTTATATTCAAATTTTGAAAAATTTTCGTCCTAGCTGAACTCAGGTCAAATTCTCTATTCTCCCATTCTCCTTAAGTTTAGGATTTTAATGAAATATTATGCTCAAAAATTCCATGAAATTCTTTCAAAATTCTGTAAGTACATATTTTCTGTTATAAATATAAATTTTCTGAGATTTTTACCAGTTTCCCTGAAATTTTACTTGAAGGGGGGAAGGGGATCCCAACTCCAAATGAAATCTTGAGCCCAAAATCAAAAAAAAAAAAAAATACGCCATAAAAGAACCTTATAATGCTTTTAGATGCTGAAGTACATTTCTCGAATTTTGGCGAATTTTTGAAATTCCTAAATTACCTCGTCTTATAAAATATAAAAATTTGATGTGATCAACGGGGGAAAAAACTAAAATTTGGTAGATACCTCATTTCCGACGTGCGAAATCGATTGGCAAAGGTTACAAGACGTTTCGGAACGACCAAAAAATTTGGAATTTTCCACCACTGGAGATTTTTAAAAATCTCTAGCGGCTGGCGGCGGCTCCGAAACGTCACGAAACTGCTTCCAATCGATTCACCGAGTAGAAAATAATTTATATACAATACCGGAATTTCAGCGTTTTTTGTTGATTAAATTTTCATGTTTTACAGGACTGAGGTAGATACTCAATCTCAAAATTTCAAAAATTCACCAGAATTGGAGAAACGCACTGCAGCTTCTGAAATTTTGAGAAAAGGTTCTTTTATGGTGTACTTTCAATTTATTTTTGTTTGGGCCCAAAATTTAATTTTGGATACCTCCCTTGTTATACTTTTTCCTCTTGAGAAAATATTGGTAAAAAAATTCATAAATTCGTTCCAAGGGTCTTTTTTTAGTAGGTTCATTATTAAAATTTTTCATTCTCTAAAAATTATTGTCCTCCTTTCGATGGAGCGAATTTTTTTTCCTTAAGAACAAAATTCATCTTTCATTTAGAAAAAAGGAGTGAGTAAAAAATTGGAAGGAGTTGGAGGCAATTTTTGAAAACCTCAAATTTTCAATTGGAGAAAACAGAAAGGGATGTCTCCAGATTGACAATTTTTTCAAAACTTGAAGGAGGTGCGAAATTTCTTCAAACAGTCTTGCTACTTTTCTCTGTTTTCTGATTTTGAGAATATTTTCCATCACCGAATTGAAAAAAAATTACGTTAAAAAAGTGTGTGAAGAAGCATCTTTGCTCCTGCAATTCCAAAGCTCGGCTACAATTTGTTTGTATGCAGATTCCGTTGCCTACGTATCAAATCGAAGGAGATATCTTCGCTCTGAGCTCTGAATCACCCTGTAGACGAATGGAAAACATTAAAATACGTAATACGTATAAAAAGGCTTACCTAATCGAGCACTCGGTGGCAGAATCTGCCAATATCTAGTGAGATAAGCAATACTGGCCGAATTGGCTTGATAAACGGACGTTAAACGAATTAGTCTTATTTTTCAAGTCATATATCAAAGTCAGTTTAAAACTTGGTGGCCTTTTTTTTTCTCTATCAAGTTGACATCAAAATGTTCCCATATTCAAGAACAAATTCACTTTACTGTTAAAAAGCGTTCATTGTACTGATAGTTTTGAATATTTTTACTCGTGTTTGAAAATAACAATCCATTAAATATCCTTAAGTCTACTTTCAATGGTAATGCCAGTTGATGGTTTTTTCTGGGGATCGTTCACATCACCGATAAGCTTTTACTTCGTTCATCTGTTGCCATCACTGCTTATAGAAATTTTAATTTTTGAAAGGATTCCACCTAATCGCACGATGAATCTGTGATTTTCACCTAACAAAAAGAACCACAATGTGAGGTTCCTTCTTCGGCTTCTGCTTTTTCTCGAATCGATGAAAATTAATTGAAAATGAAATTGGTTTCGCGGATTCGCGGCGACAAAGCCCAGCGAACATTCACGGCGGAAGATTCGCCGCGAACAAATTGTTCTTCGCCGATGATCGCTTCCGCAATAGCGAATGCAACGAGGGATAGATCACGTTCGCTGTGTGTGGAGCAACTTGGACTAGCAACGTTACTACATCCGGCATTCGAACCGGCAACCAGAGATTTACATAATATTCATGCTATTCAACGAAGACGAGCTTCTTCCGCCATGTAAGTTTGTATATTTATGACATTTAAATTATTGCGGTGCTGTTTTTTCCATCCCTGTTCCGAGGCCGGAGTATATTGCGCTCACAAGGGCGTACGCTTGGGTGACACGTGTTTACGAGAATAACATTTTTATTGTTTGATTTCACGGCGTTCGCGACGAAAAGCGATTCGAAATTGAAAAATGTGCCGGCATTATCACGCATGAACACCTTTGCGAGCAAGTTTATACTTTGTTTTTTCGAGTGGAAAAGTTTAAAAGAAGTTAATGATTGCTTTGCGGGTATTTTTTTGATAATTCGACGCGAAAATATCTATCGAATCGGATTCAATATAGGTAGGTTGCGTTTTCATCTAAGACGTTATTTTTCAATGCCAAATTGAAATGAATTCTTGTGAATCGACGATTTTTTTCAACCATGGATTGAATCCCGCAAGTGTGAATGGGTTTGCCGGCTGTGATATTCCAAGCGATAGAATTTAGTTGTACCTGTCGAATATTCCTATTTTCTTTCGTAAAGTACGATATAATTCGAGGCTGGATTCAAGAAAAGGCACGCTGAGCGAGTTACGTCTCTTGAGATTGAAAAAAATCCAAAAAAAATGGGAGGAAAATTGGCCAAATGTAAAAAGTAGGTAGTGATTTTTCGTGGTTTGTTGAAATTGAAAAAACCCAAAGTAATTTTTTTTAGATCGACTGTTAAATAGGCAAAGTTTAAATTTGTGGCTGGGGAGACTTGATATTTTAGACCATTCTTGGTCGTAAAGTATGTCAACTTGTCTTATGAACCTGTGAAGAAAAATGCATAAAATCATATCTAATTTGGTTGTTTTTTTTTCAAGAATTAGGTAGTAGGTCTAGTTACCTACATCAAATTTTATCTGTTTTGAGAAAATTGTATTAAAAAAATTAAAAATCTGTTTTTTCCAGATATAATCTGTTGCATCTCTCGATGAAAAATTAATGATGGGAATAATAGAAAAGTTGTGCTAAAAATAGGTAAAAGAAGTGGTCCAAAAGTCTTGGGATTTTTTTCATATTCAAAGGATCTTTTGAATCAAAAAGCTGTTGAAATATGGATTTTTTTCTGAAAATAACGCGTTTCAATTTCTTAGCTGTTACCTCGCAATTCAATTGTTTGGGTAGCTCCAAAAAACTGTTCGATAGCCTCGAAAAAATTTGGACAATTCGGAGAAAAATTCTGAAACCCGCTTTCCTTTCAGTTCTAAAATGTTTATTAAATAAATGGAGAAATTTCTGCTTTCTGGTACCTTTTCCTGAAAAATTTTCGTCATCGCTTTGCTCGGGCTCAGTAAATTTACGCAATTAATTTTCAAAATAATGCTGTAACTTTCTTCACTTATTGAATATTTTCAGGAAAGAAAGAAGCTATAATTAAGAATTTTAGCTTCTGGGTGCTTTTTTTCTCACGCTTTTCCCAGGCTCGATAAATTTTTCAGAATCAATTCTCAAAATAATACTTTTCCCATGTTAGATGACTAAATATTTTGAAACGTGAAGAATGGGTTCTCCTTTTTTAGCAGGAGACTTGTGAGGAAATCTCGAATAATGATTTGAGTCGTGGTTGTAATTTTAGTGTGCTGGAAAATTTTTAAAATGTCGTTTTTCTGAGAAACGACAGGAAACGACGGGTCTATTATTCCTAGAAATGATCATTTTTAGTCGTTTTCCCAGAATAGAAAAGATTTGAGTCCAGTGGCGGATTTAATAGTGAGCAAAAGAGGCAACTGCCTCTTGGGCTCCGAATAAAATGATCAGCTACACAATGATGTGATTTTTTTTCCTCGTCAATAAAATGTGAGAACTGGGCCCTTTTTTTGAGTTGTGATGGACCCTTTTTTCGATTTGGGAAGTGGGCCCTATAATCCTTGGATCCGACACTGAAAAAAGCACGAATTTTTGTTTTTCATTTTCAACAATATTAGTCTGTAAATTATATTTTTTTCAAAATGATTTAAAAGTTTCTTTATTTAAAATGTTTATCAAAAAAATTTATTTTCACCCCCCCCCCCGAGAATTTTCCCCTCGTTTCGTCCTTGATTTGTACCCTCATCTATTGTTGAAGATTTTCACATTGAAGAAAACTTTGAAATTGATTGCATTTACTTCACTCAGAAACGTTTACTTAAAAACCTTAAATTCAAGCAAAACATTTTTTTGGTCACTTGGCATAATTTTTAATCATTTTAATTCGTGACAGGGCTACCAACTGAATTTTAAGTAACACAATTTATTCATTTTGGCTTGAAAAGTAAGTCAAAAAGTTACTTTTTGATCATTAAAATGAATTTTGCTGGGTTACAAATTTCCAATGTTGAGACCTTTGATAAGCCAGGGACGATTTTAGAAAGGAAGATCTAAGGAAGTTTGAAATATGAAAGAAACTGAACATTTTTCAGAATCTTTCAAATACGAATTTATCCAGAGACGATTTTCTAAGGGAAGTTAGGGAAGTCAGACTTCCATCAATTTTTTAGTAAAAAAATGGAAAATCAATCCTGGAACCAGACGATGAACAAGATTTCAACCATGTAAGTTCCAATTTATTCCAATTTTTTTGAGTCCAAATTTTTTCAAGTCTAAATCACTTCCATCACTTCAATCGTGATTTTTTTCTAAATTTTACCTAATTTCTGATATTTGAATTTTTTCTTCAATAAAATTATTTCAAACCTATTAAATTTTTTCCACTTGTTTTTCAATTTTATGTTCTTGAAAATTCTTTCCAATTATTTACGCATAAAAAATTTTCAAAAACGTGAAGTTGAAATTAATTTTTTAAAAAAGGAAAATGTTCAATTTAACACTCTCCCTGCCACGTGTACTAATGCGGGTTCACGTTTTCCGTTGATTCCAATGTGTTTTTCGGAAAAATCCACTCATCACGTGACTATGACGTCAAGACTTCGGAGCCGAATTCAAGCCCGCTGAATCCGAAAAACACATTAGAATCAACGGAAAACGTGAACCCATTCATAAGACTTTGGAGCCGAATTCAGGCCCGCTGAATCCGAAAAACACGTGGCGTCAGTGGAACAGCTCGGTGTGTGCTATTTACCACCCGTGACAGGGAGAGTGTTGAAAATGACTTAATTTCAAAGATTTTCTTCAACATCTTGTATTTTTCAAAATGCATTTTGAAAAACAAGATTATTTCGTTTGGAAGACACGTCTTGAAAGCAATTTTAAAAAAGTAATAAAAAGACAAGAAACGTGAACCTGTTTAAATTTTGAGTAAAGATTTTGAAAAATGTTCAGTTTCTTTCAAGTTTCAGACTTCCTCAGATTTTCCTTCCCAAAATCGCCACTGAATTTATCAAATGACTAGATAATCAAAATTTGAATAGGTTCGCGTCTTTTGTATTTTTATTAGATACTTTTTAAATTTTCATCCATTTACACATTACGTTGGGAAGAAATTTTGTAAAACATTGAAAAAAACTTCAAAATTTAATGAATTTGGAGGAGAGAAATTAAAAAAAAACAAACTGTAAAATGTTTTCCAGCCGTAGGTAAATTTGTTTCCAAACTGAAATTTTCTCAAAAATTTTTCAACTTGGATCCAGAAAAACAATCAATATCATATTCCTTGAGATTTCTTCCATTTTGAAAATTTTTTCAAATAATTTTGAAATTTTTCTTTTTTTAAACCTCATGTTTTTTTTTTAAGTTTCTAATGAGTAGATACCAATATATGGTAACATACCAGTTATGGATCACTTTTTCTTTGAATTCGTGCCCTGACTTTATTTATGAACCAATTTTGGTGATTCTTTTTTTAAAATGAACGTTGGACTCTCCTCTACAAAGTAGCGCGATTGAATTTTGAAAAAAACTATTTCAAGTATTTTTTATGCAGGCTTGAAAGACCCAGAAAAAATACGCCTTTTTGGCGGATTCTACCAATTACGGATCATCAAATAAAATCGAAGTGATGCATTTTTTCTCCACTCTGGCTGTATTTCTAACATAATAAAGATGACCTTCAAAGATTTTCATCAACAAATTGTTAAAAAACCGAAGTTGAAAAACTACCAATTGTGGATCGATCCATAATTGGTAGCAAAATTTTTGATTCGCAATTATGGATCAAAAATTTTGCTACCAATTACGGATCAAACCAATTACGGATCACAATCACTTCGGCATCTCACTGCGCGGATTTAACAATGTGAATCACCCAATACATAAAAACACGACGAAAATCTCGGAACAAACGATTTTGGTGAAGAAATCCACTTTTTTTGGTACAAATTTACGTTTTCTTAGATGCTTGGCAAATGACACTCAAAATTCGTAAAACGGGTTGATCACGCGAAAAATATGTCCATAGTACTTCCCTGAACATGAAATCACCAGCAACCGCATCAAAAACTGAATATAAATATCATTACTTGCTCTTTTCAACATTAACCATAGAAAAAAACACGAAATTTTGACTAAAAATTTGACTCACTTTACTAAAATGAATCTACAAGCGGTTTGGTGACACGAAAAATGCTTCGTTTACATATCTTCTGAAAGCTGAGACTTCAGGCTACAATATTATGTTGGTAAAATTTCGAGTAGACAATCCTAGTCCTACGTAGAGCGCGTCAAAAAAATGATCCGTAATTGGTAGCCTGATCCACAACTGGTATTTTACCATAATTGGAAAAAAATTTATGAATAGGTATGAAATTGAAAAATAATTGGAAAAAATCACATTTAAGTTTGAAATGAATTTCTTGATGAAAAAATTTTTTAATTTAAAATTGGGTAAAATTTTGAAAAAAATTACGATTGAAGTGATGGAAGAAATTGAGACTTGAAAAAAATTTGGACTCAAAAATTGGAATAAATTCGAATTTTGATCGTTTGAAATCTCGTTCATTATATAGTCTGGTTCTAGGATAGAATTTATATTGATTTCATTTTTTTGGGGAGCACATTTTACCAAAATTGGTACTTAAAAATCTCAACCCTGGAAAAAAAGCAATGCAAGTTTGACTTACCTAATTTCCCCAACTTCAACTTAGATATCAATAATTATTTCAAAAATATTCTACCTCAATTAATGTTTTAATTAAGCAATTCGAACAAAGCACAGCATCCAACTTAAAATAGACCTAAATATTCACAATCCATACAATTCTCTTCGTCATTTACAAACACACGGTACAAACTACGGATTCTTTCAATAATCGGTAAATCATTCATGCTTGTATTACATCCATTTCCACGCTTTTTTGCTCCCAACCAGCCGAGCCGTTGAGTACCACGACCTTTTACAATTCGGTGGAAAAAAAATTGCACCGCCGTTTTGCGTATGCTCGAATGTAAGTATAAAACCGACGATAAAATACCACCGTTCAACTTTTTAATTTTACTTACCTATATATGACGCGATTTGCATACAGCTTCATTAATAATTTATTTCAAAAAAGCCTCCGCGTTTTGCAATAAACAGTGCTAGGTCGGATGGCAACGGGGACCTTTTCAACTAAAATATATTACACGCCACTGCATCTAATGCACTCGATGAAAAACACCCAGGAATGATTTTTTTCCATCGAAATATTCCAGCGTCTCGTAGCTCGTAAAGTCGGCCTTAGACGTGAGAGATAATCTAGTCATAAAACCGAGCCACGCCTCCATAAGTTAACAACCAGAGTGGCTAAATGCTGCTGTAATTTTATATAGATCGAGACCCTTTGAAGAAATTTTCCGCAGCAAGGGATCCTACAAGCTGCATCCAACTCTGACATGCTTACCGAATATACCCGATAAACTCAGATAATTAGTCGAAATTGGCTGCCAGCCAAAATGAAAAATCTCGTCTGTTGAATTCGCAATTACGTATACTTTTGTATGTAGTACGCGCCACGCAACATGCAGTACGTGGAAACATTGGAAAACAAATTTTTTTTCGCTTTGTCTCGTCGCTCAATTAACGTGATGAAAAGAAAAATGAAAAAGGACGGTAATTTTTTTCTCATATCGAGTTGAAAAGTTTTCTTGAGGAACGTCTGCTTAATTGCGAACACGTCTGTAGGGGTTTTTCATCCTTCGATATTGTCGGCCTTATAGGCAGGTATCTTCAAGTATATTGACGGCTAACACATCGTTCCACGTGCATTTTTTTTTACCCATCGCGGATTAAAAATACATGGAGGGATAAGGGCGAAATCAATGAACTCAAATGTCACATTACAATCGCCGAATTAATACCGGCCACCGAATTATAATAATGTTAATTAGGTTGGAAACTTTATCTACACGACTGTAATGTATGGTGGTATGAAATAATGAGAAATGTCGACATTTTTGGTACAGATTAAATTATGAAATTCATATACGAAGCTTTTCTTTCTTTTAACCCTTGCTACAAAACTTGCCCGTGTAATTAGATTCTACAAAGCAAATTCCAACACAGAATCTTTTAGGGTACCGAATATAATTTGCATTTATATTACAACCAACACACCAAGACCAGTCATTTACGCAAATGACATAGAAAATTAGCTCAAAACAAGGAAACAAGCTACAAGTCGGACTTTGATAAATAAAATAATTTGCCAAAGTGCTTCCAAATTCCTGGCCCCTCCTTTTTTTCATTCGTTTTTAATCTCTCGCCGAAGGTTTTCGATAAACGTTAATTCGTAATAACTCGCTATATAGGAATAATAATTATCGTAATGAAAAACCCCCCCGACGAGCTGGTTCGTTTCTCGCTTTATCGATATACTTGGTAGTCGAATTCAGTAGCTGGAATTTTCAACCGATGGTGTTTTTATTCAAAAACCCACAAGTAAATATTCGATGAGAAATGTCCTTTATTTTTCTGTCGTTCGTTTTACGACATTCTTTCAAATGGTGAAACCGTCGCGACGCGTCGAGTTTGATTACCTCGCTAAATTTTTTCGTCGAAGGACGAAAGTTTTCGTATTTTTTCCTAAAACCGACTGGAGTTGAGAAAGTTTTTCTATTAACGTTTAAAAACATGGGTTTGAGATTGAATTGTGGTAGTGCTGCTGATGATGCGAAAAAATGATTGAATAATTAAGTGGATGCATTTTTATATTTATCTATCGATGCATTAATGCATTATTTTTAATATCTAGTAAATCGCATTGATTTCTGGATTTTTTGCAAAAAGCAAAATCCGGGGAGTTTATTTTTTCCTGTTGGAAAGGGTTTCCTAACTGCAAAAATTAATTCAATTTTTTGAAATAAATTGGTCATAAAATTTGTTTGAAATTTTATTTTCTTTCTCCTCCCTCTTCCACCCCCTCCAAAAAAAAACTGGAAAAAAAGAACTCGTTTTCTCGACGATATTGAGAGACTATAATGAAGAACTCGATATGAAGTTATAAAATTTCAAAAAAGTTTGCTCCAACTCCCTTAAAAAACGAAAGAAATTGATGAACATTATCTGTAGAAAGTATACCTATAAAGAAGAATTTTGTCGTTGAGATGTCACTTTTTGGCCAAAAAAGTCGACTTTTTTTTCAAAATCCACATTCCGACGTTTTTTTTTTCAACTTCAAAATTTTTCTTGACGAGGTCGTAATTTTTTACGAAATTTTTTTTGAACTTCGAAATTTTTCTTAACGATGTCTAAATTTTTTACAATTTTTTTTCAACTTCAAAATTTTTCTTGACGAGGTCTAAAATCTCTGAATTTTTTAATTTTTTACGAAATTTCTTTTCAACTTCAATTTTTTTGACGTGTTCTAAACACTTTTCGAAACTTTAAATTTTTTGTCAAGGTTACAATTTTTTAACAAAATGTTTTCAACGTCACTGCAAATTTGTAAAACAAGCCCAGGAGTCAGGTCAGTTCTTCAAGTCAAAAATTTTTCCCACACAATTTAAAAAATTGCAACCTTGACAAAAAATTTGAAGTTTGGAAAAGTATTTAGAATACGTCAAAAGTTGATAAGAAATTTCGTAAAAAAATTTAGACCGCATTAAGAAAAATTTTGAAGTTGAAAAAAAAATTGTAAAAAATTTAGATATCGTTGAGAAAAATTTCAAATTTGAAAAAAATTTGTAAAAAATTAAAGAATTTAGACCTGTTTAAGAAAAATTTTGAAGCTCAAAAAAAATTTCGTAAAAAATTTCGACCTCGTCAAGGAAAAATTCGACCACGGCCACGTCAAGAAACATTTTTCAAGTTGAAAAAAAATCGTAAAAAATTTAGACCTCGTCAAGAAAAATTTTGAAGTTGAAAAAAATTTCGACCACGTCAAGAAACATTTTTCAAGTTGAAAAAAAATCGTAAAAAATTTAGACCTCGTCAAGAAAAATTTTGAAGTTGAAAAAAATTTCGACCACGTCAAGAAACATTTTTCAAGTTGAAAAAAAAATCGTAAAAAATTTAGACCTCGTCAAGAAAAATTTTGAAGTTGAAAAAAAATTTCGACCTCGTTGAGAAAATTTTTGAAGTTGAAAAAAATTTCGACCACGTCAAGAAAAATTTTGAGCCATAATATTCAACTAAAAAATCAAACAATTAAATTTGATGTAAAAATCCCTCCTAAAATTTGGAATTTTTTCAGCTTTTTAAGCGTAAATCAATTTTCTGATTCGAACTAAATAGGCACTACCCAAGTACCTACCTAATTTTGCCATTGCCATACCTTCATCTACCCTAAAACGCCTCTAGAAAGCTAATATTATACAGCATGGCACCTTTGGAATTCAATTAGCGTGATAAATAGATATCTTCTTTTTCTTTTTCATAAAACGTTGTAAAATGTGCATAAATTCCAGTTAGTTTCATTTGTCAATGGGGCGAAAAGTGATGAAAATTTCGACGAGTGAAACGTAACTGACTTGACATATAATTTGAGAAGCACTATTCACTTTGTGAATGGGTAGAGTTTCGTGTCTCGCCTTAAATTTACTCCTTTCATTTTCGTTTTCCATAGAACTGTGTGCTAATATTAATACAAATTTCGATGTTCGAGATGCGTTCAACTCCCACGATATTTTCGCCTAGGTATAAAGCTATTATTCGTCTTTTGAAATGTAAAAAGGGTAAATTTTCAAATGGCCGAAAAAACTTGTCTCGATAATGTTTTTCTTTCTATATGTGAGAAGAAGGTGGAATTTTGACAATTCGATTAAATTGAACGGTAGTGATGAATTTATAAATTACACGTGGAGTCGACTTCTTTTACCTATCTCGGAGTACGAAAAAGTAATTAATTGGTAGATATTGAGGATTTTTCAACGGAGAATATTTTATTTCGTAATATTCCGTCTTGAGTTCCAAGACGCAGATCGAAATAGATATTTTACTTCTCGGTTCAAAGTATTGGTATTCTGGTAAAGTAATAATTGTTATAAAGCTCGCGCGACGTGCTTTTCGGTTGAGTTTAATTTTATATCTAGTAAATGAAGAACCCCCGAAGTATTCGTTGTTCATGGTCTAATCTCGCGAGAAACCCGCTATCTATTTGCATTCTGCCCTACGTACCATTGCCATACTAAGCAATTTGAATTTCATTGTGACTATCTCGAGAGTTTTTACATTTAATATTTCTCTATCGAAGGTCAAGGTTCTATTGTTTCTCAAGTGGTATGGTTACTTGTCAGCTATGATCGTATTGCACCAAAGCCTTTGAAATATTGTCGAGGTGTGGAAGTAATTCAAGTATACTACACTTGGGTGTGGGTATTATTGTGGAAAATGATTGGAAAAATTTTTTCACATTCCATTTATTTTATATAAAGTAAGGCTATTCAATGGCAGTTTAATGTTTCAGAAGTGAAATAGTTTCATTATTGGCGAATTAGTTTATTGCCAATATATCGCCTGTAACCTGTATCTGGGTGTACTTTGGTACAACGTAGATAAATAAAATATGCTTTTGGCTGTAATTTGACTCATTGCACTATCTCGTTGGTATTCTCGGTATGATGTATGCGCGGGTGAATAACGCGATAAAGTTTTACGAAAAATAACCGAATCGTCGCGAAAGTTTGCATTTTGCCAGCAAATCGACGACGGTTTTTCGATATAAAGTTTTTAACTATGTCTTTGAACCGCGTGTTTCGAATCGGCAACTCGAAATAATTTTTTCTCAATGCTCATTCTAATCTGCGAAATCGTAAATTTAATAATCGATCGGTATTTAGGTCAAAAACTGCGTTCAGTGAACTAACGAGAATGATAAGTTTGGCGCGTAAAGTTGGTCGAAGTAAAAATTTTCGCCGAAATTGCAACGGCGACCCGTCGAGACATAGATACGCTTTTATAGCAGGAAGTTCAGTCTCGCGAAATGTTTCTAATCTTAATACGAGAGTACTATATGGTATCGATTGAAACGTGTGTGGAGTACGAATGTCGCCACAGTGATTTCGAGGGGCTTTTAGGCTCTTGGAGTGTAGTTTTGGGTGAATGTTGGAAGAAGGAAGTGAAACAGAATGTGGATGAGATTTTAGTATAAAATTCATTATGTGTTGATTTTGAATAGAAGCTAGGTTAATTTCTGGGTTGTGAGTTTAAAGTTTTACTTTTTTCAATTTTTTTTCTAAAAATTAAAAAAAAATTAGATGACTAATTAAATTTGATTATATTTCAAAAGAGTTTTCCAGTTTTCACTTCTACCTTATTTTTTTTGAAAATGTGGCATCAAAATTATGGAAAATTGTATTATTTGAAAAATAAATGAGAAAAATTGTAATTTTCATCGAAAAAATGAGATCTTGGTCTCAGATTTTTCAATTCCCCCCTCTCCTAATACTTCTGAATTTTGTTGGTTTCTGGGTTGCATAAAAGTACAATGTATTTTTCGTAATGAACTTGAATTGACGAAGAAAAAGTATTTGCGTGAAAATTTCGCTTAAAATGGAAATGTTGCATTTGTTTCAATCCGCGGAGCCTCTTGGAATGACAATTTTTGATTTTTACCTCTTTTTGAAGACTCCAAAAATCTGAGATTTTTATGTAACTATGGATTAGCTATGGTGTTTTTTTTTTCAACTATTTCATAAGAAAGTTAAAGGTAAAAATTGAGAAACTTGAAGATTTGAAATAGTTACCTAATACCTACGTACCTAATTTTGAAATTATTAAAAAACACCCAAGATTTTGTAACTTTTAATTTTTTTGAGACCTTCTTGGTCTTTTATTTTTCCACTTAATAAGCTATCGACTTTTCCCTGAAAAATGATTCAAAGTCGACCTAAGACGATACTTTTGAAGTTTTGAATAAAATTTCCGTGCTGAATCAAGTTCAGAAGCATTCGATGCTCGATTTTTGAAAGAAGACTAGGTGTTTTATACCTACTGAGGTAAAATACATGCTGGGAATGATCGTTTTGCACGTAAAAAAAAGAATAAATAAAAAAAGAGAGAGCTAAAAAGTTATAAGTATGTAGACCTCTTTATTCAGAACGACTGGTTAAAAAAGGTTGAAAAATTGAAACAAGGTGCCTGTACATAAATAATTAAGAATTTTCTTCGCAACTCTAAAAAAAAAAGATAATCCCAGAGGCTAAAACATTGGTCAGTGTTTAAAAAAAACGTTTATCTGTTTTGAAAATACGTTAGTCAAGGTTACAAAAAAGGTTCGTCTGTGTTGAAAAAAAAAGGTAAAACGTTGGCCAGTGTGGGAAAAAACGTTGGTCTATTTTGAAAAAAAAAAAAAAGTTGGGTCTGCGTTGAAAAAAATGTTAGCATGTTTTGAAAAAAAAAGCAAGAAAAAACTGTGGTCAGTGTTGAGAAAAACGTTGGTCTTTTTTGAAAAACATGGATCTGTTTTTAAAAAAAACGTGAGCCAGTGTTGAAAAAAACGTAAAACGTTGGTCTGTTTTTTTTTTAAAAAAAAAGGAGGATCTGTTTTTTAAAAAACATTGGTCGGTGTAGAAAAAAACTTTGGTCTGTTTTCAAAAAAAAAAAAAAAAAAAAAAACGTAAAACGTTGGTCTGTGTTGAAAAAAATCGTTGTAATGTTTTTTAAAAAAGTGAGTCTATTTTTTTAAAAAAAGGGTCTATTTTTTAAAAAACGTTGGTCAGTGTTTGAAAAAACTTTGGTCAATGCTGAAAAAAACGTTGGTCAGTAAGTATTGAAAAAAATTTTTGGTCTCTTTTGAAAAAAAAAACACTGGAATGTTTTGAAAAAAGTGGATCTATTTTTTTAAAAAAAGTAGGTCCATTTTTTTAAAAAAATTAATTTGGTCAGTGTTTTAAAAAACGTTGGTCAATGCTGAAAAAAACGTTGGGTCTGTTTTGAAAGAAAACCGTGGGAATGTTTTTTTAAAAAAGTGAGTCTATTTTTTAAAAAAAGTGAGTCTATTTTTTTAAAAAAAGGGTCTATTTTTTAAAAAAAAAACGGGTATATTTTTTAAAAAACGTTGGTCAGTGTTTTAAAAAACTTCGGTCATTGCTGAAAAAAACGTTGGTCGGTTTTGAAAAAAATGTTGGCCAGTAAGTATTGAAAAAAAAACATTGAAGTGTTTTGAAAAAAGTGGATCTATTTTTTAAAAAAGTGGGTCTATTTAAAAAAAAAAAAATGGCCAGTGTTTAAAAAAACGTTGATCAATGCTGAAAAAAAACGTTGGTCTGTTTTGAAAAAAAGTTCGTTTGTTCTGAAAAAAAAGTTGGTCGGTTTTGAAAAAAACTTTGGTCAGTGTTGAAAAAAAAATGTCGGCCTGTTTAAAAAAAAAAAAAAAAGTTGGCCAGTGCTGAAAAAAAGTTGTCTGTTTTGAAAATAATAACACGTAAGTAAATCTCACTCGTCAACAAAAAGAAAAAAAGACAATTTCAGATTATTCGGGGCTTCAAAAAATTTTCGCATTTGATTATTCCCCTAAAAATAATTTTTTCAAGCTGGTGAATATTTTGCCCCTGCAATTCGTAACGTAGATGAACATTTAGACATTCATGTGTTGAAAGTAGGCTACCTTCAGATGGACAGATTTTCAGCTCGTTTGAAATTTCAAATTTTTTCCATCCATTCCTTAATTGCAAGCGGAAAGGAGAAACACATGTCTGTTCAAGGAAACTTCAAACTTCTCGAAATCTCTGATGAGTTTCTTAATCAATTCTCTCGAATTTTTAATCAAATTCGAGAAAATTATGAAAACGTCGGTAGATATTTTTGGTTTGTAAAATTTTTAGCAAGTCTTATAAACTACCTACATTATATTACGTTAATATATCATCTGAGATGCCTTTGTATTTGAATACATTGAAAAAAGATCTCCAATGCTTTGAAAATTTTTATCCTCCCTTATTTCATTCAATTTCATAAATTTATATAGGTAATCATAATAAAGAGATGATGATATATGGTGCTTAATGGAATAAGATTCTTTTCACGACGGATACGAGTACATCGTAACCAAATAAACATTGCGTTATAATACCGGTAATAATCCATCGCCGATGTTTTTCTTTGCTTACGTCGTAGGTTGCTTTTGAAAAAACGTATTTTCCAATAAAGCGAAAATTCGACACTTGGAAATTTTATCACATTTACGAGTAAACAAATCACACGCGAGATTACGTCAGGTGTATCGTAAAACCAACTCGAATATCGGAATTGTGTCGTGAATATCTGCGTATGCAAGAAAATTCAAACAATGGAAGCTCTCGACGAAAGCTTAATAAGAAATGAAAAAGATTCATTGTATCGGGTTCTCGGCGAGGGTTGAAATGCTCGTTAAATGTGTTTCAGGGCTCGTAATTACTCTTTTTAAGGCACTCTTGGGACTATTTTATTTATTTTTTTCCTTGGACCAGAGATGTCTAATTTCGTCGAGTAATTTCAAGTGTTTGCTTAAAGTGTAATATGTGGCGAGTGTGGTAACTTGGGCATTCGCTGTTGTGAAGAGGGTTTTACTTCGTTTTATTCTTTGCTTCGTTTGTAAGACATGAGAATAGATGAATTACTTGTTTATCGTATTGATTATTATTATCAACTGTACGAAATTAGGCAATGGAGATATGTACGTTGCATTTTGAATTTTTTCAAAGGTATTGTCTAAAAAGCTCTAATTGTTGGTTCAGTCTGGATGCATCCTTTGAAAATGCTAATTATAAAACGATTAAAAATCTAGTTATAAGATTTAAACTCCTGGCTAAATCTCGTTAATACGAAAGAACCTTTTTCTAGCGGTGTAAATTTTATACCTAAATCCTTTCGGGTTTTACGCTTCAGATTTATTTTTACATCAGGATTAAAAAATCCTGCAAGAGTTTTGACAACGATTTGAAAATCGTTTTTGGCCGGATTTAAGATTACTTACCGTGCTCTACGATGGTCGTTTAGTTTACTTGACGCGTTAAACTAGGCATGTCGACAAATAAACCTACTTAATGGTAACAACAGAATGGTATTTCTTATCAACGATAATAATTTATTTGAGCATTTTGCGCCGAAATTGAGATTTATGAGAGCTATAATTTAGTTTCATTAAAAACTTGCTCGATTTATTTGTAAGTATTAATCTTTACACAAAAGATAACCTGCGAATCAACCCGACTGTTGTGATTTTCATTTGAATGCATTAGTCCCTCTGTCTGTCTGCCCGGTTGTTCGAAGTTACTCATTGAGACGGTAACTTTTCTCGTAACCCTTGTTGTAATACTTTTACGAATACTCGATGATTTTATGTCGCTCGTTTATGGCCGAAAGGCGAACGTGAATGGAATTTGGTGTGGAATTTTTAACGAGAGTGTAAAATTAAATTTGCGTTTTTTATTCTGAGCGTGGTATGTAGAGGACAGGATTTTATTTTTATGAATAAGGATGCAAATGATGATTGGGGTGAGGCATTTTCATGGGTGTGAGAATGACTAGTTTGAATTTAAAGGCGCAGCTTGGTAAGGTTTTATATTTTTTAGGACGGATTTGAAAAAATTGCGATGAAATTTGTAGATTTTGAACGCGAAAATTTTATTTTGTTGGTAAAATGTCTGTATGGTTTCCTGTTTGATAAAAAAGGTCAATTGCCTTTTTTACCTGCTAAAAAAAAAAAGTAGACAGGTATTCAGGTTATTCAAAAATGATAAAATTATCTATTAAAATTATTGAATGGATATGGCATACCTACTTTTTTAGGGTGAAAGTTCTTAAAAATAGAAAAACTTTGGTAGAATTTTGATCAACTCGCTTAAAATATTGACAAATTTTTTAACAAAATTGTTTAAAATATTATTGCATAAGGTTAGGATTGTTCTAATTGGTGTGAAAAATTTTCAAATTCAGAAAAAAAAAATTGAAATTCTCGCAAAAATTGATAAAATACCTACTTTGAAAATTTCTAGAAAATGATATAAAATTTTTTAAAAAATCATCGAAAATAGATCTGCGGATTTTTGTTTAAGTTGTTTGAAATACGAGCCACAAATGTTGGAATTTTTTTGAATTTTCAAAAAAAAAATAGCTAAAAATAATACAAAAAATATGGAATTTTTCCATTTTTTGAAAATTTTACACAATCTCAAAAAGAAATCACGACAAGCATATTTTATTTGAACAATTTTTAATCAATCCAATTATTTTAACTGCTGAAAAAGGCTAAAAACCGTAACCAAATTTATTTAAAAAAATTAAACCGAAACCAAAATCGAAATAAAAAAATTTGAAACTGTAATTACTAAATATATTTTTTCCATTTCTGTTTCTTTTTAGTTTGATAAAAATTTAGAATTTCTCATGTTTCAAAATCAGCGAAATTTCGTGATTTTTTCTGCTTCTGGTTTTCGAATCTTTACTTAAATAAAAAAAAATTAAGGAACCGAAATCGTAACCGAAACCATAACTGAAACCAAAATGAAACATTTTTAACCAAAACTGAAACCATAACCGAGACTGAAATGAAAAATTTGTAACCGTGTTCGCCTGATCGCTCAACCCAAGATGATATTTTTTGGTTTGCATCATTGATCATTTTTCAAAATTTTTGTTCAATTTTTCCGAGAATTTGAATAAATAATTTTTAATTACTTACTTAAATTCATTTTTATTTTGATCTCCGCTTTTTCAATCAATTTTAAAAAATTTCAATTTTTACAAGTATATATTTTTCTGTTTTCATGAAAACAATTTTCAAAAATTTGATCAATTAAAAATAATATTTTTTACCATTTTTAAAAAGCTACGAAAATGTTAAATTGGAATGCATAAAAAATTCTCATGGGGGGGGAGGAGGAGGAGGAAAATTATTGATAGTTTAATCCGCGTAAAGTGAGTACAAATGCGGGGATGAAAATCTTAATTTTTTATTTCGATTTTGGTTTATTTGAAAAAGTGAAGGTCGAAGGTCAAAGGTCATTTCGGTTTCTCAATTTGAAAAATAAAAGTTACGAGTTTTTTTTTGCAGTTTGCCTCAAAGGTTAAAGTTATGGGTTGAGGTTATGATTACGATTTAATAGTATATTATACAACTAGAATAAGAAGTGCACGATTATTGACGAGCGCGATGTTTACCGGAACGAGCCGAAGGCGAGTGGAGGTAATCGCGCGAGTCAATGATCGTGCACTCCTTATTCAAGTTTTATACTATATTTTTTCCCATTCACACTCGAAAATTGATTCATTATTCACCAGTTGAATGCGCTAAAAATTGTAGTAAGGTCAAAAAAAATTAGAATAATTCTTATTCCACATAACCATTTCGGGATTTGATATTTTCACTGGCAACTTGCAACATGGTGAACGAACGTTCGATTCAAGTGGACATTTCAATCGGTTCGCTGAACTTGGAATTATTTTCAAAGAATAACTTGTTTTTTGACCCTAGAACGGGTCCAATAAAATATTTTTGTAATAGTTTTCATTATAAAATTATGTTTTTTTTTGTTATTTCTCACATTCTGTGATTTTTTCACAAGCGTTGACGTTGATCGTTGATTATTTTTCGACCTAGAGAACTTTTTCACGACTTTATTCAAATGAAAATTACGTCAATCTAATTAATTGGAAATAAAAGGTAAAAAAATGTAAAATTAAAACTGAAATGAGGTGAGTAATACATAATTTATGTATGTTCTTATCTACTGAAAAAAACAGTGATTTTTTTAATATTCTTTGAAAAATAGGGGAAAATTCCATAAGTTCGTTCTACGATTCAATTTTGATATTAATGACATCAATTTTTCGTGATCACCCTATTTTTCAAAGATTATTAAAAACTTACTGTGTTTTTTTCAGTAGGTAAGTCTAAGTACATGCATATGTATTACTTACCTGATTTCAGTTTTCATTTTACATTTTCACCTTTTATTTACAATAAACAGTATGAGATTGACTAATTTTCATTTAAATAAAGTAGTGAAAAGGCTCTCTGGGTAGAAATTCAAAAAATAATTAACGATCAACGCTTGTAAAAAAAAAAAAAATTGAAAAATCACACTCTACTCTGCTCTGCTCTGCTCTGCTCCGGGCAGTTGAAGAACACACCTAATGAAATCTATTTTAAAATATTTTATATTTTTTATTGGACCCTTTCTAGGGTCAAAAACGATTCATTCTTTGAAAATAATTCCAAGTTCAGCACATTTCATGTTGAAAAAGTCTTCAATGGCAGAATACCAGTAAAATGTTGATAAAAATGATGACGTTTAATAAAGAACGAACCAGCCCACCTAAAATGACCGATGTTGCAAGTTGCCAGTGAAAATATCAAATCCCAATCATTTCTACTGTTTTCAAGTAGCCGCAAATTGCTGGCTACATAAACTGATGTCAACATTGGTCTGTTGATTTGATATGCTTTCAATTTCATTTCGAATTTCATATTTTCTGTAAACAAAGTACTTAAAAATTTTTATCGTCTTTAAAATAATATTAATTGAAATGATTTCGGAAAGTGATAGTGAAAGTACTCGTATTTCGTCGACGCCTGATCGTGATTTCATTGAGCCGACTCAAACCGAAAATATTATCTCGGGCAAATTTGGAGATTCTCGACATACCTGCTGCACCTTCCCCTACCAACACGAATAGTATTTTTAATTTTAATAATTGTAAAGTGACTATAATAAATAAAAACTGAGTATTTGAATTTTTGAAAAATTCAATTATTCAGCAGTTTAGCGTGTGAGAAGTAGAACTTTATAAACGAGCGTACAGATGTGCAATAATAAGTGTGCAATAATGAAAATTATTGCACACCTATTATTGCACATCTGTACGCTCGTTTATAAAGTTCTACTTCTCACACGCTAAACTGGTGAATAATGAATCACTTTTCGGGTGGGTATGGGAAAAAGTTTTTTTAAATCTGGTATACTTATCTTTTTCTGAGCCAAATCAAGTAAATTGGTAATTTTTAAGCTCTTAAAAATTCGATGTTCTGATTTTTCTCAAACAAATCATAATTTTTCTGATATTTCAACTCAGAATATAACAATCCTCCTTCCCCAAAAAAGTCTTAATTTTCGAAAAATTTTCAATTCAATTCCAATTTTTCTAACTAATAATATCCCAAAATTCCTAAGTGTATTTCAAACGAATTTTTAGGATTATAGGTTACATTTGCTTTGGTTATAAATTGCAGTTTTTTAATTCATGTTTTAATTTCGGTTTTTTCAAACCAAAAATAGGTACTCAAAAGATTATTTTTATAATTTTTGGGCTACGACAGAACAAATCAATTTCATTCAATGATTCGTTCCTGAACAGAACAAAACAAAAAGATGGGTGATAAAAATGGTTTGAGGCAAGTTTAGGATGAATTCTGCCATGCTAAAAACTAACACCATTTTTGAAAAAAAAAAACTATTTTTGAATTTTTTTACTCGAATTTTAGGTTTTGATGAATGTGGTGGGAGGGAAGTAAAATTTTTACATCTTTTCTACCTCATTGTTTTAAAATCTAAATACAACTTTCTTGCTAATGCAGCTTCAACTCTCAAAAAAAAATCACACCTATGTCTATTTGGTACCTGCCAAGTTGAAAGACCTGCTTTCTCTCACGAAACACCGAGTATAATGTACTTACCTGGGATCAAATTGAGCAGACGAGAATACACTTTCAAACCAGGAGATAAATCGAGCAGAAATTTTATTCCAAAGTTTCTTTCTTCATTGGTATTCTACCTGTTCGTTACGAAAACAGAAAAATTGCAGTTCAATGATTTTTCCACGCGGTATTTCGCCGCGAATACTTACGAATTTTATTTTCGGTACTCGCGAGCTCAAAGAAAGCCGGTTGGTGAACTCTTCTTTTCATAAAGTATTTCGCTGATATTTTTTCCCCCCAATGAAACCATTAAAGTATGTAGCTGCAAAATACGACGGAATATTTTCTCTTCTATTTTTCTCGATTTTTACATTATTATAATGTATCGTAAGTTATATGCCTATGATACCTACTGTAGTTATAATTTTAACATTTTATAGGTATCGCGAAAATCTACGCTCTAAGTGGTAATTGGAAGGATTAATGATTTATAGAAGTTTACATTTAATGGGCAAGAAAGCTATTATATAAAATCAGGAAAGTAATAAAAGGCAAAATAGGAGGAAACACGTTGAACGTTTTGCATTATTTTCCAGTAATTGATCCTTATAATAGAGGATAGTCTTGCGTAAAAATCGTATCAACGAATCGTAGTCATTTTAACGTAGAAAGAAAGCACTCGTAAATTGCAAAACGATCAATTTTCTATGTAAAAATTCATTTTATTTCTTAGCACCAAAAAATATAAAAAAATTTCAACTCACGTTTCGAAAAATTTATCCAAAAATGTACCTTGTAAAAAATAAAAGTCATATCGAAACCATTACGTTTAGAATGCAGAATCGTGTTTATAATTCCAAAGTGCCAAACATTACGTTACTATTATGCGAAATGCCGAATGGTGGTATTCGGTATAACAATTTTACTCTGCTGTATCTAATCTGTCGAGTGTGTATCCATTATTCAAAACCTCGGTACGAAATTACGCTGCCCACATAGCCCAAGCAACCCAATAATTGCATACTCGATTCGCCTTGAATACAAATGCATGCCTGGTGAATTAAATCTAGGTATATGGCTGGTCTATTGCAGTATTTTTTTTTAGACTTCGTGTTGAAACAAAAGATTACAAATTAATGAGGAAGTTGATCGAATTGTTGGAATAAGTACCTTAGGATAGAAAAAAAATCAAAAGTAGGTTACTTGATGATACAAAGTGTATTTTAAGAAATTTTTAAGCTCTGTTTAGGTAGTTCCAAAAATCTATTGGACAGTTTCAAAAAAAAAAAAAAAAAAAATATTAAAAGGCTCTGAAAAATGCTCTGAAAACTTTTTCTTTTCAGTTTTGAAATTTTGATCAAAAAATGAAGAAATTTCTTTTCAAAATAATGGTATGAACTTTTCACCTATGACTGAATCTACACGAAAAGGGCTTCAGGCACGAAATTGAAAATACTCTGCGAACGACTGAATCGTTCGGTTTCCAAATCTATGACTCACAGTGGTCCGCAAGTCTGCAAGTTTTTTTTAAAGTTCAAAATTTTAAAATTTTTTTCTGAGTTTAAATTTTTTTTGATTATTTTTTCAAAATTCAAAATTTTTTTCCAAGTTTGAATTTTTTTTTGATTATTTTTTCAAAATTTAAAATTTTCTTAAAAGATAGGAGATCCGAGAAACTTAAAACAAAAAAGTAAAACACCAAAACCTGAACCTGTATAACAAACTTTTGATAATGTTGACGAATTTTTGAATAAATTTTGAAAAAATTTCAATTTTGGGAACAAAAGAACAAGAACAACACACTTTATTTGTATTTTTTTACGTTATCATCTACTTATAGTTATAACATCGAGAAAAAATTCAAACTTGGAAAAAATTTTGAATTTTGAAAAAATAATCGAGAAACAATTCGAACTTGGGGAAAAAAATAGGCGGACTTGCAGACCACTGTGAGTCATAGAGTTGGAAACGGAACGATTCAGTCGTTCGTAGTGTATTTTAAATTTCGTGCCTGAAGCCCTTTTCGTGTAGATTTAGTCATAGGTGAACTTTCCTCCCTTTTAATTCAAACAAGTAAAAATTTTCAAATTCAAAAAAATTGTCTTTCTGATTTGTGAGGGGAATTGGTGACAATCTTGAACGGAATTTCCAAAATTTCTTGATTTTTTGGAAAAAATGAGCTCATTAAGTAATGTTGCCTTTTCTGGAATCCAAAAAAGTAGCACATAAAGCTCGAATTTATTTTAAAAATATTTTCTAGATTTTTCATTTCTTCAGAAATTTTCGTCCTCGCTTCGAAAAATATACTCAATAAATTCTCAAAATAATACCTTTCCGATTTTAGATGACTGAATATTTTGAAACGTAAAAAATGGAGCCCTTCCTTTATCAGGAGATTTGTAGGCAATTTCGAATGGAATTTTCAAAAACTTCGATTTTTTTTTACAGGTCATTGAAGAAATTAATTTTTTTCATAAGTCCAAAAAATAGCTCAAAAAACACGAATTTTTGTTTTTCATTTTCAATATTACTGGTTGGAAAATTTTTATTTTTTTCGAGAAAAGTCAACAGTTTCTTTTTTTTAATAAAATAGGTCAGAAAATGTTTCATTCTCCTCCCCCTCCCCGAGATTTTTGCCCTGGTCTCTTCCTTGATTTTTACCCTCATTATTTTCATGATTCCAATTGGTATTGAAGATTTTCACATCAAAGAGGAAGTTGAATTAGGATTGTATATTTTTTCCGCAGAAGGAGGAGGGCAAAGGGGTAGATAGCTGGATAGGAAAATTATGAAACATGTCAATTTTCCAATCTGAGCAGCTAAAAAAAATCATAGAAACACCTTATTGGCCAGAAAGTAAAACGAAACTTCTCAACTTCTCTCGTCAGTTGCATAAATTGACAAAATGTCACCTACGTGGAAAAAACCTACATTAATTTTGCGCGAGGTAAATTTAAACTTTTCTCAAGTGGAATTACTTCCGGGAAAATGAAATAATTTAAAAACATGTTCGAGAAATCGCGGTTTTTCCCCCATCAATAAAAGGTATACAACAATTTACGTTGAATAAATATTTCCAAGATGTCTCCTACGTTATTTAGGTTAAATTTTTCCAGGTGTAGGATTGAAAATAGCTTTTTGAATACCGCAAATTAAAACCATATTAAGGGAGAAAGAATCTGTCGATTTTGGTGGGAAAAAGTCGGGTTTAATTTAGGAAAGATTGACGAGTCGAGAAAATGTTTAAATTTTATAATGAAATCGATTTCTAAATTATTTGAGAGTTTTCAAGTGTAACGACGTACTTGTTGATGGAGTTTCATTCAAGTGGGCGGATGATTTGATGAGAAAGAGGTATTCATCGCAGTTCGCGGTGAGATAAGTTCAACACGAGGTTATAAGTGATCAAATATTTTGTAGGATTTTTTTTTCCAAGTATAAGGCGAATATGTACGAGATATTTTCATAATACTACCCACGCGTTTGAGAGCTCATTTCCTGGTCTTTGTTCTAAGATGTCGAGAAGATTCGTTTTTTACGATATTCTTTTAACCCTCTAAAGGTACACTTGGTGAATTTCACCACCAATACCGGTTTCTGTTCACGCGGGTGGAGCGTGTAACTGTTCGCCTGACGAGGGGAGGGGCGCTTAGTAGAACGTCTTACGCACGATTCGAGGAAGTATTTGTGGTTGCCTATACGAACCTATTCGAGGGCTATTTTTTTATTTTTCGCATTGAATTTTATAAAATTTCATCACATGCTTCAACTAAACCTTAAGGTTACATTTTTCCATTGATTCTTATGTACTCAATCTGCGAAAAGTGGGCCTTAAGGTGAATTTCGTGGGTCGATTTTTTTAAACGCAGCATTATGTCTATCAAAAATGGTAAAATGGGCTGGTAGATGTGAGCTAGACCGTAGGTTTCGTTTTAAATAGTTCGGACTACACATTGCCACTACTCTCGTTGATTCCCGCTGTTTCACCCTGACCGCAAGTAATATATTTAGTGTGGTGGTGAAATTCACCACAGTGTACCATTTGAATTTTTTTGAAGTGTACACTTCGAGGGTTAATTTTACGATCAAATGGGTTCGTTTCTTTGATAAAAAAATTTTTCAAACACGTTGACCCATTAAACTCGTATAGCTGGTAAATGTCGCAGACGTTTTGAAATTTAATAAAATTGTTGAAATGGCACCACTTGGGGATACAACTTGGATGTAATTTCATTAGCGATTATTAAAATTTTACGCCGAGTTGAACTGTTTTGAAACAGTGTGATGGGTGAAATTGAAAATTCTAAAGCTACCAGTCGCGATGTTGGCGTTGAGGAGAAAAAAAAAACGTCATTGTGAGAGTTACATAAGAAGCGTTTATTTCATATTTCTATTTCTATTAGGTAAATTAGAATGATAGTTGAAAGTTGGAAATTTCAGCCTGTGGTTATCTCGTTGTTCGTCGAACGTGTAATGAAATCGTACAACTTTGAAATAAAACTAACGAAAGTTTTCGTCCAAGTTTGACCTTTTCTATACATTTGTATAATGGAAACGTGCGCGAGTATGGATCAATTTTGAAATATTTTCGCGAATCATGTACCAATCCGGGGATTCGAAGGGTTTCGAAACTTTTTAAAACTTTTTTCCCCGAATATTTTTAATAATTGTTTTTATATTCTGGTTTTGTTTCAGTTCAACTGCAAACGACCTAATATCCAGAAGAGGTGTATTTAGTCGAAGGCACTATGGATCCGTCGAATTGGTAAGTTCGAATGAATTTTTCATTTCCAAGTTTTTACGTAGAATCTGAATGAAAATCTCACGATGAAATTATTTCAAGATGAACTGATTTTTCAAAAATGTGCGATCTGTATTTAACCTACGTGCTGAGAAATCTCTGTAATGGTATGCAAATTGCAGTTTATAGTTTTCCATTTGATTATCTAAGGGGTATTCGAAAGCGCTGCAAAATTTAAATTTTACTATTACCTAAATTAATATCGTCGAAGAACAAGAGCGATTTTTTTATGCAATAAGAACACGTTCCGCTCATAAAATGCGCCAAAGGAGCACATGTTTATAACTCGTTACTTACTCGTGTTTTTTTTTTTACTCGCTATGGATAGATACGTGTATCTAACAAGTTTTTCATTAAAAAATATTTATTCTTTTTATATCGAATTTTGTACACATACGATGATTCGAGACGCGACGATGTTGAATTTTTTTCGGTGTTGTATCTAAAATGAGATCGTCGTTTTTGCACGTGAAAGATGAGCTCGAGCGAGATGAGTGCACGTTCAATGACAGCGATTGTTAAAATAAAAGTGGAAGGTGATGAGATTGGAATTTATTGAATAATTGGATGAGAAAATGATTATTCAGAGGGGTCTCTGTGATTGTCACGTTCTAAAGTGTGTTTTTCTGGAATTTGAATTCTTTCGTGGAGTGGATACTTTTTGGATGAAAAATGCATTTTTTGCAATTTTTTATTGCAAATGTACTTTCTTCGAAAACAATAGAAAATTGGACAGATTTTTAACCTCTGTTTGCAAAAAATTTTCAAAATTTTCAAAAAACATATCAGTTTATTGACGAGAAAAATTGGAGGGAAAAATTGAAAATGAAAAAGTGGTACGATTTTTTCGGATTCATTTCAGCATTTTTTTTCAGAACTTGATTTTTTACAATTTTTTTGCGAATTTCTTCTTAGTTTTCGAGGGAAATGATTCTTTAGATGAAATAGATAGATATCTACTTACTTATTCATGATTTGAAAAATTGGTTTTTGAGTTGAGGTTCTTCTTTGATTCTATTCCTTCTGAAAGGTCCAAAATGAGTGTCAACTCAAACATCAATTTTTTACACCCAAGGATTCCAGGCTCAGATATAATTAACACCAAATATCTTTAAAAATATATTAAAAGCTATTTTTGGGGGTTACTTGTATTTTTTTATACAATACTAAATTGTAAGTGATGACCTTGGCACAGTAGTCGTCCAGCTAAATACTTCCGCTGAAAAGAAATCAAATTGACCGATCGTGTCAAATTTTATACAAAACCCTATGTTTTTTGAGCCGTTGAACATAAATTCTTGGTCGATTTTTTGACCACTCTAAAAGCCTCAAGATTGGTCTCAAAATTCAAATATGGTATTTTAAATGTTGATGAAATATCCATTTTTGAATTTCGAGGCCCATTTTTAGATTTTTAAAGTTATCAAATTGAAATGTAAACTAAAAATTTGTTTTCAGCGACGCAAGATGGATAAATTCTGATCATTTTATTGGCACCTAATTAAAAATCCCAATTTTTGAATTTTCGGGCTTTTAGAAGGGGTTAAGTCAATTTTAAAAAGTCGTATAAAAATTCTCTTTCAGTGGCTCAAAAAACATAAAGTGTTGCAAAAATTTTAACATATGATCGGTCGATTTGATTTTTGTCCAGTAAAGGTTTCCGTCTGGGGACCAATGTGTCTCAATCAATTTTAGATGAGTTGGTTTGGATGAAAAACTGAAAATCGAAAGTAAAACTTAAAATTGAAAATCATGATAATTATAATCTTTGTTTTTCATCACAAAATAACTTAGAATATTGAACTTCAAATTGAACTTTTTCTGTAGGTAATGTTAACTTGTAGTTGTAACAATTTTTTTCAAGGGAAAATAGCTTAAAAGTACTAAAAAAAAAAACGAATTTTTGAAAGAAAAAAATTACAAAATGTACAATTTTTTAAAATTAGGTATAGAGAAAACCTTTAAAAAAATTAACGAAATGATCACTATCCCGGGTCACTTTCAACTTTCAAGTAATTATAGATCCAGAAAAATACTAAAAAAGTACGGAGTTTCGTTTATAATTTTGTTACGAACCCTGCCAACCACCAACCCAAACATCAATTTTTTCCAAATTTTTATTTTCTAAAAAAATTTCAACCGTGTATCATTTTGAATTTTTTTCCCAAACTCAAACATTATACTTCGGAATTTTCTCATGATTTTTGTCAATTCCAAGATTTATTTTCACCTGAGATTTTTTTCAATTTTTTCACCAAAATTTTTCAATCCTGAAAACTGAGAAGTTATTAAAATTTTTATCAATTTTGAATCATTTCAACATCTTTTTCATACTTCAGTTGCTATTGACAAGAGATAAAAAATTGGTTTTGAAAAATGAGGAATATGAAACATGTAACTTCGAATTAAAAACATTTTTCCAGGTTTTTTTTAGGTTCATTCGAGCCATTCGAATATTTTATGCTTCCCTTCCCCTCCCCTCCCCCCCCCCGGTATTCCGGTATCGACTTTCCTTATAATTTGGCTCTTTCTGCAAAAACAGGCTGGCGAACGAGATTTCTTTAAAGAAGTGGTTGAAACTCCTCCTGGCATATCGAATATCAACTTTTGAAAAAATTTCAAACTTTTTAAATGACAGAAGATTATTGAAAAGATCAGTTTGCAAAAATTTCAAAATCTAAATATCAACGATCCAGTTTGGTATCTTCTGAATGTTTCCTAATTTTCAGTAGTAAATATTTCAATGAAAGAAAAATTTGTCAAATGCAACTAAGTATTAGGGTGGAGTGAAAAAAAAAACATATCTCGGATTTCGACGAAATTTGGTGGGGTGATTTACTTTGAATAGGAGACCTCCCAAAAAATCGTAAAATTCCAAAATACGGAATTTAGGTATATCTTTAAATTGATCATTTTTTTGCCGAAAAATGTTATGTATCTTTTTTTTCAGTCACCAAAAGTATAGGTATTTTGGAATTTTTTTGAAAAATTTTGTATGTCCGTGCAACCAGTTACCAAATGTGATATGCGACACTGTGGAATTTACGTTGATCCAGAATTAAATTTTTTATCAAGTAAATTCCATAATGTCGCACGTCACTATTTGTAACTGGCTGCACTGACATACAAAATTTTTCAAAAAATTTCCAAAATACCTATACTTTTGGTGATTGAAAAAAAAAAATACATAGGTAATATTTTTCGGCGAAAAAATGATCAATTTAAAGTCGATATAATTTCCGTAATTTGGAATTTTACGGTTCGCTGTTGGCTGCACTGGTGTATAAAATTTTCAAATTTTTTCTTCAATATTTACTTTTAGTGGTTTAAAAAAAATTTTCGTTCAATTCCCCGACGAAAAAAAAATCATTTCAGCTTCGCGAAAATTTCGTATCATTGAAATATTGCAATCCGCAACTTTTCAACCCCCTGGTAGCGCTCTGAGTTTTGATCGAAGAAGGATGGCGATGGTTCAGGGAGACGTAGAAACTCAAATCGCAACTTTCAAGTGCTACGACAGCCTCTCACGTAATTTTTTTTGACTAAAAAAACACAAAAAAACAGCGTTTTTTTCAAAAGGAGGTGCACTTTGAGCACCCCCTGCTTCCCTACACTAGTCCCTTGGGGGCTCGAATTTTTTTGGGGAGGTCTCCTACTCAAAGTAAACCACCCCACCAAATTTCGTCGAAATCTAAGATATGTTTTTTTTTCACTCCACCCTACTAAGTATATGTATAAAATTTAATTATAAAGATTTAAAAACCCGTTTTTGTAACATCAGGCATAAGATGAATATTTGGATGAAAATTCATCCCAGGCTTAAAAATATCGAAAATTAGCTTAGAATGAATATTTGGATAAAAATTCATGCTGGATACAAAAATTCGAAATCAGCTTGGAATGAAAATTCCTCTCAAGTTCATCCCTGACTTTGAAATTCAAAAATTCGCAGTTTTTCCAAATTTTTCCCCTCACAAATTCGGTCGATTTATGTCAAAATTTTTTATGCTCTAATACTGCAGAGTAAGAGACGCTTTAAAATTCCAGTTTGAAAATTTTCAGATAAAGAAAAGGATGAAATTTTTTACCACAAGTCTCTCGCTCTCGTCAAACCTACGCTTAAAACTGCACCATCTTGCATTGCTTGAGATTAATCCCCCTCTACTTTTACTTTTCAGTGGGTGCCCAAGAATGGTATTTTTAACCACGTATCAAAATACTTTTCGGAGTTAAAAAATCAAGTATACTTGTACACGATAAAATAAATACACTTAAGCTACCACGAATTCTCGCACGTTGATAAAAAATCGACGACCTCGACGAAACCCCCTCATACGTATAACATTTGAAGTGGACAAAAGTTTGATATGTAGAAACATCGGTACGTTTCCGATAGGTACGTAAGTGAATGAAATTTCACCCAAATTTCAACGTAGGTGTTACACAAAGACCATATTTATCGAAACATTTAATAAATTTATCGGAGATTTTTTTGCTCGGGCTGTAAAAATAGATATACATCGTTCGCGATGGGTGAAGAAAAACGACACAACCGCGGGATATCAATCACTTGTCTATATGAAAACAAACATGAATTGCCGATTTAGAAAATTAAAAGCAAACAAAATCCACGCGATTAGCAAAGGTTTACTAAGAAAAGCCAGCATAGTAGTTGGTTTTTGTTAAATCCTATTACGACAACATCGGTAAGAGAAAGAGTAAGTTGGAATTTACTTTCAAGGGCAAAGAAATTCATCTTTGTCGGCATATTAAACAGTAAATGAAATCCATCTGTAATCATTCATTGTTTACGTTGGTTTTAAACCCCGACGAAATGTTCACCTGTCGATGGGAAATTTATTCCCGGCTGGAATTTTTTTTTCGGGTAAAACTCGTCGAAATTTCGGTCTATTATAATGGGAAAATATTTCGCAAACGATAAGACAGCGTTTGCACGGCGGCGTTTATCAAAATGAAAATTTTCTTTGTATTTATGCAGTTTTCCAAAAGCAGCCAAAGGATCGAGAGGGGGGTTGGCGAAGACATGCCGAATCGATGCTCCGGAGGGGGGGATAGAAAAAATATACCGAGTTTTTAACGAAATGAAGCTACCTATCGATATTTTAAACACTTTAAAACGTCGAAACGAGAATTTCGCGGCGTATTTTGAAAATAATAACGTTAATATAAAAACGACGATTTTTTCCCTTCGCTGGATGTCGTTTAAATCAGAAACATACGAGGAAAAATATGATATATGGACCAGATACGTTCGATTTTTCCGACCGTACGGCCATAAAATCTTAATAAATATATGTATTCGGTCACGTTCTTAATCTGGAATCATTTTCTCGGTCGAACATACGCGATTATACGCCTAGAAAAACGTACGTACCTCCTGTTTCCTGGAGATGGAAAATATCGTATATGAAACATAGACGAGTACGCTTTGCCGCACCTACACCCGATGTTGGCCGGGTGCCAAATAGTCGCCTTTACCCCAAATCGTTGATATAGGCGCCGATAAACGTTTTCTCAATTGTACACCGCTAAATAACAGAGTCACTAGCCCCATATCGCCGAACGCATTTTGGCTTTTATCCAAGCCGAAAAAAAATTATTCTCGATGCGAAAATGTAATTTACAGCCGGAAATGGAGCAATCCAACATATGACGTAACCTAGTTATCTCATAAACGTTGAGAATTTGTGTCTTTGGGGTTCCGCGACGTGGCTCGAGTTCATTCACATTGAAAATGCATCTGGGGTATCCTTTTATATTTCTGGATGCATTTATGCAAAGTCATTCTGGATGAATAAGCTTATTTGCCGGGTATTATTTCGCCATAAAGGGAAGCTATTTTTTATGTAATCAAAAATTTATTACGAGATGGGTAAATCCCCGAGTACCTAGACCTATAGTAAGGAACATTTTCAGTTTGCTTTCTTAGTAGAGTAAAATGGAACTGGAAATTCAATTTTACAACGATTATTCAAAGTCATCGAATCAAAAGCATAAACTCGTTGAAAGTTTTAAAGTTTTCGTTGACTGTAATTATTATGGAGTAGGTGTTTTCAACTTTTAAACAGCGGTGCTGTTTCTGTACGTAGAAGTAAGGATGAAAAAAAAGAACTTATAAGCGATAAACGAATTTTGGTGTTGAGCTATAATGTGTATGTTTTTTCATCGTGGGGAGTCTTCTTGCTTCGTTGTAATGACTCGTATACAAGTTTAACTTATTGCTAGTCAATAATGAGACTGTTTTAAGCTGAAAACACGTCCGACCTAATGTTTTTTAAAAACAAAAATCGTTAAGTTGAACTTTCCACGAGATGAAAATTACCTAAATTTGAGTTTACATCGATTTGACTATTTTTCAATGGTTGGATATGGTGAAAGGGGAAGGGGTGATTTGAAAAGATGAAGGGTGAGAAATCAGAATTTACAAAATATATTTCGTTATTTTGTCAGATTTTACAGAGCTTTTAAGATTTATTTTTTGTAACTTTTCAACAACAGAATAAGTCAATTTTACGAGTATTGGAATTTTTTGTCAAAATGGGTAGAAATTTAATCCTTTTCTCCTTCGATTTGGCATTTTTGTGATTTCAACAGAATGTCTGATTTTGAAAAATTTATGAAATATTATTTTCTGACTTTACAATTTTCAAAAATTGTGGCCTTCTACAAAAAAAATGGTAACATTGTCGGGGGTGAAGTTTTTTTAAATATTCTGAAACTAGATTAAATTACCTTTCGAATGAGCGAATACGCTATTAGTGACCTTTTTTCGTGCAAAATTCACGGTTTTATGACAGTTTGAAAATTGAAGCTGAAAAAACATAGTTTCGAGAAAAACGCGTTTAAAAATTTTGAATGATTTTTTTTCGTGAAAAAATGTATATGATGCAAAAATAGTATTTTTTTAATGTTGAAGGAAATTTTGCGAAGAATCAAAAAAAATTGGTTTCGGAGCCCTATCGATATTTTTGACCAAAAATTCACAGTTTTGCGTTTTTCTCAAAATCAATCTTGCGACAATGTTCCCCTTTTCTAGTGGCCACAATTGTAAGAAGTTTAAACATTGAGAAGAGATGATGAAATTTCATTTTTTTTTTTTTGATTATTTTTTCAATATTTCACTCGTATCAGACTTCGTAAAATTTTCAAAAAAAAATCCTAGAGTGGCCTAGTTTTTGACCTCCTTGGCTAGATGAGTGGAATTCTGTAAAAAAAATTTTAATAGTTGATAAGTAAGTAGGATGAATATTTTTGAACAAAAAAGTAGGGGTAGGTAGATAGGTATAGATATTAATTTTCTTTTTAAAACTTGCAAAAATTTCAAATTTTGTGAAACATTTTTCTAAATTTTCTGAAGTTGGTCGAAAAGTTGAAATTTTTTGGAGTTTGGAATTTGGTAACTGAATGGTATAATTTTTTTATAAGTGACTCTCAGTACTACAGGCAGATTTAGGGCGGTTTCCGAGAGAGCTCCCTCCCAAAGATTAAAATTAGGCTTCCTTCCCTTCCAAAAAAATTGTGTTCGATTATTAAATATATCTGGTATCCCAAAACCCCATTTCGGACACTTTGGTTCCCAAAGAAACGTAGTCTGGAAGTGTCCCAAAAGCCCTTCGATTTTGACACGATGTGCCAAAATCTCACGATTTGAACATGGAATTTGAGCTATCTCCATTCAATTTGGACATGATGTCCAAAAAATCTCCCATTTGAACATGACGTCCTAAAAATCTCAGATTTGGAGATGATTTCACAAAACCTCTTCATTCAGAAAAAGGATGTTAAAAAATTCAATGAACGATGTGTTCTCAAAAAAAAAAAAAAAAAAAAAAAAAAAAAGGAGTTTATAGATACTTACTTAGTGTTTCAAAAACCCCAATTGGGATATGGTGTCCTAAAAAAAAGTCCAGATGTATCTACTACCCCAAAACTGCTTTATTTGGATATAAAGTCTGGAAACTCTGATTTGGACATAATTGTACCAATCCTCTCCCTTTCATTCAAATATAGTGTCCCAAAACCCAAAATATTCAATTTGGACCTCAATGGTGTTTCATGTCACATGATGAAATTTTTTCAATTTTTTTTTTGAATCTCCTACCCTCGAGTGGTTTATTTGCCTTTAAAAATTAAATCTTTAAAATATTATGGTCCCTACGTCGATTACGGCCCACAAACTGGTATCCTATTTTTTTAAAAATAAAAAAACAGAATTAGGTAAATATTGAGATGAAAAATTAAAAAAATTTGGTTGAACAATGTAAACTTTCTAAATATATAAAAATTTGAAAATTTGATTCAATTTTTACTTTTAAAAATGAATTTGGACTTGATAAGTGTAGAGAGTTCTCGATCGGTGAAGAAGTGGAAGACTAGAATGCATTGTTTTAAAGCGCTTTGAACCCTCGGTAGGATAATTTTTCGAGTCCAAAATCCACATCTGACCAACGAAAAATGAACACCTATTGAAAAATAGCGTAATTTTGTCTTATATGTGACTTTCATGTTTTATTTCCCGGATTGAGCGGTTTTTTTTTCATTGACGTTGATAAAATTGCATAACCGGTTTGCCTTAAATACTGGAAAAAATCTTTATCAATTCCTTAATCTAATGCCATTTACCACTATCTTATACGAAAGTTGGGCTACAGGCTAGGCCACTTTTCGAACAATTTTTTAATACGAATCCAACCAACCTGCAAATAGGTATTTCAAATTATTAATTTAAAAAAATTAAATACTTACCCCGTGACACGTCTTTCAAGATTTTTTTGAAAATTACCTGCTTTGAGTCCGGGTTTCAAATACATTTTTACATTTGAGGAGTGTCGTTGCAAAACGCAACATCTCGATTTTTATCATTTTTGAGTTAATATATCAGTCTTATAGGAAATTCAAAGAGGAATCGAATGGTGCCATAGACAGGACTCCATAACGACCATAAATACCTTTTATCTGCCATGAAAGATAACGTTTCGGTGCAAAACGCAACAAATACTGGGTGTTTCGGTGCAAAACGCAACATCTTTTTTGTTTTGCCCCCCTCCAACCCCCCCTTGAGGTACAAGTGCGAAGTGACCCCAAAACATGTAGCTGAGGTCGTAAGCTTTCCAATGAGACCGCCCCGAGCCAAAACCCTCCACCCAATTTTGAATGACAGTTTTTTGCGATTTTCCAAAAATCAGGTTTTCGGAGATGTTGCGTTTTGCGTATCGTTGCAAAACGCAACATCTCGATTTTTATCATTTTTGAGTTAATAAATCAGTCTTATAGGAAATTCAACGAGGAATCGAATGGTGCCATAGACAGGACTCCATAACGACCATAAATACCTTTTATCTGCCATGAAAGATAACGTTTCGGTGCAAAACGCAACAAATACTGGGTGTTTCGGTGCAAAACGCAACATCTTTTTTGTTTTGCCCCCCTCCAACCCCCCCTTGAGGTACAAGTGCGAAGTGACCCCCAAAACATGTAGCTGAGGTCCTAAGCTTTCCAATGAGACCGCCCCGAGCCAAAACCCTCCACCCAATTTTGAATGACAGTTTTTTGCGATTTCCCAAAAATCAGGTTTTCGGAGATGTTGCGTTTTGCAACGACACTCCTCATTTGTTCCTACAATTTCTCGAACATAAAATTTAAAAAAATTTGCAAAAATACCATTTGTTCACAATTTGAAAGCAATCATTTCAAATTTCATTTTTAGGCTCTGAAATAATTTAATATTCATATGAGAATATCAATTTTATTTCTACCTATTATTTCTTCTGAGTTTTTTTTTTATTCAAAATAAAAATTATTTATCAACTTGATATAAAATTTAAAATTAATCTGATCAATTCAAAATAAATAATTTTTAATGTAAAATAAAAATTTATTGAATTTTGACCGTCATTTTAGTTTTCATCTTTTGAACTCTCTGGACCTTCAAATTTTACTCAAGCAATATAATCTTGAAACAGAGTCGAAATTTTGGTTATACGGTGTTATGGGCCGTAATATTGTACAAAAATCGATAATATATTAATAATATTTTCTTGATGATTTTTCAGAAAAATTGAAAAAAAAATTTCCAGGAAATTTTCGTTTGAATGAGCAAAGCAACAAAGATATTTTTACGAACAAACCGTAAATCTCAACAATTGACGACGATATGAGGATTTCTGGTGTTTCTGAAAAGATATGAGGAAATCTGAAATATTACTTCTTTTGATCTAAAAAAACCTATAGGTACCGAGCTCGTTCGAAATATATTTCAAAGATGTGAAAATGGAAATATTTTATCCTTTGAAAAAAGGAAAAGGTTGTTTCTTTTTATAACTACTGATAGTGAAAAATCTGCCAATCCGTTTCAAACTCTTTTACGAAAAACAATAGAGGATAATCGGCTGAAAAAACCTCATCATCATTATAACAAAATAAAGCCACATATTCGTATTGCTAAAGGTAGATAGGTCTACCGTATACTTTGGAAAATTCAATCCCTAATAATTTTCATTTTCTCTGGAAAAGTGCCAGTATTTGAAAATAAATAAAATAACGAACCTTTTTGTTCAAAAAAAAGAAGAAAAAAATTACATCATTGATTCGTTGAACGCTTTCGAAAAAAAATTATTAATTACTAGTGGAGTAATTAAACAATCTTATGAAGAATTCGCACAATGCAATTTTTTCTTACACATCGAAAGACAATCGAGTTTTTATTGCCATTCTATCTGCATATTGAAAAATCTCCGCCAGTAGGTAATTTCGAATTCATTTCCTATTTTTATTATTCAAGTAGCGTAACTTCTTGAAGAAATACTAGTTGGAGGAATTGTCTCGTTATCACAAGCATCCTTACGTTTTCGCCGAGATTTTAAAACGAAAACAAGGAAAATACGTCATCGAGACGAACCGTTGTTTTTTTCCCCGTTGTCGGAATTATTTTATTTAGTGTAATTTCAAGAATCGGTTTCGTATGGTTTGGTATCTAGTGGAAAAAAATCATCTATACCTTTGAAAAATGCAAGGTTACATTGAAATTGAATTTTCACACAAAATTGCGTCGAATAATTCGTTGGAAATTTTAAACCGCAATTCGAGCTAAGAAGGAAAACGTATTCGAATGAAAGGCGAATGTTGAAGAAAAAAATGTCTAACCATCATTAAACGATGACATTCGTGTAATTTTTCACGCTTTTGGCGACTAAGACTTTATCCGAGTTGAATGATGAATTTTGAACTTTTGTAGGAGGACATGTGTGTAACGAAGCCCAAAAGATATGGCTGATTTGAAATCTTCTCGAAAAAAAAACCATCGAACATTTGAGCGCGTAAACTATAAATTATTTTGACAGTAATGGGTTCTTCGCGAAGTCTACTCGTGATTTCGGTGGAGTAAACAGAAGTGAAAAATCCGTACGTTTTATTGCTTATTTCGAATCCACCGTGTTCAAGTTCACGTTAAAGTGTCTTTTCCTGGATACGGTGTCACGATATCGTCAGCTTGAGTACATATAATAGACGCAATAATTACGAATATTGGATTATGCATAATTATTGTACTGCAGATAAAGTTTATCTGAGATGAAACGTTTAATTATTCAATGAGAGGGACGACGATGTACGTGTAATTAGTCTGGTATTATTTGTGAAATTGGCGTATTTTTGTATACCCTAAAAGTCTATTATTTGAAGGTCGACTCAGATTTATTATTTTGTTCCAGTTACCTCAAATCGAAACGAATGGCGCTGAATCTGGCGGACGACGGTTTCGAATCGAAAATGGAGATTCGTTGGGAGAAAAGGAAGAGGTAAGAATTCAAATTATGTTATAATTTCAAAAACAATGAACAATGAATCGAGATTAACTTTTTTTTTCAAAGCTTTTTCAAACCCAGATTGCTTTAAATTTCATTGTTTGTTGTAGTTAATCTTGTGAGAAAAAATTTTGGTACAAATAAACACCTTATACCTGTTTTTAATTTTCGTTCGGAATTTAATTTTTGAAAGTTTTCGAGGTTTTCCTTAATGATGAATAATAGCATTTGAATGTAACTAAAATTGGAATTTTCAGTATGAATTCCCACAGTCCCACGCCTTATTTTCAGCTCGAGAAAATTTTTTATGAAATTTTTCCGTTTCGGTATCAACAAATAAAAAAAATATCGATCGAGCAGTCTAGAAAATATTATTTTCACATTTGCATTGATAAATTCCGATAGTTTTTCTCGTAGGTTTTTTTCCGAGGAATGAAGATGAATGGGAATTTTTTTTATTAATTCAAAGTTCCTACGAAGTTTTCTTACGTTGAAAATATCAATTTGAACGTCTTACATATTTATTATCTCGTAACAATTGGTATAATCTTCATTGTGTTAGGTTAAGGTACCTTTAAGCTTAATAAGCTGTTTCGGTTAAAGAAGGGGGAAACTTGAATCTGTAGTAGTACAACAATAATATCCGAAATTTCGTACTGGGAGATTTTTTTTCTGTTTTGAGGATGATAAATGATGTAAATTTTCTTCATCTGGAAGGTGAAGATACGGCTAGGTGACAGCTTCTGTCTCACAACTTGGATTATTACTCGTGCTGCATCAAAGTTTATTTTCAAAATAAGCGATGATAATTAATGTAAATTAACGTAAAACTTGGTTAATTAAATTTGTAAAGTTTTTATTCGGCGGATTTTTTACATTATGTGTGAAATGTTGCGTGATTATCTCGCTGTAGGGGAGAAAAATGTGAGCTGAGATGGTACGGCCGTAATGCGTGTAGATTAGAGGGACGGACGTTCAATTTTTAATGGCCTGGGTCGAAGAGAAGAGAAAAATTACCAAAAATTTACATTTTTTTTGGTATTCTTTGTTGAAGGAGTTTTCTTAGAGGAATTGATTGCTTCTAGATTATTTTCTGATTTTTTGAGAGAGAGTTCAAAAAGTGCCTATAATTCTAATTTTTTTTTTTAATTTTAAAGGAAATTTAAGATCTTTAATATTATAATATTTTGGTGGACTTGAAAAAACTTGGAATTTAAAAAAAAATTAATATACTTAATGGCACCTAATAAAATATCAAAAATTTCATCAAAGTACTTATTATTACGTACTTCCTATTAAAATTGGTAACAAAATCGAAAAAAATTGAAAATTTTTTGACGAAATTGTATGCCCGATGACATTTTACTGGACTTGTGGAAAATTTGAATGTCGATGCCATGATATGTGATCTTTTTCGACATACCAGAAATTTTTCCAAATTAAATTTCGATAATTTCACCTTAAAATAGTTTTTCTTTTTTTATTGAAATATTTTTTGCATTAAATTAAACTTTTTAGATTTTTGTGCGGATAGAGGGAGTCCAAAATTGTTTAGAAATTTAATTCGAGTCAATTTTATGGGTCAAAAAGTTTTCTGAAAAATTTTAAGAAAATTTTTTTTGAAATTCCACTTGAAAAGGTTTCAGATTAGACGCATGTGAAAAGAAATCAGAACCAAAGAAATCGAAAAAATTTCAAGTTCGAAAAATATCGATTCAATTTTTAGTAAAAATAATTGGAATCCAGTCGTATTTTACAATTGAAGATTTTGCCTCTCCTCGGAAATTAAAAAATCACTTTAAAAAATGAAAAAAAAAATCATTCCCTGTTTTTCAAGAATTTTTGCCCTCGCTTCGCTTGGGCACAGTGACTTACACGTTTATTTTTAAAACAATGATATGAAACCTTTTCCCTATCACCCAAGAAAGTTGAATATTTTTAACTGAAAACAACATCCTTTTTAATTATGAAAATCAAAGAACCTCGAGACAACCTAAAATGAATTTTCTTAGAAGGAAATAAACTCATTTGGATTTTTTTTTTAAGTTAAAAATGTAGCACAAAAAATTCGAAATTTTTGTTTTTTACTTTCAATACGTCTAGTCGACAATTTTTCTTCTTTTTTTAATGAGAGTAGGCAGTCGGAAAATTTTCAAGATTTCTGTCCAAGTTTTGAGGAGAACTTCGAGTCAGCAGATTTGTGAATCCCACCCCCTCCCCCCTCTACCCTGACTGAAAGTGAAGTTTCATCTCTGTTGGAGTTTTTTGAGAGATACTTTAAAAAATTCACTTTCTCATGTTTAAAAAAAATTGAAGAATTTTTCTATACGGAAATTTTTCTAATTTGAGTAAAAAAATTATTGTTTATGATTTTTCTAATAGAAATGTATTATTGAAAAAAAAAAATGTTCCTCAAAAAGAGGCACCAGTGACATTCTTGGCCTAAAAATCTCCATCAAAATCCTTTTTCGATAAAATTTCCTGTTCTAATAAGCACAACTTTATACTTCTTCACCCCCCCCCCCCCACAAGAACGAAATTTTCATAAAAATGTGGGGGGAAAGTCTTTAGGTTAATGCCCTTGCGTATATTTTTTATATCGACAATTTTCATACGAATTTTTTGCTTCTTCCTCCACACACAAAAAAATTCAAAATCAAGAAAATTCTCACTTGAGAAAAAAAATTCCATCTACTCCAATTTGGGACAAAAATACGTGAGTAGATATTTTTTAAATATCACAAAATCAAAAAATAATTTTACCGGTAAATTTTTACCTAAATTAATTGGCCGATTCGAAATCTAAGCAAGATACGCATCGATGCCGCAAAGGGCTACACAGGGACAAAATTTAATTGAAACGTATGACCACCGATGAAAAATAAACGTACCAATTGATAAATGAGGTTTCCGATTGAGTTTAAAAATCGTATATTTCTCATTGAATCAACATTGGATTCAATCAACCGCAACTTTGATCATTAATTCTTTTGTCCTTTTGTAAATAATTTTTAAACAATCGGAGTGTATTTGACGTATCATACTCTCATACAGAGCGACATTCAACTGAATTGTCAATTCGTTTTTTTTTCTGCTTTGAAACAGAGCTTTGAAAATCTGTAATAGATTACATTTCGAGATGAAAAATTGAACCTGGTGCTCTTTTATTTATGCTTTTGACTGAAAACTATAAATATTTGGAAACAATTATCAAATCGTCGAACTTTTCCACCCTAATTTACCTACGTATTTTGGTAGGTAGGCAGTTTATTGAAATATCGCCTATTTTTCCGTTTTGTTTTTTTTTTCAAAACAAACCCTTTTGTTTTCATTTTTCATCATCATTTAATTATGATTCAAAGTTAATGAAGTGTAGGAATTGATGATGAGGTTTGTGGATTTTTTTTTGAAAATAGTCCAAAATGAATTTTTTTATGGAAATTTTTTCGAGAGAAGAAAGCGAATTAAATTATTAGTAGGGCGTTTCGTGTGGATATGAGACTTTGGTACGAAATATTAAAGTGCACTTTCCTGAGCTGAAATACAGCCATACGTAGATAGATTAATATGGTAGGTATATATGAATAATTTAACGAAATATATCATCAGCAAGTGCGCATTTAAAACAATGTATTCCATTTATCAATTCCTTTGTGCGTCGTTGCTTAAAGAGATTCTCTTAAAAGCTATTTTTTTTGTGCAACCATCGACTGTAGAGGTAGCAACGTCCGAGCATTCATAGTTTAAACGATGTGATACTTAGGCTGCCATTGAGTCAACGTAAATTTTCTTTTTTTCACGTAAAAAACCAGCGGTGCTTCTAAATTGATCATTTATATAATTTTAGTCCGACTAAGATAACAAAATAAGATTATAAAGTGATACTTTAGTCCAGAAAGGTAGATATTTCATGGGCTATGCTTTGAAATAAACTAATTTAGATATTTTGATGGGAAAAAATCAATTTTGGTATTCAAAATGTCTACCTGGGCTATAATTTCCATAAAATATGTTTATTTTTTTAATGATATACGATCAAGGTAAAGGTTGAAATAAATTACATTACAACTGGGTAAAAAAAAATTCTGTAATTTTTTTCTTTTAGATATTCGGCTCACCTAGCACTCCAGTGCTTGAAAATCCAGAATATCAAACGAGATGGTACTTCAAGTATTTTTTAGGCAAAGGTGAGTACATTTGACGTTACTATAAGATTAAAGTCAGCTAAGAATAATAAACGGATTTACGTAGGTAGCAGCTCCATTAGATATAGGCATTATTTTTTATCAAATCAACCTCAGCGTAGTCATAATTGAGTTTTTTTTTCTCTCCTTGTTGTTGTTCCCACTTGCAATATTTCGCTTATGCTGAAATTAAGTCGGCTTTGTTGGAAAAAATTGCCATTTTTGTAGCTACGATGAAAGTTAAAAGAAGGAAAAACGAACTTTGTTTTAATCCTCGTCGTTATATACCGTTTACTCGAACGAAGTGAAAAAAGTTAATTAAAAAAAAGGCTGAAATCGGAAAGAATCCCATTTTCATCTATAGCCTATCTTAATGGTTGTTACTGTGATTATAATCTTTAAAAAAACATAGCTTTGTTATTGTTGACGTTGTTGGATGTTGGTACCTGATGCAGGTTTTTTTTTCAAAGAAAATTTATATTAATACCTATTGTGTTGTCTCGTGTGTTTTTACAGTGCATCAGAATTACGTTGGCGCTGATAGTGAAAAAATACCGTTTTTCTTGTCCGTCGTCGTCACAGATGCTAATAATCAATGCGTTCCTCAATATAGAGTGATATTATGGAAGAAGACTGTAAGTATGGAGATTATTTTTCAATTTTTGGTGCAGTAATTTTTTGCTCTCGGAATTGAGAAAAATTTTTATTTTTATTATCATTTTTTTGTATCTATTTAATTTTATTTGAAAGGAGTATAATTTATTCTTTGGTAGGTATCTGCCTAATTGACAATAGAGCAAGTTTTCAAGATGATCAATTGCAATTTTCTGATTCAAAAAAGTTGTAATATTTGTCTCAAAAATGAGAAAGTGGGAAAATTTGACGAAAAAAATCTAGAGGGAAAATGTTTCCTTTCGAAAATTGCAATCCACCTTCGAAGTTATGGGAAAAGTGGTCAAAAAATTTAATTTGATCGACAAATTTGTGCCATCTACCCATCTCCCAAAAAAAGTCGGTCTGTTTTGTGCCCGAATAAATCGTTTTTCAAAAATTCTTCAAAAATCGATTGAATTTAAAAAAAAAAAAACATTCGATTGTTCATGACCAGAGGATTCCAAAAATGTATTAGTTTTTGCATTTTGAGCACTTTTCGTCCAAATTACAGGAATTTTTCTTCATAAACTTTCCAGGCAGCAAAAATCTATCTTTCACCCAAATGCTCGAAATTGAATTATTAAAAAACCATTCGATTGTTCATGACGAGATGATTCTAAAAATGTTTTAGTTTTTCCGTTTTGAGCAATTTTCGTCCAAATTACAGGCATTTTTCTTCATCAACTATCCACGTAGCAAAAATCCATCTTTCACCCAAATGCTCAAAATTGAATTTTAAAAAAACCATTCGATTCGATTGTTCATGACGAGAGGACCCTAAAAATATATCGGTTTTTGCATTTTGAGAAATTTTCGTCCAAATTACAGGCATTTTTCTTCATCAACTATCCACGCAGTAAAAATCTATCTTTCACCCAAATGCTCGAAATTGAATTATTAAAAAACCATTCGATTGTTCATGACGAGATGATTCCAAAAATGTATTAGTTTTTGCATTTTGAGCAATTTTCGTCAAAATTACAGGAATTTTTCTTCATCAACTATCCACGCAGCAAAAAGTTAAAGCTACTTTTTTCAGTTATTCAGCAAGTGCCACTTCGGAGATCCGGAATGAAGGGGTCTCGTCCCTCCAACTCGAAGGCATTTAAAAAAGTGACTCGGGCTCCAGCTTCAAAAAATCTTCTGGAGGGAAGCCCTCCTCCCTCCGGCTTCGTTCCGAATTTCTGGCCGTCTCAGGCATCCGGAGGGGCCTCTCTCTCCTCCGATTCTGGCTTCAGGATTTTTAAAAAAGTCTTTCAGGCTCCGAGATTTTTTGAAAAGTGCTACCGGCTCCAGCTCCGGTTCCGAAAAAATTGTTTGGAGGATATCCTCCTCTCTGCACCTTCCAGCTCCACTCCGGATCCCTGACTATGAAATTAGTATCCAACTTTGGGCTTTTTTTTTTTGGTAATTTCTTCTATACTTCTCGTCAGACTGAATTTCAATCATTTACGTAGGTATTTTATACCTTCTTCTGAGCCTAATTCAATTTCAAATTCGGGCTGAATTTGGGCCGCGAATTTAAGTTTTACCTGTACCATAATTTTTGCCATCGACTTTTGGTCAGTTATTAAAGTTGAAATAACTCAGACTGGGATTAAATAAATTTTTGACTTTTATCGGAAGCAATTTAAGGAAAACGTCAAAAAATATCATAGGCGTGTCTGCAGGGTATGCCGAGTGTGCCTTGGCACACCCTACTTTTCCCAAATTTTTCAATTTTTTTGCTCCCCATGTACTTACACTTTTAGAAAAAACGGATAAAAAATCGAATAATGAAAATTTTGTGTATTTTTCGGATAACTTGACGAATTTAAAACATGAAAAAATGGTTTCTTTGGTCGAGGTGTTGGCTCAATTTTTTTCAAAAATTTTTTCAACTCCAGATTATTCATTTTTTTAAAAATTTTCGCAATTCAAATTCATGGAAAACGATATACCTATAAACAATTTTTAAAAAAGTTTTTTTATCAGTCAAAACCAATCTTTACTAAATTTAAAAATTGGAAAAATTTTGTAAAGCTTGAAGATTTGTGAAAAAAACTTGAAAAATTTTATAAAAATAATTGAGGTTTTTTGAGAAAATATGGTAAATCTTTGAGTTTTTCAGTAAATTTAGCTGGGAAATTTTGAGGTACACCTCTCCCCTTGAATTTTTGGGCATCAGAAAACCGATTTTTCCAAAGCTTCGCTCGGGCATGAGCACAATTTTATAAAAACACTTTTGAATATTAAAGTTATTTTTCAAATTCCATTGGAGGGCCCAAACTTTTGGCACACCCTACTCAAAAGCCCCAGACACGCCTATGAAAAATATTATTCTGAAAAATTGAATTTGAAAAAGTTCGACATTTTCAATTGATAGTCTAAATTTAGACTTACTTATTCCAATGTTTTAAATTTCTAATTTGAAAATTTTTCAAACTGTTGCTCTTCTGAGCCATAAAATCGAGAAAAATTCCGTCTGAATAGGTAATACCTTGGCCAATTCTCAGCCTTCCCATTATGAATACTAACTTCAGGGCTTCCCCTGAAAAATGATAATAATGTAGTTTTTACTTGCTAAAAAAAAAAAAAATACATCAGATGGCAATTTTTGAAACTAATACATACTTAATTTAATCGACCAAAATTTTTGTTTGTTAAATTAAATCAATCTACCGTCAAAAATTTCATCATAATAGAGAGATGCTTTTCCTATAATCTACAAAGATAGGCAAACCTTTTCACATTTGCTCAATATATGTGGCATAATCCTGGAAAATTTAAGCCCTTCCAAACTTCTACGTGGATTTATATTCTGTAAAATTTTTTTACTGCCAAAATTGAAAGGAAACTACCTACATTATCAATTCATCACGTCATTAAAAAAAGTAATATAATGCGAAGAATATTTTTTTCTCATTTCAAGTGAAATTAATAAGATGATATTAATTAGCAATAATAAAACGAGTTTGTCGAAGTTTTAGCTATTTTTTTAAACGAAAGTTTGATTATGCTGAACTCGTTAAAAGTTGCAAGTTGCCGTAATTTAAACTTTCTGATGTATAATTTTACTATAGGTTTTTCGTTTTTACAGGGAACTCAAAAAATTTTGTTACCATACGGATCGAATAAGCCATTGACTGTTAAACAAATATTGAGGTAGGTTTACATTACTCTTTAAGCTTGTTTTAAAAAAAAAATCTAATAAAATATTGCCAAGTTTGCACAACTCGAGGCGTTAATAATTTGACTAGGGGATTGAAAATTTCGTGATTAATTTACTATTTCTAGACCATATTAATTTTACGAAACTAGAAATTTTTTTCGTAATATTTCAATCAATTTTACGACTGTGATTTTTTTTATAAATTAATCATATTTTTTTCAACGACGTATTAGATAAAAATTAAGATGGAAATAGCAGATTACCTTTGATAAAATTTTAATATTTGTATTCGGTTTTAATATTATTCATACGTCGAGGGTGAGCATCGTAAAATATCGATTTTATCGGTCACTCGTACAGTGCACATTTACGTTAAAATAAACATACCGCAATATGGTGGGAAAAAATGCACCAAAGGACGAAAAAAAAATGTCACCTTGTGCAAATATCTGTTGGCGAAACAAAAAAGGAAAAAACCGCCGCGTTGCGGAAAATTGTACGTATCCATAAGCAAAGGGAGCATTATGCTTTATGATAATTCGTTTATTTTTCCTGGTTTCCAAGTCGAATACAATGACCCGAATTCTGTACAAGTCGAGCTTCGAGGCCTAAATATATCAAAAAAAAAAGATTTCTAAGTAGGAAAGAAAAATAATGAACAGAGATGTGTATTGTGTTTTCGTATCCTATGTGTGTAGTCGGTGGATCGCTTACGATATGTATACGTATAATTTTTGAGAAGTCAAAATAAAATGGAAACTTTAATAATTTCTACAATAACTTTCAAAACTTCTTGTTTTTAACCAGAGTTCTGAGATCAAGTTTTCCCCCTCTTTGCAACTTTTGTGATCCGCATTGCATCGTATTTGAAACTTTTTTATTTAATTTTTCAGCAACTTTCCCAACATGGATAAATTGGAAAAGGGACCAAAAGAAATATTCACGCCGGAAATTCAAAAGGTTAGTTAAAGCCGTAGTTTATCAGAGTAAAACGCTGACCACGGTATAATTGACCGAAAATGACGTCAGTTTTTTTTTGTGTATTTCTTCTTAATATTTTATGCTTTTTGGGAAGAAATGAATTGCTTGAATGGCGAATACAGTTGATGTGTACATTGGAATTTTATCTATTTTTCAAAACGTAATAATCAGTTTGAAAATTTAACTAGAAAAATCGATTATTCTGTGCTGCTTTGTCTATTTGGTACCTGAAATTGTTACCATTAATATATTTCTAATGACAATCGATATTCCAAAACTGACGGTTCTTTTTCATCATTGATACTCGAGATAAAATTTTTAATTAATTTTTAGATATTATTTTTCGTTTATTTAGCGCACAATTAAAATTAGGAGCTGAATGTTCAATCTCGTAGAAAATTTATTATAAATATTTCAGGTTTTGAGTCGATATAGCTTTTTAAAGAATAAATTAATTTTTACTCGAGTGCTCGTAATAGGCAACGTCAAATCGTTTTCGAAGTACCTGCGTATTTGATTCAAATTTTTTGAAGAAGAAAAAAATGACTGGATGTGTAATTACTGAGAGCGATTAACCTGAGTTTTGCAGGGAAATAGGTAAAATATTTCGAAAAACGTTCAAGAAGTACAGGGCTGTGCACAAAAAATTATCTAAAAAATTGTTTGCACACAAATGTTTTGGAGCATTTACGTCACAAAAAATTGGGTGTTTTTAAAATAGGCAAATTTAAGTAATTTCAGACATGTTTGGGAAGTAAAACAGAAGTTTTATGAAGAGCATTTAAATCAACGAATTAAAACAATATTTCGCTTCATTTTGATAATCATTTCGACGATTGGAGTTGAAATTTTTTTTATACTCTTACAATTCTTTTAATTTTTCTAATTCTATTTTTTTCGAAGTTGGTATCCAATTTTAGAATTTTTTCATTGCTAAATTTCTTCAATTCAAATTTACTAAAAAATTATTCAAGTGTAAATTTTTAACAATTTTTTAAAATTTTTATTCAAAAATTTCAAACTTTTCTCACTTTTTTTCAACTTTGAGTATTTAGAAATACTTTCAGACTTATGTTTTTGAATATTTGTTCAAAAAATCAAAATTGAATTTTAAACTGTTGGGCAAATTAGGGCTCCAATTTTTTTTTGTAGTTTGGGATTTCTCGAGAGCCAAATTGATTTCTGTTGAATGTATTGAAGGTATGAATATTTTTAAAAAAATTATTGGCTTTAAAATATTGATGCTTGTTCCAAAAAAAAAAAAATTACTTGAATTTTTTTGGCTTTGTAAGGTTCAAATTATTTCTGATGATTGTCGTTAGAAGAAGGTGATGCTTTTATAAAAATAGGCACATTTGGCTTACAAAAAAGTTTTCCAATTCTTAAGATTCGATTTTGTGGACCCTACAATTCTTAATTCGAATTCGCTTAATAGCCTGGGAGAGATATGTTTTTTATTCTGACTAATTCCTATAGTCGTTTTTTTTGCGGGATTCTGTAGTGGATGGGGTTCTAATCAACATGCCCAACTCTCCCCCCGACTCCCCCGCTTGCTTTCCGAGGGGGGTGGACCCCTTGTGTGGGAGAAAATTGTTTTGCACCGATTTCGCTCAAATTCGGGTGGAAGGTTAGGTGGATGTAGAAGTACGCCTACAAAAAATTTCAGCTTCCCCCGACCTCAGGGAGCTGAATTATCTCTCCTCAAAGTTGAGCATTTTTGACTAAAATGGCAAAAAACAGAGTTTTGCAAGTATAAAATCACCTCATAATTTCAATTTTGAAAATTTTCATGTTTTCTATATACATTTTGAGATGACGAATCCGACCAGCCCATCAACTTTTTCGTTTGATGAGTTTAACCGCCCTTAGACCCCATTTCAAAGTATACAAAGATCATTTTTTGCTGAAAAAACCACAATCTGTATACTTTGAAAGGGGTCTAAGGGTGGTTAAACTCACCAAACGAAAAAGTTGATGGGCTGGTCGGATTCGTCATCTCAAAATGTATATAGAAAACATGAAAATTTTCAAAATTGAAATTATGAGGTGATTTTATACTTGCAAAACTCTGTTTTTTGCCATTTTAGTCAAAAATGCTCAACTTTGAGGAGAGATAATTCAGCTCCCTGAGGTCGGGGGAAGCTGAAATTTTTTGTAGGCGTACTTCTACATCCACCTAACCTTCCACCCGAATTTGAGCGAAATCGGTGCAAAACAATTTTCTCCCACACAAGGGGTCCACCCCCCTCGGAAAGCAAGCGGGGGAGTCGGGGGGAGAGTTGGGCATGTTGATTAGAACCCCATCCACTACAGAATCCCGCAAAAAAAACGACTATAGGAATTAGTCCGAATAAATCCCCTTATTTGACATATCCCTCCCAGACTATAAATTTCTTACCTTTTTTTTTCAAAATAAGAAATTATTTTTTGTTGATTTTTTTTCGAAAATAACTATGTTGGTTTTTTCAAATACCAAAATGTCATTTTTTTCAAATATGAAAGTGCTCAAATGTAATTTTTGTTAAAAAATCGATGGTACATATACTTGCAAAAGGTTATATGTCCAAAATTTTTCATCTTTTTCTTCTTGGATATTCTGATACTTGATGGTCCATCAACATCAAGTATCAGAATATCCAAAAATACAAAAATTGAAAATTTTGGACATAGGTATAACCTTTTGCAAGTATACCATCGAAATGCATGGGTATTTTCAAAGAACATGTCGTTCTTCTCAAAAAACATGTCATTTTTCTCCAAAAAAAAAAACGTGTAGCTTTTCTCAAAAAAAATGTCGTGTTTCTCAAAAAACAGGTTGTTTTTCTCGAAAAACGTGTTGTTTTTCTCTATAAAAAAACATGTCGTTTTTCTCACAAAAAAACATGTTGTTTTGCTCAAAAAATGTCGTTTTTTCTCAAAAAAAAACATGTTTTTCTCTAAAAGAAACATGTTGTTTTCCTCGAAAACATCTTAATAGTGTTTTTCTCAAAAAAACATGTTGTTTTTCTCAAAAAACCATGTTGTTTTTCTCTAAAAGAAACATGTTGTTTTCCTCAAAAACATGTTTTCTTCAAAAAAATGTTTATTTTGTTTTCCTCGAAAACATCTTAATATTGTTTTTCTCAAAAAAAACATGTTGTTTTTCTCAAAAAAAAAACATGTTGTTTTTCTAAAAAAAAAACATGTTGTTTTTCTCAAAAAAAAAAAACATGTTGTTTTTCTCTTAAAGAAACATTTTGTTTTCCTCAAAAACATGTTTTCTTCAAAAAAATGTTTATTTTGTTTTCCTCGAAAACATCTTAATATTGTTTTTCTCAAAAAACCATGTTGTTTTTCTCTAAAAGAAACATGTTGTTTTCCTCAAAAACATGTTTTCTTCAAAAAAATGTTTATTTTGTTTTCCTCGAAAACATCTTAATATTGTTTTTCTCAAAAAACATGTTGTTTTTCTCAAAAAAAAAAAAACGTGTTGTTTTTCTCAAAAAAAAACATGTTGTTTTTCTCAAAAAAAAACCTGTTGTTTTTCTCAAAAAAAAACATGTTGTTTTTCTTAACAAAAACATGTCGTTTTTCCTAAAAACATATTTTCTTTAAAAAAAATGTTAATTTTGTTTTTCTCAAAAACACGTTTTTCTCAGAAACATGTTTTCCTCAAAAACACGCTAATGTTGTTTATCCCAAAAACATGTTTTCTTCAAAATCCATGGATTTTTTGGCAAAAACATGTTTGTTTTTTCAAAAATATTGTTTTTTCAAAAACATGTAATTTTTATTCAAAACAACATATTTTGTTGTTTTCTTTTTCAAAGAATGCCGTTTTCTTAAAAAACACTTCGTTTTATTCTATTTTCAGGATTTACTTCTGCTCGAAGAACAAGAAGGTTCGGTGAATTTTAAATTCGGCGTTTTGTACATGAAACCGAATCAACTAACCGATGACGAGATGCTCAGTAATGGTGAGTTATTAAACTTTTACTACATCTTACCTCTAAGTTTCATAAAATAATATTTTCCTATTTAATAATGAAATACCTTGAAATCGGATCAACGGTATAATTTAAACTTCTCAAACTTGTTCAATAATTCTCAAAATATCGAGGAATAAACCTTTTTTTTGGAAAAAAATTCGGGTTTGAGGGTTTCTCGACATTTTGTTTCCATCTATCAAAGTCATGTTCAAGTTGGAAGGATTTGCTACGTATTTTCCTCGTCAGATTTACTTACACAAAACTGTAGGATTCGAAATGGTACAACGCATAATCTAGATGAGCATTAAGCTCTTTACCCAGCACGTTAGTGACTCCTTAATCGTTAATTCAATTAAAGAATGTGAAAAATTACGCCAATTGACTGTAAAACTGGTAAAATGTAGTTAGTAGGTACCTAGAAATGATAATGATTTTTCGTATAGGTATTTAGTGTATTTTGGACACGATAATACGCTTAAATGACAATTACCGAATGATGCAACGAGTAAAATTGTTTGATTGCGTGATTTACTCGTTATCCTCGTCACAGCGGGCAGCTGATTTGTTTGTAGGTAAATTTTTGCATGTTACGGACTCATTATTCGGACAAACATTGGTCGTCAGACGGTAAAAATGGAAAACCATGCTAAGTACTTATAACCATTTCGGATGTAAATTTATCAACAAATCTATTTTTTTAATTAAGTCACGGCGAAAAACTCGCCTTATGTCATCGCTTGATGAATGCCCAATGGCGTTTTTATGTTCTACATTGTTTATGATACGATTTATGAATGGTTTCTGGTATCTTTGTGCTTTTGAATATTTTATCAAAGTTTTCCAAGAAGCTTATCGTAAATAATCGTCGATGATAAGAACTCTGTGTACGAAGTTGATCAAATATTGCACATCGATAAATTAAACCCAGCGATAATTTTTTTTCCATTGTGTACCTAACCTACGTTTTATCATCTTCATATTCGAAATATTGTAAACGTTTCAAAAAGCTTGGCAATTTTATACCTACGTTATCCCAACATCGAGTTTAAAAAATTTTCAACTTCCATTATCTCTTAACGAAGATATTAAGAGCCTTAATACCTTCCTCTCGAAAAAAAAAACAGCAAAAAGCAATAAGTTCCGCTAAAAGCTTACCATTCATTACCGATCAGCACCTAAAAAGTCGCGAAAATTATGCAACGTGTTTGGAAAAAAAACTCGCGGATGGGTTTTTTATTTGAAAAAATAATTCCACTTTTACATGGGAACTTAACGAAACGTCTAAAGTAGCTGAAAATAAGTGAAAAAAATTGACTCGAGGTTTCTTCTCGAGGTGGTGAAAAATTTTAAGTATTAAGCAAATTCATAAATCATCGTTGAATTAAGGGTTAGAAAGTTTTTTAGTTCGCGGAACCGATTTTATACAGTGCCAAGGGAACGATTGCGTTATGAAGTCGTGTCGCCGAGGGTTTCGCGAAGCCTAAAATTTTAGACGTTTTTTGCCGGCTTCTTGGATTTTTTGATGGAAATTTATTAGTTTAGAAAGTCGTTAATAGAGAAAGATAGCTCAAAAGATGATGTAATTATGGGGTATTTAAATGGCGTTAGTTTACGAATGAGGTGAAAAATTTTTATGTTGCGAGATCTGATTGAGAGATTTTTTACGGTGAGATTTTTACTCGATAAATATAAAGTTATTAGAAAATTTCTCTGTGGACAAGATTCTAAAATTTTGAAAGATAAGTGTTTGAATACCTACTCGTCATTATTCAATCCTAATTTTTTTTTTCATTTCACTCTCCTTCTTCAAGGAACCCTCCCCCCCCCTCAAAAAAACGAAGGAAAGGAATTTTCAATTTTCATTCCATCTTGAATTTTTCGTTTGAATCCGCTTTTTTGATTTTCTTCCGATTTTCAAAAATTCAAAAATGGAACTATTTCTTAGGCAATTACGAGATCAATTTTGAAAAATGAATACCTAGACTCACTAGAGAAAACAATGCAGTTTGAGCTGGATTAAGAAGAGCGAAGGATAGCTAGGTAGCCTTTTTTTTTCTAATTTTGGCAAAAACTTAAATTAAAATTTACAGGATTCGAATTTACAAGAACGTTTTTTTTAGAAAAATAGAAAAATTAGGAAAAATACCAACTTACAAATATATTGAGAAATTTTCAAATTTTAGATCCCCGCCTCAATTCAAAATTAAGCAGGTATGTAGGTAAATCAGAGTAAAATTACACTTGTCAGAATTTTCTCTTGCTACTTCCTTATAAAATCCTGCGGATTATATTCTTCCTCATCGCCCCCTCCTCATGAATAAAAAATTTATTACCTTGGAAAAATCAAGTGTTTCGTCAAAAAAAATTCGAAACAATGATTTTTTTGTCTGTGTTGCATTCGGAAAAAAATTGAAAAAAATGTTTTGAAATAATTTTTGAGTCAAAATAGTCATAAATTGAAAGTACATCATAAAAAAATTCCATTTCCAAAATTTAAAGTGCTGAAGTGCATTTTTCAAATTTTGAAATTTCAAAAAATCATCAAAATTTGAAAAATGCACTTCAGCTCTTGAAATTTTTGAAATGGAATTTTTTTATGATGTACTTACTTTCAATTTATGACTATTTTGACTCAAAATTTTACTTTGAGTTGGGATAACTTGCTTGTTACTACAAAAAAGTGGTGAAAAAATCACGTTTTTTTGGTTTTGATTTTTTTTTACCATGTTGCCCCCCAATTTCAGGGTCCAAAAAAAATATATGTGATGCATAACCACTTGGCCGAACTAATAAAAAAAATTCCAGCCATGACACCCCCTCAAATTTTTTTAAAAATTTGTTGAAAATTTCAATGTGAAAGAAAAAATTGGGAAAATATGACCCGAAAATTTTCAAAAAATTATCATTCATACTTACCCAACAAGATGTATAATCTGAGAAAATTTCAACTTTTTTTACCCACCTCTTCCAGAGATATCGTATGTTGAAATTTCGACATTGAAAGCGCGATAATTCCGAAAGGGGTGGGGGTAGGGGTCAAAAATTTTTTGGGGATGTTTCTAGACCATAAGTAACATTTTGGGCCAATTTTGACCAATTCTAGGTCAAGAGCCATTTTCGACCCTCATTAGGAAAATTAAATTATGAATTTTCAATTTCGTCAAACTTTATTGCTTAGGAATTATTTTCTTCCCTGAAGACTCATAAAATTGATCCCTTTAAAATTGTATGGGTATAGGTACTTATCATAATATGTTTTTTGATAGTGTTAATATAACCCCATGAGACAAGTTTACCGATCATTGAGCAAACAAAAAATAAAAATTCAACTTTAAATGAGAATAGGTAGTTGAGTGAAGGTACTCTCCGAAGCTTCAACTCGTCTGCATAATTATTTATCTACATATGTGCACTCTTATCCCAGAGAAGAGCTCATTATTACAACTGCATATGGCAATTATTTCAGTGAAAATTGCACTTTGCGATTATAATTCACTGCATGGATGAAACAGACTGTAAAAAAAAGACGGTATAATTAAAAGGAATAAATTGAATAAATTAAATGTTAAATTTATTTAATAGGTTTCACGTTCGTGTTCGGTTCGGTTCAATTTTAGTTGCAGTGTTTTTATTGCTCTAAAACGTAATTTGTATTGCGCTTTCATCTGATTGCTTTTTAAAATTTTCATTTGAGGTAGATGCGTAGTACATATTGCGAATACTTAACAAAATATATACCTTTACGTGTATTTTTTCAAGCTGAAGGTTGGTAAATTATACGTACCCAAAAAATGCTCTTTAGCAGGGTCGTTGTTTGTTTTTTTTTCTCGTGTACTTTTACATATTAAAATCGGCTTACCTAATATGGTACCTAGCCAGACTAAGTAAATTAACCCGAAAAGTCTCGCCATGAGTGGATTTGTATGTTTATTTGCTAAGGATTTGACCCTTTTAAATTTTTGTACATATATGTAATCGGTGAGGTACATCTTCCATAAAATAAACTCTGGGTATTTTTTATACTTATACCGAACCTATGCTGAAATTGGTTCATGGAAATACGATTTCAGGCAGTTGATAAAATAGCCCGAAGAAGCAGACGTGTAACAGATGCGATGAGTTTCAGATTCACTCGAAATATATTCGTATTTGTTTAGTATTTTTATTCCTCGTGTGTACAAGGTATTGATAGACAGAGATACGAATACGAGTATGTAGGTACCGTACCTATGTATAATGTTTAGCAATGTGTAGTTTATTCTACTTCTGGCTATAGGTATACATGGTGAATATCGATGAATTTTTTTTTATGTGTGTTCTCGGAAGATGGTTTTTATCGTTATTATGTATTTTTGAGAAGGCAACGTACGAAAGAGAAATATACCATAATTAATTGGAAACTGAAACAAAGTCACTAAATGTATGAAAAATGGTGAAAAATTTCAACATTTTTCTCCGTCGATTGAAAAAAAAAATAAATAAATGAATTTTAATTTTGAAAAGAGCCTATCTAAACTTTATTTTTTATTTCCTTAAAATTCAAAAATGGTTTGTAAAAATTGAAGTATTGGATTTCCAAATTAGTAACTAACAAGTTCGAATTTTATTTCAAGGCGGGTGTTTTGAAAATTGTTGAAAATTCGAGAAAAATCAAGGCATTAGTGGGAAGAGAAGGCTATTTTAATATTTAATTTTCTCTAATTTTGATCACTCAGTTCCAAATTTTTAAATTTCAGCATGGATTCATAATGAAATATTGTAGGTCCTCAATTTAAGAAATGAATTTTCTCTTTAAAAATAATCTCAAAATTTTTTAGATTTTCAAGGTTAATGGAGCCACTTTTCCTAAATAGGTTTACCCTTGATCACTTCTTTGAGCCAGTATGTATTGTATTATTAGACTTTTACTATTCAGAAATCGTGTAAAAATTTCAAAAAATTAGGTCTGAATCCCCTTTTGGTCCTCCCCCACTATTCCTATGGAATTTGGTAAAAACTTTCTACACTCAAAAATTATCCACTTTTTTCGAAGTAACGCACATACCTACGTATCAATAGACTCCGAACTTCGTTTCGCCTTTCAGGCTTTCAACTATCCGTAGATAGGTTCAAATTTCTTCAATCTCAAATTTTTTGCTCAGAAGTCAACTTCAATTTTTTTAATTTATTTTCGGTTCCTTTCTTCCTTATAAGTATTTTTTACAAAATTTTCACTTTTTCAATCTGAAATTTTCTTTATTGTTTTACCTTGACATTTTTTTCAAAAACATCACTTTTTCCCCAATCAAAACATTCTTCAATTTTTTTTCAATTTCACGTAAGGTAGTGTCAGAGTGAATATGGCCCGACCCAAGAGAAACGACTATAGTTCCGTGGTGGTGGCAACCCTGCTAGCAAGTTGATTCGAATCCTTATATAAACTCTGCGTTAGCGGAGTAAAACTAGTTCCGATTTACACATTCGATGCGGTTGACACGCGGCTCGATCGAGCTTAGGCTCGATTCGATGCGTTTTCAACCCTCGAACTTGTTCCAAAAACATACTCGTTTAGGCTAAGTTTCGGAGTTTCGATTCTACCCCTAATTCAAGTATTCGTATGTCGTTTTAACATCTCTCGCTTCGGCTTGTACGACGCCCGGCTAAGTCACCGGAATCGGACTTAGCCGGGGACGCGTAAATATCGAATCCGGCTCGATTTATTTACCCGTCATCGGAATTCACCCGCGATTCCATTCTCGGCCCCTCATTTCGATGGGGGACCAATGGGGATCCTTCAAGGTACCAGTGCACCTAGGCCTGGATAGAGACCCTGGGACCCCGGTGGAATTCGCCACTCGCGAGATCGGTTCCCTCCGCGGAGATATCCATCCGGAGATATCCTCCGCGGCGTCGTTCCTATTCCCGCCGCGCGAATTCTTCCACACGTTCAGAACAACATGATCCATCGACCCCTTGCAGCCCCGGCGAAGTAGGGGACGATGGAGTTCAGCTCAATACGATGGCACCGATCGGGAGGTCTATAGCTCCTTTCGCCGCCGCCTCCGCAGCCAGCGGCGTGGCGTCGAATTGAGTGTAAAATCATCTCGATCATCGCCAATTTAGATCCATCCGTAACCGTAGGTCGCGGCCGTCACTCACACACACATACAGGTACGATTAAATACGTCGTGCAAATATACGCTTGTATCTGTCAATCGTGTTTTTATTCGTTCCAACGTGCGAGACCCCAGACGGGCCCCGCGGACCCTCGGCGAAGGGACTTCCTCCTAAATATCCTCCGGGAGGTTAGTCCGTAGAGCAAGATCGGGAACCTGGTGCGCACCAGTGTAATGGGGAAAGAAGGACCCAACGGCCAGAGGACTCGAGAGGAAGGGGACAACCCTACCGACCCCACACTCCCTCCAACGTCCTCCATAAACAGTCCATTTCATTACCATCCCCGTCTGGCAGTATCTTCTCTACATAATGGCGCCCGAAATAACGTGACTCTCCAGACTACGACTCCCACAGATGGCCACCTGTGCATAGGATAAAGAGGCTGGAAGCACATCGGACAAAATCCTGTATGTATATCTTCCGATTTTCCACCAATCCGCAAGTCGGAAGTATACCATATGTTCGTAAAAATCTGAAACAAGGTAAAAATTATCTATTTAGGCGTCCTAAACGCAAAATTAGGTACAAATCGCATATGGTAACGTCTATATTTATTATATCATTATTTAAAATTTTGTCCCCAAGCTCTAGGCCTCCGGACTACAAAATTTCTCGCACCTTAAGTGCATAAAAAATTAAATTTAGGCGTAACTGACACCGTAAATAGTGAAAAAATGTAACAAAAATGTTTTCCTTAACTCCATATCACGAATTACTAGTAATAATCACAGTTAAATTTCCGTGACGCGGAAATCTAGTAAATACGATATTGTAATTCCTATCAAATATCCTTAAAACGTCTTCCCCACTGTAACAGTTCGTGACGGAAACGTGCGACGTACACGGCAACCTCAGTGTATCCTCAACCCATTTCCTCAGTCAAACCACAAATTCCTTCATTTTTTCTCTCCCTTTATGGCGAAATACAGCCACAAAATTTTATACATCGTAAAAACAACACCAAAATTCCAGGGATGGCGACATGATAGATGAAGGGAACGCGGCATTTCCCCCGTTATGGTACCGGATATTGGGCCCCCCGAACGATGTGGAATCATGTGATTAGGATGTCACCTTTTCGCACCATGTCACAATCACTGGCTGTAAGCATCATAAATGCAAAAATATCAAAATTGCGAAATTTCAGGCCATAAAAATTCGCACAAGCACGTCACCCAAAAATCAAACTTTTTCTATAAAAAATCCTTGACAATTATCAAAAATTGTGACGTCAATTCGGAACTAGGCACCTTAAGTGCAAAATAGAAATTTTTCATTTCGAAAATTTCGGACTATGTACCTTAAGTACACCATAAAATATTAATTTCGGCCAAAAATGTGTGAAAAATCAAGGTCATAAAAAATTCACACCAAAATACGAGTCAAAAAGTAGAAAACTACGACCCCCCCCTCCTGGCCATTAACGTAACGTATTTAACGTAAATAACATCTCAAGCACAGAAGTGCTCAATAATAATAACTTACGTCATCAGAAATGATGAAAACTTCCGGATATGTAAATCTATGTATATAATCCGATATCAAATTATCAATCATACGATTTGATAATCTGATATTTCACATTTTTATGTGAAAATTAATTATAAGCCAATAGTCTCACTTTTTATAAAGTGGAAAAAACCAAAAATGCACCACTTTTCATCTGCCAAATGAAAATATCGGTACATTTCCGTTATAACGTAAAATCATGGCAATTTTTATTAATTTGCCAGTTGAAAATGCGACGATCACGATAATTAGGTATTTTTTGTTGGCAGCAAGAAATCCTTTTATTATGCTCTACGCATTCATTATCCACTCTTTTTATACCCAAAATTTACGAACCCATTTGTGGCGAAACGAATTTATTTCCCACACCCTAAAAATTCAAAATGGACTAACCCACCCGAAAATACGAAAATTTCAGGCCATTTTTCCTTCAAAAAATTAAATAACCACTCATTTCGAACACTTCTATCTACAAAATTAATTACCACAACCTAGAAAATCGAAATCCAAAATTATTACTCAAAATTCATAAATACACTCATTTTTTCATCTTGACAATAATTTTTTCGACCTTCAAAAATTAAAAATCACCAAACCATCATTCAAAATTCATAAATTCATTCACTTTCATTTATTTCATATTTCGATTAAAACAATCTATCTCACGATCTAAAAAATTCAACTCTTCTAAATTCCACTCAAAAATATCAAAATTAACATTTCGATCACCAGAACCCTACCCTCTCGCAAATGAGAAAACCAAAATTCATAGACATAATTTTCGAACCAAATAACCCCTTTTACCATCTAAAAAATCAAAATTTACAAATTTTTCAACCAAAAATCCAAAATTCACAATTTCGAATAACGAAATCCTTTTCTCAAACTGAAAATCTCAAGATTCACAATTTCACCTGAAAATTCTACAATTTACTCCGATCTATAAAATCTTTTTCATTCACAAATCTTCTCTTACGATCAAGAACATCAAAATTTCACTCAGCAAAATTTTCAATAACCAATTTCGAGCTAGGCAACCCCTTTCACGACATAAAAAATCAAAATTCGCAAATTTTCATTAAAATATTCAAAATTACCACATCGATCATCGAAATACTTTCTCAAAATCAAACATATCAAAATTCATAATTCCAAAATTCATTACAAAATTCACTAACTACTTTGGATAAACGAAAATCTTTTTTCATGACATCGAAAATCAGAATTTTCAAACCTACATCACAAAATTCAAAAACTCAATCCTTTGGCTATCATATCTCATTCCAAACATTAGAAAACGTCAAAATTCATAGTCACCTTTTTAAAATTTCAATAAACCCTTTCGATTATCAAAATTCACATTTAAAATTCCAATAATTAATCACGATCAACGAAATCTCTTTTTCCATGACATAAAAATATCAAAATTCCAAAATCAATACTCAAAAATCAATTTAACGTTTCGATCAACAAAATTCACTTTCTCCTTTGGAAAATATCAAAAATTACAATTTCATTCAAAAATTCAATAATTTCTTTCGATCATTACCTTCAATCAACGTAATTACTATTTTCATGACCTATAAAATCAAAATTCTCCAAAAAATCTCCAAAATTCCATTTATTCAATCAAGTCAAAACCCATTGATTCGATCTACATTTCGATTCGATTTCCAAAATTATATTTTTCGCCGAAAATAATGGCAACCCTGTTTCCATTTTCAATCGAAAAATAAATCGTTGGCGCCAATACGATTTCCGGCCCAGCATGCCCATTCAGACCAAAATTCCATCGCGATCCAATTCAAAGTTTAGATCTTCTTTTTTCCCCTTTACTAGTCCAATGCGCAAATGGTTTAGTCAATATTCACATTCAGAACAATAGGCACGATAAAGTCAAATCAATTCTTTTCAAAATATTTTTCTTAAAATCGTAAATCAATTCTTTACAACAAAGAATCAATTCTTTTAAAATCCGTAAAGATGACAGCAACCAGTCAAATTAATTCAATTCTATTGTACATAAAAATATTGGCGACTTTGTGAGCGCAAGCCGCCATGTACATTCGCTTCATTGCTTAAGCTTAAGGCATACTTTTTTGGTACAAACGCTTTCACCCCTTTGAAATTCAAAGGACGCTTCTTTCTATTTTTAACGGTGGCGGTAAACCATTGTTTATACAAATGTATGTACATCGATGCACCTTTTTTCACTCAAAAATACATCCGTTTACGATTTTCAAACAATACTTTTAACTCATTAAAATTCAATCTATTGAAATTATATTTCTTGGCAAAATCAAGATTTCCTACATTTTGGCACAGTTATCTTCACCCCATTATTTTCAAAAAATCGAAAAATCAATTAATCACCGACCGTTTCCTACATAATATCACGGCTTTGACAGCTCCGGAAATCAAGATTTTCACATTTTGGTACACTTACGTTCACCCCATTATATTCCAAAATTTAAAAATCGATTAATTTTTATAAATGTCATCTTGAAAGTGACAGCTCCTATGGATTTCGGCAAACTTCTTTTTACCTTTTCTACTTTTTAAATGACACAATCAATTGACTTAATCAATTCTATTATCTTCACTTGTACCACAAAACTTCCTGATACTTTTACTAGGAATTGACCTTCAAAATCTATGTACATACATCGGTATATTTAGATTTAAGAATTTCTTTATAAAAACGGAAACGACTGTATAGAGACAAAACAAAAATATCGTGCGATTTCTCTAACCGAAACCAAACCAAAACAATAAAAGGATCGCGTCCGCTATCCATAAAAAAGAACAATCCATTGAATTCTCAACAATAGAACTGGTCATCCCAAAATACACGACCTCCTCAACCGGACAAATTCTCGGCGAATCAAGCTACCTACAATCTCAAATAAATAAAACCCCGTTTTCAAATTCGAAATCATTTAACGTCTTTCTTTTCTGCTATTTGGTTATCAGCAAAGATTGCCGTTTTCAACGTTTACCAAGTATACCTAGCTATCTGGTACACTCTTTCTCTACTTTTAAACGCTGCTTTTAAAACTCGCGCTTGACTAGATCTACCCTTCAAGGTTAACTTAGTCAATCTCGTATTTCTCTTTCTTCTGCCTTTAATCATTTTGTGAATTTAGATACTGCAATAGTACGTGTACAACGACGACCGCAGTAAATACTTTCACATTTTTACGCTTTCCAAATTAGTTAATTAATTCCGCGACTTACAATTTCGATTTTTTCATCCAAAATTTAAATTTTGAAATTGTGGACTGCAACAGTACGTGTACAACGACGACCGCAGTACACAATTCTATATTCTGAAATTTCCGCGACCTATACATCGCGACCCACTATTTTTTGCAAATTTTCTTTTGAGCTTATAAAAGCTGTAGAAGTAAGCGCGCAACGACTGCAGTAAATAATCTCACCTCCAAAATTTCCGCGAATTAATTAACATACGACCTATTATTTCGGCAATTTCCGTCCAGTTTCATAAAAAATCAAAATTTTGAAATTACAAGCTACAACAGTACGTGGACAACGACGACCGTAGCAAATAATTTCACACCATAAAATTTTTGCGAATTAAATACAGCGTCACTTTCGATCTAATAATTTTCTGAATCAAAATTTAAACTCGTTTTACAAAATTTAACAAAGCCTTTGGCCGAAACTCAATAATTTTCTGGAAATTGCGACAGTACGTGGACAACGACGACTGCAATTAAAGAAAATTACAAAATTGAATAGAAAATTTTCGGCTAATTCCTACAATTTTCTGAAAATTGCGACAGTACGTGGACAACGACGACTGCAATTCAAGAAAATTGCATTTTCCAGATAATCTGAGAAATTAATTATCCATTTACGTTCTCCAAAATAAAATAGGCATCAGACACGACTGGGAAACAGCGGACTTGATACCTATACCTCTCTTTTCCTGATTTTTTGAGAGATCCTATAAATTTTTCCACATACCATCCTAAAATTTACCCAGCCTGAAACGAGAAGTTTATTGCTAATCGGATTAAAGGCTCTCGAAATTCTTTTCCCCCTTTCAAAGTCACACAAAAAACCCCTCTCTGCTTGCAGAGTCGGTAAGGCCCAGTTGGTCAGCGTGGGATTACGAATCCGACTTAGCTGATCTCTGGAATTCATCAGTTTTCCTACACCACTCCTGGCAGTGGACCAAAAACACCTTTCTACCTCTCAAAAAATTCACACATCATCATCCAAAATTTCACTAATTGAAAATTTCTCAATTATCGCAAAGTAAAATTCCAAAAAACCCCCTCTATCCAATTTCTACGACTCGTTAACTCCTTATTTTCCTCAAAACAACTCGAAATCCTTTTTAGCCGAACTCTTCGGATAAAAATTCAAAAATCTCTCACCCTTTGACTTTACCAAAATTTTATTAAATATATTTTTCGATCAAATTTACACCTCTGCATATTACTCGCATAATTTACGTCGTAAAAACTTGCTTGAATCGCCAAATACCACTGGCACTGATTCTAACTCGATATCAATCCGCTCAACACATCTGAGCCACAAAAAATTCTAAAAACATTTCTTATTTCGCTACTTGAATAAAACCCAAAATCATCAACTCAAAATCAACAATTTTCAAGGCAATTTTATTTTAGACATCGTATAGAAATCCTCCAAATTCAAAAATTTCAAAAAGCTTCGATTTTGTACCCAAATCAAAAATGTCTGACGTACCTCCCAATACGCCAACCCCTCCAGGCTCCCCCTCCTTAGATCAAAATACTGACGACTCACAAATTGTACCACAATCATTCCCAGACTCTCCATTCTTTGATACAACTCCTGAACGAATCTCTCCGCAACCTTACACATCTAAAACACCTCCAAAATCTCCGATTCTCGAACCAAAATCCAAAAAACGCTGCAAAGGCATTGCTTCCTACATCCATGATATCACAAATCCCTCTGAAAGAACAGAAAAATCCCCTACAAAACAAAATAAAAACGAAATTTCCGATAAAACACCCTCTCCGCAAGGCCCCCTTAACCCCCTCGAAATCTCAAAAACATCACAAAGAGAAACAGCATTCTGGAACGCAAAATTGACCCTAAATGTACTCTCGGTACCAGAAGGAAAACAAAAAGATATAAACCGAATTTTGGACATCGGGGCTCAAAGCGTAGACTCAAAACTTCAAATTATCGAAAAGAATCTCGCGAATGTAATTACAAAAAATTATTCCCCCTCCCAATTTCGAAAATTAAGACAGAATGAAGCAGCCCTCAAGGCCTTCCCAAATCTAAATTCAAAAACCTGCTATGTAGACGACATCCTCTTAAACGAAAAACAAGCAGAATCCATAATTTTTGAAGCCGAAAAATTACTACGTAAAAAACACCACGCGTATCTAGACACCATGGTGACCGGAGACACCATGCAGTCAGTCCTTTACCAACTCATTAGGGGCTCCGAAAACGTTATTATGCGCGTCTCCTATCAATTCTTACCCCACCAACGAAACTACTCTGTAGCGAATAAAGAAATGCTAAGCTTATTCCTTCATCTGCAGAGCCTTCCATCCTGGCTCAACGGACAATATATTCACGTCCGAACAGAACTAAAATCAATCGTGAATAAATACCGCTATCTTTCAAGAAACAAAACATCGAAATGGTGCGACGAAATCGCAAAATACAACCTAATTTTCGACCTAGAAACCAAAAAAGAATTATATGACACTTCATCTCAAGATGATGAAATCGATGAAAACATAAATCGCCTCTCAAACCTTTTGGACACCCATCAAGAAAGCATGAACAAATTTGATTTTATGACAGAAAAATTAATATCATCAGCGGAAAAATACGAAAACGAAATAGATGAAGTGAAAGAAAAAATCACAGAACACCAAGAGGCAATAACGGAAACAGATTCCATTTTATATAATCACGACTACGAAATTCAAGGACTAGCGGAAGGGCTAGGAGACTTGGCGCACGAACTCGCAGACTTTAAATCAGCCACATCAAATGAAAAAACAAAAACTACCTCCGATCTAAAAGAAATCCGCGAATTAATTGATTCAAAATTCAACACCCTAAAAACTGAAATAGATAACGTAAATTCAGAAATAAAATCCATCCAGAATAAAACTCAAAATCAGGATAGTATTGACGTCGACCTAAACCTAATACACTCAAATTTTTCAACCCCTGCGCCAACTCTCAACCCTAAAGCCTCCTCATCACCTTTTGAAATTCCAGAAATTAATGATAAAATTGAAAAATGCGAGCTAGAAAATGAAAACGATTACGATATAGACTCGGATAAAGAAAACTACGACGATGAAATATTCGAGCACACAGAGGTTCCCGACCTACCAGTCAAGATTCATCAAAAATATGCTGTAGAAGACAGCGATGTACCAGAATGGCTAAAAGCCATAAAATCCAGAACCTTTTTCACATTTTGGGACCCAGTAAAACAAATGGGCAAACCAAAATCATTTTTACTGAATATATCTTCCGACTCAACCTTAACTATCGAATTAAACTCCGACGCCAACGCAAATACCATATCAAGAGGCACTTTAAATAGCATTCGCGCAATTGTTCCTGTAAAATACCACGCATCTTCAGATATAGGACTCCCATTTTCTCCATTCATACCCAGCCCTCTCTCCGAAATCGCAATAGTACAGGGAATGATAGGTACCTACAATATAAAAATCCCTTTCAAAATAATCGAATCAAAAGAGCCGACGTGCTATATAAGTAAAAATGCAATAAGACAACTTCGTTTGGACCACCTAAATATCACGAATTTCGAAACCCTAAAAAATCAAAATTTTTCCCAAACCCAAAATTCGGATAATAAAAATTCTCACGGCACTGAAAATAACTCTGAAAAAATTAACAAAGATCAAACAAAAACAATCTCGGACCAATTAAAAACAGAGTTACAAAATCACGATTTTGACAAAACTGACTCCGAAATTGAGGATACTTTCTCCAATAATACTAAAACATATCACAGAAATGAGAAAATCGCCTCACCTAAAACGACAACTGATGACAGCGAACATAATCACGGCCTAGTACCCTTTACCTACCAAAACAAAATTCAAACTAAATACCTACCTCACGATCAAATTACCCTAAAAATAAATGAAATAGAAATAGAAACAATCCTAAATCCCTCAAAAAATGAAAACATCATAAGTAAACACCAATCAGACGAAATTTTGAATAAATACCCACAAAAAATTCTTACGACGTACATAAACGACAAACCAACCGCTATCATCAATTGTACCTTTGGCATATCCCAACAAAAAATTCAATTCACGATTCAAAATACCTGTCTCAAATCATTCTGCACTATCGGCGACACTACAATAAAAAACTTTGGAATAATAATTGAAACTCCCGAAGAGATACCTATCATTTCCCCAAAACCGAAAACAATACCAAATATCCTATCAAAATCTTCAAAATCCTCACCATCTTCAACCGAAAGCATTCACGACACATGCGATGAAATGCCAGACTTAAATGAAATGAGAAAATCAATACGCATTTCCGAATGCCCAATAGACAAGTGGAATGAAATCCAAAAACATGTAAACAACTTAAAAATCTTCTCGACCGACGTTGCCGACTGCCCAACAAATCTACAGACAACAGAAAAAATATTGTCACCACAAAATGACAATATAAACAACGATAATAAAAATACTACGACGCCAGAAACCACAGAAATAGCGGATTCGATCCTATTAACAATTTCCAACAAAACGACTCTCATCCTGAAAACAAAACCTGAACAAACTAGAAATATCATATCCGAACACTCGCTGCAAGATATAATGCAGAATACGCCACATGCGGTGGAGATAAATGTGAGGAATATCCACAAAATTATTCTACTCGAAGACCACCCAACACCTTTTCTCTCGACTCGTAAAGCTTTCATAAAAGGCACCGTAAAAGGCTACAAAATAAAAATCCCGTTTTCGATCATCCCTCTCCACCAACCGTTGTGCTATATTGGTAAAAAATCGATAAAAATACTCCAAACCGAAAATCTAAAAAAAGAAGCTCTAGAAAATCCCAAAATTATCTCTTCTGGCGCATACCCCCCTGATACGAATACAAAATCTATAAAAATTCAAACCGATTTGACTTATCTAGATACGGACGACGTAACAAAAAATCCCACCCTTAAACCAAAACCAAAAATCAAAACCTATCGCCCATTTGACAAAATTTATTTCAAACTTGACAACACTCTCACGATACCACTGATCATAAACCCATATACCAATCAGAACACCATCTCAAGATCAATAATCCGAACCATAGAATTACTCTTCCCCTCTGCAATATTACGTAACGACTTTATCAAAGAAATAGAATTCACCTACGAAAATCGACCAGTTTCAATAAAATTTACGCCCTCCGATCTACAAGATATTATCGGTCATATCTCAACCCATACTCTCGAAAAATTACAAATTCCATACATATTTCGAAGACAATTTGACTTGCAAAACGCCTCTGATTTGGAAACCCCCACAAGGCCAAAATCCCAACCCGAATTTATACGACCTCCACTTCGCGAATTAAAATCCCGCCATGACCAAAAAATTGCATACTCGACCAAATATTACCCCAACGATTCTGATTCATCAAATTAAAATTTTTCCGTATCAAAAAACACAACGCAAAATTAAAAATCCCGGACAAAACCCTTCAGGAACTCAAAATTAAAAAAAAAAAAAACATTCAAACTACAAAAATTCTTCTTTGGCAACACTGCAAAAAAGATAGGACAAAACCCACCTATCACAAAAATTATGCAAGTAGCACACTCTGAAAAGCCAAAAACAATATAATTTTTATTCCAAAACTACAAAGCCGATAAAAATTTCAAAATCAATTTCGAGAAAATAAAAATACGTGCGACACCGGCTTTTAAACTTGCAATATTTTTTCGTCACTTTCGCCATTTGTAAAACCTTTTTATTATTTTCGTTTTTACAATACCTCTTCGTATAAATAATCATGTCCGACACGCCCCACGATTTAGAGGTATGTAATCACTACTTATCCACTAGATTAGCTAGCATAAAACTTAAATAAAACCTCCCTTCCAAAAAAGGCTCCCAGCAACCAAAACGCATACCTTTTCACAATCTCACGACCTCAAAATTACAAAACGTTACCTTCTCGGCCAAGAAATAACATTAATAATCACCATCAGTAGTTCAACTCGTCATTTTCAACCCTAAAAGTGTAGTACAAAATTCCACTTACCAAAAAACCCTTCAAATACATTCGATCACCCCTTTCTGATTACAACCAAAAATAAAGTACAAAAATACATCGATATAGCACAACTTACCAAAATTATTACGGTGTATCCAACCAACACAATCCTGATCACATCACGTTTCAAAAAATTTCTAACATCCTATACAGAATCATCAAGAAATCAAGATACAAAGAACATGGAGATAGAGCGAATGAGAAGAAAACCAACACCTCAAAATTTAATTCAACATCTTCAAAATTCAAACGAAGTACAAATGGGGCAAAAAATTCCAATCAAAATTTGAAAAACTTTCTGACTACATACAAAAAATTTCCAAAAATTATGAACATTTGATTTACCACGACACCAGAAATAAAATGGTAAAATGATATGCTCGAAAACATCAAGAATGGGAACCAAAATTAGAAAATTTTAGTCCACACGAACATCAAGTTCATATGGGGCAGAATTTTCATAATACAATTCACAAAACCAAAAATTTTCTTTTTTTTATTTTTTTTACTATTCGGCAAAATAAATGAACTATCATTTATCCAAAAAATTTTTTCCTCTTCTTGGTATTTTCGACGTAATCAAGAATCAAAAATATTTCTGATACAGAAAATCGCCCATTACCATCCCAAAATTTAAACGTTAGAAAAATTCACGCGATTTCACTTTTCGAAAAACTCACAATCAAAATTAAAACATACATGCGCCGTAAAAAAGTCAAGACAGGCAACCATTTCAACCTAAAATCATCCCTACGCGCATATGGGGCACGCCATAGGCGATTTTATATTCTAAAATTCGAGAAATATTATCAAAATTGATTCTTACCTTTTCAAAATTCGAAATAGCCCAAACGACGCTGGCATATGGGGCACTTGGACTCCAAATTTGATTATCGACACCGTCCAAATTCTGAAACAAAAATTCACAAAATTACTACACCAAAATTCAACAATCAAAATTCACTTGTTTATATTTTTTTTTAACCAGAAAATTTCTATTCATTTATTGACACCAAAATACACACGACGCGTAAAAAACCTCACCTTTCGCAAACTAATCAAAATTTTTACAGCAATTCATCAATTTGGAACCAATCAACCGGAGCCATGGAAACCTGGAACCAATAAAAAGTAACTGTATCTCAGCACAACCGAAAATTATTTATGATTCTATATGATAAAAATTCTTTCATCTTTTGCACGTCATGCTTTTCCTATTAATAGGTTAAATATTACAAAATTACTAATTACCTTTCGATTTTTAATAGTCTTTCGACACCATGTTCTGAGTAACCCATATCAACGTCGCAGAAACCACCATGAATCGGCGTGCTGAATCAACCTGTAACAAAAAGTGGACATTATAACACCACTATCGTCACCACGTCGATACTCACCATTCGATACCATCTTTACCCTCGACCATCAAAAAATTCCATCATCGGCATCTGCAAGAATAAAAATTTAAATTAGTATCCGATCACATGTCGTATTATATATTTAGTTTCAATGTACATACCTATACGATCGTTTCTTGTGCTGATGTCAGCAAATATGTTATTTTTACCGATCACATGTCGTATTATATATTTAGTTTCAATGTACATACCTATACGATCGTTTCTTGTGCTGATGTCAGCAAATATGTTATTTTTACGTCTTCCTACACACTTGACGGCTGCGACAAATTAATCATAAGTTTCCCCCGCTTATATTTTTTTTATGGTTCTGTACCAAACCACGCATGTACCCCCCCCCCACCTAGCTTTAAAATTTCCCTATTCAGAGCTCTACAAAATCAAAATTTTCTTATTTTCCTTTTACTGCAAATCTCACAAAAAAATAGAAAAATATACAAAATCAAAAAAAAATAATAAACAAAATGTAACAGAGCGCGTGAATAAAATACACAAAATGTAATAAAAATAGTAAAACAAAAAAAAAAAAAATCAAAAAATATGAAATGTAACAGCGAGCGTGAACATAATTATAAAAAGAGATTTGCAATTCTTCCCCCCCATCAAAATCAAAATTCATTTGTAAATTTCCTTTTTGATACTTTTTACGTCTCATAAATTGTAAAACCCCACTTCAAGAACCATATTAACCCCCGAGACGACAATAATATTACACAACCCTATTTTTTCTGTGTTATGAGCTCTGAATAATTACTTTGATATAATTGTACATAATTGTATATAAACAACCCCCTAAAAAATCGTAAGCTGAACCCTGTACGTGCATGGAAGAATTCGCGTCCGAATTCCGCAAAATTTCTCCCCCTCCACACAGTGGTATCGTGACCACAAATCAAAATTTAACAAGGATTCAAATAGATGACTTAGGGACACTTAACAACCATTTTCGACCAAGTTTAAAACCATTTAATTGTCAAAAAAAAAAAACGTACCATCAAATCAAAATTCAAAGTCTAATCAAAAATATCAATTTTCTTTTCACCATAGTTCTTACGCCGTAAATTTTATTGTCATTTCAAAATACGGCGTCAAAATTTCTGTTTAGCTTAACATTCTGTTTAGCACAATATCAAGTCATCTAGCTAGCAGCACTTTCGGCCCGTCGGCGATCCCTTTCGGCCGTTCCGAGGGTCAGCAGACCGCAAAATTTGTATTTATTATTGAACTACAATAGCCGCACCGGACATACCGGATCAAAATTTATTACTTAGGTTACCACCACCCACAGCAAAAGTCGAATGGGGCAGGGACCAATATCCTCTCTAAGGAACTTAACTTTGACTACAGTACTAAAAGTTCGACCTTTACTATGGGAGGTCAGCTCCCCTAATACAGCTCGATGGGGCATATGTCAGAGTGAATATGGCCCGACCCAAGAGAAACGACTATAGTTCCGTGGTGGTGGCAACCCTGCTAGCAAGTTGATTCGAATCCTTATATAAACTCTGCGTTAGCGGAGTAAAACTAGTTCCGATTTACACATTCGATGCGGTTGACACGCGGCTCGATCGAGCTTAGGCTCGATTCGATGCGTTTTCAACCCTCGAACTTGTTCCAAAAACATACTCGTTTAGGCTAAGTTTCGGAGTTTCGATTCTACCCCTAATTCAAGTATTCGTATGTCGTTTTAACATCTCTCGCTTCGGCTTGTACGACGCCCGGCTAAGTCACCGGAATCGGACTTAGCCGGGGACGCGTAAATATCGAATCCGGCTCGATTTATTTACCCGTCATCGGAATTCACCCGCGATTCCATTCTCGGCCCCTCATTTCGATGGGGGACCAATGGGGATCCTTCAAGGTACCAGTGCACCTAGGCCTGGATAGAGACCCTGGGACCCCGGTGGAATTCGCCACTCGCGAGATCGGTTCCCTCCGCGGAGATATCCATCCGGAGATATCCTCCGCGGCGTCGTTCCTATTCCCGCCGCGCGAATTCTTCCACACGTTCAGAACAACATGATCCATCGACCCCCTTGCAGCCCCGGCGAAGTAGGGGACGATGGAGTTCAGCTCAATACGATGGCACCGATCGGGGAGGTCTATAGCTCCTTTCGCCGCCGCCTCCGCAGCCAGCGGCGTGGCGTCGAATTGAGTGTAAAATCATCTCGATCATCGCCAATTTAGATCCATCCGTAACCGTAGGTCGCGGCCGTCACTCACACACACATACAGGTACGATTAAATACGTCGTGCAAATATACGCTTGTATCTGTCAATCGTGTTTTTATTCGTTCCAACGTGCGAGACCCCAGACGGGCCCCGCGGACCCTCGGCGAAGGGACTTCCTCCTAAATATCCTCCGGGAGGTTAGTCCGTAGAGCAAGATCGGGAACCTGGTGCGCACCAGTGTAATGGGGAAAGAAGGACCCAACGGCCAGAGGACTCGAGAGGAAGGGGACAACCCTACCGACCCCACACTCCCTCCAACGTCCTCAGTAAGCAGTCCATTTCATTACCATCCCCGTCCGGCAGTATCTTCTCTACAGTAGATATTTTTTCTCAATTCAAAATTTTTATCGAATTTAAAACGTTTTCAAACTTTTTAAGTGTACGCGCCAAAATTAAATTTTTAAAAAACTGTTATCAATTATCCATGGAGGTAGTTTGAGCAAGAAATTAAAAATAGGAAAAATGCTGAAAAAATTTTGATTTGGAAAAAAAATTCAAGAAAATTTAAAATAGACCGTAGTTATTTTCATAAAATTTTAGCATGGAAAAATCTGAGATTTTAGGTTGAAAAAAATATTGGAACGAGAATACTCGAGAAGAAAATTAAAGTTGAAAATAATTCAAAAAAATTGGAATCGAAATTTGAAAAGAAAAATTTATTAGAAAAATTCCGAGCGTCGAAAGAAATTTTTCAGGAAAAGTAGGAATCAACTCAGCACCAAAATTGTCAAAATTTTCTCTGTTCATTTTACTGACCTTTTGAGCAGAGATGTGGAAACGCGAAAAAAACGTTTCCGTTTCTTGGTTCATTGTTGCCGTTTCTCGGAAACGTTTCCGTTTCTAAAAACAAATTTTCGTTCCCGTTCCTGTTTCCGTTTCCAGAAACGCGTTTTCAAGCGTTTCCATCGATTTTTTCTTTCAAAATCTTCAGAAGAATTTTTTTAAAGTGCACAAAATTTTTTTGTTCACTCCACTCAAAAAGGTTTTGAATATCAATATTTTTAGGGGTTTTAGCCTTCAGCCATTACATTTATATTGAGTAGGTACACAAAAATACAGTGATGGAAAACTGGAATTGAAACTGAAATTAAAAAACTGGAACTGAAATGAGAACTGAAAACAGATAACTGGGAACTGGAACTAAAATGAATTTCGGTTTTATACCAGTTCCAGCATTTTTTGAAAATTTTAATTTTTCCTAAATTTTTCATCAATTTTTACACGATTAAAATCATCTTCTTTTTGTTCTTCCCTTACATAACACATCATTTTTTCTTCGAAAAATTCAGGGTTTGTCAACAAATTTCTAAACAGAGTAAAAAAAAAACTTCCAAAATCGTCTTGAAAAATTATGTAGAGAAGTGAACAAAGAAAAATGAGTTGTAAATTTGAAATTTTTTTGTTGAAAAATTAAGGACTCAGGAAGTCATGACCAGGAGTCATCGGGTTCTCCTGGAAATTTTTCGTGCTGAGCTCGAATACATATGAAAAGATAAAAAAATGAACTTTGAAAACAAAAACAAAAACAACAAGTTCAATTCTTACAGAAAATTTTGGATTTTTTTATATCTTCAAATTTAAAAAAATTGGAATTGCGGAAACGCGTTTTTTTCCTCGTTTCCATTTCCGTTTCTCAAGAAAAACTGCTTTTGAGGTGGGTAGGTTTCATCGAAATTCCTTTCTGAGCTCAAAATACCATGCTTATCCTGCTATACTTTTAGAGATTATTTTTGAACATGGACGAAAATTACTTATTCAAAATATTGGAAACATTGTTCGAATTGCTAACCATTTAGATAGGTAATGTAAAAATCGATAAGTAACGATGAAATAATAATGAAGCCATTTAGAATTTCGCTCGTAATACCAAAAGTACCAACTTTGGAAATTGGTTAAACTGTCAAAAAATATCAAAATTTCCAAAAAAAAAAAAAAAAAAACATTAAAAAGTTCCAAAAAATTGAAAAACGTCGAAAAGTTGCTTCAAATGTCAAAAAAAAAATTGAAATACTCTATGAGGTGAAAATTGTGTGGAATATTAATTTAAATAAAAATCATGAAAAATATAAGAAAACAAGGTACAGTTTGTTAATCTCGCTCAAAATACGTTTTCAGGGGTCCAAAATTAATTGAATAATATGGAGAAAATTTTAAATTTTCCTGTACATCTGTCGTTTAAAATAATTTCAAAAAAATTTCAATGTTTTTTTGGGAGTAATTTCCATTAAAACTCTAACAATTTTTATCAATATTTGAAAAATTGTAGCTTTATTAAACATTTCATCAATTTTTTTTAATAGTAATTTTTTCACAATTAGAACTAAGTACCAAACATTTAAAACAACTTGATGCAGAAATTTCTGGTATTTTTATGACATTGAAAATTTTTTTCAAACCTTCAATATCAAAATTATCTGCTTCATGCTGTGAAAATTATACTCGAAATATGCTCTAGTACTAATATGAGGGCAATAAATTATTCATCCATTTTTCTCGTACATTGACGAAAAAAAAAAAACTTCAAAAAAATCATCCTCCTTCCTCTACTGACTGTCGCTGATGCCTCGTGCCTCGAAATTTCCAATTATCAAGTCAACGAACATTTAAGTACATCTGCAATACGTATGAAATTCGAATGTAAGAAAATCAATTACTTACCTTTCTCGAATCGCACCACTCGTACAATCAGCGGTTTCTCAATTTTCTCCACATGTACGTACCAACAAAACATCTAACTTATTCCTACGTCAGCAGTTAATGACGTATGAGAATATGAGAATTGTTTGAAAACACCACTTGTCCGAATACAGAAAACAAATCAAAGATAACTTTCTTTCTCCATTTTTAGTCACTGCGGTATACCTATTTGATATTTCACCGGCCATAAGGAGAGGCAAAGCCTTTATTGTGCTGATAGTGTTTTAAAAGTTTGAATTTTTTTTTCAAAGTACGAGTTGGAATAAAAATGAACTTCTGCATCCTTGGTATTGCCGCAAGTGAGAAAAATGAAGGAAAAATTACACAAAAGTTTGATTTGAATAAAAGAATTTTTTATGGAGTAAACGTGTTGCTTGGAAATTAAAATTAGATACTTTTTGGAGTACTGTACCTAGTTTATTAAAAAGTTTTTTAATTAGATCCTTTGAAGGAAGACGATCTTCATAATGATTATGAAATTTTAAATTTTCATGCATATTTATTATATGAGCTGATGGGTATTTTTCGATGATACAACGAACTTGGAAGAAAAAGGTTTAATGTACTTGGAATTTTATCGATATGATGTGTTGAATGATTGACGAATCAAACTTAAATAGGTATTTAACTGGAATATTCATTTGTTTCAGAGAACGGCAGTGAAGAATTCAACGAGTTTATATCCCTTTTAGGAGATAAAGTTCGTTTAAAAGGATGGGATAAGTACAGAGGTGGATTAGATACTAAAGGTGAGTACCTAACTGCCTACAAAAGATATAAACATATCGTCGTTTTAGTTTAATTTTATTGCCGGAATCAACTTAATGAATGCAAACTGCTACAAAATTCTAGTTTAATTTTTACACGACGAGAAAAAAATCCGTTTTAATTATTAACGAGTTAACCAAATCCAGTCATTAGCACCTTTATTAAGGTAAAAAATTCAACAATTAGTTGAACAGCGAAATGTGCTTATTTAGCAACAAAGACATACGAGTTGGAAGTTTTTTTTAGGGCAAAATGTTCATCCGATGTCGTAAAGTGTTTCCTAGAGCTGGGTATTTTTTTTACTATTTTTTTATTCGAAGATATAAATTTCAAGTGGATGGTATATTTTTTGCTGTCATCGTTGACTGGTTTGTTTTAGTTCGCAGTTAGTTGTTTTATATTTTAATCTACTTAGCTTATAGATTTTTTTTGTGCCAACTTAGCATTCGTTTACGGTTTATTTCATAATCGAGTTAAGTTTTCTTTGCTGATGTCTGTGTACATTGTCGAGAAAGCCAACTGAAAACTTTAAAGGTTTAACTTTTACTTTTTCGCTAACGAATCAACTCCGAATGAGTTTTTCTGATTACCAAAGCTGGCGAAAATTTTGCGGAAATTTTCGTTACCGAGAGAGCCAGAGTTGAGATTTTCTATTGAAAAAACGGATCTAAGAAGGCGAGTACGAGGAATACGAACGTCGTTGAAATCTCTTCGTAATTAAGCTTTTTCTTTTTTATGTCGCCGGTTCGGTAGTTTTCTCACCTTTATAAGGGTGTTAGCAAGGTACCTAGATGGCGAGCCGGCTATACATGTGCAAGCTTACGGAAACTCGAATAGGAACACATTTTAATTAAATTTCTGCTAAAATTACCCATCTCGTTGTTGCAGCATCATCCGCGTGTATAGTAATTTGTAAATGAACAAAACGTTGAATATGGTGTAAATTTCTACGTATATATTTTAACCATAACTTTTGTTCAAACGTGTATTTTGCTACGAATGGTACCTATTCGGTGTGAAATTACCTACATGTTCGGGTATACGTATTAGTTGTAAAGTATACGCCAAGATTACATGATTAAATAGTTTACTGCGCGAAATTAGTTTGCCAGCGTTGGCTCATTCGAAAGGAATTTTAATTAATCATTTAGTTATAGACCAAATTAATAAAATGCATGTTGGAAATAAACTTGCGCGCAGTTGGATCTATATGTGCCACGATGAAGTAATAAGTTGTAATAACAATGCAGAGAGTGGAGGGGTAGTTGGAATAGGTGGAAGTTGGGTAATTTAAAACGGAATAAGGTGTTTTTCTGATGCGGTGTAGTTTCTTTGGTATTTCGCATGCCAACATGTAACGTTGATTCAGTTATTTAAAATGAGTTTATCTAAACTTTTCAGCAAGATGTTATTCTTATAGAAACGAAGTGCGTTATTTTGAATCATAATTTTAAAAAATTGGTTTTTGTCTTAATTTTTTTGAAAATTAAATGGAAAGGCTGTTCGAAAGTTATTTTTCAACTTCAAAATTATTTGGTAAAAATTTCAAATTGGTATTGAATTTTTCTAGCGAAGTGTCCTCAAATGGAAGAGAAAATTGAAAAAAAAAACAGTCAGAATAAGAAACTGTATGAGACATTGTTTCTTATTGTTTTTTTGGATGACAACAAAAACAAAAAATTTCTGATCATGCAAGTTTGCCGTTGTTTGTTTTCTTTGAAAAACGACAAAACTGACTGTTTTTTATCCATTATTTAAATCCGTCGTTTTCTGTCATGTTTTTGAAAAATGACAAAACAACAATAATTTTTGATCGTGTAAATTCGTGGTTTCCTGTGGTTTCTCTGTAAACGACACGAACAATAATTTTGATTATGTAAGTCTGTCGTTTCCTTGAAAAACAGCAATTTTTGATGATGTAAATTCTTCGTTTCTTGTCGTTTCTTTTAAAACGACAAAAAAACAATAATTTTCGATCTTGTAAATTTGTTGTTTCTTGTAGTTTCCTCGAAAAATGAAAATTTTTGATCAGGTTAATTCGTCGTTTTCCGTAGTTTCTTTGAAAAAACGACAAAAACCATATTTTTTTCATTACCTATTTAAATTCATCGTTTTCTGTCGTGCAATTTCTGATCATGTAAATTTGTCATTTTCTATCCTTTCTTTGAAAAACGACAAAATCTACCATTTTTTTCTATTACCGATTGAAACTAGTCGTTTTCTGTCGTGCAATTTTTGATCAAGTAAATTGATCGTTTTCTGTCGTGTTTTTGAGTAACGGCAAAAAAACAATAATTTCTGATCATGTAGGTAAATTCGTGGTTTATTCCTGTCTTTTCCTTATAAAACAAAAACTACTTTTTTTGATCATTGTAAGTATGTCGGGGCGCTACGTTTCAATTTTTTTGACCAACTTCCGGGCACTTTTGGATTTTGAAAAAATTATATGTTATACCCTAGTATGTGACCAATCTATAAAAAAAAAATCAGCCATATACCCCTCAAAATTTTTTTAAATACTTTTTTAAAAATTTCAAAGTGCAAAAAAATTTAGAAAATATGAATAAAAAAATTTGAAAAAATTCCCACGAATGTACCTACATAGTGTCTACAATCTGTGAAAATTTCAAAAAATTTCATCCACCAAATCCAGAGAAAACCAGAATCAAACTTTTTTAGGAAGGGATGGGGGTGGGGGTCAAAACTTTTTTGGGGTGTTTTTACATCCAGGCAAGCATATAGACCAAGTTTGACCAACTTTGGGTTGGGGCCGCCATCCGGACAGACCCTTTGTTGTTTTTTGTCGTTTTTTTGAAAAAAAAAGTTTTTGATGGCGTTTTTCTGTTTTTTGTCGTTTATTTGAAAAACGACAAAATTTTTGATCATATGAATTCGTTGTTTCCTGCCGTTTCTTTTAGCCAAAGATGACAGTTTTAGAAAAACGACAAAGACAACACTGACAACAGGTTTTTGATTTTGTATGTTCCACATTTCATATTTCTCGTTGATTACTTACTGATTAGATCAATTTCTCAAATTCTGGAATGGGATGAGGGAATTTTGAAACTTGAAAAATTCACCAAAACCCAAGAAATGAATTTCAGCACCAGAAATTTTGGATATGGGCAGTGATGAAAAAAAAAAAAAAAATGGAACTAAAGCTAAAAAACTGGAAGTGAAATAGGAACGGGAACTGAAATGATAAGAACTGCATGAAAACTGGAACTACAAAATTTCAGTTTTATACCAGTTCCAGCATTTCTTTGAAAATTGCAATTTTTCTTCTTTTTATTTCTTTTTGTTCTTCCTTTACATCACACCCCCTCCCCCCATTTTTTTCGAAAAATTCAGGACTTTGTCAACAAATTTTCAAATGGAGTAAAGAACAGTAAAAATTGAAAATTTTGAAAATTTATCTTGAAAAAATAGAGAATTGAAGTGTTGAAATTTACAAAGCACAATAGCGGTATTCAAATGAAAATTTTTTTACTACAAAACAAAAACGACTTGAAAGAACCTTAAAAATTTACATGGAAAAGTGAATGAAGAAAAATTGTTTGTAAATTTGAAAATTTCATCCAATCAAAAACATTCGCATTTTTTGTTGAAAAATTCAGGGCTCAGGAAGTCAGGAGTCATGAAATTTCTAAAAAAAAATTACTTCCCAGTTTCTTCTCAGAAATCTTTTGTGTTGAGCTTGAATGGAAAATGAAGAAACTGCACTTTGAAAAGAAAAAAAAAGTTGAATTTTTTCAGAAATTTTTGTATTTTTATCCTTTAAAATTGAACAAAAAAAAAAGCTGGTAGGTATTTGGAACTGGAACTATAAAATATCGAGAGCTGGAACTAAAACTGGAACTGGAACTATTATCATTTCAGTTTTCCATCACTGGATATGAGTTCTTTTATGAAATGTACTTTCTATTTTGAATTTGCATAGGTTCAAAATATTAATTCAAATTGGAATACCTTATACTTTCACTCAGAAAATCACCCATAGCAATTTACTATCGTCACTGCCCCTCCCATAATCATATAAAATTGAGAATTTTTTTCAAATATACCTAATCTTCTTTCACTTTTGCTAGAATGTTTAAAAATTTAGAAAAATTGATTTTTTTCAGTAGGTACCTACCTACTCAAGTACTTCTTAAAAAAAAGTAGTATTAATACAATTTTTATCCATTTTTTTCCAATTTTTGAAAATTGATTGAATAATCGTCAAGTTTCAAGAGTGGTGGAGATGATGCTTCGATTGTTAGTTTTGAAGAGGGGTAGGGAAAGTTCATGAGAATATTTTTGAAATCACTAGACACAACTTTTTTGCTATATCTAAGCTTATTTAACAGGAAAAATTTTTCGTGGACAAAATTCTTGGAATCATCCTCTGTCCGAAGTCGTATGTTTGTCTACACGAAAAACCTTCATATTTTTATCCAAAAATCTTTTCTACTCGTAATTCTAATTTTGCGCCGTCGGAATTAGATCTAGGTTCATTTTCAATATACATTATCTTTTTACGTCGTGTAAGCCGATAGCGAAAACAAAAAGCTTAGGTACATTAGGGCAATTTTATAAATCATTGCGGTAGGATGTCGTTAAAAAGGCGGTGTTGGAGAATAATTCTAAGTCATGCAACTTCCTTGTGAAAACTTGACCCAATAAATTTATGTATCTTTTAAGGATAACACTGCAGGTTTATATAGGGTCAATTATTTAAAAAGTTTGGCCAAAGTAAGTAAGGAAATTTGCGTCGTGTAATTATTTGGCAAAGATTTGGCTGGAATTTCTTTTCGTGCGGGCACCTTTCTAGCTATCCCCCTTTTTTCATTCGTTTATGTCATGGTGAATACTTGTAGTAGCTTACAGGTCGTGGGAAAATATTATACAAATATTTATCGTCGTTTTCTTTATTCAGGCGATATGACTGGCAAGTACTCTGTGTATACGATTTATGAAGGCCATGAAATCATGTTCCACGTTTCGACGCTTCTCCCTTATTCTAAAGAAAATCGTCAGCAGGTAAGGTTTTCAAATTTTATTTTTTAGTTTTATACCATAACGCGGTGGTGAAATATGTACGTATGCGGGCTGTTTTATTTTTCTCATTTTTTAAAACAAATTTCAGTATGGTTCTGAATTTCGAGCTCGATTTTTCAGGCATTTATGTAGCTAGGCATGTACAATTTTTATAACTTAGGTACATACATTATATTCGTATTTATTTCAGGTGGAAAGAAAACGACATATTGGTAACGATATTGTCAACATTGTGTTTATTGATGGCGGACCAACATTCATGAGCCAATTTAATCCTACATTTATAAAATCTCAATTTACTCGTATCCTTTTTAATCTCATCAAATTTATAATCTAAAATTGCGTGTAGATTTGATGGTATTTTATTCATCTATTCAATTATCAATTTAAAAAAAGTTGATGGAAAAATGAAAATTTATTAAGTTGGACGATGAAAATTTCAAGATGAGTTGAAGAAAAAAACTCGATGAGTTTAAAATTTTCGTGAGATGAAGATAATTAACGATGAAACTATGAAGAAAATGGATGAGAAAGTAAAACATTCGTGGTCATAAAATTTATATGATGAAGTTGTTGATATTTTTGACTGAAAAAAGACAGATAGATAATTGAAAGCAACACAGAAACTGATCGAAGTTGGTTTCAATGAGAACTAAGGAAATTTTTGAAAGTTTTCTTATCAGATCAATTTTTCAATTTCAAAGCAGAATGTTTCTTCATGATTTTCACTCCGATGGTGAATTTTTTTGGAAGTACAAATTTTCTGACTTGAATATAATTTCTACATCTAAATAAAAAAAGTCGGTAACAGTTTTGTCCTCGAAAAATACAGAAAGCTGTCTCTTCTATCCCTTTTATTTCGTTTGTAGCTCTAATGATGATGAATCTGCAAAATTTTTTAAAAAACAATACGAAAATTTTTCTGTTCAAATTTCAAAAAAATATTCTATTTTTTTTATAGATGTTTATTGACAAAATTTGTGGTTCATAAATAGGTTTTACAGCTTAGTAATTATTTTTTCAAGAAATATCTGCCTATATTTTTTGAAAAAATTAGCTACGTAAAACTTTAATTCTTGTTTGAATTTTTAAAAAATTAATTTTTGGATATTCAGGCATGGGCTGAATTCGAACCTCATTGAATAACTTTATTACTTTTTTTTTCTGAAATGTCTTGTATAAAAAATTGAAAAAATTTGAAATACATATGTTCGATCCCCCCCCCCCCCTCCTAAAAAAAATCGCAAGTGATTTTAGAAGTTATTAAAAATTATTCTTAACGTTCACTTTGTTTTGTAATGAAAATCTGCCCAAGTACAGGGTGACTTGAAATTTCCGGAACGCAAAAATTGATTTGTAAAAAAAAATTGGGGCGGCAAAAATATGAAATCTTATTTACGACGTAGTTGAAGCTCCATTTCCTTCAAAAAAAATACGAACTCGTCGCCCGTTGTTCACAAATCACTAAAAAATTTTCGATTTTTGAGTTTTTCAAAAAAAAAAAAAATTAAAAGTCGAAAATTCCGAAAATTTAAAAAATTGAGTTATTCAAAAACTAATATTTTTGCATAATTATGAAAGAACATGGAGCAAAAATATACCAAAAATTTCAAGTTTTTGTAAAATTGGCAACACTGCCTTCCCCACTTGACCCCGCTCGGATTTTGAGTACAGCGTTGACATTGCCCCTTGTCGACCTACATGTAGGCAACCCTTCGTTCAGGTATTATGAAAAAAACGTGGCGTTCCGGTACTTTTGGATCACCCTGTGAGTCCCGAGCGATCTTTTTCAATCGAGTTAATAAAATTGCATAACCAGTTCGCCGTAAATACGTTCGGCATCGTTATTTTCATCAACTCTGTCAAAATGTTTGTAAGACGGCATATAAGAATGGTTAATTTTGGCAAATTGAACTAATTTCAATTTGCATCAAACAAAGGACACCATTGAGACTCGATGAGTAAGATTTAAAAAAGCAGTGGTTTCGAAATTTTTGAGAATTTTGACTTGGCATCCATTCATTTCATTCAGGTCAAAAAAGTGTACAATTCAAAAAATCTACTCAGTACTTTTTTCATGAAAAAATGCTTAGTTTCTTTTATAAATTTGGTCCTAAAAACTTTCAAAACCTTATGAAATTTTCAATGAAATTTGATCCAAATTTTCAAAAATGTCATTTTGAGAAAAAATTGTCGACCATAATTGCAATGAAATTTAATTTGATTTTAGGTAAGTACCTATTTCACGGTAACGAAAAAAAAAAAAAAGTTGAAATAGATTGAGAATTTTTATACTGAGACCTGCATCCCCAATTCGCCTTTATTAAAACAAAGACTCAGACGTGTAAGAAAATTTGAGGGAATGAAAAATTCGTTTGGAAACAATACGAATTTATGATGAAGAAGCAATTTTTCTTCTCAATCATACTGGATACTTTATTTACTCTGCTTGTATTTTATTCCTTTTGTCTTCGATGAAAAGTCGATTTCAAAGTATCTCTCTTCTGAAATAAAACTCAGTTTACTGCTCTTAACTGGAAGGGCAGTTCATACCTACGCTCTAACTCGTAGAAATTTATACATTAGTACATTGGTCAAATACACGACGAACTTACAAGAATTAGAAAAGTTGGTCACGTTTGCGGTAAAATAAACGCAACAAATTCTATAAAACTGTAACATTGCGAATTGTTTGCACAATTTATTAAACCGTTCATATAATTTACTCTCACTGGTCGGTTTGTATTTCTTTATCTAAATTGTTGGATTTTTTCAGTTCATTGGCCTTGTAAATGGTAAATGTTAATTTATTTCGTTTTTAAGATTTGTTTTTGTTAAATTGGGGCGAGTTTATCCGCATCTGCGTTGTTCGATAATGCGATTAAATACTTAATTGTGTTTTTGAAAATCTTGAAAAAATATTTACTCGATTCGCCGTGACTGTTGATAAGTTTCGAAACGGGTGGGTTGGCTACCTACCTATTTATTCTATTTATTTTGTTAAATTTTCGACCTCTGTGTACGAATTGTTCGAGTTTATTTGTATGCGAGATGGAGGATCTTCGACCTTGTAATATTTCACGAAAACAACCATTGTATAATGTTTTTGAAAAATTTTCCTTATATAGATTATCAGATATATTCTCGTTAATTAGTTACCACATCGAAGATAACAGTTATAGACTGACGATATTTTCCGAAGAATCGGTTCCTTTATTTGGACCATCATTACCATGCCCGCCAATTTTCAAAGATCCTCAAGCGTTTCGAGAATTTCTTCTTGTGAAACGTAAGTATAAAATAAAAATGGCTGAAGGAAAAAAAAAGCATTTATTCTGGATTTTAATAAAAATTGTGGTAAAAAATTTCAAGTTTACCAGTCCAAAAGAGGATGAAGCTGGATGGGAGGGGGGTCAAAATATGCGATGTGTCATTGATTTTTTTTCCCTGAAAAATTGTATCAAAAATGATTCTATGATTCTATGAACATTGCATTTGGTTCTATTTTGAAGTACTTGAGCAAATAATTTGAACTTGATGAAACTCAAAAAAATTTAACTTTTTCAATCACCTTACTGAGGGTAAAAAATTATATCCAATTTTTAATTTGAGGTCAGTGATTCAGGAAGATGCAGAAACTCAATTGCACTTTTTAAGAGTGGGGGTGCGAAATTTATTTATTTTTTTGAAGAAGTATAATCTCACAATTAGTCTAGAGAGCTTAAAAAATTTTAAAAATCTCTTAGGTACTTGAAGTGAGCCAATCTCATATATATTTTTGTCAAAATTTTATGTAAAATATATGCCTTTGTCTGATATTGACTGTCCACAAAAAAAGGAACCTTAGGGATCATTTTACCGAACTAAAAAAATCCAATAAAATCCTCCCGAGGTACCTAGGAGCACTTAAATCGACATTTTGTACAAAAACCTCTTCATGTTTACTGCAAAAAAGCTGCAAAAAGTTCAGTTATTTCAAAAACTCATTTTTATCCCACAAGTCCCTTCTTTCATGGACAGCCACTGCAGAAAAAATTTTCATAATTGCTGAATCTGAAAAACTAATAATTTTTTTTATTTTCAGTTATAAATGGTGAAAAGGCAGCTTTTAATACGCCGACATTTGCTAAAAAACGTGAACGAACTTTGGACATGCTGATCAAAGATCTGTATTCTGAACACATGAATGACACTAATCGAGTGGTAAGTCTGAATGGGTATTTGTTCAAAAAAAAAAAATGTACCTAATAATGCAAGTCCAAATAATTTTTTCTAAACTTTTATTCGGTCAAAAAAATATGGCTCAAAAATTTTCTCAAAATTTTTTATATTCTTAAAGTTTTTCAACATGTTTTGTATTTTAAAATTTTTTCTCCATTTCTCAATTTTTTCGAGCTTGATTTTTTTTTCTTTCTTTTTTAATTCCAAGATTGTTATTACATTGAAATTTTTTCATAAATTTTATCAACTTTGAGTTTTCTTGAAATCTTTTAAAATACCGAAATAAAAATTTTAGGTTGGGAAAATTTTGGAATATTTACAACATTATTTTCAACTCTACCTATAATTTTTTCTTCTTTAAGTAAGCTTATCTCAAATAATAAAATTAAAAAAATTGAGGAATTTTGGATTTTGCATCAATGAAAAATGAAAAGTTATTGATAGCTAGTCAAAATTGCAGCACAGGAAAAATTAGCAAAATTCTATGATTTACAGTGGATTTTTGCTGATTTTTCAAAGAATAACATTAATTTTTTCGAAAATTTCAAAGATCATAAATCCTGTCTTTCCAGTAAATTTTTTCTGATTTTCCAGTAGTTTTTTCATTGTTCACTTTCTGTGAAATTTTTCCTCCGATCTATCACTGTGCTGCAATTATGACTGTTTTTCAGTAATTTCCCTCATTTATGAATGAAAAAGTAAAAGAAATTTTGGATCGGAACAGATTTTTCAAAATGTAGCAAAGCTTGAAAAAAAAAATTGAAAAATTTAAACTTGGAAAATTTTACGAATTGAAAGCGCACCACACAAAAGAAAATAGTGAAAAAATATTGTTTCGGTTTTACTAGCCCTTTCACTCGTATTCAGGTATCTGATCCATAAAAAAAAAAAAAAAAAAAAAAAGGAATCATACGAGATTAAAATTAGCAGGTCGTTTTTTCGAGCCTATTTAAATTCTTTACAAAATTCTCCTCCACGCCAACCCATTTGTACGGGATGATTTATGCTCAATCGGGGCTTCCCCTCATTTCACAGACAATGCTGAACAGAAGAGCATTCAGCGACGTATTACCAGACCCTCCTCGTGGATCGCGGCGAAAAGAAGAAGCTCGACAGGTGGAATTTGTTAGAATAGGTCAAGCTCTAAAATTGGATACCATTGTTAAGGGCGATGCTCCCACAAGTTTAGCAACCACGGGTTTATTCAAACGAGCCCCATGGGAACCACAATGCTTCTATCCTGATTTCAATTACGAAATAATTTGCGGAGATTCATGGGGCGAATCTAAGCTCATCGTTAGTACCGAATCGGGCGTTTTTGTTGTCGAAGGTAAGGCGAAATATGAATGAAAGATTTATCATTTAATAGGCTCGTCTGTACCTATTTTTTGTTCGAATTCCTAGATGGTATTTCTCATAAGCAAATAATCGACAAATCTGTCAGCATTCGTCAACTGAACGTGGTCGAAGCTCATGGTATTTTGTTATTGAGAGCTGATAAAGGTTTGATGCTTAAATACCTGTTTACAATTCGCCTTTGTCTGAGTATCGTGTTGAATGATGAACTTTTTCCTATTTTCAGGACGAGATAGTAAAATTCACGTATTCCGTTTATCAGATTTCGAAAGCGATATTATCTCTAGCAGCGATTTCGTTCTAAAAGGAAGACAAGATTTAAAAGAACATAAAATCGAAAGGACCAGAGGTTGCATTATGTACGCCACGAGTAAACCTGGCGGATCGCATTTACGAATGGTGAACGAATCGAATTAATAATGAACTTTATAACTATAGATTGGAGAATGATGAAGTTTTGATTTTTAGGTGGTTTGTATGGGACGTCGTCTGCTTTTGATGCAATGGAGACATTCAGCAGCATGGACAGCTTGGTGCCCTGCGAGCGATACTGATACGGTGGAGGGTTTCCAATTCATTAGGGTAAATTTTAGTCGAAAATTTTAACAAAGATTATCAAAACTGGTATTAATTTTCATTGAATAACGACAGGAAATTCAAGTTACCGAACAACCTTCGTTAATCACATTGGTAGATTCTTCCATGTCCGGATCAGGTGGAGGTTTTCCGGATAATTCGATTTGCGTCGGATATAGGCACCAATTTGATCTCATTAATGAAAGAAACGGCGAAACGCATAAACTTTATTCAGTTCCCGATGGTTGTAAAGCTCACTTAATTGCTGCTATGGATTTGTACGAAGACGAAGAGCCCGAATTATTACTTTGTTATAATAGTGAGTGTTGGGAATGTTTCGGTATTTATGGATTTTTTCTGGGATTCAGATTCAGATGTAATTAATGGGCGAATTGTTTGCAGATGTTTGCCATTTTCAAAAAATTTCCTTTGATGGGAAATCAACGACCGAATTTGATTTTTTCTGGAATTCTATACCAGCAGCTATCGGTTGGTTGGATTTTTGGGATGGGATTTTTTAAAATGAATTTTGATTTAATGTGGGTTAATTTTTTTCAGTATGTACGTTCCCTTATATTATTGCATTTACTACGGATTCGATGGAAATAAGGTTGATTATCAATGGAAATTTAGTCCAGACTATGTCTATGCCAAAACTTACGCTGATTTCTAGCAAGGTAAAATATTTAGAGGAAAAATAAAATTTTTCAGTCATTTCAACATTTCAATCAAGGTTGATCTTTTGATCCTTGCTATTAAGATTTCACTTAATATTTTTCAAGAGTGTGATTTTACCTCTTCATCATTGAAAAAACATACACTTGGGTACCTGAAATTTTGAAAAAAAAAAAAAAATGGTAACGCAATCAGCTTGGGTCTGTCTATTCTCACACGAAATGAACAACAAAATGTAAATCGTTCGCTCGAATTGCAACTTTGAAACCTGTTTCGTGAGGTTATAATTTCGTAATCATAAGATACCTACATAATTTGAAAATTTGAAACCAAAATAAAAAATTTTTCAACCAATTTTTTTGTTCGATTCTCAAAATAGTTTCAATTTTTAATTTCCTTTTCTTCAGATATTTTTCAACTTTGAAAATTTTTCACCTAAATATTTTTCAACTAAAATTTTTTTATCTGGAATAAATTTTTGCCAACTTTGAAATTTTTTCCTTAAATTTTTTTCAGGTAGGTAGGTTTAAAAATTTTTCAACTCTGGCATTTTTTTAAAAAAATACATGAATATTTTTATTTCTCAACTCTAGAAATGTTCTCTCAAAATTAAATCTTTTCTAAAATTTTTTTGCTCTCGAAATTATTTCTCAAAGTTCAATTTTAATGACTTTTGAATTTTTTTCTCATATTTGATTTTTTTTAAGCTCAGCTCAAATGTTTTTCTAAAATTCTTTTCCAACTCTGTAATTTTTAGAATAAAAAAAATGACAAAATTTGGTTGAAAAACAGTTTAAGAAATTTTATGTGCGAAAAAAAATCGAGAGAATGTTAATTTTTTAAGAATTTTAAGATCAAAGAATGGGATTTCACAGTTGGTAATTTAAATAAATATTTATAAAATAAAAATTTAAGAAAAAATGAAAATCGAAGAAATTGAAAAAAAAATTTTGGAGGTTACAAAAAATTTTGAAGAGTAAAGTTTAATGAGGGAAAAAAATATTGGAGAAGTTGAAAAAAAATGAGTTCATTCCGTGTGAGAATAGACAGACCCAATCAGCTTTGAATGAGGAGCTTCTGCTTCTATAAAAAAAGAGCAATTATGACCTTAAAATGAGATGAATCTGGGGGTTCTCAAAGATGTATTTCATACCAATGAACCTGCGATGAACCCAAATCACTTCATTCAAAAACACCTGAAATTTGAGTGAAATTTTTTTTATGGGTTCGGACTACGAGATCCTTCAGTAAATTTTTTTTTAACCTTAGGAATAACATTGATAAAATTTTTCCAAAAAAATCTTATGACAATGCTTTCATTTGCATTTGGAGCCAAAAAAATTTTGATTTTCAAAAATAAAGATTTGATAAAAAATTTTGAAAAAAAAAATTATGGCAGTGCATCCATTTGCATTTTTAGCCAAAAAAATAGGGTTTTCAAGAATAACGTTTCGATGAATTTTTCAAGAAATTCTCATGTGCTTTTAGATGCATTTTGGCTTTCAAAATTTCTATAAAAATTAATGTTTTAAATGTTCCAAAAAATTGAAAGTCAAAGGGTCAAAAGTGTCTACACCTAGTTGAAGTGTAATGAAATGACTCAAATGAAATATTCATTGTTTTCTCCAAACTAATTTATCAACGACCTGTTTAGAACGACATATTTTTCGCAACCACTGCACCTGAATTCTTTCAAAGTAAAACTGAACGTTTACAACTGGATCAAAAATTGGAAAAAGATCAAAGTGTGTCTCCTCCATTATCTCCTCATCGTAAGTATCTCATCCTCCGATAAAATTAAAACATTTGATGTTCAAATCAATAACGAAAAATTTTATTGCAGTGTCACCTGAAACACGTCCCTTCAGACTTTATCGAATACCTCTAAACAGTTTGACCGGATTTGTACCAACTTGCGAAAGACGATGTCCTACGCCATCTCCTGAAAAAGATGGAAACCTACCAAAATCGGCAGATTCTTCGTCAAAGTCATCGCTACAACTAGATCCATGCAAAACGCTGAGTCGCAGCTGCTCAGCGTCTCCAACACCAATAAATAAAGCGTAAAAATGTATTATTTTAGTCACAATTGAAATTACCAAAAACCCTGTGGGTATTTTGAAAATGGGTTATATTTAGTCGCTTATAATGTGTTATTGTATAACACGACGTAATGTTGCTTTTAAAATACCTATGTATAGGTTACGAAAAAAAAATTGTAAGTATTAAATACTCGAAATAGATGTGTTTCTATCGTATTACATCTTTTAATATTGTTGATTTAATTTTACGCAGCAATGATTCCTTTATATTTTATCTAATGATGTCAATAAGTTTTAAGATTATTTCACGCTACCACGTCATGTTTCGTACTGTCAACTAAATAAGTGAATATTTATTCTGGTAATTTATTATTTGAAATGATAATCTGCAGTATTATTATTACATTGAATATGATTAGTGAAGCTTATTAAATGAGGATGTTTCAATAGGCCTACTTCATTTAAAGAAAATCAATTTCGATTATTTTACGATATAATAAGTTGAAAATGGAAGTAAAAATTAGCTGTTGGTAATTTGGTACCTGGCTAACGAAATTATCATGTTTTATACACTGGAAACATTTTTTTTATTCTTTATTTTTATGGTATTCTTATCTAATTTTCTTTTTAAACTCGTGATTGTTTTCCAAAAATTCAAATTCCCTAATTTTAATGCAAAGATTGTGGTGAAAATGTATTAAAGTTACCTTATGGTGTTATAGTGATTTTCAATGCATTTAAAATGCCTGTAATATTTTTTTCCTATTTTTTTTTTTTTTTTTTTTTGCAGTATGCCCATCATTTATATAGGTAGAAAAATTAATTGAAATTTTATTTCCTTATTTTATTGACTTAGTAGATGCTTAATTTATAAAAATGCACCAAACAATATTTTAGTTCCTTGAATGTAAATATTATTCTGTGTATATTTTGTAACTATGTTCTGTATCTTTTCCTTCGTATCTCATTTCTGCGTTCTTTTATAAAAGAAAAAAAATTTTATGTGATTTAATTTTACAAATTATTACATATTTCTTGAATTCATTGTAATCTCTTCACGTGAAAATTGCTGTAATTTTAATAAATGAATGTAATGTAATTTTCTGCTGATTATTTTACAAAATAAAAATCTTGAGTGAAAAGAATTTGAATGTAGGGCGAAGTCGACTGCGCAATATTTTTTTATAAGTTCAGAGTAGCGTAAGATTAATAATTTATTCAAATTAAAACCCGATGGGATTGGAGAAATATGTAGTCGAGGGATAAAAGATTTATCACGTGTTTTTAAAAGCTATTCCACGTTTCTGCTAACTCTCCTCTAGGGGATACCTTCTTAAATAAACAAAAAATGAATACGAAATATGTACTTTTAAAATCTAAAATTGTGGGTTACAGAGCAGGTTTGCCGTTCAGTACTTTCATTTAGTTCACAAAAATTAAAATGAGTAAATGAAAAAATTTTCTGTGTTTCTGAAGCAAGGCTCCAACAGGTTAATTTTAATTTATTGTTGATAAACATCACGAATTTTTTAAAGCTCAAACAAATAAATCAAAATTCATCGTGTTTTTTTTTAAATTTCTTCTGAAGAAACGCAGAAGCTATGATTTGAAAATTACCTCATTACCTGAATTTGAATGAAAGTAGGTTGTTCTTGTTTTTTAATGCATCTCACTAAAACTATTAAAAGAGTCGACAAAAACTCAGCAAAAATTCAAAATTTCGATTCGAAATCAAAAATTCCGAAAAGGTCTTAAGAATCGAAATTTTTTAACGAAAAAATTTAAAATCTTTCATTGAAAATCAAAACATGATTGAATTTTATTTTTACTTGAAATTTACCCGTATTTACAAGTAAATTACGATTTAACGCTTTCTGATTGGCTGCGTTTGTATGAAATCTTGATGACGTTACGTCATACGTGTTCGTAAAATCCCATGACTAAATCTACACGAATGGGGAAATTGAAAATACACTGACAACGACTAAATCTCGCTATTCCAAAATTTTTCAAGGGGAAATTTTCTCAATTTTTTTATCTAGTTGATAATTTGACAAAAAAAAAGTCAACAATGAAAAATGCAGAAATTTTGAGATTAATTCTTAAACTTTTCCAGCATTTTTTTCAGTTTTACGGTCCGTTAGAAAGCTTGTTGAGGTATGAAAAATATTGTTTTCATTCAAACGTTCTGAAAAAAAAACATACATAAAAATTGATAGGTAATGGCAATAATGTTGCAACAACTCATGGTTTAAATTTTCTCCAAAATGATGAAGATTATTATACTTAATTGAAAAGAAAATTCTCAACATGTCAACAAAAGATCATTAAATAATCAAGTTCTATACAATGCATAGGTCATTAAAATATCGACCCAAAAATAATTCATTGCATTCTTGAAAACCTCGGATACATAATTCCATTCAACCCAAAATATGTATTTACGATAAAATTGAATGAAAATTTATTTTTAAAAAAAGAAAAAGAAATAGGTACATAAACAAACAACGATTTTAAAAATAAAGAAATACAATACATGAAATAAAGAACAAACGGTAATAAAAATTCAAATTTTCACGACGAATCAGATTTGCCAACTTGGAAATAGTCTTTTTCAACCACGTATCGAATACATTGCAGAATGACATTCCGTTCGTGTTTTATTTCATTCGAAAGTAACTGAAATGAATAAAAATACAATAGAAGCATTAAACTTCAAGCATATAAAATGAATATTTATTTTTTAGATCATAGATGTCAATTCAGTTATTTGTTATTTTGCTCAATTTTTTTTCTATGTAATTTTATCATCCAAAACAAAAATACGCTATTGTTTTGGTTTCATGATTTTTCTCAAGGTTTCGAGAGGGCTCTGTTCCTTCGTTTTTTTTATGAAAGTACCTTTATAAGATATCTCATACTCATATTTCAAAATTAATAATGAAAAACTTGGAGCAATTTGGTTTACGCAACTGGAAAAAAATTGAAGAAAGAAAGAATCGTGTACTTGTTTTTTTGTTTCAAGTTCGATGTTGAGCTTTTTAGCAAAAAGCTAACTTGAATAAAAATGTTATAAAATCAATGATTCAGTGTTTCCTTTCAGTTCTGTTTCCAACTGCGTTAGAAAAAATGCTCCCATTGAAAGCATCGTCAGTAGACACCTCGAAATCCATTTCTCAGGGTAAGAGCCAAAACAACGATGGTTTTTCAACATTTGGACTGGAAAATCTTGTAAAAAAAATTCTAAGCAAAATTTGAAGATCGGAGGATAACAAATGGTTGAACTGACGTGAAAATGATTTTTACTGACGAAGTGAATTATTTACCTTTTCAAGCAACGTAGGCGGTCTATATCTTTTACGACGATGTAATACCGGAGGTGGTAACTTTTCTTCTGGCTTCTTTTCAGTTTCCTCATTACCTTCTATTTCACCTTTGCTATCTCTTCGTCGTTTTCGTTTACGTCTTTTACTTTCACCGTCTTTATCTGTTTCTTTACCAATAGCAGATGTCGAAGAAGATGCAACCGGTTCGATTTTATCCTCATTCGAAACATCAGTTCGATTGGGAACTAATTTTGATGAACATTCTTCGGGTCCACTATCGTCATTCGAGTCGTCAATTTTATCTGGTTTACTCGGTTCGATGGAAGCAATTTTCGATTGATCTTCGTCTGATTTACTTTCTGTGCTTGAAATATATTTCGATGAGCATTCGTCGGGTCCACTATCATCACTCAAGTCATCAATTTTCTCTCGATTACCTTCTCCAACAGAAGTAGTTTTCGATGGATCACTGTCAGATTTACGTTCTTTGCTCGGAACAGATTTCGATGAACATTCGTTGGGTTCACTATCGTCACTGCAGTCGTCGGCGTTCTCCTCTTTACTCTCTTCGAAAGGAGTAATTCTCGATTGATCTGCGTCAGATTTACGTTCTTCGCTAGAATCATTGTTTTGTAATTCGGGTTCAATCAACGCAGCTGCGCTTACTTTACTATTACTCTGCTCCGCAATATCATCTTCATCGTTATAATCACTCTCAGAGTCGTAGCACTGAATTAAAGCTAAAGAACCGAAACCTTTTGATACGGGTTTGCTGATCTCCGGATCCGGTGAAACTGAATGGTTCTTCGTTACCGGCGGATCATTTGGTAATTTTGTATCGTCGGTGGTCGATTTGGTAATATTGGTATCTTTATCCGGCTTATCACGTTTTTCGATTTTTTCATCGTTTTCGTTTACAGTATCACAGTTCTTAAAATATCTATCTAGGCAGTCTTCTTCGGAGTCTTCTGGTGCTCGTGAAGTTTCACAAGATTTTTCCAGTTCCGATATCACATTTCTTTTAGTTACAGAACTATTATCAATAACTACAACATCCTCATCGCTGGATAAAACGGTATAATCATCTTCATCGTCTGATATTAAGTGCTCTACAGATCGTTGTTTTGGTTCATTTTTGATATTCAGATAGAACGCTGAAATAAAACCTTGAAATTAAAAAAAATATATCACAAAAGTAACTACAATAAATCAAGTACATTACCAGTTCCTTTGAAAGGTAGAATATTTCGTAGAACACAATCATCGTCTTCTACTTTCACCGGTTCTCTTTTTGTAAAATCTCTGGTTGAATTTCTACGATTAGTAAAATTTTTAGAACCGAATCGACCATTTCTATTATTCGGAGTTGATCTATTGAAACGATTATTTGAACCAGCTGAAATAAACGTATCAGATTAGAAATTGTGTCGAGTTCAAAATGAATACTATCACGAATACGACTTACACTTGAATTTTTCGTTTCGTTCATGTATTTGTCGTTTTCGTTCCGCATATCGTTCTCCTCGCTTCTTCATCTCTTCTTTCTGGGCTTGTTTCACTTCAATCTTCTCTTTGGTTGGAAAATGTCTAAAAATTTACCAATTAAATAATTCTGCACGAAGTGATAACGATTAATGACGATAGCCTCGTACTTTTTCCTTTCCGCAATCCATTTTTGAATTTCTTCTGGTGAAGTTCCCTTGACAATTCGATTAAAAAGACCCGTTTGATGCTGCATTATGAAATGTTTTTCTACAACTTTCACATGTGCTGTAAAAGTACATCCTTCAGCTCCACAGGTGGTGTGTTCAGATTGATGCAGTTTGAATTTGTTCAACGTTGGAAATCCTCTATCGCAAGCTTCGCAAAAATACGGAGAATTCTGAGGAAACAAATATAATTTATTAAAATATGGAATGATACGATTCTCGCACAAAATTCATGTTCGTTCTTACCAAAAACACATCGTACTCACCTTGGCATCGAAATTCCTACGATTATCATTCCTAGAAAAACGACCTCTTTCTTGTTTCGGCCCATTAAACGTTTGAGGAATTGTTGGAGGTGGTCTATTGAACTGATTTGCAGACACAGCACTCGATGCCGAAAATCCGTTAAAAGAAGGTGAACAAACGTTGGCCATATGTACAGGCTGAAACGAAGGTACGGTACCATTGGTGCCCAAATTTTGAGACATTTTTGCACCATTAACTCCATATCCCGGAGGAGGCTGCGAATATAAAGGCATTGAAGGAGCTGGATTGAAATTATTGGGCATTTGAGATCCATTTCCTTTCGTTGGTGAGTTAAATGGTACGGGTGTCTGGTTATTGTAGTAGTTGCAAGCAGGAGGGTAATACGGTGCGAACGGCGGCGGAAAAGGAACATTACCGTATCCTTGAGGAGAGCAGAAATTTGGAGGCGGCATCATAGGCATCGGAGGAGCTCCCGGAGAATACATGATTAAAATGGCACTGGGTTTCACTACTATCGATTATAACAATTAATTACATGATCTTTATTTAAAATACATGATAAAAATACTGCAAAAAAAGAAAATTGATACGAAATATCACACATATTCACATAATTCACATTTTTATCGATTTCGGAAACCTGCACATGAAAGAAAAACAACAAATAGACATGCACGTGCGTGATGTTTTTGGGATTTCGAAATGCAGCTGCTCAGCTTGATGGTAGAAATTTAATTACAATGTAATTACCAATAATTTCGATAATTACCGATTTTTTTAATTTTTTTGAATATTGACGAATTTAATAAAAATATTGATCATTCGATCATTGATCAAATGATCAACGTCATCAACGATGTAAGTTTCTTTCAATTTCTGTCCTTCTACTGTATAAATAATTTAAGATTCTCGAGTCCTCACTAGAGATGTGCGCCGCCGAAAAAATACGTCGCCGCCGACGATTTGTATCTCGGCGACGCGGCGACGCCTCGGCAAAAGGGTAATTTCCTCCTCAAAAAAGGCAAAAAACCTCGGAAAATATTTTTAAAAACGGCTGTTTTTTATTTTTCATTTTTTGAAATTTAATTTCGGAAATACTACTTCCAAATCGAAATCCGAGGCCGAATTCGTGTTCAGCGACCAAAAATCTAGCTATAAAATAAAATGAATCCAAGCGTTTTTGCAGCTGGAAAATTTTCTGTGTCACTGTCTCCAGAGAATTTTCCGACTTTTCCGAGCGAAAACATCAAAAACTCAACCATGAAAATTTCTATTCCTTCAGTGCGCTTGGATTGAGTTTATGGGTAGATTTTTGCTCGCTGAACACGAATCCGACCTCGGAGTTCAGTTTGGAAGTGGCTTCAGAGAAAAAATTTTCCTCGATGCAATTAGTTCATTCAAGTTTCTAATTTTCCAAGACGTAGTTTTTTCGAAAATAAAAAAGCAAAATATCGTGAATGTAGAACATTTATTTCGAACATACGATACGGTTTATACACCAAGACGTAAGCTTATCACAAATATTAGTAAAAACGAATTGAAAAAACTACAAAAAAATTTATAGTGTTTCGAAAATTAAAAATACAGCGCCCTAGGTACTGGGTAATCAAAGCTAAAAGCTAAATACAGTACGAATTTATTAACTAAAATTGAAACAATAAGGAAAAAACAATAAAAACTATACACAAATTCTGAAATAGGACAAAAAACGATTACACATATTAATTCGACATGGCCGGATTACCCAGGCCAAGAAGTACATCAGCAATGAAAGTCGCAGGCGAAGAGATATCTTCGAGTAAACCTACACAAAAACAAAAACATCCATTAATAAAATCTCTTTCAAAAACACGATTCTAAATAAGTTTCAGATCAATCGAACGTACCAACTACATCACAAAATTCGCCGAAACAAGTGCATGGTAATAATTCGTCGGTATACGTGGCCATAATTTTCTCCGATGCCTTAATCAACGCTTCGTCATTGTGGCGGATGTAATCGGCTAACGTCGATGGCCACTGATCATCGGCCGAAGAACTTATATTCTGCAATTAAGAAAAAAACATTGATTAAAATACATTTGTTAGGGGGAAGGGGAGGAATAGAAATCATGTAAACAAAGTATAGTCATATTTTTACCATGTCCAACTTTCAATTTTCATCACACCAACAAAAAAACAAAAGAGGAGGTCATGAAAAATTAACAGGTCAAGGTATCCAAGCGAAATGAAAACAAATATTTTATTGAAAGAGAAATTTTGAAATTTGAGTAAATTGAACTTGGATTTTGAGAAATGTTTTCAACTTTCAAAGAGGTGTAAAAAATATTTGGATCCGAGCGAAACCAGAGAAAAATTTTCAAAAAATGATCAAGAGTTGAAAATGTCTCACGTCAAAGTAGAAATATTGTTGTAATGTAAAAAAACTTTTTTAAGAATAAGTAAAAAAAGTAAAATGGAGATGTTTTGACAGATTGATAAATTAAATTCTTTTGTTTTTCACAAAGAGAAAGTTTTTTTAAATCGAATTTACGTTTCTGCTGTCGAAAAAAAGTAATTTTGAAGTCACAAAAATTTTAAAATTCATTCTCAAAGTTTTTTGACCTCCTCCCCCCACCCATATTTACATTGAAATATATACAAAAAAATTATTACTTCAAATGAATCGTTCAATTACCTTGAAGAAATATTTATACGCTGCGTCGATCAAACCGTAAAATATCAAGCTGCTTTTATAGACTTGGTAATCTTTAGGTTGGATATCGGACAGCTTATGCGGTCCAGATGGGTAAATATGACGAACGTGCGACAGTATCAGTAATCTTCTCAAATGAGCGATTCGATTTTTCTTCCACTGCGACGGAGAGTGCAGCATCATCGAGAACGCTGCCCAATAATAAGGACCTTCAGCTTCGTAAGCCGATGCTATCCATCTCTCGGGTATCCAGCATTCTAAATAGCTCGTTAGACTTTTCTCTTCTCTGGCAGCACAACGAGTTCTGTCGAAACAAAATAAAATGAAATTTTTTGCCGAAAATTTTTTTCGAAGAAGTAACCTGATCAACTTACGTGTTAATCACATACAACGCCATATGCATCAGATAGGGTACAATTTGCATATTGGATTGAGGTCCTCCACCACCGGTGTCTTCGTGGAAACTTTTACCTCGAGCGAACCGCAACAGAAGTAATTTCAAATCGTGTATCGTGGTAACGTAACTTATATCCCTGAAAAAAAAAAACACCAAAATTTAATTCAACTTTTTCAGAAATCTCCTCAACAGGTAAATTAAATATTGGCAATTCGTTTTAATCACTGACCTGTGACCGGTACATTCTTGCAAATAGGTATTATGCCTTGCCAGACAACTAGCAAAAGCTGACTCAGGAACTTGAGGACCCCATAAAGGCAATAATCCGTTACATCTTGTATTAGCATTCTGTAACGCAGCTGACTCCCATTCGTCACGAACTCTGGCGAGTCTACAGATGAAAAATTACACGTAAATAAAAACTCAAGCCATTAAATTAGATGATCAATACTCGGTGCATTTGGACTTACCTCACAGCCGACATATGGCAATCAACGTGAACAACGTTGAAATGCGTAACCGTACTATAACCGTAGGTTTTTCTTGATTTCGATTCGAATTCTTCAATTAGGCATCGTTTCGTGAACGTGTAAATACCCAGAACTTTGGTAGGTTGAAATCGGTAGCCTTCGCGGCAAATCACACAGATCAGGCCCGTTTCTTCGGCCAAGTCTTCCATTTGTTGTAAGATCGTCTTCTCGGCGGTAACCTGAAAGTAAATTGAAGAAAGGAAATTAATACTCGTTGATTTCAAACGTGCAAGAAAAAATTATGCAGAAAAGGCAACGAATTCGCAAGTTCCATGAAATCATCATTATTCAAATTTACATCAATAGAATGAAAATTTTATACAGAACTTTCAGAAAAATTTCAAGGTTCATTGACTCTAAAATTACGAAATTCCAAGCCAAAAGAAAAAAAAAAAGACAATAAATCGATCATATTAATTTTTGTTTTTTTGAAAACAGCATTAAATTCAAACTGCTTTTAGCGAAATCGAAATTAAGTCTTTCCTTTTGGTATTTTATTCAAGAAAATATGCTTACTTGTCCTTTATCGTTGGTCCTCATACCCAAAGCACCGAGCTGCTTTTCTCTCATAGCCATCGCCAAGCGTTTCTTCTCAGCTCGGGTCTGCTCGCGGACATTTTCAATTCTAGTGGCAACTTCTGGATTGGTACGCAACGCTTCCAGCAAGTTTTCTGCCAAAGTACCAACGTGCTCATCGGAAGCAACTTGCTCTAGTCGATGAATGATCGTAATGCATTCCGGTGAGACGACCATCTGGGTAGGTTTGTGTTCGTTCGCCAAACCGGTTAAAAATCTCAAAATATACTTCAGTGCTGGTTTCGATATGTATTCTTTCCAATCATTGCTATCGGTTCGCCAGAAAGTTGATTTCATGGAGGGTGCGTGAGTCTGATGAGAAAAATGATAAAAAATCAATATAGTGATATTTTCACCATTGAAATATCTTCAATTGACAAATATTCGATAAAATTCAACATACTGTAATATACTCCAAAGCTTTATCGACAATACCAAGCGACATGATGTGATCTTTCAACGTATTGCCAAGTGCGTTTTTCTCAATGGCCGATGTAATATTACAAAACAATTCCAGCTGTGGCAGAAAAAAATCCATTAGAATTAGCGATCCTAGAAATGAATAAATTTTCATTCGAAATCCTTACTTTCTGTTCATCTTCTGATTTACGATCCTGGTCAAACGATTCGAAATCCATCACAGATTGGAAATGATCAGTCAGCATATTCATCTTCTGCGTGTTACCGTACGTGAGAGCAGCTAGGACTCTCGAAAGATGGGTCAACGTGGACGGTTTGACGTTGGCAGCGAATTCCAAGATCTTTTTCACATTATCTCTGATGCCACAGACGACTGAGTACATTTCGAAATTGTTTTGATATTCGGACGAAGCTTTCGATAAGATGATTTCCAAAATCTGCGCAGAAAAAAGAAAAAAATAGTAGAAAAAACGCAAATATGATCACAGCTGCGAAATACGAAATCCAATACCTCTAAAATTTGATCCATTAGCAAACTTTGGGCTACTTCGTTATCAGACGAAAGGCACATTTGTAAAATATTCAAAAGCTCTGTTACAGTGTGTAACTTCGGATCGATCAACTCTTCCTGGTTTCGTTTAACTTTAACACATAATCCTAATAGCTTGAGTAGCACTTGTAGCAGTGCTTGAGATCGAGTTACGTCACGAATAGCAGCAAGACGATCTAGCATCACCTGTGAATGATTATTGTATTAGCTTCATTTTCGATCACTCGATCGATCTTTCAAAAACCACTTACTTCCAAGCCGCCACATTCGGCCATCACGTTAGCCATTTTGTAAACTTGCTCGTTATTAACTTCCTGGTCAGTTTTGGCGTCTAATGTTTCGACGAATTCTTCAGTAGCGTCGCCAAGCAAGCCTCGCATACGATACACGACTCGCATAGCTTCACCTTCGCCTCCTTCGGCCAGCCAGACTTTTTTATAAACCTGGAACGAAAATTCACGGTTAAAATCGATCGTTCATTTTTTCTACGGATCTATTTCATCCTACGAACCAATTTAACGGGTAAATCTAAACTGATGATTTTATTGTTGACTAGCAATTCCATTCCGTTATCGTCCTCCAGTAACGCCACCAATTCGCAATCCAGACAGATTTTATTCTTGACGTCTCTCATCAACGGTCCCAGGCCAGGTTCGTTGCTACTGTACGGATTTCCAAGCATACGACCCTGAAGAAAATCTTCCTGTTGGGGATCTTTTTCTAAGCTCAGGTAAAATTCGCCGATTTCGTTCTCTTCCGGGTAAATAATCGAGCACAATCGTTCGAAAATAAATACCGGTGTTCGTACATCGTTCGGGCTGCATTTTTCGACAGTTTCGACGCAAATGGCCATAAATGCCCTAGTCTCCGATTCAGTTCCTGTGAAGAAAATTTCAAATGAATATAACGAAATATTAACAATTTTGATTCATTAATATTATTTCATTCACCGGAAGTGATTTCTTCCAATAATTCTAATAGCTTTTCTTGAGTTTCGTCGATAATTCTCGTACGTTGAACTACCAAACGTCTCAGGGCCAAATAACCATGCAACACGGTACCAACCAAACGACCTTTGTATTGTTGTTTGATGCAATCCAGATCCAAAAACGATGCTAACAATTCGGTCAATTTTTTCAACACGAAACCTACAAAAAAAGAACAAAAATCGAGCATTCAAAATAAAATAAATTCAAGATGGATCGAATAAATCAGAATTTTTCGATTGTTCGAAACCCCACCTTGAGCTAAATCCGAAGTAAGGGTGGTTTGCTCGAGATGATATAAATTCTGTATTTCTTGATTAAACAAGCTCGCCAAAAATAGTAAAACTCCTTTCAACGTCAAGTATTGTTTCCATGGAGGATTATCTAACATATTTTGGTATAGATTCAGGTATTCGGCAGCAGTCGTGCCCGCTGCATTGATCTCCGATAAGAATTCAGTTAATACATCGACAATCTGCGGAGAAAACAAGACGAAAAAAATTAATAATCGACTTCGACTTTCAATAAATAAAAAATCTTGATATTCGACCTTTTTCTGATGAGCCGGCGAATTACTAATACTCTGGATTAGATTACAAGCCACCTGTCTGGCATGTCTGGAGCCGCTATTGAACAGCACGCATTTCAACCATTGCGGATCCGATAAAAATATGTTTCCACGATTACGACGTATATGGAACGCTTTGTCTTTCCACCGGTAGAAGTATTTTTCCATGATATATTTCCGTCTGACCACCACCTTGAGCTCGGATTTCAAGGTACCGTAGTCTCTGGCCGGCATTTTCTTTTTCCACGCTTGGAACGTGTGCTGCGGATCTCCTTCGATCCATTTCTGTACGTTGATGTTTACTTCTTCGGTTAAACTGATGGTGGCCAAGTCTTCGATACTTTTATCCTAAAAAATCAATTCACAGACGTCAAATCTTTCTTTTTTTCGTTTCTGAAAATTATATGCGAATATTTCTCACTTTATTCTTTTTCGATAACGGTGGATCGGGTTTGATTAATCCGCAGATGATATTCAGACATGGTAAAATTATGGCTTCCATTACCGGAGGCGATTTACATACTTTCGTCGCCATTGTGAATACTTTAACGACACATCTATGGAAAAAAAATCATACAAAATGGGATTATCAATTCAATTCTCCTAATATTCGAGTACCTCTGGCAATCAACTCACTTGGCTTTCTGTTCCCAGCACGAATCATCTTTTTGCAACATCGTAGCCAATAAATTGATTTCAGGTCGAACCGTATACACCAAATCTGGACTAGCACCTTGACTTCGTAAAGGTATCGAAATATGATCCAGTAATAAATCACACAATTCAGCGGTCGTTTTCGGATTATCTTTCGTCAGCAAGCACAGCAGCTGTTTGACTTCTTCTTGCATCTGTTCGAAAATCATCATCGATTAGATCACAATTGTAAGCAAACGTAACCATCGATATCCTTCCCTGACACCAACCTGATGCGATCCGCGACGCAAATTGTACTCCACTAATTCTCGTAGTAATCCTTGAATACAAAGATCTTTTCTCGCATTGGCATTCGAGCAAAGAGCTCTCAACATTGTCAAACAATGCTCAACCACGTACGACGCGCAACCGTAGCATTTGAAAGGGGCAGCACATTCGCAGTATTTTCCCAACGATACCAAATCCGATGACAGGAAGGCGTGATCGGAATAATACGACGCTGGAGATTCGCTACTAACGTATTGATTGCGATCGTACGTCACCAGCTCTTTACGGCAGATTAATATTTTCTGTAAATGAAACATCGAAAGTGAGAAAAATATTCCAAGATGGTGCTTATTCCAACCAGAAGGTGAAAGAAAATCACCTGAATGACTCGACTTAATTCCTCGAATGCGTTTTTACAATCGTTGCAGTATTTTTGAGCTAACATTTGGATGGCTCGGTTGACTTGGACGTTGCCACTACTTCCAGACTGGGCTCCTTCTTCGGACCATTGTTCTACTCGATGTTCGCTGATTTTCAATAAAAAGTTCTGTAAAAAATAAAGCAGAAAATTACCATTTTATTACAAGGACTTGAAGATTATCAGGATGGAGAGAGAATAGAAAAAAATATTACCTCTAAAAATGGTTTCATGCTGACCAAAGTCTTATACGTCCTATCAGCCTTTTCTAATAATTGATTTATCGTGCTGGCGATTTTCTTTCGATCTTCGTCGTTATCGATTGGTTCGATGGCGCAGACTTGACGAGCCGTCAACGTATAATCGAACTTGGCATATTTACAGAAACCACAAACGTGGCATAAAAATGGATCCTTTTCGTCGTAATTGATCGCTCTGCAGAAACGGAAAAATAATCAACGAGATGAATAACGGGTTTCAAGCAAAAATTCCATTTTCCCAGTTACTCGTAGCCCTTTTACCTGCATTTATGGCATTGGAATACATTCTCGCCACAATTCGAGCATACTCCAGGATTCGAGGGAACAGCAGCGCTGCATCTAGGACATTGTAAGGTTTCCGTTGACGCTTGAAGATTTTCGTAAAAGTCCACATATTCGATCATCAGATTACAGGCCACGATCGGTAATGGGAATTCGATTTTCACTTCGGTTTGGCCAGACGATAAAATCACTTTTTTCGCCTTATGCCACAGAGCTGAAATTACACGTAAAATTAATAAAATAATACTGGGTCCGGGTTTTTTTCACTTTTTTTCTGCATTTCATTATTAACCAACCTGGTTTATTTTTCAATTCGACGACCGCTTGAACGCTGCGATTATTGTAATAAATATTCATCGTTCGGACCATTTTAGTTCGTTTGAGATCTCCGATTCGAAGATTGATTTTACTTATCATATGGGTCGTGATCAATTTCACTATTTGAGTAGTAGTCGTGAATTTTGAATCCACCTAAAATGAAAAAAAAAAATCGTTGATTAGTTCGCTTCAACACATCTACTCATTTTATTAAATTTCAAAAAACGATCTCATATGAATTCCAGGAACTTCGAATTCGAGAATTCTATTTCAATTCTTTCCATCAGATAGAATAAAATGTGACGCGGTTTTAATAGAAAGGTTAGCAGCAAAAGAATTATTCTCATTTTTTTTTTCTTTATTGCTATAGGGAGCTGACTGAAAATACCAAAAATTGATTTGAAGGCTTGATCGTGTCCCAAATGTTTAAAAAATAATCTCAAAAAGTCAATTTGAGGATTTTTCAAGTTTGCAAATGCACCAAAAGGAGCCATAAATTCCAAAAATTTGAAAACACTGATTAGTTTGAAATTTTAAAATGAAAAATTTTGAGATCAAGGACTTTTTGGACCAGTTGGTAGTATGATGCAGCCTTCAAACAGACGCCTTCAAATCTTGGAGAAATTTTCCATCAGAATAAGTTATATTTCTCAAAATATTCATTGGAATAAGCCATTTTTCCAAACTTGGATTTTACAGCTAACCCTTTTTTTGAAACCACGTCTCAAACTGTTTCAAAAAACCTCCATAGTGATCTAACCTTGACTGACGATAACTTGATATTGCTGAACGCGACCTCCGGATTATTGCAAACCAGACACGGTTCACTCTCCAGATAGAATCCTTCCATTTCAACGTACTGAGACAGTTGCGAATACAACGTCGCATTAGGATGTTGAATTAGAACTTGATTTTGCGAATGCAACAGAGATAACGTATGTTCGAGGTAATTATACGGGATACTCGCCTGCAACATACAAATACATTCGTTAAAATACCTCGCAGAAAACATCTCTGTCCTTCCATCTTCATAATCCTCTACTTACAGTAGGAAGAGGCGAATTCGATGCACATTTAATGGTAAAGTATCCGATCAAATCAACGAATTGATTCGCCCTGCGGCCGTAATTCGGCAGCTGGAACCACATACTCCACATAATATCTAAAATTTCACGCTGACGAGCTGCGTCCGAATTTCTACATATTAAAAATACACAAAAATCAATTAAACTGTTCAAAAACACCATCATAACCCAGTATTCGGAATAATGCTCGATTCTTACGTGAAAATCGTCAACAATAACGAATGAGCTTGCCATCGTAAATTACTAGAATTAGTTTCCAATAAAAACGTTCTGATGAATCTCGATATTAGATTATTATCCACGAGTAGGTGTACTTTCTTCACAAACGCAGCGCATTGAATTTCTTCGGCTGTACTGGCGGGTTTCGAGTCTTCGGGGGTCGTCGATGAAGGTGTTTTTGATGAGCTCTGTAATAAAATCATAAATTAGGCAATTGTTCAAAATAAACCGATTTTTGAAAAAAATTACGTGAAAAATTTCCCAATTCTCAAAATCTTGCTTCGATCAATTTTCAAAATATTGATTTAAAAAAATGCCAATGGCTTCAATAAAAATTCATCCAAAGCCAACAAAAAATATTAGCGGAAGTAATTTCGACTTTACAATACGGATAAATTTCTTTTAAAATTGAAAATGAGCCACTTAAATCGAAATCCAGATCTTTTACGTATTCCAACGCTACAAAAAAGCCCCCTTACTTCAGCTTTCTGAGCACTGCTACTACTGGACACCTTATTGCCACAAATTCCATACTGTAGAAGCTGTAGAATTATATGAGATACTCCTTCGTCCAACACCGAACTCAGCAGGAACAAATTCGGTATATATTCGTCCGAATACATCAAGAAATTCTGCCAATTCGCTATACGGTTCATGGCGATTTCGACGCAGGCTTTGAGATGTTCCACGATTTCCACCAGCGAATCGTACGGTAACGAGATATTCAACGGCATTTCGTTCATTTTACGATACCTCGAAACGTCTGCTTTCTCAAGCACAGCCTAAAATGACAAAAAATCGTTGATAAAAACACCACCATAGAAAAACTTGAAAACCAATTCGTACCTTCATATGAGTCTCCAACGCATGCACATCTCTCAGCTGACGATATGCTTCTTTGCTACCGCAAATGTACAGCAGTAATTTTCTCACTTGACGTCTGACAAATGGAGTTTGTTGAGCCATCATATATTCGCACAGCATCGGTAACCACGCCTATGAAATACAAAAAATCATCGATAAAATTATCCAACTTCGATCTAATTTTCACTCCGAAAATGACAAAATTTTAACCTGTTCGAAAGTAGCTTGAATGGAAGAATGCTTTTGAATCTGGTACGGTAATCTTAAAACGATCTCAGTCAATAACTGCGGGTACAGCTCGAACATATCGGTGTGATGGCCTTTGATATACTGACGTAAGAAAAACGGCGAAGCATCCGGAATAGGCGATGCCGGATGCGGTTTCAATAGAGCTCCTACCACACTATTTTGATCATCCGATTTCGAACTAGAAGCAAAATACGTGCTAAAATTTCCACGCGAACCGAAAACACCATACAAAAATCAGAATATCCAGCTACCTTTTCCAAAACGCCAACAATTGCTCGTGCAGATTCAAACACCAATCGATAATACCGGCTTGTAAAAGTGTATTCGCCGTCATCGTAGAGATGGTTTTAGATTTCTCCGAAACGTTCTTCTGAGCGGATGCGACCACTTTCATATGTGACATCAGTACGCCTATGGAAAATAGAAAATTCTTATGAGTGATCTCATGTGTCTTGGATTTCATCTGGATCCAAATACGTACTTAAAAATCTCAACAACACGAGTTGATATTTTTGTTCGGTGGTATGTCTATTTTCCAAAGGTCTGGTTAAGGTACATTCGTCTCCGCGAGATTTCTTGATATTCAATTCGTTCAAAACGGTTTTCAATAAAATATCCAGCACGTTTCGGTCGCGTTCGGCTTCTACGTCTAGTTCTTCGGTGAGCATGAATACCACCTGAAAATGAGGAAAAAATTAATTTTTCATTCGTTGAAAGTAAAAACAAAATGGAATAATTTATCTGAGGATTCGAATTATTTCAGAAATGATTTTCCCCGATTTTTCCAGGGTTTTCAGACTAATTGTTCCAAATTTTCCGAATCTTCTACACAAAATATTGATAAAAAAGAAAAAGAGGAGGGGAGGGGGGGTCAAATTCTGCCATATGATAAAGGTCAAGGGCGCGATTTCGGATCTTCCACCCTGCACTGTGTAATGAGCCGAATCTAGCCATCTGATTGGTCGTTTCAATCACATGCCTATCGGCTCATCTCCTCTTATCACTGACTGGACTTGGAAAAATTTTACGAAGTAAATTCAGAACTAAAGGAATGTTTTTTTTCTATGCTAATATTTTCGCCATTATATCTTCAAATGAATTGGCGAATATATAATTACTTATTGAAAATGGAAGAATTGTCGCCCAATATGATTGATTTGATTAATAATAATATTAAAACTCACTTTGCCAAAGTTGAGGCAAATAATTTGCCTCCACGTTTTAACAATATTTTTCTTTCAAATGATGAAAATTCAACTAATTTGCTTAAATTAAGGGCCAATCTCAAAACAGAAGATGACATTGCGACTTGGATCGCCGAATTTGGAAAAGCGAATGTAGATAATTTTATTATATTTTTTGATGCGTTTTTAAGCAAATAAATAAAAATTTCCAGCGCAATTGTGATTACATGTTGCAATGATTATGATTTTTCTTTAATGGCGTGATAAGATAACTTATAAAGGAAGTACGGCGCGGCGAAAATATTAGAATAGAAAAAAAAGCATTCGTTTATTTCTCAATTTCAATTCATCTGAACATTTAGCAGGGGAAAATATTAGAAATTTAGAATTAAAAAAAAAACCATTCGTTTGATTCTGAATTTACTTCGTAAAATTTTTACAAGTCCAGTCAGTCAGTGGTAAGAGAAGACGAGCCGATAGGCACGTGACTAAAACAGCCAATCAGATGGCTAGATTCGGCTCTGTACACAGTGCAGGGTGGAAGATCCGAAATCGCGTCAAGGGCAACTGTATGTTGTTGCCACAAAAATAATTTTAAAATAAAATTTTGAATTTCTATTTTAGCAAGTAATGAGCTTCTTTTGAAATGGAAGACGATTTCAAAGAGAAAGTAAAATTATTCACGTTAATTTTTTGGGATTTTATTACAGTAGTTTGAGGGATATTTTTTCGATTTATTTTTTTCAATTCATAATTTAATGGCCAAAGACATTCGTATTAAAATATCAATTTTCTTGACCGAGCGGACCGAAGGAGCGGACTAAGAGCAAAAAACTACTTATCCTTATTTTCCAACAGCACTTTGGGTGCTCGGCTCGGTTCGATCACTTTCGTGTGACTTGCGTTTATTACGAGATTACGTGAGCCTGTTTTACGGATGATTTTTTTTCGAAGTCCACATTCCGACGTTTTTTTTTAACTTCAAAATTTTTCTTGACGAGGTCTGAAGTCTGAATTTTTTTTTCAACTTTTAAATAATATTTCTTTTTCTTGACGAGGTGTAATTTTTTTACGACTTTTTTTTCAACTTCAAAAATCAAAATTTTTCTTGACGTGGTTGATTTTTTTTCAACTTCAAATTTTTTGACTTGTTCTAAATACTTTTTCAAACTTCAATTGAAAAGGGACTTGAGTGTAACTTTGTTTACAAAACAATAAAGTCTCTTTTCTCATATACAGTTTTTTGACCTATACCATTTGTATTTCTTCACTTTCTTGACTTATACCCTTTGTACGAATTATGCTTCAGTTGAAAAAAAAAATTCGTAAAAATTTAGACTTCGTCAAGAAATCTTATTTAGAAGTTGAAAAAAATTCAGACCTCGTCAAGAAAAATTTTGAAATTGAAAAAAAATCAACCACGTCAAGAAAAATTTAGATTTTTGAAGTTGAAAAAAAAATCGTAAAAAATTTAGACCTCGTCAAGAAAAAGAAATGTTATTTAAAAGTTGAACAAAAATTCAGACCTCGTCAAGAAAAATTTTGAAGTTGAAAAAAAAACGTCGGAATGTGGACTTCGAAAAAAAATCATCCGTCAAACAGGCTCACATAATCACGTAAAAAACGCAAGTCACACGAAAGTGACCGAACGCAAGTCACACGAAAGTGACCGAACCGAGCCGAGCACCCAAAGTGCCGTTGGAAAATAAGGATAAGTCAAAAAACCTGATGACAAAATGAGCATAGAAACATTTTTCAATCGATTATTCTTCTCTGGATTTTTATTTATAAAATTCCAGCAGAGATTCTAAATTCCTCAACTTTTTCCTTGACCTTTTCCAGGCCCACAAAATTCTCTAAATTTTGTAAATTTTCTAAAAGGTGGACATCCTGTATTCATATCATGAGACGAGCATTATACCTGCATAAAAGGTATAATCTGAATTCCGCCGAGATCCTTCAATCGAGGAATATGCTCGACGCATTTCTCCAATATGATAATTTGCAACAGATGTAGATTTCCAACGCATTCGTTTTCCGTTTCTGTATCAGCATCACCATCTTGCCCAATAGTCTGAAAAAAAATCAAAACATTCGTTAATACTGAAAAAACAACCATACAAACGAATATGTCAGGCAACAAAACAGATTAAAGCGAAAAAGGACGCTTTTCACAATCGATAATCGAACAAAACACAAAAAAGGTCAACGACACTCATCCACATCAAAAAATCCCACAACGATGAAAAAAAAATCACCGTTTTATAAACCGATACCATCATTTCACTTGAGAAACTTCCAACTGAAGAACTTCAACATTAGAGAAAAAAACATTGAAAACAGTGGAGGTTAAAAAAAAATTACACAGGATTAATTGCAAAATTAGTATCAAAAATACTCGAATTATACAATTTCATCACAAAAAGGAATACGAAAAAAAGGACCAATATTAGTACCTCATCGACTGAAGAACTTCAACATTAGAAAAAAAAACATTGAAAACAGTGGAGGTTAAAAAAAAAAATTACACAGGATTAATTGCAAAATTAGTATCAAAAATACTCGAATTATACAATTTCATCACAAAAAGGAATACGAAAAAAAGGACCAATATTAGTACTTCATCGACATTTTGAAAAAAAAATCAGACACGCTGGACTTTCGCCGTTAGTAGCTCGATACGATTATCAGAAAGCAGTGCGTGAAATTAAAAAAAAAATACCAACTCTTCATCAGAGGGTTTAAATTTCGGTATTAGTTTCAATGCTTTGAGTAAAAGCTAGAAGCGAAGCGACGATGCGATGAAACATGAACGAAAAAATTATGTACATGGCAAGCTCAAGTACAATGGCAACGTACTTGGAAATTTATTACGCTCGAATCACCTCTAACACCGGAAATAGCCTCTGGGATATTATCCCCATAAGCGGAACTTCTTCCCGATACATTGTGTTCGCCTATAATGCTATCAACAACGCTGCCACCACTTTCCGATTCAGCACTATTGCCCTATGGTTTTTTATTAGATAGAGTTTTAATGCCGCGGTCACGGATTTATTTATCGTACGTAGGTATACACATTATTTACACACGTCTATTGGAATATCCGCAGGTTAATCGTGTCGGTTTTTAGAGAAGCCTGCCCTTCTTTACGTTTAGTGTACGAGTAAATTATACAAAAAAAAAAAAAACCAACACGTCGAATAGAGGATTCTATGTACTCTAGATGTACCTGTTCGGCCGGAGAAGTACGTAGAGTACTACCGTCGGTAGCAGCGGTAGAACCTTCGTCGTCAGATCCGGCTGCCGAAGCTGTCGCATCGCTGTAATGGCCAGTTTCGTTCGGTTGTATATGAGCCGAACTTCTAACTTGAGACGCGATCGAATCCAAATCCTAAACAATCCGAGATTATAATTCGATTCGAATCATTATCAAAGATCGATATTAATTCTACGTACTTGTAGATCAGATGAGACTGAAGCTTCCATATCTTGAAGCGCACGCATCGCCACCATATCTTGAATATCTTGCTGGATAGTTTGCAAATCTTCGCCACCGTGCTCCTATAGAGAAAAAAAATCACATCGATAAGGATCATTTTCATTCTGTCAAGCTAGTTCAATTCTCTGAGCAAATGACCTGTAAACTCAACGCTATCGCTAATTCCACCATAGTTTCGTCGTCTGTATCTTGTTGGAGAATATCGATCGATGGGAATGCTCTGGCCGCACCCAAGATCGCTTCCACGTTTAACGAGCCATTATTCGATGACGGTCCTGGAGCTAAAAATCAATACACAAAATTAATTCTTCGTTTTCGACTATTCATAATTTTCGAGGTACCAACCATCAAACGCATCCGGTTCCGAAGATTCCTGCGACGGTTGAGCTACCGGAACTCGAGGTTTTTCGGGTTCTGAGGTTGACGCCACAGCAGTCGATGTCGAAGGACCTGCAAAAAATCGTACAAAAATCGAAATTTCAAATTATGAATAATTTTTCCTTCGTCTGTGGATGAAAAATTTACCAGGCGAATTGCAACGAGTCGGAGTCGGAATGACAACCTTTCTTCGTTTAACTTTCGGTCTAAGTCCGTGTCCGATTGCCAACTTGGTAGAGAAACTGATCACAGTATCTTGGCACAATAATAAATCCAGGTATAATTTAACGACCGTGTTGATGGTGGATTCGCTTTGATCGCAGACAATCAACGAGTGAATAATTTCGACCAAAGCATAGATCGTGGTCTCAATGTGGGATAATCCGGAAACACAGATGAACGTCAGCGCCGGATTCTTCGGACGAGCTTTGTGCAATCGCCACATTGTATCTACCATCAAATGAACCAATTCCAAAGCATGTTCGGTTAATCTCCTATCAGAGACTGATTTCATCGGTTCGGATAGATTCGCGTCCAGGGTGAATTTTCCAATATTCTGAGGTCTCGTGACGGCGATACTGCGAGCAATGATGATCAGTTGATAGAACGCCTCCGGATCTAGGTCGCGAGCGTCCTGGACTTCTTTGAATTTTTGAAGCATTTTTAAAATATGACTCAGCAAAGCAGTATCCTGAAATCAGGCAATTTAACTAGAATCATCATCTGTTCAACAATTAAATACTCGAATTACCATTTCTATTACCTTATAATTATGATACGTTTGACGCGTAGGGAACAACGAAGCTAGTAAAGATTTGGTATGCAATATGATACAAAAAGGAGTCGGCAAGGTTAACAAAGTCGTCGCCAGACTTATAGCGCTCGATCGCTGGATCACTCTGGACATATTTCCAGACGTCAGTGAAGCCACGTTCATCAGCGTGAAACAACTCTCGAGCACTTCCAACGCTCCGCAAACGATTCTGCAAAAGTAACCGCTTTTTCAAACATTCGAAAGTGTTATCTCGCCATCGATATATTAATTTTATTGTCTTACTTATCCAAAGGTCCTGCGACCGGTTGCGAGATGGCGGAATTCGATACGTCTTCGACATTGGATAAAGCCGACGATCCGGCACCGGCGCTGGTTCCGACTCCGGCGTTGGCGATCTCTTCGGTATCTTCGGGCCAGCCAAACTGATCTTTCATTTTTCCATATCTAAGAAATCAAAAATCAAGTCAGCGGTCTGCTATTTTTTCCATGATCCTCTGGACAGAGATTCTTACACTTTGATAGAATCGACCATCGTGACTGCATCTGGATCCTGAGACGGTCCAAACGATACGGTCAGTTTATTATCCGCTCGAATCGATTCTTCGCGTGTCAATGGTACGTCGAACCATCGATTACGAGCCACCGTCGTCGGTATCGATCTTCCGAATACTTCGATGTACGAAGGAGATCGCTGAGCGTCTTGATTTCCCAGAAGTACTCGGACTCCGGTGATCACTTGGTTATTGTCGTTATTGGTGATTTTAATACTGAAGCCGGTCGGCTTGGTTGATACGACGTACATTCCGGGCGTGTTCAGTCGGATTTTGATCTGCGGAGCGTTGTAAATCTGCAATAAATCGTTTCCGCCGAATTCGATGTCCGATAAGGGAGTGCTGTGCTCGAAGAAATCTACCGGGAACGTGACGGTGTTTCCTGAATCAAACAAATCCAATGTAATCGAAAAATTGAGGAATAATTTGATACAAGATGTTCTATCGCCATTTACCAGAAGATTTGCTTCCCATTTTAGCAACTTTCTTTTTCTTAGACGATTGTTTTAGCAGTGGACTTGTAGTAGCCGGGTGGACGAGCGGTGATAACCAATAACCTACGACAGAGGCGCCGAAAATTCATCATTGACTTTCAATTTTCGCACAATACTCATCTCGCTGAACTAATACGTACCACTGTGCTCCATCGAAGCCATATACATTCGTAAACTACCATCTTCGCATAATAAAATCAATGTGGTTCGGTAATCGGTGCATGAAGTTTGATGCCTGATCACCACCATATCCATAATTTTCGCCTTGGCTGGCAATATTTTGATTTCTTGGACCAGTATAGTATCCGGTTTAATCATCAAAACGACCGGATTATTATCTACGGAACAAATTATTTCAAAAAATGAGCTAATTCAGTTTTATACGAGCTCACGCTCGTTATCGAACTTACTGCTTTGCATCATGCAGCAAATAAGCCCGGGATGGGAAGGTACTTCGGTCCATTGGCAGAGAGGTTGTGTCGTAGCAGAACTACTAGTCTTGGACGACGAGTTGAGACTATTTTTCGAATTCGAGCTAAGATTTATCTCGTACACGTGACTGGTACCTTCGGTCACGTTGGGTAAAAATGCTACGAAGCTTTTACCTTGGGCGTAGCTGAGGAATAGCACTTTCAATATATGCGAATAATAGACGGATACTCCGCCGGCGCAGATTTGCCCATTAACGTCCTAAACAAGAGTAGAAAATTATTAATAAAAATCAACGCATAATAATTGATTAATTTTTACATCGAACTCTTACTTTAATCGAAGGATGTTCCACTCGCAACGTATTGGTCACGTAAAATGGACCCTGAGTAGCCGAACTACCTTCGTCCATTTCTTGGGTATAAATGTATCCAACCGAAGACATGATCACTATAATAGGACTCGAATCCTACACAAGCAAAAAATTCAAAATTAGATACCAAAATAATTCACAGAATAAATTCTATCTGAAATATTCACCTCGTTGCAAATAAACGTAACATCTCTAATTTTTCCGGTCGGTACCAAGAAATAATATTGAGGGCTGAGGACGTCTTTACCGAGATCGTAAATTTTAACGAAGTCTGCCGTCACCAGAGCTAGCCAAGTTTGAGACCCTGGCAGCCAAATGGCTCGAATAATGAAATTACCAGTTTCTAGTTGCGGATGCAACACCAAGTGGTCGGCTACTGATCCATTCGTATTGAATGTTAGCACATGACAGTCCTTGAAAAAAATAATTCAGGTTAATATCAAGTTTCCAACGTGTAAATGAGAACACTTTATCGAGTAAGGAGCATTCAACTTACTTTCAGTCCGCACACAGCCAAGAAATCTTCATTACATGGATTTCCAGTAACAGAAAGAACCGTGAATGGTATCGGAGCAGATGATAATCTGGTCAGGGTAAGCTTCTTCTTCGCAGAGTCTGCTTGTTTCAGCAAAGCACTCAATTGTAATACGGTAATTTTACCCTTTTCGTGTGAAACGGCCACTATAACGGAATAATTGATTAATATCTCAGATATTTATCGTGATTTAGCTTTCTACACTTGTAAATTCATTTTTACCCAAATGCTGACGTTTTCCTTGAGGTGATGACAAGCAACACATAGCGACACGTCTCAATAAATGAGCCGAAATTAGCTGTCTGATGGTTTGTCCCTGATCTCCGGTAAAATTCATGCGAACGTTTTCAAAAGCTCCTTCTTGAGACCCCAAGGTGGGCATCTAAAAAAAAATATGAGAAAAAATCAACAAAATCGATTTTTCATAAAATTTCTTTTAAAATTTCCAAAAAAAACTTACCATCAATTTATCAACATATTCGAATTTCTTATCAGCCTTGTGCAACTGATCCAAGGCAGCTTTGGCTCTTTTATGGCATCCAACCGGTGACATACGTGAACTAATGGTTTCCACGACTGGTACCAACATATTAGCAATATCCAGTAAGGCATCGATGACCGCAGCTTTGCTCCACAGATTCGACATCAAACTTTGCCTATGAGGATCTACAAAATCACATACCAATTAATCACTTTGTACAGATATTTCGCTAAAAAAGCTGCAAATTTTTCCAATTACCGAGTTGTTTGGCCAAAGTGGCCAATTTCTGTCTATCTCGAGGTATGGTACGAACCAATGATACAGTATTCATTAAAACATCGAAACCAGACGGAGACGAATTTTTACGACGCAACGAGCTCGGTAGCAGTTGATCAGAAGACACATTAGAGCCACCATTGGCATTGGATGAAGATGCGGCATTGTTTGTATTTTGATCATGACTATTTTGAACGTTTCTTTTAGTCAACGCCTGAAACATACACATCGATAAATTACCATCTTTCAATTCGAACGAAAAAACTCGACGTTTAGGGTCAATTACCATGCACGAGCCGTTACTCTTGGCTCCGCAGTCGCAGAAAAAGTTTCCATATTTGGCGTAAGTGACGTCGTGTCCTTTATGGCAAACCCGAGCACAGATCGAACATACGCCGACTTTATCGACCATTTTACACGTATGGCAATGATACCAATGCTGATTCATGAATTCTTTTTGGGTGATTGTGAACGTACACAGTTTGTTTGATAAACTATCTTCATCCTAGGCACATTAAAACGAGTGAAATTATAAAAAATTCTCAATTTTGAGAGGGGAGAGGGGAAGAAGGAAGTAGGACATGAAAATCATACCGAATCATCCCCAGTACTATCGCCGTCTTCGTCTTCGCGACCACACAATTCTTCGGGCCAATCAGCATTCAAGTCCAAAGTCGAGGGTAACAATTCGGTATCCCAAGGTGGAGACGTAGCTCTGCCGACAGCAGCAGGACTCAAAGCTGTCACAATATCACTAATGTAATTGAACAAAATACACGTAGCGTTGATCAAAGACACATGATCTCCTTCGGTTTCTCCTCGTTGAAGTTTCACAAAAGCTTCTTCCTTCACAATATATTCATTTCTGCGCCAAAAAAAATCAAAATTAATAATTTTTCAATAATTTCCTACAAACCGAACTCGATTTTGATCGTACATTTGCTGAATCCAATTCGTAGCAGAAGAGAATAGTTTAGCATGACCTTTGGCAGCTGCAGCATCCGCTAACGAAATCATAATCGACATCAACTCCGAGAATCCGAACGCTTTCATATTTTGTAGCAGATAATCAGCGACAGGAATGATCGAATCGAGCAACGTACAAACGAGATTTTCTCGATCTTCGACACTGAAAGGAAAAAACAAGCTATGAAATTCACATCCTCCAGAATCACTTAATTTCACAACCAGAAATCTTCTTACTTATTTCCTTTTGTGATATAATTGGTCAAATTCTCTAAGAATTTGAGGTTCTCTGGTTGAATAGGTTTGCATTTTGTATCATCTTTGACGAGCGTAGATTTCGGAGCCGAATCGCTCTTCTCTTTTGATTCAGACAACAGGGGTCTTTCTTCTGAAGCTTTTTCTACCTTTTCCGAGTCTTGCTCGGTATCCGAGCTGTAAGTTCCGATGATTATACGCCAAAATAATGTGTCCATCTGTTCCTTGGGAATTTTGGCAAATCGTAATAACGACGATAATAATCGTTTGACCATTTCATCGGTGTTTTTATCGACTAAAAAGCATTTTTAAAAAATGTGATTAATTTTTCATATTCCATACTGATGATTTCAACAATTTAGCCAATTTTACTCACGAATTGAGAACAATTTATTGAAAGCTTCCAGAATATGTTTCGAATACATTCGGGACGAGGTTGTTTTAGGGCTAATAATGGTCAACAGAACGCAATGCAGCCCGTATTGGGCATTTTGGCCATGTTTACTTAAAAATTTATCGATAGCCATTCTACCATAACTTTCGCCGATCAATTTACCAAACCATTGGCTACTTTCCAACAACAGAGGTTCTTGAATTGCGTCACTGAAAATCATAAAAAAATCCGCATTACATTAAATTTCCCTCCGAATTCTTCCCAGTCTAAAAAATTATCAACCATTCACCTGCATGGGCACGAAGAAGACGCGTAATTTATCAACAACGTGTACAAATGTCCAAAAATAATCACGTTCGATTTGACCTGATATACTTCGCTATCTTCGGCACCGACGATCTGTTCGAGAATACCGTGCGTATTCGAATGCAGATACATTGTCGACATATCCATAACCATAGGCATAATGGCGTTGCTTATTTTTTGGCACAGTTCGTCGTTATCCGAAACGGTTCTAGAAAAAACACATTCATCGTTACAATCGTTTCTACAAAAGACTCCCAAATCAAAAAATACATCAAAATTTTACATACGATAAATGATCTTTGATGAATTTAACCACCGTGTACAGCAAATGTTTCAACGACGGATTTATGGTGAATTTAACCTGATTGGAAAGCGCATACATATGGAAACTCATTATAGTCGATGCGTAGCTGACCGATGGCATCGACTGATTAGCATAAGGTTCCTAAAAAAAATCAAATCATTGCAATTAGAATCTCGAAGATTTGCAATAACATGTAAATAAATCTTAAAATACCGTATTGAAATGAGGAATCGATATCGTATCCCATTTTTCAAATATAATATGAACCATACGAGGTAAAGCCAAATACAACGTTTCACTTTTCGACTTATTCGATTCCATATTACACCCAGCGATTGCTATCACGCTTTGGAAGGTAGATAAATCGCCTAATGTGTATCCACTGCCTCCGTCTTGGGTTTCCATCTTCGATTCTTTCATTTGATGCAATAAACTTGATCTGAAAACGTATATTTTTCATAATCCCTAGATCCATGGTTCTTCAACAATTAAATTCGATTTCGTTACCTAATATAGGTGAAAATCACTTCAGCCAAACGGATCATTTGAGGCATCATTTCTCTAATCAGATGAGTCTGTAGAGATTTCGTAGGTACAGCGATTCGTGACACTTCGTTATTATCGCTATCGGTCATAATGCTATCCAACGACCTATTAAAAATAACAATTTATAATAATTAATACTTATAGTGGTAATTTCGAACCTTATGTCACCTTGAAATGCCTGATAGATTTATTAACGTACTTGTTCAAATCATTTTCGCTCGATTTACTGATCGAATCGTCTATTGCCATTTGTACCTTACACAGCAACGTATCACATAACAATAGGATGAAAAAGCTAGGTAAGTCTTGTTTCGGGACCATTACACCTGAATAAATCAATGTTCATTTTTAAAATCAGATTCTCTTCAAATATTACAAGTGAAAAAATTATCTTCAAAAATACACACCGGTGAATTCAGTCTGCGGAATTATTTCGCCGATGACATTTTTCAGCAACGTAAAATCATATTTCACTCTGGTGGTCAGATCGGCGATAGTTCTCAGTAATATTTCTCGTGGCTGATTCACGGTTTGTTTACCAAGTGCATCCTACAATTCGAAAAACAGTTGCAATCGTATTTTCTTAGAAAAAAATTAGCATTGTAAGCTTAAATAAACAATAAGCTACCTTCAGCCATCCGGTAAACGTCTTATTGCCACATCTGGGACCCCAAATTGACGAATATAGCATAAACGGCGACGTATCCACGTTTTCATTACGTACCGAGATTTTCTCCAAATGAGTCACACAAGTCGGTAATTGCAATAATAACCTGTCCAAAAAAAAAAAAAAAAAAAATGAAAATCACCAATAATTTCAACTGATTATTTGTTTCAGAAATCCATTTACCGCCAAGCGAGAGAGACACAGTATTGCAGAGCACATAATGTACTGTATGAATTCTTATCGTCTTTGACATCAATTTTGCTAGTGATATAAATTGACTTGACCACCGTAAATAAAGCTTCGATCAGCTGATAATAACTCAATTCGTCAGGATTACCAAGTAAGAAATTGACAGCCTGGAAACAAATTAGACCATAGATTACAATAAACGTCGACACAATCGGAAATGAGAAACGTCATCTCGAAAACTTACCAAACCATCTAATTTAGGAATCTCTTGGCAGTTGAATTCCGGAGACGACAGATTATAGAATAACGGTTTCATCGAGCTCTCAATCGGCACATATTTGCGATAATTATCTTCCAAGGTTTTCCAAGGGCATTTGCTGTCGTCGATTTTCATCATTTTGAGCGTATGCGCTCCATGCAAGCCACCTCCCAATAAATTCCATTGCACCTGTACAAAAAAATCATCAAAAATCACAAAAATGTCCTCAATATTCAATTTTTTTCCTATATGAAAATTACCTGCTCTAGAAGAAACGAAGGTGGATCGTATAAATGTTTCATTATATGATCAAAGAATAAAAGAAGTCTGGATACGTGGAAGAATTGTGATTCTTCGCACATTGGCTGAGGCAGATGACCAACAGAAACGATGCCTTTGGCGGTAATCAGCAGAGCTGCTTTTTTCTGCATGAATGTCAAGAAATTAAATAAGAATAACAGCAATTGGGCGTGTTCCAAGTTCATGTCTTCGTAAGACGAATCAGCGGACTGTGCTTTGGTGATATGTTCAACAAGAGTATGGATGACTCTATTCCATATACTTGCACATGCTGTCTCTTTATTCGGTCTCATGATAATTATCTAAAAAAAATGATAAATCCAATAAAAAAAACATTCGATAAAATTCTTCTGCAAGAGAATTCAAATTTATACCTGAGCAAGGACTGATAATGTCCTCGGGTACACTAATAAAGGCCAAGTTGTAGCACTTGTATCGTACGGATTAACTTCCAAATACGTCAACAATGTATTCTGTAACTCTTCCGTTAGAATATTTCGAGCCAGTAAATTGTGTGTGAATAAAGTCAACGACGATGAAAAATTCATGAACAAGAAATTCAAGCTCAAGCTGTAATAACTGCTGAGTAATCCTAAAAACGAAAAAAATTCCAAAAAAATTATTACTATTTTCAATATTTTATTTCCATTTACTAGAATCAAATTCGTTACCAGTTTCACGATCCAGATCTCTGATCAAGCCGGCCAAGACAATGACATCGATTTCAGCCAACGCTGAGTTCACGTAATTAAATATGTATTGAGAATTACACATGACAAAATGATTATTCATAAATTGGAAAATATTCCTGGCTACCGTCATGTACTGAAAATTAACAAAAATTAATATCTTTCGGTCAATTTACGATAAAAATTAAATTTCAAATACTCACCCCAGACGGTTCTCCTTTTTCAGGAATAATCGACGTCGCTGGATCGAGATTCTGATTATCTTTATCGTTGGTTCCTTGAGCATCGGACGATTGATAATCAGCATTGCCATTCTTGACATTTTCCAAATTCGTAACAGACGATAAGGTTTCTTCAAACCAATGCCCAAGAATTGGTTCGCTATCGTCATCTGGAACAATTCGAGATCAACAATTAAACAAATTGAATTCAATATTGCACATTCGAGTGAAAAAATATTCACCATCTTCGGTAGTACTATCGTCAGGACAGCTGACAATATTGTCATCTGAATCTTCATAATACGTAGTCGACCCGGAAGCAGCACTGTACGTATCTCCGTTCGAATTATGCTTGTGAGCTCGTTTCAAAGAACATCCCTGGAAAAAAAATTACAAATTAACAACTGTGCTGCTTCATTCAGTATTTTCATCCCAAAACACATTACTTTTCGATAAATAATCGGTGTGAGAATAAAGAAAAAGTGAATAAGTCCGTCGGCAACTTCGAAAATCTTAGCAACTCGTTGCAACGCTGTGCAGCTGACCAATATATCCAATTTAGCCGGCGTAATTGGAGACGAATCGTGAATTTCAACACCAGCATCTTCGAAGAGTGATGTCACCAGATTGAGCGACTGCGAAGTCAAGGCCAATGACAGAACACTAAATCCTGCTTGTCTGAATTCGACAAAAAAAAAACAGGATTACAAAGACTATCGTTTCATCTTCGTTAAATCCGGGAAAACTTACACTTTCATGAGACCACCACGACTAGAATCTCGTTCCTTTTGTTTACAAGGCGATTTGCTTTTATCATCTTTGGTAGATTTCTCTAGGCATGAAACTTGTCCGCTGATACCGCTTATTAGAAGCCACGAACCGAGCAGAATATGATTTTGCAGAACCTAAAACAAGTGGCCATGTATTGTCTGATTTAATCGTTTAATCGGATTATAATAATGCAACTTACGTGTCCACCAGCCCGAGTTGAATTTTTAATGACGTTAGATACGTGGTTGAAAATTACGATAGCTTTTTCGACAACCGTGGCTGCCAAAGCTTCACTATTTTCTTCGTCAGTTTTCACATTTAATGTTGAACTTCCTACAGAATAAATTGATAGGTTTAAAAATAATTCGAAACAAAAACACTTCGTTGAAATAAAGATTAACTAACCTGACGCCGTACCGCCGATATTAGCAGTGGTCGTAGACGTTTTAGGAGAGACTGATGACGATAAACCTAATATATTGATAGCAGTTGATACGGATACGGCCGCATACAAACAAGATAACGTCAGGGATGAAAGTTTTCTCAGTTTTGAATCCGTTAAAGGCTCCAGAACCGGTAACGTTAGCGTACCCCAGATAACCGATATATCGTTGACCAATGATTGTAAACTGTAAACAAAACCTCATTAATATACCATAAAAAGTAACCCAATACGAAGAATTTTTCTAATCTTACCTATGACGAATCAACGAAGCTTCGTTGTAATTACTAGGCAAAGAAAACACGCCAGTTTTCATGAATTCCTTTTGTTCGTGAATATATCTTCCGATAAAAGGTAAATTCAAACAAATATCGATCAATATATCGCCCGCTTGTAATGATTGCAGACTAGCGATATTTTCTTGAATAAAATAGGCCTGAAACTGTATCGAAAAAATTAGCAAATGAATCCTAAACAATAAATTAATATCAGGAATATTCTTACTTCGTTCTGTTTGGAAATATCGATAGTAATACAACTATCGTCCGGATTAGTTTCACTAATGGGCGATTTAGCTTCCGAAGGCAAACTATGTAACGGTTTCGAAAGTTGTTTCAGAATGGCATTCGATAAATCGAACCGTACGGGTTTTCCTTCGCCGGTTGATATGTTACCATTATCTTTTAAATTCTCCATATCTACGAAAAATCGGAAATTAGTATTTTACAAGCTATACATCAGTGGTACCTCGAACATCTATATTTACTCGGCATTGAAGTTTTGATGTGATGAGGAAGTTTGGCATTTTTCATTAACGCCGACAAAGCAAATTGTTCGGTGCGTTGAAGCTGACTAGTGGCTGTGCACAGAGCCTTAATCGGTAATAAGAGCTGTTTAAAAGTCAACGTTGGCGATGTAGTTTCATTACTGTCGACGTTCGAATCGAGATTTTGGATTTTTAGTCGAGTAATCAAATACGTAAGCAAAATGTGACAAGCTTTGTTGTACAGTTCAACTTCTTCACGAGAGGCTGTAAAAATCAAACGAGAATCCGATTAAAGCTGAACGAATCGTACCATCGAATAATGCCATGTTTGGTACATACCTAACGCGATACCAGAGCTGATGTAATCAGCAGCCAGTGTACAGAATGTAGAATAAAATGCTTCATATTTTTCGTTATGGCGTAAAAGTTCTTGTTCGCTGTAAAAGTAAGAAACATGATGAATACAGAACGAATAAAGGCGTTCGAAGCTTGGGCCAAAATAACAAAGTAGAGCATGATTTTGCATAACTTCCAGGACACGATATTGAGATGAAGTTAGGTGAATCTACGATTCAAGTGTAGGGAATTTTTACCTGGATATGATCGAATTGACCAAATTAGCGACGTCATTTTTACTAAAAGATCCATACGAAGCTGATAATATTGGCTTCACGATATTGCACCACTCAACACCGCCGCTAAACGCCGCCATGACGTTGACGACAACACGAATGTTCGAAACTTATAACTATACACTACGCAGTACAATTCATTACTAGAATTTCATTATTTGTCACGTAAAATTATGAAAACAACGCCAATATTTCGAATGGTAATAAATAACTTGGGATGCTCGCAAATGTAATTGATCAAAATTTCAGATCATTTTGGTCAATGTTCTCAACCTTTGTTACGAAAAAATAGCCAAGGTAGTGAAGCCCTTTTCGTGTAGATTTAGTCATAGGTGTTATTAGTTGATGGAGGACTGCGCATTTTCGTTTTTTATCACTTTTTTTCGTGTTCTATCAAATGAACTGAAGACTGAACAATACAATATTTTTCATTATTTCTTTATAATTATGCGATGTAGTGATTTTGTACATCTACGAGGACAATTTTGAAATATTTTCGAACTCAAGAAACAACTAACTACTGTAAGTAACCGTTTTCACACCATATATTCCTTTGATAAGTATCTCGTAAATAAGCGATAAAAAATGTTTGTTGTGAAGGAATTTCAAAATTGATCGTTCTGTTCTAAACTATAGATCTTCTGATAGTTTCTTCTTTCCTCTACGTATACTCTCCATTTTCTAACTTCTACATACGTATTGTAATTTGTCGTCTATTGTTTCAGTACCGCGATATAATGATTCTCAACGATTAGTGATAAACGATTTCTAGTGAAGCGACATCGTGACTCTTAAACATGGCCGAACACGGAGAGAACAATTTCGGCTTAAAATTTCTTTCGGTCGAGAGCATCTATAAATGGAAGCCAGTGATCTACGAAGAGAATCTAAATGAAATATCATGTGAATTTGAACCCCACGCCAAAAATGAGTTCAACTTCAACAAGTAATAATCTCGCATTTGAAATCGACTCGTACTTTCGATCGTTTATGGTACCTATTCATTTCTTGAAATTTCAGTTTCATTATTCGTCTAGTAAAAAGCTACCAAGCCGCTGAAACAGGAGATATCGATGCAGCATTGGACCTGTTAAACCAGCTAGATGACGCGGGTAAAGAATTCGACCACCAAGCTGATCGAGGATTCTTCGAAGGAATTCAAAAAGCGTATTATCATATGGTCTACGCTTCCAAAGTTTTCCTGCTCGCTGAAACAGAAAGGCATCAGGAAGCTTTAGTGGTATGTGTCAATACTGAAATCACTTGAAACGTTGCCATTGCCAATGAAATAATTATTCTTAATTTGTTCCGTATCATTTCAGCTCGTCGAGAAAATATTTCCAATCGACGATATGGATAAATTTAATAAAGCAGCAATTTATGCTATGAAAACAGCTGTATTCGCTTTATATAGTAACGAAGACTCTCAAAAAGCGTTTGCCAGTATCGACAAAGCTCTGAAACTCGACCCGGATAATCCTCACTGGAATTTTCTCAAGGCTTTGTGTATCCGTAAAATTCGTAAAATGACCAATCCTTTTGACGTTCCAACATTTCAAGAACAAGCATTGTTCAAAAAAGCGTTCGACTCGGATAATCAAAATGTCGTGTTCAAGTTGCATCTCGCGGATGTATATCGCGAAATATCTCCTCACGCTTTTAAACGGCAAGACAACTGCAGTCATTTTTTGCCCAAAGATTCATCTCTGACTACAAATCTTCGAAATAATATCGAAGAAAAGATCAAATTGGCGGTGGAATATTACAAGTGAGCTATAAACAATATTTTCATACGTGAACTTGGTCAAGAAATCTAATTTATGTTCTATATTTAGACAAGCGGCGGAAGAATATCCGGATTCGTCGTATGTAATGTTCAAAGCAGCTGAAGGACTTGCTGAACTGTCTCCGAAGCAAAATCATATTCAATTGGCTAGAAACTTAACTAAAGACGGGTTGAAGCAAAACCCAGAAAGTGTGCGTGGGAATCTCATAATGGCTCACTTCTGCGAAGCCTACGACAAAGTAAATAATTTCATTACATTTTTAAGTTTAACCAGTCAGTATTCTCATTAATGTTGAAATTTTTCATCAGAATTTGAAAAACGCCACGAAGCATTTGAAGAAATGCCAAGCCAAAAAAATCTTCGACGCTGAAGTGAAAATGATAAAGTTTCTTTATGATACGAAAAGAGATGAATTCGATGTTATCGAAGCTTTGGAAACATTGCTGGAGAAATATCAAGAGAAAAAGAGACATGCGATTTTATACAGTCATATAGTCTCTTATTATATTTCCGTGAATTTCGATTTAGTGAAGGCGTGTGATGCGGCCATGAAATATTTCTCTCTGAATTGCGAAAGCACGGCTATGCAGGTACGTAATCGAAAATTATTCGATTGAATTGAGTTGCGAATGAGTCTGTTGACGTTTTATTCTGTCAAGTTCTTATCTAATAAAACCATTTTTTCCTCAGGTTCATAGATGTTTGTTTGTGAAATATCCGGATCCATTCTCACTAATAGACGTTCTTAATGATGAAGTAAAACTCGCCATGAATAATAATTGCACGCTTCCAGAAGTAAGAGCAAAATGCGAGAAGTACATCCAAGCCATTAATTTTCAAAACATCAAAGTTATTCAAGGACCACCTCAAAATCTTCGCCAGCAACTTCTGCAAGGCAAGCCGCTTACTGTTAACTCAAAATTCGTTCAGCTACCCAGAAAGTTCAATAATTTCGATAAAGGTGGAAATAGACGCGATACGAATGGCGGCAGAGGTGATTTTAGAAACCGAAGAAATCAGCCGATGAATAATCGTTCGAATACTTTGAATAATCATCCGAGTACTTCCAATAATCGTATGAGTACTTCGAATAATCATCCGAGTACCTCAAATAATCCAAGAACGCCCAACAGACAGAATACGAACAAACGACCGAACAACCAACAGTCCAAGAATCCGCCAACCGATTTCGAAAACATGCCTTCTCTAATGGATAATATCGTCAATAAACCAGCCCAACAACCCCAAAAAAATCCACCGGAACCTCATAAATCGCCAGAACCTATCGAAAACCGCCCAGAACCTCGTTCCGAAGAAAGAGAAAGCGATCCCAAGGACACCAAAAACGAAGACCGTCCAGAAGTAGCTGTACAAATGGCTGAAAAACAAAAAGAAAATTACGACTCAGACGAATCGATCGAGTCGAAAATCAATAGATGGAAACTGAGCGCGAAGAATACTCAAGTTGAAGAATTTCGTTCAAATTTGGACTCAGACTCGAGCCAGAGAGGACAAAAAGATCGCGGAGAACATTCCAAAGGACATTATCGGCCGAAAAGCTACTCTTCGAACGAATCCGATCGACGTGATGATCATGATCGTAGAAATCATGGAGGGTATTCCGATAGTGATTCCGATGGTTATTCAAAATCGTCTCGTTATCGTAAAGGTTTTCACAAAAAAGATCGTCATGAACGTGAATATAGTCCTCGTGAAAGACGAAATCGTTATCGCGATGAAAGTGGTTCGCCGAAAAGACGCAGACACGGACGTAAAGATTCGGTTTCCAGGTCTCCGTCTTACGATCGACACAGCAGATACTACAGTCCAAAAAAAGAATCTCGCTACAGAAATTCTGTATGTAGATCTCCTTCGTACGATAGACATAGTCGACGACCCAGTCCGAAGAAGGAAAAACTCAGCCACAGAGATTCTGTACATAGATCTCCATTCTACGACAAAAGTAGTCGTCGTCACAGCCCAAGGAAGGAAAAATCCAGACATAGAGAATATAGATCTCCTTCCTACGATAGACGTAATCGTTATAGCTCCAAGAAAGAAAAGTCCAGTCACAGAGATTCTGTACACAGATCTCCGTCCTCCGACAGAAGTGACCATGGAGATTCTGCCTACAGATCGCCCTCCTACGACAGACGCAGTCGTCAACGCAGCTCGAAAAAGGAAAAATCTAGCCGCAGAGATCGTAACAATTCCCCTGATCGGTACTCCATTCGTAGTCACAAAGTCGACGAAATTGATCAACGAAGGGATAGTGAATATAAATCAAAATCTTCCAAAAGATACGATCGCGACACCACGTCTTACGAAAAGAAATCTCGTCGTCGTTCAGTTTCAAGAGAAAAATACGAAGATTATCGGAGCAAGAAGGAATCGAGATCTAAGAAAGATTTTCGTCACGAAGAAAATATTAGAAAGAATAGACGTGATGGAAATTCTTCTCAAGAGTCAGGCAGCGAATGATTAATGAACAAATATTTCGAGTCGATATTCTAGTTTTATGTTTTTCTATCTCTTTCAAGGTAGTTACTATTATTTTATAAGTATTCTTCGTTTTCGTACCATTATTACGTACCTATCATTTTTTACAAGGTTTTTATTATTATTTTTTTAAATGAGTATATTATTATTCAGCTCTTGTTTGTACTTTGTTGAACTTTCAATACAAATTCGTATCGTGAGTGCTTTTTTAATTACAGGGTTTGTGTTGATACAAATTTAGAAGAAAGGTTGAATATTCGTATCTATTGGCACTTGATAATTCCTACCTGGATCTTCAATTGGATCACCGGAGTGGTTATTTGTGGTTCGGTGGCCCATAATTCGATGGCTCGTAGAAATATAGGCATATGAGCAGGGTAACTGTCGAAAAAAATATTGAGGAAAACATACGAAATATTTTTCCAAATTTTTTCACCATTTGCTGAATAAAAAAAGGATACAGCCAATCGAATAACAACATAAATGATGCTTTCGTGATAATGAAAATACAAACAAATTAAACATGTAAATAATACGAATAATTTAGGAAGTTTTCAGTTAGTAGGTATAATTCTCTAACTTTTTCAAGGTAATGATGACTATTATTTTGTAAGTATTCTTCGTTTTCGTGCCATTATTAGGTATCATTTTTTACTTTTTTTTTTAAAAAAAATGAGTATTAATACCTGGATCTGCAATTGGATTAATTATAATCAAAATCACGGAGCTACAAATGCTTATCATTTTCTTTGAAATTTTCTACGCTAGATTTTTAATTAAACTTGAAAAATCGAATTCGATCTGTGAAATTTGAAAAAGGACGGTTGATTTACCACAAATTTATCAAGATATCGAAATCTCTTCGCGATCTACTATCAAAATTCTTCCACTCGATCGCGAGATAATATTCGTTAATTGATTCACTAACCCAGTTATGATTTTTTTTCTCGTCAGACCGGCTCAGAAATGTATAAAATAGTATTTTTTGTCATTGTATTCAAGTTTATCGCAGCTGTAAGTACCTATAATTCGAAAGTACAATTTTATCCATAGGCATTACCTATCGAAATTTTGATTTTCTTTAAAAAAAAAATCACTTCACAGAATCAAGAACCAAATTCTAAAGAAGAACTGAGCCTGTACCGAAGATTATCCGATCATGGCATTGTCCCCGGCATGTTCAATATTACCGAAGATTACACTACCGACTGGTTAAATGTGAGTATTTGGATTGAAAATATTTAACGAAAGGAATATCATCAAAAGATGAATAATTTGAGGAAATTTTATTCTCCAGGTATCGTATCCTGGTATCGATATCGAAGGCAGTTACGTCAAACTCGAATGGATTCAAAAAGAACCCCTCAAAGTGGAATGGGCTCAGTGCAAAAAGGATAAGTATTATACTTTAATGTTGGCAGGTACGACGAGAATATTTTTTTTTTAGATATTTAATCGACTGAGAATTTTTGTGATTTTTCTAAAATAATTCTTGGTTATTATTGTAGATATCGACAACGTGCAGTATCCATTTTCCAACGACAAGCATTGGTACGCTTGGTTCATCGGAAATATCCCCGGGCCGGCTTGTAATATTACTCAAGGAGATGTAATATTTCCTTATTTGATCAAAGGACCTGAATACGGAATAGGTTCGTATCTATTTGAGGAACGGATATTTTTTTATTTTGGTATCCTAATATTATGAATTTTATTGATTTTTGAATGGTGAATTTACGTTCATTTTAAAAATATTAAAATCTCGATGGTCAAAAATCGCGATTGAGTGTAGAAATTGTCGATATTTTTGGAACAAAAGTCAGAAACCGGTAGGTAATTGACAGTGAATTTGCAATCAAGGACCCTCAGATTAGTCATACTCGACTCATCTCCAATTTTAAGAATTTGAAGGCTTTGCTATTGAAAAATTTCAGTTTTCATACGAGTGATATCACGAGACCGAAGATTCTGCTTCAGAAATTGACGCCAAATTCGAGATCAATGACCACAAAATCATCATAATTCGACTCTTATTTCGAATATTTCACTTCAAAAATGACTTCATAAGCTACAATATGAAAAATTTTCATCGTTTTTCAAAAGAAAATGTATGGGTAAAAAATTGATTTTTTTCCTTACCTACCTACTTGTTTCGAAAATACTTTTATGGATATTTTAGCCATCTCTAAAAATGAAAACAATCAAAATAAGTGTTGAATTCAACTAATTCGAGGTCAGTGGTCAGGAATTTGACTTTTGTTTCCCACTAACCCTATTCGATTGCCCCAAAATCGTATTTTTCGGACCATAAGTATCTCTCGATCAGAGAACCAACAACAAAAAATGGACCTCGAATTCGGAATCAAGAGACCTCAAATTAGTAATTTTCGACTCCTATTTAATTATTTCTTTTTTCAAAAATCAGAAAGTAACATTTTTAATGGGAAAACGTACAATATTTAAAAAATAAGATCTAGCACCTAAAATGGATCCCAAATTTGGAATCAGCGACCTTGAATTCATCAAATTCGACTTCTGTTTTACTCGTTTCATTTCAAAAACGGTTTAAAAAATATATTTTTAAAAATATCTTGGCAGTTTTGAGAGAAAAATGTACAGGCAAAAAATTGAGTATTTTTTTCCTACCTATAGATACCTACTTACTTATATTGAAAATGCAATCATTCGGTAATTTTTTTCTGTTTCTGAAGCTGCGAAGTCGTATTAAAGGTCGAATATTACCAATTCTAGGCCTCTGACTCCAAATCTGGGATCAATTTTCGAAACAAAATTTTCGTTTTTGAGATATGGCCAATTTCTCCTTAGAAAAATGCAACCTAATGTTAAAAATTACTATCTGAGAATTGAAATTTCGATGATGGGTGGAAGTAAAGGTCGAGCTGATCATGAATCGATCATTCGTATCGTGATTAAGCCATCGTTTTGTAAAATTTTTTAATCTTCCTCCACTTTCAATTGCTTCGCATAACCAAAAATTTAAAGAGCAGAATCCAAATATCGAAAATGATCAAGTTTAAGAGCTTGATACCTAATTACAGTAATGCTCAGGATCAAAACCGTTCACAAGCTATTTAGAATATTTTTTAAATAATTTAGGACCTTTTTGTGAGCAGTTAGGGACATTTTCCCACAATTGAAAAAATGTTCTACAAGAATAATTTCCACTTTTTAATTTTTTTGTTTTAAATAATTTTTAGTTACTTAATCGCCAATTGATTTACATTATAATTAATTTTACAGACACTCATCGGTACTTCTTCTTTGTTTGGGAACAATGGATCTACGACGACGAATACCAGAACCCTAAAAGATTCAATCCGTAAGCGAAATAATTTTATTTTCATGAACACTAATTCATCTTTCGTACACGACACAAACTGATTTTTCATTTTTTCATTTGATTTTCCAGAAACACCAGTCGAACATATTTAGAAGTAAATCTTTTCTCGGAGATATTCAATTTGGACGGTCCAGTCGCAGCGAATTATTTTGTATTACATTATGACTAAGTTGATACGCCAGTATACTTATTTTTTCATACCGAATACGTCTCATTTCGTTTGAAAAAGTTTATTTTACGTTTTTTAAAACAATTAAAATCATCCCGAATCACACACGTTTTACAATCAATAAAAAAAAAACACACCATGACAATAATAAATTCGTTATTTAGATGAAACCAAGTCGACAATTTAATACTGAAACATTAATTAAGATAGGTTAAAATAATAAAATCAGTTCGATGATAAAATTGGAAACAAATCATTCTTTTGGCAGAATGATTGATTCGTTTAATCGCTTCGTTTAGGTAATTTGATTTTTTTTTTCTTCTTTAAACGTTAGAGTATATTGAAATTCACAATATTGAAAAAAAAAATGAAAAAAAGTAATATTAAACATACTTAGGTAATAAAATAACAACACGAATAAAACTTCGATTACTTCATCGAATACTGTTAATTATTTGGTAATCCTATAACAACTAGGTGACCGTCTCTGAGAGGTACCAAGAGATGGGTATTGCCACTGGTTGCTACGGCCGTTTGTATTGGAATGTGAAGAGGTATGTTGAACATTGGATGTAACCTGTGCGAAAAAAAAAAAAAACAGAAAAATTAACATTAACAAATAAAATTGACAAAAATTGATCTATTTTGATGAGAGGAAAATTTTCTTCTTCTACTTACCCTAATAAACGACTGATGGTGAGATCACCGGCGTCATCGGTGACCACGACGCAATCGTTGACCGTAGTTAGACTGGTAACTTGACCCAGGACGTATTTCGAGCCAAGATTTTCGCCATTAATACTGTACACGTGGATTGAATGATTCACCTGACAAATAACGAATGGAAATTGGCGATTAGTAAATTTTTCTGGGTTAAAAAATGATGAAAAATAATAAAAATGATAGAATGTTTACCTTATCTGTGACTGAGAAGGCGATTTGTCCTTGGACGGATATTGTAACGAAAGTCACATCAGCGATGGGTGAAACACAGCCTTCAGGAGATAATGTGTGGACTAGGTGTCCCTCGTGGATGGTATACACATTCACAGTACCATCCTAAAGAAAGGGAAACAAATTAATATTTTTTGGTCTCTAGTTTTTCAAAAAAAAAAAAAAAAATGTTTTGAATTACTTGAGATCCAGATACGGCCATATCTAATTCGGTAGATATGGCAACGCAAGATATAGGTTCGTCATGACCATGCAATAATTGATAGGGTTTGGGTGTCGATAAATGGATCGTATTTATATCCCATACCACTGCGGTACAGTCTTTCGATCCACTGATTAAATACCAACCGCAGGAGTCGATGGCAAGGCATGTCACCAAATCTGAAAAAAATTCACAATTCAAATGAATAAAAAAAAAATTTAAGGGCAAAAAAGAAGCAAAATAAAGATCAGAATAATTTTAAGGCAGAGAATTTTTATGACAAGTTTTTCCAATTTTTTGAATAGAATTTGGAGACTCTTGTGCTAAATATTTTTGAGGTTTTTTTACACGAATAATTCAATAAGATCTGAATTTAAATTCAATTTAAAAATAAACTCATATTTTTGAATAATTAATTGCTTTGTAATTTTTTCTAACATCAATTGCCATAAAATGACGGGGGGGGGGGGGGGGGTAAAACGAAAATCCAGCCTGGAGCCAAATTCACCCCTTATCCGGCCAGACCCTTTTACCCACAAAATAGAAAAAATTAAATTATTTGAAATCTAATCAATTTTTACGAATTTTTAAGATATTAATACGACAAATTTCCAAAAATAAGTACTTTTATGGAGAAAAAAATTCCAAAAAGTTATATCAAATTATAGTAAGAAGAAAATAAAATTCCAAATTTTTTGTCGAATGATACAGAATTTTTTTTAAAAAATGATCAAAAAAATCAAAATATTCAGTAAAGATTACAATTTTAAAAAAAATTAAAATACGTCAAAAATAAGATCACTAACTCACCAGTATGCCTTAATAACGAATGTGTAAACTTATTCTTCGTAAAACTGTAAATTTTAATACTACAATCCCAATGCCCTGCGCTGAACAGCAATTTCGAGTCATGCGACACGACGAACAATTTGTTATGCAGCTTAATGGACGGATGAAAACTACCAGACAAATCTCTTCGCCACCTATCAATCAAAAAAATTATATTAGCAACAAATATCAAAATATACGAAATTATTTTGAAAATCGTCAAATTCTTAAGCAAATAAGTACTTCGTATTATTAACAGAATCGTCGACCACGACAGAAAATCCTTTGGCTGAATATCGATCGTGAGGGGTCCACGAATGCATTCCGATGTATCCGTTTCTCGATACTGTGACCAGAGCATCGGGTATAGAAGACATCAAAAATCCCCTAGACGTGGATCGAGGCGAATTTAAAAATATTATGGGGTCTCGATCTGATGCCATCTGTGAAATGATTAAAATGAATGAGAAAAATTTCCAAAGGCGGATATGTACAATAATTCGGTAAGTAGGTGAATTGTAAAAAAAAAATCAATGGCTTACTTCGATTTGAAAATGAGTCAGCTGATCGAAAAATAAAGTAAGGTCGGGTTTTTTGAAATCAGTCTTCAGCATTTTCAATAAAGCTTCGTTTAGAGATAATCGCTGAGGATGTGCTTCTTTAAGTAGTTGACTAGGAGTTTGACCAAAATTATTAATCATGCCTTCGACAGCTTCTCTTTCGGTTAGATCTTCGATCGCGTCTAAATCAACAGCTCCTTCGTAACTATAAAATAAAAAATCAAGTTGATAAATATCCGGAAATTTTTTAATGATTAAGTTTTAGAGCTCGATGTCTTCCAAATAGACAGTGCGTATGAAAAAATTACAAAGTTTTGCCAAGGTGCTGGAGGGATTTCCTTCAATGAGCAATTTTTATGAATTTACAGATTGAATTAATAGAATTTTTTTATCAAAATGTCAGGTATCTGAAACACTTTTTCGATTTCTAGATTTTTTTTGTTGGAAATTTTAATCAATTGAAAAACAATACAAATAATTTGACTTTTGGTAACATTATCGATATTTCTGTCAAACACTAAGAAAAAAATTGAAAACTTGAAAATTTCAAAACATTTTTGAGTTGAAATAAATTTTGAAAAAATATGAAGTTAGAAAAAATTGTCTTCGAAGAAAATTAAAATCAACACGTGAGTTTTTTCTCAGCTGCCAACTCTAATACTCCACTTTTCATCTCAAAATTTAAAAAAATCTTTAAATTGTCAAAAAATGTTTTCAGTTTGATCTTCATTTCTATCTCAGATTTCAAATTTTTGTACCTAAGTAAAAAAATTTTAGAATTAGAAAATACTATAAGTATTTAAAAAAAAAAAATCAGAGCCAAAAAAAATTTACAATTAAAAATATCGCTGAAAAGAAATTTTGGAGCGGCGAAAATGTTTAAAAAATAATATGAAATAAAAATTTGCAAAGCACCTTTAAATAGATATCAAATTTAAACATTTTACCTACGTTACGTACGTATTATATTTGAAAAATTTCCCATTTCGCGTTCATTTGTCAATTTTTATTTGGCATGAAATATCGGAGAATCGAGAAAAAATTTCAAACGAAATATTCAGATGCATTGACATTTCAAAAACAGTTACAAAGTTTTGCCAGCATTGTCTCCTCTCCAAACTGAAAACCTACATTGCATCCGTAACTGCTGCTTTTTCATCACAGAAAAATTTTCAACATTTTTTCAAATCTAATACATTTTTCCTCATTTTTTTTTTTAGGAATTTTAAAACTATAAGTATACATTTTCTTTCAAAATATTTTCCAACTCGTTTTTGTCAATTCTACTGAAATTTTTTCTCAACTCTGAATTTCTTCTCCAAAATTTTTTCATGGGCCTAAGTTTTCTTCAAATCATTTTTTTTTTTTTTCAAAAATGCAAATTTTACAGACCTAAACATTTTTCTCGATAGATTTTTCAACACTTGAATTTTTTCTTGATTTTTTTCTGTTTCAAGATTTTTTCCAAAAAATTTTAATTCGTTCATTTTTTTTAGCTTGAAATTTTTTCTCAACTGGCAACTCTGGTATTTCATTATTTTATTTCAAAATTGAAAAAAAAAATTGTTAATTGTCAAAAAATGTTTTCAGTCTGATCTTAAATTTAAAAAAAAATCAGCTCAAATTCTGAAAGTAGGTATGTAAAAAATTTTAGAATTAGAAAATACTATACATATTTTAGAAAAAAAAAATTCCAGAGTGGAAAAAACAAAAGCTAAAATTGAAAAAATTGCTGAAAAGAAATTTCGGTGCGGCGAAAATATTTAAAAAATAATATGAAAGTAGAAATATACAAAGCACTTTTAAAACCGATATTAAATTTCAACATTTTATTATACGGTACCTAAATACTCTTAGTTACGGTATTACATTTGAAAAATTTTCCCATTTCGCATTCATATGTCATTTTTCATTTGGCACATTTATGTGAAAATCATTACGTAAAATAAAGTTTTTCTGTTTGATGTTATTCAAAAGTAGAGAAAAAAAGTAATAATTTAAAATGTTTTTAGGTCGTTTCGTTGACTTTAATATTATTACTAAAATACTTTTTTGATGCGCCGAGAGCCGCTTCTGAGTGAGAAAACTTCTATATAAATGAATAATTTGTCTGTGTGAAGGTCTAGATACGTTTTGAAATCATGTCGTTTCAATCGAGTTTAGTTTCCTTTTTTGTGATGTTTGCAATTCTGGTAAGTATCCAACTTATGTTTTGTTTTAAGGTACCTATTTTAAATGAGACCTTTCGTCAAGTCAACATCGATTGGAAATTGATTTTTTGATACAGATTTGCGTTAATGCCGCTCCACAAGGAATTAACCAAAAACAAAATTTGACTGCGAATTCATGCAGTGTTGAGGAGAAACTAATGATGGAAGAGAATGATTCAGACCCCCAGCTATTGGTTTCTAGAGAACTCGATGAGAGTGCACATAGAACTGTCCTGAAGAATTCTAAATACGAACTCCAAGAAATGCTTCAATTCTTTTTTCAAAATTTTTCAAATAATATGGATATGGATCCTCAGTTTCTATTTGGAAAACTAACAAACCATAAAAACCAAACAACGGAAAAAAAGAACGAATCTGGCACTATTCTAGAAATTCCAATGAATTTGTAATACAAAAAATGTATCCAAGTGCACATCTACATATAAGAATTCATTTTTTTTTTGAAATAGTTGGAAAATTTTACTCTAATTGGCTTTACAATTAGATATTTTTGCTCAATTTGAATAGTACTGTGTTGAAAGTTTCGAAATGGCTTAATTTTGGAAAATTATTTAGATATGTAGGTAACGAAGAAAGAAACTAGATTTTTGTCAATTTTACAAGAAAATTATTTTTTACGAACTGTTTGTATTTTTGTTATCTGCAAAAAAAAATTCGAATTCGAATTACTTGTGACCCTCAATTGACCTTCTATTTCTCTTTTTTCAAGTGTTTGTTTTTTCATTTTCACACTTCCAAAAATACTCGCATTTTAAAGAGCTTGTAATAATAAGATGGTGAAATCCGCACTTTTTCCGTTGGGGCTGAAACTCACCCAAAATGTTAGTCTTGATGTAAAACATCCCCAAAAAAATTTTTGGCTCGATCCCCCCACCCCAACCCGAGTAAAATGGCCGTAAATGCCGAAAATTCAAAAATTCATAGCTTTGAAGGGGGTGGTTCAAAAATTTTGAAATTTTCACAAAAAATAGTTGATGGATAGGTGTATACGTGAGAATTTTTTCAAATTTTTTTTCGCATATTTGGGGGGGTTTTGGGGGGTTTGAAAACTTCAAAAATTCGTAGAAAAAAATCGGGGGACCCCTCGCTGGAATTTTTTTTAAAAAGTTGGTATTACCCTTAGGTATAACATATATTTTTTCAGACCCCGTGAGGGTGCAACATGGTCAAAAAAATCAAAAACTATGAAAAACGTGTTTTTTGACGTTTTTTTCGCCATTTTTACACCTTTCAAGGTCAATATTTCGAAGATCAATTAAAATTAGTTTAATAAGAGTCCACATATACAAAAATTACATTTTTGAATAATCGGGCCAAAAACAGATGATAATAGCATCGCGGCGCTTCTGATTTTTAATGAAACGTAAGTCTAGTGCAATTAGACTAACAAAATTATAAAGTACTGAAAAAATTCTGATCAAAGTTTTTTTTTCTGGTTCAATTGATTCAGGATACCATCATACCGAACAACATGATTAGACTTCTTGCTCTCCTCTCCCCCCCCCCCCAAGAGTGTTGGAGGCCCTAGAGAAGGGGTTATAAATCCCCAAAAATTGGGCCTCGTCTTGTAACTCGGCGAAAACGTAATTTCTAAAAAAAAATATATATAGTTCGTAGAATATTGAGTTTGTTATAAAATGGATATTTTTTGGTATGAACTCATATTTTTACATAAATCATCATTTTTGGCGCCTAATTGGTCATATTTTAACCATTTTCCACGTTTTTAGGCTTATTTTACTTTTTTTTTTTGAAAAAGTAAATACTTCGGACTTTATTAATCAAAAATCACTTTTTATCAATGAGAAATTAGTGAAATCAGTTAAAATTGCCTAAAATTAATTATATTTCAGCAATTTGAGAGGATCAAAAAAAGCTGTTTTTTGATACCCTTGACCCATATCGTATTCACATATTTTCACATATTTCGAGTTTTCAACACATATTTTTACATATGTCACCCTTTTTTAGCGCATAAAATATGCATATATTTTGCGTTTTTTAGAACATTATGTACATATCCGGTCCTTGATAATCAATCAAATTCGATTGATTCTCCTGGTAACCAGTGTAATTTTACTGCCAATCAGTGAAAAATACTTATTCAAATTCTATCAATTTTAGCTCATTTTTTGTCTCAAAGGCTTAGTACGCGTTTTGCACGAACAAGTGAAAAAATCCATTTTATAACAAACTCAATATTCTACGAACTATATATATTTTTTTTTAGAAATTACGTTTTCGCCGAGTTACAAGACGAGGCCCAATTTTTGGGGATTTATAACCCCTTCTCTAGGGCCTCCAACACTCTTGGGGGGGGGAGAGGAGAGCAAGAAGTCTAATCATGTTGTTCGGTATGATGGTATCCTGAATCAATTGAACCAGAAAAAAAAACTTTGATCAGAATTTTTTCAGTACTTTATAATTTTGTTAGTCTAATTGCACTAGACTTACGTTTCATTAAAAATCAGAAGCGCCGCGATGCTATTATCATCTGTTTTTGGCCCGATTATTCAAAAATGTAATTTTTGTATATGTGGACTCTTATTAAACTAATTTTAATTGATCTTCGAAATATTGACCTTGAAAGGTGTAAAAATGGCGAAAAAAACGTCAAAAAACACGTTTTTTCATAGTTTTTGATTTTTTTGACCATGTTGCACCCCCTCACGGGGTCTGAAAAAAATATATGTTATACCTAAGGGTAATACCAACTTTTTAAAAAAAATTCCAGCGAGGGGTCCCCCCGATTTTTTTTTCTACGAATTTTTGAAGTTTTCAAACCCCCCAAAACCCCCCCAAATATGCGAAAAAAAATTTGAAAAAATTCTCACGTATACACCTATCCATCAACTATTTTTTGTGAAAATTTCAAAATTTTTGAACCACCCCCTTCAAAGCTATGAATTTTTGAATTTTCGGCATTTACGGCCATTTTACTCGGGTTGGGGTGGGGGGATCGAGCCAAAAATTTTTTTGGGGATGTTTTACATCAAGACTAACATTTTGGGTGAGTTTCAGCCCCAACGGAAAAAGTGCGGATTTCACCATCTTATTATTACAAGCTCTTTAAAAAAAAAGCATCTCAAATTGAACTTTCATTCAAGAAAAAATAGTAGGTATTTTTTTTCTTCTAAAACATGTTCTCCTATCAATTTTAAAGATAGGCAACTTATCGCTCAAACAATTTTTTCACCAATTTTCTCCAACTTCCTAAATATATTCGATGAAAAAATACCTGCAATAGTAGAAAACATTCAAAGCTTTGATAGCATGAGGCCCACGTTGCTTGTATCCGAATATAAGATCAATCCATTCGTGCAAATGGCTAGAAACGTATTCAGATTCCTAAGAAGAAAAAAAAAAGTTCTGAATTATTTCGTACATTTCATTACTTAAAATTTTAGAGAAAACATTAATAAGACTTACCAATGCTTTACGATGCTTATAAATGAAATCTTCCGGACTAGTGGCCCATTTTGGTAAAATAACATCGTCGACTTTTTCTTTGGTACCTTGCAAAACACCTAAATCGAATCTTCAAAAAAAAAAATCATTACAAATAGTTGTTTATAATTTAAAAATATTTTTAATCGAATAATCTTACTTGTTGATATTTTTCAAAAATTCCGGAAAATAGAAAAATTCCGGAATTAGCTCCTTTACATCGTTGGGATTCTCCATAAGCAATTTCCACGTCTGAGGAATCGAATGAAATTGTCGATCGGCCACATCGAATCTAAAACATTCGAATATCAAAACAAATGCCATCATTTTTCAAAAAAAAAACTATTCAAAAATCATTTCAACTTTCCAATTATACCTTCCACTTTGTAAATCAATATGTAACGTTGTAAATGGCTCGACTCTGACTAAATAATGAAGTACTCCGGCAGAATTTGAATAATGGGTACCATAATGGAATTTAGCAATCACTCCTGCAATCGAACCAAAAAAAACACCAATGAAACAAACCCAAATGAATTCCAAATCAAACGTCAAATTAAACCATACCGCAGGGATCTTCAAAGGTATTATATTTGCTCCTAACTTCAGCTTCGTTCAACGGATTAACCACTCCGATCGGTCTGGATAAATCTCGAAACGTGGCTGGATTCGATAAATCCAATTCGTCAGATTCGTAATCAGCCAAAATCCATGGAAAGACCGGGTATTGCGAAAGATCATTATAAGTACGTCCAGCAATCGTATTCAACTATAAAAATTTCAAATTAAATAAAAGATGCTGCCTACATGCTTGAAATTCTTCATTAGGTCTAATTACCTGCATCAAATAATCGAAATTCGTAATCTCTCGATTCACCCATTTCTGAGTCAATCCCGAAGACCGTAATAAATCCGATGGCGATTTGTAACTATGATATAGTAAATTTGGAGGTCGTAGTCTCATCAACGTGTTGAACACGTTATTTCTCACCTGTACAAATTAAGTGCGTTACAAGGTTACCGATGGAATGAAAATGGAAACGCCACCGGAGTGACACTGATATCCATAAGGAAATACGACGATACGCGATCATCATAACGATCGCGATCGTTATAATTAATTGATATTATCGAATTAAAAACAATCGTGCTGCGTTGTAGCTCTACTTACTTCTTTATTAAAATTCAAAAAATAATTAGTTTGATCGGTTAGGAAAAATTCCAAAGCTGTTTTTCTCAAGTTGTATCTCCGTAAATATATTTCTCGTAGTTTATAAATCGACCACTGTAACATAATCAAATGCAAAAATTAATGTCATCGTTGGAATAGTTCTTTTCCTTCTCTTGGATCTTTCTGAACATGAGTAGGAGTGGTTTGGCCAATTTTGAAACTTCCTATTTTGATATTTTCACAAAATGTAATTTTTTAAAATTTAGAATGTTCATTTTTCTCAATACTCAAAATAAAAATCAAGAGTTTTTGAAAATTGAGATTTTACAACGAAACATTTTTTGAATAAATTTTCGAGTTTTGATTTTTTTCTGCTATAAATTTAGTCAAAGTTGAAACAATGTAATTTTGTTCCATACACAAAAATTTATTTAAAAAATCACTCGCTTATCTACTTTGGAAAAATCGATGCAATTTTAAATTCAATCTCAAAAATTTATTAGAAAATTATTTTGTACAGAAAATTCAATTTTTTCAGACAATGTTCCGAATTTTTTAAAAAATACAACACGTGAGCTTGGATATAGAAACCATCCTTAGGGGTCAAAAATTAGTTTTCAAGTTGACACTGATTTTATCTCAATTCTAAAAAACAATTTCGACTCCCAAGGATGATTTCTGAATCCAGGTTCACATAATTATGATAATTTCTCACAGTAAAAAAATCCAAATTATTAATTTTTTTTTCAACTATTCATTTTTGGGCAATATTTTGTGAAAATTTTTTTTGCACTGGGAATTTTAGAATTGAACATCGTAAAATCATTTCAAAATGTAAAAGAAATTGATTAATTATTACTCTGTTATGTTTTAAAAAATGAAACAACCCCTGTGTTGATGAAATATTATAAAAATTGAATAAAGTACCTACTTCGTAGAGCAATGGAAATTTTTTCATGAACTCTTTTCCAAAATGAAAAATTGGCACCAAGTCCAATCGAGGAATGTTAATTGCCAAAGAAAATAACCAAATATTTTTTTGATTTTTCATGATATTTTTTTTTTGAAAAATTAAAATGACATAAAAAAACGTACCTAATTCATAAAAAATTAATGTTCAAAAATTTTGAAAATATTGAACTGTTTTTTAGGCTTGATGAAAAAAAAATCAGAAGATTTTTTTGCAAATTGAAACCCAGGAAAATTTGCTCAATTCGTCCATTAAGAGAAAAGTTGTAAATTCTAAAAGTACAATAATTTTTGAAAAATTTGAGATTTTTCCATTACCCAACTGACCCAACACTTCAAAAGCTCTCTTTAAAATATTACGAAATTATTTTTTGAAATTTTTTTCTTAAAAAAAGCACATGATTTTTTTTGTTTTTGAATAGAATTAAACTGTAAATAACGTACTTGAAAAAAATCTCTTATTTTATTATAACTCAGTACAATCCTGGAGTTTTTCTGAACAAATTTTTTCAAGAAACGTAATTTTATTACAGTTTATTACGCACGAAAAAATTCTGATGCTTTTTTTGCCAAAAATTTGACCAATTTTATTCAACTGACATCTGTGGTGAGCTAAGTCATGAAAATAGTTGAATTTTTAACATGGAAATTTTTCAAGGAAAATGGGAAAGAAAGTCAACCAAAGAAAAAAAATTGAATCCATGCAAAAAAAAAACTAAAAATTGGTCATCAAAATTTTGTCATTCAAAAAAATTGAAAAGGACTCGACTAAGTATACTTTTGATAGTTTCAGACCTAAAAAGCGTAATGATTTAGGAAATTTTTAAATTATTTTTGTAAAAATTTGATAAAATATTAAAAAATTACATACAGAAATATTGGAAAATAAATTTTCCAACTTTAAACTGACTCTACTCTACATCAAATAAACCGAATTATACTTGGAATGACTTCGTTAGAATTTCAAGTAGGTACCTACTTATAGAGTAAAAAACTGAACTCGTCGTGCAAAAAACATCTGCCTTAAATTGTGACATCTCAATAAAAAAATTATCAAAATTTCCAACCAGTAATAAATTTTAAATTGAAACATCGAGATTAAGATATTAAAATTTTTTAAATCGAAATTTAAAGAATGCATAAAACTCACTCTAAATTTTTAAATACCTTACCAAATATTTTTAAAATCTGGTATTCTAAACAAGGTATACGTACTTTGAAATCATGTCTGTCGCCGTCTTCTTTGATTTGAGACAAGTCGTAAAAGTAGAAATTATTCGTCGTTATTTCTATTTTCCCCTTGATCACACTCATTAACGTGACCAATTCGCAATCACACGTGATGAGCAGTTTTTCTGTACCTTGGTTAACGTCCGATTTATTATCCAGTCTAAAAATCACCAAAAAAACAAGTGTTTTTTTATTTGGAAAATAATATCAGCGGTTAGAAAAAAATTTAAGGTCAATGTATTTTATTGGATAATTTTTTCATGTATTTTTTTTTTTGGCAAATCATCTTCTTTTAAAAATCAAAACAGAAAAAAAATTGTTTTGCTCTGTTTCATTTCCAAAAATTGTAAACATCTTCCTACCAAGGACTTTATTATCAAAACCAACAGCCTTCATTTTTTCACCATCAAAATCTCAACACTCACTCGCTTTCTTCCAACTGATTGACGATCAATTCAGCCTCTGACGACTGCTCCGACCCGGAGTCAGATTCGTGGCGTAACGCAGCCTGAGAAATATTCAACGGTAATGCGATCTCTTCTGATATTCTCATCTTGGACCATCCTAATGAACAAACAATATATGCAACAAATTAATTCACGTCTATATTTAACTACGATCTAATAAAAATAAAAAAATTAATCTATTTAAAACAAACCGGTTGGTTATATTGACTTAAAAACTAAATTACGTCGCTTTTACGAGTCAATTTCACATGAGCACATGACACGTTCAAAGCACACGCATATTTTACTCAAACAAGACTAGTTCTACACGCAGTACATGAATGAAATTTAGAAAAAAAAAATCACATTAGTTACATAAGCTCTTACAATACGATTACAACTAGGTACCTGTGTTATCGCGAAGATTACTAGCATCCTTGTGCGAGTCGAAATGTAGATTTGGTATCAATTTAAGCCGCATTCTGGAAAAGTTTTCATGATGGGATAATCTCCAATGGACTTCTTTAGGGCTGTGAAAAATAATATCGGAGTTTAGCATTCGTACGTATGTAAATATTTACATAGATCTACTGATCTGTCACCTTGCTTGTCCAAGTGACAATTATTTCTAAGCCAGAGGTATATGTAAATATTGTACTTATTAAATAAGAATTTTACACCAGGCGGTTTTGGATTTTTTTCAGATGGAATTCTCATTAGTTTTAAATATAGAGAGAGCAAATTCAACATAATTAATTAGGTGTACGTTTGCATCTACTTTTCAAACAATTATAATTTGAAATCAAGTGTCAAAATAAATGCAAATTACAAACTAGTTATTAAATTTTAAGAACTTTTTTTTTTCAGGCAATTCAGTTCAGAATAAAAACACGATAGTCGAGCCAAGTTTGAAAATTGTGGAGAAAAATGAAATTGCTATTCTTAGATTAAAATTTTAAAAAAGTACATAAAAATTAATTTTTTAATCATTTTTTCAAAAATATTGTCCTAGGACAAATAAATAGAGTGAGGTGGTTTTTTTGAGTCTATTTTACTGAATAAACTCAAACCAAAAATGAGGTCAGGTATTCTGATCTCCCCAATTTTTTTTATGAATTTTCCTTGATGATCTCTTCCCCATCCTAATTCTAGAGGGGGGAATTTTTGAGGAATTTCGATTTCCTCCCGAAGTACCCAACTTTGAAGTTCTTTTATAACTCGAGATCAGTTGTGCTTGGAGGAAAACTGTTATTGTGGTTTGAAAAGGAACTGACAGGAGATTCAGAAATTATAATCTCATATTGAAAAGCTCAAAGTTTAATTTTTTGTCATGAAAGGCCACCATTTAAAAATCCGAAAAATTACAATGAAGAACCTTTTTACTCCTTTTCCTAACCTAACATTTTTCAAAAAGGGCTCCTAACACTCCTAGAAACGCATGTGTCCTTCGATTGCACCCAAAATTTTAAAAAAAAACTGCAAAAAGTAAAGTAATATATCGATTTCTACTGATTCCAAGACGCTGAGTTCGAATATCTACTCAGTTTCAAGGTTGAAAAGAATTGGATTCCATTTTCAGATTAGAAAAAATTGCTTCGAATCACCTAAGTAAAGCTCGATCCATTTAAATGATTCGATTCCAAAAATCGTTTGTCCGGATTTGTCTGCATTTTTTTGGGGATTTCGTAAAGGCCCATTAAGGCAAAGAGGAGGAAAAATGATGCATTTGCCTTGAAAAACCCTGCAAAACAGAAAATTCAAATTCGTAGGTTTGGTTTGTGGTGTTTTATGGGTCAAGTCGTGCGAGGCATTTTTTGCTCGTTAATTTTTCCACAAAGAAATAATAATGAATTGGATCCTGATTCGAAATCAATTTTAGGTGGATTTGTTTCAATTTTGTTCAGTTTTTCCATCAGATTCTACTGACCCACCCCTCCCCCTCATCAGTTCCCTCGATAGTTGTTTTTTTTTAAATCAAGAAATCATTTGACGTGAAATTTTCTAGGTTTTTGAGGGTGCTAAGTTCGAATTTTTTACACATTTTTTGAATTTGATCCTTTGATGTTCCTCGGACATCAAATTTTGAGATAAACGTAAGTAAAAAAATGAAAATGGCATGAGGCACATTAATTCTCCCTTTTTGTAATTCAAGGACATTAATTTTATTAAATGCTAAAATCGAAAGTTTCAAAGCAAAAAAATATCATCAAGAAAAAATTCAACCAATTTTCAATTCATTTCAGAGGTTGGTCGGTCCAAAAATTTATTTCGGGTGCTTAAAAATTGTTCAGTGGTTCTAAAATTGCTTAGTAATGAACTGCCCAGGATTTCTATGATCTAATTCCAAATTTATTCCATTAAGTACAAATTTTTCAATTCTAAAATTTTCCAGTTTTGTTAATTTCAAGTAAATTATAATCCATATTGATTTTTTTCCAACAAAATCAGATGTATGGTGAAAGACATCTTAAAAACATTAATAAAAACTTTTTTTTTTAAAGAAATGTGATTTGAAAAAAATTTTTACATCGTTGGAATTGAGTTTAAAGAAATTTTTTTAAAAATTCAAGCTGGAAAAATGATAAATTACAGTAGAAAAAATTTCAAAGTTGAAAATATTTTAAAATAAAATTTTTTCCAACTTCAATTTATTTCTTCAATTTTTTCTTCAGCTTTATAAATTTCCAAACTATATTTTTTCCAAGTGCAAAATTTTTCCTAAATTTTTTTTTCAACTACCTTCATAAGCTTTTTCCAGAGAATCTCAAAGCATTAAAATATTAAAAAGTAGAGATCATTTTTGGGCTCCAATTTTTTTTTTGAAGCATCCATCCCTCAAAATCAAAAATATCTATGAATACGATTTTTTCGATCATTGAGAATTTCTCTCAATTACTTGGAGCAAATTATACTCGAAAAGAAAAAACCAAAATTTACATTTGAGGAAAGGATTCGACCTTGGATTGTTGAAAATTTTCAAATTTCTTACAATTTTTCTTACTTTTGTAAAACTTTTAATTGGAACATCATTTTTTCCACTGAAACTTCCAATTTTTTTGATACTTTGGGGACAGCACTCTACTCATTCTTCCCCTCAATTTAATTTGGCTCAAGTGATGCCACTTTTTCGATTTTGAGAATTTCTAGAGACACCTGTCTCCATTTTACAAATCAATAAATTTCTATGAAAATTTTCTTTTTTAACCATCGATATCATCAATTGAATCTCTACCAGTCTAATTCGACAACTCCATTATTGAAAAAAACTGAAATACGTAATTCATTTTACACTTCTGACCTAATTTTCAACACCATCATAGGCATCACTCGACTAAAAACCTTAATCACCCGAATCTCCAGCCATATCACTTACATAATCAATTCTTACTCCAAATACGCGAATATTCATAAAATCATAACAATAATTCGCTCTCATAAGCAGTCCAAGACCATCGACATCGGCGAAGAATGCAGAATACGCGGATATGTGTCCGTTTTCTGGCGCATAATCGTCCCAAACAAACGAAATTATTCGAGTTAAATCACTTTTTGGACACCGTTCGTTTGAGTCATTCGCCTCATAATTAATTCTTATCGCATAATCTAATTGTAAGGTAAATTTCAAACGTTTTGGCGACGAATTCTTCTTCCAAAGGGTAGTGGGACAATACGATGGGTATTTATAAGAGAAATTTTCAACAATTACGGCCAGTGTTGGAATATTCCTTTGACTTCTCGTATCATTTCTTTTAATTCGTCAGTTTAAATTTTTATTACATCAAAATGGTGTTCAAAACGGTAAGTCGATTTTTAATTTACATTTCATAGCTTATTTATTACCTACCAACATATATTCGCGATAATATCGATCTTTATCGTCATTCTGGGTGCAGCATCTTTACATTTTTTCCACTGTAAATTTTTTTCAAACGTATTTTTTTCCTATAATTTTAATACGAACAAAGATCATTTAAAAATTGTTTAATACCTGCATGGAAAAATACTCTAGGGTGTAAAATATCATTACATTTTTATGAGAATTTTTGATCTATGCTGGTTATTGAAAAACCACACGTAGCATATTTTTAATTGGGATTTTTTTTTTTCCAAAATCAAATACTGCTAAAGGGGTCTTCGTGCAACTAGAAAAATCATCCATACGTACAAGTTGACCCTCGACTTCATAATTTTCAAATCATTAAGCAATCTCGAGCTAATTTTTTTACGATTTTTATGTCAATTAAATAAATTATCTAAAACGATGTGAAAAAAATCGCCAAGATGGGAGAATAAAAATACATTTATGTAATATCTATCTCAAAAAACATCACCGATCTCGTAAATCGACTAAATTAAACTAGTTCCTCGACCAGTCTGCATTTTTTTGCTAAGAAAATCATCTTAAACTCGCTCATTTCAAGTTCATATCGCATTACCGAAACTTATTAACAAAGTGGAAGACCAAAATATGCCCAACTCGCTTCGATCTAATTACACATCAAAGGCCTTGCCATTTTGCAACCGTGATTAATACGTCTATCGAGAATTCCAAGGTCAATAGGAGGAATTCATTGATTTATTTCGATTTGCAGATCATCTCTGTTTTCGCCGCCATCACCATTATCGAAGCTGGTTTAACGCCTTTAGCATATTCTGCCTATTCAGCATACCCATACTCGTTGCCATTCGGATACCCTTACGGATTACCAGCTCCAGTTCCAGTCAAAACCATAGCTCCGGTAGCAGCACCTTTGGTGAGAGCTGTACCAGCTCCAGCTCCGTTCAGAGCTTTCCCTGCGGTTGCTCCGGCTCCCCTGATCAGATCCGCAATCCCAGCTCCGGTCGCTCCGATCGCCCCAGCTCCATTTGCAGCTGCCCCGGTTCCTGTAGCTGCTCCGGCTCCATTTGCTGCCCCGGTTCCTGTAGCTGCTCCGGCTCCATTTGCCGCTGCTCCGGTCCCAGTCGCTGCCCCAGTTCCCGTAGCTGCTGCCAAAATTGACTACGCCGATGCATATCCCCAATATCAATACGCTTACAATGTCCAAGATACCTTGACTGGTGATTCGAAAGCCCAAGAAGAAATCAGAGAAGGAGATATAGTCAAAGGAAGATACAGTTTGATTGAGGCCGATGGCAGCAGAAGAACTGTCAATTATTATTCCGATCCTTTGAACGGATTCAATGCAGTTGTCCAGAAAGAATTACCAGTCGTGGCTGCTGCTCCAATTGTCAAAGCTGCCCCAGCCATCGTATCGGTGTAATTTTTTTCATATTTCCAAATGATCTATGAAATTTCTGTTTTTTTATGTGTGAATATTTCACTATGTTTTGTTGATACAAACCTATAGGTATGTTTCCTAATACAGTCGTTTTTTTTTTAAAATACGATTTTATATTAATTTTTCTCCTATTTTATATCTCGAGAGTACCTTTACATGGATTATTTCGCACACTGTCTCGAGTTTTCAACCTTTTTGTTCATACGTGTGTATGAAAGTCTCAATATTTCGTAATTACGACCAGGAATTAACGAGCCACTTGTTTCCTCAGTCCAAGTGTAGGTTCGTTTTAACGTATAAATAACTTTACACGATCACGATGTGTTTTCAATACCTTTACGTACATCGATTTCGTGACCAAACGATCCGTGAATAGGTCTGAGGCGCTGATTTCAAGTTTAATGTGTGTCTTTGGAGAAGTGCTGGTGCGAGATTCGAGACAGGAGATCGACCTGTTTGCGGTTATCGAGTAATAAGGTAATTTATTCGTAGGTGTGAGGGTTTCTTAAAGTGTTTGGGTTCGAGTTTAGCTCGAAACGAGTTGGATTTTTTAAAATTGAAATTTTTTCTATTTTTTTTTTTTGCATTTTTAAGCATTTAAATCGAAAGATATTGACAAAAAAAAATTGTTTAAAAATAATCCAAGAAAATTACTAAACGTTGTAGGGTTTTTTAAAGAGTCTGGGTTCGAGTTTAGCTCGAAAGGAGTTGGATTTTTTAAAATTGAAAATTTTCAATATTTTTGGGCATTTTTAAGCATTTAAATTGAAAGATATTGACGAAAAAAAAATTGTTTAAAAATAATCCAAGAAAATTGCCAACGCCAAAAAATTGAAAATTTCCATCTTCGAATTCCAGTTACACAATTTTTTCACTTTCAAATTCGTCGACCTGTATTTCTCAACAGTGATAAATAATGCACTTCGCATTCTTCATACGTGTGTGTTTCGTTTTCATTTGAAATGCAACAGAGGAAGCGATTCGATTACATGGTTGATATAATGTGTTTAATATTCCATCGAGTACCAAGACCAACTAAAGTGAGTAGGTTTGTTGCAGTTGTCAAATACCACAATTTTATTGTTCGTATGTGTTGAATAAGAAGACTACCTCACCTACCTATACTCTCGTTGTATTTCACGTAAACATACAGACGAATACCTACGTTTGCGTTGCTCGTTGATAATTAAAATACGTACAAGTGTTTGGTATGCTGGCTAATTCTTTATTAATACTTATAAATTCGAGTAACCTAATTATATAATGGAAGCCGAATTAATACTTTCTATGGGCAATGGGCAGCGAATAAGTGACGAGGTGTTGATTAATTAATAAATATACGTGATTCATTAATTTTTTGGCAGCCAACGGAAGTTACGGATTTTTTAATTGGAGAAAAAGAGGGAAGTGTAAATCGAATGATCGAAAAATTTTATATTTTTTTGTAGACTTTGAATCAGTGAAAAAATACTGAAAAAAATCAGAATTGCAGCAAAAGGAAAATCAACAAATTTTTTGATTTTCATTCAAGATTTTTTCTGATTTTTTCCATAGAATTTCACCGATTGATTAATTTTTTTTTTGGATATTTTACTTTCACCGATTTTCTAACAATTTTTTCAGAGATTCCCTTCAGTGATTTTACTACTGATTTATAAATGGGAGAGTGCTGAAAAATTTGGAATTTGTAATACATCCTAAGAAAATTAATTTTCTAAACCTGAAGGTATTTTTTTACCAAAAAAAAAGAAAGAAAAATCAGCTCTTACACGTTTAAAAAATGGATCCGTTTTTTTTTCAGGTGAAGGAGGGAGTGGAGAAGGGAATTGTAATTTTTTGGATAGGGAGAGGTAAATTCGATCTTTCTGATTTCGGATTTTATGCAATTTACAAAAACAGTAGAAAAAATTAAATGATAAATTGAATGACTTTTTAAAATAAATATATAGGTACATCAAATTCGGACTTCGAGATATTTCAATGTTGGTCGAAATGCAGGTACTTAAAATTTGAACATTGAACTGATTTCTCACAATTTTAAATTTCTGATTTCAGAATTGATGCATTTTAGATTTAGAACATACCGAATTACAGACCAAGGTTTTTTTCAACACCGACCAAGGTTGGTGAAAATTTATCACATTAAATTTATTTAGGTACAACAGAAATCAAAGAAATGCACAACTATTCCTTTTTATTGTGTTCTTTAAATTTTAACCTTAGGTAGGTGGGTTCAAGAGTGAGTTGTAAAATGAACTTTTTGAAGGAAAATGAGGATTTAAAAAAATTCCCACCTTTCGGCGAACATCTTGCGAATATCGTTAGTATTTTGATGAAAAATTTCACCAGAAAATTGAAAAAGTTCTTTTCAAGCTGTGCAATTTTTTTAGGTGGAGTCTCAAAAAGGCCACAAACCTCAAAATTTGAAGGTTTATTTTTTCCCAATAATTTTTGGGGCATTCGGAACGTAGTTCAATTTTTAAAACCAATTTTTAAAGTTTTCTGTGAAATTTCAGATTGATCAAATCCAGAACAGAAATCAAAATTACTTATTAGGGTTTTTTTGGGGGGGAGGGGAGGGGGGAGTGTAAGATATTGATTCCCATTTTGGCAAAACTTCGCATCAAAATCTACGATAAAATTGTGAGCGATTTTTTGGTATGTACTTGAGAGTGGTTCTTAAAACCCAGTTTCTTCAGTTTGTTTCGTCAATTCTTTGCAGAAATTAACAAAAAGAAGCTAAAGTTTTTCAAAGATTATTGAAATCTTCAAAAATATATTCCAACTAATGATTTTTTTCGAAGATTTTCTAAAAATTTAAATTTGAAAATTAAAAATTTCACGTCAGATGCTTGCTTTTCTCAATTATTACTAATTTAAAGGCTAATTTTTGATTAAAGCAAGATTCTGCGACCTTATGATTCAAAAATTGAAGATTTTCTCAGAAATCGTGAAATGTAAACCTGGATAGGTATAGAAACCGCCTTGAGGGTGAAAAATTGGTTCGAGTTGACACTGATTTTGAGCCTTTCAAAAAGTGATAAAATCAAAAGAAAATCTCATTTCTGACCCCTCCACATATGTTTGGTTCTTGCTCATTTTTGAAAGTAAATTTCAAATCTTCGTAAAATTTTTCTCATATTCTCGCACAATATTTTCAAAAAACAAGTAAAATTAAAACTCATTTCTGAGATAATTTTTAAAACTTATCTCAAATTTTTAAAGAAAACTCGATAAAATTTCACGAAAGCAGCATTCAGAAATTTGAATTATTTTTTAAAGAAATGTTTGGACGATTTCAGAATTTTACAATAGTCCGTATCTTTAGTCAACTCCCAGAATTAAAATAATAAATTCACGAAAATAGAAGGATCCATTTTTAGGAAAAAAATCTTCATAAATCTAACCCATCACACTAGAATTTAATTCAAGTTCAAAACTAAAGAGGCTCTAAATTTTGAAATTTGAAATAAGGGCCTGAATTACGTATACTGATGAAATAGTAAATTTTTACCAACCAGGTGAATCAAGATTCAACGTGGCATGTCATGGAAAGGAAACTCATAAAAAGTACCAAATACAACTTCAAAATTTAAGGAGAAAATGATTTAAAAAAAAAAAAATGATCAAAACATCAGAATAAATTTTTGATGAAATCTTTTTTCCATAGCAAACTTTAAAATTAAATGGATCTTGGAACCTAAAAAATGAGAGTTTACAAAATTTAGTGGCAAAAATTGAACAATTCTAAAAAAAATGTTTTACTAATGGTCGCGATACTCGTTTTGAAGATTTTTAATCGAATATTAGAATGAAAAAGGAAATTATAACTTTAAAATAATTTTTACTCCTCTATTTTTAAAACGACACTGAGCTCCTACAATTTTGTTAATGGATAAAAAATTTGCATATTGAAAGAAAATTTGGGCAATTTACCGAAATCTTACCATTTCCATATACGACTGATTTGCTTTCTAGATTTTTCTAAATTCCAATGCTTCTACATAATTTTCCATTTCTTCAATGTTGAAATCCGAATCAATTTTTCAAAAATTCCATTCCTGTCTCTTTTTCTGTACCTTTTTCTCACAAATTTTGAAGGGGGCAGAGCAAAATTGAATATTTTGATGAATTTAATAAAACCATCGAAAAACATTCACCGTTTCAAACACTTGATAGGTGACGCTAATTATTCATTTTCTATCGACCTTCTAATTACCAAATAGAATAAGCAATTTGTAAGAGTGATTATGGCCCTGTCCGAGATTATTGGGAAATAATCTTGGGCTATGGTGTGATGGCAACCCTGCGAGCAAATAGTGGTTGATCGACTCGCGATTCAACTTGCGATCGATCGAATCAGTCCTTTCGAAATCTCCTCGACAGCTAGGTCAGGCTCAGCACGGTTTTAAGGCTCAGGTCTCGCGCGTGTTTCACCAAGTAGGCTAAAGCAGTTTGTCGAAATTGCAATTAATTCGTAGTCGCCTCCGAATTTGCTATTTCTCTTCCTGCGTACCCCGAAACCCCGCGCGGTCCACACGTTCAGCAAAATTCGATATCGCGAGTTAATTGTTCCGAATTAATACGCGATAATTTAGACTAATCGTTCGCGATAATTACTTTGTATTTTTACGCCGCTTGTACTCCTACTCGCGCCCAAATACAACATTATCGCGTACACCCGTTCAGAAACTTGTGTCCTTTATTTTACCCAAGCTGCGAGCCCGGCCTTCCGTCCGCGCAGCCCAGCCAGAAATATAGGTACACGATAATACGTCGCGCCAAATTCGGTTATTTACGCCGCTCATCTTGGTGCCGTCGTCGGTTCTCTCAGCGCCGCTCTGTGCTCGTCGTCAAAATCATCAGCCGAAGAGACACATCCGGACACATCGCTGGAACCGCCGCAACCACCAATATCACCCGGCAACCCCGAATTTGGGCTCCGTACGCGACAGTAAAGAAGGGCCGGGGGCAGCCCTCAGGATCCACTGCCCGGAGCGTTCATTACCAAGCTCCCCGTGATCGTGCGAGATACGGCCGCGAGATATTCCCATCTTTACATATTGGCGCCCGAACCACGCGTGTCTTAATTTATGCCTGCAGATCGCAACTGCATAGGCCACTAAAAGCGGACAGCGGGGCCTTAATTGGCTAAAAACGGAACCCCCGAAATTCGCTGTGCGACCAGCCAAATTTCACCCTTTGGTATGTACGTAAATAGCCTGAAAAGAAAAATATTAACGTAAAATCATCAAACGTGAATACTTTTCATATTTTTCCATCTATTTCTAACGTAAAGATTAAAATTTTCGATTTAATATGTCATAAAATTCGAATTTCGATCTCTAGATTCGTAAAAATCCAATTTTCGATCTCTAAATTCGATCATTTATTCAAAATTCATCTCATTCAGTCAAAAAGAAAATATATTTACGTCCTAAAAAATCGTAGATAAATTTTCGCCAATTTTGATATATTACATCTCAAAATTTAAATATTCAGAAAAATATCCATTTTCGAACAAAAAGATACTTTTTATTTTTGGTTTAGCCCAACCTGATCAATTCTTTTTCCCTCTAAATCTGTAACAAAGCGCAAATGGTCAAGTAAAATTTCCCGATTCAGATTCAAGGCTGTACCATCTCATTAAAATTCAAATCCCTTTGAAATTCGATAACAAAAAACGTTCCAAATCTTAAGTCCAGGTACAAGCTTACAAAGGCACCGCCTATCATTAATATTATTTTTTCGAAAATCCGGTCCATTAAATATCAAAATTTGACATTTCGGCACACTTTCAATTCTTTATTTTAAATCTTATTCTTTAGAAAACAAAAATCAACTAGACATTCTGTCTACATTTCGGCACATTATCTCATCCGGCCTATTATTTTCAAAATTTTTAAAAATCGATTAATCAAATATAACCTGTCACAAAACGTTTCGATTTCCGGACCAAACAATACACCTTACGATCACATTTTGGTACGCAAAAAATCACCCCATTATTTTCCAAAACGATTAAACAATCAATAAATTTCCGACCAATTCTTACATTTTCGAATCGTGTCAATCAAAACCAAAAAACCGTTTCGATACTACGCACTAAATTTCGCACTTTTGATCACATCTTAACCTACTTTCGTATCAATTCACAGCCTTATTAAAATTCTATTCTTTTGAAAACACAAAACCAACGGAAACAAGATACAAACGTTTTGACACTTTCCATTATTCTTTTCAAAAAATCTGTCAACTCAAAATCAATTAATTATCTAAATTCTCCAAAATCCTTTGTACTTTGTAAATCCAAAATATAACTTTTCGGACCATATAAAATCATCCCATTATTTTTAAATTCACGAATTTCCTACTTGACGGCTATTACCAAAGACCCCTATAATCCCTTTTGCGCGAAAAACGTAACGGCCAACGAATCATCCAAGGTCAATTACGAAAAAATCGTGTCGCTTTCTCTTTTAATAACGCCGCCGATTCTTACAAAAAATCACTGGCGTCTTCACCCCATTGAATTAAAAGGAAACGACACAAACGGTCGGCTGGAACCATTCAGCCAATTACTACCGGACCGAATTCCAACTCATCGCATCAAGGGAAACCGGACAACGACAATACCGATTCATTTCAAACACAAGCTTACGCACCTTGTGAATAAACCTCGAACACGTCATCTCAGAAGCAGCCAACGGACGCAAATAGGCAGCAACGGAAGCCTACCCAAGCTACCTACTTCATCACGTAAACTGCTAATCTGAATTTTTTCTCAATTACAGCGCTGCAATTACTAGTAATTACAGCCTAGAAAACATTCCCTGTCTAAATTCTCCTGTTTCTCCTTAATTTCCCCATCTCTCTTCCTAAATACCTTGAAATACTGCAATCAATAATTCTAAAAAATTGCGACAGTACGTGGTACAACGACAACTGCAATTTTCAGCGATTCTGATACGCAGTACTTCCCTCGACCTCCCCACTGAGACGGCACGAGCTATACGGCAACTTCAGTGTACCATCCTCTTACCCCCCGCAAATATTTTCAATCCGCTGCGACAGTACGTGTAAAACGACGACTGCAGCTATCAATTCAATTTTTTATTTCAGCTTTTCGATCCCAGCTACAACAGCACGTGTACTCGGCGACCGTAGCTTCAAAATTTTCTTCTTTTCAAATTTCCGCGACCTAGAAAATCAAAATTTAAATTAAAACATACATCAAAATTTTCGAAATCGGTTTAAAAATAGGATAACACCTGCCTACAAAATATAGCACGTCCACACGACTGCTACTTCAAAAATTCTCTTCTTTTCAAATTTTTTCGACCTAAAAAATTAAAATTCGGCTGGATAACAACCAAAATTAATCAAATATCTAAATCGCGAAATAAAAAACTGAAAATTCATAAATCCGCGACGCGTAAATCAAAAATGAATCCACCTGATTCACCCGTCACCCCGAGACACTCTACAAGAGCCTCAACTTCGATTTACAAAAGACCACCAATACCGCTCGCGGCAACCACGACTTCGAAAACGAAAAGGAACTTAAATTCAACTTTTGAAAAAGAGATGAATATTCCTAAAAATCCACCAATAGGATCGTTTGAAAATGCCCCACCTCCCTTCGAGGCAGGGATCCAAAATCTGAGTGCGGACGCCACCCCGCAAGTCTCTCCCATACTGGAAGACAATAATGCGTCGTGTGCAGATCCGACTCAAAACGATCTCTCTGTAATTACGAACCCGCTAGATAAGACTATCATACCCACCGAAAATGAACCTAGTGTTCAAAACTCGTTGACGAATTACGTACCTCAAGTGAACAGTGGCTTAGCTCCCTTCACCTATGAAAATCGTAATAATGGCGCCTTCCAGCTCCCTACTGTCAATGCACACCTCATTAACCCTATAACTAACCAACCTAACGAAACTCAAACTGAACATGTTGAATCTCAACCAACTGTAACTGAAACTCAACAAAATACTGAAACAAAAACTCAACCCATAACTGAAACTACGTCTGAACCCCCCCTTGAAGGAACTGACTTACTCCAAATAAGGGAGGCAATAAGGACGACCCAAAATAACCAAAAAACATACGAAATTTACATAAACTCGAAAATGAACGACGTCGAAGTAAAATTTGACGACATAAGAATAAAAAACGAGGTGGCAGAGAAGAAAGTCGAAGCTGTAATGGCACACGTGAACCATTTAGTACAATTTTCAAATGAGGCACGACCTGAATTAGACAAAATTCCCCAAATTGCGAACATTGTAAATAGACAAGCTGATAGACTCGAAGAAACGGCTGCTCACCTTTTGGAAAATCAAAACATAAATTCATTCAAAATTCACAATTTACAAACTCGAGTCTCTCATATCGAAAATTATGGTCCGGTCCCAAGCCAAAATTCGGACATGAAAAATTTACCCCTAACCATTCGAGCACTTACAGATGGTGGTATCGTATTTAATTGGGACAACCGCCATCACCCTTTCGATTTCATTGATAAATTTGAAAAATATTTAAGAAACATAAAAATGAATGGGTACGCCAAATGCCACCTATTTCGAGGCTGTATACAAATTCCCAACAAGAAAATTTGGCTAGAAACCCAAGACAAAATTGAGTGCTACGAAACCCAACGTGAAAATTTTATAAAAGAATTTTGGAATAAACAAGCCCAAAGGCAAACTCTTGAACATTTTAGACTAAAAACGGTAGTCCAGACCAACAGTGATATAGCCAACCTGTGTATAAAATGGCACGACACCTTAAACAAAATTTATCTTTTGACCACAGAAAAAGAGGTAATATCTGAAATGCTAGAAAAATTACCCTACGAAATTCATTGCAAATTTTCGATTTCGGAACAAACTAATTTATCTGAATTTATGCAAAAAATGCAAGAAATTGCATTCTCAATTGATGGGGATGAAACTAGACTCAAGTTTACAAAACCTAAACAATCTAGATACCCCCAGCAAACATCTACCGCAAAAAGGCCATATGAAACGAATATACGGCCTGGAAATAATGACAAAAATAAATTTCCTCAACAAAATCGTATCTATAGGATACCCAAGAAACAATATGAGGAAATGATGAAGAAAAAACAGAATGACAACTCGACTCCCAAAAACAATGACTACCCCAAATTTGACAAAAAACCCAAATCGACTTCGAACCCCGCACAACCTCCGCCACCCAAATCAGAGAATCCACCGGTCAATAAAATCGACGAGGAATTACACATCGCCGATACAAGCGACGACGAATACGTATTATACCAGGTAGACTCTGAATCAGCCTCCGAAGGGGAGGGGTCGGGAAACGAAGAAGACTAGGTGGTAATGGGCAACCCCCTAGTCCCGCTGCAAAGAAACCACCCCCTGATCTTCCGATACTCGATGAATACGAGCCCATAGGGGATGGATTCGCCCATTTTATCGGAACTATGAGAGCAAAAGACCGACTTAATCTACCCCCCTACCTAAAAGGACAAATTTCGATGTCAAATTTAATACAAGCCTTGACTGACGCGAAGCTTACTAAAACAAAAGTACTACTTTGCATAGGTCAACGCGAACTAAATTACATGAAAATTCCCTACGAAGCAATTCATAAAATGCTTCTCAAAATTCTAAATCGCATTTTCGAAATGGGCGCAACGAACATCATTTTACTTTTCCCCCTCCTAAAACCACGCAAGCCTGATGACCGAAACGTCAGTTTGCGCAGATACATTCGATTCAGGCAAATATTTGCAAAATTCACTCAAGATAGACGCATCACATTCTGGCGACGCCCGGCAGAATTTTTCATAAAGCAAGAGGTATCGGAGACTTTTGCTGGAAAAACATTCCAAAGGCCCGCCGCAGATAAAAATCTGAATATGTTAGCGGACAAATCAAAATTCGTTTTCGCGGAAAAAATTCAAACATATTTTATGTCCATCAAAACATATCCTGACATTTTGAAAATTTTAAAAGAAGATTTTGACGACCTAAATAAAACAAATCAAGAAACTGACATCAAGGGCCCAGTAAAACAAATTTTCGATTCAAATTCAAAAGCTTTCGAAGAACTTATGAACCCCAACAATTTTTCGTTTAAGCCCGAAAAAATTTTACCCTCCCAAATACGAAAAAATCAAGACATCTATAACAAAAATTCAGGAAAATCCTCAAAAATTCAACCCAAATCATGACAATTCTCCCACCCCGGACATAAAATCAAAATTTTCGGACTCAAATAAGAAAATGCAACCATATCAAAAAATTAAAGTTCCCTTAAATCACATTGAAAAAATCGACTCTGATCAAAATTTAGAAAAGGAACTCCAAAATGAAAATTTTGAAAAACTTACCTCTTCGGATAAAATCGCTCCTCCAATTTCGGACAAAACTGTCGATATCTCGGATTCCTCTGACTCTGAAACAGAAAAAGAAGAAAACCAAAAATTAAATACCATTGATGCAATTGACAACATAAATAAATTACAACACAAAATTGACCCTATGATAAAAAATCAAATAATTTCGGAAAAAACTGAAGATCCCACCTGTGCCATACCTTTATTGATCGAGACCAAAACATACGCGGCACAATTAGACACAGGTGCCCTCCCCAACGTCCTCTCTCATGGTACAATAGAATTATTGACTCGAAACTGCCCTGAATCGGTAAAATACATCCCTTTATCCCGACCTGTAAACTTGAAAGTCGCCGACTCACGAATTGTACGTACTATGACACATCTTGTACAAGTGACATTTCAATTCGGCGACATCGTAATGTCAATGCCTTTCTACGTAATCGACATAGCCTCCCCCCTCTTCATCATAGGCAGGCTATCTATGAAAATCCTAAAAATCGAAATGAATCAAGGCGAAAGCTACGCTCATTGTACGCCAAATGGGGCAGAATATCGCACCATTTTACCATTTTTAACAACAGATGAATACCAAGGCGTAGAAACATTTGCAATTGAGGTAGAAAAAGAGTTCGAGCATGAAAATGCCCAATTGTATTACACAAAGACTCATATCGCCAAATTCACACAACTAGACGATGACGAAAAAGATAACGGCCCTGAATTATTTTGCAAAAAATTACGAGCTGATTTAATGGACGCCATACAAAAGGGATGGATCACCCAAAATGAAGCTGATGACGCCTACAATCAATTAATCTTATTTTCTGACTGCTTCAGTCGCTATCCTGGCAAATATACTGGCGACGAAGTACATTTCAAATTTATTGACGGAAACGGACATCGTGAAAAATGGAGAGGTGAAAAATACAAACCTTCTCGAAAATTAATGGTCCAAATTAAAAAAGCCATCAAAATAATGCTGGCACTCAAAATCATACAACCTTCAAAATCTCCCTATATAAATACAACTGCTCCCGTTGTGAAAAAGAATGGTGAAATACGTTTGTGTCTAAACGCAGACGAACTGAATACCTGGCTGGAAAGACTCCTCACCGAGCCGCGTGAAATCGAAGGTATTATCCACGGCACAAATGCTAAGTGGTTTAGTACACTTGATTTCGTATGCGGATTCTGGCAACTGGTCTTAAGCGCCGAGTCAAGACAATACACTGCGTTTCAAATAGACGGTCAAGTCTATGAATTTCTCCGAATGCCCTATGGAATAAAAACGGCCTCGGCGGAATTCATAGAAATGATGAACAAAGTATTTCCCGACGACATCGAGGGCGTACAAACTTTTGTAGACGACCTACTTATCACGGCTGAAACATTCCAAGAAATGCTAGAAAGAATAAAGAAAGTACTTTTGAAAATTAGGGAAAATGGCCTAAAATTAAATCCCACAAAAACAAATTTATTCAAACAAGAAACTCAACATCTCGGCTATACTTTGGCAAAAAATGAAATTGGAAAACAATCAGAAAAAATCCAAAAATTTGAGGCCTTCAAACAAAAATACACCAAAAAAGGAATTTTTAAGCTCTCGGAAATCAAACACATTCAGACCCTCACAGGCTTAACTGGCCTCTACAGACGATTTATTCCAAATTACCAACAAATTTTGGCACCTATTTATAAATTAACCGAAAACAACGTTCCCTTTGTATGGGGCCCAGAACAACAAGAGGCCTTTAGACAGCTCGAAGCAGAATACAAAAAAGACTTTAAATTAACACCTCCGGATCCAAAATATGATGTATATTTGGACACCATGGTAACTGACGACGCAATGAACGGCGTATTATATCAGGTTATCAACGGCGCCGAAAATATACTCATGTTCACGAGTTACGCTTTTAGACCCCATCAAAAGAAATACACGATCGTAGATAAAGAAATGCAGGCACTAGTAACCACCATACGAAAATTATCTTTTTGGCTCCATGGACAAAAAATCCACATTCGATCAAATTTGAAACCAGTAGTCCATAAATTCGAGACCCTAATGCATACACACCGTAAGGCAGCAGGCTGGATCACCGAATTAAATGGCTACGACCTTACTTACGACCTAAAATCCAAAAAATCACTTTATAAAATTTCGGCTCCCGAATTAACCCTTTGTGCAATCGAGGCCCCCTTAGAGGCCCTAGTCCATCACATCGACTGCACCCAAATTCAACCCTACGCTGTCGAATTTTCGGAATGTTCAATAAAAGATTTATTTTACTATTTGGAAGAAATTCATACTTTTCAAAAAGAAGACCCTGCTTGCAAGAAAATCACAGAACTTTTGGAAAAAGACCCTCAAAACGTAAACAAAATTATAAAACGACAGCTTGCTTGTGGCAAAAAATACAAAATTGAACAAAACGATCGAAAACAAGATATCCTACTAAGAACCTATGAGGACGGCAGTGCAGTACCTGTATTGCCAAAGGACCTCTTTTATGACGTCGTAGATTATCTCCATGACGCGTATGGACATGTGGGTCCAGGCAAACTTGAATTAATTTTCAAGCGCCTGTACTACTATCCAAATGCAATGAAATATATACGCGAAATTTCCAACGCTTGCATAATATGCAAGGTAAATAAAAACTACGCCATGAAAAAGGTCCTAGAATATGCCCAAATTGAAGCCTACTCCATCGGCGAAGTAATATCAGTCGACCTCTACGGCCCAATTACCAACCCCATAGATGAACCTAGAAATTTAATCGTAGCTAGGGACGTATTTACTGGACGATGTTGGATTGAGCCCCTTGAGGACCCTAACGATTATTACGTCACAAAAAAGATGAAATTCATCATCAAAGATATTCAAAAACACAACGTGAAAATCAGAAAAGTCATAAGTGACAACGGTTCAGTTTTTACATCAAAAGCTTGGGCTACTCTTTTGGACTCCTTCGGCATAGTGAGGGGCCTTACCTCCAGCTTTAATCCCATGTCCAGCTTGGTCGAAAGAACGATGCGAATTATTGGTGATAAGCTGAGGATAAAGCTCAACACTTACCGAGATACTCAAAAAACTCATTGGGGATGGGACGAATTCGTTAGAGACATCCAAAACGAAATAAATAATACCCCCAATAAATATCAAATTAAGCCCAACGAAGCCTGGGGAATAACAGACAACATCTCAGAAAAAATCCCCACCAAAGAAGCCCCCACCAACTTTCGATACGAACTCAAAAAGCTTCAGGAAAATCAAGCTAAAAATGAACCAAATTCGACGACATCCGAAATTTTGTTATCTAAAAAACTTCCTCCGGACAAAATAATGACCGATGAAAATGGCTATGCAACCATCACCGCAGATGGAGCCTGCTCCAGAAACGGTGACACGGATGCAATAGCCGGAATCGGAATTTGTTTTCACCCAGAGAGTGAAGAAAATGTAAGTGAAAGAATTCAAATTCAAAATTACCCAATCTCAAACAATTTGGCCGAATTACAAGCTATTAAAGTAGCTATGCAAATAGCTCGCTTTAATGAGCTCAAAAAAGTAAAAATTGCTTCCGATTCAAAATATGCAGTAAATGCAATAAATGTGTACAGTAAAAATTGGGAAACTAATGGATACAAAAATGCAAAAAAGAAACCTGTACACCATAAAGACCTTTTCGAAGAAATTATAAAAATGGGTACTGAATTTAAGTCCTTTCAATTATACCATGTGAAAGCTAGAAAGCTTGATCATGCGAACATAATTGCGGATAAATTAGCCAAAAAGGCCGTCTACACATGCGAATTAAAAAATCAAAAAATAGAAAAAATGACGCATAGAGAGGCCATAGAGGCTTATATCCGCGAACGACGCAGAATTCAAAGAATTCAAGACGAATATTCTTTCAATAAAACTCACGGCGACCCCACCCCCCTCAATCCTGGCGACATGGTCATGGTCACAGAACACCAAAATCAAAGAAATATTGACCATTCATCAAAATTATTCCCCAAAAAACATGGACCCTTCATCATAAAACATCGCGTCACTCCAAACACCTATCTTGTTGCTCGACTTGAAGACATCGAAATGGAAGACCTCAAAAAGCATACTGTAAACATTCGACAACTCACCCTCTTTTTGACCAAAGAGCAAATTGATTTTTTGAATAATGACGCTACCCTTAAATCAAAACTACAACATAAAACTGTTAGAGAAAAAATCAAAGAATTTTTGGAAAAACGATTCGAAATTGAAAACGACCTTAACAAAAAAGAACTCGAAAAAACAACGATTACAGTATCCGATGACGTCATTAAAAAGCAAGCGGCCGCACAACGAGCGGAACGGCTTGCAAAGCGGGCAAAAGAACAGGAAAATTTCCTACCTAACCCCCCTGACGAACGTTCAAAAAATAGGAAGAAATTCGACCAACTGCAACCGAAATTAAAAAAGACTAAAAAAACCGACGACCTCGCCAAACTAGAGGAGACAATAGACAAGGCCGCCGCCACCAATAAACGAAAGTCTGAGATTAAGGATAAAGCGAAAAAATACATTGAAAAACGTGACAAAAAGCCAGTTCTAGGAAACGACAATAACCTTCCCCGTCGTAAACGAGGAAGACCCAAAAAACTACCACTGGCTCTTGCAATGCTAAAATACATAAACAATGACGAGAAAGAATACATTGCGAGAGCCTACGAAACTGACTAGTTCGACTAAACGATCCTTTGAACACCATATCTAACTACAATAAACCTGTCAATATCCAAAATCTTCAATACAATAACCAAACCGAACTAGCGCCAGTCCCACCCCCCTTAGATAACCAACAAACGAAACCAGATCCATCCAAAATCACGAAAGCCAATCTGTTCTTTTTGTAACTCCGTAAGAGCAAGTTCTCGACTTCTCCTTCTCGTAAAATCGCGCATTTGCAGCCATTTCAATTTCAGACCGTATTATTTTTTCGTTTTTACATCTTAATTACCTCCTCGATCTTGACAATTAACTACTACCGCGAATCAACTGACCGATCGTATGCTAATTTCATGTATATTCTTTCGATTTATTTGTCATCTCGTCAACATTCTCGCTAATATTTCAACAAATAACCACCATCTCACCGACCTCGCCAATTCCAATCTACTCGTTTCTATTTCGTCGACGTCGAATATATTGTAAGTACCACTCAGAAATACCTAGCTGATTTTTCGCGATTTTTCCCTTTATTTTTTTTTATCATTACTATTGCTTGAATAGTGCAACCGGCTTGATGGACAAAAACCATCCTAAAATAACCATAAAAATAAAAACTTTTTGGCTACTTAAATTTTTAAACTCTTTGGCAAGTGACAAAACTATTTCGGAAAACATATGCAAACCATGCAGAATAAAAATTCCGCGTCTTATTACGACAGAAAAACCACCGTCGCGCAAGCAGAAAACAAGAAGTGCTCGATGCAACAGTACGTGTAAACGACAACCGCATTGAGCAATTCTACATTTTCACGCGACGTCAAAATTTTTAGAAAAATTTGTAAACATAATTGTGAAATCAGATACTGTAACAGTACGTGTACACGACGACCTCAGTAAATGGCTGCACAATTACAAAAAAAAAAATGAATTTCAAATTCCAAAATATCAAAATTCAACACTTTCGAAATCTGAAAAATATACAAAAAACTCAATAAATTTTCTCTTGACCACGACAGTACGTGTACAACGACGACGGTGAACACGAGAAAATAAGACAAAAAAACGAGCCGACGACATCATTCAAGCAATATGCCAAAAAACCTCCCATGCTTACAATAAAATCAATTCATAGGCGGTAATAAACGGCAACCGCACATATCCGATCAAAATGAAAATTTATCACACGAAATTCAAAAAATAGAAAGAGAAAAGAAGAAAAACCACCTTCATAAAAATAAAAAAATCAAACATTCGAACCATTATCAAAAAATCAACAATCACACTCAAAACTCGTCACACTTCGATAATTCGACAACATCTAAAATCAAAATTTTTTGGCAAAAAATTCGAAATTCCATTATTCAAAATTTTCTCCCTCACTTTCTAAAATTAATTCGATGAAGTACCACGATCACTCGAAATCAACCGTGATCAGACAAAATTATTCAAAAAATTCGGACAAGTTTAAACATCACATAAATCAATGAATATTGACTCCGACCAAACCACACATTTACCCCCTATGAATTGCATAAAATAACACGACGCTATAATCAGAAATCTGATTGCTACATGGAAATTATCACCAACCGGCAGAAAATAATTCCACGCACCAATCAGACGCACCATTCTTAACCCTTTAACCCCTGGGACCGCACAAATGCTCATTGCCAATTCATAAATTGCTAATACACGCCGTAAAAAATCCATACTCGAACACTCAGCGCACACTGACACTTTCCAACACAGACGAAAATCCAACAACTCAAGAAAATACATGAAAATCAAAAATAGATTTGGAATAAATACACGGTCGAAATTATTACCCACATATACATTCGTTCAAACCTGACGTCAAGATAAAAACCAATACGACGCCATCAAAATTCAAAATCTTCAGATATCTCTTGAATCCAAAAATAAACCATTTATCAGAAAAGAAATCGAAACCGACGACTTGGAAAATACCACCCGCTGAGTGTAACGAGAATAATCTGCACACAACTCCAACGCTACGTACCACTCCTCCCCGCTCACTCCTTAAAAACGTTCATACGTAACCGGTGAATTGAATAAAACGACGTACGAAAATAAAACCTGATAAAAATTATATAGAAATACACGCATCGCCATATTCAAAATTTTCTATTTCAAATTTCACTCTCTGTTTTGATTGTATTCTCTCTCTCTTCTTTTTCATCTTCTCTCTCTTTCTCCCTTTCTCTCTCTTCTCATTTCTTTTCTTCGACTTCCCGTCGTCTCTACCGTTTCACAATTTGCAACGTTCCCCCCACCGCAACTACTTCCACATCTAGCAACGACTACGCTACACTCACACACACAAGTTCGACAACATAAACACGTCGCATCTACCCCAATTCACCGGCCACGCGAGCGACCTTCACAAAAATGCACCGCCTGACCGATTAACCCACTACGCTTCATTATCAATGAAACGTCGCAACCATTCAAAAAACGCTCTATCTTATCTAAACCGATGCGACATTTCTAAGAATACCAACGACCGTCTAATCGCTCCATTTTACTTTCGCTTTTTTTTTTTCTCTTCTTCCTTTTTCATCCATTCAAACACCCTCGTTCATTGACCTATCTTACGTTCATTGGAAAAATACGTACCCAAATCTACATTTCATGACCAATAAATTATTAAAAATACACTGCGTATGACAAAATCACATCATCTTTCGATCTCAAAAATAATACGATACATTAATGAATAAAATACAAATACTTTCTCCCTTTCGATCTCAAAATAATTTCAAAATACTATCTTTTCGATTTCAAAAATAAATCAATGCTGCAAAAACTTCAAAATATCCATAAAAAATTATGACTTCGATCATCAAAATTAAAAAATACAACATACGCTACAATCTCGATCACAAAAAACAATCCCCTTTCCAAAAATTAATTAATATCTCTAAAATTCAAATTCCAACCACAAAATTCTAGCGAAGTACAAATGGGGCAGAATTTCAACAAAAATTCAGAAACCCCTCCCCTTTTCTTTTCTTCAAAATCAAAATACGACATACAAAAACCTCTACCATTCAAAATGCTATTTCTAAAAAATTCTCACGACCTATTAAAAATCAAAAAATTTTTTCACCACTTTTCTCAAAATTGACAGCCACAGCATATGGGGCAGGATAATCAAAATTTTACCACATTAGCACCACTTTCGACCTGTCGGCGATCCCTTTCGGCCGTTCCGAGGGTCAGCAGACCGCAAAATTTACCCAAAAAAAAAAAAAAAAAAAAAAAAACTAAATAGCCGCACCGGAATACCCGGATCAAAATTTATTATCATAAAAATCAAAATTTCACTAATCTTACTCAAAAATCGACAGCTACTGCACATGGGGCAGGAGTATCAAAATTTCATCAAGCCAATACCACTTTCGACCCGTCGGCGATCCCTTTCGGCCATTCCGAGGGTCAGTAGACCGCAAAATTTAACCAAAAACCCTGCATAAGCCGCACCGGAATATCCGGATCAAAATTTACTACCATAAAAACTCTTTTTTTTTCCTTTCTTTCAAAAAATCGATATCCCACGACATATGGGGCAGAAATTTTTCACTCAACCAAATACTTCGTGGCACATATGGGGCAGGGACTAAAAAAATTCCAGTCAAAATTCCAAAATTTTCAACAAATAAAACCTTCCTACGACCTCTAAATTTGAAAGTGATCACTTTCCATGTCTATAAGGCAAAAACGAATAAAAACACTTACCATATTCATATCAGGATCCAAATAAGAAAAATTCCATATCCTTTCTGGCACAAATTCTCCTTACTAACAATACATAGGCCGCATCAACTAACCAATAATCTGCTTCCATGTCTGTAACAAAAAATTTAACACACTCTTATAAATTTTTAACAAAAATTAACATATTTTGGCCATAAATAACATCCTAAAGTATATAAATATTTGGTAATTGCCATTTTTCTAACCCCTTTCTTTTTTTTCTCTCCCCGTTCAAACAAATAGCAATATGTCTGACAAAGACTACGTTCCATCGGATAGTGAATACGAGACATACTCGGAACATACCTGCACTAACCCGAATACCCCGATCACAATCCCGTCAGATGATGAAGACTCAATCGAAAACAACCAACCGACGTCGCCTATAATAATTTCGGACCATGAACAGACACCTCCACCCGAAAGACGGCAAACAAGAGCTAGCGGGCGTCCCAGGGGTAGACCCCCGGTCCCCGAAAGCATTTCCCACCCTGTGCAAGTGTCGGACAAAATGTGAATGTCCAAAATTCCCATCGCACTATTCAGGGTGGGAATGCAAGTTTAATAACAAACGACGTCCTAAAAACTCTCCTGTTTCAAAACAGATTATGGCAGATACGAAGAACATAATATGCTCCGGCTGCCGCAGCCTGCTTGGAATCGCGTCTCCTTATGCTACCAACGAAGTTCCGGCCAAGGGGCCATACACCGCAACGAAGTGTGGACATTTGTTCCACACGGAATGCATCATGTTGGCCCCACACATTGCCGATGGTCACGTGCAATGCACGTACGCGGGCTGCGGCAGGCCAGTGCGCATCGAAGAGCTCCTCCCGCTGCGGCCAATAGTAGTCGATCAACACCTCCAGCTGACCGCCCGGCAAGCTAACGAGACCATTAGCGCAATGGAGGCGCAGCGCCGGGCGGAAATAAAAGTTTATCATCTAAACAACAAAGTAAAAGCGCTGGAGATGGAGCTCCAAAACCTCCGGACCCAGCGCTACGACGATCTCGACGATATAATCGTGGAACCGCTGGATCAGAGGCTGCAGCGGGAAGGAATCGACTTCCTGCCGGACCCGGAGCCAATGGACCATCAAAATGAACCTCAACCGGGACCTTCACATCGGATCACGCCGCCGCCTCCGCCGCCGCCTCAGGAAAATCCACCGGTGTGTAATTTATTCACTATAAATTTGAACCCGGTGGATTTCCTAATAAACCAAACACTGGAATCCGAGGAAGGTGCTATGGCCGAGAACAGTGAAGATGCGGGGCGGAAATACCCCCTGCCCAGGATCCACCCCAGGCCATGGCACCAACCAACGGCGAAGCGATAATCTACGGAGACTTCCAGTTTACCCGTCTCCACCCCTCGCCTTCACGGTGAGGGAGCTTCGACCTCCAAGATTCCCAGCGACGCCGTACGCCATCTTTAGAGGGGACTTTTGGATTTGTGGAGACGGGTACCCGAGGCTGGCGGCGCGGATAGCTACAGAAAAGAAATCGTACCGAAATCGACTAGTTCCAGGGATCTTTCACCCACCACAACTAACTTTTGTGGACTTCCTATCGAAAATCGAAACGATGCAACGTACCCCCCGACAGGTCATGTTGTCCTGCTCGGGGGACATCCATCAGGCTTGGAATCTCCAATGGGTCATCGGGAAATACAAGCAAGTGGCCGAGACCCTGCGAGATAAAGGAACCCAGCTGCTGGTCATGTTTCCCCCATCCCAATGGATCCAATCGACCCGGAACATGAACCAATTTGCAACATCTTCAACCGGGAAGTGTTGATCGACCCCGGGGTTCGAGGCCTCGAGGTCCAGATCGCCTTCCCGGTTTACGCAGAAAACCTGGGGGCCAGGAAACAAATAGCTGGCGAGATTACTCACACCATAAAATCATCGTTTCCACTACTTGCCTTCTTGGATTTAATCATCGCCCACAAGTAAGATTAATCTACTCTCAATTTAATTAAATATTAAGTCCTGGTATCACACCCACACAAATTGGTACGTATTACAAGATCAAAGAACCAAAAACCACTTTCTACCATAACCTCATGGCTTGAAAACTAGCAAATTTCAAGAAAAATATAAAAATAAAAATCGTAAAAACTTAAAAAATCAAAAAAAAAATACTTGCAACAGTGAGCGTGAACCATAAAACCAAAATCAAAAAAAAAAAAATCGAAAAATAAAAAATTGTCAAAAAATATATCAGTAACAGAGTGTGTGATTCAAAAATAAAGAAATTTGCGAATTTTCAGTCGACCAAAACAATAGCCATACCCAAAACCAAAAACGATACTCTTTCGAAATTTCGACGACCTCAAAAATTCAAAAAAAAAAAATACAAAAAAAAAAAAAAAAAGAAGAGAGAATCGAAAAATCTGGAATGACACCACATAAAATATTCTATTATATACAATATTAATTTTACCTGCTAACCTGTTCACAGTCCACCACGCCAATAATTTAATCGTCGAGATACGTTTGATGTTTTCTCCGCTGCCAAAAATGGAACTCGATACCGCCCGGCGACACCTGAAAGCATCAAAACATCGTTAATATTATCATCATTCTCGTCGATACCTACCAAGACTGTCATACTTACCGATTATGTAAAACTCTTCCCGATCTGTGATACCTATATTTGTAAATAATGTGCATTTTTATATTTTTATATTGTATATTTTTTGTATCGACCCTTGTACATATACCAATTATTTCAAAATTCCCCAAAATATTCTGTCTTTTTAAATTTTTACGTCGCAGGAAGAGAACACTTATGATTAAAAAACCCAAAATCCCATTTTTTGTTATTTTCATACCCAAATTTCACATCTGAAAATTTACCCACCCTGTTTATTCTTATTTACCGACAAAAAACATTGAATTTTTATTTTCAAAACCTAAACCCAAAACCAAAATAGCAAATTAGACCCATTATAGATTCAAAATTACCCCTCCAAATGTCAAAACAATAATTCACCATGTTTAAATCAATCATCACAAACCAATTACCCCAATATTTTATATTCATATTTCTTTTTATGCTTATTTCTTGTCATTATTTTTACCCATACATGTTTATATTTAAGTATGAATCTCATTGTCTGCGTTTTTCACGACGTCCACAAAAATTTACCACCTAGACATCAGTCTACTCGGACACATAAACGCATCACAAAAATACTGCGCTGATAACGGGCCAACCTGCCTACGAAAATAACCAAAGCGCATCGCACACTTTAATGTGCAATTATTTTATTTTCCTCATTATCATTTCTTTTCATTTTTTGCCATGTTATACCATAAGATATTATTTTTTCATTTCCATTTCTTGCCAATGTATAAATATTTCTATAAATTTAAGCTAGACCGCATAAATTCCCCCATTGTTTTTATAATGTCCCTTTTGTAATTTGCAAATTCGGATGAGACTCGTAACTACCTATTAACGCGCTGCACAAAAAAGCATTTTTGCAAGGCAAGAGCCTGACCGAAAATTGTCAAAATTATTTTCAACACATTTCGAAATAACAAAAAGGACAACCACTATAAAAATGAAAAAGATGACTTAAAACAAATCTACGACGTCAAAATTCTATTTTTTCTCATCCACAGCTGCGTCTGTGTTCAAAATTTAATCAAAAAAGCTCATTTCTTTCGGTTCAGCAAAATTTCAAAATTCAGAATAAAATTCAAAATAAACAGTCATCTAAAGCTCGCAGTGCTTTCGATCACTGTCAAAAATTCAAAATTAAAGCCAGACCTACTTGAATACAACTTAACACTGGTACTTTCAGGTTACCACCACCCATAGCCAAGTTCGATGGGGCAGGGACCATGATACACTCTAAGAACTGAAAGTTTGACCTCGAATTTGGGGTTCGAACTCGACTCTGGGGTGTGAGCTACCCCCTCCCCCTCATCAAGTCCGATGGGGCATATGTAAGAGTGATTATGGCCCTGTCCGAGATTATTGGGAAATAATCTTGGGCTATGGTGTGATGGCAACCCTGCGAGCAAATAGTGGTTGATCGACTCGCGATTCAACTTGCGATCGATCGAATCAGTCCTTTCGAAATCTCCTCGACAGCTAGGTCAGGCTCAGCACGGTTTTAAGGCTCAGGTCTCGCGCGTGTTTCACCAAGTAGGCTAAAGCAGTTTGTCGAAATTGCAATTAATTCGTAGTCGCCTCCGAATTTGCTATTTCTCTTCCTGCGTACCCCGAAACCCCGCGCGGTCCACACGTTCAGCAAAATTCGATATCGCGAGTTAATTGTTCCGAATTAATACGCGATAATTTAGACTAATCGTTCGCGATAATTACTTTGTATTTTTACGCCGCTTGTACTCCTACTCGCGCCCAAATACAACATTATCGCGTACACCCGTTCAGAAACTTGTGTCCTTTATTTTACCCAAGCTGCGAGCCCGGCCTTCCGTCCGCGCAGCCCAGCCAGAAATATAGGTACACGATAATACGTCGCGCCAAATTCGGTTATTTACGCCGCTCATCTTGGTGCCGTCGTCGGTTCTCTCAGCGCCGCTCTGTGCTCGTCGTCAAAATCATCAGCCGAAGAGACACATCCGGACACATCGCTGGAACCGCCGCAACCACCAATATCACCCGGCAACCCCGAATTTGGGCTCCGTACGCGACAGTAAAGAAGGGCCGGGGGCAGCCCTCAGGATCCACTGCCCGGAGCGTTCATTACCAAGCTCCCCGTGATCGTGCGAGATACGGCCGCGAGATATTCCCATCTTTACAAATTATGTAATATTTTAGCTAACATTTTCCAAGGATGATAGCAAAATGACGACCAACAACACCAAAAAATAAATTACACCTTCAACCATTCCATTTCCATTCTATGCACTTGAAAAAAAATGCACATTTCGTTGCAAAATATCATCCAAGATAACAACTGGTACTTCCGTCATAAAAAAGACACATTCAAGCATCAAACTCGTCAAAAATGACGTTAAAAGGACGAACAAGAGGAGGAGGGGGTTCATCTTCACTCAAATGATTAAGAACTCGTTATCCGACCTCATTTGAGCCATTTACTTTTTCAAGTAAATCTAAAAATCTTACCTAAATGACACAGTAAAAATATCATCCTTACATAATCCAATTTCTACAGACTTTTACGGTCACAATTTCGCAGAAAATCCAATACTTCCGAAAATAAGCCCCATTTAAATCGCATCCAATTGATTTCCCATCCGTTGGATCATAGGCAACTACACACACACATACAAAAATGACATTAACCAAAAGAGGATGCATAATGGCGTAACTTCCAACCTTGTTATAATTGTAATTCCAACGACGAAGCTAGAAATTTCGCCGATATCTAGGCACGCGGGTAACAATTTTTATCAATTTGCCTTACATAATTTCATTATCGAATTCTTCGACAACACAGCACACGCGTAGACATAATCGCTGGTAAGGTAGGTAAGGTACGAACGTACATTAGAAACGAATGTTTTACCAATCTGAATAAATGAACAGTTTGGCATTTGATCAATTTCTAATACATACGTCTCGCGAGAAGACCTTAGCCTATTATACTTGTCCGTGAATGGACCGATTACCAAAATCAATTACATATTTTTCACCGAATGCGACCACGACTCCGTCCATAAATTTATAATATGAAATTTGAACTACATACGTTAAACTCGAAGCGGTCGAATATTTAAATTAAATCACTTCGCGCCAAATTAATCTCTTAATATGGAAACAAATGGAATTCACGTGGGCGATTCTCACTGCAGAACTGGTTTCGCCATCGAAATTATCGTCTTTGAAGCCAGAAAGTGAACTAGATCGATCAAAATTTTGAAACTGAAGAAAAGTAAATTTTTGGAAAAAATCGAAGTCATTACTTTTTTCATGGGTTTTGGGAAAATTTTGAGAGGGGAAAGGGGGTAAAAAAATGCATCACCTGACTGCCTAATTTTTCAATCCAAATCCCCATTTTCACTTCGATATAAAATAAAACTTCTAAAACAGATAAAAAAATTACAAAAAATTAAATTTTTTTTCCAAATTTTTTCTTTTTTCAACCTACGATCAAATATTTCAATCAAAAATTCTCCAAATTCATACCAAAAGGCGGCAATATTCGCCATAATCAAAGAAAAATACCAAATATGAGGAATGATCCTTTCAAATATTTCATATCTGCTTTGGAAAAAAAATTGCATAAGACTAATGCCAAAACACATCGTGCTCTAATCGTCTGAAAATTTATTAGAAAAAATTACCATAACGGTACTTAAATCGGAGAATTTACGCCTTACCGTACCGTACCAATAATAAAATTCGAACGATTTGAAAAATTCTCCGGAGCAGTGAGGAAGCGTGCAATAATAGTAAATAGTTTGGTTTTTATTGCGTTACAATATAAATAATCGATGCAACCTAAAGCACCACTTTTGACTTGGTTGTAGGTATTAATTCACCAAAAAAATTACCATAATTTCCTGATTCTGCTCTAAAATAAAAATATCACAATTATTTCAAGGTTCCAAATGTATCTACAAGGGCGAGATTTTATATATGGTAATCGTATCATCTGTACTGATTTGAGAAGAAAAACAGTAACATTTTTCATCAGTAGGCGAAACCCACAATGTATGTAATTCCGTTTCGTAAGTTGGTAATTTAATTTGAGAAAATGGAAACCCGCAGTCAATTAGAAAACGGATGTTGGGACTATGGCGCCGAAACATTTGTTTGAAATTTGATACTTGGCTACTTGACCTCGAGAAAACAGGATAATGGCAAGAAATTCGCGTCAAGTGAAGAATTGAATCCGCGTGATTTAATGGAATAGACTGGCTGAAAAAATTCCACAAGAAGAGAGATGGAAATTGATTCAATTTCGAGTTAATTAGCAAAGACGTATTCCATTTCGTTAATTTTTGTCAAATTATTATGAAAAATGATCGATATGATTTTTTAGAATCAAAAGAAGCCGAACAGATGATAGTTGATCCTTTTTAGATTTAAAAATAGTTGGTGAATCTAGTTTATTTGATTTTTTTTTTATCGATATACTATTTTGAACTGGAATGAAAATCTGAAACATCAAAAAAATCTTGAAAATTTAAATTGCATCCTATTTCCATAAATTACTTGCACGAATGATTTTTATCTCTCCGGATGCAAATTTTTGCAGAAAATTTTTCGCATTAATGAATTTATCAATGAAAAAAAATCTGTCAACAACAATTCAAGATATATAACTCAATCATTGAGAGGCCAATATTGTTCGTTTTTTATTATTTTGGCTTAATTTTTGTTGAAAATTCTCAAATCAAAAGGAACTGGTCCCAGATCTCTGCACTCGAAATTACACGACATATTTAACTTTTAAGAGAAGGAAATCAAATTTTAAAACAAAAATTTGAATCAAGTTGAATGCATGCAACTGGTCCCCGACTTCTATACTCAGAATTATCTTTTCATCAAAATTTTAGTTTCGGTCATTTATATTCCTTTCTCTCAGACGCTAATCCGGGCTACAAATTTTCTCAAAAATAATTTTTTCTCCATTCTCCGAAAAATTTTAAAAGCAGAAAATAATAATTAACTTTTTTTGAAAACATTCAAAATTAACGAATTTTGCAAAAAAAATTGAAAGGGAAATAATGATACAGTTGGATGAAATATTTACCCATTAAAATATTGGGAGATTTACGTAGAAATTTTTCGACACTTTTCTCCCCTACATTCAACATTTATTTTTGAAAAAATCAAAAAATCTGCTTTTTTAATCAAGAAATGATGGTTGAAATTGGTACCTATTAGCTTTAAACATTTTTTTCCTAATTCAAATGAAAAAAATCTATAATTTCTGAACATAATTAAGGACGAGTAATTTCGACCTTTTGGTTTTTGATCATGTTTGCTTTATTAGATAGGTACCTACTTACAATTTTGAAAGAAATATCTGATAACAGAAGGAGATGGGTTGCTTTTCTCATTATTATTTTAAAAATTTGAAAATGAGAATTCGTAGCATTTTTTCAAATTGTACCTAGATTGTACTGTGTTTTTAGGAGGGAGAGGGAGGAGGAGGAGAAGGAATCAATAATTCGAGGAATCAGAAAAACGCTTTCAAAATTTAGAAGATAAAAAAAAACAAAAAATTTTCTAAAATAAAAACAAAAGTCAGGTGTTACTTTTTAATTTCCTCGTACATTCTCAATTTTTGAGAAAATCATTAAAAACAAAAACAATTTTGGAATAAATAATATTGATTCAAGTTATGAAATTCCTCGATTTTTTTCAATATCTAAATATCATTTTTTAAACGCGAAATTTTTACAAAAAAAAAAAAAATGTAAAATTTCAACTTTACCTACTCGTGGACACATATATTTCGATTTTTTTTTCAATCCTTACTTGAAATTACTTCAAAAATATGCATTTACTTTTTAATTTTCGTTTCTTTTTCTGGAAAAAAATTTTATTTATGCCCTTGCTCGAGCTTTAAATATGATTTTGATGGGCTGCTGAATAATTCTTTCAAAAAAAGTTTTTTTTTTTTTCATTCAAACCTTGTTTGTTTCTAAATTAAATATTAAAAAATGTTCAAATCAACAAAAAATTACCTAATTAAGTTCAACTACTGGTAAAATATCTGATTTTCAGCAGAGACGCAGGCATTTCTCCAGAGCAAGGATTAGAAGGATATCGATTCCTCCACTCCATAGTTATAGACCAAAATATTGAAAAATTTTTGAAATTTTAGCTCTTGAGTATCCATATTTTTTTGAAAAAATTTTCTCATAAAAAACAGGTGAAAGATTTTCCAATTATAAAAAAAAATCATTTTTTGCGAACAATTTTTTGAATGCTTTCCTGCACTGAAGAAACAAATGATAAATTTTATCCAAAAAAAATAATAGCGCGTCCCAATTCATAAAATTTGGTAAAATCTATTCTAAAAATAATAATATTAATTGCGATATTTGATAAAATTTATTGCATAAAAATAAAATTTATCATAATAGATTGATAAATTTTTACTATTTAGAGCATTTTTGTGGAATTGGGACGCGTTATTATATTTACTAATAAAATTTACCCATTTTTGTGACACTTATTATTATTATTTTTTTTTTGAGTGCGGATATGTCACTACACAGAATTGTCAGTGTGAAATGAAATTCTTCCTCAGAATTTTCTAGTACATCAGGAAATCCTACATGGACCGTATCTATTCATCTACCTATCTTTTTCCTCTCATTCACTCATTGAAAAAGTTCTATAGAAAACTTTCAATTTTCGGCGATAAAAACATCAGAAAAAGAAACCTATTTCGAGAACTTTCTAATTTTCTTTATTTTGGAATGTGCTGTAAATACTTGGATACAGGTTTGATTTCAAAAAATTCAATTTTTTTTGGAAAATCATTTTTTGAAGATGACCTACCATTCCAAAATGTCATTTTTTTTCACCTCAAACTGTAAAAAACCAAGTCCAATTTTTTTTTTAACCAAATCACATAATTTTCTCCCATCAGAAAAAAATCCACCAACCGATAATTCTTCAAACACATTCTCACGACTCCAACTCCTTCCTCCATCCAGCCACCAACATAGAAAAATCACCCAAAAATAAATAATAAAAATTACCGAAGACGTTAAACAAACAGAAGATGAAATATTCGCACCCGTAGGCATCTTCCATTTCAATACAACGCACCGAGGAGCTAACAACCTCTCTCATAAATATCGCAGTAAATGAGGTGTCGAAAACGTGTCGTTGTACCGGTTGGAAAATCATCATTTAAAACCTATTACTCGTTCCACGCGTTCACCGTTTACGCATTGTACACCCAGCTCATTCATTTTTACAAAAGTAAATAAAAAATAACGTCGAGAATAAGTACGTTAAAAGAAAAAAATATATTAAAACGAATTTCGCTTACAAATTAATATTAAACATAGCATCACACATTGTTACACAAACGATCGTTTCAGTTTACCTATTTATTTTTTGTAATAGTTGTATGGGTAGTATCCGGAGTAATAAGGATAGTATCCGTTGTAGTAAGAATATGGGTAGGCAGAGTAAGGATAAGCCGAATATCCGGGGTAGGCGTAATATGGGGTAATGGACGATGCACTGGTCACATATTGGGGTACTGGAACTGGGGCAGGTTTAGGTGCAACAACGACTGGAGCTACTTTCGGAACAATTGGTACAACTGGGGCTGGTTTCGGGGTTGGGGCGATTCTGGCCACCGGACCCGGAGCTCCTGATTTAGAAACGGAAGCACGGAAACCTCCAACAGGATCCGAGACGTAGCTGACAGTTCGGTAGGTACCGTCGGGTTCCAATAATTGGTAATATCCGGTCACTGAATCTCCATTACGAGTTTCCGATTGCGATTTTTGGTCACCAGTAACGGGATCAGCGACTTCGTAGGCGAAATTGTAGTTCGAGTTGGTATCATATTCCTGGGCTAAGGCTACCGATAGGAGGGCTACCAATGCTACAAAAGTCTGCAAAAAAATCATCGATATTAAATCTAATCCCAAAAAATCAATATCAGGAATAACTAGGTCTAAATTAATTTATGGGATGAAATTCTACCAAAATTGACAAAAAATGAGTTCTTTGAATATCAATTTATAAAAAAACTTCAGGTAATTTCAAAAGCCATCATCATTTTTTTAGCAAAAATTTATGTTCTCAATTTTTTTTAACAATAATCAAAATATATTCTCAATTTTTTCAGGAAAAAAATGTCAATAATTCCATACAACAAATCCGTAAAAAATTTGAGAAAAACTCATAAACAAAAGCCTAAAATTTTGATATAAATTTTCAAAAAAAAAAATTGATAATAAATTGCCATAATTTTCATCCAATTCTTGAAAAAATGGAATTGAAGTGGTAGAAAAAATACCATCATTTCGTATAATATTTTCATACATGAAATTTCCAAAAAATAATGAATTTTCAAAAAAACTTAATCACAAAAGTTTAAAAATCTAAATTTTTAAATTAAAAAAATTGAATTAGTTTAATTTTTCAACATAACTCATTTTTCCATATTTTTTACAAACTTTATCACTTTTCACAAACAATTTTTGAAAATTTTTAGAAAAAATATCAACACAACAAATGAAAAAGTAAATTAAAAAATTTTGAATCAAAGATTAATCAAAATACACAATAAATTTTTTTGAACCAGAATTCAAACGATACCAAAACACAATTTTCACCGATTGAAAAATTCCAAATTTTCACAACAAAACCTTTAAAAAATCACTTCAAATGTCAAATAATTTTAAGAAAAAATAATCCAAAAATTGTAAAAATCTTGATCAAATCACTTCATTAAAATCGAATTTACACAACGACCGACACTTAAATTGAAAAAAAATTAACTAAAAATCACAAATCGACTTACCTTCATGTTTGCTTTCTTGGTAAAAACAATGTCGAATTGTCGATAAACGTTAACGAAAGAAAATCAAATAACAATCCAAAACCGTAAGCAATCATATTTGTACTAGTTTCGACCCAAAATCATCCGCACACCCCCACCACCAAAAATTCCTCGGAACATCATCGCGGTAAAGGAAGAAAAAACCCAAAAACCACTATTTCGCCGACGAAAAGGTGTGAAGATGTTATACTTTGGAAAAGGTAACGCGATTCAACCAGATGTCCTTCGTAGGTATTCAAAACTTCATACAAATGTGTATAAACTAGATTAGAGAACTCCCTTGCATAATCCAGATTTAAGGATTCCATATTATATTTTTGTCGCACACTGGCACACAACCGAATCTATACCGATGACTACTTAATTCTATTCTAATTTAAATAAATACGATGGTGAAAATCGTTACAAAAAATGCATATTTGTAAATGATATTATCCCACGTGAATTGATATTAACAATGTCATTTATACAAAATTATCTTTCATTCCAATAAATTGACTAATCAGTCCACACTATAAATTATTTTGAACGCGTGTATTAAGATATTCGTATCAACCAAATGTTGATCTAGTTTTCATCCGTTGATTGAGTCATACAGAAGCTGAATAATTATTCTCCCTTAGAATAGTTCAAGTTTTCGTGTTTTTTTTTGTTTTTTTGTTTTCTTTTTTTCATTCATTACCTCTTAAAACGTGAGTAATTGAAAAACATTTTGAAGTGCAGTTGATTTAAATTTGAATTTTCAACGTAAAATATTCCATGTGGGAAAAAAATAGAATTGATTTTTCAGAAGGGAAAGAGATGAGATTTTGAAATGCACCTTATTTTTCCACTTAAAAATAAAATTCTTCCATTTTTCCAACTGAATTGCAAATTTTTTCAATTTTCAATAAAAACTACGAATTTTTTCAAAAATTTCATAAACTTTAGGCTGGAACCAATTTTCTTTCCTTTCTCCCTCTCCTTTCTATTTTTTCAAATTCAAAGAAAGCTATAAATTCCAAATTGAAAAAATTGATGAAAAAAAATTCGAAATATGAATAGAATAATATCACATGAAATTTCCAGTCATAGGATTTTTCATGACTTCGGTAGGTGCTTGTATTGATCATTTGACCAAATTTCAAATTTTTAAGATAACTAGATATATTGATCGAGAGAGGAAAGGGAGAAGAAAATGTACTCGAAAACTAATAAAAACTGCAGTAAAACTTTAAAAAACATCAATTCACATTTCTTGGATATCAATCAATTTTAACTCCTCCTCCACCCTCCCCTCCTGATCATACAGACAAATTGAAACTGGCATTGTATGAAGGGTGAAAAATTAAAATGTTTTGACTGAGATAGATTTTATTTACAGACTTTTCCACTCAATGCATTGATTTTCTTCAATTCGAACTGCAAATTTACAATAAAATAAGTCATCGTCATTTTCATTTCGTCTGTAAATTTATCTAACTAAAAATGCGATTTTGTAATCACTGACAAGACAGCTTACCCCTCCCCCCTCCTGCATATCCCCAAACGATCAGATTTGCTTCTCACGGATTTTGTGTACCTACAAAATTATATATATCTGAATTTTTATACCAAAATGAAAAACGGCGAGGAGAAGGGAAGGGATGAAAATTAGAGTTCTCAGATCACCAAAAATCTAGTTTATGAACATTTTTAGAATCTCCATTTCAAACAGATTTTGGGTTCTAGCCATCAATTTTCAAAACTGCAAATTTCCTTCATTTGGAGATTTAATAATAAAATCAAAAATTAATTTCAACATTTTGAAATGATAAGAATCCAGATTTTTGAAAATTTATAGCTCATTGAAGAAGTAGCTTCTAGATTTTCCCCCAAAATAAATAGATAATCTTCAGTTTCTTCAAGAAGTATGACAAAACCCACTTTTTCAAGTTCGAAAACCATATTTCAAACTTGATAATGAAATGAAGGGATCTCTCATCTTCTATTGTACTTATTTGAATTTGAATCTCGATGTGATTTTTTAAAGTCATCTTGAAAACGGTGGAAAATGGGAAATTTTCATTATTCCTCTTTGCTTCTTCTTCCTAAAAGTTTTTGGTAGGTAAATAATTTGATAACATAAATTTGAATAAAAAATTTTTCAAACCGATTTTTTTTTGGGGGGGGGGGTGGTGGGAGAAGTTTGAAGAAATTTTTTAGACCCCTTCGATTCTCTTATTCAAAAAAAAGAAATCGTGAACGATCTATAAATTTAATTTGAATAATATTTGAAAAGAGCGAGAGGAGGGAAAAAAAATATCCCAAAGTTCATATTTTATGATCTTTTTTTTTGTTGAGGGAGGAGGAGGGGAGTTGAAGAGATTTTTCCATACTCATACGACTTCCTCATTCCAAAAAAAGGAAAAGTCGAGGATCTACTTTGATTTTTTTCTCAATTTTTTTAATAATAATTTGTGAAAACTGCGAATTTCAATCTCTTCCTCCTAACCTGCTTTGAATATTGGGTATTAAAAAATTGTTTCCAAACTTCATATTATTAAATCTAACCCCATCCCCAAACCGAAGTTGGAACTTTGAGTCCAAGAGAAAAGAAGAAACTTTCCATAACATCTCTCTGTTCTAAAATCCAAATTTGGCTTCCAGCCAGCCCTCCTAACTTTCGAAAGAAAAAACTCGAATTACGCCCATCTCATCTACAAAGATACTTCATAACCATCAGCCATCACTCACTTCCGTTACATAAATTAATTTACGACGAAAAATGATTCAATATTACGACTTTTTCAAGTACGCATAAGCTCGATACACATTTCAAAAAAATCATACCACCGGCCAATTATTATAATGGCGTTTAAATTCCAGAATGGAATATTCTACAAAAACACTCTCGAAAAAAAAATTATATAATTTAAAATTGAAATTTAAAAACCTTAAAAAAAATTACCCATCTATGTATGAACCTTATGTGCACAAAAAACCGGTTTCGTCCATTTAACGTTCATTTTTTTTCTCAGACAGAATGCTGTTTATTTGTTTACATACGCAAAATATTATGAACTTACTACACATATATAATGAAACTACATTGGCCACTACGATCATATGGTGACATTGAATTTGGACTAGTTTATTAGGCTGGCGTTGTCATTTCTGACCATTTTACAAGAAAAATCACTTTTATTAAATTAAAACTTTTTGTTAAAAAATTAAAATTTTACAAGCTTATTTAGACAAACACCTCAGCACTACAAAAACGGAGAGAAAACATGCTCAGACCTATTACATGATACCTATATACACACAAATTCAAAGGATACTCATAAAATATCATAATAGCTATCGAAATGATATTTTGTTACCCCACAGTCAAGGTTAATAGCCTGAAAATTGTACGTTTTGTACGGTTATTATCCATCTATAGGTCGATTCAAACAGAACTTTCGATCTCCTCGTAAAACTGATACCTAATTATCTCATGAGATGCGTAGCAATAACAATTGAACGAGCATACACCTGGTTTAAACGTTCAATGTAGGCATCGTGGAAAAAAATTACCAAAACTGATACACATATGTGACCTCGAGGAAAGAAAGCTGGTCAACATAAGTTCGAAGTTTTCATTTTTTACTAAAATACCGATTTCCCCTTTACTTGTTCTCGATTTCATGAAAATTTCAATGGGAAAGTATTTAAATATTCTATTTAAAAAAATTTTTAAAATTAATTTCATTGATATTTTAATAAAGAGTTGTAAAAAATGGGATCTGTTATGAGAAAAAATAGAATATTAAAAAAAATCCAACTGTAAAAAAGTATTTTGAAATGTCGAAAAATCAACAAAAAAGTTCAAAAAAAATATTCAGGTTAGTTGTTGCTTTTTCATCGCAGAAAATTTTTCAATTTTTTTCAAATCTAACACATTTTTTCCTCTTTTTTTAGGACTTCTCGAACTGTATATTTTTTTCAAAATATTTTTCAACTCTTTTTTTCAATTCTACTGGAATTTTGAACTCTGAAATTTCTTCTTCAAAATTTTTTCATCGGCCAAAATTTTCTTCAAATCTTATATTTTTCTCAAAAATGCAAATTTTTCAGTCACTAAAATTTTTTCTCGATAAATTTTTCAACATTTGAATTTTTTCTTGATTTTTAATTTTTTATCCGTTAATTTTTTTTCACCCTGAAATTTTTTCTCAACTGTCAATTCTGGTATCCCATTTTTTTATCTCAAAATTTAAAAAAATCTTTAATTGTCAAAAAATTTTCCAGTTTGATCTTCATCTTAAATTTTTTCAACATTTTTTCAGCTCAAATCTCAAAATTTTGTATGTAAAAACGTTTAGAATTAGAAAATACTATTTTAAAAAAAAAAATTTAGAGCCGAAAAACAAAAGCTGAAATTGAAAAAATTGCTGTAAAGAAATTTTAGAGCGGCGAAAATATTTGGAAAATAATATGAAATAGAAATTTGCAAAGCACTTTTAAAATAGATATTAAATTTCAACATTTTATTACCTACGTGCGTAATACATTTGAAAAATTTTACCATTTCGCATTCATTTGTCAATTTTCATTTGACATATTTATGTGAAAATCATTACGTAAAATAAAGTTTTTCTGTTTGATGTTATTCAAAAGTAGAGAAAAAAAGTAATAATTTAAAATGTTTTTGGGTCGTTTCGTTGACTTTAATATTATTACTGAAATACTTTTTTGATGCGCCGAGAGCCGCGTCTGAGTGAGAAAACTTCTATATAAATGAATAATTTGTCTGTGTGAAGGTCTAGATACGTTTTGAAATCATGTCGTTTCAATCAAGTTTAGTTTCCCTTTTAGCGATGTTTGCAATTCTGGTAAGTATCCAACTTATGTTTTGTTTTAAGGTACCTATTTTAAATGAGACCTTTCATCAAGTTAACATCGATTGGAAATTGATTTTTTGATACAGATTTGCGTTAATGGAGCCCCAGCAGGAATTAACCAAAAACAAGGTTTGACAGCGAATTCACGTGGTATTGAGGAAAAGCTAATGGTTGAAGAGAATGATCCAGACTACCAAACGTTGGTTTCTAGAGAACTGCCAGAAACTAGTCCACAATACCTTCTGCATGGTAAAATACTTTTGGAAGAAAAATTTTTTCTGAAACAAAATTCAGAGAGTCTAAATGATAAATTTCTATTTGGAAAAATAATAAACCTTAGAAACAACACAGCGAAAAAAATTGAGCCATCTAGCACTATTTCTGAAATTTCAATGAAAGAGTAATACAAAAACTGTATCTAAGTACAGGTACTCAATTTTTTCTGTAAAACAGTTTAAAAATTCTACTCTGTTAAGAAAAATTGGCTTCAAGATTAGATATTTTTTTTCAACCTGAATAGTACTGTGTTGAAGGTTTTAAAATGGCTAAAATTGAAAAATTTAGGTAAGTAACGAGGAAAGAAACTAAGCAGATTTTTGTAAATTTTACAAGAAATTTATTTTTTACACAAAATGTTTGTATTTTTGTTAAAAATGAAAAAAGAAGAATTAAAAATTTGAAAAAAAAAAGAGAAATTGTGTAATCTTGATTACTTAATCTGGTATGGGAAGACTTTAAAAATCCTACTTTCATTTGAATCAGAGACCAACTAGACATCTCGAATGGTCCCATTGGGAGGTCAAATTTGTTAATTTTTTCCCATAATTTTATTCATTCTTCTGCCAAAATTTTTCGGCTGATCAGGTCAACCCATCCTTACCAATTGAGCTAAAATTTGGCTCATTAGAATTTTACGCCACTTACACTCCAAGTCCAAATTTTAAACTATCAAAGTTGGTTTTTGGATTTTTAACAAACTGCTGAAGTGGCATATTCGCCAATTTCAGGCAGGAAATCAGGAGCACACCAAAGAAGGGCTGAAAAAGCTCGAGCCCCCTTTCAAGCTTGATTCTTTTTTATTACAAAAATGTGAAAAAATACATTTTTTAATGTACTTTTCAAACAGTATTTTTTTCAAAAAAATTCTCTCTTATTTCACTTGGTTAGTATGTATTTCTATCATTTTATTTTAAAAATTGATGATTTTTCACTGATCTTTAAATCAAAAATCAATGATTCCTCAATCAATTCCCAATTTTCCGAAAAAATCCACATTTTTGACAAAACGATTAACTTGAAATTCGGCTCCTCCTCCCATTTTTTCTCGAATTCTCAGTCTCCCCCCTCCCCAAAATTAATTCCAGAGTGCGTTTATGGCTGAAATACATACTCAGCTGGGCTCATTGAAACTTCCCCTTCCTGCTAATTTTTTTTTTGGGGTCAAAACTTGAAATGACTGTACTAACAAGAGTAACCACAGACGTTAAACAATCGTATTACGGAGAATGTTAACGATGTTAGCAGACATTCTTGTACTCATACGTATTACATAATAACAACTCCCAGTACCTGCATTTTTCATTCGGAAATTGCCATTTATTTTAAACACATAACAATGTACGCGTAGGTACCACATAAAGCTCCATCGCAGCCAAGAAATCCCAATACCGAAATAAGTGGCATCTCGACTCAAAGTACACCATATTATAATTAGACGGTCATCTCGACGATTAGCTGGCGGCTTTACGTGATGATAAATCATACAAATACCGCCATCGTGTGCATCGGTCAAAATACCTGGCTCGGACGTCAATGTCGACTAATTCATTATCCGCATCGACGATACGTACTCGAGGGAAGACTGAAATGCAAATTTTTATTTATAGGTATTCGATGCAATCTGCAGACCGTTAAACGACCTACCTTGATGTTGGTTTTTAACCCCTTTGTGACTGGTTTCATAATAAATATTATAACAATTGTATTAAATTTTTATACCATGTGGGTGCTCGATTTCACGCGGCGTTTTCCTATTTAAATAAACGAGTACTTTATTTCTCTACGACTAATTTATAGAGCCGCTGAAAACGCCCAAATAAATTCGAACGAAATTTCAAAATTTTTTTCCAACTCTTATTAGGTAAGATTTTCTCATCGACGAGGCGTACGAGATAAAAATAGAATTTCAACGATTTGATTGTTCGTGTGGTTAATATTGATTGGAATCGGTTCAAAAAAATTTTATCGGTGGTTTTTTTTTCGAAAAATTCTTTATACATGAGTGTCAACTCCTTCGTTATTGACAAACAGTTTTTTTTCATACATTTTACATATTTTATTTCGAACGAGTTTATTAAATTTACATACCAATTTGATACGGATCAACTCGATCATCTTTTTGGATTATCAACGTTACATTGGAGTAAACAAAACCACCTGACCCGGAACTTGTTAAAATGAACGAAATTTGGACAGATGGAAAGATCGAGTGTGTTATTAATAGACGCAGACGTTTCGAGTTCGGGATCAATTTTCAAGCAATTAAATCAATTTTTTTAATTTTTCAGAGAATTGAAAAGTTTATTATTTTTGAATTTCGTAATTAAATTTTTGAGAGTGAAAAAGAATGTGTTTGAAATTTTGACGAAAAAATCAAGATGGAATAATTTCAAGTGCCTGACTTCAGGATGTTCATACCTAATATTTCAGAAATGATTTTCCCTGATTTTTCCTGATTTTTCATACCAATTTTTTGAATTTTCCAGACTTGCGGCATTAAGGAAAATGGAATTTTTTCGCACAAATCTCCAGATCTTTTCCCCCAATAATAATTATTTTTTTACCAGATTTTTAGATGGCTCTTTTCCGGCTATAAAAATGACTCAAATTAGGTTCTGGAAATTTCTGACCTCTCTCTCTTCCCACAAAAACTCGAGAACTTGATTTTTTTCCAGAAAAAATTCTAAATTATAAGGAAAATTTATACAAATTATGGAGTTTTGAAAAACGAATCAAATTATGTCAGAATGTCTACCGAATCAAGCGACTAAAAATTCGGATTTTCTGGGCTAAAAGTTGAAAAATTTCTTGAAAATTTCTTGCCTCCTCCTCCCAAAAAATCAACATAATTCCACGTAAGCTCTTTCGATTTTTTCGGATTGTCTCTACGAATGAAAAATCAATAAGAAAGCAAAACATGAATAATTTTGAAAAAAAAAAATTCGAAAAAATGAAAATTCATCATTTTTTCCTCATTGAGATTTTTCAAAATGTGACCCATGATTTCGAATTTTCTTCCACTTCCTCACATTTTCTTCAGCTTCGAGTCAAGGACATCAATTTTTGTACATTAGCACGATTAAGAAAAGATAATGAATAAAAAAAACCGGTCAAAAATAAAATAATATGGATCGAACGGAGCAAAGGTGAAATTATTTGAATGATTTATAACAAATCAGTCAAAAATCTTTCTTTTATATGATTTAATTTCTATTTTATGACAATTCCCCGCATTTCCCTGACTTTTTCAGTCTATTGAAATTCCCCGAATTTTCCAGGATTTCTACGTTTTTCAGAAATTGAACCCACGGTGAGCTCTAACTGAGGAGAAAGAAAATGAAAAACTCTTCAAAATTCTATTTAAAAAGTCGGTATCCAGAACTTTCAAAGCTTACAGAAAATTTTTATGAAATTTCAGCTAACTCTGAGAATTTTTCAATTGACTTTTCAAATTAAAATTAGATAAATTCTCAAGGAATAAAGTTGATTTTCCAATTTTTATGGCAAACTGAAATTATTTAAATTCCTACTTCATTTTAAACCGTTGGGGGGGGGGGGGAGGAATAAAGTGAAAAATTCATCTGACTTCTCATTGAGTATCTGAGCTTACAAATACACGATTTCAACATATTCTCCAATATTTTCACTCAAGGAAAATTAAAATTAAATTTTTTGAAACTGGAAAATTTCTAAACAAAGTTTTTCAAATTGAAACTTTAAAATTTTGATACGTAAGTCTTCAAAATTTCAATGATTTTTCTCAAGCATCATCAGAACATGTTTTTTTTTTCAAATAAAGACATGCATTTTTTCAAATAATTTTTTTAAAACTAAAAAAAATGTTTTAAAAAATTTGTTATTTTGAAGGTTTTTCTGCCAAGGAAACACTTGACCTAATTTTCCTATACAAAATTCGATTCAAAAATATTTCAGGATCCAATTTTGAACAGCTCAAAAAAAAATCATCATTAAATTTCAAAATCCACTCGAAAAAACAAAAACATATCCCACAATTCGAAAAAAAAGGTCCAAAAAACCACCAAAAAATCTAAATTAATAATTTAAAATTCTTTTAAAAAAACATTACCTTGAAACCAAACCATATATACTCGATACAAATTACACACATAATCGAACCACAATCGCGACACAACTAATAAAAAAATTTGTAATTTCTACAACCTCGAAAAAAAACCACCAAGAAAAAACCTCATGATATAATCAATCAATAAAACCAGAAGTTTAGTTATATTTTGTTAACAGCATTGTTATAACCATACGTGGATAGTTAACTTCACTGAAAAAGGTGTCCACACGGTCAGAAATTAATAAAGAGTTACAATTTAATTAGAAAAATAGATCATCGATTCCAATTATAGAATGACTGATTTTCAGGATAAACTCATTTACCCTCGTATAATAATAGTGGTCGTACGTCAATACGTATACCTACATTTCGTGAGATATTTTACAAAGTATGCTTCTAATGTGGAAAATATCATTTTATGGCATATGTGGACCCAGATACCATATGTCTTAACATCATACGTACATAATATGACTTTATATGGGTACTTAATGAAACTAGAAAAAAAAGCAGCTACGGTGGGTACTCTTTAATCCATATAAAAATGAACGATTAAACAAATACCGATCATTAGTTAATATTGTTTTTAGTGAAGTTTAGAGTGTAGTTTCAAAGGGGTAATTATGATTTTACAGGTGAGTTTTTTTTTTTGTGAATTTTTATATTTGTTTCGTTGATTTTATTTTTACTCATTTTTTATGTTTTTTGAAAAATTCCTAGTCCTTTTTGAAATTTGTGCACAGTTTTTTATTGTATCTGAAGTGATTCAGTGAGAAATTGATTTTTCAAGTGGTTGCGGTATTGACTAAAAGTGGATCGATTTTTTGTGATCGAAAAAATTCAAAAAAAAATTCAGGTGTTCTAACTTATCCTTCAATTCAACTTTCGTTTTTAATCAAATTTGCATTGTGCTTTCGGAGTTTTGATTGGTAGGTACAAAAATAATAAAAGTTGTTTTTTTTTTTTTGGATCAATTATATATAAGATTTTACATTCGATATTAATCAACTCTTTGAAATCAGGTAAGACGAAGTGAAAAGTAAATTTTACATGTTGAATCCTTGATTAAAAATAATGCTTGATACGATTCAAATATGAAAAAAAACACTCGAAATTATAAAAATTCAATAGATGAATCTCTCATTTATTCGTAAAAAGATTTCTTGCAATGTTCATTTTTTTACATCCACTCAATCAAATAAAAAATCCCTCTTAAAATATCCAAGTTAGAATCAATCTCAGACCCTAAAATAAACTTCTCGACAATTTTTGAGATAAAAAAACAATAAAATGAAAATTTCATTCAGTACTTTAGATATCAAGAATTATTACACCTTTTATCGTAACCAAATACTTCATTCATAATCAAAAGAACAGAAAGTGGTTTTGAAACATAAATGTGGTATAATCGTAGTCGTAGGTCTGGTTACCCATACCTGAGCAAAAACGTAATAAATATTCAACGAGAAATGAGCATTAAAACGATCATAAATAGCAACGCCTGCGCCTTTGATAAAAAAGATATGCAAATCATACATCTTGAATGGCTATCGGCATGAAAACCAATACTTATGTATAGTCTGACGAACAACCACATCTGCTAACTGCTATTAGAGAGTTCGGGGTGTTCGGGGTTTCAAGGATCTCCTTGTACCATGGAATTGAAAAAATATTTATAAATTTTCAACTCGAATATGGTTTACTAATTTTTAGAAAAAGAAAAAAGTGGAAATTAATTTCCATTTTGTCTCTTCTTTCTGAAATTTCATTGATCTCTCACCTTCGATGTTCAAAAAAATGTACATATGGGACCCTGCCTTAAAGAAGGGACCTTTGTGTAAAAAAAGGTCTTCATTTTTATGTGTTTGGTCCAGATTTGATGTCATTTGGACCAAAAACGTGAAAAATGAGACATCGACTTTTTTTACACTAGGTCCTTTCTTTCCGACAAGGTCACATATTTCGAAATACAAATCAAAAAACTTCTAAAATTAATTTTTTAGCTATTTCGAGGTCGTTTTGAACAAAAAATTACAAAAAAAATGTTTCAAAAATTTACAAGACTGAATTCACTTTCTATAATATTTTGAAAAACTGAAAAATTGACCAAAAAATTATCTCCCTCCCTCTATTTCTTATAATATCAGAGAACAATCAAATTAATTTTAAGAAATGCTCGAGGCAGTACAATACATACGTCCAATTCTCACCCCTTCCCCTCCTCTTTTCTCCTTCCATGATTCGAATAGGAAACTGAAGCTAAAATTAAGGCGTTATCATTTTCAATTCATTGATAATTTCATAAAATGAAAAACAGCGAGAAAATGATCCACAAAAAAAAAATTATAAAATTCTGAGACTTTCAAAATCAGTTTCAAACAATTGAGTTGGCATTCCGTTCTTTGCAAATTTTTCAAAATCACGATATTATAAATTTTTGCAAAAAATGATGATTTTAAATCATGAATATATTTTTGGACTTTTCTAGTTATTTTGAATCTATTATTTTTGATGTACCTACATATAATTGTTGAGATAATGAAAGAATATGATGAAAAATAATTGCCAAGCATGATTTAATCACTTTTTAAATCAAATTTTGACAAAAAACAATTGCGAAGATTGAAAAACACGCAAAAAACCTGAGATACCAACCCATTTTGAAAATAATCGATTTAAAATTACTCTTACCAACAACAGTTTCTATTTTCCATCATTTCACAAAAACAGAAATTTCATATCAGAAGGCCAATTGTGAGGCAGTGGGTGATGAAAGACCCGGTGGTAAAAATTCGATTTTTTCAGAAGAGTCGGAAAACGAAAAAAAGTTAGGTGTACTTGCCATTTTCTTTTCGTACAAAAAATCTGAAGCATTTGCATAGTGGTGGGCGGGGGTGGGGATAGATGGAACATTTTTGGATACTGATGTAATCAAAAATCTGAAAAAATGTTTTGTAATAACAACTCATGTTTTTTTTTTGAGTCTTTTTGGTGCAAAAATTTAAGAAAATTTTACGTTCAAATACTTCTACAGCAAAAACGAAATAAGTTGGAGGAAATCTGATTACCCAACTGGATTCTTTATAAAAAAAATGGGCTTCAAATCCGAAATGAAAAAAATCAATTTTACCACAAGGTACCTTATAGCACAAAAATCTAAAATTTTCCACTTCAAAAACGATCGTCGAATTTTTGTTATTTTTTCCAACTCGAAGTAAAAATTTTCAAAAATATGAATAAAAAGTTTGAAAATTATTTTTAAACTAAAAATCAAAGTCTCTTTCTGTTTCATGTTCAGCCTGACACTAAGGCTGAGACTTTTGATAAAATTCAAGCTTCACTAAATTGTCACGAACCTCTCAATCAAACATTCGCAGACAATTTACTCTACTTTTGAATGGAAAAATTGGTAATTTTTTTCAGAATTGTAAAGATAAATTCAATGTTCAAACTAAGCCCCCAATTTTCGCTAAAAAATTTTTTCAAAAATTTAAGGTTCGAATAAAATTTTAAAAATTTGTACATTTTTGGATCTTCATATCCAAAAACAAAATTTTCACAGGAGGAAAAATTTTGTATTTTTTTTTTTTCAAAAATTTGTCCTTTTCTTGGTAATTTTGTACTTTTCATACTTGGTACGAATTCTTCAAAATTAGGTAATAAGATTTGTCTCATGTTTGAAATGCAGAAGAAATTAAATTTCAGGTTGGATAAATTTTTTTCCAACTTAAAAATCGAGGATTTTCCTCAAGTGAAAATTGAAAATGAAAACATTTCCAAGGTATCCCTTCAAAATTAAATTCAAAAATACAGAAATTCACACCCAACTCCTAATTTCCTTATTTTTCGATCAATAAAACCAATCTAAAATAAAATTCCATAATTCGTCAGCCTCGTAAATTAAAATCTCACGCTCTATTTCACCACCTCCGATAAAATTCACCCAAGGTAATAAAAATCACGACAATTTCCACAATCGGAATTCATAAAACGAAAAATCCAATACACACGAGCACATTGTATCATATTTTTCGGTGCAATCGTAGATAAAAATCTAGGATAGTAATGCAACCACATTCATTCACGTTTCCATATTTAGACAGATTAAGAACAAAAGCAAAAAACCTAAGTAAATCGGTTCGTATCTTACAATACCAACAATAAATTAGATAATCGTTCGATGGAATGGTCAAGTTGCTCGAAAATACACCCATATCATATTAAAACTGGACTACGATCCACATATTTTTACGACGCTTTTACAACCCAGAAAAAAATATATAATCAATCATTAAAAAATTTTTTCGCATCCGATATACCTACGCGAAAAAAATTCATCAAAATCTTCCCAACCTTGAAATATTTTTTTTAAAACGATACCTAATTCAGGAAGCCAGCGAGTCGATCGATTAAAAAAACCATTTGGAAAATCACTCATCAGCGCCTTCTGTTTCAGATTTTAATCGCCTTCTTAACAATCCACACATTACCGACGAGTCTATGCATAACGCCGGCATATTACGCGGCGCCTGCGCCCGTCTACAGTTATGCAATCCCTGCGGCACCCAAAGCGGCCGTAATACATACACCGATCACATACGCGGCAGAACCAATCCACCCGGATGTTGAGAAAATCGATCCGAATCCTTCGTATCATTTCAAATACGGCGTCAACGATCCATCCACCGGAGACTACAAATCGCAAGAAGAATATCGCAAAGATGGCATCGTCCAGGGAACCTACAGCTTGGCCGAGCCAGACGGTACCATCAGAACGGTCCATTACACCGCTGACCACATCAACGGCTTCAACGCCGTCGTAGATAAACACTCGGCCAAAGCTGTCGCCCATGTTCCGGCCGTGCCCGCCGTACACGCTGCTCCGGTAGTTCCGGCCAAATACCACGCCGTAGTTTCATCCCCTTACTACAGTGCCCCAGCTGTATCACACGTTGTCCCAGCCCTTCACTATGCCTCCCCCTATCCTTATAAATCCCCCTACGCGTACGCCTATCACAGATGAACAGCTGAAAATTTTACTTTCGAATAGGCCGTTAAACCTCAATGGACCACTCAATTATCTCATTATTTTAAGACTCCAATAGTGTAAATTTGGTCACCAGAACCTCTGCGAATATAAATTTTAAACAGTCGACGAGTCAAATAAAAAATATGTATATTTTTCCAAGCAATTGTACTTTGATATTTTCTTATTGCCGATGCCGATCATGTGATTTTTCCCCTTGGTATGTCAAGCTGCCCAAAAATGGTCAGGTTTCGTTCACCTCGCCTTTCATGTGAAACAGACGTAGCCAAAAGTTGGATGTCTTATTACATTGTATACGATTTCGTTTACGTGCAACTGATCTCGGCTAAAAAGACTATAATGCTCTGGACAAGTCAAAATTCACTCCCACATTGGATTCTTTATCCGTAGTTACAACTACGAACGCCCCCAATATCTTCGAAGGTTGAATATAAATTAAGCCTGGTAAATTTCTACTTATGTTCGAGTGCTGAACGATGGAGCGGCTTCTGTTTATTAATTGATGCGTTTGTAAGAATCGGTTTGCGAACGAACAATGTACTCGAGTATTTTATCGGTGTGTTGAGTTTGTTTAAGGTGGATTTCCGCATCTCACGGTGCAAATTAAGTTCGAACACGATTGATTTTTCACTATTATTAGCTGTATTTGGTTTGTTTAACCTCGATGTGGTGCAGGGGTTTCTAAAGTGGTAATTTAGTCGCGAAAGAATGAAAATAATTGCAGGATAAAATACATTTCAATAGGTAATGCAAAAAAAAATTCAAAAATTGTAAAAAAAAATTAAGAGATTTTTTTGAAAATGAGCTAGGAAGAGTTTAAAAGTTTCAATTTTTCGAGTTGAAATCGGGTAAAATGTTTTTTAAAAAAAAATTTCAATTTTTTTTAGTAATGATAAAACTTTATGTGCTTTTTGGAATTCTTGCAAATATTTGGACGAAATAAATAAAGAGGAAAATGGTTCAAATTTCGAGATCATCTTTTTTCCCTCCCCTCTCCCTTTAAAAATATTACCAAATCTGCTTCAGAACTCCCCAGTCCAAAAATTAGTTTGATTTTTTCTACCGAAAAATATACACAGATGGCAGGATTCAGGATCAGAATTTCCTACTTTAATTCAACTAACAAATAAAAAAGATGAAAGAACTTTCTCATCTAATTGGGGGTTTCCTGAGGTACTGATCTGCCGCTTAGAGTTTCCCACAAAATATTTCACTCCAAAATAATTTAATTTTCAATCGGGGTAGGTGAGGGAAACTGATCTGCCTCCCAAAGTACCCCACAAAATTTCTCACTCCAAAATAATTTAATTTTCAATCGGGGTATGTGAGGGGTACTGATCTGCCTCCAAAAGTACCTCACAAAATTTCTCACTCCAAAATAATTCAATTTTCAATTGGGGTGTGGGCGGGGTATTGATTTGCCTCCCAAAATTCCCCACAATATAAAACTAGTGAAAATTATCCAAATCACTCGAAAACAGTCAGAATAACTGAGAAAAATTGCTGTAAAATCAGTGAAAATTCACTAAAAAGTCAGTACACCTAATATCTGAAATGCTGTAAAATCAATGAAATTCTGTAAAAAAAATTACCGAAAATCCATTGCAAATGAAAGAATTTCACTGATTTTTTCTGTGCTGCAATTCTGACTTTTTTTTCAGCGAAGAAAAAATTGGAAATATCAAGTTTGGTAAAAAATAAATCAAAAACTCACACATCATTTCTTCAAAAAAAATAAATAAAATAAAAGTGTAAAAATGAGATTTTTCAAGTCTTTTTTTCTGGTTTTTTTTTTTTTTTTTTTTTTTTATAGCACAATAAAAAAATCATCATAACATCCAATTTCATATTTTTCATAAATTCATTTTCATTTTTCCATTTTTCAAAACTTTTAATCTCATTAAAAAAATGATAGAATCATCATCGTGAAAGTTTTCACAATTTTTTTTTTACCTAATTTTAGAAAAAAGAACGTCTACAAGGATCAATTTAGCACAAAGATCCTTAATGAACTTAAAACGCCTGTAAAAATATTTGGATGTGAAAAATTCTGAATACAAATTGGGTATTATTTCTTCCCAACCGAAAAGACTGAAGAAGAGGGGGGGGGGGTATTACGAATTCCAAATCTACAAAAATTAAAAAACTTTTTCACCCCCCCCCCCCCCCACACACACACCACACACTTCTGGGAAGATTAACGGTTTACATGAAATTTCTAATAAATCTAAAGCGAAGATTAATTTTTGATTTTCAACTTCTTTTATTCTCAGATATTCGCTTCAAAATTTGGAAAATTTCAAATAATTGTTCTGTTTTTTGTAAAAAGTGTTTAGATAATTTTCAAGCCAAAATTTAAGAATCCCTAAAAAGCAATCTCTTTTCATTGATTTTCATTAGAAATGTTTTGTTTAAAAGTCCTTCAGCTTGTCAAATTTACAACTCAATTCTGAAATTTCAACTTCGATTACATTTTTTGAGTACTTTTGAAATCCCTGAAAACTTGAAAAAAAAACTTTTACCTTCGCTTTTTAGAATAAATTTTCTGTACAAGCTCGAAATTACGTTTGAAATTTCATTCCATTGATGCTGACAATGCACGTTTGTAGAAGAAAAAATGTTGAAAATACATAAAAAAAGGTCTAAAACCTCATTTTACAAAATTGAAAAAATATACTCAGTCTTCTCTCTTATTTCGAAATCAATAAAAAGCTACTGGAAAAAAGTGAGAATTACAGCACAAAGAAAATCAGCGAAATTTTTTGATTTTCAGAGAATTTTTGCTGAATTTCCAGTGAATTTGAAGCATTTTACCAACTTTTCAGTGAATTTTCATTGCTTTTCCTATTTTTTTCCCATTGTTTTCTTTCAATTATTTTTTTTTCACTGATCTGTTACTGTATTGTAGTTCTATCTGTTTTCCAGTGATTTTGATTTTCTACAAATTTTCACTGGTTTCATTTTACATCAACAGGTATTTATTATCATTTTTTTTTTTTCAAAAAATCAACGATTCGATAACAGAAAGAGCATGATTTTCGCAGACGAATTACTGGAAAATTAAATTCTGCTTTAAAGTAACAGAAAAATTTAGAAAATTTTAATGCAAAAAATTTTCAAATTCTCTTCATTAAATTTTTAATTTTTCCTTCATTTTTTCAAATCATTCGAGGAAAAAATTGAATATTGTAAAATTCAGACTTTTTCCAATCACCAATGTCTGTCTGGATCAATATCTGGTTCCTCTGCCCACCCTCATCAAGGCGATTGACCGGATACAGGGCTATTTTCTAGATCATCTCTCAATTCTCCAAGTCTAAAACCGTCTTCTTTACTTCCTCGAACCATTGGCCTTCTTCAATGCTGAAGGGGAAAATAACCAAACAACGAAATGATCGATTTTAGACGCCCAGAAATTCGGTTCAAGCAAGGAATATAAAAATACTACGTATATTAGGTAGCCCAAATCAGCGAGTTGTGTGCTAGTGTGAGTGAATTGTGACGTCATTGGTAGCTTGCCATTTAATTTTGCCGTTGATCCCACGAAGTATGCGCGGACACCACCGCTTGTGTGTGCTTGTAGTTGTTATGTTGTTACGGGCTACTGCTGGCTACCAATGACGTTAACACCCTGCACTCCTCACTCACGCGAGTGTGTACAACAACGATTCGGGCTACCTAATATACGTAGTATTTTTATATTCCTTGGGTTCAAGGACCTTTTTCATGTCTGCATTTTTTAAAAAAAAAACTCACCGGAGAATTTAAAAATCAAAACTCTTGAAATCTTTTCCTTCCAAATTTCACTTTTAAATAAGAAAAAAAAATACAATTCATTTCTTTCAAAGCACATTTTAAATTTTAGGAACCTCCACACTATAAAAATCAAAGAAACCGTGGGTAAAGATGAAAATTCCATCTATCACGATTTTACGTCTATGTGGTAATCCCAAGGAACACATACGTACCTCCAACGGAAACACCCAATACGCAACCCAAAGGAAGAATCCAATCGTCAATAACGTATCAATTTCAATGGCAATCGATCGAAAAACAATCAAGCATTCTAATTCGAACCCAGACAATTCCAAATTTAATCCAACTATACAACAGTTGACCGCCATACTCAAACCTTACATAACACGATGGGTAATTTCGCCAATTATAATCATCGAACCAATTAATCATCTCGATCGCATATTTTGCTCTACTTAAAAACTGCTGGACTCCGAACAGATTTTAAAACACGTAGGGGTAGGATAATACTCCGATACATATAAATAGCATAACACCTTCGGATGAACGGATGCAAAATAAATTATAGTCTCGAGAAAAGCCCACCTAATTTGTATCCAAGATTACATAATTCGTACACGAGCTAAAAGGAAAACGGATCTGAATTCGAATCCGCGAACAATCGCGTTATCATCAAGTATATTTGTCGAATACCACGTAAAATACATCTGAGGTCGATGTTGCCTCTGAGTTATAAACGTATCTGAATAAAATGATAACATTAAACTGCACAGGGCAAATAAATTATCAGCAGAGTTCAATTTTCCATTAGTTGCATAGTCGGCTCGGTCGCGTTCGGCGAACGACGATTACAAAAAGCTATTTGAACCAGTTCCTACATCGCATCTGGAATACAGCCATTACTGTCGCAAGTGCATTCCACGCTTATGTATAGATTTCACTTTAGATTTGCAAAAAAAAAATTCTCCGTAGAAAAATCACGTTTAAATTTCACTCTCCGCACAAAACGCATCATCGTTGGATTATGACATCGTGCTGAATAATCCTTAATTCATGCACATGAGCTTGCTTCAACATTTACATTAAGTACACGTGTGTATATGGCACATATTGTTGTTCATTTGTCACGCAGGCGTGTTCGACATCCAAAATCTTAACCCTGGTGCGTTTGTGTTTTTTTTTCATTTTACGCATCATTACATAAGTACGAATCACTTCTGTCGTAAATATTTTTACATCTTTGCAAACGTACATGTGTGTACTTAAACCTGATTACTTCTCTTCATACGTGATCAATATAGCGATTCTCGTGTTCTTACGCTATTGTTGATTTAATGACTTTCGAATCAAGGACAACCAAAACATTTCTTATTCAATTTTTTTCAACTCATTTTATGGCTCAACTTTTATTCAAAACTCATTCGTTTGCATCATTTTCAAGAAAGACGTTTGAAAACGTGATAATACATGGGATTTGAAATTGGAAAAAAAAACTCGAAGCAGACTGTAATATAAAATCTATAGACATTTGTTTAATTGCCTACCCTTGTACGATTAGATTTATATTCCAATAAACACATTATCAATTTATGTGTATCAACTGCTTATAATATTAATTACCTGGATATTTATGGTAGGACGATTAGAAAAAACAAGATCATTAGACAAAAAATGATGAGGTAGGAGGTGATCATTTTCATTCATCTTTTTTACTGTCTGACTCAATCGACAGTCTGGGATATTGAATTTTTAATTGAAATGGGATGGAAGTGAATCAAGAGCAGCGAGTATTTGCCAAACGACCTTTTTCGAGTGAAAAATTGAATCAAAAGACCTTTATTTCGACATTTTTACTAATTCAATTTTTAAAAAAATTATTTTTGGAACATGAATCGCTGAGTCTGCTGAAACATAATTTTCAGATTGGGTCGAAGCAAGATTGAAAAGGATTCAAATCTATCATGGATTTGTATCAATGATTCGGATCCAAAAAACATGACGAATGTGTGAAATGGGTTCAAAAACGGATTTATCCGGATTTGTTTCTTTGCTGGGGGGGGGGAGGAGGAGGGAGGAGGAGGAGGAGGAGGAGGAGGAGGAGGAGGAGGGGGATAGTAGTCAAAAAAAAGGAAAAATTCCAACTCCCATGATGGATTTATAAATTTGAATCAACGAATTCACTCATTGATTCGAGATGAGATTCGAATCACGAAAACGTAAAGTAGATATTCGAATCCAATCCAGGGGGATTCGTTCAAAATTGTTCAAAATCAAAAAAATGTCACAAAAATTACTCATAATGTTTCAAAACTGACTTTGAAATCCCCATTCTTCAAGTATGAAAGTTATTTAAAATATCTGCCTCTGATTTTAACGAAAACGTGATTTTCAGAAAGAAAAAGTTTCAGAACTACTTACTCCGATTAAAATTTTAAAAACTCATATTTCTGAAAATTAATCCCAATTTTTCAACAGAAATACAATACTTGAAAAAAATATTTTTATGAAAAATTGCATGCGTTTCTAATATCGTGCCCCAATCTATTTCCAGAAATTCTGAAGACTTCATCAAGATTTTCATTTTTTTCATCAAGACAGCCAAAATTCTAGTTAGAATCATTTCCAATACAAAGTTTCATCACAGGGTCAGTTTTACCGAAAAACCCTCATTTATAGCGATTACAAAAAAAAAAAAAAGGTTTTTAGTTAATTTGAAAATTGACAATTGAAAATTTTTAAACGTTGATCGAAAAAACACACTGGAAAAGTGTGAGAGAAAATTACTCAATTTTCGACTCTTGAAGTTAATTTTCAAGCTTTTCATTAAATTCAAAAATCTGCTTTAAATTAAAATTCAGCAAGAAGCTCCAAAATGGCTTATAATGGTGAAACGTGGTTTCGAAAAATCAAAAATATCAAAAAAGCTACTTTTCTTCCTTTCTTTGAGGAAAAAGAAGGAATGTGTTAGTTTTCAAAAATTTTCAGAAAATGAATAAAATCAACTTGGACAACATTAGAAATGTTAATTAAGAGGTTTCTGAACTGTCCAAAAAGTTCACACTTGTTCAAAATCGAAAGTAGACACAGTAGACACCTCGAATGATAACTTCATCTTTTCATTTTTTTTTTCATTAATAACGGGGCAAAAAATTTAGAACCATTTCTATGGGATTCAATAGAACATTTGAATATGATTTAGATGAATGCCATGTCCAAAGACTTAATTTCTTATGAAATTATTGATTCAATTTTGGGGACAAGAATAAAGATTTTTTACAAAATTATCATGCAGTAAAAATGGACTTTCATATCCTCACTTCCATCCACTTCCTAAATATTTTACAATTTTTGGTAAAAATTAAAAAAAAAAAAATCAGTACTTAGACGTAGGTAATTTTTTGTAAATTTTTCATACCAGAATCAGTCAAATTTGATGAAATTCTCTGCCTTTCAGAATCAATGAAGTACATGGATTTTACTCCTTCGACAAAAATGAACTAACTGAAAAAACGTTGGTTTTCAGATAAAATTTGACAGATTCAGATGTTTGAATTGAAAGAAAGTTTTATCGTGCTTTTCAACATTTTTTGAAAGTTTTTTACCAACAAATTCTGAACTCGAGAAATACAAAAAAATTAAAGTATTTTTTACTGTTTTTTTTTTTTTTTTTTTTTTAGAAAGTTTTCATTTCATCATTTTTGTTACCTCCTTCTCTCCACCCCACCCCAATCATTGATCTACATTAAAAAAATATCTTGAATAAACGAGACAATGTTTTGTTGATTCAAATAAAATTAATTACCAATCTTTTCGATTTTTTCATCGTTTTTTACATATTTTAACTGGACCTAGCAAATTTCTCAGAGAAAAGAGAAAATTAGGTTTTCAAGTAAGTAAGTAAGTATTTATTTTAAAAAATAATTATGTTTTTAGTGATAAAAATTACACTTCTTTTATAAATTTTACTGAAAACAGAAAAACAGCATGAATTCTCATGTTCTAAAAGTTATTGACTTTTCCTCAGATTTTTACGACTTTGTTTTCACCTGACCGCCCGAATTCTTTCTCTTATTTAATCATATTACCCGATCGAAAATTCTCTACAAAAAATTCCCACCCCAAACTAGAAAAATTCGCCAAAAAACAACGCGAATCTCTGGTTTTAAAAAAGCCATAAATTCAAAAACTCATCGCCATAAAAGCAGCAACATTCGACCGACAAAATATGCAATCCCACGAGATAATAAACCAATAAAAATTGTAAAACCGATAAAAAGTACATGTACGACATGAGTACCGATACATTCACTTGTTCATAACTCGAACAACTTAATCTGGTCGACGGTATCGAATTGTATGAAAATACGGGTACCATTCTAAATCAAGTTTAATAATTTTGTTCCTTTGATGCGGCGAAAACTCGCCATATAATTTGCATACCATTAAATCCTAATCTAATCATCGATATTACCGGTATGCTTCTGAATAAAACATCTCCAGCTGAGAGCTCGTGCCCAGCTTTGTATGTTCTAACTGCAGCAAGACGAATTAGCCGATTTGAATAGATTTACAGCCGAATTCGCCGGAGTGTAATGTGGATATTTATCAAGCATTAATGTCGTCCGAGTCGCCTAAAACTCGAATTATTGTGGATTTTAACATACTACCAACGCTTCTTTGAATGTGGATATTGATTGCACGACGATCGATTGAGACTATAAATAAATCCGATCATTGGACGTAATCATGCGATGAGAATCGATTCCCAGACGCACGCGAATTTCAACCAGATCTTATCTACCTACTTTTTTTCAAATGAAGGTGTGACAAAGACGATATAACGATGGAAGAGGCAGAGGGCAGAAGACACGAAGGGGAATTGGATGAAAACAAAGAGAATGAGAAACATAAACTCAGATTTTCAACAACTCGACTCAATTTTTTCATTTTTGATGAATTTTGGAAAAACCTTTTAGATTAATTGCATTGAGTGCATTATTTTCAAGTATTGGGAAAGACTGAGAATTCATTTTTCATGCCTTGAAATTTTCGTTGCCTGTAGCTGCAAAAATTGGATGAAAAATAGATCAGAGAGATATCTGAGCTCGAAGTAAAATTTTTAACCAAAATTTCAAAAATTGAAAGTACATTGTAAAAAACCGAATCTAAAATTCCAAGTGCTGAAATTCATTTCTCGAATTCTGGTGAATTTTTGAAATTTTTCAATTGTCTCATTGTCTTAAAAAGTATATAAAAATTCGATGTAACCAACGAAAATTTTTGAAATTTGGTATACATCCTATTTTTAACCTCCCAAATCGATTGGAAGCAGTTTCAAGACGTTTCGAAGCCTCTAAAAATTTTTGGAATTTTCCAGTACAGGAGAAAACTCCATAAAAATGGTCTATATGAATTTTAGCATCTAAAATCGCTCATCTCCAACATTGGTGACCAAGGTCGAAAATAAGATATCACCAACTTTCAGTTTTCTATCTCAATACGTATGTTGTTGACGAATTCCCAAATTTTTTCTGGGAAAATTTCCGTCAAAAATATGGATTTAAATTCAATGTTAGGAAATTTGAAAAATTCTGCGACAGTCGATCAAATGGATCACCAAAATGGGTAATCTGCAATTCTGGCTGCTAAAGTTCACATGGACCATTTTTATGAGCATTTCCCCAATGCTAGAAAATTTCAAAATTTTTTGAAGACTCCGAAACGTCTCAGAACCGCTTACAATTCATTCGAAAGATCAAAATACGTAATAAAATTCAATTTTTTTTATTATTTTAATACGTAGATCAGATGAAATTTGGTATAATCTTGAAATTAAAAAAATTCGCTTCAATTCAAGAAACAAATTTTGATGACTCAAATTTTGGATGTGAGGTTCATTTGAGAAAAAAATCACTAAAATTGAGAAAAAATTACAAAATTTGAAAAAATCACTAAAATTGAGAAAATTATCACCAAAATTGAGAAAAAATCACCAAATTGAAAAAAAATCATTTTCGATCTAGTATTTTTGTTTGGGTTCAAAATTTTACTTCAATTTGGAAAACCTTTCTTCCTCATGAGTTAATTTTTTTAAAAATTCGTGAAATTGATTTTTAAAAAATCGAAATCTTCCATAAATCAGAAAACTCCTCCATCTTAATAAATTCAGCTTCATATCGACCTATTCATTTCTTTATTCAATCACACAAGACACACGACAACGGAAACCACTCGTTCTGCACTATTCAATGCAATTCCTCGACATCCCAGGTAAGTATCTAATTATTACGACTTTGAAAAGAAACCTGTTACACTTCTGTCACAGCAATGTTATTAGAATCAGAACACGTCTACTTAGAAGAAAGTAAAAGCAAACAAACCGAAAAAGAACTCCAGAGACAATTCAAGGATAGTCGGAGGATGTTACACGAATATGCAATGCACAACCCAGAACCCTCTATTTTCAAAGTCACCACAAAAAATCCACTCTGATTTCAAGTCTACTTTCCATTTGACTAATCAAATTGAATATTTTCCAATACGCGCACCTACCGGTTATTATTCCAACACGTAGGCTTAATTTTGACAAAATCTAGGACGATGGTCGAAATAATAATATAGTGCGAAGAAGAAGGTTAATCATTGACAATGGAACGTTTATAATGCTAACGAAGTGATTGCAACATACGCGTATCATGCACTTCTAACTACGACTACCAGTGCGATACACAATACATATTACATACGTAAATAGCTTTGTTCTTCTTCTAACCCGCACTCAGGTAGACGATCTTAGCCTACCTGAGCCGTCTGGAATTGAAGAAGAAGCAAGGCAAAAAAACCGATTTATATAATTAAAGTCGAACGAAGATCTGCATCCGATCGAAACGATAGAAAAGAAATTAAAAGTACATGGCTGCGAGCTTTTTTTTCTCATTCGATTCGTTCTTCTTTTTGCAGTTTCAAGGATTCCATGCAGATCGTGAAATTTATTATCGATTGTTTAACCAAAATAGGTAACGAGTAATTCAACGTTGTGCAGTTTTTTTCCGATGGTGAAAATTTTTCAAATAGTTTCGATCCGATCGATGCATTTTTAATCAATGCCGCGTTCAGGTTCTGGATCCCCCTCCCCGTAGCCCAACAACTTTGGGTACGAGTAATTCTAGTGGATTACTTTTTCATTCATTACTTTTTAAATATGTGGTACCTACTACTTTCAAGGTTATCAAAAATATCGAATTATAGATTTAATTGAATAGGTAAATGATACATTGCAATTATGTGAGAAATTTTTTGGCTGTTGGAAATATCTGCTTGAGTATATCGATATGGATAACGGATTAAATTACGTAACGATTTGTAAAAAAAAATATACATCTGAATTTTAACTTTGGGTATGTACCTGAAAGGGAAATTGGCTCATTTTATCTACCGAATAATGTAGGAAAATTATGAAAAACAAGATCCCTTATTGATTCATTTCTAATCAGATTAAGACCTCTATGGGAAGCGTTCGAGATAAGGTAATGAAAAATCCAATCAACTTTTAGACCCAATGTAATGGTGACTACGAAAGCCTCCCGAATTTTCATAACCTTTTTTTTGTGATCTCTATTCTTCAGGAAAACATCATCAAAGTTACAAACGAAAGTGAGTAGTGAAAAATTTCAAGGGGAGAAAAAATTCACTGCATTGCTTGAATAAAGAATGAAATCATAGAAAAATTTTCGAATTTTTCATGAAAAATAAAGACTTTTACGCCAGATAAAATTTTTAGTATACGATTAAAAAGTCGTACTCATGCAATAGTATAATTTTTTGAGGTACACAATCCCTTGAGGGAAACTCAGAAAAATTCTTCAATTTTTAGCAGATTTTTGCTGATTTTTCGGAAAACTCAGAGATTTTATACTGACTTCCCAGAGAATTTTAACTTATTTTCCGGTGAATTTTCACTGTTTTTACAGTAAATTTTCACTAGTTTTCCGATAAATATTCATTGATTTTCTAGTGAAATTTCATTGATTTCAAGTGAATTTTCAATTTTTCGATGAATTCTAACTGGTTGTCCGAGAAATTGTCACTGATTTTCCGGTGAATTTTCACAGATTTCAAGTAAATTTTCACAAATTTCAAGTGAATTTTCACCAATTTTTCGACAAATTTTAACTGGTTTTTCAGTCAATTTTCACTAATTTTCCGGTAAATTATGGCTGATTTTCCAGCGAACTTTCACTGATTTTCCGTTAAACTGTCACTGATTTTCTGATGAATTTTCACTCATTTTCTGGTATCTGGTACTTTATGACTGAAATTCCAGAGAGATTTTCCGGAAAATTTTCACCATTTTCAAGTAAATTTTCACTGCTTTCGAATGAAGTTTCACTGTTTTCAAGTGAATGGATTACTGATTTCAAGTGAATTTTTACTCATTTTAATTGAATTATCACTGAATCCTAGTGAATTGTCACTGATCCCAAGTTGGAATCATACTTGGAATCAGTAAAACATTCACTTGAAAACAGTGAAAATTCACTTGAAAATAGAGAAAATTTACTCAAAATTAGTGGAAATTCACTCGAAATTAGCAAAAATTCACTTCAAATTAGTGACAATTCACTTGGAATTTCAAGTAAATTTTTGCTGATTTTGAGTAAATTTTCACTGATTTCAAGTGGTTTTTCACTTTTTTCAAGTGATTTTTTTTACTGATTTCAAGTGAACCTTTACTTAAGTATTTTGAATAAATTTTCATTGATTTCAAGTAAATTTTCACTGATTTCAAGTGAATTTACACTGATTGTAAGTGAATTTTTACTGATTTTAAGTGAATTTTCACTGATTTTTAGTGAATTTCCAGTGATTTTAAGTGAATTTCCAGTGATTTTCCTTTCATTTTACGTCAATTTTTACCAATTTTCCGATGAACTTTCTTTGATTGTTCGGGGAATTGTCACTGATTGTCTGATGAATTTTCACTGATTTTCTGGTAAATTGTCTCTGATTTTCTGGCGAATTTCCTCAGATTTTTCAATAATTTTCGACTGAATTCTTGCGGAGATTTCCGGTAAATTTTCACTGATCTCAAATGAATTTTCACCAATTTTTCGATGACCTTGCACTGGTTATCTGAGAAACTACCACTGCTTTTCTGATGTATTTTCACCGATTTTCCGGTAATTTTTGACTGATTTTTCAGGGAGATTTTCTGGAAAATTTTCACTGCTTTCAAGTGAATTTTCACTAATTTTTTGACGAATTTTTTTACTGGTTTTCTGATGAATTTCATTGATTTATTTCGTAAATTTTTACAAATTTTACGATAAATTCCGGCTGATTTTCCAGCGAATTTTTGTTGAATTCTGGTAAATTTTTACAGATTTCCATAGTTAATTTTCATCGCTTACTTGTAAATTTTCACCAATTTTTTTTTATCGGTTTGCTTTTAGTAAAAATTTTTTCCTGAATTTTACATTATATCCAAAATTGCAGGTGCTGAAGTTCATTTCTCGAAATTTGGTCAACTTTTTAAAATTTTTACTGTGATGTTAGGATGGAAGGGGAAGAATATTCTGAAATTTGATAGACTGAAGTATTTTCCGAATAATTTTTTCGATGAAAACTGGTTTTCAACAAAATTACTTTTTCCTAGAAAAATTTCAACATGGTTCTTGTGAAAATCATTAGCATTATTTGATGGATGATTTCAAAAAAAATAAAAATCTGTAGCGTAGGGTAACGAAAAAAAAACCAGTTTGGAAATTGGAAGAAATTGCAGGAAATTTAAATTCAAAATCAGTGTTACCAAACTCTGAAGACAAAATCCCACAATTGAGAAGTGATTTTTCTAATCTAATGATTATAATTAAATACAATGAAAATCACCCCTACAATCCCTCCACCCCCTTCAACGAAACTTTTACCAAAAAAATCAAAAATACCAAGAAATCGATCAAGCACACCCATCAAGGAACAGTTGAACATGAAAAACCACCACATTCTCTGCATTTCAGCACCGCCTCGCTGACTCGACCAAACACCACTTTCAAAACGCATCTCGCCTCTCTCAATTTCCTGCATTTCGGAGCAGCCGATCACATAATTGTAAAATCTATAACCGAGACCAATAAACTGAGTCGTAACACGGTTCGATCATAAGATACACAAATTTATTCAAATCATATTTCATAATCGCACCCGTATCTTGTTATCCAACCGAAGCCAAGATATAATGCAACTGTGTACGTACAACGCACGCACGAAAGGCATATACCTACATACTCGGTACATACGTTCATCATCAACGGAGCAAATATCATCTACATACACATACAACGTATGCACCATACGTATCGACCATAATGAACTTGCCGGTATGCAGCTATTTGAAATCAATTACAATTAAATGCTCCAGTTTCCATAAACAAATGCACAGCATAGTTCTACAATAGGTTGACGCATCGATCGATTTAAAGGATTATTATGTAAGATAACAACATTATCCGAACTCGCTTCTTTATTTTTTTTACTTTCACCGTAAATATATTATAGACGAAAAAAAAGCGCCGAGATAAGGTCGTGATCTGGAATACGGCCAGCTAACACGTGCTGCCATACGACAAAATAAAATCGCCGACCATTGTTACGATTAAAATCGCCAACATGTAAATTCGTAATTCAACAACCGAAACCTTTTGCGGATAGGAAATTCTGCATGGTTGCGTTGGCGTTCCTCACCATCTCAAGAAATTCAATCGATCCGAAGCCAATCGTATACTTTTTCCCTCTATTTACATCGAATATCTACGTATGACGACGATTTATTATAATTCAACCTCCACATCCTTAAAGGCAACGATAACCTGTTCGAATGGACGACTCTTCGTCAACGGACCAAATTTATGAACGATTCGTCGCATAAATATACCCAAAGAGTCGAAGCCGAGGAGATAAGCAGCGTTGAAATTATGGTCAATTACGTTCCACAAACTACATATACGCATAAATTGTTGTACGTAGGTCTGGGTACATATCGCGCATACTATGGCGACTTTATTTAAACAAACGTTCGCCATAAATAACGCGGCAAAAGAACACAAAAACGTGATGCAATTGACGTTGAATTCTTTCTTTTTTTTCAAGACTTACGGTTGAATATACTTCGAGATACGCGAGTATTCCAATTCCACAAATGTGACCATAAAAGCCGAGCGAAATAGTGTCCTTAGACATCCTTTTAGCCGGTTGGAAAATCTAAACGGTTTTTACACATTTTCAATGTTGCCAGAGAAGCCGAAAGTGGAATAATAAATAATCGTCGTCAAATACCATGTTGGCGTGAAGTCGACAGGTTCAACTACTGTTGAGTAATCGATCGGATCGTCTTTAGTAGGTAAATGATCGCGAGTCGCGACGACCACGATCGCATCAAACCAGACATAATTATCTGTAAGACTTAAGAGATTCCTACAATGATCACATCTGCGTCATATGCGGTCGTAGCCGTATAGTTTTAGCCTACTTTGATCATCACGTTGTACGCAGGTATTCTTAAGTTCACGATGAATTCAAATTATATGTAGTTCTTTGGAAAGAATCGGGTATTTTTACATTAATGCTATTTTACATAAACTTGTACGAGAGATTGAAACATTACGTCGTAATTAAGATATTGAAACGTATGCTCGAGTCGTCCTCCTTTATCAATCGAATGTCTTCAAATTTCAATGGATTTATGTAACGAAATTGAAAAAAATGATAAATACGAGACCAGCTGATTGAAAAGTTAACGAATACGCTAGGTAAGTGTATTTAATACTGATTAGTCTGATTATTACGTACTAATAATGCATCGAGATTTTCATGGTATTTGTATAAATTGACGATAAACGATAGATTAATACCGAGCAACCTTGGTTTGGTCCCGAATTCGACGTAATGTTTGGAAGTAGGTACGAAAAATGGATCCAATTTGCAGCTATCTGTTCTTTTTTTAATGACGTAATGAGTATATTTCGTTACAAATGAGAAGAAATGCTCGAGAAGGTATCATTATAATGCTTCTGGAGTGATTTGAAAAATTTGCTGTGTTTAAACCTACCAACTGTTTATTGTTAAGTATATATTAATAGTGCTAATTTAACTCGACACGCGAAGTTTGAATACTTTGTGTGAAAAATTATAGGCTTGTAGGAGTAATTACATTTTAAATTGATAAACGCGAGATTTTAAGCGGCATGTGTGAGTATTCAGGGTCAGGGTCATTATAGCTTTAGTGACATACTTAAGAGGAACGTATTGCTAGCAAAGTGAAACGAATTGAAAAATGAAATATTTTTTCCAATTTTATTGATGGGTTTTTCAGTTTCTATGTTTTTTATAGGATTTTTGCAATTTGACTGATAACTTGTCAGCAATTTTTTTTTACAAAGATGAATTTTTTGACGAATTTCAAAGAATTGATTTTCTAGACGAATTTACGTCAAATTTTATTGATTTTTTGGCCAAAAAATAAGGATTTGAACTCAAAAGTTCTAAATTTTGCATTTTCGCAGCTTTTACTGGAAAAGTCCAAAAGTTCTGGGGAGGTTTCGAACGGTCTAGAAACCACTTCCAGTCGATTTGGCAGATCAAAAATAGGGTAAATACTAAATTTCACCCTTTTTTTTAATAGATCAGATCAAATTTTCATGTTTTACAGGACAATGAGATAATTTTGAAACTTCAAAAATTTGCTAAAATTCGAGAAAATGCACTTCAACACCTGAAATTTTAGAAATAGGATTCTTTTATGATTACTTTCAATTTTTTTGCTCAAAATATTCAATGAGTTGAAGTTGGAATATCTCCCTTTTATTAAGAGTTTCCAAAGTAAGAAAAAATGTGTTTTTTATATTCTGATGTTTTGAAGCAGATTGTACCCATTTTTAGAATCCGAAAAAAAATTGTATTGATGCATGGCTACTTCACGGATCCGAGGAAAAACATTTCAGCCATGAAACCACCTTCCCCTCCCCTTCAAAAAATTGAAAACTTCAATATGAAAGAAATTGGAAAAATGTGAATTGAAAATTTTCAAAGCAAGACATAAACTGCGGAAATTTCAAAAAAATTATTCACTCCTTCCAGAGATATCATGAGTTTGATGGATTTTCGACATGGAAAGTCAAAATTCCGGAAGGGTGGGGTCAACTTTTTTTTTTGAATTGTCCAATACTAAAAGCAACATTTTAGATCATTGACCGTTCCTGGATCAAGGGATGTTTTTGAACCAATTGAAAAAATGAAGCATTTCAGATGTCTGAAAAAAAAATCCAAAAACAAATAGGTGCTTCAATATCGAGCGAAAATTATACTCGAGAATAATCCATAGGAACCTAATTTAAAATCAAAAATAAAAAAAATAATTCTAAAAATTAAAAAATGACATTTAAAATAAAGATGCGAGAAAAAATGAATTCAAAAACTTTCCATTATCCCCCCTGCCACCCTCTTCTGGCATACAGAATGTGTTTCTTCATGTCTCCAGTTCAGATACTCTTGAATTAAAGTCTCACCCTTTGAAAGTTTATGAGATCTCAAAAGCGGATCCAAGAAACAATTTTATAGAATAGGAGAAAAAGGGGGTGCAATTTTTTATACCAAATTTTTGGAAGTGTTTCAGATATATGACTTAGATATGTTTGAAAATGAAACAAAAAAAACAAATTTTGATGTGACAAAAAATCAGAAGTGAAACGAGAGCGAATTAAAAAAAAAAGTTTTTTGAAAAGCAAAAATTGCTATTTCTTCGGATCTGCACTTGTGAGATCTTACCTTCCTTCCAAAGCAAATAGTGTCCGCAAATCTAGATGAAGATTAGTTAAGTGAATACCATTTTCAATTCAATTTGGATTCCAAAATACGAATACAATTTTATCTAAAAAATGATGCTGAATTGCTGAAGTAAAATGAAGATGAATTTTTTTGAAGATTTTCATTTGGAAATAGAAAAAAATTGTTGTTTGAATATTTTACGAATCATTTTTGTTCTCAGAGAAGAGTCCTCACCCCCTCTCCCCTCACGTTCTTGAAAATGATGCGGTTGATGTCACCTGCCTATTTTGATATTTTAAAATTTTATAAAATAATGGGTAATAAGGCACCTCAATTTTCCAAAAAAAAATAAAAAAAACTCATACACCTTAATTTAGTTCATTTTGACAAATAGAAGTTTTAAAAAAATGGCTTCGACAGTTCATAAATAATAGGGCTTTTAACGTTTCAACAAGACCAAAATTGAACAAAAATTATCAAAACTTAAAAAAAAAATTCAAAATCCTAAAATATATGTACCTCGAAATCGAAAATAACTTTGAACAGGAAATGATCAACCAAGGAAAGCTTCAGCCTTTCTACTCTTTATGAGAAATAAAACGGGATGAACGTTTCTCCGGTGAGGATTCATGTTAGTCACTCTATCAGTGTTTTTGAACTGTCCATTTTTGACTTTTTCCCGATTTTTTGTATACCAGTTTTGGAGAATTGGAGCAAGAGAAGTTATGGAGACGTTTTTGATGAACTACCCACACATTCAGAAAGACGAAAAATTCAAAATTTCGTAGATTATACTCCTGTCATTTTCAGTACATGAAGGAAAAATTAAGCATTTGTATTGGCAATAAAAAGTAATAAAAAAAAGAATTCTACGTCTTATCATTTTTTTTCTCGAGATACTTTTCAAGAGATAAAATAATTCTAAAGATTCAGAAATAAAATTTAAATAAGTAATTACTTATCCAGGCTAGACTATAAAATTAGTTCATTGCCCACCACTTTCTTACCAATTCAAATACTTTTTCGCACTTATGAAAAAAATCTAGATTTACCAATTTCTCGAATTTATGAATGACCATATGTAAATATGTACCAACTAGAAACTAGTTCACTTGCAAAAAACATGTTTTAATGGATAAAAACATCCATAAATTTCGCCTCGTTCAATATTAAAACCTACATTAAAAATAGACGAACAAGAGCATATTGCTAAAATTAAATTTGATCAAGAAGAGTAGTAGCAAGATTATACCTTAATGACTTCGGTATTTAATTTAAACCGAACCTATCATAATATTTAAATGACCATACGTTTAATAAACTTATGAAATGATATCTCAACGTAAGAATTTTGACTGATGTAGAACACAAACAACAGGTCCGGCGCAAATGATGAAATTCGGATAATATTTCCAACGCTTCTGTTTTTTCATCAATCGTCATCGGGCAAAATGTAAGTAAATAATTGACACACGTAGCCGCAAGACTGTACACCGCAGAGTAGACATTAATCGTATCGAGATCGAATGAACGCCGTAGAATTCAGGCTCGTACAATTAAACACGCTTACATAATCGTATGTACATTGAAGAGCTTCTTAAACGACTCGAGTAACAGAAACTCTCCAAATGAGGTGATTATCATTGAACCCATTTCGTCCACACGTACTGTACGTCTAGGTGTGTCCACGATCACTTTAAATTTCGACAATTAGTTACCACTTTTAGAATGGTAATTAATTGAAGCGTTACGGTATATAAATCAACCAGGGTAGCGGATATTCTAGCGCCTCCGCGAGATGAGAAATACTCGTACTCCTCCGAACCGCCGAGTACGAATCATACAGAAAATATTCAATAATTGACCATGATTTTGCTTTACGTACGTCTGTACGAGCGTTCGAAGCCGACGGTAATTTATCAGATTTAGAATAAAGCGCTATTTCGTAGCCGGCGGGCATATCGCTAAAATTAACACTGCCTGCATTACACGAACGTAGGTAATAACGCGATTATGAAAGCGTCTATCGTAAACACTAATTTACGTTTTTCGTCTGATGTATGTAGTACCTACGTGTCCACGACCTTCTCAGGTTTACTTCCTTCTTCGCGAGAAAAGACAACGTGCTTATATGGAGCATTTTTCGCGCCATTTTTTCGTCGGAATTTGGAGCAATTGAGGGGGGTGGAGGGGAGATAGGTTTTGTTTGATTCATTGGTCAACACTGATGGGAATTTTTTGCAATAGATGAATTCAATTTTTATATTTTTCAGGATGTTTTTTCCTGGTGTTGTCATTAAGGGTAGATTTGACATCCCTCTCTCTCCCCTACAAATTTATTCTCCTTAAAAACTGCCTCATTTGGCTAACAGCCAAAATTTCCAGCTTTATTTCTATTCGAACTCGAACTTGAACGTGATTCAAACTAAGAATTCTGTTCTTGTTTTCAATGACGTCATTAAGAGGAGATCAAGCAAGGGTTCGTTTTTAAAAAAAATTAATTTCTGATTTAAAATCCTCAACCTTTAGAATCTCGGTCTGCTTTGAGGCTCTTCAATTTTCACGGTTTGATGGCCTGCCGACTTTTTTTGGCACATCAAAATTTCTTTCTTAAATTAATGCATCTGTAATTTTCAAATTTTTAGAAAATTGGACGAAAGAAGAGAAAGGCAAAGGGCTGATTTTTTACTTCAAAATATGGCTGTCGAAAATGTTTCAAAAATGGCGATTTCAGGATTGAATTTTTTCTTAAAATTTCATTAGAGCCAGAAATTTCAAGCAGGATTTTAAAAAAACATTTAGCAGAGCATTTGTCAAACATCTCACTTTTTTTGAGGAAGAAATACGAGTTTTCTTTTTACACAATTTTTCCATAAGAAGGAAGAAAATTTAGGGGAAAAAACTTCTTAAATTAAGAAAATCCAAAATTCTGAAAAAATTAGAATGAAATTAAAAATTTGCAAGTTGAATTGAAAACAAAATAAACTCAGGGCATTTTGACAAAGCAGGACTGGGAGGATTTAAAGAATTGTTGGACAGAAGACACTTTAACCACCAAAAGATTTTAATTATTGCTCATTTTTAATTTTTTTTTTTTTTTCATGAAAAGACTAATATTTTCAAAATGTTTATTTGAATTCGGATGAAAATGATATTACCTGTCAGTTTTGATGATTCAAAGAAAATTTGTAAAAATATAAGCATTGGTGGGATATAATTTCAATATCCAGAAAATGTCTCAGATTTCAATAATTTTTGAAAAAAAAAGTCCGAATATTTACACATTTTTCCAACATGCAAAATTTTCAAAAAAAAAACAAAAAAACAGAAAATATGATGCGATCTGTGAAATAGGGCCACAAATCGAAACAGTAAATTTCTCAGTACACAGCGAAAAAATCGAATTCGGAGCCAATTTTTTTTCATATTTCAAAAGAATATACTTCAAAAAATATTTTCTGCACAAAATTTTGGCCCGGAAAAATTTTTCAAAATCAAAACTTTCAAGTGCCATATCTCCATTATTTTAAAACCAATTTTCAATTTTTTCTTCGTAAAAATATGTTCAGAACATATTCCTCTAGAAAAAATCGATCTGGATTTTTCCAACTTGTGACCCAGTTTCACAGATCACATCACAAATAATGCCACAATATCCATTGAGGAAACTCTGAACACGATTTTTCAGTTTCATCTCCTCTTCATTAATTTCGAGAAATCAAAAATGAACGAAAAGAAATGATATTTGATAAATTTTATTCGTTTATCAAAAAGAAACATGCGGAAAATCTCAATTTTCAAAATTTCAAATCGTTTGCAATATCAGTTATTATTGTTTTCTGGGAAAATTTCAACCCCCCCCCCCCCCACCAAAATCATACTTATCGTGACAATTCATCTCTTGACTTTTCGTTCGTCATCTCATATTCTCTTTTGGACGAAATTTTGATAATTTCTCCAGTATCTCCAGTCAGATCATTTTTCTCCTAATCAACATCAATTTGTAAAACTTCCAATTGAGTTCAAAATATCTTGAAAAAAATATCAATATTTGAACTCTACGGACTCTTGCCTATGTTTTGATCCCGTTTAATAATTTATTCAAAATCAACCAAAAAAATCTCAAATTGTCATTCAATAAATCGAAGGAGGTTTTCATATCAAGAAAAGTATGGATAATGGGTCCCATTGAAATTACTTCATTTTTGAAAACCATGGTCTCACTCCAAAAGCACCGAAGAAGGCTCAAAATCCAAAAAAAGGGGGGTTTCAGCTTGGAATGATAATCAAAAATTACCAAAATTGAACAAAATTTTATATATTTCATTCCACCTCAGAGATCATACGAATCAAAATTACCTCAATTACACAGACCAATCTTCTAAAATGGAAACCCCATAAAAAAATTACACATTTTTCATGATAATAAATCAAATGTTTGCCTGAAACGAAGAAGAGAAAAATAATTTTCAATGATCACTTGCAAGGCCAGCGAACATATTTTGGGAGGAGGAAATAAACAGGTCAGTTTAAATTTCGAATATTCTTGAAAATCGATTTTTAGTCTGTAAAAAGTATAGCTTCAAATCGAAAAAATCGAAAAAATGATAATCTTTGATTGCAATCATTTGAGTAGAAAAATTTGGAAAAAATTCCATCCGAATAGTAAATTGTCAATTCCCCCCCCCCCCCTAGTACCGATTTGTACCTGAATAGGAAGAATAAGGGGAAAAAATTACAAAATAATAAGATACTTTTTCTCCTTTTATGAATATTAATGATCTCTTATCTCATGTATTCACCAATTAAGTACATAATTCAGTAGTAACGAATCAACTCCTCCAAGCCACCACCCTTCCCTCAAGCTCCATTCATCTCAACAATTTTTTCTTCTCAAAACTACAACTCGAAGTAAAATCCTACCATCCTAAATCCATTGAAAAAACACACCATTGTAAAATAACCCAAACTTATCGTCTCGCCTCCTCAAAGATAAATCCAACCTCACGTTTTCAAACCCGAATGGAATATTTCCATTACCCAACATTCAAACAATCGGAAACCGATTTAATTACGCATTTTGCGAATAAAAATCGACACCTTGTACGAATTAATCCAGTCGCGATTTACGAAAATAATCGTCATTTTCGTAACATCGCCAATAACACTGAACCAGTTGATTACCAACGTGATGCAATCCGGCATACATCTTGCATTAAAATTACTTACATTGTGCACACATGCCCAGTTACGGTCATTCATCAATTCGTCATTGTAAAAAAAAACCCACCGCGCACCGTTCGCTTGGCACACGATCCTCTGCATGCTAAGCATGCTTTATACGTAGGTACATTTCAAGTCTGCGACGCTGTCTCGCTGTATCATTCGACCCGATGTAATTCAATACCGCGGTTACGCGATGGGTGGTGAAAACCATTCGTAAAAATCTTCAATTACAAATACGAAAACCAACATCCCAATTAAAAATCCAAGCTTAACTATCCTCCCGCAAGGAAAAATTAGATACTTGGTAAACATTGTACATGCGACCGCATCGTATTTCATAAATCACCGTACGCAATTTCGCATCTAAATTACCCTGATTAGCTTCCCCACCGCGGCGAGATAAATTTTCAAAAATGCAAAATTTTAATCCCCACATATCTCGTACCCCCAGTAGCGAACCCACCTGGAGAAATGGTGAAAAAAGCACCACCGACTGATCGCAGAAAATGCTCGAATACGAGACCGAGTCTTGAAAAAAATCCAAAATTAATGTGGGCAAAGTAATAATTTACCCGAGTATAATGGAACATTCGGTAAATTACTATGGTTATACGGTCGGATTAAGAATTTTTGCACACACGTATAAGGGTGTGGTACCTACATCTATAACGAGGAACTGCCGCGTAAACGAAGGTCAATAACGAAAAAAAAAACTATCTCGGCATTTTTAAACGTACATATCGAATGTTCAACAATTAACTCAAGTCCGGGTAATCGCAACTGCCTACAAGAACAATGCTTCGAGGTACACCCTGATTCGTAAATTATGCTACCTGTGCAATTTGAGTATTCCTCGGAGTACTCCCGATGGAAGCGGAAGATCCCTTATTTGGTTGATCGACCTGATGGTAAGACGTGTTTTAGATGAAGTTTTACGCTGTCTATATGCACAATTTCGCCACAGGGATTGAAAACAGGTTGTTATGCCAATCATTCATAGACTTCAGTCAAGTTCAAATGGTTTTTTAAATAACACCGATCATCCGTGCTGTCAACCAAATGCCCCGCAGTAAATCGATCCTATATAAGTTTTGAAGATGGTACGGACCGCATACTTCAAATTACATTTCTTTATTAAGCGAAAAAAAAAGTAGGTCGGTAAAATTATGTTGCATGGTTGCTTTTTTTTGCTTTTTTTTTCTCGTACAGGAATGATGTACCTATTATGTAACATAGACATTAAGTTGAGGTAGTGATTACTGGTCCATTCAGATGTGTAGCAAGAGAGGATGATATGTCTATTTTGAAATAAGAAATGTTGCATTTCAAATTGTAAAATTGAAAAATTAGCAGTCAAAATTTTTTCAGATATTGGAAGAAAATAGGAAAATTGAATTTTTCATAAACAGATCATAATAAGCTTTATGAATGATACAAAAATATGATGAAAATTTTCAAATTCATGGTTTCAAAGTGAGCTTACCGATTGGCGAAGCGTTTTCCAGGCTACAAAATGATCAATGACGAGAAAAAAATTCAAAAAGCAAAAAATAGTTAGAATTTGTGAGAGGATAAAAAAAAATTGGAAAATTTTTTAATTTTGCGATTCTTTGATTCAAACAAATTCTTACATTTTTTTTATGGCTATTTTGAATGCATTCAATAAAAAAGTAACCTAAAAAATAGTGATCTTGATTCAAAATTTTGGTGATGACATAAAATGAGTCATGATTTAATGTTAAAATCAAAATTTCCTATTTTTGGATATTTTGCAAAAAATTACTAAAATTGCGCATTTTTAGGTGATTTCTCATAAACATGAGATTTTTATGCTGTTTTTCTCAAAAACACCCGTTGAAATAAAGAAGTAAATCTGATACTTCATATTATTTGGAGCCCCTAAAAAGTCATAATATAGGAATTTTTTTTAAAACTGGCGAGGTCGTCTATATAAGAAGAGTCAAATTGTCACAAAAAATACTTTTGGAAATTTTTTTGATAATATTGATTCTTTTAATATACACAGCCACAAATTTAATTTCAGTGATTTTACAACATTTTGCAGACAGGGGGTGGGGGTGTCCTCTTCATACAGTTTTTTGCATCAGGTGGAATTAAATCACTTGAAATAAATCCAAAATTCTGAAAAAGGGGAGAGAAATGAGAGTAAATTGAAAATTTTGAAGTTTGGTGAAAAATACGAAAAAAAAGCAGATCATGTTGAAATTTTTGAAAAAAAGAAAAAGCAGAACAAAAGAGGAACGGGCAGGACTGTTGAAGACGGTTTGAATCTAACCAACTTATGAAATCATTAAAATAAAATTGGACAAGTTTGCTACAGCGGGCACAATGTACCCACATGATGTCCACTGGGTCTGAAAAGTGAAAATTTTAGCCATTTTTTAAATATCTGTCTCCTTCCATTTTCATACAACTTTTTTCGTTTTGAAATTTCCCAAAAATAATTTTTTTATAAGTACTTATTTTTATTACAAAATTCGAGAGAAAGGGGAAAATGTTGGAAATTCCTTTTTTTGCTGTGAAATTATTAAAGTTTTTGCTACTGTCCAGTTTTTCCAACTAAAGGTAAAGTTCTTACTAAGTAATTTTTTTTTCATTTTTTATTTTTTCTGTATACTTCATTTTCATTATCTGCTTTCTCATTTATGAATCAGTGAAAATTATCGAAAATCACTGAGTAACAGTCAGAATTGCAGCACAGTACAGAATCAGTGAAAAAAATTTCCCTAAAAACAAATCAGTCAGAAAAATCACTGGAAAATCAGTGAAAATTCACTAAAAAGTCCGGGAAATTTATAAATTTAGCTGAAAAATCAGTGAAAATCTTTTGCTGATTTTTCCTGTGCTGCAATTCAGACTGTTCATCAGTGAATTTTCACTGATTCAGAATGAGAGAGTACGGATCAGTAATATAAAGACTTTGGGTACCTATACTAATGATTGAGTAATCAAAATTTCGAAATCAGACTTACGAATTAAGAATGATGATTTTTTTATCTTTCCTTTTTTTAAATGAAAATTGGAACTTCCAAATTTTTCGCTTTCACACTAATAATGTTCAATTTAAAAAAAAAAAAAATCACGACAGCTTTTCATGACAAAACTGAAACTTTTTTCCAGCTAGAAAAAAAAATCACTTATTTTTTCGACAAATTATTCTAAAATAACTTTCAAGTTTTAGTAAAAATTTAACAATTTTTTTCCAAAATTACTACTTTTTGAATATGACCTTTTTTTGACGAAATATGACGTTTGTTGACGGAAAAATGAGATTTTCACCAATCCTTGGATATATTTGACGATATTTGACTTCTTATAAATTAAAAAAATTACATACAATTTGTTAAACTCAAATATCCAATATCTTGAAGTGGGCATTTTTTTAATGATCAGATTTCAGATGATCTGGGCTCATATTGATCATATCCGAGTCATATCTGAGACCTTTCAACATTCATATTAGAATTTGAGCAGATTGGATCAGATTTGTACAATTTTCCAATGGTATCAGTTTTTCTCCGATATGATTACAAACGAACCAAGATCTACTCAGTCAGATCTGCTGATTTTTCCTTAAATTCATTTTGAAAAAAAAGGACTTCAGGGCTTCGAGAGGGCCTTAAGCGAGTTTTCCTCCAACATTTTCAAAAATTTCAAGAGGGGACAACATTTTTTCACACAAATTTTTTTCCGAATAAAAAAAATCAAATAGAAAATTTTTCTAACGAAGTAATCTGAAATTCTGAAAAAATGCAAGAATAAATTGAAATTTTTAAGGTTGGATTTTAAAAAATTATGACGAAACCAGAACTTATAGGACTGTTGGAAACCTCTTATTACGAGGCAAACGAAATTCGGACGAATCGATTTTAATTCTATTTTTTTCCACAATCAATCTTATTCATTCATAACTATTCAAATTTCAATTTTACAATTATTTCATCGCCATAAATCTACATTTTTTCATTTTGCGAAATAAAACACAAAATAAGGAAAAAATTCAACTGATTCCAATTTTTCCACTTAGGTGCTTATTGCCCAAACCTGTTCATCAAAAACATTTCAAGACGAAAAATTCCACACAAAGTTTTCGCAACAATCAACTCCAACATCGTCTAATTAAATACTGAACAAATCTTCGACCAAAAACCAAACCACACCAGACAACAAAATCAAAAAACACATCAATAATGTAAACCGACTCTAGATTAATTCGTCAATTAAACCCATCTAAAAAAACCTAATTGCAACAAGAAATACAATACTCTCCAACGAAACCAAACTTCATTATTCTACCAAAGTTCAAAAGGTTAACTTGACAAAACTTGGGAATCTTCGAGTATATCTCGACATCATACCCAACGAAACCAAATATTATACTGATTTAATTTCGCCAATATGGACAATAAAACCACGCTAGATCATATTACCCTCACGAAAACTACACAGACGTTACATCATCGACGTCCAGAAAGAGTGAGAAAAAAAACTCGATACCCCTTGAAAGTCCAGACAGAGCTCATCCAGGACATCAAAAAAATCCTCCCATCGCCCATCGCGAAACCGAGACGAACCAGTTCTAATAGTTTACGGTGCACCCTGTAGAATGTTGTTGACATTGACAAATAAATCTGCTGTACAAAATATAGCACGGACTTTGGCTATTAGAGTTCGACCAAGAGGGGGGACGAAACTAGAGGGTTTCAGGCGTGGCTATCAAATGCCAATAACATGATACCGGTACAAACGGATTTAATTAAACGGTAGGCTATTTTCTTTAAACAAATTACACACCCAAGGAATAGGGACGGTAAGGGGGAGATTATAATATTTATGATTGCACTAGGGACACTTATAGGTATAAAACTAAAGTTCGTTGTCAAGTGCAATTAGTAATTCAAAGTACAGTGTTCAAGAACAGTGCGTGTAGTGTCCCAATTATTCTGCACATTTTCATTGTACTATCTTCTGTACTAAAACCAAACACTAGATCAACATGGCATTCAAGGTATGTACCTGAGTATATGCGATTATATCGTATGTACTTTATTTTAATATTCTAAAACTTGTGTAATGCTTTTTTCTTATAATTTTTCTGTACCGGAATTCGACATCGCTTGTTTTACATTCTTGTTTCGTTACCTTAAAATCTCTTTTACAATTAGATCGCTTCATTTTTTTATGTTCGCGAATATTTCGTAAGATTTTGGTACATTGTTTTCTTTAAAATCAAAACGAGTGTCTTTTTTCGCATAATGTTTTCTGATAATTTTTTTTCAATGTATGAGGAAAATGAGATAGATTTGTTAATAAAATGCTCGAATACTATAAAATTTAAAAAAAATCAAATAAAATATCCTACAATGATTTTTTTGGCTTCTATTTTTAATTAAATTCGCCGAATATTCATAAAACTGACAATATCAAAAACATGATAATGAAAATTCATGGCTCGACAATTTTCACCCTTAACTGACTCAAAATTTAAGGCATTGTGAAATTATGAAGTGAATAAATTTTTCAAAATTTGGCAGATGAAATAATAAAAATCAAACAATGTGTCGTCTAAAGGGGGTTTTAAGCTCTGTTTCGGCAGTTCCAAAAATCGATTGGACAGCTTTAAAAAATATCAAGAAGTTCTGAAAAACCCCTCATTTTCAGTTTTAAAAAGATGATTAAATTAATGAAGAAATTTCTGATTTTGATGCCTTTTCCTGAAAATGTTTCGATTTTGCTTTGCTTGGGCTCAATGACTTCACAAAATTCATTTTCAAAATGATGGTACGAAATTTTTTCCTTCTAATCCAGACAACTAAATATTTTCAAATTTAGGAAAATTAATGGAATTAAAAATTTTTTTGATTTTTTTTGGGGAAAAAATGAACTTATTAAGAGATGCCTTTTCTATTTTTTTTTTTTTAGAAAGGAGATGGCCATTAAACTAATTAATCCGTCAAAAAAGTGGCTCAAAAAGTACGAATTTTTGTTTTTCATTTTCAATACCACTGTTTGGGAAATTCTCACTTTTTTCAACATTAATCAGCAATTTTTTTCAATAATACTAGTCAGCAAATTTTTCATTTATCCCCCTTCAGATTTTGGCCAGGATTTCGTTTTTGATTTTTGACCATTTTCACTCTCAATTTTCACAAAGAATTAAAATCCAAAAAATTTCCCAAGAATTTCGTTTATTAAATCATCGAATAAACATTCGGTACTTGCATTTGTTTCAACATTCAATAAAAGAAACACAGCTGGAAACCATTCAATAGAATAGCTTACTTCGGGCTGACGATTAAAATCAAAGTTGTCAGCGACGACAGTGCAATAAACCAGATCCGGTGCATCGTACTGAGAATGTCGCACGCCTCAAGGTTCCATTTTATTAAACAGACGTATATCGCGTTTAATAGCATAATGTCGGTCTCTCAGTTCAACGTTTTATTACTTAGTGTAAATTTTGCCAGATTTTTTCGTAATTTTGTTGCGGTACTTTTGCAGTATTGAGGAAATTAATTTTCTTTTGATATTGTATTTCAAAACTGGAGAATTTTGTAATTTTCTAAATGAATGGTGTTTCATATTTTCAACATAAATATAAATTGCTCTTTGATAATTCATATTGGTGAATAAAAAAGATTGGTAATTTTAATTTTTCAATTATTTTAAATTTTTTCCATGATGTATTTCATTCGCTTATTTAATTTTCAATCAAACATAATTCGTTAGCCATTTAAAAAATACATACCTAATATCTCACTAATAAATTTGAAATTCGAATCAATATTTCAAAGCAGAGTGATTTGAAAACTTCCGTTTCCTATGATTGAAAAGTGTTTTCCTGATTAAGGGTTTGCAAAAAAATTTTATTTTACCGTCGATCAGCATTAAGGTCAAATTGAACTCGACTCTTAAGAAATGAATAAAATAATGCAATACCTACTCAAAATTTCTGCTCATCAATTAATAATATTTAAAAAAATGGAGAAACTTGAAAATTAATTTTAAAATTTCCCATAAGTACATAAATAAGAATGTGCAAAAATCAATGAATGTTAGCTAGAAAGCTAGAATACCCTTTTTCGTCTCTCCCTTTCATCAAAGTAGGCAAAAAAACTGAAAAGTCAACATTTCAGGTTCAATGTGCCTAACTGAAAATACTCAGATAGGTACCTAATGATAGTGTTTCTCAGTTATCAAAATGAAAATCTTTTTTCGAATTTTGGGATCTTGACCCCTTTAATGGTTCATTCTCCCTTAAAAATTGGATCTTCAAAATTTTAGTCTCTGACACCAATCAAAAACCATTTATGCTGGATCTCAACTTTTCTTATGAGATTCAAAAATAGAAAAAATGCACTTTCAAAATGATATTTTTAAAAAATCTGAAAATTATTCTAAAAAAATCAGAAAATATTATTCAATTTATTTCCTATTAAGATGAAATAGATACGTAACAAGAAGTTCAGAGTGGCCTCAAATGGTAAATTTTAGTCATTCATTTTCATCAAATTCTAGAGCCCCTTGAACCCTCCTCAGGAAATTTTTTGGGTCCAAATTCCATCTCTAGCAAACAAAATTGCGTCATACCATTAGATTTTCAAGTTACTTAATGTATTTTAGAAAATATGCACCATTTTCTACTCTCTTTTTCAAGTTGTTAATAGCATCTTATCCTACGTCAAATCTCATTTTAAAAAAAACACACACACACACAAGGGTTTAGCAAACGACCTCATAATCAATCTAGAAAGCTGAAATTTTGGAAAACTCATTTTTTGAAAAAAATTTAAAAAATCGCCTTGGAAGAGGAGGGGAAAAGACTTCAAAAATTCGAGAATTCTGTTTTCCAAGATGTGTTTCATTATCTTGAGACAATTCGAGCAAATTTTTTTAGAGAAGAGGAAAAAATGAGCAGAGATTAATCATTCCGAATTAAATTTCCTGAAATGCTAAATGATGCCAATTTTCAAAATTTTTGGCACGAATAAAATCTCGAAGTATTTTTGGTTCAAAATTTACCGAACCGAAATTTTTGAAAAATTACAAATGGGTGGAAGGGGGAGATGTATTTTTTAAACCTTTTAATCTTTTGAATTTGATGACTGGTAATGAAAATACTGAAAAGAAAGTCATAATATTTTGTATTTTTCACCTAAAAAAAATGCATATAAAATTTTCAAAAAAAAAAAAAAAAATGAAAACAGGATAAAAATTGAACTTTTTGGTCAATCAAACAACTACAAATAATATTTTTCTAAATCGGATCATTTTCTTCACTCATTTAAATAATTTTTTACATCATTAAGAAGTAAATTTGATCTGAAAAAAAACTCTGTTCAACACAATTCACAGCCAATTTAATTTGAAAATCGATCTCATAAGTTAGTATCAAATATCTGATCATTCTCACCAACACAAATCATTTATCCAAGTACAGACGAACAGAGCGAACATTATCCAATGTTGATGTAATAATGCAGCGTTCAACGAATAAATGATATCACAATGAGGATTCAAGATCATTGAATAATTAGACATACCCACAAAAACTGTTTTGAAATTGAAAAAAATTATCAGTTTTTTGAACCCACCAAATTCGCTTTTAAAACCAAAGTTGAAATTTGTCCTAAAACATTTTCAAAAAACTAGGTGAACATCTAGTAAGACTGGTGTTATAAGGTCATTGTTTCACCACATGAACTAATTGATTTAGCTAATTCTCATACAAACTATACCATCTTTTGTCGTTGGTTTATTCTGTATTATAAACAGGCTTGTAGTACTAAGAAAAGCACTCAAAATGATGCAATATAATTTTAATTAAAATAGAACACTTCTAAATAAATGTGACCCGACAAACCCTACAGATTATTTTTCTGTTTCGCTTACAGGTAGTCATTTTAGCCGCTGTTCTCAGCATTGCTCAAGCCGGTTTACTTCCTCAAACTTATTACGCTCCAGCTGCTTATGCTCCAGCCGCGTATGCCCCAGCTGCATACGTTGCTCCGGCAGCCAAAGTAGCTTACGCCGCTGCTCCCGCAGTATACGCCCCAGCAGCCCCGGCTCCAGTGGCTTATGCTGCCCCAGCCCCAGCCGCCGTTGTGAAAACCGTCGCCGCCGAAGAATACGACCCGAGCCCATCTTACAGTTTCGCCTACGAAGTCCAAGACGCTGTGACCGGAGACTCAAAAAGCCAACACGAAGTTAGAAACGGAGATGTTGTTCAAGGACAATACAGCTTGGTCGATCCAGATGGCACCAAGAGAACCGTTGACTACACTGCCGACCCACTCAATGGATTCAACGCTGTTGTCCGTAAAGACCCATTGGTCGCCGCTGTCCCAGCCGTCGCTAAAGTCGCCGTTGCCCCAGCTCCAGCCCCAGTCGCTTACTCTGCCCCAGCTCCAGTAGTCCACGCTGCCCCAGCACCAGTCGTCCACGCTGCTCCAGCTCCAGTCGCCTATGCTGCTGCCCCCGCTCCAGTAGCCTATGCTGCTCCAGCCCCAGTAGCTTATGCTGCCCCAGCCCATGTAACTTATCACGGTACTGGCCCAGTAGCCTACGCTGCCCCGGCTGCCTATGCTCATCCAGCTGCCTATGCCCACCCAGCCGCCTACGCCGCACCAGCCACCATCATCGCCGCGCATAAGAAATAATTTCGTAATGATTAGTTACCGATCTCTGCTCATTTTCCTGTCATCGTCGTTAAGTTAAAACGTAATGCCTTTATTATTTTTTTATATCAAACAGACAGACTTTTCTTCTTTCTTTCCTTCTATTTTTTTAATACTTTTTTTTGTACAGATTTCTGTGTAATTTATTTGGGTAATAAATTTTTTTACTAAGACGTTACCAATGTCCGGTTTTATTTTCGTTCTGAAGTTTATTAGAAAAATATGATGAAGAGTATTTGTAATTTGAATTTTAAAATGAAAGATGAGAACTATCTGAAGTGGCATTTTTGAGAAAAAAAGCGAATGGCAAATTATTAAAAATTGAAAATTTTCGACCAAGATTTTCTGACTCTTGACACAACTTTTTAAATTAAAATTAAATTTTGAAATTATCGGTGGGGGGGCACGCTACAGTTCGTTTGATTCAACCCTTCGAAATCGTGATGTCCGGCATTAATTTTCAAGGTTGAAAACAAAGTTCATCAAATTCTAAGAAATTATTTTCATGAAATGAAAATATTCCTTTTGCAATTCTCAAGTAATAAAAAATACAAAATCAAAGTTATTTGGCCAAAACAGACTGGCTCAAATCCCAATGTCGAAAAGAAAAATTAATCGACCCGAAACAATCAGATTCTGAAAATTTAGGAAAAATTTTAGATACTGAAGAGGAAAAGTTGGTAACTCACAATTTTCAAAAATACATTTCTGAGATGAGAGAAATGAGTGTATGTAGAACCAAAATTCAATTCAAAATGCTCTCTCCCATCCACCTTCGGATACTCTGTCACTATAAATTTCCAAAAATTTCCTACGATCATCATAAGACGATTAAATCGTGTCTTCATCCAATTCTACCTTGAACTTATCATCAGGTCAATGACATATTGCCAAGCTGATGTTTTGACAAGAATTATCGTTATTGATAAAATTAATGTTAACCAACACATTACACATTCTTAAGCTAAAATCTCCATTTTAGGAAACAGTTAGGAGGAAAAAAGTACCCGATATCCACCTCACCCTCTCTACCTACTAGGTGACTAGAAATTAAATACTTAATACGATTTTCCCACGAAATAACCAGAATAACGTTATTACGCATTTTTTCATTTGAAAAAATTTCTTCTTCGATTTTTCATTTATTCTGTCATACCTACTGCATCCATATCGGGGCAAAAATTGTATTTCAAAATGATCTCCTTTTTCGAAATCAAAAATCCCCCCCCCCACAGTTCATTCTAACTAAACCATCGTATTAATGAAGAGTTGCCAAAAGTTCTCAAATCAGAGAGATAGAGAAAGAGCGAAATGGCACTTTTTACAACAAAATGTCTGTTTTGAGAAATTTGCAACAAAGGTCATCGCCCTTCCTCGGAAGTGGAAGAAATTCTATTTCTTCCTGAATGATGCAAGATACTTTTAGTAGCTCGAAGTATGTAGTAAATCAGTTTCAATGATCCATAAAACAATTACAAAAATCGTTTTCCCATTCAATGGTTCCCAGAATTAGAAAAGGCGAACAGGGGTTTCCAAAATGGTAGCAAATATTTCACCAACAAGGAAAATTTCAGCAGCCCAATAAATTTCATTTTAAAAATCCTTTGAGTATTTTTCCTTACACAGATTTTTAATTCTCAACTTCAAAATTTTAATTTCTCGAAGGGTTTGTTCACAATCTCTTTACATATCTAAAAATTGGAAGTAAATTTCGCTCAAAAACAGTTATCAAAAATCGCAAAAAGTGACTGTGACTTTCAAATATGAAATTATTTTTTCTTATAAAAATAATAACATTGAATTTATAAAATTGATTTTAAAAATTGTAATAAGATCGCAGAGATAGATTTTTGTAGTCTTTTTCAGTTACTTGACAGAGAAGTGACCAATCTCACCTCACCGCTCACCACTTCTATTCCTAGGTCAATTTTTTTAAAATTTTGGCCAATCCTAATAACAATAACTCGTAATTTTGCGTGAAAGGGAGTGACGAAAATCTGTAAACACATTTTAATTTTTTTTTCAACAAAACTCAGAACAAACCTCTCAATTCACACATCTTAGATTCGTAAAAATTCCACCATAACCGCAAAAAGGCCTTTCCTGATGAGAGTCACAAACAACCTTTGATTTAAAATCGGTCAAAACAGACCCAAAATTTTGAATGAGAATTTTTCAAAAAATTTCGATTTACAATTTTTAAATTTTTTTATGTTGAAATTTTCAAAAAAAATCAATGGGGGGAGAGGAACTATGACTGAAATTTTTAAATTTTATTTTAGATTCTAGAATTGGGTGCAACATGCTCAAAAAAATCAAAACCAAAAAAACATACTTTCACAGTTTATTCATAACTAGCAAGGGAGGTATCCCAACTCAAAGCAAAATTTTGAGCCAAAACAGAAATAAATTGACAGTATCTAATAGATATTGAAAGAACTCGATTTTCAAAACTGCAAATACTGAAGTGCATTTTTCATATTTTAGCAAATTTTTAAAATTTCAAAATCATCTCATCGCCATTCAAATCATGAAAATTTGATCTGATCAATGAAAAAATCTAAAATTAATTTTTTTGGAATGGTTTTAGATTATTAGTAATATTTTGGGTCAGTTTCAACCAATTTTGGATCAAATGCCATTTTCGGTCCCTACCATGAAAGACACTTCATAAAAAGAAAAAAATTTCGAGGCCAGATGAGCCCCACGACCGGTGCAAATTGCAACATAAACGAACCGTTCTATCATACCGAATAAAAAAAATAAAACTGCAGGTCTGCAGCGCATTTTTGCGGTCAATCGGTCGATTCGTAGCTGTACGTCCTTCTACATAAACTTCACAGGTAATCGAAGTCGAGTTAATTTGGTGCAGGCGTATTGAGCAATATCATTCATTAGGTCAAAAGTCTGTATGCAATTCCAAAGTCTCCACGGCTCTTAGCGTTATCTTACACGCAAGGATTATCTTACAAGTGGTGAAAGGTACAGACACCGACTCCCGCGAAACAAAATACCTTTAGTTTTTCCATGTAGAAATCCTAGTTAAGCTAATAAACAAACGTACCAAACACACAATTGCGCTTATTACATAGGCAGAGCAGCGTAAAGTTCACGTAATATGTGGATAATATTAATTGCGTATATAAACTGAGTCGTGCACTGTTTTTATCTTAGAAATAGAATAAACTTTGTACGTTGAAGATTACCTGAAAACCACACATATCAAATCAACATGGTTTCTAAGGTAAGACAGCAGTGAGTTTTGTGCGATTTTTTTTTTCGTTTTTAATCTATGGCATTTATGGTTCAGTTCGCGAATTTTTTTTCAAAATGTAGTGTTTCGGAGTCTTTTTTGTACCTCTAGTTTCGCGAAAAGGTCGAGTCATTCAAATGTGTTGTTTTTTGTGTAAAATTTTTCCAATTCGGTTTGGCAAGTGCGATGATATTGGTAAAATTTATTAGGGTTGCTTTGTACGTATTTTCGAATACAGATTTAAAAATGTGCAAACGATTAAATCGAGCTGATCGGTTTTATTATTGAAAATAAGCATCATTCAGATCATGGTACAGGTAACAAAAGGGGATTGGTTAATTTAAATCAGCGTGAACGTTTTTTTTTGGTTTCATGAATTCCAATTTTATCTTCAGGATTTAATGTAACTACTTTTTGAACTACATAGTTGAATGTGTTTCTAAGAATGATATTTTCGCATATTCGATATCATTTATTAAATTTATAGATTTTTTTGCCATTTTAAAACCAACATCTATTTTATTTCCTTTTTTCATAGATACAATTTATATCAACCCAATACAATCATTAAACACATCATTAAAAAATACTTCGATGGATAAATTTCATCACTATTTGAAAAAAAATTATTAGCTGTAAGTAAAAGAAATCATTAAAATAATCTTGAATTTAAATATAAAATTCAGCGAAGAACAAAGCGGGTCCCCGACCTGCCCAGGCAATTACAGCAGGTCTTTGAACCGAAGACTTCCAAAATTCGAAAAATTGATAATACACAAATTCATTTTTTATGGTTCATTAAAACACAAATATTTCAATAAATGAATTTAAAGATATCATTCGGTATTTATTGCTTGGCTTACGTAACCTTGCTTTTGATATCAAAACAGAAGTTCATTGGCCCATAGTGACGTAGGGGAATTTTGCACGAATTGAAGGTACCTATATTGATTTTCTGACTATTTTCCATTACTTTGTGAAAATCATAAAATTTACTGAAACTGAACAGAACAAGGCGAGAATTTCTTAACAAAAGAAAGTTCAAAAACAATTTTTTTTTTCAAATTTTCAAATTGTCAAAAATATATACTTAGGGCTTCCCTTTCTCTTGAATAAAATTTTGGCTATATTTAATCGACTCATGATTTGTCAAAATATGCTCCAATTTAAAGATTTTTCATTGAATTTCTGTTTTTTTCTCCAAATTCTATCAGTTGTTTTATTAAAACTGAACACACGAAGCAAAGGGGACACTTCGTAAGTTGGAAGTGCTTCAATTGCTATTCAAGTGAAACCCTAAAACCGAACTTCAAAAAAAAAAATCCTGTGATGTTGAATTTCAAAAAGAAATTATTCAGGAATATCTCACACAACGTTAAAAAATTGAAAAAGCATCAATTTCGCCATCAAAAAATTTGGAATTTTTATCGAAGTGATGATACATTGTTTGGAGGAGAAAGGGGTACTCGAGTAAAAATTTAATCAATGGGCTTTCTCACTTCAATTAGTTTTCAATATCATCGCACTGTTTAAAAAACAAAAGTCGCTCAGATTTAAAAATGACATTCGATCTGATTAAAAAGGTCTCGAAAAATTGGAGTTTGGAACATCTAACTGAAGATCTGCTTTCCAAAGTGGCCTAAGCCGGAACAGCAAATAATTTTTTCAAAAAACGAAAAAAGTATTTTTGCACAATGCCTTTCAGGTATTTTTTTTTCTGCTACCAAACTAAGTAAAGTGGTATACCAAAAATGTGGTGAAAGTCTCAAACTCCGAAAATTTGATCTTTTACAAACTATGACCTCCTTTCAAAGTTGACTAAGTCATTATGTCAAAAATTGACTTGGGCCACTCAGGAAAGCAGCTCTTCAATCTTTTGAAAATCATTTTCTTTATCAGTGTAAAAATTTATGAAATAGAAACCCAAATTGAGGTGACGAATAAACTGAAGAATTATCATCAAAATATTCAAAAACCTGAATCAGTCTAATTTTGGCAAAAGACTGCTTTTCTGAATTGGTGAAAAGAATTTTACTGAAAATCACTGCTTTCTCATTTTTAAATCGGTGAAAATCACTGAAAATCACTGGAAAGCAAACAAAATTGCGAAAATTCAATAAAATATCTTTAGAACTTCACTAAAAATGCTAAAAATTAAAGAATTTGGTTCATTTTTTCTGTGTCGAAATTTTGACTTTTTTTCAGTGATTTTTCACTGATTCGGAATGAGAGTGATTTTGCGTTGATTTGTCAGTCAAAAACTGCTGATTTTTTCTCAAAAGAAAAAAAATTAAAAAATTGTAAATTTACGAAAGAAAAAAATGACGAAAAATGATTGATTTTCAGGAGAAATCATCTGACTAACTTGAAAAAAAAAAAATTTCTCCAATTTTGACTGCTACAAATTTGCAGAAAAAAATTCTCCAATTTTGACTGCTTCAAATTTGCAGAACAGTTCTACCTCGCCCCTGACCCTTCCAACATCAAACCACCAATCGACCAGAAAAAAATCCACCACAAAACTGATCTCAAAATTCCTGTTTCAGAACATCTTACTATGCTGCACCCTTATCGCCCTATCCAGCGCTAGTCCACTCGCCCCCATCTACGGCGAACACGAAGCAGTCGACTACCACGCATACCCCAAATACCACTTCACCTATAATATCAAAGACGAACACACCGGAGACGTGAAAAGCCAGCACGAAGAACGTGACGGTGGCATTGTCAAGGGCAGCTACAGCCTTATCGAACCCGATGGCTCGAAAAGAACCGTCGAATACACCGCCGATGACCATAATGGTTTCAACGCTGTCGTGCACAAGGATCCCGGATACCATCCTCAACCATATAAAGCTCCTTTGGTGGCTTACCCGGCTCCAGCATACAAAGCCGAACCAGTCTTGGCCTACCCTGCAGCTCCTCTCTACAAAGGATATGCACCAGCACCAGCTTACTATTAGGATCATTGCGTAGATCGATAGCTTCCATTTGTGCCTAACAATCATAAGGAATTTTCGAATTGAATTTAATCAATTGATTATTTATATGTTCCTTATGGAAAGATCTCTGACGTAGATTTTAAGACAATCTATCGACGTTTGATTATTACGATGTTACCGAGGTGATACCAAAAATCAAAGTACTCTCTGAATCCAAATCAGCAAATTATAACTGATTCGTTTCAGTAAAATTGAATCAGTTAATTTTTACTGAGCTGCCAGGAGACAATGATCCTGTAACGTAGGTGAATGAAATGACATTTTTACCAATAAAAAATCACTCAAAAAAATGTTTAATTTTTTCATTACTAAGCAACATCTATTACCTGAAAAATAAGGTACTCAGTGATCATTAAGTAGTGTGAAAAATTATGAAATTTTCATTCGAAAACATTTGAAAAAAATTCAAGGGGAAGAATGTAACGTAACTGTTCAAAATACCTAGCAAAGGAGGTTTTCCAACTCAAAATAAAATTTTGAGCCCAAACAAGAAAAAATGGAATGAAAAAACTAATTTCACAAATTTTAAAAAATTATGCTTCTATCGATTAAATAGGTCACCAATGTGGCTAATCCACGATTATACAGGGGCTAAAATTCATGAGTCATTTTTATGGGCTTTTCTCCAGCGCTGGAAAATTTCAAAAATTTCTGATAGTTCCAAAACGTTTCGAAACTGCTTCCAATCAATTCGATAGGTCAGAAATGAAGTATACCTACCAAATTTCGCCTTTTTTCGTTGATCAGATGAAATTTTTATACCTTACAAGTTGAATTTCACTGATTTGGATTTAGAGAGTGATACTGATATTCGTGTGTTTTTTTACTTTTTTTTAATACCTTTTATATTTATTTTATATTTTTTTGAAATAAATTGAAAAACTTCATCGCAATTTGTTCGAATTTTTTTCTTTCATTTTGTAAACAAGAAATCGTAAGTAATTTTTAAAATCGTGAAAAAAAAAAGAATTCAAAAAAAAGACAGAAAACCACGTCAATTTAAAATCTAAAGAATTTTCAAAACTAAAAGTTAACCGCATCTCAACGTTTTCAAGTTCAACACAGTAATTCAACACATTGAAATTGCATTTCCTCACACGACAAGCCAAGCCATCATTTATACTGAAAATTTAAACATCAATGTCAGCGGCTAAATAAAGTCTGCAAATTAATTACCAATTAATCATTACCGGATTATGAAAGAAAAAGTGAACTTATCGCTTACTGATGTAACTTTTGAAAAATGAAAACTGTAAACGAGTACCAGTCGAATTAACACGTTCACTCAGCTGTTGTAATATTTAAACGCATATAAAAGCAAAATATTCAAATTTTCTCACTCATTAATGTTCGGTTAATCGAATCGATAATCTCATTGTTTTTCTTTAATTCAAACAAATGTATCAAAATGTTTAAGGTTAGTACAATGGTTTGACTTTTGTTGTTTTTGTGCTGGTATCAGAGTGGTGAATGTGCGATGTGGTGTTGGCGATGCTATTTTGTATTCGTGTAAAAGAGATTTCAAATATGTAGATGGGTTTCCATTTCATTTCATCAACTTTTCATTAAATAGTGTGGAAACGTCATTACTTACAAACAAATTATGAATGATTCGCCAAAAATGGGTATGTAGCGATTATTATTATTGGAAAATCTCCATCAGGATGAGTCAGAAAATTTCAGAGTGGAATTTGTATTTATTTTTTCAAAATATTTATTAGATTTTCAATCATTTCACTTTTTTTAAATTTGAGGTAAGCACATTTTTTTTAATTTATTCAATATTTTTCTTCGCCAATTTTTTTTTATTTAAGTAAATTATTTAGAAAAGAAAAATTTTTTAATTCGAAATCAGATAGGAATTGAAATCAAACCGTAGCAAACCAAACACTCAATTTTTTAACCCAAAAACCAAAACTATTACGTAACGAAGACCATTATATAATTGAAATTTTACTGCACTCGATTAATTAGATTATTTAAAAATAGATTGATGATGACGATTCGAAATCAAATGTCTCAAAATTTATTACCCACAGCATCGTAAAGTGGAAACAAACCACTTTATTCATGTGTTTCAGTGAAATTACACGTATACTTAAAATCAGATTCCCACAAATGCAATAAAAATCAGTCATTTTGTAATTTTTATAACTTTGCGTTCTTTTTTTAGGCATTCAAAATAAGAAATAAATTAATAAAAGTCGAAGTGTTTTTTATCCAAAATAAGTAAACTGGTTCGATAAATAACTATTCCCATAAAAATATAATTAAGAAGTGGATACGTGCAAATTACTTATTAGGTAGAACTAATCAAGATGAGTGAGATGTTTTGTTACGAAATTTTTTTGAGCAGGTGAATCGTAGGAATAGAAAAATACAAAATTTGAGAAAAATGATCTTGCTATGCATAAAAATTTCAATTTTCACCTTCATTGAATAGAAGTTTTAAATTCCAATGAAAATTATTTAAAAATAAATTACCCTACATCACAAAATATGGATTTTCTCAGTATTTTGGAATTTGGAGTCGAAATCGGTCTAATGGCATTAGAATCAGAAGTGAGCAAAGAGATGAATACCATTTGAAAATTTTGCGATGAAAAAAAATTTAAGTAAATAGGAACTCGAAAAATTGAATAATAAATTATAATAATCGTTTCAGTCGAAACTTGACTCTTATGCATGGTCAATGGTCATGATTTTTTAGCCCAAAATAATTTTTCACTACAAATTACGTTTTTCGAATAAAAAGGGAATATTTTTCCAATAATTACATATTTTTTCGATCAAAAATCGATTTTTTCTGTCAGGAAAAATGACTCTTTCACATGATTAGATATGATTTTTAAACCAAAAAGTGATATTTTTTGGATAAAAAGGCAGTTGTTTGCTCAAAATTAGTAGGTATTTTGAATGAGAAATAATTCATCATAAGTTACGTTTCAACACAAAAAATGAATACTTTTTTAGAAAATAATAATATTTTTCACTAAAAAATCATTTCACTGGCAAAAAATTTCATTTTGTGATAAATCATCTTTTTTCGTCAAATATGATTTTTTCCCCCGGAGAATTCGACATAACGCTTGAGCCAAAATTGAGTAAGAAAGATCAATTTTAAACTTGACAAATCACTATGGATTTTTTTCTTGCATGCTCATCCAAAATCATGGCATTTTTCATGGAGTTCACTGAATCTAAAAAATGAAAATTCTTGCCATTTTCTGAAATTTTTCATTATTTTTAGGCTATTTTTTCTGTTTTGAATTTTCCAAGAAAATGACCTATTTTCATCCTTCGATAAAAAAATTGAAGGAAAAGAGAAAATATTGAAAATTTTTGCTTTTTACAGTAATAAAATTTATTAAATGATTTGCAATTTTCAGGATTTTCTTGTTTTCCTTGCCATTACTCTCTTATTACGAATCAATGTAAAGAAACTAAAAAAAAATCAGAATTGCAGCACAGGAAAAATCACAGAAATTTTTCAATTTTCAACGGATTTTCGTTGATTTTTCAAAGAATTTCATATATTTTATGAACTTTTCAGTGAATTTTCACTGATTTTTCATCAATTTGCATCACAACTTGTTTTCAGTGAAATTTTTTTCACACGGCAACAACTAAAAACGGTGACAAGTCAAAAACAATTTTTCATTTTCCTTCACAAATATCCATTTTTTTTGTTTTTTGAACACAACTTTTCGATAAAAAAAAAATTGATGACAATAATTTGAATTTTGTAAAACATTCTGACCCAGAATCGCGTAATTTTTCAATTTTTTCCTCTCAGAACTGTTTATTTTATTGATTTCACAACTCCACTCAAAATTTCACCGAATCCACCAGGAGCTTTTGTTTCCCCTTTCTCAAAAAAGCTCATAAAAAACTTTATTTTTCACTGGGGCCACTAGAAGATTTGTTACCCCCTCCCCCCCACTCCAATAGAAATATTTCAATTAAAAGTCATCAAACAATTTTAAAAATTGGAAGATGGCTTTCCAGATTTCAATTAGAATTTGAATAGAAAATTGTGACAAAAAATCGGATATTTCAAATTGAGTCTGAATATAAAATCTTTCGAGCCAAAAAAAGCCGATACTTCGAAAATTCGGCCAACAAATTGCAACATGCAAGCATCACGATCAAACAAAATTCCAACTTTCATTCATCACTTAGAACGGAAACATCCCAGCTTTCTCGAAATACTCGAACCTAAAAAAAGAAAACGAAATAAATTCACACCCAAGACCAAGAATCCGCACCTAGCTACACGACAAATCACAATCCATTCGTTTATCTCGACCTACAACAACACAAACCATACTTACAATTTAATCTCTACAATTGATCTGATTTCTCAAACGCTGTTCGAGTTGGCGTGTAAAACTACCAGCAAATTAATTCGTATCTGCGTATTAATTATTCGATCACGACAAAGTTAACGCCAGCCGTTGGCGTACAAAAAGGGTGCAAAAAAACAAGAACTCAAACAAGGGGGAAATTGTATCTACCATCGCGACTATAAATATTGATAAACTTATCGAAAAAGGTATAAACGAGGGAAAATAGTTGTAATTGGCCAACGCGGACACACATACTCGGGGGATAATTAAATTGAAACGTTAATTAGACACTATTTAACAGGAATAAAGCTGAGAGTGAGATCATGGAGAACGTAGGTTAGGTATAAAGTACACTCGTAACTGTTTCATAAAATATACATGTCACTCTGAAATTGACATTAGTTTCTTCACAAAAGGTAATACATAAAACTCGACAGAACTTGTTCTCTCACTCCAGCACAGCGCAGCGTCGAGTAAGTAATTCATGGAGTGTATACGTATTTAACTGGAGCAATAATAATAATAACAGGTACTCGAGAATGCATTTTCAATCTCGATCGTACGTCTGTTTTATTACCTAACAAACGTACACGTACAGCACTTGATAATGGGTAACCGGTTAGTGGTTCGAATTGCGGATGATTGTGGTACTTGGCCGGTGGATTTAAATGAAATCCGACTGGATTACTCATTTTCATATAGCACGTGGTGTAATTGCCAGACAATATGATTATTGAATTTGGAGTACTTTGAGTCAGAAGTTATTCTAAGGGGTAGTTCCAAAAATTTATGTTAACTGGTTTAAAATTGTTTGGTAGCTCTGAAATTGCATGGACCAGCGCTCAAGAGTTCGACGATTCAAATCCAAATTTATTCCAAGTTCAAAAATTTTCAACTCTTAAATTTTTTTCCCACAAATTATTGAGTTGGGTGCTGGAAGAAATCTACAAAAATATGAAAATGATTTTTTTTTTCAATTCAGAATTGAAAAATAGATGTGAAAAATTTTCAAATTATTGGGATCGAGTTTGAAGGAAATTTAAAAAAATTAAAGTTGAAAAAATGTTGAAAAAATTTACAGGAGAAAAATTTCAAAATTTTAAAATTTTGATATTGGAAATTTTTGCGACCTCAAATTTTTTCAGATTTTTTTTCAATTCCACATTCTCAAAAAACTTTTTTTTTCAGCTGTAAAATTCTTCCAATTTTTTTTTCAACCACCTACATGAAATTTTTTCAGTAATTTTCAAAGCATTAAAAAAGAAAAAAAAAACCTTTTTTGGGCATCTAAAACAATAATTCAAAAAAAAACTCCTTTTTCCCTCTTGAAGGGCCTCCGATTGATTCAACAATAATTTATCTAAAAAAAACTGTCATTCCAAATTTGTTTCAAATTAATCGAATTTTAGATCTAAATAATTCCAATATTTCCTTAGAATAACTCCTACTTTGAGTACACATTTTTGAGATGATCAGACCAGATATTACCATTATTTCGATTTTTTTCACTCAAGATACCTATTTTTTTGATTCCAGGAATTGGCAACTTTACTGTGTCTGACAAGATTCGCATACTCGGCACCATCGCCATACCAATACAACGCTTTTACAACTGTATCCTCAACGCCACCTCCAGGTTTTGTCATAAAACAGAATCTAAATGGAGAATCATCGGGTAAATTCAACATCGGCTATAAACTCCAAGACTCGCCGAGTAATAAAGTCAAAAAAGAATACAGCAACAGTGAGTACCTATTTCCTCCGGACAGTAGCAAACGCCCTCAATCATTCACACCGGATTTTAGCTACGAAGATTACTCCAGCACCCCAGGCCCAAATTTGCTATCATTTCCATACCCAGGCCAGTTGAAATCACCCAACGGTCTCCCACCCAGTTTTCTCTCCACAGCCAAGCAATTTCCACCCACCGCTTCCAGTAAAGTTTTCATCCATCCTCATGATAAACCTCATGTAATCCATGATCTCGTCGGCCATGTTATTACGGACGTTGCTGGACACAAAATCAAGCACGTTGGCGAAGCTCTCGAAAGTGGAGCTCTCACCGAACCCATCATTCATAAATTATCTTTTGCCAAAGCCGCGTTGCTCCAGTTGTTAGCCGTTATTGGACCACTTTCCGCCATCAAGACGATCCATGTTGTTGCCAAGGCCTCGGATCCTCATCATCATGATCATCACGAGCCTGAACATTTTGTCGAAGGTGTTCCTCCGGAAGCTTTTAGTGAGCATATTGATCCATTCCCGCCTGCGCCCCATCCTCATCATGCATCCACTTTGTCCGGAATTATATTTAATTTTATCGCCTCGTTGTCCAAATTTAATACCGAAGCTAAGCTGCATTTGATTCCTAATTTGTTGAAAATCCTTGGGTCGTCTTCTTCATCTTCGGCGCATGCTTCGGCTCATCATTAAATTATTCGGATACATCTTTAATGTACATTTTCAATTGCTCAACATCTCAGAGATAATTTTAATGTATGTAATTCTAGTCTTCGTACATATCACAATGAGCATACATGGATATCTTTTCATTGGGTTCTTTCATTCGATTTTTGGACATCTTTCCTAATGTTTTCTTCCTTCTACCTTTCTTATATCATCATACTGGGCCTGTCAATGATTTTTTTTCACTCAAGTTGAGGCACTTTGAGGTTTTCCAAAATAGCGCCTTCCAGAAATTACAGCAGTAAATTAATTCTATTCAATCTAATCTGATGACATTTATTTCCATTTTTAAATATCCCACAGTCGAGGTGGAGTTTCTCTCAAATGCCAAAATCTATGTTTCTACAATTAAAATCTCAGAAAATCCACTTAAAAACTGTAAGCTTCAAAAGACAATGCTTGGATTGATTCGAAAAAATTGAAAAAAATCTCAAAAATGAGAAGTACCTCTTCTTACATGGAACAATAATAGTAAAAAACTGAAGGTGATGTTTTTTTGAGTTTTTCAAAAAAAAAATTCAAGATGGCGACTTTCTACAGAGCGAGGCGACCTGACAATTTTTTCATCTTTTTTATAATATTGTATCAATATGTTACAAAAAATGTGAAAAAATCTTTCTTTTTTCTCAAAGTCAACAAAATGCCCCAAAATGTGTACATTAACGAATTGAAGGAAAAGTATGCAAAAATTAAAGGATAAAATAGCGTCTTCGTCATTTGATATTTTTAAGTAAAATATTTGAAAATTTACAATTATATTTACATTTTTTTTTACCGGGTAATTCTGGGCAAATTTTTTAAAAAATTATCAGCATGCAAATTTTTTAAAAAATTATCAGCATGCAAATTTTTTATCACAATTTTTGGAAAACTTCAAAATGTCATAATTCTGGCAGAAAAAAACGCTGTGAAATTCAGTTTTTGGTCATTTGGCATCGTTTGTTAATCTCTGCAGTCTGCACTGATAAAAAATTTACAGGAAAATCTAAAACCCCAATGGTCAACTTTGGCATCCAGTGTTGCCATATCTGGCATAATTATGCCAAAATTATGCTAAATCACGCAAAAAATTTTTTCTTCATTTTTGGTTTCCTGGCAGCATAATAATCATATTGGAAAGCAAAAAACACCCTCAAAAAAATTATGCCAAATCTGGCATAATTATGCTAAAATGGCAACAGTAGGCATGACTTGATGTAGAATGACTCATTAAAAAAAAAATCTCAATCTTAGTTGGATCTAAATTGAAGGAAAAATCATTAAACGTCGAAATTTACACTTTACTTGTCTCCTATGTGAATGCAATAAAATGATGTTGGCTTATTTCATTATTTTTATAAATTATATGTGAACTATCTATTTAATTACACCTTAATTTTTTATACGTTACAAATATTTTCACTTTTTTAATACTAATATTCGATTATATTGGAATTAAGTATATATTATATGTTGTGATAAATTTTTCAAATAAATTTTTACTTCTACTAGTTACTCAATTGTTTTTATGGATATTTTATTTTCCACGATTTTTTATGAATTCGCAAAAATTATAAATTAGACTTCCATAGTTGAAAATGTCAGGTACTTGTTCGAGATAATCGGCTGTGACATTTTACAAATGACGATAAAAAAATTAAGAGCAATTAACTAAATAGCAGAATGGAATAAACAGAATGAAAGTGGCGATTCCATTTAAAAATATTGTTTTTGATCTTCCTTCAATTCCGAAAAATTTAGAAATTCCATCGGTAATGTTTTAAAAAAAAGTAAAAACAGAATTTTGAATTTTAAAAGCATAGTAGATAAATGACGATTTCAAGAAGATGAATTTGAATACCTCCTTACAAAACCAATAAAATTTCAGAATTATTAAAAAATTAGAAATGGAATTTTTGCATTTTCTCACAATTTTTACAACTTATTTCGGTAACATGAAAAAAATACATAAACCTTCAGAATATTATGCAAAATATGAACGACTACACAATTTTTTTTCAAGGAACCCTCCAAAAATTTTTAAACTAAATAAACTGGTTTACAAAAAAAAAAAAACACACCCGGAAAGACAACACTCATCAAAAGCAAAGGTTGATGCATTTTTAGCAATATTATTATCATGATGATCATCAATGCATGAAAATAATCCTTGAATTTTAAATAGACAATAAGGTGAAAATGCATGCTAAATTATTTTAAACAAGAAGAAAAACATGCAAATGCAATACATATTCAATTGGTTGATTTTTCTGTATCAATTCAATGCAAAACCATGCCGTTCGTTCGGTAAAAGATGTTAATAAAATTGCCTATGTCGACTAATAAGGCAGTGCAACATGGCAATTGATTTTACGTTTAGTTATCAATCCTAATCTATAATAGATGAAGATGAATGAGAAGGAAACGACGACGCAGCATCTTTTTTCCTCAACATCAAACAAGTTTGCTATAAATTTTGATTTTTTAAATGTACCTACAATTTTCACTCCAAAAATTGAAAAAAAAAATTGTAAGTTGCCTAGTTTCAACATTTAAGGTTTTAGGTTTTAATGGTTTATAAGACGATGACTCGTATACTGGTGATGGAGCCAAGTTGAATTATAACCCCTTCAACTTTAGAGATATGTGATTCATATGTCTTCAATATTCAATTCGTTTCAGTCTTTCAACAGCCATGTTCGTTTTCATGTTTGATGGTGATGTTTTCCAAGGGTGGGAAGGGTATCAATGTTAATTTATGACTACACTTTTTTTTTGTTGAAATATTGGAAAAAAAATGATACGAAGAATTATTTTTTAAAAAATACTATTCGGTTCATTTTAGATAAAAAAATAAAACAAAAGATTCCTTCGACGATTTATGTTTGCATGATTTTTCAAACAGAAAAATTTTACATCTCCACATTTTTGAAATATACTTCAAATAGAAAATAATTTCACTACTTACTAATTTTAAAAATCTGATTTTTAGAGGTAAAAAAATGATTATTATTTTGATTCAACATCATGTAACATTTTGTAGCAGTATTCTATCAGTTTTTTATTAAAAAAAAATTTGAAAGAATTTTACAGATTCCTTAAAAACGTTTCATCTTTCCCACGGCTAACAAAAAAATTGAGTTTTGCCTTTTGGCAAATAGATTTTTTATGAGTACTGTATTTTCCATTCCTGGAATTATTGATATATTTTTGAAAAAAAAAATGTATCCCACCCGGCAGTAAAGTTTTCAGCCAAAAATATTATGTAATCAACGAAAAGAGCTAAAATTTCGTACACACTTGCCTTATTTTTGACCTGCCGGATCGACTGAAAATGGTTTCAAGACGTTTTGAATCCACCACAAAATTTTGGAAACTTGGGTCCAGAAGAAAAGCTAAGTTATTGATCAAAATGGTAAAGTTCAAATGAACCTTTTTAAGGACTTTTCTCGGTGCTGGAAAATTCCAAAATTTTCTGTTGACTTCAAAATGTGTCGAAACTGCTTCCCAATCGATTCGAGAAGTCAGAAACAGAATATAACTAGTTTTTCATTTCCTTATTCAAATGAATGTTCCTACCAATTACCAAAATCCCCCTTCTTCGAAAAAAGTTGATCATTTCCAGCCATTTTGCAGCTTCTATCGATCAAATTTTTATGTCTGACAGGGTCGTGATGCGGCAATTTTGAAATTTCAAAAATTCGCCTAAATTTAAGAAAAGAACTTCAGCACCTAATTATAGATGTAAATTTTTTTTTGATATTTTTTTCGATTTATTTTTATTTAGGCTCGAAATTCTACTTCTAGTTGGAAAATTTGAAATAATTCCCTTGAGAGAGTAATATTTTTTAGAGAGACCTTTTCATTCTTGAAATCGAACATGAGCTTTCCCCACGACCCCACAAGTGAGTGATTATGCCACGGAAAGCTTATCAATTTTCATCTTGCATCATTTGGTGCAAATAAAACAAAAAAAAAATGAAAAATATGCATTCAAAACAGTGAAAATAAAATTCTTAATTCAATACTTGGGTAATCAATTCGTTCAAAATTGAAACATTTATTTTCGAAACATTTCAACATTCGACTGTTATTCAATCACTAACCCAAACAATTAGGAAAAATTTAATGCGTATTTCGCAATTCCCACTGTTTTTAGCAAGCTCGTGTCTTGTATTTTTGTTTTCTTTCCACACACGACTTTCGATCATGTAACTTCAAATCTTTTTAAAATAAATTTCCCATTGGTTGCATCAAATTTTCACAAAAAAAAATGAATAAAATTTAAATCAAGTTTGATAACATGATAATTCGACTCATCAAAAAATTTCATGTAAAATAATGAGTATGAAAAAAAACAACAACAAAAAACGATTTTTTCAGTAACTGTCATAGGCGAACCCAAGGGGGGGGGGGGGGCTCAGAGGACTCAGAGGACACAGAGTGCTCAAGTCTTTCCAAGCTCAGAAATGAGATTTTTTTAGCATAAAAATGCAAAAAAAAAACATTTTTTGCTCATCAAACAGTTTTTTTTTTAAAGTTCACCCTCGCTTCGCTTGGGCAGTATATTATTCATTCTATGTGACCCTGCCGGAAAGAAGGGACCTAGTGTAAAAAAAATCGATGTTTATTTTTCACGTTTTTGGTCCAAATGACATCAAATCAGGACCAAACACAAAAAAATGAAGACTTTTTTTACACAAGGTCCCTTCTTTACGGCAGGGTCACATATGTATTTTGAAATTTTATGGTTTTCCACTGATATTTCAGTCAAAATTCACCAATCTGTCAAAAAATTCCCAATTCATCAGAAAAAATCAGTAATTTCAACTAAAAGATCAGTAAAATTGGTTTGAAATCTGACCCCTCTTCCCAATTTTTTCTCAAGTTCTGAGCCCCTCCTTCAACCATTTTCTACGATTGTTTTTAAAATACTTCATAAATATTCTACACCTCAAACTCACAAACCCCCATTCAACATAAATTCAAACCATTCCCAAAACCATCTTAACCTTGATATTTTCAAATCTCGAAAAAAATTCATTCCGAAATACACAAACACCAAACTGGAAAATTACTCGCGATTTCGATAACGGCTCGATCTCGTTTCGTATTATGCAAATGCACTCATCGAGTACAACAATAAAACCAACACACTTGGATTAAATGATTTTCGGCACATCGGTTCGTCGTATTAATTACGCCACCATCGGTCCCAAATTACCGTTCAATTAATCTGCCAAATGATTAATATTCGCCAGATAACTCGAGTTACTGGTATTTCGTGAAAAACAAAAAGGTTTCGCAGACGTTCGGTTATATAATAATCGTACAAAACCGAACGAATTTTAATCCAAAATTATCACACGTTGGAGTTAATCGAACCAAGGTGGGCATGTGCGCGATATTCTCCAATTCAATGGTGGTGTTTTTATCAACATGATTTCAAATCAGGTGAGTTTCAGAATTTTTTATATCGTACGATGCACATGTATTTTATTATTTTCCTAGACACGTAGGTATCTAATCCAGATAAAAGATTACCTATCTCCTTGCGTTCTGATATCTTTACCTAATATTTATGTACATCGCATATCTGGTAAAAAATTTACACGTATGAGATACATATGATCACCGGAGGCTACAAAATCGACTCGAGTACCAATAGAACGCCCTCGCTACCACATTGTTTTCGTGCCACCTTTCGAGATACGAACGTAATTCGCATCCAGTTTAGGAGACTTGTTCAGTTGAACATCCAAATCGAATCACCGGTACGAAATCGTACACAATTAAATTGAAATCGATAGAAAAGATCTAGCTAATTATAATTATAAAATAAGACAAAAAGAAACATTCCGTTGGAATGAGGTTATTACAAAATATTAGCCACTGTTTTATGTACGTACGATGAATCAAGTGAGCCATTTTCAGTGTGACTTTTTTTCGTTTTTTATGGTTCTCGACTCAGTCAGAATGTGAGGTTTCAATTAGAAAAAAATTCTCGAGATAAATTACCAATTTCGGTGACGAAATTGACATTCGATCTGTTCCTAGTAGGTTTATAAATAAACAAATTGCGATCGTATTTTCAAACTAATTAACGCGATTTATTCGCAATGTCGAACAGGTTTTACCAATTCAGTTAGCGTGGCTATTGGTGGCTATTCCGATGGTATTTGGTGTCTCAGCAAACGCCTATATACAGCACGACGACGGCTACTACGATCAAGAAAATAACTACCACAGTTCCGATGAAAACATTATCGAAGATGATCACCACAAACCAGCCGCCTACAGTTACCAATATCAAGTACATAGTCCGCACACCGGCGACTATAAAACGCAGCACGAGGAACGAATCGGCGATACAGTTCGAGGTAGTTACAGTCTAATTGAACCAGATGGTACAAGGAGAATTGTCGAGTATACCGCCGATCCGCTGCACGGATTTAAGGCCGTGGTCAAAAGAGAACCACCGACTGGACATTTGCAGCAATATTCGCCACCGATTGAAATCGTCCAACCGAAGCCCATCACGAAACCGCCGCCGATTCCTCGTCCGATCAAACCGATGTACCCGGTACGAAATAAATATCCGCCCAAGTTATTCCATGGTGTTGCTCAGCCGGCCTATTATTATACGACGGTAGCTCCGAAACCGAAATATACCCAGAATAAGTATTCTCTGTTCCGTTTACACGGATGGCCTTTTACGCACTAAGGTATTTTTTCTCTTTACGGATGTCGAAGTAACTGAATCATTCATTTTTTTTCTCATTATTTGTACTAAGTTTAATATTATTATTTAGATTTTTTATCGATATTTTTATAATACTTTCACCTCAGGATTAGATTTCGAATAAAACGATTTTTTTTCTATTTTGAAAATAATCTGTTGGTTCACTTACTCATATTAATGTATCATAATCGTATGAGTCTGGATGTTGAAACTACCATAAAGAGTCAAAAATTGATTTTTGAGTTGACACTGATTCTGAGTCATTCAGAGGGAATAGAATCAAGGGGGAACCTCGACTCAAAAACCAATTTTTGATTTCCAAAAGTAGTTTGGGCATCCAAGCTTACACATACATACTTTTACTTATTCATAGTGGGGTGAATTTTCCTAGATGAGAGGTCGAATTTTGAACGAGATGAAGAGTGCAAGAGGAGAATCGTCAAGATGATTCTCAATTTTATTGTTTTGCCCCACCATTGTGTCTACTGGATCGATAAAATGAAAATTTATGCTATTTTTACATGCTCTGCAAGCCATTTTTATGAAATTTTTCATGCTCCAAATTTTTTCAAAAGACCCCCCTTCCTACTCCGTCAAGCGAGTATGCCAACTCATTTTAAAGGGAATTTCAAACACTTTTTTTGAGAAATTACTATGGGATTAAAAATAATACGAACGAAACGAGTAAAATAAAAACATTCAAGGCTTCGAACAAATTCTCGAAATCAACAGGCAAGATTTTCGCAGCTGCTTTCAAATGAATTTTGCAGAAATTTTCCTCGAAAAAGCTTTGGAAAAATGTATTTCTCACTCTGCTCTTCAATACTTTTTCAACTGATGAATTTCGATTTGTTTTCCAATTGCCTTATTTCTCAAAGATTGTATTTTGATTCGTTTTTAACGTCTATGAATTTGGCCTCAAAAAAAAAGATGAAGATTTTGGGAAATGAAAATTTCAAACTCCTACTTAGATACATCAAAAAATACTCTTTGAACGAATTTCATGAATTTTTTTACCAACTTTAAATTTTTTTCAACTGATGAATTTTGATTTGCTTTCCAATTGCCTTATTTTTCAAAGATTGTATTTTGATTCGTTTTTAAGGTCTATGAATTTGGCCTCAAAAAAAAAATATGACGATTTTGGGAAATGAAAATTTCAAACACCTACTTAGGTACATCAAAAAATACTCTTTGAACGAATTTTAGGAATTTTTTTTCCAACTTTAAATTTTAGTTGAAAACAAGAATAATAATAAAAAAGAATTTTTCAGAAAGTAGAAATTTCAAACACAAAATTCTGGACATTCGGGATGCATTTTGAAACATTTATCCATTTTAAATTCAATAAAATCTTGAACGTTGGAAGGAAAAATAATAATGTGACCCGGGTGAAGCCGAGCCGGAGCAAAAAATTTGAGAATCAAAATATTTAATACATACAGAAAAATAACCTAGGAAGGGAGTTTTATTACCCCAAAATAATATGGAATAATTCTGAGTTAGCACAAAATTCATCGATTTTTAACAAAATTGAAAATACAAAAAAATCATAATTGAGAGATTTTGACAGATAAAGTCAAAATAATGATATTTCAAATGAAATGAAGATGAAAGCTTTGCCTAAATGAAGGAAGGGCGGATATTATTTTTTTTTAAATTATCGCTGAAAAATCATTCAAAAATTCAAGAAGAAAATGTTAGAATTTCATGCTTTTCATCGAAACGAAAATGATTAAAATTTTTGCCATTTTCATGATTTTTATGGCTGGTAGACACTGCCAGGACTGAGATATTACAAAATTAAAATTGATAATTTTCAGAAACAAAATGCCTTATTTTTTTAAAAATTTGTTTAAAAAAAAATTTTTGTAACTTCGGAGTGAAAACTTTGATATTTTTGTGAAGTGAAAATCAAATTTTCCATTTCTTCAGATTTTTATTTCTTTTAGATCAAAATTTCCTGGAAATTTTTACTACTGGTAGTCATCTTACCCAATTATTTGAGTAGAAAATGCCAAAAATTCTTATCGTATAATAAAATCATCTCATTGAAAATAATAAAATTTGATTATTTTGCATTTTTTTTTTTTTTCACCTGAAGGATTCAAAATAAATTTTTATGGACTGTTTTTCGCTCACAACATTTTAAAACGAATAAAATTGAACCTAGTTAGATTTTCCAACTTTTGTTTGAAGAAATAATTTCAGGCTTCAAATGAGAAACTTTCCATTTCGACAAATTTTACATTTTTTTCTTCAAAAATATCATTCATTTTCTCTCAAATTGCTAGTCGAATATTCATCGATTTTGAAAAATACAGGTACCTATGTACTTCGGATACTGTCAATTGATGGTCCAAATTCATTTGAAACAAATACTAAAATATTTTGTACGTACTATTCCAATCAATGGAAAATAAACCGCCTGGTGTTTTGAAACTGAATTACACATCTAAAGCCAATAGGATTTTAAAATCTTACCTAAAACAAAAAAAAACGAAACACAAATTAGTAAATCACCAAAAAAAAAAAAAATACAAAATCAAATTCGATATAAAGGTCACATCATGAAAAATAAATCCTCAGACATTCTACATTCCTGCAGTTCCGATTACCGATAATTTTGTTTTTAAAAAAATAAACAAAAAATGACATTTAAAAATTAATTACATCACTCGGTATTATGCTTAGGTACACAACACACAATTCAACACGACATTAAGCCTTTAATTAAGGCTTTTCAAAATCATCAACGTGAAAAACCCAACCCCATCTAGCCACCAAAGTTATACGCTCTTTGATTACCAATAATTCTTTCTGCACGAATATGCCTTCGTATTGCTAATACATCGATTAACAAAAATATCAACTCTTGGTTAACCAAACGCCCACAGCAATTAAATAGAAAAAAAAATCCAATCCTTAATGTTGTCAATAGCTTTGACACTTTTCTACATCTGCAACATTGGTTATTATATTGCAAAACCCATGCAGCTAAAAATGAATAACAAAAGTCTTAACGATCGGACACAGGTTACTTAATTTTTAAATCATAAATGTTATTACAACATCACACATATGTGTAGAGCGTACGCCATTTGATAAACGTAACAGGTCACTAGGTAAGTTCAAAAAATTCAAGGGGAAAATGTCATTAACTTTGAAATGAAAAAACAATCATTAACGATGATCATCCGTATAGAGAATGTGTATTTGAATACCTCGTCCGCTGCTGGTGCGGTTGCAATTCAATATACTTATGTCATTTTAATACACTGTTAGATTTTTTATGGATGGAAGGAAAAAAAAAATAGGACATATCGTCGAAGTACTAACATTGAAGAGTTACTCGTAGTCATATGGATACAACTTCCAAGTCTTCGTTAATATATTTTTTAATTGACGTAAAAAATCCGTAATGTTCGTAGTGTAAGCAGGTAATGTGAAATTCCTGCAGATATCATCACGCATTAAAAGTTAAGCACGCGAGACCAATAAACAAGGTAATATTACGATTCAACACAATGTCGAAAAATACGTATTTCATAAAGATATCGGACACCTGTGGATCAAATTTTCAAAATTTCAATAATTTTTTATTGAATTCAAACCAGGGAGCCGGAGGGAAAGAGTCTGGTTCCTCAGGCCCCAGCTGCAGGGATTTTAAAAAAGAGCCTCTGGCTTCAGCCTGAGATCTTTTTCAAAATGGCTCCAGATCCAGCTTTTAAAAAAAAAATGAAAGGGAATCCGCCTCTTTCCGGGTTTGCTTCGAAATTCTGGTCGTCTCAGGCATCCGGAGGGTCCTCCTTTATTCTACTCCGGCTCCAAATTCGAGATTTTTGATAAAAAATTGGTTCCAGCTCTGGCTTCAGGACTTGAAAAAAAAATGTCCCCGGCTCCAGCTCCGGTTCTGAAAAAAATCGTTCAGAGGGAGCCCTTTTCCCTCCTTCCTCCATCTTCCAGTTCCGCTCCGGGGTCTCTTAGTATCTCATAAATGGGAAAGAGAAGAAGTGAAAATCCAGATATGAAACTCAACTAAAATTTCTGGAAATTTTGTTGGCATTCAGAATTTTTTTTAAAGAAAAGTTCGAACCTACTCACTTCCTTTAATATCTAACTCGAACACACGAAAAAAACTTAGATTATGCTTCCATTCATTTCTGAATTGTTCGGCATCAAACTACTCCCCGAATGGAATTTTCATAAGAATTGCAAAAATCTGTCTCGATCGTGAAATTATTTTTTCCTATTTGGCTTCCTCCCTAAGGATGTAAGTTTGGCTTCCAAAAAATCCAAAAAATGGGCAATACAGAAGTATGTAAAAATGAATATTTACAGATTTCAGTTTTTTAGCTGAATTCCAGATTTCGTCATTTCAAAAAGTAATCATGTTTCTCATTACTCTCCCATCACTGAAAAACAGTCAAATTTCAGCATAGTAATAAATCAGGGAAAAATTCACTGAAAACGAAGAGTGGGAAAAATTGCTGGTAAATCAAGGAAAATCAACTAAAAAGTCAGAAAAATATCCAAAATTTGCTAAAGAATCAGAATTTTTTGAAATCAATGAAAAATTAGCGAAGATTCACTGAAAATCAACTGATCACAGATTCAAAATGAAAGAACAGGCAAAAAATACCTAAAATTGAAATAATTGGCTACATTTTTCTTCCCAGCAGAAAAGCTTTAAATACCAGCTTTTTTTCTCACTAACTAGAAAATCCTTTGTTTTTTTGTATCCCTAAATTGTAGCACTCCACGGTTTCCGAAATCATTTTTTCAGCAAAAAAATTCAACTTTGAATAAATATGGTGAAAAAATTGACCCTTCCTCTTCCCCATCGAAAGTGCCATTTTTGAAAACATGCAGTATTTCCAACTAGTTGAAAATAAATTCTTCAAATCTGAATCAGTTAAATTTGATGAAATTCTGTCTTTTTGAGGCAATGAACAATGAAGTTTATTGGAATTCAATTTCCACTAATTTTTCATTAAATTCGTTACTTTTTAAGAAAAATTAGCAGGTTTGAAGTGAAAAATGAACAAATTTTCAATAGAATTAATTTCACTGATTCGAACAGGCAGAATTCCACAAAATTTGACTAATTCAAATTCCCAATTCAAATAAAACCTCTAAATTTTTTTTAAAAAAAATATTCGACACCCCTTTAAAAAAAAGGTCAATTAATCCAATTTGATCTACTTCTGATGCAAATCGACCACAATTTCTCATTCTTATATCATCGATACGTCACTTATGAGCAAATAATTCAAACCTTCCCAGAGGGCATTCACGGTCAAGCTCGTCTCAGTGCACTAGACAAGGCATTATGATCCGTCATCGGATCGGTAGAAATATTACAATTGTGCACCCCGCCATCGCATTTGCCGGTGTTAAAGCCCTCGTAATATTATTTCGCGTCAGTGAAAGGCCTCCCTTTCCCCACTGTAAGGTACATATTGCGCAACTTTGGTATCTTCTAAAGCGTTCCCAATCAGTAGGTACTCGGTATAAAAAGTATGACCGACAATTATCTCACTCATATCAATCTCTGTATCAGGGTGGTTAAGCAGTGTGTTATCAAAGTTCCTATATACCTACACCAATTTATTAAATAGAAAATATGTATCAGGTAAGCCAAGTTGCATTCGTTATTAACTTACGCGGACCTATTTTAAGTCGCTTATTCGTCGAAAGTATCTGTACAATGTTTCGAGCTCATTTTCATTTCGCGATTGGTTCAACGTAGTGAATTAGTTACTAATTGTAAATTTTCAGTAGTTTGTGGATTGTGGTTTGCGGTGTATTTATTTACAGGTTTGGAACACTGTATTGATGATTTTTTCAAACGTAATTTTACATTTACCTATTTTGTTTCTTTTGGTCGGTTCGTGGAAGATTTTGGATTTTTTTTTCACCGAGTTTCCCAATTCGACTCTCTTTTGTCTATTCAAATTATATCGATTTCGTTCGAAATTTTTGGCTCATTACTTTGATTCTTCTACTTATTTATAGCATAAAAACTGTCAAGAAAAATGTATTTTTTCATGGAATCTAAAAAGTCATTGACTGAAATAGAAACCATTTCAAAAAAATTTCACTTTGAATTTCATCAGTTCAAAGGTGATTTTTTCTAGATTTTAGTGATTTTTTTCCGATTTTGGTGACTTTTTTCTTCAAATTTTGAAGCCAGATCTGTAGGTAATTCATTTAATCAAGGATTTGAGCTTGAACTTTCAATTCACAGACCAATTTTTAAAGATTTTTCAACTCAGACAAAGACAGTTTGAGGCTCATTTTTTTTCAAAAAGTTCTTTCAGTCCAATTCCAAAATTTTACAAATTAAAATTGTATATTTCTCGGACTTTGGGCAGCTTTAGAAATTTCACACTTAAAATTTTATTTCAATTCCTCTAGCAAAAAATTTACAACTCAAAGAAACACGTCCTAATTCCTCCCTCTTCTTGAAAATAAAATTTCAATTGGTTTTAGATGATCGATAATTTAGGACCCACAAAAAAACTGATTTGAAACTTCACAAAATCTAATGCCAATTGCCAATGAAATTTTTGATTTCGCACTTTTTCCAGCAAATTCAAGTTCAAAATACCTACCATAAAAAATTATACTAATGCAGATTCTTTCCTTAAGAAGTGAATTTAAGGAGAGAGGAGTAAAATTCGATAAATTATCAAATTGATAACTTCATAGCATTTTAAAACAGAAAACAAGACAGAATGAAGTAGGTAATTGAGACAGGTTGTCCCTAAAAAAGTAAAATCGCAAAAAAAATCAATTCTGAGCAGAAAATTTTCCAAATGTGATGTCTTTTTTTCAAAAAAATTACGTCCTGTTATATAGAAAAAAATCAAAAAAATTTCACTCAATTCAAAAATTTTAATATGAGCCAACTCTACTTGATCCAACCTCAAAAGAAACACAACCCTTAGCTTTCTCCTGTCATCATAGATTTCGGATTTCGCAACTCACGGGGGGGGGGACGGGGGTTGAAATTCAAAACAATCCAATACTCGCTTTAATTAAAACCCAGTCGACTACTGGTGAATTCGGCTCTCATGATTCATGTAACCACCGCAACATTACTCTTAAATTGGATAATGATATCGTAATTAAAAAAATGCATTTTATTTCACGCTCAAATACAAAGACCAGGCGTTTATTTGATGCTCGTGAAATATTACATCAGTATTTTTACGATTTTACTCCATAAACCGAACACGATGAAGACATAACTTTTCGTAGAGTTAACGAGAATGCTAAAAAAAATCCCATTCCGATATGAACTTACGGTTGAACTCGAAAACTCACCGGCTTGTGAAATTTATTAACATTAATAGAATTACAAACATATCATCACATGTCGAGTTTTAATGTTTTTCCTTTTATTTTAAGAGTAATATCTCACATAGGAGCGTATAAAATGTCTCGTGAAATGCATTCTCGAGCTCGACTGATTCCAACTCGTACAGTGTATGGGTCGCTTTCAAAACATGAGCTTGAATTATGCACCTTGTAGCTCTCAAAAGTAGTATCGTGAATACCTACACCGCAGTGTGCAGATTCATAAATCAAACGTACCCAGAGGATGCTAGTCAAATCATGGCAGTGTAATGTTGATAAAACCAACTACTTGGGTCGATATTAAACACATATTTGATCAAATTCGTCACGATTATCATCTCGTATTATGTCATCGACTCGTACTAGCAATTTTTTCAATAACTAGGGCCTGATATTTTTTTTTCAAAATTTATGTCGTGAAGACAAAGGGTCGTTGGTGATTGAATTAAATTATGAATTTTTTTTCAAGTTTGGGAACCATTGATTAAATCAGTTTTTAATCAATTATTTTATTTTCAGATTATTTTCTTCCATTTTTTTGAAAAAAGAAATAGTTCTTAGGAAAAAGGAAGGTGACAAGTAGATCACTAAAAATGCCCAATAATACAGGGTGACCGAAAAGTAGTTCCCAAAAATAAATGCTTCTCAAAAATTCCCTAATCAATTAATCCGAAAAATTTCAATTCTGGCAGAATCCTTGGTTCATTACTATTCGATCATAGGCCACTTCATAGATTCTCAACTAATTAAAATTTTTTGTGAAGCATAATTCGATTTTAGTTTATAATGCTACAGCTAAACATGGTCAAGCAAAATTTAAAAATTGCGAGGAATAAAATCTTTGAATATCTGGGGGTAGGTTTCAAGATAGCCAAAAGCTTGATTTCAACCCTGTCAATTTCAAAACAATGCGTTCAACCTTGAAATAAGAAGGATTAGATTTCAGCGCTTTACAAATTGGAACCAGATGATTTATCCCTGAATTACTGAATTATTTTTCTGTTTTACGAGAAAATTGTGGATAATTGAGGTTCTTCGAGCAATAACTTATGCAGAGATTAGAAGACAGTCTATTTTAGTAGAATATGAGAAAAAAAAGATTACCTCGCCAATAAATTATTTTTACTGAAATTTTAAATTTTTTTCGGTATGTACTTCCCGGTCACCCGGTACCATGTTCAAATTTTTTGTCGAAAACAAAAAAAGTTGGATAATTTTTCACTCAAATTTTTATAAAAATCCACTCTAAATCAGAATCAGTGAAACGTCACTGATGAACAGCCAAAATTGTAGCACAGAAAAAACCAGCAAAAATCACTGATTTATTTTCACCGATTTTTCAAAGATTTTCACCAATTTTTGAAAATTTGCACTAATTTTTGAAGATTTGCACTAATTTTTGAAGATTTTTACTAATTTTTGAAAATTTGCACAAATTTTTGAAGATTTTCACTAATTTTTGAATATTTTTACTGATTTTTGAAGATTTTTACGGCTTTTTCAGCCAAATTCATAAATTTTACTGACTTTTTAGTGAATTTTCACTGATTTTCCATTGATTTTTCTAACCGATTTGTTTTCAGTGAAATTTTTTCATTGATTTTTTTCTGTGCTGCAATTCTGACTACGCAGCTACGTCTCAATGATTTTCAACAATTTTCACTGATTTATAAATGAGAGGTTCAAAATTCTGATCAATTTTAATCAAAAAATATTTCATCTAGCACTCTTTCGATCTTCGTTTTTTCATATTTAAAAAAAAAAAAAAAAAAATAGAACATTGAAGAAGGAGTGAAAAAGTTGATTTTTTCTGTGCTGCAATTCTGACTACGTCTCAATGATTTTCAACAATTTTCACTGATTTATAAATGAGAGGTTCAAAATTCTGATCAATTTTAATCAAAAAATATTTCATCTAGCTACTCTTTCGATCTTCGTTTTCTCATGTTTAAAAAAAAAAAAAAAAATAGAACATTGAAGAAGGAGTGAAAAAGTTGAGGTCAGATCACCAAAAATACCAAATAATGTCTACTTTTGAATCTTCAATCGAGTATTTAAAAAAGTTGAACTCTTTTCCGAGCTTAAGGGAAAGGTTCGAGCTCCCTGAGCCTCCCTGGATACGCTTTGGTCCCAATATAATTAAAGCTCACTTCAATCTCATTTTTTAGATAATTTTCTTCAATTTTTGAAAAAAGAACTGCCACGAGAAGAAGAACTTAGATCATTAGAAGTTTCAAATGATGTCTACTTCAAAATATTTCAAAAGGTCTTTCATTTTTTCCCCTAAAATTTGACAATTAATACCTACTCTCTCATTCTGAATTAGTGAAAAGTCTTTGATGAACAGTCAGAATTGCAGCACAGAAAAAATCAGCGAAATTCAATGCTTTTTCAAAGAATTTCACCGATGGTTCAAAGATTTTCACTGATTTTTCAGCTAAATTCATAAATTTCATTGACTTTTCGGTGAATTTTCACCAATTTTCCAGTGATTTTTCACCGATTTATTTTCAGTGATTTATTTTCACTGATTTATTTTTAGTGATTTTTTTCACTGATTTATTGTCAGTAATTTTTTCACTGATTTATTGTCAGTAATTTTTTCACTGATTTATTTTCAGTGAAAATTTTTTCACCGATTTTTTTCTGTGCTGCAATTCTGACTGTTTTTCAGTGATTTCCGATAATTTTCTCTATAATTTATAAATGAGAGACTACCTACGAAATTTTGATCAATTTTTTGTTGAAAATTATGCTACTTTTTTAAAATTTTGCCACATTTAATCAAAATCTGCAAAAATTTTATTAAATTTTGCCTCAATTTCTGAACGAACTATCATCAAAGGTGTCCCGGACTACTTGCACCAATTCTGGGTTCCATTTGACTAAAATACAACCTCTCACTAAACCCATTTCTTCCTCAAAACACCCCCTCACATATTTTTTTCACCAGCTTAACCCTCATCTTCTGTTCCAGGTACTCCCACTCTTATTATGCGCCACCGTCGCATCGGCTGTCTACGCACCGGCCACATACGTAGCTCCGGCACCAGCCTACATATCTCCAAAAATCGCCACAGTTCCGGCATACGCTCACAGCTACGCTGCCCCGGCCGCATACCCGGCTCCGGCCATAAAATACGCTCCGGTGGCCTACGCTGCCCCTAAGGCCGTCGCTTACGACATCGACTACGATCCAAATCCATCCTACAGCTACGCCTACGACATCCAAGACCATCTCACCGGCGACTCGAAAAGCCAACACGAAAGTCGACAAGGAGACGTAGTCCAAGGAAGCTACAGCCTGATCGAGCCCGATGGTTCGAAAAGAATCGTCGAATATACAGCTGATCCTCACAACGGGTTCAATGCCGTCGTACATAAAGAACCAGGCACATATGCGGCTCCCAAGGCCTACGCTCCGGCTCCAGTCGTAAAATATGCTCCGGCCAAATACGCCGTAACTCCGGCCAAATATGCTGCCCCGGTCTTGGCCTATGCTCCGGCTCCGGCTGCATATGCTCACTAATTCGCCAACTCTATTCCTTGTACCTGTGCTCTCAATTTTTTTTCTTAATGTCATCTTTCGTATAAGTTACGTTAATTTTTTGTACTGATTTCTGTGCCTCTTTTTTTATTCTTTCTCATTTTTTTTTGTACGATATTCAATAAAAAAAAAATGTATACCAATTTACGTAAGATTTTTTTCTCTTATGAACACTCGCTTGGCTAATTGAGCCATTATATTCGGACCAATGCTGGAAAATTTTCTCGAACACGTGATTATTTTACCAAATCATAGGGGGGGGGGGACCAGCGGTCGAACGAATACAAAACCATTTCTTTGAAATTCCAATACCATCGGGTTAAATAAGCTCATCGCGAATTAAAATAACAGCTCGTGGCTATGAAAATAAATGAACCTTTATACAATACCAGGCGTAATAATCATCTTACAATATTCGCGATTACCCTCAAGTCTCTATAGCCAGCCAGTCATCACGAATATAATTTATTACCAGTAACAAAAGAGCTACTCAGCCGTACGTCAACGTCTATTTCAATTACGCCTGTATACATGCCCGAACCAAAGCCAACGTACCTCTTTACTACGCTAATTATTCCAAAAGCTTCGGTACCTACAGATAGACAAGTCGTAGGCGTACCAGAATCGAAAATCTTCCCAACTTCATGCACACTTGCCAAGCTGTCTTCATTTGGAACTCAATTACTCACACTAGTAACATATTAACACTATTAACCTGGGACAAATTTTTATTCGTGATGATCATAATGATTTTTTTATCGATTAAATGCATATAATAATTTTGCTCGCGTCGAGTCTACACTGAAGATGGTATTTTTTTTTAGCTCGGTAACTTGAAAACTCAAATACGAAGAAATTGTGCATGTCGCATGTACCTAGGACGACTATTTTGTAAAAAATCAGGTCAAACATGTTAGTTCCATGTTTGGATACGTGCGATATTCACTTGCTCTCATGTACCAGCAACTCGTAATATTATGTAATAACAATGAAACAAAAGGCAACTCTGTATCCTTTCGGAGTAGAATAAATGAAAAAAAAAGTTCAAAAACTAGCCAATCTGGCCAATAAATAAAGCTAATCACGGTCAGTATAGGTTAAGGTCGGTTGATAAAGATACATTAACACGTTCGAGCGAACATGAAATATATCGAACAATGCGAGGAAAAAAAAGCATGTAGAATGTGCATAAGATTATGTTCTTTGTTCATATAAATTGACATTGATTTGGTATTTTCTATTTTGCGAAAAAAATAATACGATTAGGTGAAAAAGTTCAACTGAATCATGGTTGAAATTGAACTAGATCATTTTGAATCGTTTATGAAAAATGACAGAATCAACAGAATAACAAATTTTGAAATATTAAATTTCAAACAATCAAAAATTACTGGAATTTTTATAGAAATGAAGAAAGAAAACGAAGAAAGTTTTGTTTAAAAGATGTCTAAAATGATACCATCGAAACGTTGCTGTTGAAAACAGTTTAAATAAATTTTAAAGAACACTTGAAAAAAATCAAATTATTCAATTTTTTACCAAGTGAATTTTGTTCGGTTTAACAAAAAATGAATGCATTTTCATTTCAGGGTAAAAACCTTATTTCATCATAGGATGATTTCGGAAATCACAAGGAAATCACAGGGAGATTTCTGGATATTATGGGCTATCATAGGGTGATTTCTGAAAATCATGAGATAAATTCTAGAAATGAGAGAGCAATATCTGAAATTCACAGGGCCATCACAAAATAATTTCTGAAAATCACAGGGCTGTCGCAGGAAAATTTTTGAAAATCGCAGGGTTATCACTGGGCAATTTCTGGAAACCGATATTTCTGGAAATTACAGGACTGTCACAGGGGAATTTCTGGAATCACAGGGCAAATTTTTTAAACCACAGAGTTATTTCAGGGCAATTACTGAAAACCATGGGCCATGATAAGGCAATTTCTAAGAATCACAGGGCTATCACAGGGCAATTTCTAGAAATATCTGAGCAATCGGAAAAAAAATTTTTGAACTGAAATCACAGAGCCATCAGAGAGAGATTTCTGGATATCATGGAGCCGTCAGGGGGTTATCACAGAACGATTTTTGAAAATCACGAGGCAAATTCTGGAAATGACAGAGCAAGATATGAAATTCACAGGGCCATGACCATCTCAGGACAATTTTTGGAAATTATGAGTCTATCAAAGAAAAAAAAATTTCTGGAATCATAGGGTTATCACAGGGCAAATTTTGCAAATCATGGATCAATCATGAATAAATTTTGGAAATCGCAGAGCCATCACAGGATGAGTTCTGGAAATCACAGGGCTGTCACAGGACAAATTTTGAAAATCATGGGACTAGTGATTTCTGGAAATCATAGAGCTAGCATGGGGAAAATTTTGGAAATCATGGGATTAAAAGTCAGTGGATGATTTTTGGAGATCACTGTGCTGCGAAAAAAATATTTTTAGAAATCAAGGGACTAACAAGAAGCATTTTCTGGATATTGTCAATGCAGTCATGGGGCTATCACAGGACAACTTTTGAAAATCATGAGGCAAATTCTGGAAATGACAGGGCAAAACCTGAAAAATCACAGGGCCATCGCAGGACAATTTTTGGAAATAATGAGCCAGGTTGATTTCGAAAAATCACAGGATAATTTCTGAAATCATAGAGCCATCGCAGGGCAAATTTTGTAAATCATGGGGCAATCATAGAGGCATATTTTGAAAATCATGGGGCTATCAATGGGTGATTTCTGGAAATTATAGAGCTGGCGTCAGAGGCGGTTCGAGCATAAACTTTTAGGGGGGGGGGTAATGATGTTCAAAAATGCCGACTAAAAAATTCAAAATTGCCGAGTAAGAATTCTGAAATTTTACCATACGAGAATTTTTTGTTTCAACAGATTAGTTTCGAAGATTATATGTAGTTTTAAGGAGAAGAGAAGGTAAATAAATTTGTCCCGAGCGAAGCGAGGGAGAAAATTTTAAGCGGAATCTTTCTTTAATTTCAAGACCAATAAAACAATGTTATAATACATATAAATTGATTATCTAACGCGAGTAAAAAAACCGACCACTTGTACTTAAAAAATGTTCAAAAAGAAAAACAATAAGGTCGAGCGTAGCAAGGCCAAAGCTTTTGAAAAATTTAATTTCTTGACTTCAAAAATGAGTTTTGATGAGAAAAAATTTGATAAAAAAAGTTGAAACAATGTAGGGGAAAAATATCATTTTTGTTGAATTTGGATTGTTTTAAAAGCATGAAAGAAAAAAACCAATGAGGCCGAGCGTAGCGAGGCCGAAATTTTTCGAAAATATCGGTTTGGAAAGTAAATAATTTTGAAGTTGGATTGTGTTTTATGAAAGAAGACTACAAACTTGAAATTTAGAAAGGCTCAATTTTTTATTGATTATGCTGTAAAATTTCTAAAACTTTTTCAATTTGCTGACATTTCTGAGATTTTGCCGACTCACCTTATATTTCCAAAATTTTGCCGATTTTGCCGACTGAAAATTTGTCTGGGGGTGTTGCCCCCCATACCCCCCATCGCGCCGCCCCTGGCTGGCATGAGGCAAATTTTGGAAATCATAGAATTATCAATCAGTGGATGATTTCTGGAAATCACTGTATGCTGCTAAGGAGCTACTTTTGGAAATGAAGGGCTATCAAGAGGTAATTTCTGGAAATAACTGGGCTACCAAAGGGGAAACTTTGGAAATTACCAGTCTGTCACAGTCATCAACCTTTACCAATTAAGGTACTTCAATAAACAATAAACATTATGCCATTCTAACTAAATCCAAATTTTTTCTCTTTCTAATCAAAAAATCCATGAAGTATGTATTTACTTTATAATATTAAAGAATATGAGCGAATACAAAAAATAGATACATCAATTCAAGATTCAAAAGTACATTCAAAATCATCATCGAAAATTATTCATTTCTTTTGACATTTTTTTGAACTTTATTTATTTGAAATTCACACAAATCATCTCATCCAAATCGTAAATAGAAATATTGACCAGCGAATTAGATTTCAAAATACATAACTTTCTAAAAAAAAAATCTTCACTTCTTCACACTTCTTTTGAAAAATTTCAACTTTTATGACTTATGACCGTCAAGAGAAAAAATTATGATGTGAAACAAACTCTAGAATTTTACTCTTTTTTCCATAATGATAAGAACAATAATATTTTAATGTCCAAAAATAACAAAAATTCAATAATTTCTAGTTTTTAAATGAATACTTTATTGGATAAAAAAAATACGACGAAATATCATCTAAAAATTAAAAATTTTCATTCAATACATATTTATTTTTAAAAAATTGAAAAAAAAAAGGTTGGCAAAACTATTTAATAAAAATTAAATAAAAAAATTACTAGGGATATACAGCAAAGTAATTTTGTTTCTTTATGAACTGAACCAAAATAAAATAGAATTTTAATTTTTTCATCCCGCCAACTGCATTACTACTTCAGAGATAGAACCAACATTAATATTTTGCCTGCGACTGCACAGTTATACTATATTTCTTACCAAAGTGAAATATGTTGCCTAAGATCTAATTTAAAGGCAATTTCAATTGGAATCTCGCATAATAGCTCAATTTCAATTTTTCTAGACAGGTGTCAAATACAGAGTTACCAGAAAGGGACAAGGGGTGTGATAGAAATTCTCCAGGGCCGGAGAGAAGAAAAATTCATCAAAAGCTCCGAAACGTCTTGAAACCGTTACCAATCGATTCGGGAGGTCAAAAATGAAATATCTATCAACTTTTAGCATTTTTTGTAGATTGAATCAAATTTTCATATTTTGCAAGACGATGAGGTAATTTTGAAAATTCAAAAATTCACCAAAATTTGAGAAATGAACTTTAATACCTGAAATTTCAAATTATAATATGATTCCTTTATGAAATATTCTAGATTTATTTCTGCTTCGGCTCAAAATTTTACCACCAATTGGTACACCTTCCTCATAAATTTTTCCAACAGCCCTATTTTCTTAATTTCCTCCCTTGAAATTCGCCCAATCGTACAAGCGTCTCTAAATGCATCCAACAAACACAAATCCAACACAATTTCACATCCACGCCCAAAACTTACACAAGACTGCAATCTCATAAAAAAAATAATTTTATCTCTATTCCAACGATACTCAAAAACACATTCGAGCTTACTTCCTCAACGACACCGATATCGAATTTGAATAAAAAATAATCAATAGTTGAATCGCAGCTACGCAATTACCTGTCTTTCCAAGCACGCCTTGGGCCAATTAGATAATTTTTCTGTACTTTCCATTTCTTCCGCAATAAAATTCGATGATTGCGATATTGATTCAGCACGTTGGCAAATCTCATATTATCTTCTTCTTTTCGAGCCAGATATGGTTTATAAATTACATCCTAAAAAAAAAAATGGCCAGAAAAAATAAGAGTAAATTAGCAATATACCTTCGTTTATTTTTTTCCAATTTCCAGTACTACACAGAAGTTCAACCTGAACATCCTAGTGAATTGAAATAGAGAGAAACTAATTTCAAATAAGATATCACATACCTCAAATCTTTCTTTGCTTTCTGATACCATTTTATTTTTCTTATGCGAATTGATTTTATACGCTTCGTAGCATTCTGCCCAAAACACATTCATTACTTCGGTCAAATCGGTCGATAATGAATTTCTATATTTGTCATAATGCATTTTGACCTGAAATCAAATTCGAAATTATCAATTTGGAAATAATTTCGTCATACAGAAAATATATTACAAATACCTATTCTACAAGTATCATAGGTGAATATCCATTCACACCCTCGCTCTGTCCTCGCTGACCTCGTTACCTTCGCAAATCAACCATTCAAGCCATAGATCTTTTGAAAGAAATTCCCTTGAAAATAGCCGAGTAAATTGCTAAATTAACAATACTAATTGATCGCTAAATCGTCGCTTCTTCCCACAGAACCCATTCTTAATCCTAGACCTCGGTGCAATTACGCAAAAAAATTAGGAAACCTTTGCACACAGAAAATGACACCGGCCAGGTCGCAATAAAGAGGTGAAATTAAACATGAGATGTCACGTGCTTAAGTAAATACCTTCAAATTAATATAGAAAAAGAAGCTCGAGCAGTGTTTAATTACTTCGCTTCTCGAATCATCCGAACCGATGTTTATTAATGATACAAAATAACTCGACTTCACCTTCGACTTTATTTCGTAATTCGCCATTATTTCCTATTTCCAACATAAGGTGACTTATGAGGACCTACTTAGCATGGTAGTTAAGCCTCTTCCGAAAATTATCATTTTTTTGGTCGAATTATAAGGAAAAAAAACGCACGGAATCGGCGAATTTTACGCAGCAAAATTCGGATCTCATTTACGTAAATTATTTCCGACGTTGAAAAACATCGAAAACCGGAAGCCGAAGATGAGTGAATTGTAAGTATCATGTAATGGTATTTAGTTTTAAGTCTCGGGTATGGGTGAAATTCATAATCATTGTTGTTGGATAAGAGTTCATCGTCGAGTATTAGGATGAGCCATTTGGGACGCGAGATGCCTACGATGAGTATTCTATTAGCATTATTTTTCGCCTTATGGAAATCATTCTCGATGAGCAGACGAGATGGCAGGTACTTTAGAAGTAGAAATGGACGAGACTGTTTGAGGAAACGATTTTAATACATTCGAATTAAAATACACACAACGCGAGCCGTAGAAGGCATTCGAATATTTATTTGTTCTGTTAATTACGCTGATAATTCTTATTAGTTTTTAGACACAGGCGTACGCTGGACGACGGTGACTAAAAATTAAACGCGGTCTTATGTAATAGATTACCTACTATTGAAATTATACTTTTACGCATTAAGATTGTTTATTAGTTTCTCTTCAAAGCCACGCCGATAAATCATCGGCTTGAATAAAACGCGGAAAATCCACCGTCGTTATTAAGTTAACAAACGAAAAACGTACAAAGGGAACTGAATTTTTTTTCATTGTTAAATGATTAACAGCTGGCCTACGTAAGCATATTACATTACCAGTAAAGTAATAAAGAATACTGTCGATATTTAAAAAAATAAATCGACTATTAAATCATTCGCAGGTTGTAATTGTAAATCTTTAATAAAAAATAATCATTTTCAAGTACCTACAATATAAGCCAATTATTCTCCAACAAGATGAATTTCGATCCGAAAATGTATTGGGTGCTATTTCAACATTCATAATTTTAATCTGGAATTGATTCAGAGCATACAGAATGCAACCAGAGAAAAATAAATAAAAATGTTGCTCAATACTTTCTCTATATATAGTGCATCCGATTTTTTTCACCACCTGCGAGGAAAACATACTGCCTCGATCAATCACTGATTAGATAACTCGATGGATGAATAAAATACGGTGTTTCCTCATCGACGTTTAAAGCTTTCAAAGGAAATTCCTGTCGTATGCAATTAATTAAAGGAAACTGCATGCGAGGTCTCGTATTTAGCACCATTTCCCGAACGAGCTCGTGATTTTTTTCTTCGTTATTGAATAAGTATTAATGAGAAAAATTAACGATTGCGTAATTTGAGGATAATTTTTGAAATATATAACTATTTTTATGGGTTGACTTTAATTGGTACGAAAATTTTTTCAATAAATGATAATTTACGATCAAGGCAGAAACGTATCTGTGAAGCGTGCCAATCTGTGTTGATTACTAAAATAAAATACTTTGATGTAATATCCAAACATAAAGAATTTATAGATATCTGAAGAAAAAATGGGTTTGCTTCAATAATAAAGGAGATGTCTGATATACAACAAATAAAATTTACCAAAATGGGGACAAAAAATGGAAAATTTATGAAATTTAAATTTATTTTTAATTGCTTGTCAGCAAACCCCAAAATCAACAAACTGATTTGGTAACCAAATTAAAAATTTGAACTCGAAGAAAAAAATTGATAAAAAAATTATCATTATTTTGGTAAAAATGTAACGAAAATGGTAATGCGAAAAAATCTAATTTTAAGAAATTTTCAAAATTTTGTCTTCTCTGCCACCTGTTTAAACTGAGTTTGTCCCAAAAAAGATAGAAACTCGAACAAAAATCTTAAATATGAAAAGTTGGAAAAAAAATTAGCTCTCTGATATGTTCATGGTCATTCTGACTTTCTGATATCAAGTAAATTTTCTTTTCCCGACTTTCTGATATTTATATTTTGAAGAAATAAAAATTGGTAAGTTTTCAAAAGCCAGCTTCTAACTTTCTGACATCAAGTTTAGAAAATACAAACATTTATAAATTTTTGACACAGTGTGACGCAAAATAGCGTCTTAAAACTTTTGGAACGACCCCCCCCCCCCCCGAGGAAAAAATTGCGAATTTCCAACAAAATTTTCTGATTTTAGATTGAGGATGGGGGGGGAGGGGGGGGGGTAAAAAAAGAGGCAACAAAATCAATAAATTTAAAAATGGAATAAATTCCGTTTAAACGATGAAAAAAAATTATTGATTGGTTTATATTTTTTCCCCTAGTTCAATATTTTTGCAACCCTCTCCCCCCGACTGTTTTGCCTCTGTCTCAAAAAACGATCAAGCAAAAAGAATGAATAAAATTTAACAAAAATGATGAAATCAACAGAACTCAATTTTTCAGAAAAAATTTAAAGAAGTTAAACAGGTAAATAATTAAAATGAATTAAACAAGCAAAACTCATGACTATAAACAAAAACTAGACCTCGAAAAAAATCCAAAAAAATCGTTTCTACCTGACACTAAAATTATCAAAAATCGAATTGAAAGCAGAATTTTTGAAAAATGAAAATGGTAATAAAATTTTGAAAAAAAATCACAGATACTTAATCTGAAAATTTTTTATACAAAAATTGCAAGAAAATTAAAATTTTTTAAAAATAGAATTTCAATAAACTGTTTTTTAAGTGGAGATCACAGAAAAAAAAAACTACAAAAAAAATTGAATTTTTCAAAATTAAATTTGATACAGGCAAATAAAAAGAGAATAAAAGAGTAAAATTTCAAGCAGGTAGGTATACTTATTCAGTTTAGATTCAAGGAAAAACTTAAACATTGAAGTTATTTGTAGATTCTCTCTCCGCTACAATTTTAAAACATCCTAATGAAAATATTAAGTAGCTATCAAGATAATTATCAAAGTTTTCAAATGAAATGAAACCTGCTTAAACATTCGTTAAAAATTTGAATTCAAATTAGAAAATTAAATTCAGCAAAAAACCATGTAAGTAATTAAGAATGCAGATCTTTAAAAAAAAAACACACACTGAAAGTAACTCGATAACTATCAAAAATTGAATAAAAAGAATGAGATTTTGGAAAATATCGACGCTGTGGGCGATGAAATTGTGGTGAAAATTTTAGATTCGTAGGAAACAACTATGGTATTGAAGACGAAATAAAATTCGACAAAAAAAATCAGCAAAATTCTTACATTTTCAGCAAATTTATCCAATTTTCCAAAGACTTTCGTGGATTTTTCATCAAATCTCAGAAATTTTACGATCTTGCTGGTGAATTTTCACTGATTTTCCAACAATTTTTACATATTTTGCATTCGGTGAAATTTTTTCACTGATTTGGTACGATCAAAATTCCGACCGTTTTCTCGTGATTTTCACCGATTTATAAATGAAAAAGTACATAAAAGAAACCTAAACCCAAATAAACCCCGAGGAAACGTGATCAAGTCAGCTTTTCACATCACCCAGCTTCGACATTCGTGAAAAAATCAAACCATGAATTTTACACTCACACTTTACACACGCCATCGCAAATGACTGGCGACTTTTCACGCAAAATGGTTAATTATATACCAAACAAATGGGCGTTTATTCTGAATCATTGCCACTTTTACAAAATACCCGACACCTTTCGAACATTCTAAATAGAAACCACTCGATTAATAAGCTGGACAAGATACGACGAAAACATTCAACACTCTTGCACCTATAAATCTACGGAAGAAAAAATATGGCAAATTTTATTAATCATTTTAACGCAATCAAGTTTAGATGAATTTCAAGATAGATAAATGCGAATACTTCGCAATAAGTGCAATGCATTGAAATAAAACTGAATTATTTTCGAGAGGAAATTTTCATTGCGTAATGTACATATTTCTTCGTACCAAAAGTACGTAGGTCTAGGTACCTAACTACCTACTTCTAATATCATTTGTAAGGTCAATTAGAAGAATATTTATGTAAATTTTTTTCTCAAATTTTCAACGCTTCCTAGTTGTTTGAGAAACGCGTTATTAAAATTAATCTGACAGATCTACAAATTGAAGCATTTGTTTACAAAAACAACCGTACTCCAAATTTAGGAATTTTTCAATCAGAAATTTTGGAATAAAATTTTACGAGAAAACCTATGGTGATATTTATTTTGAATTTGAAAAAAGATTCAGCTTTTTTTGTGGGTTTTAAATTAAATGCTTACAGGATTATGGTTCAAAAACGATTCTATTGAGCTGTGAGTAGCCAATCAGAATCAACCTGATGGACCATGGCTGTTTTTTTAAACAAAAAATTCCAAAAATTCCAAGATCTTGGATGAAGAAACATGTGGAAAATTATTTTATCTCAATTTTTGAAAACTGGAAGAGATATTTCGATATCAATCTAACATTTCACCAAAATTACATTTTTGGAATTTGGCTGTTTTTCAAACTGATGCTTCAATTAATGAGGTTAAAAAAAAGACCAAAATTCGGACGTCTGAAGGCGAAATGGAGTCGGGAGAAAAATGTGATGTTGATTATAAACCTTTCAACTGTTATTTTTTTTTCAAAAATTTACACCAATTTTTTGTTCTTTTTTGACGTCTTCCCCTAATTTTTCATTTTTTTGCCAATCCTGTCTCAAAAACCAAAACTAACCCGGGTCATTTCATTCCACCGTTATTTTCACGTTTGGAAAAACCCTTCCAGATAACCATTTACCCAACTCGATCATAATCCTTCATGGTTTTCACTCCATTACACCCGTATATGAATTTATTATTCAAACCCCTTCACTAATCCGTTCAAATCCATTGAAACGTATTAATAAAACCAAATCTAATACTTCTATTATTCGCACATTGACAAAAAACAATTCCGACCTAATTCAATTTGCACACGAACAATTACTCGGTCCACCCAATGATGAAAAAAAAAATCCACAGATGACATAAGTTCTACAATCAAATATGTGTTTTGGACGTAACAAGTGAATTGTTTTCGGGCGCGTATTCGGAATTCCACGTGAAATGATTTTTTTTTGTTGCACCACAACGGAGTACTATTTATACAATGGTTTTATTTAAAAATCTGACCGATCTTGTTCGACAATATATAAATCTAACCTACATATACGAAGGTATATTAATTTCCCGGGTAAATACCGCTTACGATAAATGTTAAGGTGCTCGTTAACAATTGTTATAATCCTCCGACAACAGTTATATGCGTTTCACTTTTCATAAATAGCGCGTAATCGCGTTCGCCGGTGGCGGCGACGAGATGTGTTATTGTTGAAAATACGCAAAAATCTGATAAAAATGAAAGTCATCTTATCGTAAAGAAAAGACAAATATATTTGTGATATTTTCACGCTCCGTATCATTTGTAATATTGCAAGAATTCGGTTTATGGGTAGCGAGGGTAGAGTAAGTAAAAAGTTATCCCTGAAATACACATACACGGTTGTACTACGTATAGGTAATGAAGGTATGCATTTGATCTTGCGTACGCAGATTCACATCGCTCGTTCAACAATGAAAATAGATACAAGTGTAGATATAGCAGATACAGCAGCGAGATAAAAATCATAATGGGTATTTATCGAGTACAAACGGAAGTACCTAGCCAAGGTACCAATTTTAATCAACCAATAAAATGCTAGTCATCCATTTGGAAAATTTGGTAATAAATAGGTACTGTATTTGTATAGTGTGTTCCAGAAATCATTAATGATGTGCTATTTTCTCTCTGATTTTTGCATAGAAATAAAGAGCTGGGAAAATTATTCCAAAAGTTCGATTTTTGTAGCGGAGTTGGAATCAACTTGACTTGAAAACAAGGTTTCGTCAGAAAAAATTATCGAATTCCTAAGATCACACTGATTTATAAAATAAGAAAAATGGGCAAGGGAGGAGGTCAAGTGGCAGCCAGTTATTGAGATTTGAGATAGTAAAATAATCATCATTTTCGGACTCGACATATCCAAAAACTTTTAAATTGACACGTAAAAAGTCCTTTTATCATTTTTCCAAGTCTTTCTCTCAATTTACCCCCCTCCCCCATCAACCAGTTTTCAAAGGGTGATTTTAGAAGCTTGAAGAATAATTTTTTTATAAGTTCAAATACAATTTAACTTCCAAATTTCAAAGCAGTCAATTCAAATTCAATGAGTGAAAAATGAGGGTTAAAATGGTTTTTCCAACTTTTTCTTCAAAAAGTTGACAAAAATAAAATCAATTCGCAAAATTTTGAACTTTGAAGATAAAAGTGTTTTCTTCTAAGCTTTGGAATTTTTTTCCTCAAAAATACGAAATAACGCCACCTCGATTTTTTAATATGTTAATCAGCATATAAAGTTGTACTTTACAGAATTTTTTCAGAATTTTTGGCGATTGAGGTCATAGAGAAATGCCATTTATCAACTCTAACAGCTAATTTTTGGAGGAACAAAAAAGTGGCAACACTGATTTTCAAAAAATCGCGAAAAAGCTCTTCAAAGGTACTACACATCAGAAAAAGTTTCAACTTTCAACACATCATAGTTTCTGACTTATCCACGCTCCAATATCCAACTTTACCTCAAAACTTAAAATGCCCATGGAAGTCCTCCAAAAAGACTTTGGGAGCGGCGGTTTGCGGCATTCGTCATCTCTGATCGAGGTCTACCCACATGAAAAAAATGAAAAAAATCGCTGACCCACCCTACCACTTTGCGGACGAACTGACGTGGAATTACCCAGCATTAGGAATTTTAAAAATTGGAGAAGGGAGAGGGGGATGGCATGGGATCTCCTGTAGAAATGATAACATATCGTCACGTACCTTCATCGACTGAAGGTTTTCGGTATCACAGATTTCAAATCCGGGGAACATTTTTCACTTGAACCAAATTTTCAAGAACGAAATCGAAAAGAACACCTCAAAATTTGTTTTTCAATTTTTCATGCACTTGGATTTTTTGAACATTACTTGTCGAGTAAAAAGCTTGGCTTGGCTTGACCTAGACTCCCCTCACCCAAAAAACGATTGTTTTTTGAATTTCAATTTTAAGAAACAAATTCAATTAAATCTGATTCAAAAAAATAGTTTTTTTCGATTTAAATTATTTATGAAAAAGGGTACTTTAAATTTTATTCGATTTTTGAAAAAGAAAAACTTGAACTTTGAGTCAAAAGGCTTGACTTTACATGACTGCTTGACCTCTTGGGTTAAGGTTTGGCTTTATTTAATATTTAGACAAGACAAGAGACTTGAATAAAATATTGGAAGACTGGAATCGCCTCAGCTTTTTCTACACATGAGTTCCTCTCAAAGGTTTAATGGAAGAATAATCGTCACTTCGATTTTAATCCGTTAGGCTGGTGAGGTGGGGAGAAGAAGGGCGACTTTTGCAATTTTCGTACAAATGAGATTTTATTTTTTATAAAATGGCTGAACTTTGAAGGCTCCCACCTCGAATTTGGTTTGATCCAAAATGAATCAATTTGCGCGATTTTGTAGAGAACTGAAAGTATAATATTCAAAATTGATAATTACATTTTGAAAAGTTTCAAGCTGGACTTTGGTGATGAAAGCACAACTTCCATGATAAATACAAAAGATGAAAGCTACCATTTAAAAATTGTGAAAAAATTACAGCGAGGAGAACTTTTCAGGTATTTTTCAACAAATTACTTTTCAGGATTGGACCTCAATACCCTAAAGGGACACATGGGTCCTCAATTTTGGTCAAGATTCGAAAAAATGAGAAAACTGAAGTAACATGTCTACTTCTACAAATTCGAAGATGTGTTCAGTTTTTGATTCACCTGTTTCCTCTGCCCCCCCCCCCATCAGCCCCTCTAACAAGGTTGAAAATCAAAAAAATTGAAAATAACTTGTGACATGTCGTTTACTAAGTTTTCAAGGACGCTGAGTTCGAATATTTGCTTAATATTTGATTTTGACCCTTTGGTGCCCCTCTATCCTCCTCCCAAATTTTGAAAAAACGCATGCAAAAAAATAGCAGGTGGCATATCGATTTTAATTCGAGGGTGCTTAGCTCGATTATCAACTCATCTTCTTGATCAAGTTTCTACTGTGTCCTGTGTCCCACATTAACTTTAATGAAAAAATAAATATCAATTTTTAGGAAATTTGGGGCCCAAATGTGACGTGAGACGTTTTGAGCCTTCAAAAAATTGAATTTTTTCAGCGCTGAAAAAGCCTATGAAAATAGTTTGTGTGAATCGCCATCTAAAAACATGTTTTACCCCAATTGATAATCCATTTCATCCATATAAAAGCAGAATTTTCCAAAATTCGTAACGTATTCGAGTTTAAATCCATTTTTTGGTAGAAAAATTGAAATTGAAAAACATACCAACAGTGAACGCACAGAGGTAAAAAGATAAAAGTTGATAGATACCCTATTTTTGACCCCCCCCCCCTGATTCGTTCAAAAATTAAAGTTTCAAGATGTTTCCACGCTTCTAAAAAATTTCAGTGTTTTCGCGTTTTCCTATTTTTGCAATTTTTTTTCTTTTTTTTTGCCAAAAAATAAAAAAACAGCAGTCACAAATTTTGAAAAATTGTATTTTAATCGTTTAAATAGGTCATCAATTTGAGTGATCTTATTTTTAAGCACTTAAAATTCATACAAGCATATCCACCATATTTTTAAAAAATTTTAAGGCTGGAAAATAATTTTAAAATTTTTTGGAATTTTTAAAATGTCTCAAAATAATTTTCATTTAATTCAAGAGGCCAAAAATAATTTTGAAATCTTCACTTTGTTTCACTACAGATTACCATTTTATATTATGCAGAATAATGGAAAATTTTTTGAAATTTCAAAGGTTTGCCAAAATTAGAGAAATGAACTTCCAATACCTTAAATTTTAAAATTTAGGTTCTTTCGAACTTCATTTTCAAAAAATTCAAATAGAAAGAGAACATTTGCATCATAAAAAACAATAATTTTAGAAATTATTTTGAAGATCCTATCAAAGGACTTCTATGACACCCCAAAATATTTCCACTTCAACACACACAGACACCCAGACAGATATTCAATAAAAACACCAATTCCCAGCCATCCACCCTTCAAATTACAAGCCAAATTAATACGTTATCTGTTCAAAGTATTTCGTTAAATTTCCGCCATCGACGCAGACATTTTTCTATACACATTTAAAGACTGGCGCTTACGATCAGCGTTGCATGACGACAATACCATTCTTATTTGTCTTCTACGGCTTACCTATTTATATATATTTTAAGACGATCGTATTGTATTATTACATAAGGTGTTTTTTTTCAACGTTTATTTGCGCGCCTCTACAGTGATGAGAATATTAATTCGACGTCAAGTCACTCTACTGCAGAACAACGAGTACCGAGCAGCAAATTTGAAAGTAGCATAGTAATGAGGTTCTTAATGAAGCGGCTGATGTTTGCGCAGATTCCATAAAACATACACTGTCCGCGAATACGATAATCTTCATTCTAACAATCAATCATTCTATTTCCTAGAACGTGGCGTAAACCTCCTTGGAATACAGAACAGATCCTTTGTAAGTAGGCGGTTCGTACACAAATTTTCAAATTATACTCGTTTAATATGTAATAAATCTTTACCATTCTGCATCTGTATAAAAATGTATCTATTACATCCTGAGTAAATACACGTACCTAAGTGAACAATGAAATTATCCTTCAATTATGTAATTATCTCTCCCTTATGAATTCAATTTCAGAAAAAAAATTTGAACCGATAAAACATCGTTTGCATATCCGGAGCTTATTCTATTCACATTGTTTAGAAAACTAGACCTATTAATTAATATCTTAATTACTTCTGGTCAACTTCCTAGGTAGGCTGAAATATTACCAAATTATCCTCGCCACGATACAGACTCCAACATTTTTGGACACTTCCAGCTAACTGGAAGGTCGCCCATATGAATGATACGAACGATATACAATGGTAATTAATTTATACACCTTTGAAAAAAAAATTCAATACCGTTTTTGCGATATTTAAATGAAATAATATAGTTACATCAACCTTGGCTCGAGCCATAACAGTTACGAGTTTTCATTTTCCATCAATGATATCATTACGAGGCGACGAACAGAAAAAAAATGAAGTGTATTACACCAAAAGACTGGTACAATAACAAGAGAAAGCCTTTATCTTCCTACCGATTGCGATTTTCAAAGCTTACAAATTAATAAAGCGATTCTTTCTCGCTTTATAGTAAAAACCGCGTACTTTCTTCGCGTTAATTAATAAACGTTATAAATATTAATAATCGACAGCGGTGGATAATTAATCGCTTATAATTAACCTTTCAAGTAGGACAAAGCCAGAAACAAAATTTTTTTCAACAAATATGTGCTACGTGTTTCCACTTGTGCGATTTTTCAAACGTCTAATGGTTCGAACGAGGCGAATGTAGAGGTTTGTTTCCTGTTGCATAATTTCTGCAGTTTCCTGCAAACGCGTAATGATTTTCCGGATTGAGGAGTTGGGGGTTTGAGAGAGGATTGGGTCAAAAGTGGATTTTTGAAAAATTTGAAGAACTTGTCCCCAAATAAGAATTACTCTCGAATAAATTATAATTCAAGGTAATAAAACAGAACGAAATTCTTTGCAGTGGGTCGTGGGTCTGCGTAATCCTAGCTGTCGAATCCAGCCAAAATGATTTTCTTCGAAGTTGAAAGGACAAATATAATTTAAAAGCTGATGGGAAAATAGTGATTTGTTCAAAGACACAAAGAGAGGAATAGATTATCATCAATTTAAACAGATGAACAATAAGAAGTTCCGAGAAATGAGAGAGAAGCTCTTTAAGACAATAGGAAGTTAGGAATTGTGAAATGATCGCAAACGACAATAGAAGCTCCTTCCCGAAAATTTCAAGAAGGTAGTTGGTGCTGAAAATTGCTATACTTTCTTAAATTATCCTCCCTTGTTTCATGGGCTGATATACCTAGTAGTCGAACCCAATAACAAAATTCAAAAAATGAAAGCAGAAGGAATTTCCATTTTTATGTGATTTCTTTCGAAATTAATTATACAGCTACATAATTATTCAGACAAAAATTTTTGGAGAAGAAAGTTTTTGAATTTTGAGCTAATTTTCCGTATATTTTTAAAGGAGAAGACAAGAGGGAGAATAAAGAAAGGGATTTCCTGAACCCAAACCTACTCTATGCAACAGAAGCGTTCAAAATTTTAATTTTTGCATCCTTCTAAATATGACTTCCATCGCTTGAAGGTTAAATATCACTTCCAATTTTTCAAGATAGAGATCTGGGACCAGTTCCATTCGATTTCTGTGGAGTTTTTACACAGAATCAGTCAAAAAAGTGAAAAACAAAAAATTGGTCGCGAGGTTTCTTTCCTTTTCGCTAAGCAGGTTCATATCACAAAAAATTGAAAAATAGCCAGATTTTTGAAAAGATTCTCAAAATTATTGATAATCAAAATGACGACTTTCTTTATCAATCAAGAATGGAAACTTTATCGAAAATGACTTTCTGAATGTTTTCCGAGTTTTCTGGATCAATTTTTCCTAGATTTGGGATTGTATCGGTAAAGTTTTTGAGCATTAATTAGAACTAATAGATGAGTAGAGGTCAGAAGGTGATTTTTTAAATGTCTTGAACATTCAAATTTTCAACTGAGTGTACAATTTTTTAACAAATTTCAAAAATAAAAAATTTATTTACAGGGTTGAAAAGATTTTTCAAGTATTTTTTTTACTAAAGAAAGAAGAAATCATTATATCTTCGAAAAAGGGAAATTTTTTCAAAAAACAGTCTACAGAGCCCCCCCCCCCCCGAATATGACATTGAATTAGTCGCATTTCTAAGCGAAGCGAAGACAAATCTTCCGCATCGAAAAAGTGTGACTCTTAGAGACAAAATACCTTCCTAACTTTTTTCAGTACTTTATCTTTAATTCAAATAAATATGCTCAACAGTTTATTTTTTGAGATACTCGTAAATAAATTTAGTTTTTCCGAGCAACGCCAAGGCGATTTTTTTGACAATTAGTATGTTTGAAAAAAAAGGGTCTGTTTAAAAAAATTCCATCAGTAATTTTCGGCTTTTATCCAGCAGAGAAAAATACAAAAAAAATTTCATTTTTGGCCCAGAATAATGATTTATTATGAGTTACGATTTCTTTAATGACTTCAGAGTATCACAAATAAGAATTAAAAATAAAACATTACCTATCAAATCTTTTTTCAGACTGAAAATTGTTCATTTTTTTACAACTTTTAAAAATCAAATTTATCCACTTCAACACGATGAATTTCATTCAAGCCCTCAATTTTTCTGACCAATCTATTGAACTGAGTTAAATAGAGGGCGAAAAGTTTTGTAAGCAGTGGTCAACAGAATTTCTTTCTTCCAACTTTTCCAGATCAATTTTTCCAAATTTTCCAATTTCAGACCTCTAAAGTCCTTATTCAGGAAGCATGAAGGAAGAGATAATTTTTTCGTGTGATATCCTTACAACCAAAAATTGTTCAGAAAAACGATTCGAAATTTATGGTGTCCCAATGATTTGTTTTCTAAAAAATTGTGGAGAAAAATTGGAAAAATGGATGGGGAGGGGGTCGAAATGGTGCCATTGGCAAGAGTAGGACCATACGAGACACCACTTATGTCGTTTTCCAAAAGTTTCAAGCCCTTGAGAAGAAAGGAGAGGGAAAGTATTTTTCAAAAATTTATCAAAAGTAGCTCAAAAAAATTCTCAATGAAATTTTCGAATTTCTAACGAAATTCTACTCTCATTTTCGTAGGTCATAGGCCAATTCTTTGAAATTTTTCAAAATTTGACTCAATTTGAAGTTCAATGGGTTAAAATTTCTTCAATTTATTTTCCATTAGTAATTTCGTTCTCCTCGAAAAAATTCTACTTGACCCTTTTTGAACTTCAAATTGAGTCAAGGTTTGAAAATTTTCTAAAGTTCGGCTTGTGGCTCATTAAACGCGGTACCTTCGGAGTCGGAAGAGTGTCTGCTGCCAGAATGTGAAAATATTTTTTATTCAAAATCAAATTTAAAAATTGGGGGAAAAAGCTGGTGGATTTTTAGGTTTCTGCTCCCTACTGTGCCAGGGCAAAAATCCAAAATGCGATTTATTAGGACTATGAAATTTTTACCTACAATAAACCAAGTGATTTGAAAATGTAGATACTCTCAATAAACTTTTTTTGCCTCTTGAACTGTAAGCTAATACTTTTTATGAGATTTTTATTTCCGCTTCTTTTTCAGCTAAAAAAAAATCAAATTCCAGATTTAAAAAATTCCCTGCCTTTTCCAGGTTTTCCAAAAAACGGAACCCCTAATCAAAGGCTGAAATTCTATCATGTTACAAAAAAATTATCAATCACTGATTGAATTGGTAAATTGAAATTTTTACTGATTCATTTCAGTAGTTAAAAAAATATTACTAATTCAAAAATTGAAAATTCACTAATTGAAGCAGTAATTTTTTACTAATTGACAGTCAAATTTCACTGATTAACAGTTGCACATTTTTCGCTGTTGAATCAGTCAATTTTCAATTTTTTGACTGATTCAGATTTAGAGAGCAGTGAAAAACAAAACGGAATTTTTTCCAAATTTTTCCACAACTTTTATACCTACATTTGGATTTTTAAATAAAATTTCGCACTTTTTTCAGATTTTTGTATCCAGAAAACACCGAGTGGAATCATGCAATATCATTTTATTCTTCGGCAATTAACCCTTCTCAAGAATTTCTCAAATTAAATCGAATGTCGATCTGATGACAAATTTTTAAAAGAATTTCCATAAACTCTTCCAGAGAATGAATGCTCATCACTCATATCGTAAAAGTAAAATCTGAATGAAATCGAATTATCTCATCTTTTACATATAATAGATAATCCAAACAACCTTTTTCAAACAATTCCCGTTAAATTTTAATTTTCCTTCTGCCTAATCGTTAATTTAACTCGAAGATCGCGTCGCATGGGTTAAAAACTCGCTCAATTACCAATTAACTAGACTTTTTTCGAGGCACAAAGTACCACTGGTAAAAAAATGTGAACGAAAACAAAGAGATTCTATCAGATTAATAACACGTAACTGGATAGCATTCCGATTACCACGATTACTTTACTATCTCGAGATTAACTAGATCTAGTTAACGATAAACCAACATTAATTGTTAAATGGATTAATTATTTAGGGAAATTTCAATTCGGACGGCGAGTTCGCGAGTTCCAGATAAAATCCAGAGAATACCCGGGTTACCAAACGAAGAAGAATGGACCGATCCTCATCGCCGAATAATCCAACCAACCCTATTTGACGATTTGTCAAGCACGTGCGAAAAAAATACACCCGTATTTCGCAATAAACAGCATTTACAGGTAACTTGGGTAATTTAATTGGGCGATTACAGCTACGTCTACTTCAATGGCAGTAGTGTGATACTTTATACGACAAAATAATCAAAACTTATATAACGTATTGGAAAATTTACACCATAACCAAGCTGCATAAAACGCTCTACCTTTACCTACATAATTAAATAAAAATGCAGTTAAAAACATAGCGGGCGTAATTGGTGCAACGTCGCTGTAGGTACGATAAAAAGCGAAAATAATACGAGGCTGCTGTAAACGAAGGCATTATTCGAGAGGAATTTGTCAAACCATCAAACTGAACCGCAAGTGTGATTTTTTTTTAGCAACTTTCTTAATTAGCGAAAGCGCATAAAAATTTGTCAACCTTGGAAAACACGTGACCGAAATTTTACGACATCGGCACCCTTCTCGGATCGAGAGGTGAATTTGAATATTTTCATTAAATCGACCAGAGGCTCGAACAATCCCACCTTAATTGCATTACCTACCCAGTGTAGGTACCTGTAGCACGGAGTAGAATAAAAGCAATTAGTTCTCTTCAACACATAACCGAGCCAATTCGAACAACATACCCGTAACATATTATTAGTACCCTTTCATATTTTAAATTATGAATTTAGAACAACGTTTTCTTTTGCTTCCATTTCAACGAATCATCTCTCATCGGCGCGTATGCGCGGTTAGCACTTGGAAAAATATAGGTAATAGATGCCCAATATGTATCTCTTTCCTTGTTCTCTTTCACAGTCGACCCCTGCTTCTCACCTCGGAACGCCATCGCATTCGGCACCATCTTCTAATCATGTGAGCAATCTGTATGGACAACGGAAGACGAAAATTTCCTCGCTATTTCGTTTTACTTTCGTTGAGAAATGTTTGGAATTATGCAATACGACCTTATCTCACCGACGTACCCATACGTCCGGCGTAATTGCCATCGACGAATCGCTAAACACTTGTTATTCCATTTAGTAAATACATCTCAGAATCCGCATTAGCTTTATGGCTGGAACGTGATAAATTAAATTAAATCGCATCGTAAACAAATAATTTACAGATCGTTTGGTAGGTGGTTTCATCGTACGAGTATGTCATTTGAGGTAATCATTTCTCACGCTGTGTTGAAACAATTAAACGTTTGAATTTTCGTTCATCCGTGTTTACATAAATATGAGTCGAGGACGGGAAATAATGCCAGATTGATAATCCGATGATTTTTGATCGATCGAATTCTATAAAATGGTGTCTAATGAATTTGGAAAATGAAAATATTCCTGCTGTTTTATGGATTTTTTTTCTTGCTCTGAATTTCCTCAAAGAAGAACCACGATGATTTTACATTTTTACGAAAAAAATTCAAGAGAAGAGATGAATGTGGAAAATTTTTGCTTTTGGCGGTAAAATTATCGAAATTTTTGCCAGTTTTTGGTTCTCTTGTTGCTTGAAGAATTTTTTGACCATTTGATGGGGGGGGGGGGGGGGGAGGGGGAGAGGAGGGCTAAAAAAATTATGAAATAAGTTGATCGCAATTTCTACCTTTTTAATGTACGAGACGTTTAAAAAAAACTCGTTCACTCAAAATTGAATTTTCAAAATTTGAGTCCTTTGATTGTAAAAAGGAGGTTTATTGAAGTAGTTTGAGCTGCTGAACACGAATATGTTGCGATTTTTTTCGTAGGTATGACAATTTCATAGGCAAAAAAGTGAGATAATCAATTTTGAGCCTTGTGCTGTACTTCTTTGGACTTGAAATGACAGAAATCACAAAAAAAAAGATGAATTGAAGCGAAAATCAGACAAGTGGTGTATAAATACGTATTTTGGGATATTATTACTCGAAAAAAATTTTTGACCAAAAATGACCATTTTTATGTGTGAAAAACGTTCTGAAAAGATGGGGTTTCGCATTTTCCAAGGTCTTGCACCATCTAGAAAATTCTGAAAAAATATTACGTTGTAGATAGGGACTAGATACTTACATGAAATATATTTTTTTCAGAATTGTACCTTTGAAACATCAAGTAGAAAAGTTGATTTTAAGTTTTAAAACGCGATTTTGGGCTAGAAAAAAATCACCAAAATTTTTTTTTCAAACCATCCACTAATACCTCTCAGTATAGTGTATAACTCACGTAAATTTGAAAAAATTTGGTTGAAAACTCTCGGAGATGAAAATTTTTAATGGAAAGGCTGAAAAAAGTAACGTTTTGCCCCATAACTCAGACTAGGGGAGGGGTAGAGGGCTAAAAAATTTACCAGGTGGTTTTCAGACCCTAATAACCAAATTCCGTGGGTTAGTTTCAAATTTCAGCTCTGGAGCAGATTTACCTATCTCAACCGCCGGTATCCTTTTAGGTGTTTTTTCAACACTAGCAGGCCTTACTGGGACTCTACAAATCCCTAGAAAACCCAAGGGCCCCTTGGGAAACCCATCCCCATCCTTCTGCATAGGCCTCAGCTGAAGATCAGTGGGAAATTCGTAAGCTCTTGAAGACTTTTTAAAAATCTGATTGAACCTCCTCAACAACGTTTGTAGGTAGTCTCAGGAATTCACATTTAAAAGAAAACAAATCTATTTTAAAGCAGAATTAAGAGGTTTTGAAAATTCAAAAAAAAATTCAGGGTGTCTGTCTACCAAATCACGCGAATGAAATCAATTTTTTCTGGACCGAAAAATCAAAATTTTCTTTGCAATCCATTAAAATCATGAAAGTTGGAAGGGAAGGAAACCTTCAAAGAAGGATAAGTGATGTATTTTCAACTTTCGGGGAACTATTCTTCATTTCATTCGAGCTCAAGATAATTAATAAAAACTCCATAAATTTGAAGCAATTTTCTTTGGGAGGAAGAAATGAACTGAATTTTGGGTCAATTTCCCGAAAGGTTTAATTTCTTGATTAAAAACATCCCAAAGTATACCCCTGAATCTGTTTTTCTGATAATGAAACTTTTTTGAATTTATTATCCAGAAATTTTGTCCGAAATCCGAGTGAAATTACTGAGGAAATCAAAAAAGTATAACATTACATTTGACATGAAATTTTTTAAAACATTTTTTCAACCCTTAGAGGGAGAGGAGAATTCAACCACAAGAAAAAAAGAAAGGAAACGCGATTTTTCCAATGTTTGTAAAAGAAGGAAGGGGTTCCAATGTTCCAACTTGACTTCAAATTTGACCTCTAGGGTTGGACGGATCGGTTCATGATTGAAAAATTCGTAGCAGTATCGAATATCAAAAGAGGTATTTAAATTTCCCCCTTCACTTCAATTGAAAACTTGGACTACAGAGGGGATGCAATGGGACAAAACTTGAAATTTTTTTTATTATTAAGTGGAGATATCGAAATTTCTTCGAGTTGCAGAAATACTTCAAAATGAAAAAATAATTTCAAATCTTGGTTCGTTTCAAAAAAAAAGAGAATCATTCGGGAAAATATAGATTCGAAAACTTTTTCGGAAATTTTTCTATTTAAAAATTAAGTCGTTCGAAAAAATATAGGTACTCAAAAAAATGGGTGGAAATTCTCTCCCACTCCTTTCATGTTTTTTTCCACATCGTGGTTAGAGGCATCATGGCTCTATTCTCACCACAGCTTATTAAAAATTCGTTTTCAAAAAAAAAGTATTTATGTAACCAGTGCCGAAAGAATGGTTTGACGAAGGTTGAGGGGTGGGAGGGCTGCGGGTTTACCAGGCACTTTTACCGGTTTTACCACCAAATGGCATTAGTTACCATGCCTTAGATCATTTTATTATCTTGTTTTTTTGGTTGTTGTTAATTATTATTTACTTTTATAATGTGTCAGGTTTTTTTGGGCAGAAAGTAGATTTTTTCCGACTAAAATTTTAATTTGAGACTTTAAACTAATTTTAAATAAATTTTAACCCTTTTTTGTACCCCAAAAACCACGAAAACATCAAAAACCATAAAATCACACACTAGGACGATTCTTTCGGTAGGAATCACATGTTTCAAATGAAATCTGTAGAAAGAAATATGGTAAATTACCCCCAAGCGTGGCAAGAGAAGTTTTTTTTTTTCAAATCATATTTTAATGGGCAAAAACATGCATTAATTATCTATTCTCACAGTACATCATGGTCAACAAAAAATTACGAATAAGAAAATGGTTGAATTCGTCGTTTCCTGTCGTTTCTTTGAAAAACGACAGTTTGAAAAATTTTCAACACACTGAAATAACGAATTCCACTCAAATCTTTTTTATTTTAGAAAAACGACCAAAAACGATCATTTTTAGGTAAGTTGGATCCGTCGTTTCCCGTCGTTTCTTTGAAAAACGACAGTTTGAAAATTCTAAATCGTTTTTATTTTAGAAAAACGACCAAAAACGATTATTTTTAGGTACGTTGGATCCGTCGTTTCCCGTCGTTTCTTTGAAAAACGACAGTTTGAAAAATTTTCAACAAACTGAAATAACGAATTCCACTCAAATCTTTTTTATTTTAGAAAAACGACCGAAAACGATCATTTTTAGGCACGTTGGATTCGTCGTTTCCTGTCGTTTCTTTGAAAAACGACAGTTTGAAAATTCTAAATCGTTTTTATTTTAGAAAAACGACCAAAAACTGTTATTTTTAGGTATGTTGGATCCGTCGTTTCCCGTCGTTTCTTTGAAAAACGACAGTTTGAAAAATTTTCAACAAACTGAAATAACGAATTCCACTCAAATCGTTTTTATTTTAGAAAAACGACCGAAAACGATCATTTTTAGGTAAGTTGGATCCGTCGTTTCCTGTCGTTTCTTTGAAAAACGACAGTTTGAAAATTTTCCAACACGCTGAAAAAACGAATTCCACTCAAATCGTTTTTATTCCGACTTCAATTCTACAAATAAGGAAGTCTGCGACACTCGCTTGATGGAAATTTGCGGTTAAAAATTAATCAAAACATAAACACCAATGACTTTGATAATCGGACTATTTCGTTACCCAGACAGACAAATTAGGTAACCAGTTCTTATATGCACATGTTGCGGTATGAATAACGACGCACGACATCCACCTACCCATCATCTTTGCTCTTTGAATTTTCTCCACTTTCAGACCAGACCACCGAACACAAATTTCCTAGTAGATCGATGACGCCATACGTCAACGCCATGAAAAAGGCGATTTTCTCCAGTCGGAACGAATAAATCGATTTTCTAATTTTTATACTCGGGCTTTGTAATTATACGTTTAGCGAGAGTGATACGGTGCACCGGTGCACGCTAAATTAAAGGTTGAAAAAAAAAACCTCTACCGAGCATCGACAAGGTATTCCAGATCAATTAAACGAAACCGAGTGTTGGCATTTGGAGAAAACTTTCGTTTCGCCTCGTTTACTCGAACTTGTAATTTTGCATCTTTTGAAACAGATTCGATGCGACGTTGCGAGCGCCGCATCGGGGAGTTGGTGGTACCCGAGATGGCCCACATTCTTCGTGGTAAAACTAGCTTTAGCCTACAATATCATTCGCATTAACTAGATTATTCATCAATTCTTCCGTCCATCGCACCGGACATCGACCAATGAAATGCTGCGAAACTGCATTCTTGCTCGTTCCTTTCTTTTTTTTTTCGAATTTATCGACCACTTTGGTAGACCTTTTGAGCGAAATTTTTTCACTTGGGTTTCAAAAAAACCAATTTTTTTAAATCGAGGAATGGGACAAAATGATGGAATTTTGCGAAAAAAAATTTGAATTCGTCTATAATTAATTCGATGCGTCTGTGTAGTGAAAGCTTGATTTTTATCATTAAAACAGAGTGGTTCTAGCTCGGTTAATAGCGTAATTATGTCTGACTTTTTGCTTCTTCTTCTTGATATTATAAACTGTGTACAACAATGTGCTCTACACGATGTGTAGTTGTGTACTACCTAAAGAGAGATAATTATAAAGGCTAATTTGTTCTAACAAGATGTTGTTAGCAGGAATCTGAAAATTTTAAATTTCGAGGAAGTCTTTTTCATGCATCGTATAAGCACAACTTATATATACACGAATGAGTTTTATTATCGTAATCTGTATTAAAACCGCTCGTAAAATCGTGTCGTAATTGTTCGACATGGTAGACAGTAGGTTAGGTATACCGTGGAAGATACATATTGTCTCGATAATGGTTCGATGAGGATCTGTTTTTTTTTTTATTCAGAATTAATTAATTATGTGGGTAGACCTGTAGATACATTGAATGTAGTATGTTTTGACGCCACAATGCTGGTGAATATGAAATTTCGCAAATTTTGTAAATTTGAATTTGCATGTTGCGCGAAAGATGCGATTATACGAATTTGCAAGTTGATGGGATGCACTGGTAACATGGTTTTTTACATGAGTTTGGGTTTGCAAAACTGGGTTATGAGGTACGGACCAGATTTGGGGATGAGTAGAATGAAAATAATGAAGATGTAGAAATTTTATTTCTCCCTCTTTTCTACATTAATTGGAAGGATTAAATTAATATTTAGGTCGTATGAAAAATTGAAAATCACAACCAAAACCAAAATCTGCAATTTTAAATGCTAAAAATTTTGAAATTATTTTGAGTATAAATCGAAAGCAGATCATATTCATTATTCAAATGTACCTCATTGCCCAATGAAATGTTTGCTCAACTTCACGAATCGATTGGAAGCGGTTTTGAAGCGTTCTGAAGTCAGATTGCGAATCAATTCGAAATCAAGTAGGCCGATCGCAACAAAAGAACGATCAGATAATTTTGGAATTTTCCAGCACTGAAAAAAAGCTCATAAAAATGGTCTATTTATGAAATTTGAGCACCTGTAATCATAAAGTATCCATATTGGTGACACATTTCATCGATTGAAATATAATTTTATGAAATTCGTACAATTTTCAAGTTCATCAGATTCATTTTTTTTTTTTTGCAAAAAATTTCAAAATATGCCAACAGCAAACAAGAAACCTGGAGCGGAGTTAGAGGGAAGAGGCCTCCCTTTGAACGAATTTTTTCATAAATTCTGGAGGCTGAGCCGGGGCCAGAGCATGAGGGCTTCCTCCAGAGTCCGAATGCTTGGAGCAACCAAAAATCTGGAGCGAAGGAGAAGGAAGAAGGTGGAGAGCCCTCTCTGGATGATTTTTTGGGAGCTGGAGCCAGAGTACCAGATCCATCTCTCCGGATCCCATCAACGCACAATCGCACACATCGAGGTAAAAAACCGAAAGTTGATAGATACCTTATTTTCGACCCGACCCCCCTCCCCCCATCATAAAGATAAATCCGCTAGTATTGTGCTCTATTATTAGTTCATTGTGCACAATTTTTATAGGCTTTTCTTCGGTGCTGAAAAATTTCAAACTTTCTAGAGACTCCCATGATTTAGATTTTTTTTTTTCGTTGATTAGATAAAATTTTCATATTCTGTAGAACGATAATGTATGAAATCTCAAAAAGAGCCACCAAATTTTTCAACACTATTTAATTTCTATACTTTCATAGTCGTAGAAATTGACAAAAATGTGTAATGAAGAACTTTAAAAGCTTTTTTTCTTTTATCAGAAGATGGTTTTTAGCTGTTCTCAATTTTTGAAAAGTCATAGCTGGACGAATTTTGCTCCAATCGAGATGCAAATTTGTTTCATTCGATTCCTTTTACATTTTTATGCTCAACAGGAAATGTCGAAATCTCATTTTGGAACTTTTTCATTCTGAGGGATTATGTGTCGCATTTTTTTCAATTTTTTCAGATTTTTCAATTTTGCAAACACTTTTATTTCTGTGTAGTAAGGCTTTTGATTTTTGCAAATGTTAGATTGCTGTAGGTATTTCAATTTTTTTTCGATGAAGATATCCCTTATTGAAGACAGAATTCTGATTCTGAACTGATATAAAAATAAATCAAAAGTATGTATTTTATAAAAGTACTTACTCACCTCAAGTCCAAAATTTTTAGTGTTCAAATTTTAGATTTGAGGTGAGTAAATACGGTTATGAAGTATACGTACATACTTTTGATTTATCTTTATATCAGTTCAGAACTTAGTCATTTCAAGTTGGGATACCTCCCTCGAACAAAAATTTAAATATTTACAAAAATCTAACTTTTGCAAAAATCAAAAGCCTCACTACACAGAAATCAAAATGTTTGCAAAATTGAAAAATCTAAAAAAAAAATCAAAAAAATGTGACACCTTATGAGAAACTATCCCTCAGAGTGAAAAAGTTTCAAAAAAATTCCTCGAAAGCTAACAGTAAAAAATTTTATTGAAACTAAACAGTGAAAAACATGACTGGAAAATCAGTGAAAATTCACTGAAAAGTAAATAAAATATCCGAAATTTTCTGAAAAATCAGTGATTTTTTTTTAAAACTCGATGAAATTCTTTGAAAAAAAAAAACGATTTCAACATTTTCTGTTATAAAAATGTAAAAAAAAGGAATCGAATGGAACAAATTTGCATTTCAATTGGAACAAAATTCGTCCAGCTATGACTTTTCAAAAATTGAGAACAGCTAAAAACCATCTTCTGATAGAAGAAAAAAAGCTCTTAAAGTTCCTCATTACACATTTTTGTCAATTTCTACGACTGCGAAAGTACAGAAATTGAATAGTGATGAAAAAATTGATGGTTCTAATAGTGAAAAATTTCACGAGGAGTTTCAATGGTGTAAATTTCAGATTCATATCTGGTCAACCGAGTTGAAAAAAAAAATCATGTACCTAACTAAACTTTATGAATTGAAAAATCTCTATAAATAAATGCTCGTACAAAGCAGTCAAGTAAAGTGAAGAAAACAAGTAGGCAGGTGCTTAAAATGTTCTTCAGACATCAGAGAATACATTTCTGGAAAAATCATTTTTGATGAAAAATCAACTTTATTTCGATCCATTTTGACGGTTTACTCGAAAACATGTCATTTACACTTGGAAATTATTTCTCATGAAGACAAAAATATAGGAATCAAAAATTCTCAGAAATCAAACTCTTCGAAGAAAGGAAAAGAATCGACGAAAATTCAAAAAATTTCGAAGTGAAGAAATGAATTAAAAACTCTAGCAAAAATTGAAAAAATTGGTGAATTGAAAACAACAATGTAGAAATCTGAAATTGGATGGAAATTTAAATATTTTTTGTAAAAAAAAGTCCAGGAAATGAAACACTGAAAAATTCGGGATAGGATACAGGAATTGAATCGTTAAAGAAAAATGAGAACGACCATCAAGAAGTAAACAAATTCACAGAAATTTGAAAGACTGCAAAGTGGAAACATTTGCAAAAATTAATTATAAAAAAAGTTCAGTTTTAGCAAACAAAATTGTAAGTTGAAAGACATATCATCTAAAAAAAAAATTCAAAATTTAAACCCACTGAAATGAGGAAAAAATAGAATGGGTAAATTAATACCCTAAAAATCGTCGTAGCAACGTAATAAAACAATGGAAACAAATTTTATACCTTTCTTAAACCGAACTTTCGAAAAATCTATGCAACCAATTAGATGACCCTTCCCCTCATAAATTACATATTTCATCAATCTCTACCGAACTCAAAACATCACGACTTCCTCATCCTCATGATACAGTCATTCCAGCATCTAAGAGTTTTAGAAATTAGATGTCGATTATTACCGATGACAAAACATTACGCCGGTCCATGCACCAGGTAATTCACCCAAGAGTCTTCTGTGTACAATAGGTCTAAGTATGACATCATTTAAAATTCACCTTCGCTGGCATATTTCCGAATAGTACACCGGTCATTTTTCACATCAAAGCTCTCGTACAAAGTGCCTTATCTATGTACATTCGCAAACATTACATAACCATACAGTGTTCAAATCTCTGTACCAAAAATCGCATCTAAATTTCTCTCCAATGAGAATAATTTACACCTGCTCCAAATTTCATAAATGGTCAAATTCTGGTACCAAAAAATCGAGAATTTCGTGGATATAATTTCAGTCAATTTTTAAGTCTCGTCGATAATTACCCTGGCGATAAAATTCAATTAATACGAAAAAGTAAATTAATTATTTGGATCGCGGCAACACTGTCCTTTCTCCAGTTTAATTTGTAGAAAAGAAGACTTATTCCAGCTATCATCTGCTATCACTTCAGTTTATGTGCATACCTTTCAGACTCCACTTACATTTTCACGATCGTCCGAACCAGTTACGAAGTGTTCGAAGCGTGTTTCGTATCCGTGACATGTGACTGAGTTCGCGCCGAAGTTGACGCGATAGTTTTAAGATTATTGTTTTTTTAAAAATTTTATTCATGTTTTCGTGTTAGTGCATTGTTTTTATACCGGAATCAGAAACAGAAGGAATAACCATCCAAGATGGAAATTTTTCACAAGGTAGGATTATGAGAATTTTTTGAATTACGATTTTTCAATATTTTTTTTAAAGAGTATATTTTAATTTGATATTTTTTTGAATAAGAATTTTTTCCATCGATGAAAAATTGGCTGTGATTAGAGTCAATGGCATATGAAATACGATACTTTAATTGCAAACTACTTATATTCAACATCAGTGATGTTTTCTGTAGTACATAAATCAATAATGATCATCGTTCTTCTTCTTTTATGGAAAGTTGACCAACGACAAATGACGAATTTTAAAGCAAAACGTATCCTAGTTCGTATATTAATGCAAAAGTATTTCACATGTGGAAATTTATGTCAAGTTCGATTTATTTAAAAACAATTGGAAAGTCTGTTTTTTCCAACTATCGAGATATTGAGGGAATTTTTTTTTGAAAATTTGATTAAACCTCATTTTAATGGGCTAAAAAATATTCAAATATTCAAATTGATGGATATTTGAATCTGATGCAATCAAAAATACGAATTTACAAATCAATTTACAAAGAAATCTTGAGCTGTGGCAATAAAACTTTTATTTCGAGCCAAAAAATTTGATTCATATCATTTTTCGATCTTGATGAAGAAAAAAATTTAGAAAAATGAGATGACCCAGTTTTTAAAAAATGCAAGTACCATAATAAGTATTTTTCGACACATTTTCATGGAATTAAAAATCGTCACGTGGCTACAAAATATGAAAAAAAAATTGACAATAATACGAATTTTTGCATAAATTTTCTCCATTTTTTTTCACTTGCACGTTACAAACTTTCGAATTTTATTCGCACCGCGAGTCCAGATTTAGTGCAAGCCTTCGAGCGCATTCCAAGTAAAATATACGTATTTCAATGTAAATTAAATAAGAGTATTCACACTTTCGGTCTCGGTACGGTACAGCTCTCGTTTAGACGTCTAGCCAATTTTCTTGCATGGAACGAGAGTGGACTGAACATTGAAGTAACACTAATAACGTTTAGTTTTCGGTGCATTCTACAAACAATTTATACAATAAGTCACCGGAAAACGGTAAAAAAATTAGATGAAATATTCAAGAGTTGAATTTGGCTACCATAAGGACCACTGAAATGAATGAGTGTTTATGTAAGAGTTGATTGGATTTGTCATTTTGCTCAAGTCGTCTAAATTGGAAAAATAGGGAAGTTTTGTGATCTGGGTCATAAATTGAAATTTCAAAAAATGGTATTTACTATTTTTACATTGAATGTGTGTAAATAGTTATTTCATTTGTCTTACTAATCTAAATTTTCAACAAATTTATTTTACACAAAAGCTTTCTTGGATAAAAAATATCAAATTGAGAAGAACTTGACGATATTTTAAGAAAATTCATTCAAAATTTAATAAATCTCGTTATTTTTGAGGCACGGGAAGGAGGGGGAATTTATACAACTGATTTCAATTAAAAATCTGAATTCTCATACGACAGTAGAGATCATTTGAAGTACGTAAAGCTTGTTCAACAACTATTTAACAAATGTCAACTTCAATTAAACATGATTCCATTCATTCTTGAATTCTTGAAAAGATATTTCAATAAAATACCTATCAAAATATTCACAATTCCTTGCTAACTCCAACAGTATAAGTATACAGCAAACATCAAAAGATAATTAAGGTCAAGAAATTTATCAAGATATAAAAGGTTGAAAAAATTGACGAATTAGGAAAATTCAATTAAGATGATGGATTTTTTCAAAAAAAAAATTGCTTGAAAATTATTCGAAGCTTTAAAATGTAAACTAGTAAGTCAAAACAATTGAATAGGGAGCTGTCCAAGAAAAATTATAATTTTTTAATACGAATCTAATAAAATTAACAAACAAAAAAAAAACGTTCACTTTGAAAACGTTAAATATACAAAAATTGGACAACTGTTCCGGAGTTAAGAGTAAAAAAATCATTTTTAATCTTTTTTTTTTCAAAAAAAAAATTGACAAAAAATAATTGTTTACTCTAAAAAAGTAAAGTATACAACAATTCGACAACTGTCCCAAAGTTGAGCATGAAAAAAAAAAAATTCAAAATTTAATAGAATTAAAAAAATTGTTCACTTTGAGGAAATTCTAAAAAATGACTTGTACAACAATTGAACAGTTGACAGAGTTGAGCATGAAAACAAATATTTCATTTTAAAATTCAAGTAAGTAATGAAATTAACAAAAGAATTTTTCAAATTTAAGAATTTTTTTGTAACAATATAACAATTGGAGCTGTCCCACAGTTGAGCTTGAATTTTTTTTTCAAAATTTAATGGAATTAACAAAAAATTGTTTACTTTTGAGGTTTTTTTTTTTTTAGTAAAAATACAACAATTGGACAGCTGTCCCAGAGTTGAGCATAAAAACAAATGTTTCACTTTAAAAATTAATAAAATTGACAAAAAAATGTTCATTTTCGAGTTTTTTTTTCTGGAAAAAGTACAATAATTGGACAGCTGTCCCAGAGTTGAGTTGTGTTAATTTTTGGAAAAAAAAACGAAAAAATTTATTTAAGTAATTGGGTGTAGATCATGTCAAATAAAATTCAGTCAAAATACATAAATCAAAAGTTCAATTTTAGGTCATCGAATATTATTTTTGGATTACCTAATACAAAATGTACCAGATTTATCGATATTTTTTATTTGATTTTGTTTGACTTTACGTAAAATTGTTTTTCACTGATGCATTTAATACTTTCTAAATTTGTAAAAATTTCTAAAAACACTAGAAATAAAATCATGCAAGGTACTTCAAATTTTTATAGAATTTGATCTGAAATTTTGTAGGTAAAATATGGATCAAAAAATTTACACCACAATCAATCTAGAATCCTAAATTTGAAATTCAGCACAATACGGAAATGAAGATTAATACGATTAAAAAATAAAATAAAAACATTCTCCAATCAGCGATTTACAGAATCAATAAAATAATTATCGAAAATCACTAGAAAACAGTCAGAATTTTAGCATAGAAATAAATTAGGGGAAAATTTCACTGAAAGTAAACAGGGAAAAAATTGTTGGAAAATCATTGAAAAATATCTGAAATTTTCTGAAAAAAACATTAAAATTCTTAGAAGATTACCGAGAATTCAGCGATCTTCTAAGAATTTCGATGATTTCCTTGTGCTGCAATTTTGACCTTTTTTTCAGTCATTTTTCGCTGATTCGAAATGAGAGAGTACAGAGAATAAGTAATCAATTACCCAAAATATACATGCATTTTTTTCACTTCCCTTCCCTTCCCTCCTCCCCTCAACGATTAATCGTCAGCCAAAATTTCTAATAAAATACACAAAAATACAAAAATTCCGCTGACAATTTATTTTTTGTAAAAAATTTGGATTAAATTTATTTTCTCTTCACCTGTTTCCTCTGAGGCCCGAATTCAGATAAAGATTTTTAGGAGAGTAGATGAAATTTTTAAAGCTAAAATTTTCTGGATTTTTTTAAATAGGAATTCAAATCTCCTTACTGAGAAATAGAAAATTGAAAAAATTAGGGTTATTGAAATTGTTTTCAAAATACGAAAATATTTTCTTACACTGATAAAAGAAATAAAATTTATCCAAAAAAAATAATAACGTGTTCCAATTCTCAAAATAGGTGAAATTTATTATTTTTTTGATTAAAATTTATTTTTTTGGTAAAATTTATTCAGTTTTTGACAAATTTTATTACTTACTATTTCTGATAGAAAATATTATTTTTTAGCACAAAATTCACCTATTTTGTAAATATTGAAACACGTTATTATTTTTTTTTGAATAAATTTATCATTTTTTGATTAAAATTTATTCATTTTTTTGATAAAATTGATTATTTTTGGGGTAAAATGTACTCGTTTTCTCAACTTCTGTTTTTTCCGTGTACGTGAATGAAGTAAAAAATATCGTTAAAGTGAAAAAAATGGAAACATTCTTCAAAAAATTCATTTTTTCAAAATTTTATAACTTTTTCTCAATCATTATGGAGGTATTTCTCCCACCCCCCCCCCCCCACCCATCAGCACCAGCCTTCTTTTGGCAAACCCTGAATCGAATAATATCAGCAAAAAGTACGAAAATTGTTCATCACCATTTATCCTGCACCAAAATTCATCTTCTCACTTACACTCAGCAAACTTCAAACCATCTACCGCCGCTTTGACATTGACTCGTACGAAAATCACACGTACGAGTCTTCAATACAATAACAGAACACCTTACTCGACTCATCCCACGATCCATACGAAGTGAGTGAAATTACGGAATAGTCTCAATTTCAATAGCAGCTGGATAGTTAATTTACATAAAATAATTACATATTTTCACGGTTCTCAATTCATTGCATTACTTTAATTTACGTCCAGGCAATTTCGCAATGTAACCTTACATCGTGAATAATCTTTTGCAAAATTCCACAATTCGCCGAGACAATACGAAGAGTCGAAGAATTTACCGGATGAGATGAAAATCGACTCTCGATGTAATCAAATCTAGATCATTAGATTCCATATTCATTTATTCGTCTACGTCTAGCTCGGCACCAAAACCGTTATAATCGAAGATCGTCCAATTATAAACATACGAGTTCACATCGACGAGAGAGAAAAAATCAAATCAAATTATCCATCGTGTCGAGATTTATCGAATTCGGTGCACTTTGAATCTATTACAATACAAGCACATATGAAGTCTGGGCGCAATTTCACTTTCATCATTTCCATTATAACTGACGAAGATGATACTCCATTAGTGTACGTATAGATCAGATCCAAAATACATTTTCGTCCATTAGCGCGAAAAAAAAAAGCTCGCCGGAGTCTCTACGAAGCATTTACATAATCGTTAATTGACGACGATCGCGTTGGATAGATAAATACAGAGGAAAAAAATTTTCAAACTTTCTCGCATCGCAAATACTGTAACAAAACACGGAAGAGTATGCTTTGGCTTGAATTCGATAAAGAGATACTTCATTACAGTGGACATTACTAAATGAAGACAAATTATAGTGTATTAAAATCGATATCAATTTTTTTTTTACCAATACGACCGATGCTGTAATACAAATGTACATAGAGAAAGTACCAGGCTGGGTTTTGCTTAATCATTCTTGTGAGATAGTCAATGATATACAATAAACAGATGTAATGGTTATTTGTTTAAATACTCGGACAAATCACCAGATCGAGGACCGTTTGCGATATTTTCGATCGTATAATATTCCGTTCAGAATGGCATGCCAGATTCATTCAAGGTTTTTCATTCATACGTGTGTATCTCGCGAGCTATGTGATGAGAAAAAAATACCTCAAAAGATAGGCAAACAATACCGAAACTTTTTCCATTACTAGTTAGGTAAAACTTGAGGATAAACGATCCATGCCTACGCAATTTCTGCGTGTGTATTTTAGGGCTTCGACTTGGAGGTGTAGCTGAGATAAATTTATTACGTAAACATTTCGAAATCTTAAACGGAGCGGCGAACTACCTTTACTTTTCCAAAACTAATTCACATGTGTGAGAAAAACCGCCTGCGTCTTCGAATACCTAACGGATTCTTCAAATTAACCAACGCGCATATTTCCTCTATGTAATGAATAAACTACTTTCTTTCGAAGTGTTAAACAATCCAAGAAAATAACAATATGAAAAAAATTATCATTTAGAGGTAAAAACAAGAAGAAATCTGACGGCGAATTCGGCGTGTTTTTATCGGTTCGTCCAAAATTGTGAAGGTTGCTTTTCCTTTGATGTGTTTTGGATTCCTGATAATAATTATAGTGAAATTAAAATTAATTCGAATTTAAATCAGTTTCAACGTGATTTTTTCATAGATTGAACTTAGTGGCAAAGGGTATCTGGAGTTTTCAAATTCACTTTCTTCTCCCTTTTCACCATCCAAATTTGATCACATTTTTTTATAAAAAAACAGTATAATTTTCAGATAAATAGAAAAAAGCTGCTTGTAACTCTTTCATAATTTTGGGACTTGGATTATTGACATTTTTTCTACTAAAAATATGATTTTCTACATATCAAGGTGTTTGTTGTGCATGCTTCCAGAAAAAAATGAAAAATTTTCAATTTTCCTAAAAGTTTGATTTATGTGGGACCATCATTTTTGAAAATTTTTGAATAGACTTCACCCAAAGTGCATTCAGAATTTTTAAGCAGGTGGCGAGAGCTTAAAATGACTACATTGGCCATACCTACAAAAAGGTGGTTCAAGTAATAAAAAAAAAAAAAAAAAAAAAAAAAACGAAAAATAGCATGATTTTCAACAGAATACCTATTTATTGAAAAAAAAATCGAAATTTTATGCAAAATAAGATATTCATTTCATAATCCGTACGATCAATCACGCTTTTGCGAATCAGCAAAAATTATTAAAATTATTGAAAATCAATGAAAATTTATTGAAAAATCAATAAAATTCATGATTTCCACTGAAAAATCTTCAGAATGAGAGAATTTGATAGAAATGCAAAAAATTGCTATTTTTAGAGCATTCAATAACAAGACATTTTCAAGCCAATGAGAAACATTCCCTGATTGCTCTTACTATTTTCTTGATTTTTCATAATTTCAAATTCTTAAATAAGAAAACTTCTAACAAAATTTAAAAGCTAAAAAAACAGGATTTTGGCAGAATTTTTCAAAATAGAAATGCCTTTCTTTCAAAAATGTCATGACTGGAAGAATTATAAAAAATACATGCAGTAACAAAAAAAACTCCAACAACTGGGCGTGATGAGTATTGATGAGTTTTCAGATTTGAGTTACTAAATACATATTTAAAAAAAAAAGATTCTTCGATACTTTTTGTGTTGTAGTTTTTTTATGCTTGATAGGACTTTCAGTTTTAAACAGGCAGAACTTTCGACTCAAAAGCAGAGAAAAAATCAAGGTACGAAAATTGAAATTCCGGATTTTAATTCAAGTGAAAAATTAAAAATACATATCTGAAAAGTATCGTAATATGAATTTTGAAAAACTGAAAAAAAAAAAAAATAGGTAAGTTTGAATTTTTCAAATAGGACGTAAAAATTTCTTCGTGCAATTTTAAAAAGTAGGACATTTAAAAGCTTAAATGAAAAACATCTCACCGTCAGATAAGTTACAGGAAAAAATAATACACATTTTTTGTCAGCCTTTCATTTTAGGAGAACCAATATTCAAATCAGAACCGAAATAAAGGGAAGGTACACAAGGAAGTTTGCACTCCCCCCCTTCCAAACACATAAATAAAATCCCCAGTTTTAGGCTGAAAAATTTAATTCCTTCGAAATCAAGAATTTACAAAAATAAATGGTTTTATGGAAATTAAAACTGGTAAAATCGTATTTTGAGTAATTTTCAACTTTAATCCTTTTCCTCCATTTAAACATAATTCCAAAATTTTTTATACTTAAAGCTTGTTGGTGGGTTATTAGAGAGTCAAAAATTGGCAAATTCCCCACAAAAAAAATTATTTTTTCTGATTTTTTCGACACGTCCTATTTTTTTCCAACTCAAAGTGAAAACTCCTTCTCTCAAGGACGTAACTTCCAAAAACTTTTCAACTCAAACTAAATTTTTTTGGCTAAGAATGGGAAAAAATTGAAAATATTAAGAGGAAACATGCTGTCCGTTTGATCAGGCTCTGCTGCAACTTATTATTCAAAAATGAAGCAAGAAATATAGAGAAAAATTAATTTTAGATTGAAAAAATCAGGAAAAATTTATTAGAAATTTGCAACTTTTCGATTTTTATCCCCTCCCCCTCCCCTCCAAAAAGCTTATCTCGATTCTTAGATAATCTAAGATGAAACAAAGAATAAAACGAAATTCAAAATGAAAAAAAAAATGAAGTAAAGTTTCCTTTGAAAGGAAATGTTGAAAACATGGGTATGTTTTTTTCTCTCATCTTGAATTCTAATGTCAAGGTTAATTTCAAAAAAATATAAAAATTTGTTTTTAAAATTTTTTCAGCTCTCTGATATTTTTCTTGTTATTCTGACTTTCTAATATGAAGTCAATTTTAATTTCGAAAATATAAAATTTTATAAATTTTTGACTTTTAGTCACGTAAAATTTGGTGTCGCAAAATAGGGTCATAAAAATTTTGGAATACCCCTCCTCCCACCTAAAAGGAATTTCAGCTTCTGACTTTCTGACATTCAGTTAAGTTCAAAAATATAAAATTTTATAAGTTTTTGACTTAGCGTGACGAAAAATAGCGTCTTAAAAATTTTGGAATGACCCCCCTCCCCCCACACACACATACAAGAGAAAAAAAACATATCTATGTTAAAAGGTTGAAAACTGATTAATAATTCATAAAATAAATTAATTCTAATTTTTAAAAAAAGTGATAACAGGGTCCCATTTACAAAAATTGGTAAAATTTATTTCTATGCAGTAAATTTCATCACATTTTGTATTTTTTTTGCCAATTTTCTTGCCCTAAATTTTCAAAAAAAAACCTAAATTAAAATTTTGCAAAAAAATTCGCGGAAATAAATCTATTAAAATTTTTTTATGCAGTAAATTCATAAAAATCTAATTTTCTAATTTTTGGCTGCTAAAGTGAAATTCTTGGATATTTTTCTTCATTATTTTTTAAATGTAGGTCAAAAACTGCGAAAAGCCATTTTGAAGAATCATTTCATTATTCAACGACCAGATAAATCAGAACAGATCAGAAAATTTTAAAACCAGCACCGAATAATTTAAAAAGTACCAATATTTCAAAGACCCTAAGCTCCATTTAATGGGAAACACCATTACCCTTTGAAAAAAAATAAACTTCACACCACGAAAATCAACCGAACCCAAAAAAGAGTATCATAATCATCCAAAACACATCCGATATCTCCAACCAATCCATCAACTCAACACACCAGCATACGCCAAATCACCATCGCAGCTACTTCACACACAATAGGCTTACTATTGACGCTCTCAACTCCGCACCCGAGACACCTTTCAATACGGTTCGAACATAATAACTATCGGAAAATACGCTGATTAGTTCATCAGTAGGTATCGAATGTACATAAAACACAATCTACCATGAACACGAATTTTTTTAATTGCACCGGAAACTAATAAACCAAATAAAATGGAACCATAGGCTACCTACTCTCCGTATAAACTATCAACGCACCGACGAAATTATAAAGATAATAACGACGCACACCTCTCTTCCCCCAATTTTATCATCCGCGAGATAGATTCAGCAGGTATACTCGGTCGATATCAAATAATAGAGTAATAATTGTAGACAAAGCGCTGATTTGAAAAAAAAAAGAAAGAAAACGAAAGGCAGGTAAATTCTCATCTGTAATTAGAGAAATCTCAAATTGGATATAGATTTGAATTAGGTACCTATGTTTATTCAATGTTACGTGTACCTAACCCAACTTAACATATACAGGCATAAAATTACCATCACTCGAACATACGAATATGAAAATTGGTACATGAAAAAGCCTAATCATGCTCCGACTCCAAACTGTATAAATTCAATTAGACCTTTTTACGAAAGGAGAAAACCTCACGTAGTTTAAAATTATACACGACCATCTTCTAATGCGAATTCTATAACTTCCTATAGAAATTCAAAATGCAATAAACATCCCATCTTATTCAGAGGGGGAAAAAAATTACCTACATGCAATTCGCTTGCAGCATCAACGCCGAAGATCTCAGGAAGTGAAATTTCATGCTACAAAATAGATAAAATGGGAAGTAGAATTCGGAACTGATCTCGCAATGGCCATAAAACCATAATCAAATAAAACCCCCAGTCGGGTAAAAAAAATAATGGAAATTGTCGACGTAAGAAAAATTTAATACGTCGAAAACACACAATACGTAGATCTGGTAAAAACAAGGCCCAGACTGGAGCGATTCCGCAGTAAAATCGGTATAATTTAGAAATTAGCATCTCGTCGAGTACAGCAAATGGATTCGTGGTGGAGAAAGCAACGGGCTCGGGTAATTTGTTAAATTACAAAATACCCGAACCAGGAGAGGTGCTGGTAGGTGAAATACCATCAAATTCTGCCGGTTAACCGGTCTGATGTTTGGGACAAGGTCGCGGACGAATCTTCGCACCAAATCGATGAATGATTAATTGGCCTTAAAGGACTGTACGTTGGACAATTAAGCTAAGTTGTCTTTCCGCGATATAATTCCGACCAAAGGTACGGTCGAGTACCTCGATCTACAGACCGCCAAGTTGTTTTCACAAACCACATATGTATCTCTGTTAATCCGAAGCTAACGTAACGATACAGTAACGTTTTAATGGATCGCAGGTAATTTAACAGCGGTTCTCGACGAGCATAGATGGTAATTTCTAGGTCAATGTTTCGATCATAATTGGATATCATCGAGAAGGTTCGAATTAAAAGATAAAACTTAATAATTAGGTATTGTTTTCATACCTTTTGATACTCGTAGCAGGGTAATGTCAACATTACGGTACACCCGCCAGTTGGGTGCACCGTCCGATGTGAAAGTGTTTATTAAAACGGCTCGTCAATCAAGCCATGAGATACATTGAAGATACCATAGGAATAGCGAAGAGGACAGAACCGATTCTAATACTCCCCCGTGAAGAATATGCACATTTAGAGCTCGAAAATCGCCTCATCTACATTACAACTCTCAGGATGTAAGAATAACGTAACAGAATTCTCGTCTGGGTTGCAATCTATCTCGGAGTATGATACGTGAAAGTGAAAATTATCTTTGTATAAAAATGTAATACCTAATTTTTAGTTGGAATAATGTCAATCTGTTGATTACTTGGCCATATCTTTGCATAAGTTACATATTCAGATGGAAATATGAATGCTACGTTTGTTTGGGATTTTGATTTTTCAATATTCTCATATTTTTATCAATGATGTTACGTCGGCATCGGGCTTGACTCATACACGAGTATTCCGTTATTAATATGTACGTATAAGTAAGAAAAAGTAAACGTTTTTATGAACAGTGCGGTACCATAAACTGCATCGAAGGTATACGAGTTGATAATTACGATGTCACTCACAATTGAAATATTTTTTATACGCGTTTATGTGCTTTAATCAATTTTTTACTCAAGTTGACAGCGACAAAGCCAGTGACAAATTATACGTGTTAGAGTGGAATTAATTTTGCACCTGCATGTGGACATGAGTTATGGCTCATTTCCAAATAAAACGCCATCGAAAAAGATGCAACGTGGACGTTGGAAGGTGTCTATTGTGTATTTCATTGCCTAATATAGGGATTCCATCGAAAAAATTGGCAGTTGCGAGTTTTGAGGTGATTTTTCAATCAAGTGTGGCGTTTGTTCCGCCGATAGGAGTCGTTTCCAAAATGGAGGGAAAATGGAAGGATGAGGGGGGCCCTGTGGATGATTTTTTTTAGAGCCGGGAGCACCTTTGATAATATACATGGATTGGTAATTCATATCAGACGTTTTGAAGATGAAAAAAGAAAAAACCAAATTGCGAAGCGCATGCGTGAATCGTCGACATTGTGTTTGAATTGAAATTGAAGTCACTTAGTTAATTACTATCAAAAAAGAATCCCAAAAACATAGTAAATCGACTGATTTTTGAATTTGTACCTCCACTTCACTTTGAATAAATGAATACTTCAAACAAAAATTACTGATAAATCGCAAATTCAAACATTTTTTATCATTGGAAGTTTGAAATTTTGATGCTGAGAGTGAACAAAAAATTTTTCAGGCGCTATTTGTCCCGTTCCAAGCTCAATTTCAATCAAATGACGAAAATTCTGTATTGAAAACAATAAATTTTCAATGATTTCCCTGTATAGGCGAACCCAGAAATTAATTAAGGGAGGGGCTGAGAATTTGAGGAAGAATGGAGAGGGGGTCAGATTTAAAATTAAGTCATTTTTCACTGATTTTTCAGCCAAAAATCATCAATTTTTCAGACAAACAGAGCATTTGAGAAATTGGTGGTTTTTGACCGAAGAATCAGTCGAAAACGTTTTAAAATAAAATGACTAAAATACTGTCCAAACAAAGCGAAGGCAAACATTTTTTCAAAAAATATTTTTTGAAGAGCAAAAAATGCACTTTTTTTACATTTTTACAGCACAAAAAATATTTTTCCGAGCTTAAGAAGGGACTCAAGCTCCTTGAGCCTCCCTTGAGTGCCTATGTTTCCAAGCATGTGCACAAAAGTTTTGATATTTTCTTTTTTCCGCTTCAAAAAACACTTCCTTTAACACAGGGACTGGCAATCCATGTAATTTATAAAATTAATGGGGAAAGAATTTTTTTATGGAGTAGAGATGAAGACCACACGGAAAGAACTGGTTAACTGAAGTTTCAAAAATTTTGCAGGAGAACACTTTAAAGACAATTTTGAAGTGGAGCTGAAAAAAATGGGATTTCAAGTTCTGTTTTGATTCTTTTACTTTAAAAAGGCCAGTTACATAGACAAATATTGTTCAAAAGTTTTTTAAAAGCTAAAAAATAAATTTTTCGTAGTCAAATTTGTAATTCACGATTAGAAAAACGACACCTACTTACACTACATTTAACCCACTTTTATTGTTCTTTTTTCAAGATGATGAATTCAAACGATTGGAGGGGTATCCTGGCCCTTTGTGGAGGAGGTTAATAAAAAATTTTAGTTGCATGTACAAAATAAAAAAGGCATCATTTTCAAATAGTGGAAAAATAGCAAAAAAAATCTCGAGAAATTCAAAAAAATTAGAAAATGGGTTTAAATGTGACCCTGCCGTAAAGAAGGGACCTTGTGTAAAAAAAATCGATACTTTTATTTTCATGTGTTTCGTGCAGATTTGGTTTCATTTGGATCAAAAACGTGAAAAATGAGACCTTTATCGCGAAAGGGTTCATCAATTCATGCAAAATTAGAACAGTATTATCAAATATTATGTAAACTAATTCAATGCAAACACGAAAAATGAAAGGTTTAAAAAACCTTCTGTTGAAATATGAAAAAACCTCTCCAAAATATGATAAAACAACCAGAAAAAAATTGGTTGTACAGTTCCGAAAAAATTGGCCAAATATATGAAAAAATTAAATTCTCAGAAAAGAAGTGTTTTAAAACAACTCCAAAATTTACAAAAAAAAAAAAGTTTGGCTCTTTAACGCTGAAAATCATCTATTCATCACTTTTTCTAAATTTTCCCTTATTTTCTTGTACCGTACGTGTGCAAATAGAAAACATGAAAACTTTAGTTTTAGGCAGTCTCCGATTTTTCTATTCTGAATGAAGTCAAAATTAAAATTTTTCTATCGTTATCAAAAATTGAAAAATGAATGCTCAGAGTTGGGTAGAATTGTAAGCCAAAAGTAAGGCAGTATTTAATAAAATTAAATTTAGGAAGTTATTTCGTCGAAAACCAAATTTGAAATCATCTATTTTTTAGAATTTCCAATTTTATGGGTGATAGGTTGACTGAAATTTATTCAACATTGTCGTTTCCAATATTCATCCGTGTATGGCGGATTACTCCATGCATTCTTTGAAAAAATCTATTCACCTCCATAAACCTACTCCCACCTTAATCAAAAATTTTGAAGCAAAACCGGATTGGAGCTGGAGTCGAAGGCAGTTTTTTGTTTTTTAACCAAACCTCTTTTTTCTCGATCCCTGCTCATTTCATTTGCCATTGCATTTCGCAATTTTTGGTAAAAAAATATCCCAAATTCACTCGAGTTTCTCCTCCATCCTTAATACTCATAGTTTCATAAATTGCTCCAATCTAAGAAATGAATAGCGATGAGAAACCAAAGAATAAGAAAATTTGTTCATTACAAAAAAATATATCATTCGTATTTTTTTTCAAAAACTTGAAAAAAAAACTTTTTCACTATTTAGAAAAAACATCTAGTTTTTTTCTTCTAAAGAAAATTATGCACTATCCTCTCCCTCCACGCCCCTTCCCCCCACTATCATAAAAATTTTTGCCATTTCCGGTTTGTTTTTTTTTTCGTCATTTCCGTATCATTTTTTCTTCGAATTTTTCCAAAAAAGAATGAACAGATGAACAGAATGAAAAATTAAACAAAATGATCGCTCGAGTTTTTTTTATCTCTTTTCAAACGTTTGAATCTTTCGAAAACCATCGAATTATTCGTTTACCGGTAACACTCGAAACGCACGACCAGACCTCCTTAGCGCAGATTACAGGAGTGCGCCACTACTCCCGGTCGACAAACCACTGCGGGAATTCATTTATTACATTACAACACTTTTTAGGATTTTCAAAAGTGAAATTTTTTTATTGATTTTTTTTAAAAAATATGTCATTATTAATTTAAGACACCATTTGTCATTAATCTCATTATTTTTAAAAAGTATATTCACCCTCTAATCGATATTTTTTCCGTATGATTATTAATTTTCAAAACTAATGCAGAAATGGTTTATATCTATAATACCTAGATATGCAGTCCAAAACCAAAAAATTCAATAAAATAAGAAAATGTTGAGAATTTTCACTTTAGGAAGTGGAATTATTAAAATTCTTGCTAACTTTTTTTTTTTTTAGTTTGATAAAAATTAAGCACTAGGTAATTGGAATTTTTTCTATGCTGTGACATTCAAAAATGTTGCCCTTCCCTTGATTGAATATTGGTTATAGTTAGTATAAGTAAATATAAATTGTTTTTTACTCGGGGGGGGGGGGGGGAGAGGGAGGAGATTTATCATTATGAAAAATTGTTGAAAATATAGATTCGCAATATTGAGAAATGGTAAGATTATCCAATTGATTGTGCTACTTTACACGCAAACTTCCTTTTTTTCACATATGTAAATTAAAAATTTCACAGAATTTTGCCACAAGGGTCTGATGTGATGTGTCATGATTTACTGGACACATTATTCGTAGTTGAATCGTAGATGTAGAAATTTCAAGATTCGATTGTCTGACATCATTGGATTAATATGAGACTAGTTTCCTTTTTACAAGATGAAAGATGAAAGCTTGAATCATACTTATTGAGAGTTTGGAGCACTGCGTTTAAAAGTTAGAACTTGGAAGTATTCATAAATTGAAAAGTGAGGATAGGATACTAAAAAAAATCAAAAGTTACCGACTGCAAGTTGCAATTAAATTAGAACTGAATTGAAAAATTAAATCCAAAAAATAAATAATTTTTATTTATGAACAAATGAGTGAGAGATGATGTGAGGAGCATGAAAATTGAAAATAACGATCGATAAAATTCATTAAGTATAGGCAATTTTTGATAAATCATTATTCTTGACTTCGCGCAGTTTATTAAAATTTTTGAACAATTATTCATTTTGTAATTTTTTGCTTTAAAATGAATAAGATTTCAGTTCATCGTGAGCTAGAATTTTCCCAATATAACCCCCATTAAAAGATCATTTTTTCATCTACCCATCCTTTCCTCACGCTACATTATTCATTTTTCATCGTAGGTGGCTAAGCCAACAAGGAGGTATTCGTGAAAACTTCTTCACAAGAAGTTACAAATTTTTTTGGATAATTTTCGATTCGAAAATCTGTTTTATTGGCGAAACAATCATGTTTACTAAAGGATTCATTTTCTAAAAATTAAACAACTGGTGATTTAAAATTTTAGATTACTTTTGAGAATGGCAATTTCTTATGGCCAGAAAACGAACGAAAAAATCGTTCGCAGAGTTAAAGAACTGGATCTAGTGAAATAAAGAGAGAAAAAAGGTCTCGATTCTCTCATTAAAACAGTTTTTTTTTTTCGAAAAAATCGTAGTTTTTTCAAATTTTTGACTCCTCAGTCCTATTTTTTCTCTCCAAATTTGATTATTTCGAATATGGAGGATTACTAATAATGGGAGGCAAACTAAAAACCACATCAAATTGGCACAAAAGTTCAAATAGTTTGGTTTTTTTAGTGATTCCTTTACACATCACTTGACATCTTGACAGTTTTTCGGGATAATTCATTTTTATACCAACGAAATTAAATTAGCAGAATTGAAGGGATCAGAAAACGGCAAAGTTTTCATTTCGGGAGCTCTTTTTTAAGTTATTCAATTTTAAACACAAGTTTTCAAAATTTTTTACAGTCGAGTAACGAAATTTCGAAAAAATAAGGACACCGTTTTTTTCCGGTTCAATTCTGCATTTTTAAAGGTTTCATTCTGAAATTTATAGATGATAATTTTGTTAATTTTTCCTGTTCTGCAATTCTGACTTTTTTCAGTGACTTTTCACTGATTCGAAATGAAAGAGTAGGATTTAAGAGACTGTGATTCAGAATTCAGAATTAATCAAATTCTCTGAGATGATTGAAAACGTAGGAGAGGAAGAATGGAGAGAAATTTTTTAAAAAATCAAATTAAAAATTTTGAAATCATTGAGTAAAATCACCTTAAAAAATCAAAATAAAATTGTTGAAATAATTGCCTTCAGTAATCTATTTTTAATTTGAATTTGACTTCAAATTTTCTATTTATTAAAAATAAATTTCCATGGGTTGAAAATTGAAACCTTAAAAAATTGATTTATTAAAAAATTCATATGATCTATCCTTCCCCCATCATTTTTGCAATCCTAACTCTTCAATATAATATCGATCGCCAACCAGAAGTAAAATAGATAAACAAAAGAGCATACGAGAAGCAAAACAAGCAGACTACTTTCACCGAGAGAGATAACACCAGTCGAATGCTCACACGCGAGTCGCGACTACCATCTGCGATATTATTAACATTAATGATTCACGTAGGTATAGTGTTCGAACCACTATAACCAGTCCTTGGACATGACATTGACACACAATACGAGCGCACGATGAACTTAGACAACTCTTTACAACGTGTCTTATGGTGTTTACATGCGCAAAGAGTTAAATATTAACCGTACTATTTTTTAAAGACCGATTAGAGTTGAAAAGAGGTCATTTTGCTTCTCTCTCTTCTCTTTGCCAATACCGCAAATCAATATGTCATCCGAATTACATAACTTCTTTTTCGCCACACAATTACACCTCGTGAAAAGATAATTTTTATAAAAAAATGTCACAGAGGCGTACTTGGAGAGATAATTTTCGCAGCCCGCACCTATACGCGGCTATTTACCCGCGAAACAGCGCCGGGTGTATTATTTCATAATATAATGTGCTTAATTAGGTATATCGAGTTATTACGATGATCGAAATTCACGTATATTATTTCTTTTTGCAGCTATTCGTGATCGGAATATTATGCACGACGATATTACGGACAAATTACGCCGACGAATCGGTATCGATACGATACAGACGAGAGCCACCGATTCGACCGCCGAGACCGCGACCGGCGTATGGTCCACCGCCGAAAAACAATTACGGGCCGCCGAAGAAACCAAGGCCTGTGTACGGGCCTCCACCTAGACCGGTGTACGGACCGCCGAAAAGTTCGCCACCGAAACCTGTGTACGGTCCGCCGCCCAGGCCGGTATATGGACCTCCACAGTCACCTCCGTCGACTTCGTATGGAGCTCCGCCATCTAGACCTCCGTCTAGCTCATACGGAGCACCTCCGGCTAGACCTCCGTCTAGTTCATACGGTGCACCGCCGATATCGTTGTCACCTCCGTCTGACACTTATGGAGCTCCGCCATCGAGCTCATATGGCGCTCCACCATCGAGTTCGTATGGAGCGCCGCCACCGTCTAGTTCGTACGGAGCGCCGCCATCTAGCTCGTATGGTGCTCCTCCACCTTCGAGCTCCTACGGAGCGCCACCATCCAGTTCTTACGGAGCTCCATCATCTGGATCTTTTAGTCCTTCACCACCATCCAGCTTCTACGGTGCTCCTCCGTCTCCGCCATCCAACTCGTATGGTGCGCCACCTCCATCTAGTTCGTATGGTGCTCCTTCGCCACCATCCAGTTTATATGGAGCACCTTCACCTCCATCTAGCTCTTATGGGGCACCATCTCCACCATCGAGCTCATATGGAGCTCCATCCAGTTCATTCGTACCGTCGCAACCTTCAGGCTCCTACGGTGCTCCACAAGCACCGCCATCGAGCTCATACGGTGCTCCACAAGCGCCACCATCGAGCTCATATGGTGCTCCACAAGCGCCACCGTCGAGCTCATACGGTGCTCCACAGGCGCCACCGTCGAGCTCATACGGTGCTCCACAGGCGCCACCGTCGAGCTCATACGGAGCTCCACAGGCACCGCCATCGAGTTCCTATGGAGCTCCTTCGATATCTAGTTCATTCCAACCGTCGCAGCCTTCGGGTTCGTACGGTGCTCCGCCATCTCCGCCTTCTAGCTCCTACGGAGCTCCTTCAATCAGTTCATTCCAACCGTCGCAACCGTCTGGATCATATGGAGCTCCTGCGGCACCGCAAGGGCCACCATCCGGAACATATGGAGCTCCATCTCCATCATTTGCTTCGCCACCATCGTCATCGTATGGGGCACCATCGCCTCCTTCGTCTTCCTACGGAGCGCCATCTTCCAGCAGCTCGTTCAGTGGTCTTGACGGGCTGTTGTCTCTAATACCTCCAAGTTCCTTTAATTCACCTTCGCCATCATATCAAGCACCTTCTAATTCGTTCAATCCGCCTTCGTCTTCATACGGAGCGCCATCGTCGGGTTCCTTTAATCCGCCAAGTACGTCGTACGGTGCTCCTGCCAATCCTCCTTCTTCGAGTTACGGAGCACCTTCGAACTCATTCAGCCCACCTTCTTCATCGTACGGCGCGCCGTCGGCGACTTCGTCGTCCTATACGACATTTAATGTTCCCGCCGGCGCATACGGAGCGCCATCTGCGGGCTCTTCGTCGCCAAAAGGCAACTCGCCTTTCGGATCGTCAAACGGAGGTAAGAACTCAATATCTACTTCTTACAATGCACCGTCATCCTCCCCCTCGTTCGGAGCACCCAGCGCACCTTCGAGTTCGTACGGAGCTCCTGCACCTAATCCTCCTTCGTCATCCTACGGCGCACCTAGCATTAGTCCACCATCGTCCACGTACGGAGCACCTTCGTCCTCTCCTTCGTTCGGCGGTGGTCCAACCGGACCCTCGTCGACGTACGGAGCTCCTTCACCGTCATTCGGGGGTGGTGGTGGTCCTTCAACGTCCTACGGAACGCCTTCGTTCGATTCGGGATCTCCACCTTCGTCGTCGTACGGAGCGCCGAGTATATCAAATGTGCCAGGACCATCGTATAATGCTCCGAGCTTCGGCTCGTCCAATCCTTCTTCTTCTTTTGGAGTGCCATCAGTTCCTTCGAACTCATATATACCTGCCGGGCCATCTGTGTCGTATGGCGCACCTCAAAGTTCCAATCAGATAGCCAGCTTTTCATTTTCAATTCCATCGACATCGTATGGGACACCTTCGCTGTCATATGGTTCGCCGAAAATAGATTTCGGTGGTTCCAGTTACGATTCAGCTAAAGATGCCAGTTCATCGTCGTATAATATTTATAAGGATGATAAAGACAGTGTAGATACGAACGAATTAAAAGACTCGTACGGAGTTCCAATCCGGCCAAGTATATCTGATCTCTTTTACGAATCGTCCAATCAAGAGCCCACATATCAAACGGAGAAAATTCAGCAAGCGTTGCATAACAAAGTAGCATCCAGACTGCAATCCGATCAATTATCGGAGGGATCGGAAGATCAGAAATCCGTCGTTGTGAAACCGAACACCGCCGAGAAACCGAAACCCAAAAAAACACATTCGAAAGGCACCACGAGCAATACGACGACTACCCTGTATCCTATAATGAATGATAAAATATCAGCTTATTTAAAATATCACCATAGCACTTCGACAACAGCACAACCGGTAGATACCGGATCGTTTAAACCTCCAACGCAAACGTACGGTTTCGAACCGTACGATGTTAATAATTTAAAAAATCATAATTACGATAAAGACGACTCATCGACTAAAATTTCTTTAACAGATGATGAGGAAAGATACCTAGATTATCCTCAATTCTACGCTTCGCAGCTGAATAATTTCGAAATCAGAAGACAGTCGGACGACGAAGAATTCGCCGATAGATATTCCAGCGCGTATCAAGATCAAGCCGATGATTCTAAATTGAACGAAAATAAAGACTGGAATAGCTTAACATCGTTCAAAGTAAAAAAACAATAATCTAGTCCTTATCTCACCATTTTAAAACAAACAAAAACCAGTACCATATAGTATAAATTATTACTGTAAATTTTCTATTTATTGTATAAAAATTTTGTGTGTCGATATGTTTCTTTTTTTGTACAAATTTTGTCCTAGTAATAAATGTAAATGTCTTTTTTTAATATTGTAGATTATTTTTTTATGTAAAAAATTGATTTATCAGTAGTGAAGGGGAATGGGATACTTCAACAGAGGCACGATGCTTTCACAGGTCAGGTAGGTATTTTTCTGATCCTCAAACCTCGATCAATAATTCTCATACTTTTGCTAAATAAAAAAAAAAAAAAAAAAAAAAAAAAAAAAAAAACGTTAATCTAGAGGAGAATGAAAAAACTTACCTCCTTTTCCAAAAATTCGCTCCATTTCGCTTCCAGGCAGAATTTCTGGAATTTTTCATAAAATCCGGATCCAGGATTGGTGAAATTCAAATCAGACAGGAATTTATTCACGGGTAAGATTTCGGATACTTTACACATCAGTGTTTTTATCACCGGTGCCATGAACGAATAATGCTCCATATTTGGTTCTGAAATCAAATTCCAAGTTAGTGACAAAAAAACAGTTTCAAAATTTTACAAATAGACCTATTTACCTTGAACATCTTTGACGATAATTTCGTTCAAAAGATAAAGAATATAGCATTCTTCTTCGATAACTGATATTTTACGAGTTTGAATGATCGTGTGTAATTTGGCAGTAGCAATGGCACACAATTCCGTATTCATATTGGCTGCACTTTTTAGCAAAATGGCAAACGAAGCTTTCACCAATTCTGGCGTTTCTTCGATAGGATTTTCTCGAAAAACCAGAAGTACATCGAGGAGACCGATCACTCCGTCCAATAACTGTAACAATATTTTTTCACACAATAGAAAAAAAATCATAGAACGGATGATAACACGATAAGTTTTAGTAACGAATTACATCGTATTGAAAATAACAATAAAGTTTGAATATTTTTAAATCTAGGGAAGTATTAATTAACGAGTAATTTCCTGTCGAAAATTTCTCATCCGGTTCCATTCTCGATTATATAATCTGTGGAAAGATTTTTCTCATGACTTTAATTAAAGAAGAGAAGTTATTCGGGTACCTTGATGGAAATATTCTTCGAATCATTGCGACTGGGATCAGCTACGAATAAATCATAGACCCAGCGCAACAGTTGATTGGCGTTTTCGGTTCTGGTGGCTAATTCGATGACATGGGTGTTATCAATCAAATCGACCATAGCTGCTTGTAACATTAATTCGAGCAATCTTAATTTCAACTCGAGGTGCGAACAGTATAACGCGTTGTTTAAACCGATCATATTAATGCATGCCATAACTTGTCCTCGTTCCTGAAAAAAATTTCATGGTCAAGATCGCGCATCCTCGAAGCACACACGCCGTTAATATAATAAATTCTTTATATTAACCTTCCAGACTAATTTTTGATGCGCATCGTAACCTTTCCACATGATGGTAAATAGTATATTAATAATTGCGTTGCATAATTCTTGCTCCTTATCTTCTTCTTTTTCACTTTCTAAATTTCTCCATTGTCTAATACAGAATTTTAAAGCAAATTGAAATTTTTTTTTCCGTTGGGCGAAAATCAGAATATAAAATAGGGACACGTACTCCAACATGTCAAAAATGACTCTTTCTTCTTCGTTATCGTCAAATAAATCGGAATCGTTGGATCCACTTTGCATCGACGTTACGCTAATTGAATCCTTGGATGTGCTATGCGACGGACTATATTTACTGTGACTGCTGTGGGAACGATTGCTGCCGCTAATTTCATCGATACTTCCGTTCGAGAAGGATCTGAAAAATGAAAAGATTTAGTACCGGAATATGGTTCGTTGCGTCGGGTATCGAGTAGCAGACGATAATTACCGATGACTAAGGCTCAAATCATCGAAATTAATAAGTGTAAATTCTTCGTTCTGAACGGGTACTTTTGATTCATTGATGTGCGAGTTTTCGTTCCTTTCCTGTAGCCGAGATAAAAACAATAATTACGGTTAAATGAGATGAATAAGCAATGGTAAGAAATAGAATGGCCGTTAATTCATCTGTTATAATTATGTTAATGCGATGAGTTATATTATGGACTTACAAACGAGGGCGTTTTCTGCGTTATTAACGAATACGCCGAGCCTACTACTGAGGAAATATTCTCAGCGGCGAAATTAATGTTACCGGTGACCGCCGAGGTAACGTTTTCTGCTACAGATGTCAAGCTGTCAGCTGCGAATTGTATGTTTTCGGTGACCAGCAAGGAGACGTTTTCGGCTGCTGAGGTCAGATTGCTGGCGGCAAAGTGGATGTTTTCTGCCACCAATGAGGTTACGTTTTCGGCAGCTGAGCTGATGTTGGAAGCTGCGTGGTGGATGTTGTCGGTCACTAATGAGCTTACGTTTTCGGTGGCATCTGTAATAAGAAATATTTCATTTTAGGAAAATATCTGAAAGAGAAACTGGGGCAGTTGAGGGAATTTTTATTCACCTTTTATGTCACAATCGACCAATAAAGATGTCACATCTTTCAATATGGAAGGATAAGCTTTATCACTGGGTTTTTTATCCTTGGAAATTGAAAATTTTTCGATATCAGGTATTTCCGCCGGATTTGCTGGGTTTTGCTTTATAGGATGATGGATAAGTAACCGGGTTATCGAATCTTGCCATCCGATCTGGAAAAATAACCAAGATGTGAGACATTTCCGGGTTTAAGATTAATAAACGAGATGAAAAATTTCAAAATACTTGTTTGGCGAACATAACGGGAGCACTGGGTTTCATGAAAACAACGGCTAAAATTTTCCTAGCTGCCTCTAACTTGATATCTAGGCTGGCTGAGGATAAACGACAAAGTAAAACTAAAGCACCAGTGAAACCACCGCTTGTATCTAAAAGAAAATAATAAATAGGTAATTCAGAGCTATCTAGAATTACAAAAATATAGTTTTCAGATGTTAATCTACCTGACATCAATATCTGATCCAAAAGTAATAACGCTGTTTCCATCGATATATTCTCATCTGCAGGAAACGAAGCAACTAATCCAGGATAGAGTCCCATAGGTGTATAATCTTGCAGCTGTAACCTCAATTTACTCCTTTCGTAAACTCGATCAGTCCGTAAGAGAACAGAAAACAGCTGAAAATAAAATTAATCCCATGAAAATCTTGTTTTCGTTGACAGTAGACAAGTTCAGGTTGCGTACCCTTAATACACTTTTTTTCAAATTCTCTCCACTGCACGGTTCTATCAAAAACGAATAAAATAAATCTGCACAATGCTGCTCGTACAACAATAAGTAAAGCTGATCGGTACACATTTTGTTTGTCAAATGATTGATCAACATTTCCAATACTTCGATTATCTGCGTAAAATAAATTTAGGCGTAAGAACAATACGAGATATTGAAAAATATGCAAATTCAAATTCATATACCTCTACGTCATTGCCACAAGCTATAATGTAGCCGACTATAGCATGTAATTCTTGTATACTGATTTCTTTCTGGATGTAGAAATTAATGATTCCGAAAATAGTTACACGAACAGCTTTGGCAGCGTCGAAATTCATCGTATTGATGTTGGATAAATGCATTCGTATCACATCGAGGAAAAATTGCACGCCGAAACGTTTCTTGAAGAATTTTTTATCCTTTTTGATAAAAGAATATAAATATTGCACATGTCCTGAAATAAAAAAAAAAAAAGATATGAAAAATATTCACATGGAAAATGGTTTCATTTTTCTCATAATTCGTACCGTGCTGCACTTCGAAATCGCATTTGGACCAAATATCGAAATTGAATAAGATATTTTGATAGTAAGTTCGTTGAAGGAGATTATTCTTGCAATGGCTCACAGCTTCCGATAACATACAAACGGATACCAGCACAGGGATATCTATCAGAGTTACAGATACCTACAAAAAAGATGAAGTTAGCAAAAAATTGAAGATTTTTTGAAATTGATCAATTGACGAAGACGTACTTCGGCTAATAATTTTCCCAACATCGCGAATCCGTGCCTTTTGAGAAAATATTCTTGATTGACGAGATCTTTTAGTAGGTTTTTAAATATTATCACAATTACAGCTACAGGATTTTCTTCTAATTGTACTTCTGAAAAATGAGCATTCATTTTAAAACAATCGGATAATCATAAAATGAAAAATTAGAGGAAAGGGGAAGAGGGTTTAATTCGTTGTTCGATTCAAAAACATATTTTTGTTGCTCGTTACGAACCTGAAACGTTTCTAAAATTAAAAATCGCGAAATCTGACATATCACTGAAATCTTCCAAGGAAATGCATTGACCAGCTGAATTATCATCGGTGATATAATTATCAGTTTCGAAGAATGGAAGAAAAACATTGACTCCCCCGATGCTATTTACGCTTTCCTGAAAAAAAAAATGAAACAAAAACAGATAATTATTGATTTATGGTTAAAAAACTATTCGACCATTGACTTGGAAAATATTTCTTATCAATGAACGAAAAAAACACACTAAATATATAGGTACGTAAATATGAATTATCACACATTCTCATTCTCGTAAATTCGTAACACTTTTTCAAAATGCAAACTACAATTTCATGAATTTCTCACCTTCAACGAATGAATGACACAAATAGTAGCTGTCGTTCTACCATCTAATTTATATTTGGAGCATAGATCTACAGCATGATCGAATGCGCAAGCAGAAGGAGAAAATGAAAACACCAATTTGAAATGAAAATTAACGAACTCCGCGTTTTCTTCGATATTGAACAATACATCGCTGTTGATACCTATACACAGAAAATAATTATCAATCTTTCGTAGAAAATTTTTATGATCTCAAAATTTGAAATACTAACCAGCTTCGTATAGTAATTTTATCTGCTGGGCTGTTAATGGCTCTTGGAACAAACAAACGCTACCCAATTGACCACATAAAGCCACAGTGGGCCCAAAAATAGTACTCTGCATTCCGACAGGAAAACTCTTCACGTAGGGATTTATGGTAGAGGAGGATCGTAATGGGAATGTGATGTAATTCGGAACCTGAGTGATAAAGGACGGTATGATACTTCTTTCGTGATCATGACTACCCTGATCTGACGTATTTGATTCGTTTTCCAAAGACGCGTCATCTATAGGAGCAGCAATTCGACACCAGGTAAAAGCCTAGGGGAAAAATCGCTATTAATTCTTCTCTATTTGAAAGTTTGATATATTTTCATAGAATTTACTTACTTCGGTGATATGAGCAAATTTGGCAGTAGCAACTAATTGTTGAATTCCATCGATAAAAATAACAATTTGGTTTTGAGCAAATGGTCTCCTAAAAAAATCAACATCGGTTTAGTATGAACAATTGATCAGATTGGCAAAAAAAAAAAAAAAAATGCATTCTTACTTCGCAGGTACATAAGTAACATCCAAACAATACCATCGGTTTTCCTCGAACGTATAATCGAACAAAGAAATAGCTATGAATTCTTTCTTCGTGTTTATAATTATTACCAGACAGTTTTCAGCATTCACGTGAATTTCAATTCCTTGCTTATTCGCCGACAATAATCTAAACCATAAAAATCATAAAATTATTCCAATTCTTTGTTTGATAAATTTCAATCCGAAATTTAGAAATGTCGTACGTGAATATTTGACGTCGAAACGATGACGTTCCACAGGCACCTGCCGGACCATCTCCGCTATTGAATTTATTTAACGAAAACCAGCAATGGAACGAGAATCCAAATATCGAACCAGGCCATTTTTTAATATCGGGAATGTTGATACCGTCTGAAAAAAAAAACAATTTGCAATTATAATCATCGATCCAGAAACTTTAATAATTCAAGATAAGGAAAAATACATACCTGAAATACTTTGCACGTCGAAATAACTTCTGCAGTTGATGAAACTATTTGTTCTGGTAATATTGGAAATCATTTGTAATATTGCTAAATAATATGGACACTGAAACAAAAAAAAGGTTCAAAATAATAAAATAACTTAATTGAATTGCAGCTAAATTAAAAAATGTTGGTTACGATGAACTCACCAATTTATTATCATTGACTAGAAACAAATTAAAAATATTTTTAAGCTCTAATGTGCTAATCGAAATTGAAGCCAAATTTTCAATCAAATTGATTAAAAGGGTAATGGAGCTTGAAGTCAATGTTTTGTATTTCTGCAGAACTTCGCAAGCAACCTTAATCGAACCACATGTGATTGCTTTCCATTTACTGTGAAAAAATCATAAATTTAGTTAAATCATCTCGAATGAAACTTTTTATAGATAATCGATAAATATCATAAATAAATACCCTTGTAGATTACAGGAGCAAATTGAAAAAATAACTGACGTCAGCCATTCTTGATTTCGTGGATCTAACGAAGGAAGTAATTGTAACAATGGAACGATCAGTTTTGGATTCTGAAAAAAAAAAAACAACACAAAATTACCTTACTTAATGAACTACATCGACGATAATCATTTCTGGATATTTTTACCTTCAGCTCGTAAAATTTACTAATCTCGTACTTCTCTTCGATAGCCATTTCTATCAATACAGTGAGCAAATTACAATCCAAATTTTCGACTAATCTAATTTTCCTAAAAATTCGATTGTATCCGTTTATTTTAATCATTCGTTCCTGAAACCAAAATGCCAAATTATTATCAAATACTTGAACCAATATTCTAAATAAAATTACATACTTTGGAAAAACATTCATTTTTAATAACATTCGCCAGCGTCTTGATGCAAGATATAGTCAATTTATTGTCAACCTATAATCGTAAATCAATATTTATTGCTCGTACGTCATCGAATCCACTCAAACATAAATTAATCACAACCTACCTCAATTTTTTCCAAAGCATCGAGAACGCTTTCCAGAATGAAATTTTGTACCATAATGCACCGAACTAATTTACCGCCTTCTTCGTCCGATAAATCGATCAACGTAGATAGCATATCGATCATCACACAGAGTAAAAAAGTACGTTTCTCTTCCTCTAATTGTTCGTTGACGTTGTTAATAACATTCGAAATACATCCACGATATTGTTCCAACAGCGTACTGATTTCGATTTGTCTCTGTAAAATGCGAGAAAACATAACTGTAGGTCTATCGTTCATAACGTAAAAAAATATAACGTTCAAAGTAAAACAGAAAATATAGCGAAGTTGTAAATCATTTTCTGGCAGACGTGAACATTTAATTATTACCTGGTGCGGCTCAATAGATAAAAGGGTATGCATCATGATTATAAAACACTTGATCGCGATAATTTGAACACTTGTCGCGGCACTATAATCTGAAATGATTGTCACCAAGAGGCTGGCCGTAGCAGGACAAACGCCAGTCAACGCATTGCACTGAAAAAAAACCAGAATATTAGTAGGGATCATCGCATCAACGCAAGGCAAATTTCAAACGAGCAAAATTTCTTGAAAAATACCACCAAAAATGGTAGAATTTTCATAAAACTAATCAGCCTACTGAAATGAATAAAAAATTAAAAACGCATTTACATCGTTTTTAAATTTCCATTTCATTGAGTTACATTTCAAAGCCATTAAACAAATTAAAGCCGATGGAATTATTTTAACCAAACAGTAAAATTACTTATACACTAAAACGATGCTAATGATATACATTCGTGAATTGTTATCGTTGAATCATTCCAAAAAAAAAAATTGAAAAAATGTAAATACTAAAGTAAACATTAGTCATTTTTACAACAGAATGAATGGTACTCAATGTATCATGCATTCATTCGAAAGCTTCTTAAAAACATGAAATATTAGGCGATTCATTTACTTTCTCGAACCGACGATAAAATCGTCGAAAGCTGATAAAATACTTAGAAAATACATGCAAAAAAAAATCAACAGCGATACAATTACCCACTCACCATAATCTCTAAATTATTTTCATCTGTTATTATAATATCCTGAAAAATCATTTTATGCATGTTCAGCGATTAAATAGGTACTACAAAGTGATGATGGTTTCTATAATAATAGGCATGCGTCGCGTAAAAAGGCTTCTACAGCGTTTCATGATTGGAATTTTTCACATAGGAGTTTCAAAAATACCATAAATTTCCTCATATGTTAGCCCAGGTACATAGATAACGATAGATTTATAACCAATTCTCTGTCTCACCTGTGATCCGGATACGACGGCACCTAGGACATTGAGCAACTCGAACGAAAGCATTGGAATACTTCTGCTTATCTTTTGTTCAAAATACTCTGCAAAATAAAAGCGATTAGAATTCGTGCGGAATGGGCAGGTACCTCATTTGTTGGATATTTACCAAATATAAACGGTACAACTTCAATATGAAGGAAAGCAGCAGATGAAGTTTTGTATGCTTGAACATTGGAAGTAAGTGTATTGGTCCTTTTGAAATATCGCCACGTGAAATAAGGATCGTACAGACATTCGAGCAAATGACAGCTCTGGATACAAAATTCGATTCCATCGTTTCTTTCTTTTATGCTACCGTCGGCGATCTAGGCATAATATAGTTGGAAAAAATGTATCACTAAAAATGGAAACAATATCAGAACAGATTTTTCAATTACCTTCGATATGATATTCGATGCGATACTGATTATTAAATGTACATAGTCGCTCGATGACACTGAAGAAACATTTCCGAAATTCCGACTGATAAGAATCAATGTCCTGACTAACAGTTCAGCTTCTTTCAATTGTTCCGATGTCAAGTCCTCCTACGAGATGAATTTATATCATGATAATGTAAAAAAAATGATAAAGAAATCTAGGAATATATTTACCTTTTCTGTTCTATCCTTTGTGATGTAAAGGAATTTACCAATAGCTGGTAAAAGTTCTTCGGGTAAACGAGAAAGATGAGGCCCTTGGTCCGGTTTGATGGTATCAGATGTTGGTAAGCTATCATCGCTAGACCAGTTCAAATTCAGTTGTTTTTCCCAGATCGAAACAAGGCCCAAGATGAATTTCCTGAAGTACACTTCCTCATTCTAAACAATAAGAAAATTGACTCGTGATACGTATGCAGCATGATTATTTCGGTTTTTAGATCATCGTGGACGTTACATACCTTGGTGGTGTAATGAATCCAAAAAGAATATATGTCTTTCTTTGATTCCATAATAAGTCAACTCATTAGACATAACGATCATAACACTTCGATAGATTTTCTGCTCATTGGATCGAACTACAGTATGATTTTGTTGATGAATCTAGAAAAATTATCCGCACCGATACGACTACATTTTTGTTAAAGTGTATTGTCAACTTTCAAAAGAAATGTAATATAAGAACTATGAATTAGATGGTTATGAAATTAAAGACGAAATATGATCTAGATCCATTATTTTTTCAACATTTTTAATTACATTGATTATGTGATTATGGACTGAAATTTACTGATAAAGCGGGAAAGATCGCAATTGTAAACACAACGCAGTAGGTAGTACCTACTTTTAACGTAATGGTAAGAATGACGTAATTTTCATTCGCAACCAATCAGAATCGAGTATATTTCACTTTGTTTTTTTCACATTTTTATTTTTAATTCAATGAGATTTCAACAACTTTCAAGATTATTTTGATATTTGAGAAAAGGATGTTTTTCCTCAACACTAAAATGAAATGCTGAATTGTTGAACATAAAATTCATATGAATTTTCATCTCAATTTTAATCCAGGCTAGAGGTGTGCGTGTGCCGTGTGCGCCGCCGAAAATTCCGAGCTTCAAAAATCGCCGTCGAATAAACTCTGAAAAACGGCGAATGACGCCGCCGACCGCCGATCATTTTTTGCGGCAAACGAACGGCGAATGGTGGTAAAATAGGGAAAAAAAGTGAAAATTGTCAATATCAACAGCAAAATTGGCAATTTAAAGTCTTAATTTTTTTCAATTTGCTCAATTCTAATTTTTTTCAAAGTTGTATCCTAGGAGGAAATTGAAAAATTGAGTGGAAAAACAAAAAATTTCAGCTGTTTTCAGTTAGAAAGATTTTAGAGCTCAAAAATTGAAGAACATAAAAAAAATAAAAAATTATTGGAAGCGTTTTCTGAGTTGGAAGAAAATTTTTAAAAATTATGGGTAGAATTTTTTTTACTATGTACATTAATTTTTTCATCTTCATTTTCATCAAATTTATTTCAGCAATTTTTATTTTTTAAACATTTTTTTTCAACTACCTCCCTACCTATAAAATGAAAAAATTCCAACTTTGTGGTCTCTAAATTTTTTTAATTCAATAATTGGAAAAGAATTCAAAATTCAAACCTAAAAAATTGAAATAAATCGACCCCCTAATCCTAGAACGTTCTAAGTGCCACTTTTTTCAAAATTGAGGTGTTTTTTTTTTACAAATTTCAAGTTCTCTAAATCAAGCTGCATCGATTAAAATCTAAAAAACGTAAATTAATTCAGAACTGAAAAAAATGAGATTGAAATTTACAAAGTCCATGAGCGCAATGCAAAATTTGTTACGTTTTTTGGCTCTCCTGTAAAAAAAAATGAAAATGGCACTTACAAACCGTTTTAGGATTAGAGAGTCGTAATAATAGAATCGAGAGAACTGAAATTCAAAAAAAAATCACTGGTATAAAAAAATTAAAAATGAAGATCTACAGCTTGGAAAAAATTGAGAATTTTGGAGAAACTGAAAAAATATCAAGTTAAATTGGAAAATCAAAGAAAAATATACAAATTTTGGAAAAATTGATTAAATTTCGAGTTTTGTCTAAATTTTTTGCTCTTTTTTTTTGTTACGCCGAAGAAACGCCGCCGCTGCCGCTGCCGGCGGCGATTTTCAAATCAATATTTCGCCGCCGAATATTAGTGAAAAATCGGCGAACGCCGCCGGCGTTGCGGAAAGAAGTAGTCAACGCCGCCGGCGCCGCCGATGTAATTTTCGTCGGCGCACAGCTCTACTCCAGGCTGATCTTCGAATTTTTCAAGCATGGGATGAACTCGGATTGAATTTTATCCCAATATTTTATTCCACACTCATTCCAAACTTCAACTTTTTTTTAGTTTGGGATGAGCTTGGGGTGCATTTTATTTTTGATATTCACCACGAGATTTTTTCATATTTTCTAGCTTTAAATGATCTTCGGATGAGTTTTCATGCCAATATTCAACCCAACTTCTCAAGCTAATTTTTGAATTTTTAAGCTTGGGATGGACATGGGATGAATTTTCATTCCAATATTCACCCCACATTCACCATCAACTTTTTTCATTTTTTTTTTAATATCCCGGAATGAAGTTGGAGTAAATTTACATCTCAATATTCATCTCAAGCTGATTTTCGAATTTTTAAGCATAAGAAGAGTTTGGGTTGAATTTTCATCCTAATATTCACCCCACATTCACAACACTCTTTTTCCGATTTGTTTAGCCTGAGATGAGCTTAAGATGAATTTTTATCCCAATTTTCATCCCAAACTGTTTTCCAAATTTCTAAGCCTGGGATGAACTTTTCGTTTTTTTTTATCCCGGATTTGAATTCCAATCAGCGAAATTTTTCTGTAAAAATCAGTACAAAATTACTGATTTAATTCGTGAATTTTCATTTTTGAATCAGTAATTTTGACTGATTCATTTCAGTAGTTGAACCTGTTGAGGAAAATTATCACGGATTCAAAAATGAAAATTCACATTTCATTGATTTTTACATTGGCTCAAGTCTGCTAATTTCATCAGTCAATTTTAACAGATTCAAATTAAAAAAGTACACGTTATTTATATCCGAACATTCAAGCATGTCTTCATCAAGCCTACGCATCATCACATACTGCATCGTATTATTCGAAAAAACCATACGTATCAATTTTTTCCACCTCGACAATACCCTTAATGAAACGGAAAACATGAAAGTTTTCCAATATTTGAAAATAATCGAATTTTCGACTTGTTTTCTTTTAGTTATGGAGTACAAAGTGTGTTTATTCTGCGAATTACGTACGAAAGCTTCTGTTTAGAATTTTTATCAACACACTTTAACCAATTTTAAACTTAAATAAAACTTTAACATTTTAAAACTTCAAAAACTAAATGCTTTTAACATCTAGTAAAAAGTAAAAAGAGAGCAAAAAAATAATTAAACATAGTACCTTACATAGTATGTAGGTACATTACATACCATAACAACCTACTACTAGACAACTTTCGATATGTGGGATGCGAAGACGCAAAACGAATAATGATGAAGCTTACAGACAGTACACAGATTACTTTTACACAAACTTGGAAAATTATCTTCTTTGTTTCGTGAAAGTAAATTTTCCACTTTGTAAAGAGGGATATTTATAGGTTGGAAGATAAGTAGGCATGAGTAGATCTATCATTCAGGTGAAAGTTTGGCGGATAAAAATAATCACGCGTATTGCCAATTGATGGGTGGACTTTATAATTGATATTTTATCGATACCTTGGTCGGTACGAAAAACAACTGAAAATCGGAGACTTCGATTTATTTATTATTTTTGTTCGAATTTACCGAGGTATGTAGGTTGTATAATTCCTCGTTCATTTCGTACCGATACGTGACAAGAAATCAAAACTTTATCAAAATGATAAAGGGTTTTTGCTAGACGAAAAAAATATAGGGGAATAGGGATCAAACAAAACAAACAAGAGAAACCAACGAACTCAGATGAACGAGAAATGGGAATAACATGGGTTAGCCAACAATACCAACATACAGGTAAGTCTAAGTACTTATACTTGTAGACGTAAATAAAATAAATATTGGGTTACATATTCCAACTAGAATCGAAAATTCCTTCTTTTGAAAAAAAAAAAATGAAAAATGATAGTGTAGTAGGTAAGTACATAGGTACATATGGATCATGTATATCAGATTTTTCTCACACCCTTTCAAATAAAATCCAGCATAGCAGTATGAGAAAATATGAAGAACTCTGAAAGAAAATGGGATTAATAGAAATCATAACAATTTTCATAGGAAAGCATTTTGGTGGTATTTGAGAAAATATGAAGAGCTCTGAAAGAAAATGGGGTTAATAGAAATCATAACAATCGTCAAAGGAAAGCATTTTGGTGATATTTCGTATGATTATTGTGACGGCCAATTACTTATCTAATGGACTATTAAGAAGGTTGAATAACAATTATGCAGGTTTGCCCAATCCCTACGACAATTGAAAAGACTCCCCCGAGACGTACTTATATTTCGAACTTGCCATTTTACTCACACACCTTCAAACAATATTATAATACACCTACGTAGAGTAAGTAGGAACATAGCAATAATTTATTCAATTTTGATAACTTAATTATGACAGAAGACCAATTATCTCGACTTTTTTCACACCAAATTTACCTGAACAAACGCCAAAATCGAAAAGTACTTCAAAGTACTCAACAATGGATCAATGTACGCATAAAAATATGCGTAAAATGAAAACCCTTCTGTGTTGACATAATGACATTTGTCTTTTCGTAAACGAGAGATTTGCACGAACCCTTATCAATGTGATGGGAAAAAATCAGATTTGTCAAGTTCAAGTTTTCTTTTCGGTTCGGTGTTTCCAGTAACGATTTAACGTCTGCTTTTTACCAAGAAATCGTTAATTTTCGTAAAATTGACAAATATAAGAATACATAATAAGCTTATGTTACCATTTTTACAATGAAAAAATTTGAGTGTAGAGAATTGAAAAAAAATTCAAAAGGGGCATTTTAAGCGAAGTATTGATGGGGATATTAATTTTAAAATGACAAGAAAAATGAATCTGCAGGTATGAATTTTTTGGAAACTTTGACAAAATCATATTGCTATTCTAATGTAAATATTATTTTTGGAAATGGATTCCTTCTCAACTTTCCTCATTTTTTCCTAATTTCAAAAAAGAATTAAAAATTTTTCCAAAAAAATCCATGACCGGATTGGATTTATTATTGTAACTTTTTTCTAGGAGTTGTATGTGGAGAGAAAGGGAAATACGAAATTGTGTCCTGACTCCTGACGTCTACGTCTGGACCTCTTGATCTCGAAAAAAAAAAGCAATAATGTCAACCTCTGCCCATTTACTTCTAAAGCCAAACTACGCTCAAAAAATTTCAGAATATTATGAAAAAATTTTAAAATTTTAAATGTGTATTTTTGTTTAAAAATTCACCATGCCTTGTAATCATCTTCAGAGGTTAAAAAATTCAGTACCCACCTATTAAAAAATTGATAGGATCATTTCTTCAATATTTTTTTTGGAATAAACTTAATGAATAGATATTTTTCCCCAAAAAAATTTTCAACGAAGATTTTCCATCATCAATTCTACTTAGGAATTTTCCAATTTTTATGAATATACATACCTAGGTAGGTACTTGAAAGAAAATTCGTCTTTTTCAAAATGAAGGTATCGGTGGAAAAATACTACAAAGAACTTTTCTGGGTGAAAAAAAAAACAGTGGATATTTCAACCGTTTCAAAAGAAAGATTTTCCAATCTTTATAAAAAATTTCAAATATCCCAAAAAAATTAGATTCTCTTGAAAAATAGGTAAGTAAGAATGAAAAGTGAGCAGCAAAGATGATCATAGACGAAAAATCCATGCAAAAGAAAATATTTAAACTCGAAGTAAAATTTTGAGCTCAACCGCCCCTCCCCCCCCCAAAAAAAAAATTAAGAGTATGCCATAAGAAAACTCCCATATCTAAAAATTTCAGGAGCTAAAAGACAAATTTACGACTTTTGGCAAATTATTAAATTTTAAAATTACCTCATTAGCCTGCAAAATACAATCAAAATTTAATTTCATCGCCAAAAAAACTGAAATTTGGTAAAAGATTTATCTCATTTTGATCTGCTAAATCGAAAAATAAACGTTAACATTATTTATCCTGCAAAAGTTCAAAATGACCGTATTTATGAGCTTTCCTCTAGCGCTAGAAAATTTCAAAATTTTCTGGTGGCACCGAAACGTCTTGAAACCGCTTCCAATCGATTCAGCAGGTCAAAAATAGGGTGTATACCAAATTTCAGATTTTTTTGTTGATGAAATCCAATTTTGATATTTTTTAGGAAATTAGGTAGGTAATTTTAAAATTTCAATAATTTGCCAAAATTTGTGAAATCCCCTATCAGCACCTGAAATTTTAGAAATGGGTTCTCTTATGGTAGTGTACCTTCCAATTTTTTTGGTCCAACATTTTACTCAGATCTGTAAATTCATAAAATAATTTTGATTTTTTTTTCAATTTTTCAAACTTTGGTTAAATTTTAAGGGCAATTGAGCAAACTAGACGAAAGGAATAAATTACAAGGGTGAAATTTTCATCAATTTTTTAAATCCAGACACAACTTCTTGACTAGCCCTCATTCACCTTTCAAAATTCTGAAAACTTTTCTGATTAACCCCAATTTTTCCCAACACAAGAAAGCCAATCCCTCTGCCCATTTAGTAACGTAAAAAATCAAAAATACAAAACAAGCAGCTTTCTCATACTTTAATTTAATAAAATCCCAATCAATTCATCTCCATCGTTCCCAAAATAAACCCAATTTAATTTTAGATTTTTCTTACATGCAAAAAAAAATTAATCCTATAACTTTTTTTCTTCGTAGGTAAATTCGCCAACTAAAAATCCTACATCAATGTTCGAGTATGTTTGAGATACTAGAAAACCTCGTCTCGTACGGTAATGCATCTGGAGAAAATATTTTAAACATGTTTTCAATATTAATCTACTTCAAGAAGTGAGAAAGCGAGCTTAAAATTTAAATTTGCCAAAATGCGCGTTGACACCTTACATCAGGATTGACACAAGTGCTTTATAAACTGAAAACAAACTCCGCCCATGCCGAACTTGTTGAATGTAATTTCACCATAGCGAGCAGAATGTGTTTTCAGTCTTCAACACAACATCTTCCCATAAAGCAACAATTAAGTTAATTAGCTTTTTATTACAACATGAGGACTACAATGATTGCATTTTCAATTATTTCCGCATTTATTATAACATTTGGCGGTAAGAGAAAATTTTTATTATCTATTTTATTTATACACTCGTTAATTTCGTTTTTTTTTCACCTTAAACCAAAGTAGTTAATTAGTTTGATTTATTTGTAACCGATATCTATTATTTAAAAAATTTTGAAGCGTGAATTTTCCATGAAGCGTTTGTAATCGTAATTGATTGATTTTTCGAGAATGAAAATGACGTTTAAAAAAATTAAAAAGTGTATTTTTTCGAGCGAAAAATTTTTTCTTAAATTCATTTTTGATTTTGAAAAAGTGAAACAAAAATTTGAAAGTAGAAGTAATCACTTACTCATTTTCCCCAAAACTTTTTTTTTCAAACCCCACGAAAGGATTACTTATTTTTAAAAGGCATTCTAAATTTAATATAAATAATGAGAAATTAATTTTGAAAAGATTACATAGGCTTGTGTTAAGAATAGGTAATTAGATAATTATTAAATCGATCCTATTTATTTAATTTTGATATGAGTCATGACCCTGCATAATCTAAAAACCGTTTTATCACCAGGATAATAGTCATAAATCATTTCCGTAATATTTGTATTAAAAAAAATCACCAAAAAGAGAAGGCGTTTTAAAAGCAATTACTAAATTGCTCGCATGGAACAATTTAATCCCATGTTTTTTTGTGCACTCGTTTCTAGATGAAAAAAATATTCTAGATAGGTACCTGAAATGATACTCTCTTTAAACACCGCGGGCAATCGTTCAACTTTTATTACGTAATTTTTTAACACCCACTGAATTTGTCAAAATTTGATATTTTACATGAAAGCTAAAAAATGATAAATTCCGAATAAAGAATTAATATTAAAAAATAATTTAGCTCGATTAGTTCCTTTTTTTGAATCTATATAAATGCATAATAATAATTCTCTAACAAATACAGCTGTGCAGGTACTTAAAACACTCAAAACCCACACTTCTATCAAAATTTCATAGATTAAAAAAAATGCAAAATTTTTTTAAACATATCGTTCCCTTCTGTATTTTCATTTTTGATAAATTAGTAAAAATCTTAAATGACATAATTATTTTAGGTCTATTTGGAAATAAGATCAATCTACACAACCTTTCTTTCGAAGTACAGAGACTTTCTACTCAGATTTTAACAAAAAAAATTACAACAAATGATAAATTCACACCTACTTTTTTTTACCAACAAAAGAGAAGAAAACTAAGAAATACACAAACATCGAACAAAATTTCTCCAGAGAAACTCCGACTTGAATTATTAGTTTTAGAAAAGTACGATAAAGCATTAGATATTTAGAGAAAAAAATCGTCGTTATCAATTTTCTATCGAAATGAAAATGAAAATAAAATCTTCAATAGTCAATTCCACAGCATCTTTTTTTTTCCTAGGAAGCGGAATGATACATGGCGTTATTCTTTCGAAAAATGATTTAGTTGTCTCGAGGGAATCACGAAACACATTTTTTCGGTATTTTAGAGTAGAAAAATACATTTGAGTGAATGATGGATTTTTAAAAAGGGGGAAAAATCATAGGATTAAAAAAATTCTAATTTTTTTTGCTTTTTCGATGGAGCTAATAACGTTATTTTATTTCATGTACTTACTTACCTACGTTCTATTTTAATGTGGCTACCTACTACCTATTACCCAGACCTATCCACTTGAGTGATTCATTTTGAAAACAGAGAACATTTGAGTGTCATTTTTCATTTTTTTGTGCGTTTCCACTGAATACCCAATTTCGACGATGTCAATGGCAATGTACAATGAAATGGAAAAGTTGTCAAAAAAAAGATAACTTGAGTGCTACAAAAATCAGTAGGTAGGAAAGTAGAGTCTAATCACTGTCATGACTGCCAAGTACAGTGCACAGAACATTTCAAGGTTTTTTCAGCATCCTAACAAAAAATTGAACAAAAAAAACCACTCTCTTACATTATTTTTTTTTAATGATTCGATAATTTCACGTTTTCTGATTATCAAACGATGCTCATCCGAACGTACCAATTAATAAATGTCACTATTAATCCACACGAATTGCACTTGAAAAATTTAACCTCCTATTTCTTAATGAAATTTTTCAATTTTTTCGGAGTCGATTACTTTGAAAAAGGAGTAAGTAGGAGATGATTAAAAAACATGAATTTTTCTCATCAGTTTCCCTGAAATATCCCGATGAAAAAATTGCAGATCTGATCATATCTCAAAAATGTCCCAATCCCCAATCTAATTTTATCAAATTACACTAAATCATATCTCATTGTATCAATTCACAACTGAAAAAATTATGAAGGTTCAGATCCAATTTGATATGATGTGATCAAATGACATCTAATTTGATCGAATCATATTTTTAAAAAAAATCAGATGTAATTCTCCCCCCCCCCCCCAAAAAAAAGAAGAAAAATCAACACCATTAAATGTATTACAAAAAAAAAAAATCAAAAAATTTTAAATCGGAAAAAAATATGTGTAAGTATCATAAAAAATGAAGGCATTATACAGTTTAAATTTAAACAGATTTTTTTTTTTGAAAATTTCAATCATGATCGCTACTAAGTCATTCAATTGTCTGGAATTTTGGAATGGAAAAGAGAAGAATTTTTTGCTGAAAATTTTCAAATAATTTGGGAAAAATTTGCAACTTTTGATCAATTTTGAGTCAGTTTCGCGACTTTTGTGACCTGTAGACACCCTGTTACAGCACCTTAATCGTCAATCCATTAACCATCAAAATTAAAAAAAAAAATCAAATTGGAAATTTCTTCAAATAATTAACGCGTTTTTTGCTTTAAAGCAAAAATCTTAGAACATGGATATGTCAATAAGAATAAGATGCATTAATTGTTTTTTCAGTTGGAGCGTTAGTAGGAGAGTGCATAAAGGCATTTTCTCAAGTTACTTTGTTAACTCTGTTGCACAGATGAAGAGACCCTTTTTGGTTACCAAGAAGGTGGTGGAACACACTCAAATTTTTGATTCAACATAATGTCATTATGTCTAACTATCTTACTAATGTTTTCAAGTCTTGATTCAAAAACATCACACTAAAAACTTACTTAAACTACTTGATACAACATAATATCATTATGTGCTAATCTGAATTCTGAAATCATTTTTTTCAACTTTCTTCAAGGCTGACATAATGACTTTTAAAATTCACGATCATTACATTTCTTGGCTTTTAGATTACTTAACTTTTTAATTTCTCTATTTTTTGATTGCTCAAATTCTCAACTTTTTGATTTCTTGGCTTTTTGATTTCTTAATTTTTTTCATTCTTTTCAATTTACCCGGGTTTTAATTCATCAACTTTTCAATTCATTGACCTTCTGATTTATCAAATCGACATTCCGATTTATCAAATTGACCCCAATTTATCGAATCAACTCCAATTTATCAAAATGACCATCAAAGCGACTTTCCAATTTATTAAATCAACTTACCAATTTATCGAATCAACTTTCAGATTTATCGAATCGACTTTCTGATTTATCAAATCAACTCCAATTTATCAAAATGACCCTCTGTTTTATCGAATCAACATTTTAATTTATTAAATCGACTATCCGATTTATTGAGGACTTTTTGACAGACTTTTCGACCGACCAACTTATTGAAATAATTTTTTCCAAGTTTCTTTGAGTCTAACATAATGTCATATGTCCTAATCGAAAAACGTTACGTTACTTTACATTACGTTGCATGCACTGGCATTCCAACATAATATCATTATGTTATTATCTAAAATGAAATTTTTCTAAGTTTCTTTAAGTCTAACATAATATCATTATGTTGTCTTCATCTAAAATGAAATTTTTCCAAGTTTTTTCAAGTCTAACATATTGTCATTATGTCTCGATCTAAAAACGATCTTTCTATCTTATTAATAAAATCCCATTATGTTTAGACTTGACAGCATCATATCATTATGTCTAGTTTTAACAACATCACATAACTACCACCCACAAGAGTTATGTTACAAAACCAGTGTTTATTGTGAAACTCTAACATAATATCATTATATGTTCATCTAAAATGAATTTTTTCTAAGTTTTTTCAAGTCTAACATAATGCCATTATGTCTTGATCTAAAAACATTACGTTACACCTCCAGCGTTTCGTAACACCTCCAGCGTTTCGTTACACCTCCAGCGTTATCGTTACACTTTCAAAATTTTACCCCCCAGCCCTAAGACATATCCATGTCAAAATGTTTTTTTGTGGTTTGCTATCTACAGAAATAAGTATTTATTTACCCATATACAGGGACGGTTTCAGCATAATTTTTTTTTTTTTTGGGGGGGGGGGTGAGAAGGGAAAATTTTCCAACTAACTACTATACAACAAGATGTACCTGAAAATTTGAATTATGCTGAAAAGATATTTGGAAACTGGGAACGAGGGATTTTCTCATTTTTTGGATAGAATTAAAATTGAAAGAGTTTTCAAAATATGCAATTTATTATAGCCCAAGCGAAGCGAGGGCGAAAATTATTGATAAAAATTTTATTAAAAACCTGAAAAATTGTGGCTTCAATATGTGAATTTTCTGCTCATCTTTTACGTCATTTCAAAGCAGTGATTTTTCATAGATCTTTCAGTCAAAATTACTGATTTTTTTTAATAAATTGGGAATGGATTCAAAATTGATAATTTTTGATTGAAAGATCAGTGAAAAATTAATAATTTTTGAAATATAATGATTAAAACACTGCCCGAGCGAAGCGAGGGCGAAAATTTTTCAAAAAAATACTGCCTAAAGACCAAAAAAAGAGATGCACTTTTCACATTTTTGTAATAAAAAAAATCCCCTTTGGGGACCCGCATGCAGGGTCTTTCTGATATTGAAAAAATCGAACCCGGTACAAATGCATCATCATTTGTACCATCTCTCGTCGAACTTGAATAAAAGTAAAAAAAATGTAGGAATTTTTAAACGAGTCTGACTAATCTTCCACTTCAAGGTCAATTTTCAAACTTCAAATTTTACCATCTCGATTTGGCAAAATAATCATTTCAGTCAGGAAAAAAAATCTCGCTTTTGTGGCAAGCGGCAAGGTGCTTTCCGGCTGAACCCAGAATTTTCAAACATTATAATTTTTGAAACAGTCCCTTTCGTGCATTTCGAGTTATCTGCAAAAGAAAGGTAACAAAAAAGCGAAAACTTGATTTTAAAAATGAATTTGTTTTGTAGAACTAAATTCCCGTTTTTAATTTTTAGAAATAAAAATATTTTTCACTTTGATTTTGCCGACTGGACATAATTTTCACGTATTTTCCGACCATTTTCCAACTATTTGCCAACTGAAAACTGCCTGGGGGGTGTAACACCCCCCTACACCCCCCTCTCGAACCGTGCCTGCCCATATATCCAGCAAGTCCACTTTTTAAGATTTCAATTTGAAATAATGATCTTTCCATTGAATCCAAAAAAAGATTTGTGGGTACGGGTAGAATTAAAATTTTAATGAAAATTACTGGTGAAGATATTATGCTAAGAAAAACTAAGTACCTAGCTAATTAATTTTGTCAGAAGTTTCAAATTTATTCATTTTACTTGTGAAAAAAAAAAATCGTTCTGAGACTTGGTGAAATCACCTCCAATCAGAAACCCAATCACAGCATGATGTTTAGCATCCCAAATTCCTTTTTTTTTCTTTGCTATTACAATTTCAAATAAGTAATATAAATTGAAAGAATTTAAACCAGAATTTTTTTTTTCAAACTGACTGTAATTTTAAGGATTTTTAAATTAGCCCCAAAAAGTATCGAATGAGGGCTGAAATTTTTTTGAGACTATTTCAACTTTGAATTTATATCATATGCGTAGGTATCAACATCAACATAGGCGCACCCAGGGGGGGGGCTCGGCCCGGAAAAAATAATTTTTTGCTTCAAAAATGAGAAAAAAGTCAACTTTTTTGCTCTCCAAAGTATATTTTTTCAAAAAATTTTCGTCCTCGCTTCGCTCGGGCAGTATTTTAATACTTTTATTTCCAAAATTGACAATTTTTGATTGATTTTTCAGTCAAAAATCACCAAATTCTCAATAAATTCTCTGTTTGTTAGAAAAAATTGATGATTTTTGATTGAAATATCAGTGAAAAATGACTCAATTTGAAATTTGACCCCCTCTCCAATTTTTTTCAAATTCTGAGTCCCTCCCTTAATTAATTTCTGGGTGCGCCTATGGGTATCAAAAAATTGACAGAATTGAAAACTTTTTTTCATTTTTTGATCCATTTTAATGTACCTGTAGATATCTAATCTACTCGTTTTTCATTTCATATTGTGAGCTTCCTGTCGTTATTGGTTATTGAAAATGTTGACAACCAATGTAAGAAATACGGAAATTTATTTAGTTGAAGCGAATTACACCAGATCAACTCCTAAAAAGTAACTCAATTTATTAGGCAATATAATTATAGGTTTTTACCGCTGAATAGAGATAACCGTTTTTTCAAGTCTGTCGCCCCCCTAAACTTCGTTTACGGAATATTTAAAATTTTCCATGCAGCAATCTACTGGCTCTCTTAAATTTCTCGCTCAAAACCTTATTCCATCCTTCTCTTCTCCCTATCAATGGTACAAACAAGCTGCTCACGCCCACGACTTTTACGCCCAAAGTCCCAATATTTGTAAATATCTCGTTCTTTTGTAAAGTAACGTTGAGTAAAGATGATAGAATAATAATTTGCGGTATTTTTTTTCCAGGTGCTAACCAACTAGAAGATAATCGTTTATTAAGAGCTTTTTTAATTAAAAGGACGGTAAGTTGAAATTATATTTTCGAAGGCGAGTGACGTAAAATGTAAATAATTCGCGGCTACAAATTAACCACCGGACGAAAAAAAAAATCATTGCGTGAAAAAAGAATCGTCGAATAATTCTCACAATCGAGGAAAATTTTTAATTTAATATTGTCGTCTTCCTTTTAATAGCTCTTTTTTTTTGGCAAAACAGAAATCTATTTAATAAATAGGTATCCAATACAAAAATAATAGGTAAATTAGATACCATTTTGGATCGAAATTTTGGGAGAATTCTATTAAATTATGTAAAATTAAGACCACTTAGACCTAATAAGGATATTGATACCGAATGCAGCTTCACAACCCACGTTCAACCAGCTTTGAAACAAAAAAAAAAAGGAGAAAAATGCTATACTGCCATGCGAAAAGATGCACCTTAGTTGATACGACAGTCACGTTTTACGAGATAACGTGTCACACATAAAGTTAAAATTTAGAAATAAATACGGTTACATTAAACGCGAAATGTTACTATGAGTAGCTATATCCGTAATATGGCTCATAAGCATGCAAAAAAAAAAAAATTCTATAAAAATTCAATCGAATTCAAATTTTCTATCGATGACAATATCGAATATTTTTGAAACATTTGATACTTTATTTTCTATAGGAACAACATAGGTACGTCCAAGTATCTGAAATACATTCGCGATGATTTAATTCAACGACAAAATACCTACGTGTCGTACAAGTAACTTACGTACCAAAAACGCGACGTGAAATTTCAAAAACTAAAAGTTTTTCGAAAAAATTACATTTGATACCTCATACGTGATGAATCACACATCAAATACATTTGTTCTAGCCGACATACGAGTAGGTCCTTCCGACGTGTAAAAAAATACATGTACGAAAGTTTTTTTCAATTTTTTTGTTTTTTTGGTTTCTTTGTTGGACTTATTTTTTTACACAGTACACAGTTGAGGAATTTCAAAATTTTAAAAATTCATTCGTTCGCTTTCACCAAGTCTGTGAAACTACACTCTTATATCGAGATAAAGGGAGACTCGTCAAAATGAACTAATGTAAGATGAAGATTTGTTGAAAAAAAATAGTTGGGATTTGGGAAATGACGTCAAAAAATTGATAAAAGCACAAGTGTAGGACTTGACTTCAAAGTCGTACTTTTATTTGATTCGAAAATATTGCAAAATTCAAAAAAAATGAATGATTCGTGTTGGTACTTACCTAAATATTTTTACCCAAAATATTAATTGGCAATATTTTAAATATTTTTTATAATTTTTGAGGTGAGGATAAAAAAAATTGAAAAAAAAAATTTTCATTCGTTCGTCAGTGAAATGAGGAGTAAAATTAGCAGAAAGACGAGTGCAACAAAAAATCGTTTCTCATCATTTTTTGGAAGAAAACTTCAATTCCAAGGAAAAAATTTCAATACTTATGACATTTTTAAAAGTATTTTTGAGTTGTATATTTTCATATTTTTTTTACTGATTTTCAAACAATTTTCGTTTAAAATCCAGCCAGGAATAAGTAGTTACAACTTTGGAGGAGTAAGCCATGGGCCTGGAGGGGGAGAAGGAATTTATACAGAGGTCGTTGCAAAGTCTAGACCACGACTTTTGTACTACCACTTTATCTAGGTAATTTTAGAAAGAAATGAGCAAAGCGATCGATACGTTTTTCATTCACCAACACATTATTCTGAAAGTTTGAAAGTTGTGTTCAGAATTCAGATCTCAAAGCGATGAGGCAAAAATATACCGTCAATTATCAAAAAAAAGAATGAGTTTTCCAAAATCGTTAAAAATATGAAATTTTTGAACAGAATGGGTTTCAATTCAGATTTTCACCACATAAAATTATCACTGATGAGAATAATTTATCGTAAATGATCTCGATTTTTTCAAAGATTTATGAAATTGAAAAAATTTCGTGGTATAGGTACCAAATTTCAAAATTTTAAATTTTAACGAAGTGAAAAAAGTTTTAAAATGAGATTCGACAACTTCAACATGAAAAAATTAATTTTAAATAGGAAATTGTTAGGAACATATCAAATCTGCTTAAATATTTCTAATTGATGTCACATTGGGAAAAAAACATTTCATTCGGTCTACTGCCTTATTCGAATAATTTTTCATTTTTATTTTGTCGGACCCCCCCCCCCCCCCTTCTTCAATCAAATTCATTTTTCTGCCTACCCTGCTGATTCATCATGGACCAAAAAAAAAGAGACAAAGATACTTAATCACAAGAGAATACAAAATTGATGCACCTGTCACCAGATCAGGAAATTTCATGAGAGAAATTTCTGTCAATGCTTTCACTATCATTTCTATTTTAATTTTCAAAAAAATCATCAAATAGAATAAAGTTTAATTTTTTTGTGAAAAAATAGGAGGAGGAGGAGGAGGAGTAAACTCCACCAGATTTTCAACTTTTTAAAAAAAATCGTAACATTTATGAATTACTTTAGTCACACGTGATCAAAACGTCTGATTCACCAATAGGATCAATCAAGCATCTATTTTGGAATTTTCTCAAACGAATTATTACCAAACATAAAATGAATATCTCCACTTTCAATATAAAATTCTTTTCTTATGCGTTTAATTTAATAAGTAGATAGGTACCTATTCAATTCATACGTATAATGTGCGTTTAGTAATATAACTGGTTTAATATTTGTGTTTTTGAAATATTTCAGATCAATCTGGGGAATCGAGTAAGTAAATAATTCACTCTTCGTCTACGTTGGTATCACCTTAATCTACATACAAAAAATGTTAGCTTGGAAATAGAAACCACTTTAGGTGTAAAAAATTGCTTTTTGAGCTGAGGTTCCTCCTAAATCTGAAATCAGTCCCAACTCAAAAACCAATTTTTGACGTTTCAAGGGTGATTTTTATATCTTAAGCTCACATGTATTTTCCCTTCAATTTTATTCACCTCGCTTTACCTATTTAGCTAATAAAATGGATTGAAAAGAAAAGAAATTTCAGGAATTTTACGAAAATTGGTGAGAGTTTTTTTTTTGAGTGAGAGACCTTTCAGAAAAATTTTAAGCCTCTCAGCCTGAAAAAAAAAACAGGAGAACCTCAAAGTGGTGGTTATTCAAAATATAAAATTTAAAATTCTATACCCAACTGAACCATCGACTTGAAGTTACGATACAAGAAAATTGAAAGACAGCTAATCCTGAATAATTCAACTTGCCAAAAATATTTTTGAGCGCCAAGAATAATTTTTGATCAAGTTTTTCGAAATAATTTCAATGGAGGACTTTCAGCTCAATTTTAATTTACGAAATTTTTTTAAAAAATACTACAACAAATATTTTTCAAAATATAATAAAATTTCATTCTAATGGTCAAAAAAAATTTGAATTATTTTCCAATTTGGTTTAATGAAAAACAAAATTTCGTCAAATTCGTGAATTCTGTAATTTTTCAAATACCCTTTTCCATCCCCCTTCGACTGAAAACCTCAACTTTTTTTTGGTATATTCTGTCGCTCAAAATGAACCACCTATTTCACCAATTTTTATGAAAATCTGGAATTTTTTTTGATTCACAATATTCAAGTTAGTAAAACAAAACGTTTGAATGAAACAAAAAATTGATTAGTTTCAATAAAAAATTCAAAGCCAAAAATAACAGTATCCGGTTCAAACCATATTATCAGGAGGAAGAAACATGAAATTTTTCATAAATTTTTTCGAGTCGAGAAAAAAATTCTTCGAAATAGAGAGATATTTTACATCAGGGAAGATAAAAATGTAGACTTTGTTTCGCTCTTGGAAACATTTCCCGAAAAAAAAAGCGGAAACTTTTGAAACATTTCACAGACCATTCTTAGCATTAGACGCCCCTGCCCCCTCCTTCACAGGAAAATAAGCCTGGAAACCATACGATATCAATTAAACAAGCGCCAAAAAATTGAAGTGGGCATTTTTCTGACGAGATGGTCGAGCAAAGGGGAGCATTTTGATACAAAAATGAAAACAAATTTGAACGTAGAAAAGTGTAGAAGCTTAATTATTATGAAATATAACGTAGTGGTCACCAAAACAACGTAGGTAGATTAAGGTATATAATATGTAATACAATGTAGCCAACTTTACGAGCGATAATTTATTCTGAAAAGTTGGAAAACACAAATATAATCTAATGTGCTGAAGAGTACAATTTAAAATCTCGATGGAATACTCAACCTATGTTACTATTTCTGGAACTAATGACCTTACCAAGAAAAAGCATCAAAATTATCACCTTATGTGCAATGTGGTTCTCGAAACAAACACAAAAATTAAAACAATGTTTTCCAATTTAATTTAAAAAATTTTTAATTCGTGTACAAAATATTTACCCAGACCTATCTACCTACCGACCTACTCGTTATTTGCTTACGTAGGTAAAAATTCAAACACCCGAAGTAACATTGAAATGACCTAACTATTTATTATTGGTGTTCATTTTTACAGTAATTTAAGAACAAGAAATACGTCACTTGAACTTTATTCATCATTTCCCACGAGTGATAAAATAAATTTTTGATACATAACCTTCTGGTTATTCGAAATTACGACGAAGTTATTTGAATTTAAAACAGTTTCAGTAGGTAGGTAGGTACACAGGGATGATAATAAGCCCATTATCTTCGCTATTCACGTATTCAGCAATCTGTTTTTTAAAATATAAAATAATGGACAGATTGTAATAACCGCTCAACATGCGTCAGATTTATAAAAAAAATCCAGCTTTACCGTACCAAAGTGTTGTAAAATAAACGCATTTCAAAAGCTAATCGTTTGAATGAGATATAGAAAAAAAAACAGTGGCGGATCTAATAGTAAGCAAAAGAGGCAACTGCCTCTCGGGCCCCCCGAGAGGATGAAAAAATGGGCCCCTCGGCCGTATAAATTTTTAGTATTTTAGTTCCACTATTCATCAAATATTTTAGATATGTTAGTACCTTACACTTTCACCTGTTTATAAGAAAACAATCAACCACACAATGATGTGATTCATATATTTTCAATTTAAAAAACAAATAAACCGACACGTAGATATCGAATTCATCAAATCAAAACTAGTCACTTTAAAGTATCATCGTGGATTCGCAGGGAAAAATTCTTCCAATTTTTTCTGTTTTGGGTCATTCCCGGCTGCAGCTAACTGACGCTTTTCAATTTCTTTTTTTTTAGCGTGTCCGCTGATGTGGTTGGTTTTCGCAGGGTTTTCATTCGTTTTTTTTTCATTTGTATTCATTTTTACACGATTTTAGGCACCTAGTAGTAAATAACCTTTTACAGCTGAGTCAGCACTCGTCTCGTACCAAATCTACGTCTACTGAATATGGTGTGCAGGTATTACGAGAATTGAAGAAAACAATTTTTTCATCAGATTTAGAAACAAATCAAGTTGAAATGGCTGAGGATAAGGAAAAACATGAACGGATACTCAAAATCAAAGGATTGAGTGGAACTCGCTGGTCGGCCAGGATAAAGGCAGTTGAATCTCTTATTCAAAATTTTGACTGCGTTGTCAATTGCCTTGAAAATGAGGAATCAAGCAATTCTGCCACTGGAGACGAAATTAGAACAGCTCAAACACTACAGTCTTCTCTCAACTGGGTTTTTCTTCTTAATTTGGTGTGGTGGCAGTGTGTCCTCGAAATTGTGAATGTCGCCCAAATTCAATTGCAGAGCACAAAAATTGACTCGATTTTTGCCGAAAAGGTTGTTTTAATTACTCTGGAGAAACTTCAAGAATTAAGAAATGAAGAGAAATACGCTACACTCGTTTCAAAAGCAAAAACTTTTTGGGAGCAGATGGGATTCGACGCTGCTGAAGTGCTGAGGCAGATTTTCCAGTCAAAAGACCTCATAAGGTAAAACTAATGCCAGGAGAAAAGGCAAAAGACACGGTGCTCAGTCCAGCAGAAAAACACAGGATCAATTATTTTGCGGCAATGGACTCTATGTGTGGAGAATTGAGAGAACGTGTTACCGGATTTCGACAGATTAACAATATGTTTGGATTTTTGTCACCACAAAAACTCTGCAAAATGAAACCTGAAGAATTTGAACATCCTACTGTCTCTTTGATTTCAAAATATCCAGGTTTTTTTTCAACTGATCTCAAACAGGAATTAGTGATTTTTACTTCCACTTATTTCAACGAAAAACGAGATTACTCTAACGACAAAGTTATAATGTACCTCGACTTTATTTTAAAAAACAAATTAACTGACACATATCCCGAATTTGTCGCTTTAATTCGATTGTTTTTGACTCTGCCAATTAGTACAGCGAGTGCGGAAAGGGTTATGAGTTCGTTGAAGTTCATAAAAGATTATAGACGCTCAACTTTAGCGGAAGAAACTCTGAACTGGTACAGCACACTTTACATTGAAAGAAAAGTGGCTGAAGAGTTGGATCTCAATGATACAATAGAAATTTTTGCAAACAAAAAAGCTCGTCGTGGTTTTACTGAATAGACTAATTTTTTAATTTTATTATTTCGATTTTACACGTAACAGGTACCCACATGTTTTTTGTTATTTTAAGAAATTTTGAAATATTTTTTCAATTTTTTTTGTACTTCGTTTTTCCTTTTCATTTGTTTTGCTTTAATCAAAGTAAAATTTTGTATCTCTTTTTCGTTTTTTCCATATGTACAAAATGGGAGCAATTGTACAATTGAGCAATTTCTGAAATTATTTGATTAGAGATGGAACAAGGGTGGGGGGGGTGTAGTGGTTTTGTGAAATCAGCAGAGTTAGAGAAGTTGATCGTCACGAATAAAAAAATCCAAGAATATTTTACAGGTTCGCTCAAAATTCCAGCCAATAAGCTTTTTTTTTTTTTTTTTGCTTGTCAAAAAATTTTTACTTAGTTTGGTGGGCCCCTTTTGCAAGTTGTGATGGGCCCTTTTTTCGGTTTGGGAAGTGGGCCCTAATCCTTAGATCCGCCACTGAAAAAAAAAGTCCTTTTTAACAATAAAATTTTAAATGAAGTGGAAATCTGTACGAGGGTGAGTTTTTATAATCCTGCTAATTGAAAAATAGTACCTATAGTTTATCGCTTTGTTTCGCCAAATCAATTTTCCCCTTAATTTTTAAACCTAAGAACTTTTGATGTCAACTTTTTAATTATCCGAGGTGATGAAATGGACGAAAATTTAATTAAGGCTTTGTTTCATTTCTACGTAGGTTTACTCGAGTTGTTGTGATTTACGGATATAAATATTTATCTTGATTAGACGAACAGCTGATTCTATCTAGTCAGCTTAATTAAGCAGACAGGTACTCGAAACTGAAATCTAAATACGTCGTACAATGCTGAATGTAAAAATTTAATAAAATCTGTAACTATTGTGGGTATCTTGAATGGAAAGCGTACTTATGCAGTTACTGGTGTGAGAGAAAAATGAAAATAAAAAAATTTATATTGAAAAATCGTATTTACGTTTTATATAAAACATCATCCTACGTTGGGTAGGTATTGTTGCGATAAAAAAAGGAGATTTGGTTACGATCGCGATATTCATTGGTAAATAAACTGATAAAAGTGGGGATATAATATCGCAATATTATTGAAAATGTGTGAATATAGTTCTCTAGACCAAGTTGACTTTCTCGTTTTGTATGCGTTTTTTTTTCCAGCGAGTTATTTGGAATAAATTTGAAACAGTTTTGTTGAGAGAATTTGGTGTTAGTGTAGCTTGTTAAAAGTTTCACAAACACGACTCGTTGCACTAGGTATTATTATTTCTCGAGTAAAATGTAAACAAATATTTCACCCCCGACTCGAGTTTATTGCCTTGGCAGAAAAAAAATATCTTGATCGTTTACATAAGTTAATCGAGTTGAATATTTAGCAAAGATGAGGAAGACGAAAAATACGCCCACACAGGCTACAAATAATTTTCGAATCATGAACCAAAAAATTATTAATTAGGAATAAGTATAGGAAATTTTGAAAAATATGAGGAAATTTCAATAATTTTTTGAATGAAGTAAAATAATTTCAGCCTTATTTTCTTCTTTATTGAAATATTGAAAATATAAGCAATTTTTCTATAGGTCAACTGTTCAAAGTTTCTCATATCCTTTACCAGTTTGTCTAACAAAATCTTGAAATCAACAAGAATTTTGTAGGGCTTTTCCCCATCTCAGCTACATGAACATTACTTTTGAGAAAGAAGATTTGCCTTTTGAGGAAATTCACGAAATAATCTATTTTAGAGAAGTGGAGACTGGAGAGGCTAAACAATTTTTTTTGAGTGAGTAGAGCGATACAGCGTTTTTCTTCAAAGGTGAAGTCGAAGTTGGAGAATGGAGATGTTTGAACTTCCCTTTGGAAATCCTGTCACTTCCAAAAAATTAATTTTTTTCACAGATTTCAGTTTCAGGAAAAAATTATTTTTTTAAAAAAGAAAGAAGCAGTCAGACAGGCAGTTGTAGAATTAGTATTCGTGTTTTCAAAGTACAAAATTTTGAAGAACTTCTATTATCACAAAACAGAATTAGTTCATACCAATTTTTAAAATTAGTAAAATACCCCCCTTCCATATCAAACTTTTTTTGGTCAAACAAAACAGGAAAAGCTACATAAAATTTTAAAAATTCGTTCATTTACATCTACATATTTTCATTTTATTTTTAAAAATTAAAAAAAAAATTAAAAACTGTACATTGCTATTGAATACAGTAAGTAAGGTCATTCCATTTTAGTTTGCACGCAAAATGATGGGAGGAAGGGCGGCAATTTTTCTGATTTTTTTATGGTGAGAGACCTCGATGAGAGATCCGAATTTTTCTTTGAATTGTGTGAAATTGATGAAAATATTTGAATCAATTGAGGAGTTTCGTTTCAAAACGCAACAAAAAATTTGTTTCATATCAAAACGCAACATCTTTTTTTTGCCCCCTCCCCTCCAACCCTTCTTGAGGTACAAGTGCGAAATGACCCCAAAACATGTAGCTGCCTAGCTGGGGTCCTAAGCTTTCCAATAAGACCGCCTCGAGCCAAAACCCCCTACCCAATTTTGAATGACAGTTTTTTTGCGATTTCCCAAAAATCAGGTCTTCGAAGATGTTGCGTTTTGAAACGAAACTCCTCAATTTTACGCTACTCTGACCTTTGAAAAGAAAAATTGTATTTTCTTGTCATTTTTGGAATTTTTTAAATCGAGAGTACGAAAAAACATCAGTTATATTTTTTAAATATTTGTTCCTCAAAAATGAAAGTTTTCAGAAACATGCAGTGGACCAAATGAGAAAAATACCTGTTCATCAAGTTTTAATCTCATAGAAAGATCCCAAGAACAGGAAAAAGTTCACATACCACACCATCTTTACACACTGAATTCAAAATTTTCAAAAATGTTTCTCTCAGCCCTCAAGGAGGACGGCATGCACTGACACCCAATTGCGAAAAAATTGAAAAAATCGACATGGGTGTGAAAATCAAGGGTTTTTTGGTCACGAATTTCGAATTTGGGGTTATTTTTTCTTGCAATCCTCAAGGAGGGCAGTACCATGAGAAAAATTGAAAAAATGCGATATGGGTATGAAATTCCGGGGGTTTGAAGCCGAAAATTTCGAATTTAAGGATATTTTGTCTCACAATCCTTCAAGGGAGGAGCTATAATCAAATTTCAAAAAAATCGGAAAAAACTGATGTGTTTAGTTGGCATTTTTCAACAGCTAAATTGTTGAATAACTGAAAAAACGCACTTTTCCAGCAAAAAAACCAATAGGCATTGTTTTACCCAAACTTCAATGTACAATTTCATGCAATTGATTTTTTGGTCCAGAGTAGCCTAAGAAACTTTGACCTATTCGGCCCACTGTGCGTTTGGTGATCTTGAAAGTTGTACCTAGAAATCGTGAGAAAATCGTGATTGTTTAGTGCATAACTCAAACAGTTGTCAATAATTTTTTCTTTTATTTGAATCTGAGCCTCAATATTTTTATTCAAGAGATCGAAATGTCTTGGCGTTGCCCTCTCTTCCCCTCTGAACACACAGATGCTTATGTCAATGTATTAATCAATGTGTAAAGTTGTACTTTACAGAATTTTTTTCAGATTTCTTTATGAGGATGTCCCTGATAAAAAAAATGGGAAATGTAATTTTTCATTTTTTCCAGCTAATTTTCAGCATTAAAAAAAGTGGAAACAGTGGCTTTCGAAAAATCGTCAAAAAGCTAATCAAACGTCCTACACATTGGAAGCTTCGACTTTCTACCTATAAAATTTTTTGAGTTATCCGAGAGGTATCCAACTATCCATGCTCAAAATTTATTATGCCTATTCAACTATACCTCAAAACTTCAAGTGCTCATGGTTGCCCTCCAAAAAACATTTGAGAGCTGCGATTTGCGGCGTTCGTTATCTCTCATCGAGGGTACCTACATTTTTTTAAAAAATCAGAAAAATCCCCCATCCCTTAATCACTTTGCTTGATAGAAACTGGCATTGAATTTCTCAATAGTGAAATCGACGAGAGTAAAAATGATTAGATTTTCTGAGTAATAAAAAACCACAGCCCTCAATCAATTTCAATTTCAAAATATGTAGTTGAATGAAAAATCTAAATAAGACCAAGCACAGCGAAACCGACGGTTCTGAGAAATCAAGCTTTTCATAAGTTGAAAAAATACAATATTCAATTATTGCTAAAAATTTTTATATCTTTTTAGGTAAAATTTGGTGACCATAAAAATTTCTTGATTTTGAGATGAAAATCTCATAATTTTCCAAATTTTCCAGTAAATAATTGCTATGATAGATACTTAGATACTAAGTAGATAGTGATAAATGTATAGACACTTGAATTGATTTGAATCTAATTAAGGCCGGACCGAAGCTGGGATTTTTCAAAGAACAAAAAATTGAAAATTTTCCACTCAAGGAGACATTTTTCAGCTAGAAATGCAATTTTTTACAAAATTTTTCCAATTTAACTGAAAAAAGAGAATATATTAATACCCAAATCTAACTTGTGATTATTAAGGAACAAGCTACCAAATTTCTTCTCTACGAACCGTTCGGTCCGTCCCTAATCAAAATTTTACAATACTAATCAATTCGTGATTAATTTCCTTTTTTTTTCCTACCATGCTCACTTTCATCTGATTAATGAATATACAGTTGGTAAGTAAAGAAGTGGGAGCCAAAGGCCAAACTATTGCCTACTTACAATAACTTTAAGAAAAAATAATTTTTGATTATTTTTTTCTGTTTCAGATGTGCGAAGTGAGTATTATCAATACATATTAAAATATTTAGTAAAAATATTATACAAACAGGGTTTCTTTAATCGGTAAAAATTCTATATTTTGAATTTTTTTGATAAATTTTTCAATTTTCTCTTTTTTTTGCTTCTTAAATTATTATGGATAGTTTGATGTGAGGGTGAGTATGAATTTTATTCGAATCTTTTTTTTATTTTTAAACCCAATTAAGTAATCTAATAATAAAATGTTTCTTTTTTAAATGCAAATCTTTCTGAAATTATTTGGAACAGAACTGTAACGAAGTAAGTACATATAAGTCATATCTTAAGTGCCCAAAGAACTTTTGTAATTTTTAAAATACTTATAAACAGAATTACCTATTTTTATAAAAAAAAGTACGGTACCCAATAAAACTAGGATTTATCAATAATGGTCTCATCGCCATGAAAACCTGAAGAATTTTTAATTCATCATTTTATTTATTTATAGCTCACAGTAGGAAAGAAATTCGCCCGAGAATACACAAGATTAAGACCAGAAGACAGCTACAGAGAACGCAGAACGCCATATTACCGATCGAATGAAGATAAATTCGTGAGTTATTTTTAATTTTCCCACCAGAATCATTCAATTTTCGAATACTTATGCAAAAAATGATAATTTTCGTTATTTTATTTTTCGAATAGACGATGGATGACCTTGCTAAAGCAATATGGTGGAATAAATATAACTCATAATTATATACCTAATTTTAATTATTATCTCGATATCTAATTCAATAGTTTGCACCCGCTTTATTTATCAAAACCTTTTTTTCAACTTGACTGTATGTGTAAAATTTTTCAATAATACCGACTAGCAATATGTTTTTAGTTTTCGCCCACTCAATATATGTTTTATTCGTGTTAATAATAAAAACCATTGAGAATTTGTACATTTTTTTTCGGTATAGCTGTTTTTCGTAAAAAAATTTACAGTCTAAATATGGCGGAAATATTTGTCAAGTGATGAAATATCTGAAAAAATTATCAAGTTTCCGTTTACTTTGATTACACTATCATTTGATAAAATATAAAAATAACTTTAAAGTTGATAAAATGGAATGAATTTACATTGAAAATTTGTGGAATAAAATATAAAAATAACGCGATTTCAAAATTTAAGGAATGGAATCCACCAATTTTTTTCAGTGATCTTGAGGTAATATGGAAACAGGTAGAAATTTTAAATTTTTCTCAATCTCTCTAGCTAATGCTACAATTTTTTAGCGATGCTTACGAATGGAAATTTCATCGTAAATTTTCTTTATCCATAAAATGGATAAAATAATCCCAATCGTACCAGAAAGCAATAAAAATGAATTATTTTTCACTCACCAACGCCATCAAGATTTCTTCGAGCTCTAAATCCGTTTGCCTGGATTCCATCAGCTTTATAAAATCGATGAAATTTTCGCAGACATGGCAAGATTTAATGGATATCATTCAATTGATGCTCTGGAAGTTACAAAACACAATATTAAAAAAAATTTTAAAAACTGAAAATTCATAGGGAAAAAATTAAAAAACAAATAAAAATAATATTTAAAATTAAAAATATAAAATTGAAAGAACTTCGTAATTACATTGTAATTTACCGGTAATAACAAAGTAATAACCTAGTCCTATCGATATTCATACCGTTGCCTCCATTTAAAACGACTATCGACATTGAAAAAGCAACTATCGATACATTGTTTTTATTTGGGAAGGAAAGAGGAAAGGGAAGTCCGAAGACGAATAATTTTTGAGAAATAGCAATAGTTCGATAATAACATGTGTAATTATTCCTATAAAGAATGATGTTACACATTATTTTCTGGTTAAAAACGACTAGCAGTACGAAGTAGTTACGTACTCAACTCTACGCAGGTCTCTTCAATGGAATTTCCGTTGATACGAAAGTTGTAAATGGTGAAGAACTAATTTCTACTATCCAATTAATCAATTGGGTGGATTACCAGTCGACTGGAGGTCTCCAAAAAGTAATAAATATTGTTATTTGATTAAATTTAAGTTTTTTTTCCTTCTAACATATTTGAATATTGATCTAGATGTAATTTCTGCTGTGCGATGAAACACCAAGTTTTATTTTCCAAGTTCCAAATTGAGGAGGCAGAGAAACGTAGGACTTCCATGAAACCACTTCAACTTTTTATTCAAGGTTAGTTCGATATACTTTGATAAATTGGATCTTGATTTTTCAATAATTTGTGTCAGTGTCCATGTAAGAACAATTGACTAAAATTCTGTGACTGACAGCTGTTGAATGACTAATTAGTTCGATTAAATTTCAACTTTTACTCAAATCTGAATATTTCGTTGAAGGAAAATGCCACTGATAAGCGAGTCATTGTTAAGCACTGATATGATTATTGACATTGTTCGAATCATACTTCATTCATTGCTCTCAATTATTCATTCATGAAAATTGAGTATTTTTGTTTTCATAGCTCTGAATTGAAAATTTTTTGTGATAAGAATATAAAATTATTCATCCATTTAATCAAAATTCTTAGTTTTGAAATAACGTAAATTTCAAACAGCAATATGCAAACATATTGCAGTATTCAAAATGATTTTTTTTAAATAGGCCTTAACTTATCGGCCCAATATTCATAGATGTGATTTTTTTCAGAAATATTAGGCGGTAGATGTTGATAGTATTATCAAAAATACGCCTAAAAGGGCGCTCATGTTCCAAAAATGTCTTATATCCGATCACGAAATTATTTAACAATCAGGTATGTTGAGTTCATCATGCATGCTGTAGACCATTGCGATTTGTCATCGAAATAATGAAATGGTGGTAGTTTGATAATATCTCAAAACTTCAAGCTTTTTCACTCATTATTCAGTAAGCTTAGGCATTCCTTATCATTTGAAAAAAATGGCTTGTAACCGAATGTTTTTAAATAATATAAATAATTGCTCGTTTCCATCTGTTCTATTATATTATTTAAATTTGGCACAAAACGTCATCATTAGAAGCGTAACCAATAACGCAACCGGCCGAAACGACTTCCAGTCACGCTGTTTTGATATAACTTCCGTCCATTTAGCAGTGACCTCATTTTTGAGAAAAAAAATTCGTGATGTTCCTTTAGAATTTTAGTCGATATTTTTCCTTTTTTCAAGGACACGAGTGCTTGAAATATGATTAATCGTTGACTAGCATGATGCTGTATAATTCTAGTTTTTTTTTTTTTTTTTTTTTTTTTTTTAAGAAATGATCAATCATTGTGTCTTGTAAAAAGAGATGAAAAAAATAGAGAAAATTCTGGAATGGGAAAATGTTTTCAATAAACAAAAATCTGTGAAAAAAGCTTCAAGATTGACAAAAGTTTTGAAAAATTTCGCATCGAAAAATGATTGATTCGATATGAATTTTTAGAAAGGTTGGAAAAAAATTGAAAAATAGATATTTACCTATGATTGTAAAGAAAATTAAGGGTAAAAAAAACGATGAGAAAATTTTTTGAATTGAATGAAATTTTCAAAAAATTTTGGACCGGAAAAATTGTTGAATTGAAAAAAATTGAGAAAAAATGAAAACAAATTGAAAAAATTTACATGTAGAAACATTATAGGGCAAAATAATTTAGAAAAATATTTTGAGGTAAAAAATCTGGAAAAAAAGAGAAAATATAATTGTGAAGTAAGTTTGAAACTAAAAAAATGAATGAATTTTTTTAGAAATGAACAAAATTTTCAAAAAATTATTGAATTGAAAAAAAATTTTTTAAAAAATTGAGAAAATATAATTGTAAAATAAATTTGAAACTAAAAAAAATTGAGGAAAATTTGTTAGAAATGAACGAAATTTTCAGAAAATTTTAAGTCAAAAAAATTGTTGAATTGAAAGAAATTTTGAAAAAAATGGAAAAAATTGAGAAAATTGAAATGTGGAAACATTCTAAGGGCGAACCAATTCAAAAAACATTTTTACGCAAAAAAGTAGTAAAAAATTGAGGAAAATTTGTTAGAAATGAACGAAATTTTCAGAAAATTTCAAGTCAAAAAAATTGTTGAATTGAAAGAAATTTTGAAAAAAATGGAAAAAATTGAGAAAATTGAAATGTAGAAACATTTTAAGGGCGAACCAATTCAAAAAACATTTTTACGCAAAAAAGTAGAAAAAAATTGAGAAAATTCAATTGTAAAATAAATTTGAAACTAAAAAAATCGAGGAAAATTTTTTAGAACTAAGCGAAATTTTCAGAAAATTTAAGACTGAAAAAATTGTTGAATTACACAAGTCGATAAAAAAAGCTTTCACTCTTGTGTTTTAGTTCTAATAAGTACCTAAATTCTGATTCTAGGCATTAAAATATACATATACTCATTCGTGGCTTTCGAAGTTAGCTTGGGAACTGGGAAGGGGAGGAAGAATCGAAAAATGAGGGTTTTCTAAAACATTTTTTTGGCCTAATCTTACAGAAAATTTTACGGCGAGAATCGAATGGAGCAAATTTTTTGTGCCTTGTCCACCATGCACGACCATTACAACAAATGTATTAGAGAATGAAATTTCCTATCCATAGAAGGGATCAGATTTTTTTGAGAGGGATAATTTTCATTTTATTTTTTAGTAAAGTTGAATATTAGTAGAGGAAATTGAGAAAAAAATGATAATAAAAATTGATTTCTTCTCAAGCCCATGTTAATTGTTCTGGAAAAACTCATTTCTAGAACACCCCCCCCCCCCACCAAAGTTTGGCCAATCAAATTATTTTTTTCCTTCATCAATTACATGAAAGCAACCAACATTTGGCAATCGGAATCCACAAAAATCGTGTCAACTTGTGTAATGTACTAAAAATTTTTTTAAAAAAAATTGTAAAAAATTGAGAAAATTGAAATGTAAAAAACATTGTACCTAAGGGTAAAAAAATTTGAAAAAAAAATTTGAAAAAATTGGAAACAAATTGAAAAGTTTGAATGTGAAAACATTTAAATTTGAGTTAAGGGCAGAAAAATTTGGAAAATTTTTTGAAGAATTGAACAAACTTTTCAAAAAGTTTCAGATTCGAAAAAAATATTGAATTGAAAGTTTTCAAAAAAAATTAAGTTCAAAACAAATTGAAAAAATATACTAAAAATGTCGTAAGAGTAAAAACACCTTAAAAATTTTCAAAAAAAAAATTCTGACTTGAGGCTGATCACTGACACAACCTATAATCAATCATGTGACTTTTGATCATTGAATTCCATTCAAAAAAAAAACGACAAAATTAATCTTCTACTCTCCCAAAAACTCTCACTGTTTGAATTTAATTTCTAATTTCATTTCGTAGTTCTGCTGTTTAGTTTTCAGTTTTAATTTTTCATCCCTGAGTATGGCTTCGTAAGCATGTGCATGATTTGAAAATTTAACATTTGCTTGTATGCTGCATTAGATAATTGCATGATTTGAATTCAATTTCAAATATGTTATGAATTCTCGATCTGTATCAGACAGAATTTATTTCTGCTCATATCCGATTACATGCGAAATCAAAATTTCCCCAAATATCCATTCTATTCTACCTAGCTTCTTCATTATCCTAATTGCAAATTTCCAATCTCGTAATAAGTCATTGGTTATTGCATAAACCGTTCATCACTAATCATCCTAGCACGATAATTAACAGCGATTTATTCTAAACTGGCTTTCAAAAGCCTCATTAATATGAAACGGTGCAATAAAACCAGCCGTCGCGTTGGATGTTGATAAACGGAATTATTATTATGCCGATATTCAGAATACGATAGGACGGTACCGTATTCGAATCCAATAATAATGTTTATAATAAGTCGAAAAAATGCATCTCGTATATGCGCAACGAATCGACAAAATGTTACATACCGGTACCGGAATCGGTACTTATTACTTTTCGTGGAAAAAACACGTATTTTCCAATGACCTGGAAACGGATTTTAATGATATTTCAATACATCAAAAGTGGAAAAACGATACGATGTGTTACATGTAGAATATATAATTTTCTTCTTCGGTCGAATGAAAATATCTAAGATGAGCTGATTTCGGTTCACCATTGTTTAACTCTGAGAGTAAAAATGATAGAAACCGCCGTCTAATTAAGAGAAGCAGTCACAATCACGTTTTCGCGATGAAATGAATATAATGCGTTTTAATTGCGAATCAACGCCGAATTTTTTTTCGTTTTCTGAGAATAGTGCAGTCTTAATCTGAGTTAAGGCAAGTGATGTAAAATGTTGACAAAAATAAATGCCAGCGATTACGCCGGTGACGCGAAATGTTACGGTTACGGTCTCATTCGTCTTATTAATTCGAAGCGTACGGCTCAAATTACCAAACTGAATTACTATTTGAAAAAAATGAAACTCATTTGAAAGAAAATCCGCGATAATGAACTAAATTGCTGTTTCCTTTTTTGGCGGGCGTAACCTTTATAAAGCGATCAATTTTCTTCCTTCATTACTCATCGTAAACCCAATCGAGGTGAGAAAAGAGGAAAGTGATGGAATTTCTCACGGTTTTCCTTTTGCTGATATCTGTCTCATTTTATTCGGTTCTTTCAGAAAAAAATTGGCATAAAAGGTCTCACAAGAGTACAAAAATGTGAGTCTGGATATAGAAATCACCCTTAGACGTCAAAAATTGGGTTTTGAGTTGAGGTCCCTTCCTGATTCTACTTCTCCTGAATGGCCCATGATCAGTGTCAATTCAAAAACCAATTTTTGGCACCCGAAGATGATTTTTATATTCAGTAAAAAAAAAAGTAATAACGTGTCCTAATTTATAAAATTTGGTAAAATTTATTGTAGGTAGGTACCTATAACAATAGAATTTACTACAATAGATTAATGCTCTCTTGATCTGAATCAGTCAAAATTGATTGATGAAATCGACAGAATCATGTTGCTATAGAAATCAGGGAAAAAATTACTGATTCAATCAATGAATTTTTATTTTTGAATCCGTAACAAGAAATTTCACCGATTCAGTCAGTGGCCAAACACTGATTCAACCAGTAAATTAAAATTTTCACTGATTTATTTCAGTAGTTGAGCAAAAATGAAATCACGGATTCAAAAATGAAAATTTAACAATTGAATCTGTAATTTTTCACTGATTGACAGTCAAATTTCACTGATTAATTGTAGAATCAGGGAAATTTCACTGCCAATCAGTGGCATGATTCCGTCTCTTTCAATCAGCCAATCTTCGGATTTTGACTGATTCGACTTTTAGGGAGTAAATTTTACTATTTTAGAACATTTTTGTTGAATTGGGACACGTTTTTATATTTTTCAATAAAATTTATCAATTTTTTGTTTTTTCTCCCATTTTTTTGAGTGTTTCTTCACCATATAAGACTTTCGGCGATTTTTTTGAAAAATCAATATCTAATTCAGGTTGCAATGAATGCAATATAGAAATTTATGAGAAATTTAACTTTTGAAGTACGTAGGTATATATGAAGAAATTTTTATCAAAAAAAACCTTTTATTACAGTTACAGAAAAAGTGACGATGATTGTGAAACATATTTTCAAACCCACAAAATAACTGTGAATTTGCAGTTTTTTGGATTAAAATGAAAAATAATAATGAAAATTTGGCCGATTTAAAAAATGTTCGTTCGAAAGGACCTGATCTTGTTATGCCCACATCATCCCTGTCACCAGTTCAACCTCATATTTTTTAAGGGTAGAAAATATGGTCAGATTCAAGTTTTTCAACCTCGGACACATCAGTATGATGACTTTGATATATATCACTCAAAAATTACGCAGTTTCATTTTTAACCTCATCCCTGCTCCTCCTTATCCTTCATCTCATCTTTCCTCTCCCTCTATGATGTAAAATTAATTTCAAATCCGTGTTCAGGAAAGAGGGTAAGAGCACAAAGATTGCACATTACTCACATTTGGAAAATTTTGCTAGAGAAAAATATTATGCTTTCACAATGCTATAAAACTCTTTTTTTTCGAAATTCTTTTTTCTGCAATGGCTGAAAAAAGAAATTCAAAAAATTTAAAAAAAATTATACTGAACACTGTAAAAACCCAATTTTTCCTCCTCCAGTGAAATTTTCCCAGTGTAAGATACAACCTTTGTGCTCTTACTTTTCCAAAACTAAAAAAAAAAAAATATTCTAGACGAAAAGTTTCAAAATTACTTCTCAAAAATTTCAGAATATTGAATTATGTACTTACAGATAAACATTATGATATAAAATTGTAATCTTTTGAAAAATTTGTAATTTTTTGAGGAAGAAGGGGGAGGAGACGGAAAAGTAGAAGAGCAAGAAAAGCATTAAAAATTCCAAACCTCAAAATACATAATCTACTTAATATTTCAATCCAATCGACTATCTATTAAACAAGCCAAGCCAATCTTTAAATCCCTGAATTCATTTGGGGACATTTTATTCTGGCCAAAACAATGAAAAAAAAAATAGAAATCTAGTTTTCTTTTTCTTCAATACTTCAAGGATATCGCGTATTTTCAATTTCTATTATTTCATTTCTTGGTTAAAAATTTTTGCAATCTCTCCTTTCTCCTCCTCCCCGCCGAGAATAAAAAATATTTTTGATTTTAATCCATATAGTTCTAAAGTAAGTTCTATTTCTACCCATTTTATTCTGTCATAAAATACCATTTTTTTCCTTTGAATTTGAGCTAATCTTTTTAGAGGATTTTGCACGAAGCTATAAAAAACCTCATGCCATCAAATTTTTTCTGATTTTTTTCAATGATAAGTAAATTGGTAAATTTATGTAATATTTGAAAGTGGCTAATCAGCAAATAGGAATGTAATACGAACCTAGCATTTAAAAAAAAAAAAAAGATTGATAAAAGTGTTGAAATTAAAATGCATTTTCATAATTTTGTAATTGCAAACGTTTATGATTTTGAAATAATTATGAAATTTTACTTGTAAATTGCAAAACATTGAATTTTCAACGAAGCTATCGTGAAAAAAAAATTCCGAATTCTCAGGCTTTTCCCTCAAAATTAAAAAAATCCAAATACATAAGAACCAGCTCATTATTTTTGTTAAATCCCAACGTATCAACCTAATACACAAACGAAGACCAATTTCAAAATGAAATAGCTTCATTAAGCCTTCAACTCGGAAACGCCGAGATAATGATACAAAATAACACGAATAATACAGTATCGGTTGCAGTTCTCATGCGAAGAATCTTCTTCACCGGCGTACTGTAGATATATGAATTCTCACGCAACGAGGAACAATAAATTAACGGATTGTAGTGTTTTTTTCCTACAATTTTAGCGATAATGTACACTACAGTTGTCATCGATAAAGAAATAAAATGCCCTATAAAAATAAGAAGACAGCAAGACACCCATGAGCGTGAAGTATTGGCGTTATTTATTATAACTGTAAAAACCATTATAGTGGCCGTTTTCGAACAAGATACTCCTATTTTCACTGCAGTCGAGTAAATTGATCATTGGGTATTTCGACGTAGTAAGTACAATGAAGACCAATACCTATCAGATACCTATTTCGATATTGGCCAAAAAAATTATCTTGTTTTGTATTCGACCAAAGATGTCTATAAAAATCATCATCTTTGACCTTGGAAATAGTAAATTGATGATTTAGAAATGAAATAAATTTGGATTACTTCATTTGAAAATATAAGCATGTGGGCTATAGATTATGGGATATAAAACATTTATCGTTGCATCGACCTTCTGAATTATCTAGAAGTAACATCAAACTGAATCTTGTCTGCGTAAAATTTTTCAATTTTTGTGAAGATTTTTCGACCATTTGAATATTGAAATTGTAAAAAATCGAAAGTAGATACATAATTCATCTAGGTACCTTCTACCTATTAGAAAACTTCATACAGGCCATACTTCAAAATTCTCAAAATTCATAGGCGTTTTTTTTTCAAATTTTATGAACAATTTAATGATGATAATTTATCAAAAAAGTACTGTTGGCCAATTTACGCACATTTTCTCTTCTATGATGTTTCGTGGCCTAGGTATCTAGTCAACAGGGCAATAAAAGAACAAAAACAAGCGTATTATGATAGTGTGGTGATTTATGAACAGCTTAAACACACGGTCAAAATAATTTTTCAAATGTATCTACTAACTCCGATTGATTTCTTTTCAAAATACTAGTAAAATCGGAATTATTTGATTTCACCGTTTCATGTGTTGATTTTTCAAAATAATTCACTCAAATGGTGCATATTGAATAGAAAAAAGATCACAAAATTTTGGACCTCCTCTCCCAAGTTTAAAGTTATGGCTATTCAGCTGCACTATTTTCGAAAATTTTCCATTTCAAAGGCAGTGAAGGAAATTCGCTGTTCTTTGGCACGAAGTTATATTTTTTGTAGAAGTGTATTTGAGATAATTTCTTCAACCGTCATAAAAATCACCGTTTTCACCATAAAATATATCAGTAAAAAATAAATTTTAAAATATTAAGCAAAACTATTACATAAAATGTGTTTATCGGAGTATTTTGACCTACTGAACATAAATACAGGATTGGTTTTTCAACTTGGTCATTTCTTTTTTCATAAAACGCTCAAAATTTGTAAACGGTGCCGGCAGATACAGTTGAAACTTATCGATAGAATTTGGTTCTTGAGCAGTCTGAAAACTACGTGGTAAAAAATAAAAATTTTAACCTCCTACCTCATTTCTGGCCCCTGTTATGGGGCATGACGTTACTTTTTTCAGCTTGCCCATTAAAAATTTCTATCTATGCGATTTTTTGGAGCAAATGTTTTCAAATTTTCTTGAGGTGTACACTAAACCGAGGGGTTTTAGTGGGTGGTTTGAAAAAAAATTTTGATGATTTTTTCCAGCCAAAAATCGCATTTGAAAACTTCAAATCAAGCTTTCTACGTAATGTTTCGAGAGGCAATTTTGAAAAAAATATATTTTATGTACTTAGTCCTTGTTCTTATGTAAAACGTGATATTTTTTCAGGTGGTAGAACACCTTAAAAGATGCGAAAACCTATTTATTACAGCGATTTCTACTCATGAAAATGGGCATTTTTGGACAGAAAAAATTTCTTGTAATTATATCCCAAAATACGTATTTATACACGACTTGTACGATGTTCACTTCATTTCATCTCTTTTTTGTGATTTTTCGTTCAACAGATTTATGTTCAGCAGCTCGAACTATGTATTTCAATAAACTCCATTTTTATGATCAAAGCACTCAAGTTGAGCATAAATCTGTTGAAAATGTTTTTTTTTATGACAATTTTGTATGCAAAGAGAGTGAGAGTGAGCTATTAAATTTTGAGCCTAGTGGGCGATTGAAAAGGAAAACGTGAAAAAAGCAGGGGTAGTAAACTTGGAATTTCTCCAAAGTTTACATAGGTTCTAGGAACAAAAGAGCTCACCTAGGGGGAAAGGGGGAAGGCTCCTTCCAAATGTTAAAACAAAACCCATAAAATAAAAATTGGTTTCGTACATAAAAATTAGAAAAATTGGAGAAAAAATGAACTCCAACGAAAATTTAATCCAGAGGTTCTTCATCGTTATTTATTATGATCAATTTTCTTTCAAACAGACTTCTAAAGAGATTCATGAAAAGAAACAAATCAATTTTTCGCTTTTTATAAAAAAAATTCGCAAAAACTGTAACTTTTGAAATGAAAGAGGCAAATTCATGTAAAGATAAAAGTCCTTTTCTTTTGCCTATCGAGATATTTTTCGGGGTTCGATGGGCATACCTTCAGGCTATTTCATTTAATTAGCAAACATGTAGGAATATATTTTACGAAAAGAAATTAGTAGATTCTTATGAGAGCATTTTTTTCTGGAAAAAAATATTTACTTCAAATCAGGATATTTGATTTTTCCATTTGTAGAAAATGTAACTTTGATTTTTATTTGAAGTTTTCAAGCAATTATTTGTATAAACTTTATTCCTTGATTTTATTTATATGACGAAGGAAAGGAAAAGGTGAAAAACAAGAGGAAGGGTGACAGGGATGAACTCAAAGTAATCTTTAGCGATCCCCATTATTTTTTATTTTTCGAAGTTGGTGCCTGGCCCAGAAGTCGATCCCATAGCATAGAATTCGCCGACATTCCCGAATTCGAATTTGTATTTCGATTCATGAGTCGATTCCACGATAGAGAACTTGCTGAAATTCCCGAATTCGTATTAATATTTCGGTTCACAAGTCGATCCCAAGGTAGAGAATTCGCCGACGTTCCTGAATTCGTATTTCTGTTCTGATTGACGAGTCGATCCCACAAAGTGAAATTTGCGTTCCTGTCCGGTTTCACGAACAGTTCTATAAAAGGCCATAAATATTCTCCATCCATATCCCAAACAGTTTTCAGCGTCGTTGTATTCTCCCTGCAAAACGGTCTACACCACGGGGTCACTTCGAAAATACATTTTATGTTGATGTTGAATATATAGCAAGGAAATCCGCCGATAATCATATCGGTTTCCGAAGCAATAGTAAAATTCACATCGCTCAATCCCGTATGGTCCGTATTATCTCGATTATTAAAAGCTTCCAGTTGATTTCGACACCAAAATAAATCACGTTGTTTTAATTTTCCATGGATATGTCTGAAAAAAAAAAATTAAAATAATGAAAATGTAATAATGACATTCAATTTTATATAAAATTGATGAGAAAGTTACTTGAATGAGCTATTCCGATCCGTGGAAAGAATTATAGGACGGGTCACTCCTACAGAGTATTTAACCATACGACGATGAAAATCAACATCTTCCAATCCCCATCCCCAAAAATTGTTACCAAATCCATTCATACGACTAAAGACATTACTTTAACGACAACGAATGAATAAAAATCCACGTCTTTATCGAAATAAATGAGATAATTTGTGAATTTTTCCATTTCCATTACTTTGACATCAGTAAAATTCCACCAATATAATCAGGATGAGTATATAGAGGAACAGGATGGTACGCAGTTGGTATCCCATGATAAGCACCATCATCCCCTGGATAAGCGTAAGATACTTCGTTGGCTAAGGGTAATGTATCAATGTCGTGCAATGCGATGTAATCACACTCTGGAAATTTTTTTCTCATGAGAAGAAATCCAGCGTTAAACGATGATCCTTTATTGAAGCGATATCCATCTGGAAGCTACTCAAAAAATTATTGATTTCACTTAGATTAAAAAGGCTCGAAATAGATGAAAATTCCAGCGATCCAAGTTTTGAAAGTGGCCTCGAAAAGAATCAGAAATAGAAATTTTGGACATAATGGAATGAGGTGATGGACGAGTGATCGTTTCGAAGAGGAATTAAAACTGATTCATTATTTTAACCCGATCATAAATCTAAAACTTGGTGGGATTTTTCAATATAAATGGATGGTAATAGGTACCTACGTGATTAACAACAATGATGCGATATGAAATCGACTGACGATTTAAAAATTTACTCAAGTGAGGCACAAATTCAAGTAATTCTTCAAACCTATCTCGATATGGCACAAGTACACAAAGAACATGGTTTTCTGATATTGTTTGATTTTTCAATTGAGGTATTGGTACATCTAAAAATGAAATTGAAATACAAGCGATAAATATATGTCGAAGATAATTTTCAATATAGATAGTTCACTTTTTGAAGGGAAAACCTTCCAGAAAAAAATTGAGTCTCATGCCTCATTTCCACTCCACTCTTTTACTCTGATCACTCCCACTCCTACTCTCACTCCTACTCCTATACTTTCTTCAAAATTGAAACAAAACCACCAATTGGTTTTTTTTTCATTAAATGAAAAAAAGAGAAAACTAATCACATTTTGTCTAAAAAGGAAGAAAAAAAATGTAAAAACTAAAAGGAGCCGTGATTAATCAAGCAACTGGTTTCATTATTTTTAATTTTTCGCATTTCAAAAATCTCAAAATATGTAAAATAGAAAAAAATATGGGAGTGTGGAGTATTGAAATTTTAGACACTCCCATTCCCACTCTCACTCCTTTACAGAACACTCCATTATGAGAGTGCTCCCATGTGCTTCCATGGAGTTCACTCTCATTCCTGCCACTCTTTCGAAAATTTGGACTCCTTTGCACTCTACACTCCCACTCCACTCTTGTAACACTGCTAGAAATCAATTTTTTCTGTGAGGTTTCCCACTCGATGCAAACTACCCCAATAATTTTTTAAAATCTATAACATAAGCACAGAAAACTTACCTTCTCCAGTGGAAGAAAAATATACGATACAACCACCTAATGAAATCAAACACCATAACAATGGGAACAACCCTTTACTTTGACGAATTTTTCTAGATACCGAAGTTAAATAATTCATGACCACGTTATGAAATTACCACGAACAATGAAAAATTTATAAACACTCCGAAATTTATAGAATTTACAAAATTTATACTAATAGTGAAGTATTACATTTAACTGAATCGGGTGATTTTTGAAAATTCACACATGTAAAAAAAAACTGATAAATTGCGTATATTTCAAAGCGTGTACGTCATCCTACTTCACGACTCCAAATTACAAAATGATAAATTTTTATCTCACCTCAAAGTAGGATATATTTAGTTCAACCAGTTTGTTGGGTTCATTACATTTTTTTTATCTTCTGTTACAATTTTTGTACATTGTCGCCTATGGGATAAGAAAATATAGGAAAAATATGACATACTCAAGGTATCGACTTTTGTTCAATTCGTTTTTTGAAATTTTCCTTTGAAGGGTACTCAACTTTAATGAGCTTTGATTCATTCCTGAAAGGAATAATCGGAATACGTGGTGATTTTCGTGAAAATATTTTGGCCATTTGAGCAGCAAAAGTAGTGAAAAAAATTACTCAATTTACCCATCAGGAACAGAGGGGTTCCTGCAAAATGTCCGAATTCTTAGTCTATAATTATGTATTTCACTCCGCAAAATTTTTAATTAATTATTCCACGGTTTCCCTCTTATTTGTATAAATTTTCAATTCTTCACTATTCTTCTCGATACCGATACTTAGCACGAGAAAAAATAAGACTGGAATAAACTAGAAAACAACATGATGTGTAAAAAATTATTGTTTTGTACTAAAACCGTGGTTTTTTCAAACAATAGACCTATAAAAAAGTAATTATCAACGCTGATTTTTTTCTCTCTTTTCCACTTAATTTCAATCTTCCACACAACAAAATTTTCAATCCAGATAAAAAATTGATTTTCGCCATCCAACATGCAGTTAGACTTTATAATAGTCAAGGACTCACAAACATCCTAAAAATGAATTGTATTAGCGATATAGGAACGTTGGTGAATTGGTTGTAGCTCTATCGTAAGATGACACAACAATTTTATCGTCTACGTCCATCATCAGTACGTTCGTTTATACGCAATCAGTTCTACTATTCGCCTTGAATTATAGCAATCATATGCCTTTAGTAATGCATAAATTTAAAAATCTCAAGTTAAAATAGTTGACAATATTTCCACGGTTTTGCGTTTTTTTGCCTCTCGTTTCGATTGGACGTAGAGCGTAACCGTTTTCGTTTTGACGCTGGATGGTTTGAATCAGAGAAGTAGACGCAGCTGCGTTTCAGACGTGTCCGTGTTGGTTATTCGCCGAGTGTCGACTGGTCGTGGCATAACGTACGTGTCGGATGCGTGGTTTCGTGCGTTAAAATGTGGATATTTTTCGCGAAACTTTGGCACGTGAAAAGTGCACCGAGGAGACGATTAGCAATTTAAAATGACTGCTGAGTCGGATTACGTACTGGAGACTTTGTTACGCCGCAAATGCAGTATACGAATGAAGTACGGTGGCTCAGATTATCCATTTAAAAATATCTATAACTTGGATTTGGAGTGGTAAAGGATTCTGTACATACGCGTTGCATGGGTTCGAATATAAAAATAAATGAGTAGATAGTATTTAAATTGCATGTCAATTACCTCCGGATACCTACGTATACTTTGCACCATTATCGCATGAAATATGAATTCACTAACCTATAATTTATCCAGTCTGTAAGTAAAATATGTCGATAATCTTGGGTTATTTCTATAATCGGTCAGCATCTTCGTATAATAAACAAATCGCCATCGATTGAACTTCCAAGTGCACTTTTATTCGATTCCGGTTCCAAATCAGGATTCCAATCTGAAAATTTACCAAAATTCATTATTAATATTTAATTGAAAAAAAAAAGTTGAAATCATAACAAAAAAGGGTAAAACTAGTCCGTTCATTCGTTTCTGACCATCGAATATTTTCGGTAACACTTTTTGATGTTTTATATGCAAAAAAGATGTTTGAATTTCTCATAACAAAGCTAAAGTTGAGGTATTTCCACGGGTATCAATCAAACGTAATATTGGCAAAATAATCATTAATTTTTTTTTACACTTGTTGATCAATTCACATTACGTACCTATTTATCCGTCTTCAATGCCAACTAAAAATACCCTTGTATCTTTCAATGGGTTGAAAAACAAGGAAGAAGTGGCTCGAATATCGATAACAAAAGTAGCACATTTGTCGGTCACTTTTTCCAAACAGCTGAACATTCAAGTTCATCGTTATTGTTGTCAGTTCCATTACCTAACAAAACAATTAAAATATTAGTAGACCATCTCAAACGTTTAACTGTCCGGTACAGATACCATCGGCGATCCAAGATTATCGAAAAGTTACACCGGAGATCACCATTCCGGACGATACGATTTAAATCCATTAGATGACTATTATAGTGTCGAAAGTAACATCGTTTTATTATATGTCAATTTAGATGGCGGTATTGCGATCTACGATGGACTCGTTGGAACATAATAAGCGTATCGACGGTTATGGTGTTTTGTTTGCTTACCGTGTTTGTAGGACAGTATGTGCTCCATTATCAAACTACCAAAGTAGCGTCTCCGCAGTATTTCGAAATCACCAAGAATATGCAGGTGAGTGAAATATCTCAGGTGTAAGCGATTCGCTCAATAGACTAGCTCATGGTTTTGATGGAGAGAGTTTTTCACGAAAAAAGTTGCAGCATAGAAACTTCTTGTTTCGGGAAAAATCGTTGGAAATACTTCATTAGAATCACTGCACTGGAAGATAAAATTAACAAAAATTGCATCATTTTCACGATTATGGTGAATTAAAACATTGAAAATAATCCTCGTAATCATTCAAAGGAGCAGGAATATTCGCACATTTGCACACTTACACATGCACACAAACTCACTTTGAAATTGTTTGCCCAAGAGCCAATCAAATCACAGCATTTTTTTTATCAATCATTAATCTGATTGGTTAATTTAAAAACGTTAATTTTTTTAAAAAAAAAAATCAATTCGCGAAATTTTTTTTAATTCAAAGGTATCACTTTGAGAATGAGATGCGCTTTTTTCAGTTTTTCAATTTTTATGAAAAGAATTGTCAATAATTTCATAACAATAGGTAATGTTTAATGGTTCATGAATATTAAACGTTTAGTTTGATGTGATTTATCTACAAAACAATAGAAGATTTTCTCGCGATACGATCATAACAGATATCCTGAGACGCTGGGACCCATCCAGACGTATTATTACGTTTTATGACGATTGAAGTTGATAAAATTACTCAGATAGGAAGTAATATGAGATAATATTTTATTATTCGTTCTTTTTTTCCACCTCAATTGAGTGAGATAATACCTTAGCTTGAGCTATTCAGGTAAACGAACAGAAACACTGTTATGATAGCTGTAAACTGTGTTAATTCATTGGCCGCATGTTCTGCACTCATACATATCATAGACCTGTGACGTTATAAGTATGTAATAATACATAAACACGCTAATTACTCTGTTGAACGACATTACAGACTTGGATCGAGAACGATGTGCCACTGGAAATAGTAAACATAACGGCCGACATAATAAATATATTAGAAAACCAAAGAGATGACAACGAACAAAAATTAACGCACGGATTTACACTTCGGCATGACTTCGAGAGTAGTTCTACCGGGTAAATTTCTCATGTTGAACTTTTGCTCAAGGTTAACTTTAGATATATGTATGAAAAGATTAGGCTGGAGAATATCTTCGTTATATTCTTCATAATGCATAGGTATGCGCATACCAAACGTATGTAATTATCATAATGAAAACATACGAGTAGGGCTATTACGTATTTTTAAATTATATATCTAGAAATTAGTTCGTTTTCTGGAATAGTTTTGTCTTAGCGTATGGGATTAGAAGCCAGAAAAACGTAAAATAATTTTCGTTAATTGTTATAGGTACGATTCGAAATCTACATTTCACGGTCGTACTTCGTAGAGATGATATTTTACGCATGATTTTTAATTCGATTAACCAGCTGGCGAATTCACAAAGATGTAATTTTTTATGGCAACGGATATTAAAGAACCTATTTTTTTCATTTCAGAAATTTTTCCAGATATGTACCGGAAAAAGGTGGACTACCGTTAAGAAGTATTATTGTAACTACATGGCGGTCCGGATCTACGTTCCTTGGTGATGTGCTGAATTCTATTCCGGCCAATTATTATCATTACGAACCTCTTTTAGATTATGAAATTATTCAAATTAGAGGACCACCTCTGGCCGAAAAGGCGCTCAAAAGGTTGAAAGACTTATTAACCTGTAACTATGCTTCTATAGGTAAGTTCTGAATATGAAATTTTTGCAAAATAATACAGAAATATTTTTTCATATTTTATCTAATTATTTTTTTCAGATGAATATCTGGAATATGGACAAGAACATACGTGGTTATTTACACACAACACTAGATTATGGAATTGGTGTCAATTGAAGCCCCACGTATGTTGGTTACCTAAATTTTTAACTCCATTTTGTAAATTATTTCCATTCCAATCTATGAAAGTAGTAAGATTAAGACTGAGTTTATTTGAAGAAATTCTACAAGACCCCGCGTAAGTTCGATACTAAAAAATCAATCATAAAAAGCAGAGAAATTGAAAATAATTAAATTTCTATTTTTGTTTAGGTTAAATGTAAAAATACTTTATTTAGTAAGAGATCCCAGAGGCACTTTACAGTCTCGTAAACATAGAGAATGGTGTCCTGGTAATCAAGACTGTTACGATCCGGTGCGACTGTGTTCCGATCTAATCTCAGATTATAGCGCTGCAATTAGATTTCAAAGAAAATTTCCAGACCGGTTCAAGTACGTGAAATTTATATCAACTAGAAGTAAGAAACACAATTAGATGCTAATGGATAAAATTGCCACTCTTGCAGAATGTTCCGTTACGAAGATTTATCACTGAGACCGTACGAAAAGGTGGAAAATATCTTGAATTTTTTCGGATTTGAAATGCATTCCAGTATAACTCAATTTTTAGACACCCATACCAAAGTCAACTACGGAGGTGTATCAAGCACGTATCGTGATTCGAAGTCGGCACCGTTTCATTGGCGGAATGATTTGACCTTCGACGAAGTCGAAAGTATTCAACATGCCTGTAAATCAGCTATGAAATTATGGGGGTATGCGTTGACGGTGAATGAAACTCATCAGAAATCTTTTAATCCAGTCATTAGTAAATTTGATTTGAGTTGAAAACCCTGGCAATGAAATATTTGTACTAAATCGTGTTTGCTTGTTGCTTGGTATAATTAGGATAAGTATTACCGTTCAAATTTTTACGCAAATTGGATGGTAATGAATTTTAATTTTGATTGTGATATTCGATTTTATTTTTATGTATTTATTTTTGAGCATTGAATTTTATTTATTTTAGTAATTTATTGTTGTTTCCTGTCCTTTTTTTTCCCATTATTTTAATAAAATATGATCGTTTTTGAAAAACATTGAATTCATATATTGATTTATCGAATAAAAATTAATATTTAAAAAGATTGAAGAAAAGTCGATCTGTGATAAATAACAGCTATTTTTTATTCAATTTCATTCAGAGGCAACATAACTTTTGACAAACAAGCATTATCTTCGTAATAATCCTTAATAATATTCATAAATAAAGCTTGATCCTTTTGCGGTGCTAACCCCAAACACATGGCCAACTTGGTGACACCGGATTTTTCTTCCACGACTTTATCGTCATCTGGTTGCATCTAAAAATTTAGATCAGTATTATCATTTCTTGGATATTTACCAACAATGATGAGTACTGGATTACAAATTTAAATTTTCACTTACCTTGTCAATAACGTGTTTGTAAATTTCTCCTTCCGAATTCAGATAATAAATAGAAAACCCATCGTACCAACTGTAAAATTAATACTTGGATATCATTCAAGATGAAAATGAGAGCGATGAGAGGACAATAAATTACTTACGTAGGTGCTTCAACGATAGTCTGAGCTGCTTTAGTTCCCGAGCGACCGAACATTGATCCCAGAGCCTGCGAATACAGGTTCGACGTAATTAAACTTCATTTATACACATAATAAAATTCACAAAAACAGTACTTATACCCGTAAAATGCCTATTCCTTGAATTCGCCATCTACATTTGATAGTTCCATCTTCAGGATGCTTGGTAATTTTTAATACGACAAATTTGACGTGTGCAAATCTAAAATGACCCGCAGTTTTCAATAAAGCGATTTGGGAAACATAGGATCCTATACCTCTGTAAAAAGTACGAATGAATTAAGATCTACACAAAATCATGCAATACATGGAACCGGGAAATGTATACTTACACATGGCGTGTTCCTCTAATATTATTTTCTAAAATAACATCACGGCTAAAAATACGGTAATCCATCGCTTTCACGAATAATTTAGGCAACTGAAAATCATTTAGAATTAGTTCAATACGTTCAAAATGGTATTGCGCAATACGATATATAACTTACATCTTCACTCAATGTAACAAATACTTCTTCCAAACGCTCGTTCGATGGTCGGCCACAATTGGTGGGCTCTTCAATGTCTTGACTTGGTGTAGTTTGGGCTAGAAGTAATGTGTTTTTAAACGATTCTCTGCTGACAAGAGGACAAGTTCGCAACAAGCCGTTTTCCCGCCGATACCACATTATAATATCCTGCGAAGTCAAGTTGTTCGACGGGAATGGAATTATTGTATTTCGGTGTATCAATGACTGATTGTTTGATAAGCTGTCTTTATAATTTGAAATGTTGTTAATGGTGGCGATTTGGAAACTGTAGTTGTTCTGTAAAAAAATGTGTTTGAGTAGAAAAAGAACAACACTATTGTAACGATAGTAAATAAAAGTTGAGCTTACTTGTTTGGAACATTCATTTTGGGGGATTTTTGAAGAACTTGCACTGTTCAAGTCCAAATGAATAGTAGGGGAAGCTTTCAAATAATTGGAACAGCATAGCCGGCTGGGTACTGTTCTAAAACACGATGCCATATCGACGGTATATCTAGTTGATGATTACAGTAAAGTGAGCATTATATACGACACCACAAACGGTAAACTTCCAACTTCCCGAGATAAAATCAAGAAACAAAAGCTTGAAGAGCTTTAAAAAGAGCAACTTTCAAGGAACTTTCGATTAGAATGAGGAAAGGATCTGTGAAACTCCAAACTCATTAAGAAACTGGATCGCGAAAAAATTAGGGGTCATGCGATTTTTTTTTAGCTTGATAGGTTGTTCCAAGTTTTTCTCGAGAAAAGATAGGCGTGAGGTGGTACTCGTCACGCACGTGCACGGATGGTTTTTTTTAAATTAATTATTTTTTTTTTTAAATTTCTCATTTCATTTCATCAGGTCATTTTTGTCATTATTTTTCTATTTTTCAAAAATTTCCCTGAAAAATCTTGAAAGAAAAAAATAATGAATGAATGATTGAAATTATTGAATGAATGAATGAATGAATCAGTGTTATCTAAATCTAAAAATCTAATATCTATCAAGTTATGAAATTATGAAAAAGTATTCTTTAACCACTGTAAAAGCTAAAAGCTGAAAAGAAATAAATCTTCATCTTTTACATACAAAATTCAAACTTTGCAATCGAGTAGATGATATGATGATAATTATTTTAATTTTTAAATTTTAATACATATTAATTTTATAATTTTCCAATTCAAGATTAATTGCGCAATGAATTATTATTTTTTTAGCGCACCGCAGACTATGAAATTACGTATTTTTTGAAGTGTCCGTTCAAAAAACAACCAAAGTGCATCTTGAAGTTTTGACTTAAAATTTCAAGCAATGGTTAAAAGGATAAAAGCCAGAAATTCTGACTTTGAATAGTAACCTTATTGCGAGAAAAATATCGCACCAAAAAATTGATAGGTATTCAAGGTTCCTTTATGAAATCTTCAAACATAATAGAATGAATTATGAATTATTGGTGTTACATAATTATCCTCCTTGCAGATTTTGTTCATAATAACTCCGGAATGAAAATTTCAAAATGGACTGCAGTTGTTTTTTGAATGGACCATGGACGCTTCATGGGTAATTGGGTACCTACTTCGTTATTGAAAATTAAAAATTGTTTTGGTACAAAACAGTATAAGAGGCTGATAACGATATACCAGTATTTGATTTTAATCGCAGCAGCAAATTTTACTTCAAAGTGAAAATGAAGCATCACATGAGAGGCAATTCACGATCAGGAAAAAAAATTTCTCAGTACCATAGATCGCCAACCCGTGCTAACAGACCCAAGAATTCAGAAATTTGTAAAAAAAAAACAAAAAAAAACTTGGCAGTTTGGACCATAGTTGCTAAGTCTTTTTATATCCATAATAGAAGAACATTCTATCAATTTTTGATATCTTTCACTAATGAAGTAATGAAATCTGAAAATTCGGAACGTATTGTTTTCTCAAAATCAAAACGACCAGAAAAGCGGTTTAGGAATGAAGTGACCCCCTTTTTTGCCAGAAACTGTATTGTTAGCTTTAAAAAAAAAATAGAATTCATACCCAAATCCATTTTTTCTCAAAGAATAAAACCACATAAAACACATAATTCAACAATGATGACGGCAGCGCTCTCTCAGTACAAAAAGAGTGTACAATAACTCAGTGTTTGTTCTCTCTAGTTCTTGCCATTTGTTTTAGACTGCTCTGTGAATACGTTTCTTTTCGGAAACAGCATCATTCTCATTCAAAAAGAACCACTCAGGAAATATGCGATTCATGACGTATCCAGATAATATCAGATAAGGTTTCAAAAAAGAAATAAAATTTGTAGGTATAAGTAATAGGATAGGTAATTACTAATTAGGTATTAAATATATGTATTTAAAAAATTTAATCAATAGCTAAGTAGGTAGCTACCTATAAATTTTTCAATTCGAACAGAGAAGAGCCTACCACACAACAACAAAACTCTCAATTTTTAAAGTTAAAAATGATCGATTAAATCACCGGAATGATTTACGTATTCAATTACCTACTTCATATACAAGATTTCACGAGAGTAAAATTTTAAAAATATATGTACGTGTAGGTAGCTACTAGCTAGGTGGGTACCTTCCTACCTTCTACTCGTTCATAGGCCTATGCGTTTTTTGACAAAAACTCTTCATGTAGATAAAACAGAAGGGTCTTTGAGAAAAAATTTATGTGGTGATTAAAATTTTTTGTGACCCTTTTAATTTTCTTAGAAAATTTATGAACAGTTTTAATCATTTTATGAAAATAAACTAATTTATACAAATTTTTATCAGAACTATATAGAATAGAAACTGGAATACAAAAAATTATTTTTACAGGTATCTATTTTTTGAAACCTTCACTCACAGACGAAACAACAGGTCCTTCCCCCTCATCATATTTTTTCGAAAAGTCTGCAAATTTCGTTGCAAATTGGCACATTTTGTCAACAAATCAGAACATTTGGTTATACTTAGATTGGCAAATTTTTAGAAATGTGTTGATTTATAGGTACAACGTACAACAAAATTTGCAGACCTTTTATTTTAAAAAATTTCTCAAAAAATTGAAAAATTTTGTAGCAAACTGGCCAAAAAAACACAAAAGCATAAAAAAGCACAAATTTTTAGGTATTTAACGTAGAAACACTAGAAAAAGACCAAATTTTTGCTCCGGAATTTCTTCAAGTAACTTAAAAAAATCAATTTATTATATTTTTTAAAGTAAACATAAACCCATTATTTTTAAATTTTAGCTCTCGCTTTTCTTGGGCTCATGAAACTTGAAGAATTATATGAAATAAGGATAAAGATTTCACTTTTTTTTTCGCTGGACAACTAAAATATTGATTTAAAAAAATGAAAAAAATTCAGCTTTCGAAAGTCTATTCCTGTGAAAATTTTAACCTTGTCTTGCTCAGGCTCGATAATTTTCTACGAATTTACAATCAAGATAATATGATGGTAAGAACCCTCTTCCCTTCCGTCACACAAATCAAACTGAATGTTTGACGTCGAAAAAAATTTGTCCTCCCATTCATCATGGTAGGTTCTTGAACGTGAGCCTGTTTTACAGATTTCCGTAGGTTGGTGAGCGATTTTTTTTTCGAAGTCCACATTTCGACGGTTTTTTCAACTTCAAAATTTTTCTTGATATTGTCGAAATTTTTTTCAACTTCAAAATTTTTCTCGATGTGGTCAACATTTTTTTTCTACTTCAAATTTTTTTTGACGAGGTCTAAATTTTTTATGAAATTTTTTCTCGTCTTCAAAATTTTTCTTGACGAGGTCTAAATTTTTTACGAAATTTTTTTTCAACTTCAATTTTTTGGACGTGTTCTAAATACTTTTCCAAACTTTAAATTTTTGTCAAGGTTACAATTTTTTAACAAAATGTTTTCAACGTCACTGCAAATTTGTAAAACAAGCCCAGGACCAGGAGTCAGGTCAATTTTTCAAGTCAACAATTTTTCCAGACAATTTAAAAAATATTAACCTTGACAAAAAATTTGAAGTTTGGAAAAGTATTTAGAACACGTCAAAAAAATTGAAGTTGATAAGAAATTTCGTAAAAAAAATTAGACCTCGTTAAGAAAAATTTTGAAGTTTAAAACAAATTTCGTAAAAAATTTAGACCTCGTCAAGAAAAATTTTGAAGTTGAAAAAAATGAAAAATTTTGAAGTTGAAAAAAATTTCGTAAAAAAATAGACCTCCAGAAAAATTTTAAAGTTGAAAAAAAACACGTCGGAATGTGGACTTGGAAAAAAAAATCGCTCACCAACCTACGGAGATCCGTAAAACAGGCTCACGTGGTACACGTTGGTTGTCGTTCTCAAAAGAAATTTTCAAAACTTTTTGATAGGATACCTAAGTATTTTTGAAGGAAACCTAATCACAAAAATTATGATTTATTTTTGAAAGTTGAAAAAATAGCTCGGAAAAAATTGGAAAATCGTGTTTTTTTGATTTTAGAACAATTTATCAGAAAAATTTCTCGTTTTTTATTAATATTAGTCGTAGACTTCGTCATTTTTATCCTACCCCCCTCCCCTCAGAGATTTTTGCTCAAATTAAGTATATCTTTTTCTTTAACGTTTGAAATTGCAGTATAGACACCATAAGTTCACATTCCAATCACCATATTTCATCATCAGACACCCAATATTCTACGAATTATTTTAAATCTCAATACGTTTTGTAATTAATGACCGGGTGGGAAAATCAAAACACCAGCTTGAAATACATTATCAGCACAAATTATGGGAATATCAATTAGAAAAAAGATAGAGTTACCGATTTACAAAGTGTGTTCACCGATATGACAATATCGATGCAATGCAACGCCATCACAAGTTTAAGATTTCCTAGTGACTGGGAAAATGTGCGATCGAATCTCGAACTCTATACCCTCTTCCCACCAATCCAAAGTAGCAAGAAGATAAATTGATTGTGTAGGAATACGATACCCACATACCTGCACATTTAACCACCAACCATCCTCTGAGAAGCTCATAGAACAAAAATATTACATATCCATTAAATAACTTATAAATGTATCCTTTAATAATGCACGGTATGTAAGTATAACTTAATTATAAAATATGCACTCGTATTACCGGTTCGTTATGTTTTTCAGCAATAAATTCGTACTAAACGCTAATGATGATTCGATTTGACAAAAGGCAGCCCCCAAAAAGGAAGAAAAAGGTTTTACACGGCGCAAGGCCGCGCAACGAGTAACGAAATAAATAATACTCATTTAAAACGGTTCGGTTAAAATCATCGCAGAGAGGAATTTTCGAAAATGAACTCGCATGTATTCCATTAATCGACGTAGTAGGAATAGAAGAAAATTGGTTAAAGTTGCCGGTTATATAATCAATTATTTCCGTACAAGTTAGCCTAATAGGTTAAGGGCTCGGAATTGCGTAAACCGCTAGCCCGCCGAAGTATACAGCTACACAGAAATGGAAAATAAGAAAATGGCGTGTCAGGTCACGGTAAGTAATTCGGGCAAAGTTCCATAATAAGCTCTTAAGAGACTCGCCATCGCTCTTAGCCTTTACTAACAGTTTCAACCGTTGACAAATGAAGAGGGATTACTTAACATCGCTTCATTGACCACACAAACCCTTTTCGGCTTGTTTCTCATCCAAGTAATTTTCTTCGTTCAGCATTCGGCTTTCGAATGAGAATTTTTTTTCATCGTGGCTGGTTTTTCTCTCTGTGGCTTTTTGTTACTGTTTGGCAATGCCGAGGTTTCGTTGCATATTTAAATATTCGACTTATAGAGGCAGGTACGACTGTTTCACAAAGTAAATTAAAGCCTATGCTATTAACGCATTCGAACAAAATTTACTTATACCGATCTTATTTAATGAACATGGAAACGTGCAAAACTTCCTAATGGAACAAAATACTGAATATCGCGAGCATTAAGTTAGAAGCAAATCTAATTAAGTTCAGACTTAATTGGCTGATCGATGGTTAATTAACAACTCCCTCTCTATTTAAAAAGGTATTTTCTCACCGGAGACGAAACGACATTATACGTAGGCTTAACTAGCTATACATACAATGTACATTTACAAAATGTAGCCTATTCAGTTTCGTTATGTTAATTTGATAATAAAGTAAAAGTGTACGAATAAACTTACCAAAATGTTTTTCATGTCGATTTTTTTCATAGATCCTGAAAAAAATGGAAAAAAATAATTAATTTTAAACAATTATAAAAAATAGGTAGGTACCTAATAAATATTTTTTTTAAAATAAAAATAGAAAGGTAAATATTATAAATTTTACTTGGCATAGGTATCATTTTTGAGCCAAACGAAACAGGCTTCTTTTTATCGATTAAGATGTAAAACAATACGAACCTATCATTATTGTAGCTTCAGTTTCAATGAGAGGACTGCTTGAATTTACGTAGTTAATTTTATTACATGGTACGCGGTTTACTTAATGTTGATTAGAGAGAAGGCACAAACTTACAAAGTTCGTTCATTTATACAGGAATAGTTTACAAAAGCAGCTTTTAGTAATAAGATATACCGAAGTTATTCAGAGAAGGCTTATTCTACTTGTACATTTGAAAATTAGCGCGAATAAATTATCAATTTCGAACGTAGCAGCTGCGTACCTGGATAAAAATGTACGGTAATTATCTTTCTTCAATGACTGTGAAGTTATGGTAGGTAATCCGAAAATGAGTTTTTCTGCGGTACGACATTTTTTTTCAAATGAAGGTCGAATGTAAGCACCTGAGATAGGAAAAATTGAAATCGAAAATCAATCTTTCCTCAGGAGTTGACGCTCCTTTCTCTCCAAAAAAATAAGTTTCATCCCTAATTATTTACAAATCATTAGAAAAATTTCGAATATTTTCGATTTTTAAGCTTTCAAAAAAAAATTCGTTGCACATGATGGAGTTTTGTGTACAGATCTAAAATCATTGAATAGAGATTTTGCCTATTCAAAAATTTTAAGGGGCAAAAATTTACAAAAAATTCAAGTTTTAATGAAATTGGGAACGCTGCATCTCCCCTCTCCACCCTTTCTGGATATTTTGAATAGGCCGTTGGAGTTGTTCCTCGATGACCTAAATGTAGGCAACCCTTCGTTCAGACCAGCGTAGCACAAGAAGAATCAATTCCTCTTCAATAAAAAAATGTTTCGGTACCAAAAGTGATCGAATTCGATTTACTTTTTTTTATGCGTCTAATGCGAAGAGAAATGGGAATCAGGAATCAGTTAAAAGTGATATCTAGACCTTGAAAGAACTTTATTTCGTTGAATCAACCCTTTTCTTATCTTAAGACGCATTCAAAATTGAAAAATAAGTAAACTTCCAAGTGAAAAAATAGGTTTTTGGATTGAGGTTCCCAGGTTCCCACCTGATTCTACCCATTTTGAAAGACCCGAAATTAGTGTTAACTCAAAAACCAATTTTGGATACCTAAATTGGTCTCTATGATTCAGGTCCAGGCTCACAAAATTAAAATGTTGATATTTTTAAGAAATCTTGAAATTTAAAAAAAATATTTTGACAAATTGAACAAAAAAAAAATTCGTAAGTTTTATTCCAGAGCGAAAGTTTTTAAATTATGAAACCAAATTATGAGTCTCTGATCTAAAAATCGCCCTTAGGTATGAAAAATTGGTTTTTGGGTCAAAATTTTCTCCTGATTCTATCTTTTCTGAGAGGCTCAAAATCAATTTTACTAAGAAAAATAATTTTTGACGCTTAAGGATGGTTTCCATAATCAAGGCTCACGTATGTTTTACTTACCTATTGGTTACTTATTTTTTTCCTCTAAATATCCGCAAAATGTTGGTATTTTTGAATTTTTGTTGAAACTTTAGGTATTTCATCCTCTTCACTCCCAATTTTTAAAATTTAATTCTGAGAAATTTCATCAGGAAGAATTAAAATAAAATTCAGCATTTCTCGAATTTTTTGAAACATTCAGGGGAATGACGATCGGGAGCCCTTTTAAAAATTTTGTTAAAAAGTTTAGAATTTTGACAGAAAATTGAGAATTAGAACAAAAAGAAAAAAAGAGAAGTTTTGACATAAAGTTGAACATTTTATGATAAAAAGGGAATTCTCAATTTGGTTTTCCCAACTCACCTACATACCTTCCGCATGGATGACGAAAATAAGGAAAATTGGTATAGAGTCATAAAAAGAATGTTTAAAAATCATAAAATATCCGTTCAAAATGTTTTATTTTGAATTTTTAAAAATAACCATTCGCAAAAAAGGGCATTCCCGGATAAGCATAGTGAATCGGCCCCCGGGCCCTTCAGAAACGCAACTTCGGTGGTAGGTAGGTACCATCAAGGTACTTTCATTCCCCAAGTTTCAGACCTGTATCGTGAGTGGGTCTTGAGTAATCGACTCAAAACTCAAAAACGTCTCAAATTTTTTTCTCCGGATCTACTCAACCGATTTTTTTGAAACTTGGACCAAATTGTAGGTATATACAAAGGCTTTCTATGAAAAAATCGACAGCTCTCCCCCACCATTTCTACTCCCTCAAAACTTTGAGTAAAAACTTGAGTGCCCTCCTTACCTATGAAGTCGATGAGGTACAATTTTCAAAAAATTGTTTTTAGATGTATATTTGGCCTAAGAATAACATATATTTTTTTCAGAATTTTATCTCACCGGCGCCACGGTCAAAAATGGCCAAAAGTAACTTAAACTTGAGGCCAAAATAAGGCAATTTTGAGAACAGTATAGATAATCGTCGTACAGAAATTCATATTTCTCACTCAGATTACTTGGGGAACTGAAAAATGACGAATACTAAATTAAAAATTCATTGAGACTCATTTCAGCTGCAGTAGCGCACCCCCTCCCCCCTACACCCCATTTTTGGGGGTTGATGATGGATAGGCAATATTGGTGTCGTTTTCATATAAATCGCACCTCCTGATCACGAATATGAAGTCAAAAGTTCGATTAAAGCCTCCAGTAACTCGTTTCGGGGTGTGAGCCTGAAAATTACAGGTGTACAATGTACATATAACTCAGGAAAATTAGCTACGAAAAATCGATTTAAAAATAAAAATATATTAATCGGAATTTTATTTCAAAAAACGCTTCTATATGACATACGGAGTCAATATTTGAGTCGCATCACCCCCGGACCCCTCAGCTTGGGGGGGGGTGAACCCTTTATGGGGGAAAATTGTTTTGCGCCGATTTTGTTCAAATTCTTGTGGAGAGTTATGTAGGTGTAGAAGTAGGCACGCCCCAAAAAAATTGAATAATCACTTTCTAAAATTGGAAATTTCTGGCTAAAATGACAGCAAATTGGCGTTTTCAATATTATAATGGCTCTTGGATGTTACTTTTGAAATATTTGAACTTTTCTGTATACATTTCAAGAAAATCCGACTAGCATATTACTTTTGTTCGAATTCTTTAAAATTAAAATTCAAGGGCAGTTCCATAATTGAAAACCTCAATTTTCTGTCCTTTTAGCCAAAAATGTCCAACTCAAGAAAGCGATTATTCAGCCCTCTGAGATCGAGTGGGGCTGAAATTTTTTTGGTGCCTATCTCCTCCACGAAAATTTGAGCAAAATCGGCGCAAAACAATTTTCCCCCATAAAGGGTTCACCCCCCCAAGCTGAGGGGTCCGGGGGTGATGCGACTCAAATATTGACTCCGTATGTCATATAGAAGCGTTTTTTGAAATAAAATTCCGATTAATATATTTTTATTTTTAAATCGATTTTTCGTAGCTAATTTTCCTGAGTTATATGTACATTGTACACCTGTAATTTTCAGGCTCACACCCCGAAACGAGTTACTGGAGGCTTTAATCGAACTTTTGACTTCATATTCGTGATCAGGAGGTGCGATTTATATGAAAACGACACCAATATTGCCTATCCATCATCAACCCCCAAAAATGGGGTGTATTGGGAAGGTTTTGCGCTACTGCAGCTGAAATGAGTCTCAATGAATTTTTAATTTAGTATTCGTCATTTTTCAGTTCCCCAAGTAATCTGAGTGAGAAATATGAATTTCTGTACGACGATTATCTATACTGTTCTCAAAATTGCCTTATTTTGGCCTCAAGTTTAAGTTACTTTTGGCCATTTTTGACCGTGGCGCCGGTGAGATAAAATTCTGAAAAAAATATATGTTATTCTTAGGCCAAATATACATCTAAAAACAATTTTTTGAAAATTGTACCTCATCGACTTCATAGGTAAGGAGGGCACTCAAGTTTTTACTCAAAGTTTTGAGGGAGTAGAAATGGTGGGGGAGAGCTGTCGATTTTTTCATAGAAAGCCTTTGTATATACCTACAATTTGGTCCAAGTTTCAAAAAAATCGGTTGAGTAGATCCGGAGAAAAAAATTTGAGACGTTTTTGAGTTTTGAGTCGATTACTCAAGACCCACTCACGATACAGGTCTGAAACTTGGGGAATGAAAGTACCTTGATGGTACCTACCTACCACCGAAGTGGCGTTTCTGAAGGGCCCGGGGGCCGATTCACTATGCTTATCCGGGAATGCCCTTTTGCCTCTAGAAACATTGTAAATTTCACAACCAAAGTTTAAATTTTTAAAAATGTTCCAGTCGGGCATCTTATTTTGTAAAATGTATTTAGAGTCGTATTGCTGCGGTCTTTCCTGAATCATCAATATGTATTGATGTCAAAAAATTTGTAGATAAGTAGGTACTAGGTACCTGAAAAAAATGTAGTCGCCATTCAAAATTTTTATGACCGAAAAATCCTGTCCTCTCTCTCCTCAAAATAATTTCCAACAGAAGGTTTTAAAATATAAGTACGCGATGAAAAAAAAATATATATTTTTCACTTTGATGCCAGCATTATATTTATTATGTATGTAGATATTTTTGTTTCTTTTTTCTCATCCACAAATCAGTGAAAATGATTATTATTAAATGTCATTGAAGAACAGTCAGAATTGCAGTACAGAAATAAATCTGGGGAAAAATGCTGGAAAATCGCTGAAAATTTACTGAAAAGTTAGTTAAATATTTGAAATTTATTAAAAAATTCAGTGCCATTCATAAAAAAAACGGAGTAATTTTTGGAAAATAATCAGTAAAATTTTGGAAAAAGCAGTGATCGAAAAAATCAACAAAATTCTTAAAGGAAAAAGCAGCGAAATTTTTGAAAAGAAATCAGTGAAATTCTCAAAAAAAATCAGTGAAATTTTGGAAGAAATCGGTGCAATTTTTGAGAAAAAATTGTGAAATCTTTAGGAAAACATTTAATTAGTGAAATTCTTAGGAAAAAATCAGTGAAATTTAGGAAAAAATTGGTGAAATTTTTAGGAAAAATTGGTGAAATTTTTAGGAAAAATTGGTGAAATTTTTAGGAAAAATTGGGGGAATTTTTAGGAAAAAATTAGTGAAATTCTCGGGATAAAATCAATGAAATTCTTGGATAAAATCAGTGATATTTTTGAAAAAATCAGCGAAGTTTTAGAAAAATTAATGATACTCAATTTGAAAATCAAAGTATTTTACGGGTGCCACAATTTTGACTTTTTTCTGTGATATTTTGAATAATCAAAAATTCGGAAAAATCTAAATCAAGCTTGAAACCTCAATGCTTATTTGTGGTGAGAAGAGGGAGAGGAGGAAATGGAAACATCTTCGTATTCTCGATGTCTTAATTATTATGAACCAAAATAATAACGCATTGACAATGAGATATTCATATTTTATGATCATGCTAAAACCCCGATGAAAGTTTCGAAGTAGGTGCTAGGTACCTTAATTTATTAACTTTAAATGACAAAACATTAAAAATATCACGATGGAAGAAAACTCCACACCTTTTCCAAACCAATGTTTTATTCATATTCCGCGATAGATTCAAGTAATGGAAAATTCATCTTTTAAGAACTTGCCAAACGCAAGTTAAATTACAAACACTTCGTAATTAAAAAACACCCAAAAGATTGATTAAAAATTTTCTTCTATCAACGATGAATCTACAATCTTCATTATTTTCACCCCAAAACGTGTCTTTTTTTTCTAAAATTACCCTTTTAATTTGTCCACGTAAACTGAAAAGAGTAAAAATCCGAGCATGAATAAAACATCATTAAAAATTTTTCAAAAAAGCAATCGAATAATTAGCATATTTGCCAACACCAGCCCTTCCCAACCGCCAAACTTCACCTCAGCTCGTCACCATAAAACTATTGATTAAAAATTTACCCAATTGAAAAATCCGCCACGCTAGAACGAGTATCTCATCTTGGCCGTAAATTTTTCGCCCATCGAGACGTGAACAGCAATTTTCACCAATGTGAATTCAAAACAGCAAAAAATTGCCAAATTGCCAAAGAAATGGCGCTGGCGAACCGACGACCAAGTTGCATTACAAAACGAATTGGTTCAACACGGACGAGTCGTTTCGACGATATAGTTTTTATATACGCTGCGAGTTTGAAAAGCGTAGAAAAACTTATCATAACGAAAACGCTCGACTGATGTATTATGTATTAGCTATTTGTATTAGATGAACGAGAAAACCAGTGTTTTTGTCCGACAAATAAAATTGCCTTGTGCTGAGGGAAGAAAGCTGACAATTTCCACTCGAATGAACTTTTACCCGTTAAAACTTAATATTGTATCATAGAGTGCTCAAAACTGCCTTTATGCGCCAAATTGGCTCCTTCTTTGTTGTCTTCCGGCACAATCAACGCGCACGCCTTCATACGACACGTCTTACAATATCGCCAAAAAGTAATGATACACGATGAATATCGTTTCTCCATCAACGCCTCGTTTATTACTTTATGGAATATCATAAATACAAAGCGGCCATTGTAAATTTTAAAAATACCGCCTAATCGAAGCAAAATTTATACCCGAAATGAAATTTCTCGACGATTTTACGACGCGACGTACGAATAAAATGAAAAATTATGGCTAATCATTTATCATCTTAAAGGCTTTTCTCCCAAATTCGCCGCTCGGATTATGTACTTTTTTTCATTTTTTTTGATTTATTTGATAAATGCTTTCGAAAAATATTTCCAAAATAGAATTTTACCATCGTCGTGTTTTGAGAAATAGGCCAAGGAATTTCGTGTTTGAAAAAATTATTTTCTTATTCAATTTTTCGATTCGAAATTAGGCTGGAAAAAGCTTTTTAAGACGATCGAAAGCTTAATTTAAAAAACTGAAAAAATTATCGAGGGCAGTTTTTTTTAATACAAAATTCAATGGAAACTCTGTCATATTGACATAATTCGTTCTATTTTTCGTTTAATTTAATAAAAAAAATTCGATAAAATAATCAGGTATTTGCCTCTTTTAAAAAAGATCTCTAAAAATACTCCTTTGGAAAAATAAAAATAATCCCGAAAAAAAATTCCGAATGGAAAATATTCGTCGAAATAATTTAGTTTGCAATACGAGGACATATCGTTTTGAAAAATATTTCATTTCGGTACCCAGCTTTTTTCTATCTCGAACAGCGGAATCGAGTTTATAATGCAGAATCCCTCAATGGTAATTTTTTTTCAAGTACGCGAGAAAATTAGCTCGAAATAAGGCCGTGGAAAGTTTTTAATGTGTTGTCGCAGCTAACCGTGGAATATTAGATTTTAAGTGAAACATAAGGGCGGTAAGGCTTAAGGGAAATACTTGGCTTATTATAAATGCTGATTATACATTCATAAAATGTTTCGTAAAGGCTAACAACCCTCATAAAACAGGTGACGGTGAGTGGTGATAATATAATGTTGACTTAAACTTGATGTTCTTCCATTTAGGGTGAATGTTGCGGAGGCAACCAACCAAAGTGTGAACTTTTACACTTTCTGCCTCTTTGTAAAACCGAAACCCCCATTTCGTTTGCAATTCCGCAGATTTTCGTTTTATTTATACAGTTCAAGTGTTTTTTGTACATTTGTAATTTCTTCTTCAAAAGCTCCGCCTTAGAAATTTATTATCCAATACAGTGAGCATCCCTTTGTATAATGAATACGTGAAATTAATGTGTTTGTCGACAACTTTATGGCAGTCATTTTGAAACTAGGTAATAAGATTAGCGAAGGGTTATCGTTTAGAATAACTAATGTTTCAGTATATTATCACACTTCCACGCCTATGCTCGTATGTGCCTCTATTGGAGCTTTTTATCACATATGCGTGCCTGCTGCGTATGGCTTTTTCCTAAAATTAAAATATTCAAATTTACCAAAATAATTAATGAAGTAATTTGAAACGTTGACCTGGTAGGCCTTAATTTTGCTTTTAAAGTGTCACCGAGCTGCTAACTGACGGCTTTTTCTCCTCTCCAAACCTGTTACAACCAATTATAATATTATAATTTTTCATCCGAGTATGGCTTATTTAGTGTATTCGGCTTTCCTCCGGAATACGATTCAGATTTCAGAAAGATTTCGTAATATTTTAAATAAAATTTTCATCTCGGTACGATATCCGTTGGGAAACCACTGGGGAGATGACGAAACTAGAAAATCGAATGTGCTTTGAAGGGATTTGATTGAATAAGCGTGGAAAGAAATATCAAATGTGAGTTTTTCGACGAATAAGGAATATGTTTTCAATTTTTGGATGTTTGATTCGTGTAGAGCTGGAAAAAGAATCGATTTTAAAATATCGCCTTTTAAAATTTTATTGGAAACGTTGAACGAATAATTCATACGAATTGATTGAAAATGAATCGTTAAAAAACGATTTGATCCTAATTTTGGTAAATTATTTATTTACTTGCAAACGATTCAATTGAATTTATTCAGAATACGAATTAGTTGTAATCGATATATTTCGGGAACGATTTGATCAAATTAGTGAATCGTTTCCGAAAAATATGATCGACCTCTCTTCCATTTCGCTGACATAGGTACTCTCTTAATTCGAGTCAAAATCTACCGATGAAATGGACAGAATTGAGAATTGAGTCGCAGTAAAAACAGTGAAAAAATTGGTGATTCAATTAGTGAATTTTAATTTCTGAATCATTAATTTTTTCCTCAACTATACTGATTCAAATTACTGATAGATACTTACAATTGGCAAATTAAAATTTTTACTGATTCATTTCAATAGTCAACTCAGAAAGATTTAAAAATGAAAATTCACTAATTCAATCAGTGGAATTTCACTGTCAATCAGTGATTCAATTTTGTCTATTTCAATCAGTCAAGCTTCAGTTTTTGACTGATTCAAATTAAAAGAGTGGACGGATTTAGAGGACCCGGGAAGGCTTAGCTCTGCTAAAAGTGAAATTTGCTTTCCATTTTTTTTTCATGCTTATGTCCATTGAATATTTGTTTTCATTAGCGTTGGAAAATAATCTCATTTTACTGAACATTTTTTTTTCAAAAAAAATTATAGACCTTATTGATATTAAAAAAAAATGAAAAACACATTTTTTAAAAAAATTCAGGGCTCCAATTCATTTTTTTATTAAAAAATCTTTTCTTGTTGAAATTTTAGGCAATTTTTCAACTTTGATTTTCCGCTAATTCAAAATCAAAATATAAAGTTTTGTGGGTGCGCTTGGGCTTTATCGTTCATCATGTTTCATTTTGTTTGTGCCTTTATTTTGCTGTTTCGTTCTTAATAAAAACATTTGAAGCGACCGAGCCACGTTCTCTGATAATTTTATTAAGAATAATCATTCAAACCAAGAAGAATTTTAGATATTAAAGAATTCCAAACTAAATTTTTGAAAATAGAGATTTTTATGCATTTTTATACCCATTAAAATATTCATCTGATGAATCATTTGTTGAATCATTTGTTTCTTTTACTGAAAAATTAGGATGGGAGGAGAAGGAGATGATAAAAAAATTTTCCAGACCTCGAAACAGTTTTAATGAAAATTTGACAGTTCCTCATATCTACCTCCTCTTCATTTACTCGAAAAATTTTAAAATTTTTCACAACTCTCTCATTCGAATTAATGAAAAGTCACTGATGAACAGTCGGAATTGCAGCACAGGAAAAATCAGCGAAATTCACGCATTTTCAAAGATTTTCACTGATTTTTCAGCTAAATTCATAAGTTTAATTGACTTTTTAGTGAATTTTCACTGATTTTCCAGCGATTTTTCTCACCAATTTGTTTTCAGTGAAAATTTTTCCCTGATTTTTTTCTGTGCTGCAAATTATGACTGTTTCTCAAAATTTTTCGGTAATTTTCAATGAGTTATAAATGAGAGAGAAGATGGAAAAATTGAAAAATAATAATCTTATTTCACATAGGTATTTTAATCCATAAATCAGAAAGAAGTCAGAAACGATTTATTGGGGAAGAGTATTAGAAATTTCAATTCAAACTCAGTTGAAAAATTTTCACCTGATTTAGAAATTTCACACGTTCAATTCCCTTTCCCCCTTCCCCCTTCCAAACTCTCAATATTAATTGGATTGATATTTACTTCCAATCGTCAAGAACACTTAAAAATATTTTAAAACTCCAAATGAGGACAGATCATACATCAAAATCAAGCAACATTTCAGCGGAAAAAATTAGGTTTGAATCGGAAATTTTATCAAAGTAGGTAATGGCCTTTTTTGAGAAAATTTTTGTATTAAATCAAAAAAATAGTAAAAATAACATCTAACGTTGGGAAATTGGAAAAATTCTACCTCAATTTTATACTTCTAGGATTTCCCTCTTCTAATGATGTCAATTTTTTATTCGTTCCTGGAAAAACGTTAATAAAATGAACTTGTAGGATCATTACAAAGGTTGTTCAAAAACACCTCGTAATCATTTTTTCACTCTGAGACAACCCTACTCTCCAGGGGGGGGGGGGAAGAGTATTTCTACATCACCTGAAATTTTTTTGATTTTAATTTTTCTATGGTGAACTACCGAGTTTCTCCGAGCACCTATCGTTAAAGAAAGATGTCAACTCTAAGATTGGAAACATTGCATTCAAGATCAAAACTCACCAATTTAAGCAGGAGGTGAAAATGTGAAATTTTGGACTTGAGAACTCAATTTTTATCCAAATTCTATTATTTAATAGGTATTTATTGATTTTTGACAACTTGAGGAGTTGAGGATGATGAAAAAAAAAAATTCAGAACTTATGGTAAAAATTTCATTACCACGTGCCTTCTATTTTTACCTCAATTCAGTCCAAAAAAACGATCAACTTTTTTTCAGAATGATTGTCAACTACTGTGGAGATTGTTTCGAAATAAGAGAAAAAAAATCTTTTTCAAAAAAAAAGGTCCCATTTTGGAACTTGAAAAATATCATTTCTCGCAGAATCCCTGAAAATTTAAATAAAAGTGAAAAATCGCCCTAAATACTTTCTAGAAAAAATTCCTAAATAAGGTAAATCATTTTCAAAAAAAATCCCAAAATTGTGAAGTCAAATTTAAAACTATTAATTTTGGCTCAAGGCTCTAGATCATCAGGAAATGACAGAAAAACTTGGCAGAGGGCAAAGTACTACGATGAAATCAATTTCAAAAAAATCCATTTGAAAAAAATAAGATTTTTTGAAAACTCGTCAAAAATCGTACCTGACTTGAACCAGCATACGAAAATGTGGGTATTCATTTTCACATGACCTTTCCAACAAAAATCGTCTAATCTTATAACACATCGATCTATAGTAAGCTCCAATTGTCAAATTATATCAATTAGAGGATCCGGCAATGATAAATATACTCTCACAATGTCAAAAATGTAAATATTACACAATATTTTCAATTATGTAGTCTTAAGGTTCCTATACGTACCTAGGTATACAAATGTACCTCGATTAATGATGCCTCAAGGTGTTATTGGTGATTGATAGAAACAAATAGGTACAATTTTGTAAAAATTAATACCTCTGGGTAACATTTTGTGAATACTACAGAGATGAATCATCCGAAGATTCCCAACGATACAAAGCTACAGTGGCGTCGGATGTCTGTAGTCTTCTACCTAACCCTATACATCAGCTCATCACACAATTACATTGCTATCTTTCCTCTCTGTATTTAATTCAACCGCGATAAAACAAACGATAGGCTACGTCGTGTCGCATCATTCGAATTTCTAGCACGATCAAAAAATCTAGACTCTTTTTTCCTCGAGACTTCCAATAAATAAGTAAGAACCTAAATATCTCAATATTATGAAAAATTTCGCGATAATTGATTAATTTATCATATAACAACGGTCCAAACAGTAGTTTATATAGTTCGATAGTACAATAAATAAGGCAAGGGGTTGGTTTATACACTCGATTAAAATACAGTCGAGCAACCCCAAGTGCATTTGGGTTAGTGAATGGACAACGATATGAATGGAAGAAGGGTTAGTACACTATGGAACTATTAGATACCATGATAAAGCCACTTTTTCAGCGGCTAGGGGTTTTTTTCTTTTTGTAAAACGTCCTCGCCTATAGTTATACCGATGAATACACATTTCACATGTTGAAAAAAAAAAACACAGTCTGAACTTGAGCCTTAAGTTACATGCTTCACGCGTTATTAGCATTCTTAAAATGAGAAAAAACGAGATCAACGTGAAAAATGATCGACGTAGGATTTGATTCGTCATTCGACGACGATAAATTTTAATATTTATAGTCTTTTGTTAAACGGTTTTAAATTATTTCCAAAACGTACTACACGCGGTTTTTTGGCGAATTAGGCGCAGGAGCTTTCGATGGTCATTTTCTCTTTCCTTCGCTTTTTTTCCCCGCTTCCGAAGAGTTTCGATGGAAACTCAAACGAAGAAATTTATACAATAAAAGCTTTTAAACAACAATAACTCGGCTCTGACTGCAAATTGGGTTACATTTCAAAAAGAACAATTTTAAACCATTTTCCACTCGCCCCGGACATTTATCATATTACGCTATTTTTAAAGAGACTTTTATCTCAATTTAAATATCAATTAGTTGTATTGAGAACCTTTTACAAAGCCCTTTTTTGTTACTCGGTTTACAAAAGCATTTTAAGATTCCGTTTGCGATAAAACTCTTTGTTTATTCGAGCAAAACGTGAAATTTAAAATTAATCGTGTCTTATTTAGGGGTTTTAAAAAAGTGGAAAAAAACTCGTGCCGTCCCTTTTGAAATCATCTTGTTCGTGTCCTGTCGTACCGATGTTTATTAATGCATCTGTGAGCTGTGAGATGAAATAGGCCCCTTTTCGTCACGATTAGGAAGTTTCTTTTTTACAAATATCGAAACTGATACTTGATAAGTTTAAATACTTGGGTAAAAAACGCAAGTTTTTTTTAGAATGGCGAGGGAGGAACATCAAAGCACCAAAAAAATCTTCAAGTTTGTATTTTTGTCCCTGGTTTAATTTTGCAGATATTCTAAACACAATTTTTTTAAGTTTTTTGTCCAAAAATTTTTTTAATATTTTTTTTTGAATTTCTTCAGAATAATTCGATTTTTTTTATGTACATTTCAGGTTGACCACTCAAAATTGTAAAGTGTTTTGAAAAAAATTCGCAAAATTGGAAAAAAATTCAAAATGAAAAATGTCACATACCTAAATGGTTAAAATGACCGAAATATTCTGAAAAATAGGTATCTGTGTGTAAAACATCAAAAAAAAATATTGTTCAGCCAAAAAAAGAAATTCAAGTGTTTTTAGTTGTTCATACTGCTGTTTTGTTTTGTCCTATTCCACCAGCCCTGGTTCAATTTGAGGAAAATTTTCGACCAATTTTTGAAAACTTTGAAATGATAAATGAGCCTTTGAGCCTGGATATATGAAACTATACCCAAGGGCAAAAAAATTGTTTTCTAGTTGATACTAATTTAGAACCTTTCGGAAGGAGTATCAAAGAGAAACCTCAACTGAACAATTTCGAGAGTAATTTTTATGCCCAGGCTCAAATATTATGAAACTCTTTATTGAATTTCTACGTATCAACTTTTCAACATTTTTGTCCAATTTTTCATTTTTTCCCCAGAATTTTGAAACGAGCATGAACAACTTTTCAAACATTTTGAGGCAATTTCATGGCGTTTCAAAGGATGTTTATGGTTTTTCAAGAAATTTCACATTTCATCGTCACGTCAGTCATGTTAAATAATTTTATATGAACATCATACCTTTTTTCTATGATATTTCAAGCAATTTTACTATTATGTTCAGGGAGTCCAAAAAAATCTCAAAATCCAAAAACAAGACTTTAGCAGGACTTTAAGCATGACTTTTTCAATATAGGTCCTAATTAATATTTCAACTCCTCCTCTGCAATCAAAAACTTCGAAGAACAAATTTTTTCCTTTTTCAAAATATTCAATTGCTTGAGATGGAAGAGAAGAGAAGAGAAGAATTTTTACCATAATTTTGAAAAGAAAAAGCACATAAAATCACTAAGCCCAAATGAAGCGAGGGCAGAAATTTTTGTTAAAAGGGCATCCAGAATCTGAAATTTTTTTCATTACCTAGGAAAAATTCATGCTTTTTTCAAGTTTTGTTTTTTCTTCCAAAAAAAAACTCGATATCTATGAATTCATTTCCAGATCTCATTCTAAAAAAATCAAATTATTTTTGAAAATTCCAATCAAGATCTTTACCGAGTCCTTTGATGAAATGAAAAGGACAATTTTTTGCAATTTGAAATATCAGTTTGTCTACGCTAAAGGAAAAAGTTTCATACCATCATTTTAAAAATAGAACTGTGCAAATTTATCATGAGCCTGAGGGAAGGAAAAGGGGAAATTTTTGAAGAAAGAGGCATTCAAAAAGCTAAAATTTCTTCATTGTTAAATCAATGTTTTAGTAATAAAAAGGAAGTGAAATACTTAACCCATATTGTTTTAAAGTTTTAAAATTTGAAAAAAAACAGGACTTTTGCGGGACCTGCAGGACCCTTAAGGCAAAAGTATAGGATCAGCAAGACCAGCAGGACTCGCTAGACACCCCGAGGTTTTTTACATTTTATTTTTCATCGAAAAAAATATAAAGAAATTTTTCATGTACCAAAGTATCAAAAATTTTCCATGGCTTTTTACAGAAATTTCTATATTTTACACAATTTTATCAAATATTTATAATTTAAAAATAAAAAGTCAATATTTCTGAGTGGACTTTGAGAAGGTATTGGTGAGGAAAGAAGTGAATCTCCCAATGGCAAAAAAAGGCAGGCATAGTGTTAAAAAAATATCTATTTTTTGCTGCTCATTTTCTTCTGGTTTTCAACTTTGGCATTTTTGGGTATCAAATTTTACCCTTTCATTGGGAAAATTCAAAAAAAATTAGAATAAAAAATTTCAAGTCCACTTAAAATCCCTCTCCAAGAAAAATTCCTCCCTGAGGCTGCAATAATTCAATTTACTCATCAAAATTTCAAAACCCAAAAATAGACCTTTGTTCATAACAAAATATTTTCAAACCAGCTACAAAATCATCTCCGCACCAACATAAAAATAAAAGCTCAAACTCACAGCAAAATTTAACACTGATCCGGCAACTCGGTATAAAAAATTGGTTAAATGTATGAAACGTTGTGTACTTATTTAATAAAAGAAAAAAGAATACACTTTTTAAACCGTAAAACAAAAAATTTTAAAATGCTTTTCAAGTACCTATTGTGTCGACTGGAACGTATACACATTACACAGTGAAAACTGGCGACAAAGAAATAGCGCATTTTGAAAAGTTCCATTTCCTTTGCAACTTTTGCGAGTATTTTTCTCTCTTTTTGACTCTATTTATTTTCCTTTTCTGCGGAATATTGTTTATCCTTTTATCTTAGTCAGATATCCGGCACTCTGCTCTTCATCAACTCTATTTTCCCGTCACTTCCTTTATTTTCCGTGAACATTTCCTCTTCAACCGCTTAATGCTGTTACAAACGTGCCACATTAACAGTTTATTTCTATCTCTTTTATTACGCGCATCAACTACTTATACGTTATCCTTTTTTTTTTGCCTTTTCTTTTTCTTTTTGGTAAATTTTGGTCACGATGTCTTTACATTTAAGAAGTTTGGGTGTTGTAGCTTTTATTAAAACAAGGTGCTCGGTTTTATTGCTTTTCATCATTAACAGCACGTGTTTGCCTACTTATTTTATGACCATTACTATAGAAAAAAAAAACGAAAAAATTAACTCCATCGTCGATGTAGGTACGTAAAATTGAACGATACTCGATAATTCGTTCGTGACCACACTGAAAAAATTCCTCGTACCTTGTATTTTTTTCAAGCACAATGAAAGTTCGCTCAGCGTAACCAAATAAAGTCGCACTCTACAAATGAAAAATTATCAATGGGTCGCGTATTCGACGCTGATGGAGGGAGAAGAAAAGCGAAAATGGTGATAAAAATATAAAATATGAAAGCGGGTTTTTGTAGGTTTATTAAGAACAATATGAATGGATGCGAAACACGGGTTTGCTATAAAATGTCAACACTATAATAGTGTCATGGGTTAGGAAAGGAGGCAGCTATATCCTATTAGCCCATTAACAACTTCGCTTACCATAGGCGTTGACGTTCGTGCTGTTTTAAGGGATTACCAAAATTTTTTGGAGTGAAAAAATCACGCTGTAATAATTATCTCGAAAGTCCATTGGAGAATGATTTTCTCGAAAGTATTGTTTGGAGAAAATTAATGATGAAATTTTTCACCGAGAGGGGTAAAAATGATGAGAATAAATTTTAAATCTGGGTTAAAGGGATTTAGGGTTCGAAGGGCGTTCGGAGAAGAGGGAAGCCACAATTATTACCCATTAAAAATCCTACGTATTGAATGGAGTCCTTTTCAGAAAAATCAGAGTAAACGGCTACAGAATTCATTGAAAAACCACATTTTGCAATGTAAAATCAAAACGGAGGAATAGGAAAGAGAGGGAAGTTGCTCAGAATTATTGCAAGTAGTCAAATACCTACCGTCGTTTTTTGTTGTTTTTTTTAAAAAACCATAAAAAAGCGATGATTTCTGTGTACTTTAAATTTTTGGCTTTGTCGTTTTTCAAAGATACGATAGGAAACGACGCATTCAACATACATAAAAGTGATCGTTTTTAGTCGCATTATAAAATTAAAACACAAAAAAACAACAATTTTCTCCAATTTTAATATTTTCACTTTTTTTTAGTTTCATATTTTGATAACATATTTTTTTAAATTTCTACTTGTAATCGTTTCTTGAGTTGAAAAAAATTTCGAAACACTTCATATTAGAAAAAATGTTGAGAAATTTTCAATTAGAAAAATTCTTAATTTGAAAAAAAAATTGAGGAAGAATTTTCAAATAATTAGAAATAAGTTTTGAGCCAGAAAGAATAATTATTTGAAAATATGAAATTGAAAAAAAAAAACTTCAAAGAAATCAAAATTGAAAACATTTTTACTAAGTATTAGGTAAGTACATTTCTTAAAATTGAATTTTTCTTGAAATTTTTTGAACGTCAACTTTTCAATCTTTTCCCAAACTTAATAGATATTTTCAAAAATTTTCCAACTCTAAAATTTCTTTTTACTTTTTTTATCTTGGATTTTTAAAAATTAAATTTCCCATTTCATGTCTTTCTGAGGCAAAAAAAAATAGGAATCTACATACGTAGATGTTTAAGAAATTCGATGACCAAAAGTTTGGATTAGAAGTGTTTTACCCATTCAGATCATAAAACATCAATTATATTTTTATCTTTCTCCTCGATCAAGTTATTAAAATGGTTTTATTATGTTGAAAAATCGTTGTTTCTGTCGTTTTTTGAAGGAAAAACAAGAAACAATGAATTTTTCGAGATAGAAAATAGTCTTTCTTATCGTTTTTGGGAAAATAGCATGAAAAAATTTTCCAAGTTATCAAGTATCGTCGTTTTTGCCTGTTCTTTGAAAATCGATAATTTCTGGATTTCTGTGTGCGCCTAATTTTTAATTTCTGTCGTTTTTCAGAGAAACGACAGGAAATGATGCAATCAATTTACATAAAAGTGATCGTTATTTGTCGTTTTTCAAAAAAAAAAAAAAACAAGAAACGACAATAAACGATGGTTTCAGATGGTTGAAAAATCGTTTTTTGAAAAAACGACTATTGGCGGGGTGAAGCTGTATTCTCTAAACGGAAGAGGGGACCTCAAATTTTCCCAACTTGATTTTCTAAAAAAAAAATCCATAAGTACATTTTTCCTATTGTCCTAAAAAAAACTTCAACCAATTTTCCAGTTTCATTTTACAAATTTTACAAGTTTTCAAAATGTTTTCAAGTAAGTAAGTATAAGTTTTAGTAAAGAATGGTTTTGACTGAGAAAAATATTTCCAATTTACATTTAAAAATTCTACAAAATTTGAATTTTTTAAAATCAATTTTCAAGAAAATTTACAATGTATGAAAATGTTTTTTTTATTCAATGCAACACAAAAATATTTCAAAGCAGATAAAATTGAGCTAAAAAGTCTGAATTTTAAAAATTTTTGAAAAAAATTGAGTAAGTACTTACAAAGACATTTAAAGAGTTTGTGTTGAAAAAATTTTGAAGAAACAACTTAACTAAAAAAAACTCTTTGGAGACAAAACTTGGTCGAAAATCTCGAGGGTAAAAATAGAGAAAAATTCACCAACCAATAGGAAAAAAAAGGGGAAAATTTTCTGACTATCAGAAATCGAAAATTTTCGACCAGTCGTATTAAAATTTAAAATAAAAAAATTCGTGTTTTTTGAGTGATGGTACTTTTTTGACTTCTAAAAAAAAAAAACTGATTCCTTAAATGACCATCATTCTTCTAAGAAATCGAACAATTTTTGAAAATTTTATTCGAGATTGCCACCAACTTCCTCGATAAAGAAAAATGACAAATGTTTTCCATTTCAAAATATTTAATTATCTGACATGGAAAGTCATCATTTTAAAAATTTAAAAACTGAAATTTCTTCATTAAAATTCGTACTTTTGTCGCTTTACTTTTTGATTTCCAAAAAAACGACGTTCCTCAATAATCTCCTCTAGTTTTAAAAAAATAAAGTAAAAAATTTAATAAAATTCCATTTTAAGCTGTCTCGAAGATGAGAATGGGAAACTTAATTTCATTTGAAAGTATTCAATTACCCAACTTTTTGCAACTTTGATAGAATATCTATGGATTTTCGAAATAAAAATGGTAATTCTCATTGTTTTTGGGAAAATGGCGTAAAGTTTTTTGAAAAATGATGATTTCTGTGTCCTCCAAATTTTCTGATCAGACCATAAAAAAATTGCAGATCTATAATATTTTTTACTTTCAATTTTTTTCCACATCGACTTTGATTCGTTTCCTATTTTTTTTTTTTCAATAACCCAAACTTGACAACATAGCTAAGTCGCGCTGATTTTGATTTTTTGTACTACTTTCGAATTTGAATTTTTAAAAAATGGCATACCTACTCGACGAATTTCACTCCACCAAGTACATATTTTCAAAATTTCATCAAAACGTCTTCCATTTTCTCCATCTCGATCACCCCAATCTTCATTAAAATTTTCCCTCTTCGGCGCGAATTTCCCCAGAAAATTTCCTGAGAACCAATGACCTTTGGTTTGAACGCTGCACGCAACGTTACACGATGATTAATGAACGTTAAGTATGTTCATTCTTCGTTTATTACCATCCACAATATACTCCGTTTTATAGGTATAAAATTCCAAATTATGTTCCGCCCTGCTCCCGCCGCCATCTCGGCGCGTTTTCGTATTAATTAATTAAATCGTTGAAAAACTTTGAAAATGACACTTTCTTAATGTAAATTTTAATTAAGCTGCGGAGTTGCGTCGGTGGTGAAAATTATAATAATCAACCCTTTTCGGGAGTTTTCCTTTTTTGCGGAGGCATTATTAGAGGACGACGTGACGGGAAATGTTTCAACACTTTTATCAAAAAGTTCTTCTATACCGTATTTTCTCGAAATTATTCGCGTAAAAGTTACCACCAACGAATATTAATTACATTTAGCCAGGCGAAAACTTGTATTAATTTTCCTTTTACATTTATTTTTCCTTTTAAAAGGAATATTTAATCAAATTATTAAAGGAAAAAGTACACAGATTAGAACACCGAGAGTTTTCGCGACGATTCATGAGATTAATTTTTTTGAAAATTAACACCGCGTTGGGTAAAGTAACTCGCGTATTTATAATGACGAGAAAAACTTTCCATAAGAATGATTGTAACTGGAATACAAATGCGTTTCGGTTCCAAAGATACAGGATCGTCTCAATTTTTAACCCTTTTCAAAGTCGATACCGCACGTATAGGTTTTTTCCACCATCAATCACCCCCATCACATCGTGTTAGATCAACTTGTACGGTTCGATACGAACTACACCTTTAAGTTTAAAAACCAGACCATATTTTATGATGGCGACTCGACGATGTTAACGAATACCACTTTTTCTTTCACAATTCATCGGTTAAATTAAAAATGAAAACCTTATCACAGTAATAACTTCCGTTTTTGATTTATTCCGTTTTTATTTCCTGTCACGTGTCCAGTTAAAAGAACGTTTACTAATACCAAATTCAGGCTGAAAAGCACTCATGCGAACCTCCTTTTATCGAAAAATATCACAACGAAAGCCCTTCTTGTGTCAATCCGTATGAATTCCAAATCCCCGTAAAAACATCATCGACCGCAAACGTTTTTCACCGCCGATGATGACGGTTAATCAGGAATTCTGCTGTACTTTTTTTCCAACCTATTCTTCTTCTTCTCATTTTTTTTTTTAATTTTATTTTTTATACTTATTAGCTTTCTGCACGGATAATTTACCAGTAGTTTAACGAACCGTTTCCATTTTGGTCGTTCGGGCTATTTTCAAATGTGAATGACGTCCAAAATCATCGGTTTCCGGCTACCGGCGTTTTTAAACGTAAATGTACGTAACTGACTGAGATTAGTATTTTAATAACGTAACTATGCCAACGAGTAAATTGGCTTAAAAAATTACATTAAAATGTAATTAGAGTGTTCCGTTTACGTCAATTTTAAAGATTCGCCAGATCAAGGCAATGGAATATTTTTTTATTACATATAAATTATAAATTACTTTTCGTTCGACTTTGTACGACTTCGAATGGCTCGTTATAAAGTTAACCTAGGTATAAGTAGGTAATTCAAACGAGAGTTAATTTTCAATCAGTCTAACATCGCGGTTGAATGAAAAATTTATAATTTGACGACTGTGAAATGATCAAGCAAGTGTCTAAGTGATTTGAAAACACGACAGCTTTATTTGGTGAAGTGGGAGGCCAGGGAGGAGAAGAGAACACGATTGTAGGCAAGCAAACCTAGGTAGGTGTGGGAATCCAGCTGAAAGTTTAGGAGAAAAACGAAGGGTATAAGGAGTCAATTTGGCAAATTCCCTCCAGATATTTTCAAAAAAAAAAAAAGAAATGAGAAAAAGAAAAAAATTTATTGTAGAACAATTGAAACAAGATTTTTTTTTGAAACTAAAAATTTTTAAAAGGAAAATTTTTGAACTTCTTGAATTTTTTTTCAATTTTTAGCGACTTCAGGTATATAAAAAATTCATACACTTTGCCTCTGAAAACCAACTCAAGAAAAATGTGAACTTCAGGAAAGTACTCTGAAGAACGAATGAGTTTTCAATTTGAGAAAATAAATAAGTTCAGACACAAAATATTAATCGAAATTAAGTTATATATGATTCAACCTCAGAAAAAATTAACCTTCTAAAAAAAAGAGAGAGATACAATAAAAAATAAGTTGGCCAAAGAAACATTGAAATTCAGCCTTCAGGAGACAGATTTGAAACGCAAAAATATGTGCATTTAAATTATCTCTTTATGTCAAAAGTTTGAAATTAGAGTAATCACTAATCAGGGTCGAATCATATGACCGGGGGGGGGGGGGGGAAGGTAGCCACAAGAACTATTCCTTTCATCATGGCAAAATTGTTAGTATTTCAATTGAAAAAAAAAAATCAAAAAAATTCCTTACACATTCTAGAAAAGTTCGAATATTTTGAAGTCTAAAAAATGAAAAAATGAAACTAAAAAAGGAAAAAATGGAGCTAAAAAGGAAAAAACTGGAATTAAAATGATTTACCAGTTTCTTATCAGTTAAAATAGCTGTAGTTTTTATATACTTAGTCACTGTTTTGAAATCAATCAAAAAATGTTGTAAAGAAAATGATTATTTCTTGTAGTTTTTTAAAAATTTAATTTTAAAATGCCAAAATTTACTGAACCACATTCAATTGAAAATTTACATTAAAAAATCCCAAATCTTAAAAAATTTTTAAATGAACACTTTTTTACTCAAAAAATCAAATTTCCTTTTCTTCAGATGTTTCTAGTGGGGGGGGGGGGGGGTGAAGGAAGCTTCGTTGCTTGGTTTCTGTTTTTCTATTTTTATTCACCTATTAAAATAGGTACATTAAAAATTTATTGACAAAAAATGTAAAATTGATTCGAAAAAATTTCGAAACAGATCGATGTCTCGATGATTCTTTTTTCTGGGAAATTTTTAGAATGAGCGCGAAGTAGGGAAAAATTGTATTTCGAATCAAAAAGGGAAATTGAAAATTTCCAATTTTGAAATTTTAGTTGGAAATTATATTTTTTTAGTCCCTGAAAATTTAAAAAATTTAAAACTGGAAATTCAATGTGAAATAAAAAAAATTTTAAGAAGTGAAATAGTAACTGCGTGGAACTAAAAAAATTTAAGAATTGAAATTGAAACAGAAACTGGAACTGATATCATTTCAGTTTTCTATCACTGTAAAAAAGTCATATTCCATCAAAATTTCTTGTTTTTTTTTTAAGATTAAATTTTTTATAAGAAGTTCATGGGTAAGTACCTCTACCTAGCTAATTACTTGTTCTGAAATTTTTTTCGAAACGCCAGAAGAAGTTATACTCAATTTCTCATTCTAATTCAAAAACAATCTCTTTCTCCTCTTACTCTGTTCTTCACTCCACTCTTGCTAGTTTGCAAAATCTAAGGGTTTATATTGGAAATTCGATGCCCATGAAATAATTTTGTTTCCCATGATTTTTCTTCTAAAAGACCTGAAAAGACCAAATAACTTCGTACTTATAATGAAATATTCAACCCCTCTAAAATGGCTAAAAAATGAAAATTTCCCCAAAAAAAAGTTTTCAAAATTTCTGTAGGAAATAACGTTGGAAAAACTTTCATCTACTCATCGCACTTTTTCTCATTATTGAATCTTCTATTTTGCTGGAAAAATCAAAAAACTGGGTTTGAGGGTGATTTTAACTCTCTAGTGGAGGTTGCGAGACACTTACGAAATGCAATTGTTGGTATATTGTTTAAGATTTTTTTTTTCGAGAAAAATTGCAAAATTTCTTCTCTAAAACGAAAAACTCTAAGCTTTTCAATGAGGAAAATTCCAACAACCCCCATTACAAAAATTTCTTCTTGATTTATAAATTGTTTAAATTCCTTTTTCTTCTTCGATAACTCAATATTCAATTTTCCAACCATACATACAAAAAATCGAAACCCTTTTCTTTTCATCACCGAAAAAAACTTTTCAGACCATCGTAAAAATCGAAACATGATAGAAAATCAACGGACGAACATCCCGAGTACCATTATAAACAGTGTGAAAGGAAAAACTTGGCTATACAATCCTTTGACAAACACTAAAAGTTTACACACACCAGACTAGCAATTTTCAAGGATGCAAAATTTCAGCAACACTTTCGATATTGAAAATTACACTTACATTTTATCTATTTCGATTATTCATTCGGACCTTTTTTTTTATTAGCACTCGTTATACGGACTGAAAATATCGTGAAAATGGACGCGCGATGTAATAATCTTGGGAAAATTACCTTTTATAATGAAAACACGACCATAAAAATCTATACTATTGTGTCGTAAAAAAATCTTTTAAAGTAATTCTATACAATTTATATAAGGTTAAAACATCGTTACAAAGGTTTTCGATGAATAAAAATTGTCGAACCGTAATAAAGCTGAAGGGAAAATTTTTAATGTTCTGTTCGAGTAGGTAGGTGGGTATTTTGAGATGAAATTTTTAGGTGAAAGTATCTATTTCTTTTTTGAAAATTTTCAAAAACGTAAACGAAATTCGTATTTTTTCACTCTTTTCTTATTTTAAATTAGAGGACCAATTTTGACATCCTCCTTCCTCCTCCCCCCCCCAAAAAAATAATAATTTCAAGAGCAGATATGTCATCAATAAGAACTCCAAATCTAACATGAGCTTTCAAAGGGAAGATATATAATTCAAAATCTTGAGAAATTCAAGATGAGATATTAAACTTGAATTTGGAATTTAGATCTCGAATCCCTCAAGAGTCCTGGAAGTGGGAGGGAAGTTATAGGGAGAGCAAGAGTCAGTGGGTAATTTTGGAAGAGAACATCTGAGGAAGTCAAAAAGTTCAAAAAAACTAAAAATTTTCCAAAATCTTTTAAATATGAATTTACCGAAAAAAGACACAGAAAATTCAAATGGTTCTGTTTCTTGCATTTATATTACTTTTTGATTTTATTTTAATTACTTACTCAGTGCGTTGAAAGGAATTTTTTAAAATCATCGAGTTGGAAATTTCTTTTCTAAAATTCAGTCGTTTTCAAGTTGGACATAATTTTGAAAAAACTGGAAAAATTTGAAGAAAACTAAATTAGAAAAAATTTTAATGGATGCTGAAATGTTTTCTAACTTTATAGGTAATTTCTAAAATTTTTCCAGCGATGATTGTTGAAAAATTCAAATTTATTTTGGAATTTTTTTCCAATTCGAAAAATTTCCCGACAATTTAAAAATATTCCTCAATTTTTTTAATAATAATTTCAACTTGTACGTTTCCGTTTTTCAAAATATCTCCTGACTGGACAATTGAAAATCATTTTTTAGAATATCAAATTGAAAAAAGTGGACAAAATAAAATTTGAAAAATTGATGAAAAAATTTAGGTTTGAATTAGGTAAGTTCACAATTTCAAAATTGGGACTTGGATACAATTTTTTTAAAAAAATTGTCATTTAAGTGATTAAAGAAATGTAGAGTTGAAAAATTTATAAGCTTGTAAATTAAAATAATTGGACTTGGATCGTTAAAATTGTGTTTATGGCAAAAAAATCAGGGGCCACCTTGTTTTAGGATGGAAGATGGAATTTAATTGTAGGTATTTATTTTTCTACGCACATTTTATCAAAAAATTAGCACTTGAAAAAATTTCACGCTTTGAAAGAATCATTGGAAGTCCAACTTCCCTGAGTTCCCTTAAAAAATCGCCTCTGACAAGAGTTACAAGCTTCGAAAAAATTGGCCTCAGAAAAACAGAAGAATTGAAACTGAATCTAGGTAAAAACCAAGTTTCGTTGAATGAATTTCCATTTTTCCCCAAAAAATTCTTCTCCAAATGAGACGAAAATTGGCAAAAAAAAAACTTCGTCATGTCTCACACACACCGAAAACAATAAAACTTTACACCAATCAATTGAAACGAATAAAAAATAAAAAAGGGTGGTTTCGGGCACTCCTTTTAAAAAAATTTACCAAAAAAATGGCTTTTAACGAAACCATAATTTTAACGTAAAAAAGCGTTTATTATGGAATTTATTCCATGTCGTTGACTTCTCCTCTCCGCGGGACTTTATTTGATTATGAGTTTCAATTTGTAGCTAAGTTAACGATGGAATGAATTTGTGTGCACGCTTTTCCTTTATACATTAAATTATTCAAAACATTTTCGATCCCCATTCGGAGTTTTTTCGGTAATAAAAAAAGAAATGAAACGAGATTTTTCGTAAATAACATTTTATTCAGAAAGAAATCGAAAGCAATTTAAGCAAAATTCTTAAGAACGATTCCTGACAATATGTTGTGTTAAAATGCGAGTTGGAAAAGAAATATTTTAAGGAAATGAAGGTTATTGATAGGAGGAGAAATGGTTCGATGGCGATATACTATTAGTCTAAATCCAGTGTTTCGTAAACTATTTTTCGAGAAAATTTCTCAAAAATCTCTCGTTTATTTCGGTGTTTTCGTCATCGCATCTTGAGCAGCTTAATAAATCGCAATTTTAATGATGATTTTAAAACATTAGGGCGAGACTAATTTGAAAAATAATACGTCTATTTGAACGTCCTTGCGCGAAAATTACGTCTTTTTCTTAATTTACCTTTTTTTTATGTCTTCGTCAATTATTCTTTTAAATGCTCAAACGTGCGGATATTTTATACCTATACAATTAGCATCTTATTTGTTAAACTGGTGGTCGCGAATTTTTCAACATTACGGGATCCATTCGGCGTGAAATTTGTCATAGAATATGTATACGGCGATGGCCGCCATCGCGTACTTAAAGTGTAGGTTTTTATTTCGCTTTGGTAAATAATTTGAGAAGGTTAATTGTCGGCGTAGGAAGTTGAAAATTCACGCGGAATAAATTTAGCTTGTTAAGATGTATTTTAAATTGCCGAGTTCACGCCTTCTTTTCTTATTTTTCAGCCCGAAGAATAATTTGTCTTGTGTATCGAAACACGAGCTTATCTTTGCCAAGAATTTCCACCGCACGAACGAAAAAAATACACGAACACCGAAAAACTGGGAACCCTAGATCTGCGAACGAATCAAATAACGTATGACAAATAGCGTGGAACGAACGGTGCAAATCGAAGAAACGGCGTCTGTAAGTCAAATCGGGCCAAATTGAACGACCTCCGGTGATATTTGCATCCCGAAAATACAAGCCAAAATGATCATTTACATTCCACTATATCATTTGCTATACGATGGTTTCTTTTTTTCCACCACAACCATAATGCGAGCAATTCGAAGGCTTTTTCTTTTTTTTTCCATACAGATATCGAAATTTATTTCGCCATTTTTCCTCGTCGATATTTGTACTTTTTCTTTCTCGTTGCCATGATTCTGCATAGTGCTTTTCGATTCGACGTTTGGTGTATTTTGGGGAATTCGTTTGTGGTTTATAGGGTTTTTGGTATAGAGAAGACCTTAAACCTTTTTGAGAAAATAGATTTTAGTTTTAAATGTTAAAGGGTTTCAATTATTGAATTGGCGAAAAATAAAAAAATTCTATAAGCAAGAACTTTAAAAGGGTAAATGAAGAAGGCCAATTACAATAGATTTTTAAGAGTTATTTCAGGGTAAAGAGGGAAGCTCATTTTTCAAGGGTGAATAGAGAAGCTCATCAGCAAATGCCTAATTCTGAAATTGTCAAAAAGAAAAATGTAAAATTAATTTATAGTTATAAATTTTTTTCCAAGCAAAATTTTTTCAAATCTCAACTCTAAGAAATTTTTTTTTTTTTTTTTTTTTTAGCAAGACGATAAAAGAATGAGATCAAAATAATTTCAAAATATATACTTAATGCTTCAAAATTTTACAAACATCCAGAGATAAACCGGAGTACCTATAGCTTATGTAAGGGGCCAGAAATATTCCCATTTTCGGCCCTTCAGATTCATTCAGAAATTTATCTGAATTACTTATTCAATTTTTTCAATTCAAAACAGGGTTTCATTCAAAATGGAAATTTCTTCCAAAAAAAGGTTCAACACTTAGCATTTTCGGCCCCTCAGATTCATTCAGAAATTTATCTGAATTACTTATTCAATTTTTTCAATTCAAAACAGGGTTTCATTCAAAATGGAAATTTCTTCCAAAAAAAGGTTCAACACTTTCGAAGATTTCTTCAATCATTCGATTTGTCTCTTCCGTTTCATTTCCCCTCCATTCGTAAAAATATCATCAATATTACATATATGAAATAATTGCAATCAAAAAAATTATTTATGGGCATCAAAAATGTTTGAGAATGGTTTCCAAATGTAAAACTTTCATTAACAGCAGTCATCAGATGAAATGAAATTTTGAAAATTGTTAAATTGTTCTGAAAATGATTAAATTATTAATCTTTGGTAGACTTATTCTAAAATATGCAAAAATAGTTCAAAATGTTGCTAAAATTGTTGAAAATCGAAAAAAAAAGTCTCTAATCAATAACCTGGAGTGCAAAAATAGTAGGAAAATTGGCAGAATTGGGCAGAAAATCTCATATTTTGTTCGATTATGCCATTTTCGTTTTGCGTTGCATGTTGTTCCCTGAGAGATTCTTCAATTTGCCTAATAATGGAGGCGACGGCGACAGCAGGTAACAAAATGTAGCATAATTAGGCAGAGATATTGGTAGAACGGAAAGAAAGTCTCAGCAGAATGAAGAAGAATATTCTGCTAATTTTGGACCCTGGAAATAGACACCACTTGAAAAATTTACCACGTTTCTTTACTTTAAAACTATATTTCTGCTTTTCAGCATAATTTTTGGAATCTCTAATAGGAATGGGATAATCTTGGGATGAATTTTCATCCCTATATCCCCCAAAAAATGCAATTTTTTACATTTTTGCAATAAAATAATCTCTTTTCCGAGCTTAAGGAGAGAGGGGGCGCTCGAGTTCCCTGAGCCCCCCTTGGGTGTGCATATGACTTTGATTTCATCAAACTTTTTCCTCTTCAACTTTTTTACAATTTTTTTTCGTCTTTTTCAAAAAAAAAAAGGGCATAACTCATCTGCCTATTTTAGAATTTTAGAAAAATTTTGCGAAAATTCCGAACTACATATTTTTCACAATTTGAGTAATCTTAACGATATTTCTAGAAAAAAATTCATGATTTAACAGCTTTTTTCAATATTACGGTTTTCGTGAAAATGAATTTTCCTACGTACATCTTTTTACATCTGTCATACCAATTTCTTCAAGTGTCTCAGAATCAGAATGTTCTTAATTTTTTCAGGTCTTTTAGACGATCCGCTTGATTTTCAAGAAATCAATTTTCAACACTAATTATTCTATTTAGAAAGGGGTGTTCTAGTTCAAATTGGTGCACGGAACACTACTCACGTCTCACGTCTCCTAATTTCGGTCAAATTGGTCACCCAAAATTGTTCAAATTCAAAGTAAAAAACACTCGGCAATTTGAAAAAATTCAATACCAAACGAGGGATGGATAACACGTGCCATTTTACTCAATATCTCAAGGTAAAAATAATTTTCACGTCCGAAATTTTAAAAGGGTAGTAAATTTTCTGCAGAAAAATTGTACATTGTGAGTAAAAAATTGGAAAAAATTCCATCTCACTATAGATAGACAAGTCAATCTTCAATCCCTCTTCTCCCCACCTGACGATGTCAATTTCTAAAAATTATTTTTCTATCACAGTTCTTTGCAGTTTTAAACGAAGAAATTGAATTTTTTGGTGCAGTTTTCGATTTTTCAACCGAAAATCAATAAATTTTTATTATTTTTCGAATTATCAGGTTTCGATTTTGCTGAAAAAAGTTAACTTAATTGCTTAGTTTAGCAAAATTTATTTTTATACCTTTCACAGAAAATAAATTAGTTTTTTGGTTTTGATTGAAACGTCTTGGAATTAGTTTTCAGTTTCGGTAAAAAAATATACAAAAAATGTCGATTTCTACTCGTAAACTTCATTTCTCAACTAAGAAAACTCCTTCGCCAATTCTACGATTACAATTTCAATTCAATTTAGCATAAAAGTGCACAAATTCTTACCTTGCTCCGTAGAAAAAATCCGCCTTGAAATTTCCATTTTGACCCAACAAAATCTCACCATTTCCAGTCGAAGAATCCCTGCAAAAAGTCAAAAAAATCTCGATTAGGTACCAAAAAAGTAAAAACCAATGCTTCAATCGTACCAAAACCCCATAAAACCTTCCACGATCACCCCAGACCCCACGCACTCGTAAAATTAGAATTTCATGTGTAAATCGTTTACAACCGGATTTTCCAATAAATTAATAACAAAACGCGGCAGAAAAATAGACAAAACGCCGACCCAGCAACGCGGAGTAAAAAAGGAACTATAAACTGTATAAGTTGAATCGATTAAGGGATGAGGTTATAGGGTTTCAGGGGTACTGGAATTTGGCTATCGGTCGAGGTCCGCGACTTGCATTGTCGTACTCTTTACAACATCCGGTATCCATGATGCTAATGCTATTAACCGAACAATGGTTAAGCTTGGATATTTCCGTTTAGGTCGGTGTGCGCGTCCGTTCGTCCCGAAAACGACTCGTTGGTTAGAATTTTTAAATGTAAATAAAAGGCAGCAGCGATAGGAATACAAATAGGCTACCGGGTTTTTCTCTATTTTTTCCATTTTCTCTTCAATTGGAACATCGCTTTTAAACATCCACAATGGACGTAATTGTTCGTTAGATATGTGCTTAATTTATTGCGCGACGTACGATAATGGGCGGATTTTGTTAACAATAAAAGACTTTTTCCTCTTTTCTTTACTTTTACTTACATATCTATCGCTGCAAATGCCCAAATCCAGCCAACATCTTTAGAGTAAAAATAGAGAAAAAAACAAAAAAATTCCATTTTCATCGTTCAAATATTCTGGTAAAATTTATTATCTGAAAATTGCGTCGGCCATTTAATTTGGTAAATTTAGTGTTGTTTTTTTCTCAAGTTTACTCGTAGGCTGATTTTTTTTTGCGTTAATCGACCGCCATCGTGGTATATCGACATAATTGTTTGTAAAAACCTATGTACAGTGCGGATAATGGGAAACGCGTGTAAGCATAATTTCTGGATATTTATCGAGGTCGGGTATATTATATAGCGGTGGCGTTTTCGAGACATTAAGCGATTCGTCGCGAGGATTTCCATTTTTATGCGTATAGTGCAAAGCTGTGCTTAGAAGGACAGTTCGGCACGATTTATGAGCCATGCATAAAAGTTTCCGCAAAGCTGCGCATCTCAATCCCAGCTTATAAAATAAATAAACCATCAGAAACGGTTCGCCCCCTTTTAATGCTAACTGGCGGACGGGTGGCTTTGCTCCGTAGGTATGCCGGCGCGGCTAATTTATGAGCCAATGAGGGAAAGGATACTGCGCGAAAAAAGCCAAAAGATAATCCAATATTCGTTCACGTGTGTATATGCGAAATAACTTGAAAACTAGACTCTTGTTTTTAATACTGACGGAGTTGGTGGTATGATTTAGTATATATGAATTCGTTTTGAAAAACTGTTCCATTTTTTTTTCCACCAGTGCTATTGTACAGTGGTGTATGTATGTATAGACAAACGACGAGGGTGTTCGAGGGTGTTCATGTTCAAGTATCTAGTATAAATGCATAAACGTAAATCAACGAGTTGTACCGAAGAGGACTCAAGTGTCGTGCTGAGGTCTGCGGTAATCCGCAAACGGTTATAGTCAATTTAAAACAGCGTGAATAAACGGATGGATTTTAAATTATATGGGCTCGGGTTTTCTCCAATTTATTCGGAATATTTTAAAAATGAGAGGGGCGTACTTAGGTGATATGTTTCAGTGAGATTGATAAGCATTTGTTTTATCACTTTTGAAATAAGCAAAATTGTAAAAAAGAAAAACACGATCAAAATTTTTACAGTTTTTTATTTTTGTAAGTTCTGACGAGGAATCTCACCAATTGTCGACGCCAATCTGGATGGGGAGTTGCCTAAGGGTAGATTTTCACGGGGCAACATACACACGGTGCTTGAAATATCTAAAATGGGGCTAGTTTGGAAGACACGGTGTTGCCAATTTTTGAAAATTGATTAAATTCAAAACTGAAAAATTTCGAATTCAAAAATAATTGAAAACTAACACGTGCATGTGGTTGGGGTTGGTGAGGAGAAAAAAATGTGATATGCATATTTTAACTTGAAAAAATTACAGAAAAAAATTTCAAACTCTTAAGAAGAAGAAAATTCCATGTCACCAAAAAATTATCATTAAAAACTGAGTTTCACCACAAATGCAAAAGGTTTGAACAGGTGGCTAATTTTGTGGATAGGAATTTTCCATCAAAAGTAGAAGTACCAATTCTACAAAAATTACCCTTTCTAGAGTTTGGGGAAACCCATTAAACTGTGGTCAATTATATGGATAATAATTACCCACTCATTTCACCACAAATGTAAAATGTTTGAACATGTGGCAAATTTTGTGGATAGGAATTTTCCATCAAAATTACCAATTCTAGAGTTCGGGAAAACCCACAAAATTGTGGTGAATTTTATGGATAATAATTATCCACATATTTCACCACACATGAAACTGCGGTTAATTTGCTGGATAATAATAATCCACATATTTCACCACACATGAAACTGTGGTTAATTTTCTGGATAATAATTATCCACAGATTTCACCACACATGAAACTGTGGTGAATTTTACGGAAAATAATTATCCACATATTTCACCACACATGAAACTGTGGTGAATTTTACGGAAAATAATTACTTATCCACATATTTCACCACACATGACACTGTGGTTAATTTTCTGGATAATAATTATCCACAGATTTCACCACACATGAAACTGTGGTTAATTTGCTAGATAATAATTATCCACAGATTTCACCACACATGAAACTGTGGTTAATTTGCTAGATAATAATTATCCACAGAATTTACCACACATGAAACTGTGGTTAATTTGCTAGATAATAATTATCCACAGATTTTACCACACACGGAACTGTGGTTAATTTTCTGGATAATAATTATCCACATATTTCACCACACATTTAAAAGTTTTGAACATGTGTAAAATTTTGTGGATAGGAATTTCTTATAAAAATTATCGGTTCTGGATTTCGGGGAAACTCATAAAACTGTGGTGAATTTTATGGATAATAATTATCCACATATTTCACCACACATGAAACTGGTGTGAATTTTATGGATAATAATTATCCACATATTTCACCACACATGAAACTGTTGCGAATTTTATGGATGATAATTATCCACATATTTCACCACACATGAAACTGTGGTTAATTTTCTGGATAATGATTACCCACATATTTCACCACACATTTCTAGAGTTCCGGGAAACTCATAAAACTGTGGTGAATTTTATGGATAATAATTATCCACATATTTCACCACACATGAAACTGTGGTTAATTTTCTGGATAATAATTATCCACAGATTTCACCACACATGAACCAGTGGTTAATTTGCTAGATAATAATTATCCACATATTTCACCACACATGAAACTGTGGTTAATTTTCTGGATAATAATTATCCACAGATTACAGATTTCACCACACATGAAACTGTGGTTAATTTGCTAGATAATAATTATCCACAGAGTTTACCACACATGAAACTGTGGTTAATTTTCTGGATAATAATTATCCACATATTTCACCACACATGAAATTGTGGTTAATTCTACGGAAAATAATTATCCACATATTTCACCACACATGACACTGTGGTTAATTTTCTGGATAATAATTATCCACAGATTACAGATTTCACCACACATGAAACTGTGGTTAATTTGCTAGATAATAATTATCCACAGATTTTACCACACATTTCTACAGTGCCGGGAAACTCATAAAACCGTGGTGAATTTTATGGATAATAATCATCCAGATTTCACCACACATGAAACTGTGGTGACTTTTATGGATAATAATTATCCACATATTTCACCACACATGAAACTGTGGTTAATTTTCTGGATAATAATTATCTACATGTTTCACCACACATGAAACTGTGGTTACTTTGCTGGATAATAATTATTCACATATTTCACCACACATGAATTGAACATGTGGAAAATTTCTACCGCCTGTAGAGTTTGGGGAAACCCATTAAACTGTGGTCAATTTTATGGATAATAATTACCCACACATTTCACCACAAATGTTAAAAGTTTGAGCATGTGGAAAATTTCGTGGACAGGAATTTTCCATCAAAATTGCCGTCTGTAGAGTTTGGGGAAACCCATTAATGTGTTGTTAATTTTGTGGATAGTAATTATCCACGCATTTCACCACAAATTTCAAAGGTTTGCACATGTGGCAAATTTTGTGGATAGAAATTATCCATCAAAATTACCAACTCTAGAGTTCGGAGAAACCCATAAAACTGTGGTTTATTTTATGGATAATATAATTATCCACGCATTTCACCACAAATGTAAAAGGTTTGAACATGTAGAAAATTTCGTGGATAGAAATTTTCCATCAAAATTACCGTCCGTAGAGTTTGGGGAAACCCATTAAACTGTAGTCAATTTTATGGATAATAATTATCCACGCATTTCACCACAAATTTAAAAGGTATGAACAAGTGGCAAATTTTGTGGATAGAAATTATGCATCAAAATTATCAATTCTAGAGTTCGGAGAAACCCATAAAACTGTGGTTAATTTTATGGATAATAATTATCCACGCATTTCACCTCAAATGTAATAAGTTTGAACATGTGGAAAATTTTGTGCACATGGAAACCCATAAAACTGTGGTTAATTTTATGGATAATAATTATCCACGCATTTCACTACAAATGTAAAAGGTTTGAACATGTGGAAAATTTTGTGGATAGGAATTTTCCATCAAAATTACCGTCTGTAGAGTTTGGGGAAACCCATTAAACTGTGGTCAATTTTATGGATAATAATTATCCACACATTTCACCACAGATGTAAAAGGTTTGAACAAGCGGAAAATTTTATGGATAGAAATTATATCCATCAATTTTACCAATTCTACAGTTCGGAGAAACCCATAAAACTGTGGGTAATTTGATGGATAATAATACGGCACTTCAGAAAAATCCACAAATTTTTTGTAAATTGCCGTCATTACTATTTTTGTTTTATCCTTTAAGACATCATACATTGTTTGAAATACCCAAAATCTTGAAATTTTCTTTCATGAAAAAATCTTTGAAACTTGAAACCACTTGCATTCCCCTCCCATTGTTTTTAATAAAATTTGGTGAAGTTTCACCCATAAAATTAGAATAAAATACCTATGGAGTAGGTTTATTTTTTTATAATGTACCATCAGTTTCCTTGAAAAAACCACAAAATTATATTTTTAGGAGACACAACTCAACCAGATAAATGTACAATTTTTTCAAAAAAATCTTCGTTATGACAAAACAAGCATATCTATAATTTTTGTCATTTTGAATATTGAAAAAACGCTTTTAATTTTTACCTACATTTTTAAAAATCTGTGGAATTTTCAAAGAACCAAATAAAACCTCATCCATGTTGAAAAGAAATTCAAGGGGTCAGAAAATTCAAAAGAAATGGTTCAATTTCCATTTATCATCTCTATGAAAAACTGAACGATTTGCAAAATTTTTCAGAACTAGAAATCCAAATGGAAAAAACAAAAAATAATTTCAAAAAAATATTAATTAAAAAAATTACCCGTACTCCACGTAAACAGATTATTAGCAATAGTATTAAACAAACCCCAAATTTAATTCCAATCGCTTAGCCCCATTTTGTGAAATACCTTCTATTATCATACCACCACCTAATTTCGAAACTATTACGCCCGTGTAGAGTAAAACACCTCGATAATTTGAACGACACCAGCACCAGCGCGACAACACACTATAAGGTATAAATTTTAGGAAATTATTGCCAAAATTAATGAATTCGAAAATGGTGTCAATTAATTGGCGATAATTACTATGGAACAACAATGTAGACATAACATGTCATCGGAACATTTTAGCGGAAGAGAGAGACGAAGTGTTGGGTTGCACATGAGTATATATGTGCTGGCGGTTATAAACGTCGTTATTGAGGGTTGATGGAAGATTAATGTTTGATCATACATTATCATGATCCATAGCTGCTGTCTAGGCTCCACTTGGCGGTATTCTTTATACCCCTCATTCATACGTTAATTGTTTCCACTTCGTATCAAATGTAATTGATAGACGTTGTTTGCTACTTTACCGCACTTAAAAAGGGTTTCATACTTTTCTCACGTTAAAATTATGGCTTATGGGGATTAATTTATTAAATTTTATAGACTGAAAACATGCATGAATAGTATGTTACTTACGAATGTATTGTTGTTTTACTTATGGAGTATTTCGGTCGAAAGTGTGTCATGTTATGAACAGCAGCAGCATTCAAGTCAACGGGAAAATTTCAAAAACTGATTGAAGAAGAATTTCCTTCACTTGTACACTAATTTTCGGTCGCGATGAGTCAGCAGAATAGAAAAGTTGTAGAAAAATGCTTACTTTCATCTTTGAAAATTTTTATCTACGATCCTATGCATAGAAAAATTTTGAAAATTTCATCAAAAGGTAAGGTTGAGAGTCCTCTATGACGTGACGGCGAAGGTATTGCGGCACTCGATCGCGATGAGTCAGCAGAATTGAAAAATTGTAGAAAAATGCTTATTTTCATCTTTGAAAATTTCTATCTACGATCCTATGCATAGAAAAATTCTGAAAATTTCATCAAAAGGTAAGGTTTACGGTCCTCTACAAAGTGGCACTATGAATTCGGTGGCACTCGACCAGCATGAGTCAGCAGAATTCACTCCCATTTGGAAACACTCAAATTTTTGAAATCTTTTTCCTCAAAATCTATGCATAGAAAAATTCTGAAAATTTCGTCTAAAGGTCACTTTTAGGATCTTCTATAAGGTGGCACTCGACCGGCATGAATCAGCTGATTTGAAAAACCAATTTGAGAACCAGAGTTCAATCCTTTAAAAATTTTTATCTCGTAATCTATGCATAGAAAAATTCTGAAAATTTCGTCTAAAGATAAGGTTTATAGGGTCTTCTATAAGATGGCACTATGAATTCGGTGGCACTCGCCCAGCATGAGTCAGCAGAATTCACTCGCATTTGGAAATACTCAAATCTTTGAAAAAATTTTTCTCGGAAAGTATGCGTGGAAAAATTTTGAAAATTTCATCAAAAGGTAAGGTTTAGGATCCTCCATAAGGTAGCACTATCAATTTGGTGGCACTCGGTCCGGATAATTTGGCAGAATTGAAAACTATTGCGCGAAAGTATATAAACTGCTGAAAATCCCCCCTCCCTTTCCTGTGTGGAAAATATCTTAAAATGTTGTCAGTCAGGGAAAATGCTGCCCTAGTGTGTGGCATCACTGAAAATGCCGTTCAAGTTCAATTTTAGTAATTTGGACTTGAACTTGCACCGTGTAAATCTGCTTCACCAAATCCGAAGACGAAGATAATCTTGCAAGCTAACTTCACCAACATAATTATAATCATCCTGATCCCCCCCCCCAATTCCTTGCAATCAACTTCAAATTACCATCATCAACCTTCCAACACCCACACTGCACATCACCAGACGTTTTACTGGGAACCCTCAAAACCTAACTCAACCCACACCCAAAAAATTCTCATCCCAGCCGAAACCCCCATCCCTCGAACCGTCCACACTTGGTAAAAAATAAATCAAAAAACTCTCGAATCCGCGCGGTTTAAACAATTAAAGGGACCTTTAATAGTTTACACGGTTCTTCTGCATATCGAATCGGAACGATTTAAAACGTATTCAAAGTCCAAAATGATAAATTCGTCGTCGAGTTTGAATACGACAAAAGTTACCGCTTAATGATGCATATCGCCCCGACAAGCTTATACCCATTGAACGACGCTTACTTAATACCAATAATGTGTGTTTGAAAATTCGCCTCTCTGTATCCCTTCACCTCTCCATCTCATCGAAAATTGTTAATCGCCCACCAAATCTAATTCGCACATTTGGTATCATTTACCATGACCATTAATACAAAAGACGTGCTGAAATAAATTTTTCAAACGTTTTCTTCGCCGAATTTAACCATTGTTTTTTCTTTCCTTCCTTCCTCTCTCTTGATATATGCAGCTGAGTATACGATTCAACGCGACTACGCGACGTATCTCCGCAGACGATATTTTATCCATACTTATTTCACATATTGTAAAGAAGTGATTTAATCTTTAAAAATAATATTTCAAAGAGTAATTAGCTCGACGTTAAAAGTACCTTTACCTTCATCGATATTCGGCTCATTTGGCGCTATATTGCTACGATGAAGACAATAAGAAGATATGTCGGCGGCGACCACAAATACAAAAGAAAATCGATCGAATTGATCGCGACTACGATACATGTATAAAACAATACCTGATATTACAAAATAACTACCGACCAAGAAATTAATACCGGTTCCCAACTGATACTCTTTTTCTAATCTATTGAAAAGCGCGTTACGCATTCCTATACAAATTATAAAGCAATTAAGAATTAAGCTTGTAACCCGTTCGAGTAATATACTCTATAAAAATTAACCGATACACATTTTCATCATTATCGGCACAACAGTAGGCACATGAGTACCTTGACTTGAGCGTAAAAAATCGTTTGATGCCGAAAAAATTAATGGAAAGGGTACCAGCGGTTAAAATAGGCGAATCTGCCTCAGAGCTGAAATTTGAAACTAACCCACGGAATTTGGTTTGTAGGGTCTGAAAACCACCTGGCAACATTTTTGGCCCCTTACCCCTCCCCTAGCCCGAGATATGGGGCAAAACGTTACTTTTTTCAGCCTTTCCATTAAAAATTTTTATCTCTGAGAGTTTTCAACCAAATTTTTTAAAATTTACGTGAGTTATACACTATACCTATACTGAGGGGTATTAGTGGGTGGTTCGAAAAAAAATTTTTGATGATTTTTTCTTGCCTAAAATCGCATTTTAAAACTCGAAATTGAGTTTTCTACTTGATGTTTCAGAGGTGCAATTCTGAAAAAAATATATTTCATGTATCTAGTTCCTATCTACAACTTAATATTTTTTTTTAGAATTTTTTAGGTGGTGGAAGACCTTGAAAAATATGAAAATCCATCTTTTCAGGACGTTTTTCGAACATAAAAATGGTCATTTTTGTCCGAAAAAATTTTTCGGGTAATAATATCCCAAAATACGTTTTTTACACCACTTGTCTGATTTTCGCTTCATTTCATCTCTTTTTCGTGATTTTTGTAATTTCAAGTCCAAATAAGTACAGCACGAAGGGTTAAAATTAATTATCTCACATTTTTGCCAAAGAAAAGGTCAAAGAAAAAAATAACAATTCGGGTTCAGCAGCTCAAACTACAAACCTTTTTTTTACGATCAAAGGACTCAAATTTTGAGAATTCAGTTTTGAGTGCAGAATTGAGTTTTGGACTTGGAAATTACAAAAATCACAAAAAAGAGATGAAATGAAATGAACATTAGGAAAGTGGCGTACAAATACATATTTTGGAATATTATTACCTGAAAATTTTTTCGGCCAAAACTGACCATTTTAGTGTATGTGTGAAAATTTTTCCCAAAATGTGGTTTTTCGCATTTTTCAAGTTCTTCCACCACCTTAAAAATTTTTTTAAAAATATCAAGTTGTAGAGAGGGACTAGATACATGAAATATATTTTTTTTCAAAATTGCACCTTTGAAACATCAAGCAGAAAACTCGATTTCAAATTTTAAAATGCGATTTTGGGCTAGAAAAAAATCATCAATTTTTTTTCAAATCACCCACTAGTATCCCTCAGTATAATGTATAACTTACGTAAATTTGAAAAAATTTGGTTGAAAACTCTCGGAGATAAAAATATTTTAATGGAAAGGCTGAAAAAAGTAACGTTTTGCCCCATAACTTCAACTAGGGGAGGTGTAGGTGTCCAAAAATTTTACCAGGTGGTTTTCAGATCCTAAGAACCAAATTCCGTGGCTTAGTTTCAAATTTTAACTCTGGGGCAAATTCGCCTATCTTAACCACCGGTGCCCTTTTAAATGTCGTCGGCGTCCATAGACCTAACCCTATTTCCAGCAGCAATTACCCGATCTGCGCTGTGTGGCAAATTATTTTGCCAAAATGGCAATTGCCACACATGAGACTTTTGGCAAAAGATTGGCAAAAATGAGGCAAAATTCCAACCAATCAGAGCGCTGTATTGTTTTGCCACAATGGCAAATGTTTGGCAAAAATATTGCCAGTGTGGCAAAATAGTGACAAAACTGTGTCAAAATTATTATCCAATCAGAGGACTGGATTCGTTTTACCAGTTTGGCAAAAATATTGCCAACATTTTTTTTAGTAAATGATAAAATGAATCATGCAGAGAATAATAATAGTAGAGATTAGAATAGGTATCACAATAAATTTATTTAAAAAGTTTATCATATACATCTTTCAATATGATGATTGGAGTATTTGAGGAAGGGATGCAATGCCAACTCAACTCAAGTATAATCTGCTTTGTCCTGGCCGTCACATCATGTTATCAATAGTTCATGAGGAAAAATTTAATCTACACAAACAAAAGAAAATATCTATCACTTGATTAAAATAAATAATTCACTGCCAAGTGGCAGGGACACTGTGTCAACAATTTAATTGCAATAAATGGTACTTACCAATACTTTGAAAATAAAAGGTTAAATAAATTTGAGAACACCAAACACGTTATCACTTTTATCACACTACTTTTGCACACCAGCGCTACCTACATTGAATCTCAACTGGTTTTTACCAACATTTTGCCATTATTTTGTCATATAAGCATTTCTCTACTCCCTTTTGACACAGTTTTGTCTATGTTTTGTCACTCTGTCAGTTTAAAATACAACACTAGCGCTAAAGTTGCGCTACCTACTCGTTTTGCCAACATTTTGTCAATGTTTTGCCACTCTGTCATTTTAATATTCGATACTAGCGCTACATTAAGGAGAAAACTAGTGGTTTTGCCTTAGTTTTGCCAAATTAGAGCTAAATGGCAAAAAAAATGACATTTTTTTTGCCACAGCGCTGATCGGGTAGCGAATTGGAAAAATTAACTCGGGTAAAGTCGGAGAAAAAAAGTTACAACAAAACAGCAATTCGGATTAGTTACAAATTGAATGTTGAACTGTAACATTAGCAAATACTCGATAGGCTTTTGCGAGGGCGTTAAGTGGCAAAAACACGTGGCTAAATGACGCTTGCAAAAGTACTTTAAAAGTTCGTTTAAAACAAAGTTAACAGCTATAAGGGTGTACCACTTAACAATTCCAATCTCTTAAACCACGCTTCTCAGTGGTTGCAAAAAAATGAATGAAAAATGGCCGGCGTTTCAGCCGAACTGAGGTACCTTTTATATACGTTGGAAAATGCTTTACGAAATAAAATAACGCCGGAATTATCTATGCGAGCTTTTTCCGTTTTAAATCTTGAATAAAGTTTTTTATTGGCTCGATTTTATTGCCCCATTTGGTACCGCGAGGGCCAACTTTTATGTGTGCAAGTGTATAAAATTATACTGATAACGTCCAACCCAGGAAATTTTTAACGATTAAAAAAATTAAATTGGATGATTTTGGAAACCCCTAAACCGAAAATCATTTCGACCCTATTGAGAACAATCTTCTTAAATATAATAATCGTATAATAATTAATCACTCTCGATGTAATTCACTCCGGATCGCGACAATTGCAAATTTTCAACCGAATAAAAAGTCATTTATTAATGAAACCTCTTTTAGATTTGTAAAAAAGGCATGCTCGAGTTTTTTAAAGTGTAACCTTTGTCGTGATAAAATTATGGCGAAAAGTCGACTTCCAAGTACACTTTGATGACGTAACGGGATTTCGATCATTTGTACAAATTTATACTCTTTACGTGAAAGGGGGACGAAGGCAGCACCCACTCGATACATTTTGCCCTATTCAGTGTGTATTGCGCTGTGTGTGGTACGCGTGTACGTGAATGCAATTGCGTGTGTACGACGAGTGTGTATACGTTATTAAAAGCAAAAGATGGCTAATTGGGTCGGTATATAAAATGAACACATTTGAGTGTTTTTTACTGTTTCGTTAACAGATGTGGATATAATAGAAACGGCTCGGGTGTATTTTGCGGTTATAAGGAGAAATTAATTTCGAAAACGTTAAAATATATGGTTGGGACGGTTTATTCGACTTTTTTTTTCTTTTACGATTAGTCATAAAAAATATGTAGTATCGTGAATTTAGGTGCTTAATGGGTATATCTGGATATATCGTCGTTTGGAATTGGCGTTACGATGAAAAACTGTTTATTTTGATGGAAGTTTTGCAATGGTTGGGTTAGTACGAGTGTCCATTTGTTTGTATACTTGGAATAATATTTTTTGGCGAAGTGTGGTCGCAAGTAGTATTAATAGAAGAGGCAAGGAAGGGGGTAACCCCCAACGTATCAAATTTTGCAGATTGAAACACCTTAAAAAATCATTGAGGAATAACAAAAAAAAATTCAGAAATATTTTTGAGATATGTTTTGAGAGAAAATATTACACAAAATGATTTAAACCGGTTTGAAAAAATTAAAATAGTTTAAATTAAAGGTCAAATCATTAAAAATTTTCCTTATGCCATAAAAATGATTTATATTTCTTAGGAGTTGGGAGTAATTAACAAAGAACCAAATATACCCCTGATCGTAAAAAAGATAGGAGTAGAAAAATTTTTGACATAAAAAAACGGAAAATTTCTAAAAAGTGACAAAAATTCTACAAAATTTTGAACAAAAAACTTCCGAATTTTCTGAAAATTTTAAAAAAATTGTATCAAAAATTGATAGATTTTGAGGTAAACTTTTAAACATGGTTGAAATTTTGCAAAATTCTTGACATTATTCTATGTAGGTAAAGGTCCTGAGCACCTATATCTCTTTTCAAAATATTGCAAATGCTAAAAAATTCTCAACTGTTCTCGAAATATTTCAAATGCTAAAAAATTCCTAACTTTTTGATTCTTTCCAGAAACTGGATTCAAATAGATAAACAATTTCTCATTTTTAGTCAATTTCATATTAATGGCACACTTCTCACACATTATTGTGAAAGCCTCCAGAAAAATTTTCATTTTCCACATAAATTTTTCAGGGGACCAGGCCAAATAATACTATAATGAGTGGAATCATCGTTCTCTCGTTCCGCAAAATATGAAGAGGAATATTTTTTTGGATTTAGTATGGAGAAAAAAGTTGATTGGAAATGAAAAAATTCAACTTTTAAACCAAAGAAAAAAATGGGAGAAATTTCAATGTTGGGAAAAAAATTTAGATCTCCAGGAAAAAAAATGCAAAAGAAAAAATTTTAGACCATTGGGAAAAAATTGCAAAGAGAAGTGTTGAGATACAATTTTGTTCAAAATATTATAATTTTAAAAAAATTGGGGTTGAAAAAACTAAAAACATTTCGAGTGATAAATATCAAATTTTGAGAAAAATTGATATTAGAAATTATGAAATTTTAAACAGAATAAAAAAATGGGAGAAATTTCAATGTTGAGAAAAAAATTGTCGAGGGTTGAAAAACTAAAAACATTTCGAGTGATAAATTTCAAATTTTGAGAAAAATTGTTATTAGCAATTATGAAATTTTAAACAGAATAAAAAAATGGGAGATATTTCAATGTTGAGAGAAAAATTGTCGAGAAAAAATTTTAAACCCTCGGAAAAAAATTGCGAAAGAAAAAATTTTAGACCACCAGAAGAAAATATAATTTAAAAAAACTGGGATTGAAAAACTAAAAACATTTCGAGTGATAAATTTCAAATTTTGAGAAAAATTGCAATTAGAAATTATGAAATTTTAAATCAAATAAAAAAATGAGAGAAATTTCAATGTTGAGAAAAAAATGGTCAAGAAAAAATTTTAGACCACCGGAAAAAAATTGCGAAAGAAAAACTAAAAACATTCGAGTGATAAATTTCAAATTTTGAGAAAAATTGCTATTAGAAATTATGAAATTTTAAGCCAAAGAAAAAATGGGAGACAATGTTGAGAAAAAACTTGCCGAGAAAAAATTTTTGGCTCTTTGAAAAAATATTGTAAAAGAAAACGTCAGACCATTGGAAAAAAAATTGCAAAGAGAAATGTTGAGATAAAATTTTGTTCAAAATATAATTTTAAAAAATTTAAGAGTGAAAACGACTAACTCAAAAAGAAAAAAATTTACACGTGATCACGCTAAAAACTATCCTTTCAAAATTGACTCAAGTTGTAAGTCAAGCACTTAAAAACACAAAAATATTAAAATTAAATTTCAACCAAAATTAAAACGCGAAATTATTGAAATTGAATTAAAAAAAAATTCAAAGCAAAAAAAATTAATTAAATGTTCAATGACTTACCCAAAAGAGAAAAATCTCACACCGCAGCAGTACTGAAAAAACGATCCTCTCAAAATTGACCCGAGTTTGAATCCGCCACTGAGATGCAATATTTGAAAACACGCGAAAATATTGAAATTGAATTTAAAAAAAATTAAAACGCGAAAATATTATCGAAATTAAATTATTTTATAAAGTGAAAACGCAAAAAAACTCAATAAAATATCCGCACTATGATCCGAGTTGTAAATCCGACACTGAAATGTACTCAATATTAAAAACCACACAAAAATATTGAAATTAAATTTTAAAAAAAAATTAAAATGAGAAAATGTTATCAAAATTAAATTATTTAAAAAATTAAAAACGTGAAAAAATTCAACCGCACTATAAACACGACAATGAAAAAAATTAAATCGCGATTCACTTTATATTAAATCAAACAAAAAAAAAAAAAAAAACACGAAAAAATGATCGAGACACATCCGCACTCCAACGCGACTAAACACAGACTGATCATCTTGCTTTCTTCCCCTACCCTAATCTAGCAGCAGGCGCATGCGCAGGAATTTTTGTACCCGCCCACAGTGGAGGTAGAAGTGATTTGTTATTGGCTGTTCCCCTACCAAGGTTCTCTCACCCCACCACATTCCCCCACCAATTTCCCCTACCTCAAATTTAGTATAAATAGAAGTGTTTTTTCAAAATCGGATCAGTTGTTGCTGATCCTTGAGCGATGCTCTCCTGTGCTCGTGGTGGGCTTGGTGGCTCTGCTCGGGGGTCGGCTGAGTGGTCATAAGTCTTTCAGGGTGATGACCATTATGGTTATGGTCAATGCCCCATCTGTTGATTGCTTGTCCCCAGGTATATGTTTTACATGTATTGTTTAGAGGTCCAAGTTAAGGTGTTGGTTATGACTACAGTGTGTCATTTTCCTGAGAGCTGGCTGTTCAGTCCGGTCTTCTGGGTGGGATCAACTCGATCATCATGAGTGTTAGGGAACATTGTTCCTGGACCAACATCTCAGTCTAGTTAGGCAGGTCTTGTCTTGTCTTATCTTGTTTGGTGTGAGGTGAATAAAAAAGAGTAGGGTTAGGATAGTTTGTAGTCTTCTAAAATGTCTATTAGGAAGTCTGGTAGGAGAATTAGGAGGAGTGTGTTAAAGTGAAAGAAATAGGAGAGATTTGAAGGTTTCATTCTGGACTTTGGGAGGCATATTAAAATTTATTGAGTGATTAAATTGTGTGATGTTTTGAAGGGTTAATTCTGGACTTTGGTGGGGTACAAAAATTTATTGGGTGTGTGGAATTGTGTGGTGTGTATTTTTTGTTTCAGATTAGCATCAAGAAGATGTATCATGGAAAACATCGTTTAATGGATTTGGAGGGCCCTCCTTCAATGGACCAGCAACTTGGAAAAATGGACGAGGAAGATCAATCAATATCCGAAGGTAAAATATTTTATTAAATTATGCATGTATATTAATTTTGTTTTAATATGATTTCAGGTCATCAAGAAAAACTAATTTGGAGGAGCATCAAATGGATTTCATAATGGAAGGACTTGGGGGTAATAATCCCATATTTTATTTGCATGTGCTTTTGTGAGAGTATGGTAGTGTGGCATGGTGTTGTGGCATGATTGTGGTAGTGTGGCATGGTGTTGTGTTGTGCGGAGTTGCTGAGGAATGGTTTGTGCTGTTTGTTTTCTGTGAGTGTGGTTCATTATGATATGTGAAATGATTATTTTCTAAGTTTATTTTTTAAGTTTTTTTTTTTCAGGAATTATTTTCTAAGTTTATTTTTTAAGTTTTGGGATTTTTTGGGAATTATTTTCTAAGTGGTTTTTTTTTTCAGGAATTATTTTCTAAGTTTATTTTTTAAGTTTTGGGGTTTTTCGGGAATTATTTTCTAAGTGTATTTTTTAAGTATGGGGGTTTTTCCGGAATTATTTTATAAGTTTGGTTCTTTATTTGGAGTGTCCCTTTTCCCCTTTTAATCTCTGCATTCATTTTCATTTATTGGGTGTGTGGAGTTGTGGTGTGTATTTTTTTGTTTCAGATTAGCACAAAGAAGATGTATCATAGAAAACATCATTCAATGGATTTGGAGGGCCCTCCTTCAATGGACCAGCAACCAGGAAAAATGGACGAGGAAGACCAATCATCGTATCCAGGAGGTAAAAAATTCTATTAAATTATGCCTAAATTAATTTTATTTTATGATTTCAGGTTATCAGGAAAAATCAATTTGGAGGAGCATCAAATATGGATTTCACAATGGAAGGACTTGGGAGTGATAATCCCATACTTAATAGTTTGTATTTACTGTTACTAAGTAGTGTTAATATTTTAATTGCATGTGCTTTTGTGAGAGTATGGTAGTTTGTGTTATTGTGGAAGTTGTTGAGTGATTGTGTTGTGTTTGTATAAGTTTGTGTTTATTGTGTTGTGGCATGGTGTTGTGTTGTGTGGAGTTGTTGAGTGATGATTTGTGGTGTTTTTTGGGAATGTGATGATTTGTGGTGTTTTCTTTTGGGAATGTGTGGTCATTGTGTTGTGTGGCATGATTGTTTTGTGTTGTGTGGAGTTGTTGAGTGATGGTCTGTGCTGTTTGTTTTCTGCGAGTGCGGTTTATTGTGTAATGTGAAATGATTATCTATAAGTTTGGGGTTTTTTCAGGAGCGCTCCTTTTCCCCCTTTTGATCTTTCGGCTTTCATTTTACCTATTTTTCAACACAATTTTTCAACTAAAATTGCCTTTGGCATGCAAAATTTGGGGTTTTTTCAGGAGTCCTTCAGACTCCTTTTTCCCCTTTTGATCTTTCGGCATTCATTATCTTTTTTAACACAATTTTATAATTTTTGAACTAAACCTACCTTTGGCATGCAAAATTTGGGGTTTTTTCAGGAGTCCTTCAGACTCCTTTTTCCCCACTTAACTGTTTTTTTTTTTGAACTTGGTGAAGTAGCAGATATTTAAATAATAGGTATCTGTGAAACATCTTCTGTTCATACAGTAAATATAGAATTGGGAATGTTTTCCTAGTTCTTACATTTTGCTTTGTACATTGGTACATTATTTATTTATTTTGTACATTTTTTTTTTCAGAACATAAGACAGGATAAGTTATTTTCAAATAAAACATACCTGTGTTTACATTAATTTATTTTTGTTTCAGAGATTTGAGCTAGGAAGCCTCAAGTTCCCAAGTACTTAGTGCAGGCCTGAAAAATGGCCGCCATTGAGCAGGTCAATAGAAGAAAGGGTTTTGAATATTTTTTTATGTGACATCACGAATCACCAGGTATAGCCTGGTATATGATGAATTGATGAGGCTTGATTAGACATGATCATGAAAAAGCCAAATTTTATTAGCTTTTTCATGATCGTGCCTGATCAAGCCTGATCATATACCTGGCTATACCTGGTCATTCGTGATACCAAATAAAAAAATATTCAAAAACCTTTCTTCTATTGACCTGCTCATGTCTGATCAGATATGATTATACCTGCTCAATCGCGGCCATTTCTTAGGCCTGCTCATACCTGATGATTCCCCTGGTCGGCTCTTGTGACCTTTTTTCCAACTTTAAAATTTGAAGGGGGCTACCGAAAAAAATCGTTTTTGAAAAATTCTTTGAAAAATCTATCTAATGGGATTTTTTTCCAAATTCAGAATAAAAAAAAAAAAACAAACCAATTCATTAAATAAAAATCTCACTCTTTCCCCTTTTTCATTTCGGTTGATTCCCCTTAAATATTCTCATTCCGACACAAATATCAAATTGGGTAATTCTGCCTTAATAATTTCAACTCTCGATGTTTCCAAGACAGGTGCAATCATCTAACACATTCCTTCGTCACTTAACGACTTCTTCAAATAAATCAAAATTAAATATCGTATTTTTGTTTATTCTGTTTATGATTGGACCATTTTGAACGAAGTATTACCAACTCGCGATTTTCAACACCAAAAAGTATCGAGATGGGTCAGAATTATTCGAGCACCCGATTAGTTTATTCATTTTATTTTGAAAACTGATGATTTTTCACTATCTTTTTTCAAAAATATCTGATTTCTCGATAGGTTCCAAAATTGTGAAAAAAATCCTGAAAGATCAATATAAAATGACTGATTTGAAATCTGACCACTCCCCCATATTTTTCCTCGAATTTTGAGCATCTCTCCCTTAATTACGAGAGCAGCAAAACGCAAAAAAGTTTTCAAAGAAACTATGATTGTATAGCTTCAAAATTTTCTTAGAATAGGTAATTCATTGAAAAATATAAAATTTTTTACTGATTTATAAATTATAATTCATTTTTTCACATCAACAAGAGGTGAAAAAGGTCCTCCTTATCGTCAAATTTCAAAAGTAATGTCATATTCGTAATCAGCAACCTCAATTCATATGAAATCGACACCCATAATGTAAAAATTGCTTCATTCCAAAAATGGGGAGGGGGAGAGGCCCCAAAAATTTTATCCCGAGTCTATATGGAAAATACGAGCATGACGATGATTCTAAAATTTTTTGTTAATCAGCGGTTTTAACCATAACAAGTTTGTATTTTTTGCTACTTCCTACAGCACATAATTCGAAAAGGGGAGGGGAGGGGAGGGGAGGGGAAATGTGAAAATTTACGATGGGATACTGAAAAAAAATTATTTACGCGATAAAATCACAAAATCGGAGCATTTCTTCCATTACAACGAATATAACTGCGATATTTGTATGAAACCCCTAAACATGGTCAACTTTGAATGGTCATAGGTCCGCTCCCTTGACGCTAGAAAAATTAAAAAAAAAAAAACATTTTGTAGGTATTTCGGTGTAGATTACAGCTACCCCGCTAATTTTACCCCAAAATCAAAATTTGAGGAGGGAGAAGCAAAAAACCCATTTTGGGGGGCTTTAATCCACCGTGGAGGGGGAGTACAGGGTCTCACACGGCCGGGTCCACATTTGTTGCTCAGGGCATGGTCCTAGACCATTTTCAGCAAAAAAACCTTTACTTGCCTTTTTTCGCCGGGTCCGGTCCCCTATCGACTGTACTATGCGTCATAATCCGCGTTATAAAAATACATTTTCATATTAAAATCATACAAACACACTCGGATGATTATTTAAACGCGATAAAATAGTTTTCATCATTGAAAATCTTACATAATGTCAATTATACCTGTAATGTTACAGTTTCTTGTGGTATATTAAATTACGGCGAGTTTACGTATACCTCTCCATACCTACATAAAAAGTATAAGTAAGTATGTGTATTATCATTAAAACAATACATCAACTATGTCCGGAATTGTTTTTAATGCGGCGAAAGTATAAAGTTACTGAATTGCGCATAAATATATTTTTTAAGAACTCATATACTTATATACCTATACTATTCCAGCGAGTTCTACAGTATTTGTTTGATCATAACAATCGCTTGTTAAGATGTTTTAAAATTATAAATAATACATACCTATAGAGCTAGATACGTGTGGGTTGTATAATTATATTTTTGCAACAGTTCTTTCTCAAGTTGATGTGTAATATGTTGTCATATTATTTCATGCTCTCTAGCAGCAATTATCTCGTGTAGGAGAGATGCGTTTTTTTTTATCGCATTTCGATCATTTGTATAATTTATTTACTTAGCGAAAAATTTTACATTACGTATGAGTATTTAGTCTGATTGCTGATGGTATTTCGCATGCATAAGAGATTCGCTTCGTCAGCATAATACAATGAAGTTTTCATATCACTTTTGTTTTCAAAAAATATTCTCTCGAATGTTTTCCTTATTAAGAAACTTTACAATCGATGACATTTAATGGCTCATTCCATGTCAACTCACCCACTTTTTTACGTTAGGTCCACCGATTTTGCTCAAAAATTTTTTACGAGTTCCCCTCGATGACCGAATGAAGGAATCACCATTGTTTCGATCCTAATTGCTCAGGGGGTGGGGGTGGCCCTTGTAATTTTCGTATCATCGGGATTTTTTGTGAAACGGCTCAACTTTGAAGGCGTATAGCTCGAAATGGGTTTGGCGTAGAACAGATTTTTCTGCTGATTCGAAGGCGCTGAGTTCGAATATATATTCAGTTTTTTTCGTCCGACCCCTCTGGAACCCATATCAGCCCTTTGATGGGGTGAAAAGTTGAAAAAAAGGTAAAAGGGGGCTGATAGGGGTTCCAGAAGGGTCAGACGAAAAAACTGAACACATATTCGAACTCAGCGCCTTCGAATCAGCAGAAATCGATACCCCAAACGATATTTTCACTTCTTATTATGCTTTTCTCAAAATGGGAAGGGGGCTGGGGGGCCTCAAAGGGTCGAATCGCAAAAATAACCACATATTCGAAATCAGCGACCACAAAAACCTGACAAACGACTGGTCACACGTAATTTTCCATTTTTTTGAATTTTGTCCCTATGGGGGGGTCAATAGGGGGGCGCAGAGGGGTCGGATGAAAAAACTGAATACATATTCGAACTCAGCGCCTTCGAATCAGTAGAAATCGACATGTTTCTTGAGTTTTTACATTTTTTTGAATTTTGGTCAAAATTGGGGACCCCGGTACCCCCCAGGGGTCTTGAGATCCCATTTTGAAAATTCGTAGGTTGAAAAGGGCATAAGAAGTACTACTCATAGTAATTTTTTCAGATTTTTAAATGGGGGCCTGCGTATGTTGTATTCATCACGAAAGTTGAACTTTCATTTCAAAAGTTCAACTTTGAACTTTTCGAAATGTGATTATCAAATTCGAATCTCCTTTCAATTCTCTACAAAACTGCGTAAACAAATCTGTTCTACGCCAAACCCACTTCGAGCTATACGCCTTCAAAGTTGAGCCGTTTCACAAAAAATCCCGATGATACGAAAATTACAAGACCCCCCCCCCCACCCCCTTCAGCAGTTAGGATCAAAATAATGATGATTCCTTCATTAGGTCATCGATGGGAACTCGTAAAAAAATTTTGAGCAGAATCGGTGAACCTAACGTCAAAAAGTGGGTGAGTTGACATGGAATGAGCCTACTTGGAAATATTGGCGAAATGGGTATCTTAGGTGTTTATTTTTTTACCTATCTACACGTTCGCCAAGATAAATGAAGTCGAGCTTTCAATAAATCATCGATATCGTTTCTAAGGTTTAATTGTATACACATTTATATGCTTAGAATAAAAGAACCGAAATAAAATTTTCATTGTTCGGCGGAAAACGAATGTTAAAAGTGCTTATTACAATTTCATCATTAATATCTTTCAAAGATAACCCTTAAAATTGTAATTTGTTATTTGCTGTAGTCAGATTATTAAAGAAAATTAAAAGTCGAAGTTATAGCGTGACGTTGTTATAAATGTATTATCAGTTTGATGAGAGAGTTACTGTAAATAAATATTGATTATTATCATTATCGTATTGTAACTTTGAGAGATGAATAATTAAAGAAGTGTGTTTAAAGGGTAGCGTAACAGGGCAATGAAGGCGCCAAGTTAATAGTAACGATGGGAAAGTACACAGATGTGTACGTTTGTTTAGGTAACTTTTTCTGATTGCTTCAATTAAACGAGGGGTTGGTAAATTGAAATCTTTAGTGGTATTTTACTAAATGAAATTTTCACCTATTTATTATTCCGTCGCGATGTTTGAAAACGTAGGTATTCGTGCTGTGAAATACATCAACATATTTTCATCGATTTCGTTAACGTTGAATTTTTTTTTCATTTTGACCCAAATTTTTTCATGGGGTGTTGTACGTATTAAATTTTAAATGAACGAATTTTTTTTTCCTAGCGGGTATTTTTCAAACCCCTTAGGCGTATTGGTCTGTGACGTCGGTACAGGAAAAGAAATCGTGTGTGGTGTGGTGCATGGTCTTTGGCGAGCCTACGTTTAATGCTAAATTCAGAACTAATGTATCCTTTATTAAACTTTTACGATTTTTTTATTAGTTTTTCAACCGGACTGGCTTTTAAAATCAAAGTTGAATTGTAATTTTAAAATAATCTCGGTTGCGTGAGCTTTTCACTGTCTTTAAGAGTTAAATTAACGTTTGATTGTCAGTGATTTATTTTTAACCAGCGGTCTATTTTACGTCGGAAAAAAGTGATGTGGAAGGGGTGGTTTGAATTTGCGAGGTGATGAAATTGTATATTGAATTGAAAATTACCCAATTAAAAAATTATTTTTGAAAGAGACTGAAAATTTGTTGGTGTTTTACAAATGTGGTGTTTGTTGACGCATGATTTGATTTTCGAATTGTTTCAACATTTCTTGATTTGTTTTCGAGAACGATTTGATTTTCACAGCATTTTCGCTGAATTTTTCGACTGAATGAACAGATTTTAGAGAAAAATTGCTGTCTACTGTTCACGTTCAGTCCATTTTTTCGACCCCCTGGCCCCCTCCCCCCCCAAAAAATGAAGTCAAGTTTCCTGTGAAAGGAAATGTTGATAACATGGATATGTTTTTTCCTCTCATCCTGACTTCTGATATTAAGTAAATATCAAAAATATAAAAATTTGTTTTTTAAAACTTAAAAATCGGCTATTAGGTATAGCTCTCTGATATTTTTTTTATCATTCTGACTTTCTGATATATAATACCTAAGTTGATTTTGAAAATATAATAATTTGTAAGTTTTCAAAAGTCAGCTTCTGACTTTCTGACATGAGGTATGTTAATTTCAAAAATATAGAAATTTGTAAGTTTTTGACTTTCGGCCACCCAAGAGGAAAAAAATTGAAAAATCAGCTTTTAGCTCTCTAATATGATCCTGGTCATTCTGACTTCCTGATTTCAAGTCAATTTTCACCTTCCGACATTTTTGATATTTATATTTTGAAGAAATAACAATTAGTAAGTTTTCAAAAGTCAGCTTCTGACTTTCCGACATTTTTTGAAAATACAAAAATTTATGTTTTTGACTTGGCGTCACGCAAAAATAGCGTTTTAAAAATTTTGGAATGATCCCCCCCTCCACCTCACCCAAGAGGAAGAAACATATCAATGTTAATAGGCTGCAATTTTCAATTTCTTATAAAAATGACTTGAATTCAATTTCATATTCTCGAATTTTTGAATTCTCAGATATTCCATTTTTTGGCTTTTCGATTTCTCAACTTTCTGAATTCCAGACTTTTTGATTTCTAGACTTTTCGATTTATTGACATTTTCAATTTATCGACTTTTTTTATTTATCGACTTTTTCTATTTTTATTGAAATTTTCAATTTATTGACTGTTCTGATTTATCGATTTTTCCGATTTATCGAATTTTTCTGCGGTTTATCTCGTTTTTAGTAAAAAATTATTTTCAATTTTTGAGTCAAAAAACTGAAAACATACAATCTCAGAGAAAACAATTTTGTCAGCGAATAAATAGGTAGGTAATGATATTTTATTTTTTTCTGGAACGGAAAATAGGACAAAAATAGAAAAATTAGCAGAAAACTTTCATTTAAAAATCATTTGAAGAGAGAAATTTACTATTTTTGTTAAATTTGACCACCTGCCATTATCTCAAAAAAAAATTTAATAGACATACGAAAAAAAAAATCAAATTGGGATTCAAATTGAAAAACAACAGTTCAAATTTTTAGTCAAGGGAAACATGAAAAAAAAAAAATTATTCGACTAATAAAAATTGATTTGACCTATTGATTCAACGAGGGTAGTTGAAAAAAAATTGTTCTAATTTCTGAAATTTTGAGAAAAAATTAGAAAGTCTAGTAAAAATTATAAGCAGGTACCTAAATAGACAATATTTGAAGAAATTTCTCACGAGGTTATAATTTTCAGCAAATAACCCGATCAAATTCTCAAGCCTACGTTTATTTTAATTCAATAGGGTGTTTTTGAAATTGTTGTAAACCTCTTAGAAATATTTTCGATAATAAAAAAATAGCTGTACTGTCCTCCATTTTCAATTAGAATACCAAAACATGACCATTCCTAAAAAGTTTAGAACCAATTTTCAAAAACCCACGACAAAATTGAAAAAGTAAATCTCCATCTTTCATATACCAAGCCAATTGAAAATTTCAAAAATAGAAACCTACATTTATTCGTAAGTCGCCGGTATAACGAATAAAAACACATTTTCGATCCCATTTTCCTTAATTTATTCACTTCTCTGCTCCGATATTGCGACGAAAATTTACACAAGCACGAGATAATATATCTGCGTATAAAACGGATGAATTTCGATTGAAGAAGATAAAAGCGTGTTTATTTTCTAGCTGCTTATTTTTACTCGCCTTTTTTTTTTTATTAAAATACGCAAACATCGCACCAAGATTTTGCTCTTTTTCAGCCAAAAGGAGAGAAATTTTCAAATGGCAGATACACCTTTTTTTTTTCAGCGTGGGACACACTCGCGTATAAATATTAAATTTATTTTCACGCTAACTTGGAAAATGCCTCTCACATTGACAAGTCTCCGAGTAACTCTAAATACAAAGCTTTTGAATACAAACCATCGAAGCGTTCCAATGTCAAATACGAAATCGGTAGACGAAATTTATTTAAAATCATCGAACTGTGATTTTTTTTGTTACATGGTACGCCATTCGGGCAGCGGAGAATTTCTGACCAACGTATCGAAAATTTCGACGCAGATAAGCGCCGCAGGAAAATTCTAAATCGACAAATTCTTTTAGGAATATATGAGGCGTTAGATGAGTCGAAAAAGTTGTCAAAGCGAGAGAAATACAACTTTAAAGTATAAATATAGCGAAACAGACGTAAAGACATGTTGTATGATACAGCCCAATTCCCAACCCATGAATACCAGATTACCTAGCTTCTCGTTGACTGTGATTGCTTCGGATGTCAGTTATGTGTATCGGCGAGGCCACGTGACATGGGGTAACTCCCTCATTACGTCTTTCAACGCGACTTGATAACCGTATACCCTTATGCTTTTCGCAAAACTGCAGCCAATTTGTTTATTTCTTCCCAAAGGGAAATTTAAATTCCAATTGCGACCGAGTTGAAATTATTGTAGTGGAATTTTCGCGCAGCCGGCAGACGCGCGTAATTTCACGCCGACGTCGTTGCTAACTCACGTATCTGTTTAACGCCGATGCCTAGCTTCATTTTCACGATAAATTTCCTCGTTTCCGGTTATTAATATTTATAAAGGTGTCTACGTCGTGTTGGCGGTAACGCCGAGAGATGGAGGAAAAAAACACCTATTGCATCGTCATATCCAACGTAAGAATTTGTATTTGTTTTCGATCCTAATCCGATCAAAAAATATCGAAATGATTCTTCGAATTAGAAAAAAAACTATTCGAAGAATGTTAATAGGAAATACAACGAGTTCATTCTTTTTTAAATCTTCACTAATTTCACTTGGCTATGTCTTTGCGCCTTTCTCATTTCAAGTGACAAAATAACGAGCACCTAATAAAATACTTTTGTTGGGTTTTAGATGTATAATATTTTTAATTCTTCGCCTAGCCGATTATGTTGCCATCAATTGAATATTTACTCATTCGAACCTGTTGCGATGCGTTGCACAACTTCTTATCCAAGATTTTTTAATTTTTTTAATGTTTGGAGAAACACAAACGCTATCATCTTCGGTAATTTTTATAATTTTATTGATTATAGAATAATATATTCGTCGAGATTATAATCGAGATAAGAAAATACACTTTAATTGGTACGGTTCTAAACACGAGAGCGTACTTATTGCAAAAATTCATCCATATTAGCGTTCCAAATTACGAATACACATTATTATATTTTTTATCGACTGTTATCAGTTTCATTGCGTAACTAGGTATATCCTACTAATGTTTTGTTTAAATTTGATGACTATAAACTTACGTATTTAAAAATATAATTACTCGCTATTGCTTAACGCTAGCTTAATGATAAGCTTCAGAGGTTTCTTGGATTTGGTGTGTTTATTTACTGTGTAGATAGACTAATTTTAGTAGGTATATTTCGGTTGCTCCTTTATTTTTACTTTTTGGAAAAAATTTAGGATTTTATTGAATATTTGGTTTAGAAAATTAAAGTCACGAAAAATACAAGCAATAATCAGAAAAAAACTGACGATTTACATAATTAGAGGGGAGAGGGAAGAGGGGAGCAAAATCGTAAATTTTCCAGCTTCAACAGAAGTACTTGATGATTCTTTTTTTAAAATTCTATGATCTAAAATTAAAATTAAAACATTTTATTGAAAAATTATCCATCAGTTTTGTAAGTTACCTAATTAGCTTAAAATTGCTATTTTTGACGACTCAGGAACTGAAATTTGCCTTCTCATACCACTTTCCGGATTAAGTCAAGTTTCAAGTTTTACATAAACCTTATTCCATCACATTTTTCGAAATAATTTTCTTTTCGTCCCTCTAATGCGAAAAGGTCGTAACTCCAAAATTTAAAAATTTTCGTTTTTTTGCTGAAATGGCAACTATGGGACGTCCTTCATCTGGTAATAACATCATTTCAACTCAAACCTCCAACAAATCCTTAAAATTGGAAAAAAGATCTGTTGGCGTAACTCCATATTTCGAAAATTTTGAAACTTTTTGGTCGTAACTTCGCCAAAAATGCAAACAGGTCATAAATCGAAAATTTGACTTTTTATAAAAGTGATAAAAAACGATGTTACTTATGATTTTTGAATTTTGTGAAATGTTTGACGATTTTATTACGCTTTAGTAGTGTTCAGAATGAATTTTTAATTATTTTGTTTCCAAACACAAATTTTTAATCAGGCGTAACTCCAAAAATTTTCTGCGTTCAAGTGTGAAAGGTCGTAACTCCATTTTAAAAATTTTACATCAGTATTTTGAAAAAAACAATAGTTGAAAATTCATTCTCAACACTAAAAAAGCATAGTAAAATCAACACCTCTTCCGCGAAATTCAAAAATCTCAGGTAATAGGTACGGTTTTTTGTCTCTCCTGAAAAAAGTAAAGTTTTGAAGTTACGACCTTTTAGCATTAAAGGGACGTTTTGTACTCCCTCATTTTTATAAATCAATAAAAATTATCTAAAATCACTGGAAAACAGTCATAGAATTGCAGAACGGTGATAAACCATTAAAAAATTCACTGAAAGCAAAACGTAAAAAATTGTTGGAAAATTAATGAAAATTCACTAAAAAAATAAGTACCTACCTACCAAAAAATCTGAATTTGCTGAAAAATTAGTGAAATTTTTTGAAAAATCAGTGAAATTTTTTGATAAATTAGTGAAATGTTTTGAAAATAAAACAATTTTTTTTCAAATCGGCGAAAATCCGTCAAAAATCAAAAAATTTCGCTGATTTTCTCGGAGCTGCAATCCTGCCCCCTTTTTAAAGTGATTTTTCACTGATTTATAATGAGAGAGTAGTAGGTACATACTTTTGAGGGTAGAATTTTCTCATTTTCAAATAATTTCGAACATTATTTTTCAATTTTATAACGATTTTTTGGCAGTCAACTTTTTAGTGACAAATTTTCAAACTCAAAGTTTGATCATTTTTCAATTCAATATTTATAAATTTTTGTTTCAAAGTCACGTTATATTGTTTGACTTCAATAACTGATTTTTTTGGTATCATTTATCTACTGGTTTTATCTAATTCTGCAGAAAAAATTCAAATTTTCAAATGAAATGCCATTCAATTAGAATTTTATTTTGCAAACTGTATTCTAGGTATTCTTCATTATTTTTTTTTTCAACGTGGAATACCTATGTAATGAGAAGGACGAGAAGGAAGGGGAGAATAAGGGGGGAGATTATTAAATTTTAAAAACGTGAAAACACAAGAGCTCAAGGTTTTCTGAAAAGATGTTTTCAAAATAACTCCCAAGACCAATGACATTTTCATTTTTCACAACAAAAAAAGAGCTAAAATTGTCAGCATACCTAGAAGACCTATCTACTGATCAATTTACCTACTTATTTAAAAAATTTTCTTGAAAGTCTTGTTAAGCATAAATCTTGAAGGGGAGAAGGGAGGGGGTAAAAATCGAAAATTTGGGCTCAAAAATTTTTTTCAAATGTTTTAGAAAAAATATCATTACTTTCAAATTTTTCGACCTGAATCAAAAAAAAAAATTCAACTCGAAATTTTTTTTTTATTATCCAAATTTTACTACAATCTAGTTTATTTAAAAACTATTTAGCAAAAAATGTTTTCATCTGTGAGTGGGGAGTGGTCTTATTCCCTTCTTCCAGTTCAGTTTACTAGCCCCCAATTTCAAGTTTGCCAAAATATAAATTTTCATTTGTTTTTTTTTTCAATAAATTTAAAGCTTATACCTACTAATTTTCAGATTTAGGCCATTTTTTTCATATTTGAAAAAAAATTAAATTGCTTCAAATTCTTTCTACTTAGAGGGTTACCCCCCTCCCCCCATGAAGTATTATTTACTTACATTAGTATTCGTGAAATCATGGTATGAATTTCATTTGATCATTTTAATGAATTTGTTTTCCTATTAAACGAATTCTTGAAATTGAAATTGCCAATCGCTATAAAGCATTCTCTTTCCAGAACTGATTTTTCCCATTAAAATACAAATAAATTGCACCAAAATTTGAAACTTTTCTTTCAATGTTTTGGTTAGTCGAGCTTAATCTTCAACAACCTAAATTTCTGAGATATTGCAAAAATTGATTTCATTCAATTTTTTTGATATCTAATTATATATTAATTCAACAAAAAATTTTCATTCTATTTTTAAAAATGAACTTTTCTAACATTAATTTTTTTCTAAAAAAGCTAGCTAAACATTGAATAATCTTATCTAGAATAATTGAAATTAATCTTATGAAAGAAGGGGAAATCGATAAGCAAAAGAACGAATGAGGCAAACATTTTTTTTTCATAAGGTCGAAGATGTCTCATCAAGTGCTTAAAAAATACTCAGATATGATTTTTTTTCAGCTTCTCTGGACTCATTTTTCGAAAAATCTCACCCAAAAATTTCTGAATTTTCATTTAAGAACATAAAATTGAAAAAAAAATCATCAAGTATTTATTGAAGCTGGAAAATTTTCGATTTTGCCCCCTCTCCCCTCTCCCCTCTAATCATGTAATCTAAAATGCGATGATCCGCCCAAGTTCTAAAATTTCTACTTGAAAAAATTCATTTCAAAAATGATTTCATCATGTTTAATTTTTTTCCATTCTCTGACATCATCATTACATTCAAAACATTTCATCATTTCATCCTCATACTTCATAAAAAAGTTCTGACTAAGCTTTTGTTTACTCTTCTCCAATTTTCATTACAGATATTTACATTTTTAATAACATTTTTGCTCCAACCCGCCCCCCCCCCCCAGTTTTCTTTTTTCAAAGAATCCATAACCTTCTAACAGTCTGTAAATTATCCCCACGTTACCTAATTAGATCATAAAGAAAAGGCGACCACATGCGACAACTTATCCGGGGACAATGGCGCTGGAAATCACCCACGATTACGAAAAGCTTGGCGCCAATGAAAAAAAAACGCGAGAACTTCCGTCATGCTGTACAAACTTGGCAAGTGTATCGATCTGATAAGATCTCCGACAACGAATTACAATATCCAATGGATTACTAACGCGTTACCAGTGCATCTGTTTGAAAAAGTAGAACCTTCGAACACGTTCCCTTACCAAAAAATACGACTTCAGAACGAGCTCGCACAGCATGTGTTTATACTAAAGACAATTAGGTATTTTCGGAATCTTGATTCTGGAAAAAAAATCCGCATTTAAATTCTACTCTCATATTTCCACCAAATGCAATTGGTTCGAAAACACCACAAATTATCCGAAAAATTACCCGGTATGTAGGTATATTAGAGTAAAAATGAGGAAAGGAAAGAAGGAAAAGAGAGAAGCAGGTGAAACGTTTCATTAACGGTTACGTGGGTGGATAGAAAGACGACGGTAATTACCGCGGTACGAGACAAATAAAATGATATTTAATTTGTTACTGGAGCAATTGTTTGGTGACGCCATATAGAACTCGAGTAGTCGTAATAAAAGCACTATTACCGAAGGATGATATCTGTTATTAGAGTGGGCGGGAGCGATATCGAAAAAAAGGCTCCGGTCAGACAGATGGTGCTTGTCCTCGGCTCTCGGTTAATGGCGAAGTTGCCCTTATTATCTACTAGCAAATCCACGTCTCCTGTGGGAAATCCAACGTCCCATCATTTTACCCTTTTAATTTTGCTTTTAATATACCTTTTTTGGTAGTTGTCATTATACGCGGCAATTGCATTAGTCTCGGGTTGAAAACTACGTGTTTTCATGTTTACAATCGTATCGTGTGCTGTGGCATTTCGGATATTTAATGCAGGTATATTAAATGGCTAAATAGTTGTTTCAACGTATCTACGAATACTGTAGGCTTAGAAATTTAGCAAAAAAAAATATTATAAATAAAGGCGGAGATAGGAGGCATGGGGGCTCAAGCCCCCCCAAATTTTGAATTAGCCCCCCCCACCCAAATCATTTTCGTGTGTATGTTTTACTCAAAAAAAATTGTAAATTTGTAATTTTCGAGGGATAGGTAAACTAATAGGTATAAATATTTGCCGAATTTCCTATTTTTTTTTCAAGCAACTAAAATGGTCTCCTGAGTAATGCAAATAATTAGGTGTCTGTTCACAGCTTTTTCGTGAAAATTTTCCAAATTATCAAAAAATTGAATTGCAAACTAGCACAAAAACGTACAAAATGAGAAAAAAACACAGATTTTCCAATTTTTGCTGAAAAATACGAAAAAAAAAAACACGAAATTAAATAGAATAATTTCGAAAAAGACAAAATTTTTGTACCAAAATAATAGAATTTTTCATTGAAAAAAACATTAAAAATAGAATTATTTTTAATCTGAAAATCTGCAATTTTTCAAATCTTTGCCCTCACTTCGCTCGGGTATGTGAAATCTTACAGGTAAATAATATAAAATAAGGGTTGAAAATTTCATCTTCTTTTTAATAGGTACCTACTAAAATATTGTAGTTGGAAAATAGATAAATTTCAGTTTTTGGATTTTTTTTTCCAAAAATTTTCGCCCTCTTTTTTTTCGGGCTTGACTACCTTAAAACCTACATGATTATTTTTCAAAATGATGGTATGAACTCTCTTTCTTTTTCATTCAGATAATTAAATATTTTGTGGCGAGAAAAATTTGCATGTACCTACTCCTCATTTACTAGAGGACTTGTGGAATTTAAAAAATTTTTCAAGTTTTTGGAAAGAAAGGTGGTCATTAAGGAATAGTTTTTCGAACGAATTTCAACAGGTAAATCTATATTTTTTTAATAATTTTAGTTGGCAATTTTTTCTTTTTCATGCCTCCAGATATGTGTCCAAGTTTTATTTCCAAAAACTGATTCAAAAAAAGAATGGCATAATAATAAACTGGGGGGGGGGGGGGTCGAAAACGTAATTTTTGTGTTTTGTTTCATTCATTTTTAGCTGGGGCTCAAGCCCCCCCCCCAAAAAAAAGTCATATTCCATCTCCGCCTATGTATACATATTTTGTATTTGTAAAGATCCCTCTGACCCTCTCCCTGCCTCCCATCGATCAATTCACATAAAAATGCTCCATCAAATTTCCAAATATGCAGTTTAAGTGCATAAAATGCATTATAGCGACGATCGCTATAAAGTTTAAAGTACCTAACTGCGAGGCATCTCGGTAGACTGTTTCGTTAATTACAAAGCACGTTCCTAATTTACAACGACGACGGCAGGAAATGATTCGCCATTTTTTTTCCAACCAGCAGCACCAAATTGTAGTAGGTAAATTTCGTTTAGCACAAGATTGTACACATTAAACGCGGTATACCTATTCTATTAATAAGGTTTTCGGAGTCACTGTTTAAAAGTGGTGATTTTATGATATTTATCTTTGATAGAAGCGGCAAAATGTGGCTAGCCTTAGGTTATTCCATTCCCACTGATGACCTAACCGTTTCTTTTCATTCAGAAAACAACTTTTAAACTATCAGTCTTGCTATAATATGAATGACTGTTTTATTCAATTAAATTACAATTTAGAGCAATCGAACCTCAACATTAGATTTTCCTGGTGCAACGTTTAAATTAATTTTTTTCCAACATCCCAGCGTTATGTCTGCTCGTATGCTGGTGGAGAAGACAGCGGCGAAAAACCTATACCTAAAAGCCAATTACTCGTGTACGATGTTCATTCAGTAGGATAGCGATGGGCAATGGCAAAGATGAAGTGAATTAGAACACTTCTAATCTTAATGGATTTCGGTTCTGGAATTAAATTGCTTCGGTTTGGAATGAGCAGCTAGGTACAATAGGCTCATTAAATAATTTTTTAAGGCTAGAATTCGAATCAACTAAAATTAAGGTTTGCGTATTGATCGAAACGTTGGAACATTTGATTTTAATTTTAATACTGCAGAGAAGTGAAGAGAGGGGAAGAAGAGGCTGAATATTGGTCATAGTTTTTCTTTTTTTCGGTTCAATGAATTCCTTGAAAAATTTTTGAATTTTCTCAAATATTGACGAATTTTTAAGAATTTGAATATTCATAACTTCTTCAAAAAATTTTATAGTTGAAATTTTCTGAATTTCAATCCCATTCTTTACTTTTTTTTTTGAAGATTTCAACATTCATAACCGCTTTAAAAAATTTAGTAGAAATTTTGCGATGCTTTTTCAATCCCATTTTTCACATTTTTCATTAATTTTGGAGTCAGATATGAAATTATTACCAAGATGTTAGAATAATATAATGGAGGAAGGGGAGAGGTGGAGGAAAAAATCCGAAATTTCATGAGTGATTTAAAAAAAATGAACTAAAATACTCAAAAATGTTGATCAAGTGCTTTAATTTTACACTGATTCATTTTATATGTTGAGAAAAATTACGTAAGTAATCAAACAGGCTTTCGAGGGGGGGGGGGGGGGGTAGAAAAAAATCAAGAGCAAAAACATCTTATATTTTTGATGAAATGGAGAAATGAAAAATGTTTGCAAAAAAGGTATTTAAAATCTAGGGGCGCATCCAGGGGGCTCTAGGAACTCGAGCCCCCTCCTTGAGGACGGAAAAAATTTATACAAAGATGTAAAAAAAGTTCTTTTTTTGCTCTTCAAATATTTTTTTCAAAAAATTGTCAGCCTCGCTTTGATCGGACAGTATTTTAGTCCTTTTATTTAAAAACCAATGATTTTTCACTGATCTTTCAATCAATATTCAATATAACTAATTCCTCAATCAATTCCCAATTTGTCAGAAAAAAATCAATGATTTTTGACTGAAAAATGAGCTGAAAATGACTACTTTGAAACTTGACCCCTCCCTCTACTTTTTCTCAAATTCTCAGCCCCTCCCTTAATTGATTTCTGGGTTTGCCTGAGCCTATGTTAAAATCTAAAATTTCATCTTTTTTCGAATATCGCATTTTTAGTCGCCAGAGAGGAGATCAAGGCTCCATTAACCACCTCTTTTTTAGGTAAGACAATTAAAATATTTTAAGAAATTTTTACTTCAAGACACTAATCATAAGCGCATTTAGAAATTATTTACGAGAGAGGTTGAGAATCTAGAAAAGGGGGGAGGGGTCGAATTTCAATGAAAAAATTGAGGAATGGTATTTTCAGTAGGTTAATAATACAAAACATGCAGATTTGAGCAAAAAAAAAAATATATATATGGGAAAATATAGAAATTGTGGCATTTTTTGAAAATACCAGTGAAATTTAATTCCTTGAATCAGTGAAATGAATTTAATTTTTCACCAATCTTTATCTTGCAGGCAAAATTATTGATTTTTCTTGACAAAATTGAAAAATCAGTAATTTTCTACACTAAAAAACAGAATCTCATCTTCTCACCAAAGACTGACTCCAATTTAGGGCACCATGTTTATTCGAGAAATAAGTACGCAAAGAATGACTAAAATATTGCTTGAGCGATTTTTTTTTTTGAAAAATCAAGGTTTTGCATTTCTAGTTTAAGGGGGGCATAAGCCTCCGGAGCCCTCCTCCTTCAGTGTGCTTAGGATACTAATAATTTTTATTTATTCATTCTTTGCTCTTGATTGTAGTTGCTTCCACTTATTGACTACATTTCTTAGAGATCGAAAAATAGAACTCCAAATGAAGAAAAATTGAGAAAAAATACGATTTTATAGGAAGAAGTATTATGCTGAAGTAAAAACAAGATTGACTTAAAGAAATAAGAAGTAAAAAAAAAAATTTGGAGTCAAGTAAAACTTATTTTTAATTGATACTGAATGAAGCCCAAGAAAAGCTCAAACTCCAGTGTTTGAAAACATCTTTTTTTTCACTAAAAAGCACATTATGGAAATTCCTCATTTTCATCTCTGCATGATGAACAATTTCAATTTTATGAGAATAATTTCGAAAATCAAATTTAATTGATAGCACAACAGCGAATTATTTTGAAGAATTATGTAAGTCCAAAAAAAATATGTTGACCAAATTTTGGAATGTTTGAGTGAGCGATTTGAATTTAGTGAGAATAGGTATATAATTCTCCGAATTCGAAATCTGCAACTTTTCAGCTCTTTGGTAGGGAACAAAAAGAGGTACCTATCCAATTTATAGAACAATGGTTCAAAGAGCATGTAAAAATTCGAATCACATACTCAGCAGATGATACTTCCACAAGTGGCAAAATACCGCCAGTTTTTCTCAAAAATTACACCACTATGAGGCAAGGTTCCCTATAGCCCCATCCCCTTTATGAGGAATCTACACAATTCCCGCATATTCTTGCATTTATTTAAATTGTCAAAAAATGGTAATAAAACCTTGAGATGAGATCTCTAAAAATTCCTTCATCTAAATATTTAAGAAAATAAATAAATAAAACCTCCAAATTGTTCTTATTTCCCAGCGAAAATTTTTTCAGCAGGCTCTCCACCTGACTGAGCGAATTGAATTGCAAATTTCGTTCAATATTTGACGAAGGTTTAATCAAGATATACGCTAGATAACCTAACGTGGTATTTCGTTACCGTTAAACACCTTTTGATAGCTATTAAATTGTTCATAAAATCATTATAATTTCTTCTTCGCAAAATAACAGCGAAATTTATTCATAAACAAACCCACAACGTAAACATTCGAGATCATTACAGGATACCCGTAGCGATGTAGGTAAATACCTACGTGCATTTGTACGTACAATTTACCTACGTAAACCGAATTTGCGAATTTCGCGAAAAAAATTTACAAAAACAAATTAATTAGAACATCCGCATACCGCGAAATGTCTTAATTTTTCGCATTTTAACTCAGACCGGATTTATAAATTTCGACGAAATCTAGGCACCGAAATACAAGTAGGACTACTGTTGGCTCGTGTAATGGCGCTGAATGCAGCTCGATTTCTGAAAAGCGCTTGTAGCCGGACACGACGCGACGCCCGCGCCACGTAAACCTAAATTTAATTAAAGTTTTGGAAATTACTCAAAATAACGGATAATCGTCTAATTATTTACACACCTACGTTTATTCAAACGTTAGTTTCCTGTTGAGATTGTTATCTTGAAATTTCAACGCAGAAAAAAAACTTGTTTTCTTAAATTCACTGGTCAAGTTCATTTTGTTTGACGAAAAAAGGTACCAAACGATGGTGCGTGTAAAGTTTTTTTTTTTCTGGCTTTTTTCCATTTTTAATTCTGTGTGTTCTCTATCAGCCGGATATGAAACGTTAAGATCAATTTACCAGCGAACCAGTTTATATAATCCTACAGCGATTAAGGTTGCTCTTGGCGGCTAATGCAATGCAATTAAACGCTGACCAAGTAACAGAGCTATTGTATGTTAATGATTTCACGTTTCATAAATTTGTATACAGAGCAGTTTTGCTGATTGATGCGTAACTCGTATCAAGGGTGCTCAATGAATTTTATGGGATTATTTTTAAAATTGCTTTGTTTGATGGGTTCAATTTTGTGAAAAAATCTGTATTTTTGGTCATCGGCGCGCCCAGAAATTAATTAAGGGAGGGCTGAGAATTGAGAAAAATAGGAGAAGGGGTCGAATTTCAAATTAGTCATTTTTTTACTGCTTTCAGTCAAAAATCATCAATTTTTTTCGACAAATTGGGAATTTTTTGAGGAATCGGGGATTTTTAGCTGAAAAATTGGTCAAAAATTATCAATTTTTCCAACAAATGGGGAATTTTTTGAGGAGGTGATTTTTAGCTGAAAAATTAGTCAAAAATTATCAAAATTTGAAATAAAATGACTAAAATATTGCCCAAGCGAAGCGAGGCAAATTTTTTTTTGGAAAAAATACTATTTGAAAAGCAAAAAAATTCACTTTTTTATATTACCTATTGCAATAGAAAAATATTTTTTTCAAGCTCAAGGGGAGGGCTCGACCCCCCTGAGCTCACCCTTGGGTGCGCCTGTGTTTTTAGTTGTGATAATAAATGACAATAAATGATCAATTAATGGTACAATATTTATTTCTATCATAATTGGAAACAAAACTAGGTATAGGGGTGAGGGATGGTCCACCTCACCACTCAGATAAGAATTTTTGACCAAAAAAGACAAATTTTTTTCTAAAACCGAAAATTTTGATTAAAATTGGCGAATTTTCCGAAAAATTTAGCATATTTTTTCTAAAAAATCAACGAAGTTTTTGTTCACACTCCTCATAGATTTTTTTTTACCAAATTCTCGAGTTCAATGCAAAAAAATTGCAAAACTGTTAATTTATGCTCAAAAGTAAAAATAAACCTGAAAATAAGCAATTGTTTTGAGAAATCAGGCAAGAAATTGGACATTGACTCGAGGAAGGAAACTACAAAGAGCAAAAATAAAAATGAGAAAAATTAATTCGGATTCCATCAAAAAATCTCTTTCGTTAGAAAAATTCATCATCGTCGGTCAACAACCGAAATCCAAAAATACGAGTACCAAAATATACTTCCAACTTCTCAAACCGAATCCGATCCATCAACCCTTTTTCATCCTTCGCTGCATTCCAGGAACTCACATCCACATCCATCTATTATACATATTATTACCTATTGCATAATGTATTCAAATTTCGTTAATTTAAATTACCCATTACACAGAAGCCAATTGTCTATTTTTTGAGAAGCACTGGCCGAAAGTCAGTCAACATTACATCGGAGTTTATCCAGCAAATTGCATTCATCTACTGATATGCAAAGCTTATCCGGTATGTTTTTATTAACCGCCGGTTTAACGAGCAATTATTTAACATTAAATAGTTTTGCATATTAATTAATTATTTAATTAGATTCCGAGCGGTTTTAAGCTTCATCGTTTGCCTTGTTGTGTTAACGGAGTGTGAACAAATAATTTATTAATTTTTAAGCTCATTTAAGTATAGTTTTTCTGCGCATTCGTTTAATATTTTTTTTCTTCTTTTATTTTTATAACCTCATAAAACTTATATCAGACTTCCTTTTGTTTTGTGTTTTTTCCTCGAAATTTCCAAGCATGCGTGAAGTGTTGGCAATTTTATAATCACTATTTAAATTACTGGCTCGTTTGTGAAGCTGATTCTTAAACGGAATAAAAATTGCGAAAAAGAGGTATCTACGTATATCAAAAGTATACCGATCCGTGGATAAGTATACGCCAAACTTGTATAATAATTTATGGCCAGTATTAAAATGCACCGAGTAAAGGAAAAATTCATTAATTGAGGTAATTTGCAGTTGTACCGGTAAAATACATACATGCACTTTGAGCGGTTATACTGGGTATAGAGTAATCAAACTGAAAATGTTGAATGTGAAATTTTTATGCACAGATTGCAACCAATGTGACTGCAACGATTCACCCAACGACCTTCTAGATGGATATCAGGCCATTAAAAGTTGTATTTTTATTACAAAATGAACAATTTGAAAAAGTGTGGCAGGTGAATTTTTAAAATAGGTGAGACAAAGGGAACATTTCTTCAACAAATGTGATTTTGAACAAGTACCTAATTTAAAAGAGACGAGTGAAGTTTAAAATCTATATTGAACATCGATTGGATTGATTTGCATCCAGATTCCAAATCAATTCTTCAATTTTTTTGTGTTGGAAACAAGAACTCTTTTTTTACATTGCAAGCCACCAAAATGTAATCTATTTGGGTGCATCTCGAATTTTTTCCTGTTTTATGGTTCAAATTTAAAGTGCCCCATCCCATTAATCTTCACTTTCTCCCCTCTCAAATCACTATAAAAAATTTTGGAAATTATGTTTTTTTTTTTTACTTTTAAGCCAAAAAAATTTTTGGGCGTCCATTAAGCACATGGTTATAACTGAATCAAATTCACTTTTTGAAATAGGCACTAGAGGGTTAATCGAAAAAAAAAAAATTGCCTTGGATTTAGACAAAAATTGGTGAAGTAAGTAATTTACTTTGAATGAAAGACTTCTAAAAAATTGTTTGAGCTCCCACTTCAAAAAAGAGTTGGAATTTGGAAACCTCAAAGTGGGGACATTTTCGAAAAAGAACTTGGTTTTTTGCTATTTTTAGGAACAGCCGAGTCGTCTGCTGAGAACTTTGATCAATCTCCCACCCCTTCCTCCTAAAAATTCAATTTGAGTTTTTGTGTTTTTCAGTGATGCTACTTTTTGACTTCCATAAAGAAAAAATATTCAAGTCAATCACTTAAATATCTCAAAAACAAGCCAATTTTTTTCCCAAAATTCTGAGATAATTTTTGATCCCATTTTTCAAACACTTTTCATTGTAGTGCTACTGGCTGCATTTTAATTTTTGCAATTTTCATGAAATTCAGTTGTTCATTCAGTGACTTGAAAGAGTAAGCAAGGAAAAAAATTTTGTCCTTGATATACACGTTGAATCAATTTTTTTTTTAATTTTCTGTAACTCAAATTGGACCGAATTAGAAGGTAATTGAAATTCTTTGTCTTTTTTTGAGCTTGAAAGTTCGATTTTGGGGGGGGGAGAGAATCTCACTCAAACCAAATTTTTATCAAAATAATTTTTTGTTTTTTTTTGTCCATCCAAGGAGGTACAGCTATGTAATTCTTTTTTCCAGAAAAAATTGAAAATTTCTGAATTGGACGAGACATACTTTTTTTTTTTTAAATAACCTTTTGTCTCAATAAGATTTCTCTACCCGATGAAAAAATTTCAGATCTAATAATATCCCAAAAATGTCCCAATCTAATTTGATCAAATTACATCAAATCATATCTCATCCTATCAATTCATATCTGAAAAAATTATGAAGGCTCAGATCCAGTTTGATATGATGAGATCAAATAACATCTAATTTGATCAAATCATACGTCTAAAAGAAAATCAGATGTTATTAGATGTAATTTGACTGGGACATTTTTGAGATCAAATTTTATCTGTTTTGATAACATTTGATCTAAATCAGATATGATTTGATACGATTTGATCTAAAATTTTTTCATCGGGTACTTCTCCTCATTTCAGCTATAACTCTTTAGATGATTAGACAAATTCGGATCAAATTTTGTCTGTTTCATTCAGTGAAATTTTCCAAGATTTTTTCCTGATTTTGTCCAATCTTGAATAATGTCTGAAAAATCAGTAAAAATGACTACTTTCCGATGAAATTCATTTCATTGGATTAAAAAAGCAAATTTTGACTCGAATTTGATCAATTCGAATTCAGAGAAGCATCAGAATTTTTTTGTGGCAAGTTTTTTCTTCTCATAAAACTGTCAATTTTCTAAAAAAAAAAAAAACAAAAAAAACACATTGAATAAAAATTTTACCCGAGTATTTTTTAATTGGACCCCCCCCCCCCCCCAAAAAAAAAATCTTTGTTGAGTACCAGAGGACTAAACTGAAACGTATTTCATTTTGAAAATCTAATCGCACAGAAAAATAGAGTAGAAAATTTTTCAAATGATTAAGGAAGTACCTTATGTTGGAAAATTTTTGTTACAAATCTTGGAAAATTAAAAAAAATCGACTCAACACCAAAATCAGAACATCTAAACTTCATTTCAATCGAAAATTTTTGATTTTTTTCCTGTCCATCACAAGCCAAAATCAATTCGTCCCAACCAACATTTCAGTCTGCCAAAACTCTCCACTGACGTCACCAATCAAGGAAACAAAATAATTCTAGGTTTCTTAAACGATCAACTTATCAACTTTTCAACCAGATTATAGATTAATTGATTACATAAATAGGTGCCCACAGCCACCGGCACTTCCACACCACATAAAAAACCCAACACCATAATAAATAGGTCAGTCAAACAAAACAATAGAATATCTAATTAATCTATTTATACGAAAATTAGACATTTTAATTCGTTGAAATTTTATAATCGTTGCTCACTTACATCTAGTCTACGCTTACGTAATGTGCGAAACCAGTTCATTATTATAATCATACGTAGGTATGCATATGTTTTTAAAAAAAAATAACGACAGGAAAAGACTAACTGTTATCTGTTTTTAAAAAACTCGAAGGTGGTATAATAATAATTATTGCACATAATACCTCATACAGTGTAGAGAAGATTCAGCCGGACGGGGTGGTGAAGAAAGTGACCACTTACGGAGGACGTTGGAGGGAGTGTTGGGACGGTAGGGTTGTCCCCTTCCTCACGAGTCCTCTGGCCGTTGGGTCCTTCTTTCCCCATTACACTGGTGCGCACCAGGTTCCCGATCTTGCTCTACGGACTTGCCTCCCGGAGGATATTTAGGAGGAAGTCCCTTCGCCGAGGGTCCGCGGGGCCCGTCTGGGGTCTCGCACGTTGGAACGAATAAAAACACGGTTGACAGATACAAGCGTATATTTGCACGACGTATTTAATCGTACCTGTATGTGTGTGTGAGTGACGGCCGCGACCTACGGTTACGGATGGATCTAAATTGGCGATGATCGAGATGATTTTACACTCAATTCGACGCCCCGCCGCTGGCTGCGGAGGCGGCGGCGAAAGGAGCTATAGACCTCCCCGATCGGTGCCATCGTATTGAGCTGAACTCCATCGTCCCCTACTTCGCCGGAGCTGCAAGGGGGTCGATGGATCATATTGTTCTGAACGTGTGGAAGAATTCGCGCGGCGGGAATAGGAACGACGCTGCGGAGGATATCTCCGGATGGATATCTCCGCGGAGGGAACCGATCTCGCGAGTGGCGAATTCCACCGGGGTCCCAGGGTCTCTATCCAGGCCTAGGTGCACTGGTACCTTGAAGGATCCCCATTGGTCTCCCATCGAAATGAGGGGCCATGATGGAATCGCGGGTGAATTCCGATGACGGGTAAATAAATCGAGCCGGATTCGATATTTACGCGTCGCCGGCTAAGTCCGATTCCGGTGACTTAGCCGGGCGTCGTACAAGCCGAAGCGAGAGATGTTAAGACGACACGTATGTTCGAATTAGGGGAAAAATCGAAACTTCGAAACTTAGCCTAAACGAAACTTGATTTTGACTCGTTCGAGGGTTGAAAACGCACCAGATCGAGCCTAAACTCGATCCAGCAACGCATCATCCCACTCGAACGTAGATTTCGGAACTCTAACGTAAGTAGAAAACGAGTTCGATCGAGCCGCAGCTCGATCGATCAACGCAACTACCCCGTTCGAGGTATTTTCGGAACTAGTTTTACTCTGCTAACGCAGAGTTTATATAAGGATTCGAATCAACTTGCTAGCAGGGTTGCCACCACCACGGAACTATAGTCGTTTCTCTTGGGTCGGGCCATATTCACTCTGACATATGCCCCATCGAGCTGTATTAGGGGAGCTGACCTCCCATAGTAAAGGTCGAACTTTTAGTACTGTAGTCAAAGTTAAGTTCCATAGAGAGGATATTGGTCCCTGCCCCATTCGACTTTTGCTGTGGGTGGTGGTAACCTAAGTAATAAATTTTGATCCGGTATGTCCGGTGCGGCTATTGTAGTTCAATAATAAATACAAATTTTGCGGTCTGCTGACCCTCGGAACGGCCGAAAGGGATCGCCGACGGGCCGAGAGTGCTGCTAGCTAGATGACTTGATATTGTGCTAAACAGAATGTTGAGCTAAACAGAAATTTTGACGCCGTATTTTGAAAAGACAATAAAATTTACGGCGTAAGAACTATGGTGAAAAGAAAATTGATATTTTTGATTAGACTTTAAATTTTGATTTGATGGTTTTTCGTTTTTTGACAATTAAATGGTTTTAAACTTGGTAGAAAATGGTCCCTAAGTCATCTATTTGAACCCTTGTTAAATTTTGATTTGTGGTCACGGTACCACTGTGTGGAGGGGGAGAAATTTTGCGGAATTCGGACGCGAATTCTTCCATGTACGTACAGGGTTCAGCTTACGATTTTTTAGGGGGTTACGTATATACAATTATGTACAATTATATTTAAGTAATTATTCAGAGCTCGGAACACAGAAAAAATGGGGTTGTGTAATATTATTGTCGTCTCGGGGGTTAATATGGTTCTTGAAGTGGGGTTTTACAATTTATGAGACGTAAAAAGTATCCAAAAGAAAATTTACAAATGATTTTTTGATTTTGATGGGGAGGAAAGAATTGCAAATCTCTTTTTATAATTATGTTCACGCTCACTGTTACATTTCATATTTTTTGATTTTTTTTGTTTTACTATTTTTATTACATTTTGTGTATTTTATTCACGCGCTCTGTTACATTTTGTTTTTTTATTTATTTTTTTTTTTTTTTTTTGTTTTTTGATTTTGCATATCTTTCTATTTTTTTGTGAGATTTGCAGTAAAAAATAAGAAAATTTTGATTTTGTAGAGCTCTGAATAGGGAAATTTTTAAAGCTAGGTGGGGAGGGGTATATGCGTGGTTTTTGGTACAGAACCATAAAAAAAATATAAGCGAGGGAAACTTATGATTAATTTGTCGCAGCCGTCGAGTGTATAGGAAGACATAAAAATAACATATTTGCTGACATCAGCACAAGAAACGATCGTATAGGTATGTACATTGAAACTAAATATATGATACGACATGTGATCAGATACTAATTTAAATTTTTTGTTCTTGCAGGTGCCGACGATGGAATTTTTGATGGTCGAGGGTAAAATGGTATCGAATGGTGAGTATCGACGTGGTGATGATAGTGGTGTTATAATGTCCACTTTTTGTTACAGGTTGATTCAGCACGCCGATTCATGGTGGTTTCTGCGACGTTGATATGGGTTACTCAGAACATGGTGTCGAAAGACTATTAAAAAATCGAAAGGTAATTAGTAATTTTGTAATATTTAACCTATTAATAGGAAAAGCATGACGTGCAAAAGATGAAAGAATTTTTATCATATAGAATCATGAATAATTATTTTTCAGCTGTGCTGAGATACAGTTACTTTTTATTGGTTCCAGGTTTCCATGGCTCCGGTTGATTTGGTTCCAAATTGATGAATTGCTGTAAAAAATTTGATTAGTTTGCGAAAGGTGAGGTTTTTTACACGTCGTATGTATTTTGGTGCCGAAAAATGAATAGAAATTTTCTGGTTAATGTTCAAAAAGAAAAATAAAGATCGGTAGAGCGAATTTTGATTGTTGAATTTTGGTGATATAATTTTGTGGAAATTTTTGTTTCAGAATTTGGACGGTGTCGATAATCAAATTTGGAGTCCAAGTGCCCCATATGCCAGCGTCATTTGGGCTATTTCGAATTTTGAAAAGGTAAGAATCAGTTTTTGATAATATTTTTCGAGTTTTAGAATATAAAATCGCCTATAGCGTGCCCCATATGCGCGTAGGGATGATTTTGGGTTGAAATGATTGCCTATTGTAACTTTGTACGGCGCATGTATGTTTTAATTTTGATTGTGAGTTTTTCAAAGAGTGAGGTCGCGTGAATTTTTCTAACGTTTAAATTTTGGGATGGTAGTGGGTGATTTTTTGTATCAGAAATATTTTTGATTTTTGATGACGTCGAAAATACCAAGAAGAGAAAAGAAAAAAGTTTTGAATAAATGACAGACTGTTTCATTTGTTTTGCCGAATAGTAAAAAAAATAAATGAAGAAAAGAAATTTTGGTTTTGTGAATTTTATTATGAAAATTCTGCCCCATATGAACTTGATGTTCGTGTGGACTAAAATTTTCCAATTTTGGTTCCCTATTCTTGATGTTTTCGAGCATATCATTTTACCATTTTATTTCCGATGTCGTGGTGAATCAAATGTTCATAGTTTTTCGAAAAAATTTTTTATATGTAATCAGAAAGTTTTTCAAATTTTGATTGGAATTCTGCCCCATTTGTACTCCGTTTGAATTTTGAAGATGTTGAATTAAATTTTGAGGTGTTGATTTTCTTCTCATTCGCTCTATCTTCATGTTCTTCATATCTTGATTTCTTGATGATTCTGTATAGGATGTTAGAAATTTTTGAAACGTGAGCTTTTCTACGTTTCCACTTTTTTTTTTTTTTTGCATTTGTTTGTGCTAACCTTTTGTATAGGATTAGTTAGCGATTTGTTGAGGTATTGATTCTATTTTTCTTTTTTATATGACCTCATTTGTATTTTGAAATTTTGATTGAATTTTGATTTTGATTTTTTGAATATGACGTCGAAATTATAAACTGAGTTGAAATTTTGAATCTTTCGAATGATATTCTGCCCCATATGCAATCAGGTGGCGAGTTTCTAAAAACAATTTTGAAGTCGTATAAAATTTTGTCATTTTGAGTTTTTGATTGATACAAATGGCCAAGAATGTTGAATTTTGATGTGCTGTTTGATGTGTTTTTTAAGATGATTGTAGAAAGGATTGTTGTTGATATGAAATAAATTTTATTTGGTCGAGTAAAGTATAATTACGAGAAAGAAAAAAGAACACTCGTGAGATGGGTGAAGCGAGAAAGCGAAAAATAGAGTGATTAAACGAAAATTGTTTTCGAATTTGGTTATGAATGGATTTAAGCGATGGATACAAAGTAAAGATAATAATAAGAATAAAAATTACAAGAAAAGAAAAAGAAAAGAAGAAGAGAAAAAAGAAATATAGGATATAGAAAAAGAGGGGGTAATTATTCTTGGACGATGGTATTGATGAGGTGTTCAAAGATCGTTTCAGGTTTCGAATTTGGCAGGAACGCAATTGATTTTATTATTTTCGTCCGTCTTGCGATTGTCTCGGTATATTTTTCCCATTGAGCACGATTTTTGATTGGCGGAGTCAGTATGGTTAATTTTGAAGTTCCAATTTCCGCCAGGATGTTTTTTATGGTTTCGATATCAAATGCAGTCTCTTCATGTGGTTTTTTGTCTTTTGAGGCGGATATTAGCACGTTGTTGCAATTTGTAGTACTCAAAGGGTTGATCAATTCTTCGAATGACATATTTTTTTTGTATAGCGTTGACGTTTGTAAGAAATTTTCAAATCGAGAGTTTTCCGTTAGTAATTTTACCGCTTCGAATATAAAACCATCGCCAGCAAGTAGTGTTTGCTTGATATAGATCTGGATTTGATCGCTTGTCGTGGTTATGGTTGTGTGGCCTATTGTATAGATTTTTGTTTTGGGTCGGAAATAAATGATTTCGTTGATAGCCTCCTCCGTCGACTCAATGTCGTGTTGGATTTTTTTGTCAATTTCTTCGTTGTCTCGAATGATTTTTTCGATTGTTTTCTTTGAATTTTTTAAGTGACGCAGGCGTTGCTAAAACAGAATTTTTCATGTTTTAATCTGATTGTTTTAATTTTTTATGTTTCAGGCGTTGAAATTTTGGATGATGCGGCGAGGTAGGATGTGGAGATTTTTGAATTTCTGCGGTTGAAATGTTTTTTGGTTGGATGAATTATCAAAGTCTTGGTAAGTTGTGCTATATCGATCCTATTTTTGGTAGTTTGTATTTTAATTGTGATCGAAAAGGGTGGTCGAATGTGTTTGAAGAGTCTTTTTCGAAAGTCGAATTTGTGCTATATTTTTGGGGTAGAAAATGATGATTTAGAATTACTGATGGTAATTATTAATGCTATTTATTGGCCGTGAAGGTAATGTTTTGTAATTTTGAGGTCGTGAGATTGTGAAGAGGTATGCGTTTTGGTTGCTGGGAGTCTTTTTTGGAAGGGAGGTTTTATTTAAGTTTTATGCTAGCTATCTAGTAGTTAAGTAGTGTTACATACCTCCAAATCGTAGAGCGTGTCTGACATGTTTGCGAATAGTCGAGAATATATTGCGAAAACGAAAATAATAAAATGGTTTTACAAATGGCGAAAGTGACGAAAAAATATTGCGAGTTTAAAAGCCGGTGTCGCACGTATTTTTATTTTCTTGAAATTGATTTAGAAATTTTTATTGGCTTCGTAGTTTTGGAATAAAAATTATATTATTTTTGGCTTTTCAGAGTGTGCTACTTGCGTAATTTTTGTGATAGGTGGGTTTTGTCCTATCTTTTTTGCAGTGTTGCCAAAGAAGAATTTTTGTAGTTCAAACGTTTTTTTTTTTTTTAATTTTGAGTTCCTGAAGGGTTATTTCCGGGATTTTTTAATTTTGCGATTTGTGTTTTTCAAAATGAACTTTTAGTTTGATGAATCGGAGTCATTGGGGTAATATTTAGTTGAATATGCGATTTTCCGGTCATGGCGAGATTTTAGTTCGCTGAGTGGAAGGCGTCGGATTTCGGGTAGGGATTTTGACTTTGTTGGAGTTTCCAAATCTTGAGCTTTTGCAAGTCAAATTGTCTTGAAATATGTATGGAATTTGTAATTTTTCGAGAGTATGGGTTGAGATATGACCGATAATATCTTGTAGATCGGAGGGCGTAAATTTTATTGAAACTGGTCGATTTTCGTAGGTGAATTCTATTTCTTTGATAAAGTCGTTACGTGATATTGCAGAAGGGAAGAGTAATTCTATGGTTCGGATTATTGATCTTGAAATGGTGTTCTGATTGGTATATGGGTTTATGACTAGTGGTATCGTGAGGGTGTTATCAAGTTTGAAATAAATTTTGTCAAAAGGGCGATAGGTTTTGCTTTTTGGTTTTGGTTTAAGGGTGGGATTTTTTGTTACGTCGTCCGTATCTAGATAAGTCAAATCGGTTTGAATTTTTATAGATTTTGTATTCGTATCAGGGGGGTATGAGCCAGAAGCAATAATTTTGGGATTTTCTAGAGCCTCTTTTTTCAGATTTTCGGTTTGGAGTATTTTTATCGATTTTTTACCAATATAGCACAACGGTTGGTGGAGAGGGATGATCGAAAACGGGATTTTTATTTTGTAGCCTTTTACGGTGCCTTTTATGAAAGCTTTACGAGTCGAGAGAAAAGGTGTTGGGTGGTCTTCGAGTAGAATAATTTTGTGGATATTCCTCACATTTATCTCCACCGCATGTGGTGTATTCTGCATTATATCTTGCAGCGAGTGTTCGGATATGATATTTCTGGTTTGTTCAGGTTTTGTTTTCAGGATGAGAGTCGTTTTGTTGGAGATTGTTAATAGGATCGAATCCGTTATTTCTGTGATTTCTGGCGTCGTAGTATTTTTGTTATTGTTATTTGTATTGTCATTTTGTGGTAATAATGTTTTTTCAGTTATCTGTAAATTCGTTGGGCAGTCGACAACGTCGGTCGAGAAGATTTTTAAGTTGTTTACATGTTTTTGGATTTTATCTAGCCTGTTATCGATGACGTCGGTGGAAAAGGTTTTTATGTTTTTTATGTGTTTTTCGATTTCATTCCATTTGTCTGTTGGGCATTCGGCAATATTCTGGGTCGGGAGAATATTTGTGATGTGTATTGATTTTTTGACTTCGTCTAAGTCTGGCATTTCGTCACATGTGTCGTGAATGCTTTCGGTCGAAGATGATGAGGATTTTGAAGATTTTGATAGGATATTTGGTATTGTTTTGGATTTTGGGGAAATGATAGGTATCTCTTCGTGAGTTTCAATTATTATTCCAAAGTTTTTTATTGTAGTGTCGCCGATAGTGCAGAATGATTTGAGACAGGTATTTTGAATCGTGAATTGAATTTTTTGTTGGGATATGCCAAAGGTACAATTGATGATAGCGGTTGGTTTGTCGTTTATGTATGTCGTAAGAATTTTTTTTGGGTATTTATTCAAAATTTCGTCTGATTGGTGTTTACTTATGATGTTTTCATTTTTTGAGGGATTTAGGATTGTTTCTATTTCTATTTCATTTATTTTTAGGGTAATTTGATCGTGAGGTAGGTATTTCGTTTGAATTTTATTTTGGTAGGTGAAGGGTACTAGGCCGTGATTATGTTCGCTGTCATCAGTTGTCGTTTTAGGTGAGGCGATTTTCTCGTTTCTGTGATATGTTTTAGTATTGTTAGAGAAAATATCCTCAATTTCGGAGTCAATTTTGTCAAAATCGTGATTTTGTAACTCTGTTTTTAATTGGTCCGAAATTATTTTTGTTTGATCGTTGTTAATTTTTTCAGAGTTGTTTTCAGTGCCGTGAGAATTTTTATTATCCAAATTTTGGGTTTGGGAAGAATTTTGATTTTTTAGGGTTTCGAAATTTGTGATATTTAGGTGGTCCAAACGAAGTTGTCTTATTGCGTTTTTACTTATGTAGCACGTCGGCTCTTTTGATTCGATAATTTTGAAAGGGATTTTTATGTTGTAGGTACCTATCATTCCCTGTACTATTGCAATTTCGGAAAGAGGGCTGGGTATGAATGGAGAAAATGGGAGTCCTATGTCTGAAGATGCGTGGTATTTTACAGGAACAATTGCGCGAATGCTATTTAAGGTGCCTCTTGATATGGTATTTGCGTTGGCGTCGGAGTTTAATTCGATAGTTAAGGTTGAGTCGGAAGATATGTTCAATAGGAATGATTTTGGTTTGCCCATTTGTTTTACTGGGTCCCAAAATGTGAAAAATGTTCTGGATTTTATGGCTTTTAGCCATTCTGGTACATCGCTGTCTTCTACAGCATATTTTTGATGAATCTTGACGGGTAGGTCGGGGACCTCTGTGTGCTCGAATATTTCGTCGTCGTAATTTTCTTTGTCCGAGTCTATATCGTAATCATTTTCGTTTTCTAGCTCGCATTTTTCAATTTTGTCATTAATTTCTGGAATTTCAAACGGAGATGAGGAGGCTTTAGGGTTGAGAGTTGGCGCAGGGGTTGAAAAATTTGAGTGTATCAGGTTTAGGTCGACGTCAATACTATCCTGATTTTGAGTTTTATTCTGGATGGATTTTATTTCAGAATTTACGTTATCTATTTCAGTTTTTAGGGTATTGAATTTTGAATCGATTAATTCATGGATTTCTTTCAGATCGGAGGTAGTCTTGGTTTTTTCATTTGATGTGGCTGATTTAAAGTCTGCGAGTTCGTGCGCCAAGTCTCCTAACCCTTCCGCTAATCCTTGAATTTCGTAGTCGTGATTATATAAAATGGAATCTGTTTCTGTTATTGCCTCTTGATGTTCTGTGATTTTTCCTTTCACTTCATCTATTTCGTTTTCGTATTTTTCCGCTGATGATATTAATTTTTCTGTCATAAAATCAAATTTGTTCATACTTTCTTGATGGGTGTCCAAAAGGTTTGAGAGGCGATTTATGTTTTTATCGATTTCATCATCTTGAGATGAAGTTTCATATAATTCTTTTTTGGTTTCTAGGTCGAAAATTAGGTTGTATTTTGCGATTTCATCGCACCATTTCGATGTTTTGTTTCTTGAAAGGTAGCGGTATTTATTTACGATTGATTTTAGTTCTGTTCGGACGTGAATATATTGTCCGTTGAGCCAGGATGGAAGGCTCTGCAGATGAAGGAATAGACTTAGCATTTCTTTATTCGCTACGGAGTAGTTTCGTTGGTGGGGTAAGAATTGATAGGAGACGCGCATAATAACGTTTTCGGAGCCCCTAATGAGTTGGTAAAGGACTGACTGCATGGTGTCTCCGGTCACCATGGTGTCTAGGTACGCGTGATGTTTTTTCCTTAGTAATTTTTCAGCTTCAAAGATTATGGATTCTGCTTGTTTTTCGTTTAAGAGGACGTCGTCTACATAGCAGGTTTTTGAATTTAGATTTGGGAAAGCCTTGAGGGCTGCTTCGTTCTGTCTTAATTTTCGAAATTGGGAGGGGGAATAATTTTTGTAATTACATTCGCGAGATTCTTTTCGATAATTTGAAGTTTTGAGTCTACGTTTTGAGCCCCGATGTCCAAAATTCGGTTTATATCTTTTTGTTTTCCTTCCGGTACCGAAAGTACATTTAGGGTCAATTTAGCGTTCCAGAATGCTGTTTCTCTTTGTGATGTTTTTGAGATTTCGAGGGGGCTTAGGGGGCCTTGTGGAGAGGGTATTTTATCAGAAATTTCGTTTTTATTTTGTTTTGTAGGGGACTTTTCCGTTTTTTCAGAAGGGTTTGTAATATCTTGAATGTAGGAAGCTATGCCTTTGCAACGTTTTTTAGATTTGGGTTCAAGAATCGGAGATTTTGGAGGTGTTTTAGATGTGGAAGGTTGCGGAGAAGTTCTTTCAGGAGTTGTATCGAAGAATGGAGAGTCTGGGAATGATTGTGGTACAGATTGTGAGTCGTCAGTATTTTGATCTAGAGAGGGGGAGCCTTGAGGGGTTGGTGTATTGGGAGGTACGTCAGACATTTTTGATTTGGGTACAAAATCGAAGCTATTTGAAATTTTTGAATTTGGAGGATTTCTATACGATGTCTAAAGTAAAATTGCCTTGAAAATTGTGGGTTTTAAGATGACGATATGGGTTTTATTCAAGTAGCGAAATAAGAAATGTTTCTAGAATTTTTTGTGGCTCAGATGTATTGAGCGGATTGATAGCGAATTAGAATCAGTACCAGTGGTATTTGGCGATTCAAGCAAGTTTTTACGACGTAAATTATGCGAGTAGTATGCAGAGGTGTGAATTTTGGTCGAAAAATATATTTAATAAAATTTTGATAAAATCAAAAGGAGAGAGATTTTAAGTTGTTCGGCTAGAAAAGGATTTTGAGTGGTTTTGAGGGAGATAAGGAATTAATGAGTCGTAGAAATTGGATAGAGGGGGTTTTTCGGAATTTTACTTTGCGATAACTGAGAAATTTTCAATTATTGAAATTTCGGATGATGACGTGTGAATTTTTTGAGAGGTAGAAAGGTGTTTTTGGGTCCACTGCCAGGAGTGGTGTAGGAAAACTGATGAATTCCAGAGATCAGCTAAGTCGGATTCGTAATCCCACGCTGACCAACTGGGCCTTACCGACTCTGCGAGCAGAGAGGGGTTTTTGTGTGACTTTGAAAGGGGGAGAAGAATTTAGAGAGCCTTTAATCCGATTAGCAATAAACTTCTCGTTTCAGGCTGGGTAAATTTTAGGATGGTATGTGGAAAAATTTATAGGATCTCTCAAAAAATCAGGAAAAGAGAGGTATAGGTATCAAGTCCGCTGTTTCCCAGTCGTGTCTGATGCCTATTTTATTTTGGAGAACGTAAACGGATAATTAATTTCTCAAATTATCTGGAAAATGCGATTTTCTTGAATTGCAGTCGTCGTTGTCCACGTACTGTCGCAATTTTCAGAAAATTGTAGGAATTAGCCGAAAATTTCCTATTAAATTTTGTAATTCTCTTTAATTGCAGTCGTCGTTGTACACGTACTGTCGCAATTTTCAGAAAATTGTTGGGTTTTGGCCAAAAATTTAGTTAAATTTTGCGAAATGAATTTGGATTTTGATTTAGAAAATTATTAGATCGAAAGTGACGCTGTATTTAATTCGCAAAACTTTTATGGTGTGAAATTATTTGCTGCGGTCGTCGTTGTCCACGTACTGTTGCAGCTTGTAATTTCGAATTTTGATTTTTGTTAAGCTAGACGGAAATTGTCGAAATAATAGGTCGTACGTTAATTAATTCGCAAAAATTTTGAAGGTGAGATTATTTACTGCAGTCGTTGCGCGCTTACTTCTACAGTTTTTATAAGCTCAAAAGAAAATTTATAAAAAATAGTGGGTCGCGATGTATAGGTCGCGGAAATTTTAGAATGTAGAATTGTGTACTGCGGTCGTCGTTGTACACGTACTGTTGCAGTCCACAATTTCGGAATTTAAATTTTGGACGAAAAAATCGAAATTATAAGTCGCGGAATTAATTGACTAATTTGGAAAGCGTAAAAATGTGAAAGTATTTACTGCGGTCGTCGTTGTACACGTACTGTTGCAGTATTTAAATTCACAAAATAATTAAAAGCAGAAGAAAAAGAAATACGAGATTGACTATGTTAACCTTGAAGGTAGATCTAGACAAGCGCGAGTTTTAAAAGCAGCGTTTGAAAGTAGAGAAAGAGTGTACCAGATAGCCAGGTGTACTTTGTAAACGTTGAAAACGGCAATCTTTGCTGATAACCAAATAGCAGAATAGAAAGACGTTAAATGATTTTGGATTTGAAAACGGGGTTTTATTTATTTGAGTTTTAGGTGGCTTGATTTGCCGAGAATTAGTCCGGTTGTGAAGTCGTGTATTTTGGGATGACCAGTTCTATTGTTGAAAATTCAATGGATTGTTCTTTTTTATGAATAGCGAACACGATCCTTTTATTGTTTGGGTTGGTTTAGGTTCGAGAAATCGCACGATATTTTTGTTTTGTTTCTATACAGTCGTTTCCGTTTTTATGAGAAGATTCTTAAGTCTAAATATACCGATGTATGTACATAGATTTCGAAAGTTAGTTTATTTTCAAGGTTTCAGGAAATTTTGTAGTCCAAGTAAAGATAATAGAATTGATTAAGTCAATTGATTGTGTCATTTAATAAATCGAAAAGGTAAAAGGAAGTTTGCCGAAATCTATAGGAGCTGTCAAGTTCAAGATGACATTTATAGAGATTAATCGATTTTTAAATTTTGGAATATAATGGGGTGAACGTAAGTGTGCCAAAATGTGAAAATCTTGATTTCCGGAGCTGTCAAAGCCGTGATATTATGTAGGAAACGGTCAGTGATTAATTGATTTTTCGATTTTTTGAAAATAATGGGGTGAAGATAACTGTGCCAAAATGTAGGAAATCTTGATTTTGCCAAGAAATGTAATTTCAATAGATTGAATTTTAATGAGTTAAAAGTATTGTTTGAAAATTGTAAACGGATGTATTTTTGAGTGAAAAGAGGTGCATCGATGTACATACATTTGTATAAATAATGGTTTACCGCCACCGTTAAAAATAGAAAGAAGCGTCCTTTGAATTTCAAAGGGGTGAAAGCGTTTGTACCAAAAAAGTATGCCTTAAGCTTAAATAATGAAGCGGATATACATGGCGGCTTTTGCACATAAAGTCGCCAATATTTTTATTTACAATAGAATTGAATTAATTTGACAGGTTGCTGTCATCTTTACGGATTTTAAAAGAATTAATTCTTTGTTGTAAAGAATTGATTTACGATTTTAAGAAAATATCTTGAAAAGAATTGACTTGTCTTTATCGTGCCTATTGTTCTGAATGTGAATATTGACTAAACCATTTGCGCATTGGACTAGTGAAGGGGAAGAAAGAAGATCTAAACTGGGAATTGGATCGCGATGTAATTTTGGTCTGAATGGGCATGTTGGGCCGGAAATCGTATTGGCGCCAACGATTTATTTTTCGGTTGAAAAGTGGAAACAGGGTTACCATTATTTTCGGCGAAAAATATAATTTTGAAAATCGAATCGAAATATAGATCGAATCAATGGATTTTGACTTGATTAAATAAATGATTTTTTGGAGATTTTTCGGAAAATTTTGATTTTATAGGTCATGAGATTGGTAATTACGTTGATTGAAGGTAATGATCGAAAGAAATTATTGAATTTTTGAATGAGATGGTGATTTTTGATATTTTCCAAAGGAGAAAGTGAATTTTGTTGATCGAAACGTTAAATTGATTTTTGAGTATTGATTTTGGAATTTTGATATTTTTGTGTCATGGAAAGAGAGATTTCGTTGATCGAGATTAATTATTGGAATTTTAAATGTAAATTTTGATGATCGAAAGGGTTTTATTGAATTTCTAAAAGGTGACTATGAATTTTGATGTTTTCTAATGTTTGAAATGAGATATGATGGCCAAAGGGTTGAATTTTTGAATTTTTTGATGTAGGTTTGAAAATTCTGATTTTCGATGTCATGAAAAAAGATTTTCGTTTATCCAAAGTAGTTAGTGAATTTTGTAATGAGTTTTGGAATTATGAATTTTGATATGTTTGATTTTGGGAAAGTATTTCGATGATCAATGTGATAATTTTGAATATTTTAGTGGAGATTTGAAAATTTTGATTTTTTAAGTCGTGAAAAGGGTTACCTAGTTCGAAATTGGTTATTGAAGAGTTTGCTGAATGAAATTTTGATGTTGATCGTGAGAGAAGATTTGTGAGTGAAAAAGATTTTATTGATCGGAGTAAATTCTTGAGTTTTCAGATGGAATAATGAATTTTTAGATTTTTAGTTTTAAGAAAAGGATTTCGTAGCTTGAAATTGTGAATTTTTGAGTTGTTGATCAAAGGATTTGAGAATTATGATTTTTTAGGTGGTAAAGAGGGGTTGTTTGGTTCGAAAATTATGTCTATGAATTTTGATTTTCTCTTTTGCGAGAGGGTAGGGTTCTGGTTATCGAAGTGTTAATTTTGATATTTTTGAATGGAATTTAGAAGATTTGAGTTTTTTAGATCGTGAGATAGATTGTTATAATCGAAACTTGAAATGAATGAAAGTGAATGAGTTTATGAATTTTGAATGATGATTTGGTGATTTTTGATTTTTTGAAGGTCGAAAAAATTATTGTCAAGATGAAAATGAGTGTATTTATGAATTTTGAGTAATAATTTTGAATTTCGATTTTCTAGGTTGTGGAAATTAATTTTTTGTGGATTGAAATGTTCAAAATGAGTGGTTATTTGATTTTTGATGAAAAGATGGCCTGAAATTTTCGAATTTTCGGGTGGGTTAGTCCATTTTGAATTTTTAGGGTGTGGGAAATAAATTCGTTTCGCCACAAATGGGTTCGTAAATTTTGGGTATAAAAAGAGTAGATAATGAATGCGTAGAACATAATAAAAGGATTTCTTGCTGCAACAAAAAATACCTAATTATTGTGGTCGGCGCATTTTCAACTGGCGAATTAATAAAAATTGCCATGATTTTACGTTATAACGGAAATGTACCGATATTTTCATTTGCAGATGAAAAGTGGTGCATTTTTGGTTCTTTCACTTTATAGAAAGTGAGACTATTGGCTTATAATTAGTTTTCACATAAAAATGTGAAGTATCAGATTATCAAGTCGTATGATTGATAATTTGATATCGGAATATATACATAGATTTACATATCCGGAAATTTTCATCATTTTTGATGGTGTAAGTTATTATTATTGAGCACTTTGTGTGCTTGAGATGTTATTTACGTTAATTACGTTACGTTAATGGCCAGGAGGGGGGGGGTCGAAGTTTTCTACTTTTTGACTCGTATTTTGGTGCGAATTTTTTATGACCTTGATATTTCACACGTTTTTGGCCGAAATTAATATTTTTGATATATATTTTTTTTTTTTTTGTGTACTTAAGGTACATAGTCCGAAATTTTCGAAGTGAGGAATTTATATTTTGCACTTAAGGTGCCTAGTTCCGAATTGACGTCACAATATTTGATAATTGTCAAGGATTTTTTATAGAAAAATATTGATTTTTGGGTGACGTTCTTGTGCGAATTTTTATGGCCTGAAATTTCGCAATTTTTGACATTTTTGCATTTATGATGCTTACAGCCAGTGATTGTGACATGGTGCGAAAAGGTGACATCCTAATCACATGATTCCACATCGTTCGGGGGGCCCAATATCCGGTACCTTAACGGGGGAAATGCCGCGTTCCCTTCATCTATCATGTCGCCTTCCCTGGAATTTTGGTGTTGTTTTTACGATGTATAAAATTTTGTGGCTGTATTTCGCCATAAAGGGAGAGAAAAAATGAAGGAATTTGTGGTTTGACGGAGGAAATGGGTTAAGGATACACTGAGGTTGCCGTGTACGTCGCACGTTTCCGTCACGAACTGTTACAGTGGGGAAGACATTTTAAGGATATTTGATAGGAATTACAATATCGTATTTACTAGATTTCCGCGTCACGGAAATTTAACTGTAGTTATTACTAGTAATTCGTGATATGGAGTTAAGGAAAACATTTTTGTTACATTTTTTCACTATTTACGGTATCAGTTACGCCTAAATTTAATTTTTTATGCACTTAAGGTGCGAAAAATTTTGTAGTCCGGAGGCCTAGAGCTTGGGGACAAAATTTTGAATAATGATATAATAAATATAGACGTTACCATATGCGATTTGTACCTAATTTTGCGTTTAGGACGCCTAAATAGATAATTTTTACCTTGTTTCAGATTTTTACGAACATATGGTACACTTCCGACTTGCGGATTGGTGGAAAATCGGAAGATATACATACAGGATTTTGTCCGATGTGCTTCCAGCCTCTTTATCCTATGCACAGGTGGCCATCTGTGGGAGTCGTAGTCTGGAGAGTCACGTTATTTCGGGCGCCATTATGTAGAGAAGATTCAGCCGGACGGGGTGGTGAAGAAAGTGACCACTTACGGAGGACGTTGGAGGGAGTGTTGGGACGGTAGGGTTGTCCCCTTCCTCACGAGTCCTCTGGCCGTTGGGTCCTTCTTTCCCCATTACACTGGTGCGCACCAGGTTCCCGATCTTGCTCTACGGACTTGCCTCCCGGAGGATATTTAGGAGGAAGTCCCTTCGCCGAGGGTCCGCGGGGCCCGTCTGGGGTCTCGCACGTTGGAACGAATAAAAACACGGTTGACAGATACAAGCGTATATTTGCACGACGTATTTAATCGTACCTGTATGTGTGTGTGAGTGACGGCCGCGACCTACGGTTACGGATGGATCTAAATTGGCGATGATCGAGATGATTTTACACTCAATTCGACGCCCCGCCGCTGGCTGCGGAGGCGGCGGCGAAAGGAGCTATAGACCTCCCGATCGGTGCCATCGTATTGAGCTGAACTCCATCGTCCCCTACTTCGCCGGAGCTGCAAGGGGGTCGATGGATCATATTGTTCTGAACGTGTGGAAGAATTCGCGCGGCGGGAATAGGAACGACGCTGCGGAGGATATCTCCGGATGGATATCTCCGCGGAGGGAACCGATCTCGCGAGTGGCGAATTCCACCGGGGTCCCAGGGTCTCTATCCAGGCCTAGGTGCACTGGTACCTTGAAGGATCCCCATTGGTCTCCCATCGAAATGAGGGGCCATGATGGAATCGCGGGTGAATTCCGATGACGGGTAAATAAATCGAGCCGGATTCGATATTTACGCGTCGCCGGCTAAGTCCGATTCCGGTGACTTAGCCGGGCGTCGTACAAGCCGAAGCGAGAGATGTTAAGACGACACGTATGTTCGAATTAGGGGAAAAATCGAAACTTCGAAACTTAGCCTAAACGAAACTTGATTTTGACTCGTTCGAGGGTTGAAAACGCACCAGATCGAGCCTAAACTCGATCCAGCAACGCATCATCCCACTCGAACGTAGATTTCGGAACTCTAACGTAAGTAGAAAACGAGTTCGATCGAGCCGCAGCTCGATCGATCAACGCAACTACCCCGTTCGAGGTATTTTCGGAACTAGTTTTACTCTGCTAACGCAGAGTTTATATAAGGATTCGAATCAACTTGCTAGCAGGGTTGCCACCACCACGGAACTATAGTCGTTTCTCTTGGGTCGGGCCATATTCACTCTGACAACAGGTTCTTCTTTACTCTCCGATGACAAAAATGATAATTTCGCAGGCAAACTTTACCTTAAATTAAATAAGGTACGTAATTACGATTTTATCAGATGATTCGTAATTAGATTTTTTAGCAAATACCAGCCACCTACGACCTACACATACAATATCATTACACATTAAGAAGAGAAACTATACTATTGCAAATAGAAGCAGAATTATTTTTTTTTAGTTTAGTTGAACAAAAAAAACACATTCATTTCAACATTTCCTTCTATAATTATTGAAAATACATAATTTATTATTTCTCTTTGATGAAATTGTTTTACTGATAACGTCTTTATATCAATTTTATCATTTTATTTGGAAATATTATGATCCAGGTAAGTGTGGGTACGTCATGCTCATTTAACTTGAAAAAAAATTAGTAAAATATACGAAAAGGTGCAAATTAACTTATTCTGGTGGAATGGTGTAGAAAAGGGCTTGGTTATAGGTAGAATCGATTTTGTCTCGATCCCATAGTGTAAAATCTTACATGGTTAAGAATGCCAAAAAATTCATCAATGATGAACTGACTTTGAAATATCCCAAAATAGGGACAGGGGAAGTGAAAAAAATTCAAGTTGAAATTTGAAAAGAAATGGGTAGAAAATCATCTGAAATTAATGCTTCAAATTTCAGGTAGATAGATCTAAAATAGATTAAACCAAATAATTTTTGTTTTCATTCAATTTTTTTAAAGAGAGGGCACAAGATGTCCTAAAACCCTAAAAGTTCAACACAGTTCCCATTCGAAACAAATTATAACTTATTTCTCGTTCAAACGATCAAAATTATTCGAACTCTCATGAAGAATTTTTCATCTTTCAGCTAATGTAACAATGTAAGAAATCCAGACCCAGACACGTGATGATTGGAAGAAAATAGTCGGTTATCGTAAGGCAGTTAATATCGTTTTCAAAGGACGTGAGATGATAAGAGATGAACATAGGGTCATAATAAGAAATCCGTATACGAATTCGGCTCACAAATGATACCCGTTAATAAATTGAAACGTGGGGTTCTCGATCTACCTGATGGCTGATGAATAGTTTCAGATTTGTCGCACTTAATTGATTCGAATTTTCAGATGTCTACCAGGTCGGTAGGCATTTAGGATTTTCTCATAAACCTGTAATAAAACAAAGCATAGGTGTTGAATAGTGGAACCGAGCACGTATTTTGTCTCACGCCCAAAACAATTCTAAAATCCCAATCAACAATCCTAATTCGTAGATATGGGTTACAAAAGTATAGATATTAATACGTTTGTAAAAATAGATACTGATGTGTTCCTACTCGCATCAAATTTTTCATACCTTGATGAATAAATACCAAGAACAAAAATTAATAATTGAACTCCTTCGAAAAAAAAAACGAAAAATTAAAACGATACGAATTTTTCGTGATTTTCTGCCAAAATGAATTCGCAACTAATAATTTACCACAATGAAAAATCATAATAAAATTTTTACTCTAAACATTCATTAAAATCGAACGTTACTGCGTGTAAATAGAATTTATCAAAAAATAGTTTTAAAAAAACCGACGTACTGAAATTTGCTCACGTACTAGTGTAACCCGAAATTAAAATTTATTATGGGATGCAATTATTGCCAAGCGTTCATTTAATTTTTCATTGCTAGTTATTACACTGAACGAATGTATACGTACAGCGAACCAATCCTTTTTATAACTCGTTGCATCGAACGAATACAAAGTTAACATTAGTGTGAAATTTTCTACATAGCAGCGCAACTAACAGTATGTTTCATGAAAATAATCAGGAAACAAATTGCGCGCCGGTTAGGTAAAAGGATAGAGATGGAGAGAAATTATTATATAGATAAGCGTATGTAGTGTCTAATTACACGTTTGTTATAATAACTACCGGTGACCAGTAATATGGCAGTCATAGTAGCGATAAGTGCGTTTACAAACACGAATTCCGAGTAGAAGGTGTTCATATGTGTAGTTTACGTACAAATACATAGCTACGTATTGAGCTTGCTGTGTGATATTTTAGGAAAAAAATTTACAGGATCCGGGTACACGTGGGGTTTTCCTAGAAAAATCGTTAATTAGTTGGTTTTTGGTGGGTGGAAATTTCTTTGGGATAAAAACATTGAAAATGCAAATATTTTATGAGGTGAAAAAATTTGAGAACTGATGTAGTTGAAAATTAAATTAAATATTTTTTAAAAAATGGCAAAAAAAGAACTTTAGTTGAATGCTATTACAAGAGTGAAAAAAATCAACAAAAATGAAAGAAAAAACTAATTAAGTAACTAATATTAATAAATCAATGAGTAGATATACATATGATCACCTTTTTAAACCCAAATTTGATTTGAATCAGTTTCAATTCTTGACTTTCATTATTGCACATTTTTAGTTTGAAGAGGCAAAAGAAATTTCAGTTCTTCAAACCATTAAAAATCGTAAGGAATAACAAATGCTTACAAGTAGAGAGATATTCAAGAGAGATGAGTCAAGTATGGCTTAAGCGCGGACGCACTCAAAGGAGTAACAATCGGGCTGAAGCCATCCCAAAAAATTAGCCTATTCCAAAAATTTTGAAAAAAATCATAGAAGCGTCCAGAAAAGGGGTTCAGGGAGCTTGACCCTCTGCCTCACCCTTGCTCAAGATCAGCAAAGAGATTTCCAATTCTAAAACAAAAATGTCAAATGAAGTGCACTATTTTGTTTCTCAAACATCGAGTTTTCCAGAGAATGTTATTCTTGCTAGAGGAATATTTTAATTGTTCTATTTAGGTACTTCAAGATTTTCAGTAAAATCATAATTATGTTCTTTGAAAATTTGTTTGATCAAAAATTATTAAATTCTGAGGCAATTTTCAATTTGCCAGAAAAACAGTAATCATAGTGAAAAATTAGCTAAATTATTTCACTGATTTTAAAAGTTGAAATTAACTACTTACCTAGTTCAGATTTAGAGACAACATATCAATTGTTTGTTCCAAAGATCCCGCCATTTGCTCAAATCCTCAACTCAGTTATGCTTATATCAGTAAAAATTATTGAAACTCACTAGAAAAAAAAAAGTCAGAATAATTGCAGCATAGGTAGCATAAAATCAGAAAAAAAATTCACTGAAAACAAACAGAGTGAAAAAATTGTTGGAAAATCAATGAAAATTTACTGAAATGACAGTAAAATATCTGGAATCCGCTGAAAAATCGGTGAAATTTTTTGAAAAACAGTGAAATTCTTGAAAAAAGTGGCAGAGATTCACAGAAAATCAAAAAGTTTTGCTGATTTTTTCTGTGTTGCAATTCTGATTTTTTTTTTTGGTGACTTTTCACTGATTTGAAATGAGAGAGTAGGTGTGTTCCAATAATCAATCCAGCCTCAAAAATTCAGAAAAATTTTGGGAAGATTTGTGAAAAATGATTTCCATAACCAAAATCATCATGGAATGATTATTATCGAGACGATAGAGACGAAAATTCATCCTAAAATTCACCCAAGCCGCCTCAAAAATTAAAAAAATTGTGACCAGAGTTTTGGGACGAAAATTCACTTCAAAATTAATCCCGGCTTTAAAAACTCGGAATATTCATCCCAATCTCAAAACCTCGAAAAAATCGTGGAATGGTTATTTGATGAAAATTCTTCTCAAAATTGATTATTCAGAAAAATCGTAGTATAATTATTTAGGTGAAAATTCATTCCAAAAATGATCCCAGACTCAAACGTTAGGAAAATTCGAGGGATGATTTGCGAAAATGATTTTCATTGCAAAAGTAATATATTACCCCCGGAAAAACGTATAGAATGACTAATGGGATGAAAATTTATCACAATTTTTTTCCTACTCTTAAATTTTTTACACCCCCCCCCCCCAGTTTTCCTCAAATTCTTCACATATCACATAATTTCTGGTGTACGCTTATGGACATAATGACTCTTTACTCTCCTGGCGATGACGATATTGAAAAAGCAATAAAATTTCAGTTCTTGAATTCCCTTTTCTGCGAAAATGCTCGACATTGAAGCGTACTCAATTTTAAAAAATATCAAAACCTAATATCTTTCGAAATTACTTAGATACCTAAATAAATCAAATCCATGTGAAATTATAAAAAACTAAAAATTTCAAAATTCAAAAAAAAATGAACCATACTAAACTTAAAAAATAAACTTCAGGTTTTTGAAAAATTTAAAAATTAGAAAAATTGAATTGAAATTTAGAATCTTGAAAAAATAAAACTGATTTTTAAATACTCGTAGTATAAAACCGCTGTCAAGGGCTTACAAAATTGAAAAAATTAGGTAAACGAAAATAAATGAGTTAAAAAAAAAATAGGAACTGAACCTCTATATACTTGGAGTGATAAATTTAAAAATGAAAAAAAATCACCCAAAATTTTTTAAGTCGGTAAACATTTTATACAGTGATTAAAATTAAATTTGAAAAATTTGTGTGAAACTGAAATCAGTGGCCCTTCGGAAAGGGGGGTACACAGATGGTACATTGCACACCCCCCCCCCCCATTTTGACACGGGTGCACCATTGGATTTGAATGAAATGAAAAATTTGAAATTAGAATAAAATAAACGGAAATTCAAAATAGAATAGAAAAATAATTAAAGTATAAAAATCAAAAAACGAAAATTGAAATTTTAAAAAGTAGGTAGGTAATGAAATAGAAAATAGTATAAAGCGATTTAGAGGATTTAGATTTCAAAAAGCCAAAACTCGAAGTGAAAATCAAATCTGAAAATCTGAATGACGAGAAATCGACATTTTTCACATTTTCCACCCTTCACATCCAAATTTTCTCCAACAATGACCTCATCTATTAAAAAATATTCGCTACCTCGAGTTCACAAGCATCAAAATTATGACAGCTTTGATTACATATCCAACACCGGACACCAAACCTATCCGCGACTCGCTTTATTTAACCCATCCAAGGCTAAAAATTGCACATTAAAAAATTTTCAACTCCATATCACCCAGAATAAAACGTATTTACGTACGTTTAACGTAACCGGTCGTTATTGAACCAAATTGCATGAAAATCCAACTACTCGAGGGAAATGAGAGATAAACACGCGATGTTTAGGAAAACCTCCCACCGAAGCGATTCTCTCATCACCAGACTCGTTAACAATACGAACGGAGCATGTCGCATGTGACCATTTTGCGAGAAACTATGATTATATTTAAACCGCGCGTAACTCGGTTACAAAACAGGCTCATTATAATATCTTCCAAGTATCAACCGTCGTTTACATCATTAATATGAAATAAATTGTATAAAATTAGCATTAAGGCAAAAATTTTGTGGATTTTTCAGCGTATAATGAACAATTACATTTTCCTGTTTCCATTCGTGTGATATTGAAAATGAGAATACCTCGGATGGTTGGAGTTGAATTTCCAACAGCCAACGAGCAGAAATTACATCATTTCGGAGCTTCTAATTGGATTAAAATGTACCGAAACTGCACGCTAATGCGGTATCCAGATCTATATAAGCCAGAAAATCGTAAACTAAAATTTTAACCAGATACATATGCGAATTGTTGTGAAATATGGGGGAGGAATTGATGATGAAAATACTTTTACATTTATTTTATGAATCATAAAACACGCGAAACTCGAACAAATGCTCCAAATAGTAGTTTTATCTCTACGAATTATGATTCTTCTAATGATAAACGGTCATTTCAACATAAAAGCTCCGCCTCAAGTGAATGTGCCTGTAGCTCAAGTGTAAAGGTGCCAGATGTTGGCACTATGATCGTAAATGTTGTCAAATTACTCGTTTAATTATTATGCATAAATGAATAATTTACCCAACCGATGAAATATACGTATACCTTTGAAAAATTACCATTCTAGCTCTGTTTTACTCGGAACAGAATTTCATAACTCCCTCGCACAATATACACAGTCAAGGTTACCTCGAGATAGAGAAAAAGCTGTACGTGGAATAGGGGAAGTAAAATTACAAATGTGATAATGTTGGATACCTATTGCACTAAAGCGGAACCGCATTTAAATCATATTTTGCCTTATATTTTATCATATGAAAATTACGATTGCATTTCCTTTGCTTCTACCTTTAATGTAGGTAAGAGTAATTAAACCAGTATAAATGAGGGTAGTGTGATGAAAAAACTAAACGTACGGAAGAAATGAAGACATGTGCGTGATTCGTTCGCGCTATAACCATTATAGCTATGAATAATTTTACATATTTGTAATCGCTTGAAATATAACGAAAATAAGAAGCGTTTCGTAATTCTGCATGTGTATCGTAATATGTGTTCAAAAACTTACGTCAGCAAAGAAGCTTCGGCGTCGGTAGAATGTTCAAAAGATACCTATGGCAAAAGATACGATGGTAACATTTAATCCCAGTCCTATGAAGTGGCAGCCGCATTCTGAATTCCTGAAAACATTTTTATTATATTTTATAATTTTTATATGTATTTTGAACAGTATGTTGTGAATTTGTGTGAGACTGGATGCTGAAACCATTATTAAGTGTTGAAAATTGATTTTTGAGTTGACATTGATTTTGGGTATTCCATCAGAGGGAATAAAATCAAGGGAGAACCTCATTTCTAAATCTAATTTTTGACCTCTATAAAGGTGGTTTCAAAATTCAGGCTCACCTTATATTAATTATTTAAAACTATCAATTAGTATTATTTGATAATAGTATTAATTTATTTGAATAGATAATTATTTCAGAGAAGATAGGTAGATATGCTCCTGGCGCAGATTTCAAAACCAAAAGCAATTCACACATCAAATTTGATTGTAGGCACATTTCAAACAACTGACATCACAAGTTCCCTTCAATGAATGGAATCTTACGGAGGTTTTTTTTAATGATTTTTTTTACTTTTCCGAGTTGAAAAGCGCATGCGATTTGAGATTCCCAGATCCGGATTTTTTAAAAATTAAAAAATTTGTTTAAAATGATTTTTTATCATTTTTTTTTGTACCACTAAAATTTAATCAACTTGTCATATAAACTTAAATTTAGAAAAAAAAAAGATTTTTTTGCAATTCTCTTCTCTTACTTATAAGCGTCCTAGAGATCTACTTATTTTTGCTGGAAGCTGATGGCTGATAATTTTCTTGCGGTAAGTTTCTCATATGAGGACATCAGTCCACAATAAATTAGTTCGCTTTTCTGATTCATTGATTTATTAGTTGAAAATTCCAGATTATTTTCCAAATTCTTAATCAATTTAAAAAATTGTTTTTTAAGGTTCAAAAAAATTATGGTTCATACGACAGATTATTTCTGAGAATTAAAAATTTTGGCATTTTTTTGTAGAAAAGAATTTCAGTTATATCTTTCTTTAAAAATTATAATAAGTGCTGCACTTTGATTTTTTCAACGTAATTTTGAGAAACACCGAACCTTGGGAAAAAAAATTTTCCAACATGGCAGAAAGAAATATCTTGCACAAAAATATTTTCGCGATTTAAATTGAAAGTGGTTTGAATAGGGTTTCTTTCCTAGAAAAAGAAGGGAGCAGTTTGGCTGGCAACAATTTTTTGATTAATAAAATTTCAAAAAGAAACACTCTAATGAGCATAATTTTTAACTGATTGTAGAGATTAGTAACAGCATATGATGTGCTATGGATCTCAAAAATAAAAATTCTTGCCATTTTCTGGATTTGTCTTTCCATTTTCAGATTTTAGAACTTGCCTCAAATTTTATCTAAATAAAATAATAATCATTTCAAGTATTAATTTCTTTGTAAATTGCAATAACGAATTCTCGAAATCAATAGACAGGACTCCAAACGAAGGTTTCTTATTTTCTAGATATTGAAAACCATACAAATATCCTGCATTTGATACTCCAATATTTTTTGGATTAATTAATTTCAGATTGCATCCATTTTCTCTTCTTCCTCTCCTTCTAAAAAGGTTGTATTTCAATTTGTCTATGAATTTTTCTTCTACGTAACTAGGATGAAAATAAAAAATGAAATTTTAAAAATAAAATATATATACTCTTGATATACATTTCAATGTTTTTTTCCTCAATATTTAAACAAGCAAAAAAATTTAAAACAAAAAATGATTAAATTTTAGAAGAAAAAATTATTTACCTAATGCGAATGAAAAAAGTAAAATTTTCAAAAAAAATTTGTGTACAAAATGCAAGACATTTTAAATTTGGATGAATCGTATGATATTTTTATCCATGTAGGTAAGCAAATGTTGGAAAAGTAAAATTGCTTTCACAAAAAAGTCAAAAATTTTTATGAAAAGTAAAAATTGTGAAAGAATTTAGTTGCATTCTTTCAATTGAAAAATTCAAGGAAAATTTTTTGAAAATTCTTGCTTTTTAAAAGTAAAATTTATTATTAAAAAATGTTGTTATTTTATATGTTTTATCATTTGTATATACCCCCCCCCCCCCTCCGAACCACACCAGACAGAGATTTTTTGAAGCATCAAAACACGAAAAAAAGTTTTTTTTTTGATTTTCAAAAATCCAATTTTTTTACAACTTTTCTCGTGGGCATAAACAGAATTACAACTTTACAACTCACCTACATGAATTATTCGAAGTAAAAAGGCGAAAGAATATTTTTTTACCCCCAAAAAAACTTTCAATGCTACTGGAGATCACAAAAAAATAGAATTCTGTGAGATATTTTAAAAATCTACAATTTTGTTTCTAAAAAAATTGAAGAAAACTATTATTATTTTCCCAATATTTTAATCGTTTGCGAAAAGAGAAGATCCTGAATTCCTGAAGATCTCCTAATATCCCTTCCAATATCCCTTTTTCCTTTCGATTTCAACTGACCTTTTTGCTGTTTTATTGCAGAACATTAGAAAGTGAGAAAAAACTAGACCTGAAGGAGAAGAAATAGAAAAATTACACAATTAATGAAAGAATTTCCACAACTATAAAATGTATAAGCAATTAAGAATGTACAAGTAGAGTAAGAGAGAAATTTTTTCAAAAGTAACATCATATTAAAAAAATTACATTTCTAAAATATTTGAAAGATATTCGAGCAGTGGCGCAGCCAAGGGGGGGGGGCTAAGGGGCTAAAGCCCCCCCCAAACTGTGGGTAGATTTAAGGTGATGGTTTTAAAAAAGTGTTGATTTTCACCTCTGAACCAACGAAACAATGAATTTCTATGAAAATTAGTGTCCTCGAAGACGTTTCTTTAGTTTGAAAAATAGAGAAAAGTCACAAGGAGGCAATATTTCGGATTTATGTCTTCGAGAACCCTAATTTTCCAAGAATTTCGCTGTTTTGCTAATTCGGAGGCGGAAATCAGCACATTTTCAAAACTACTGCCCTAAATCGACCAAAACGAGTTCCAGGATGAAACTGAAGGGTGGCATGGATAGAAAAAACTCGAATTTACACGATTCTGCCTTCATTTTACCCATATGAGGTGTTTCTCCTTGAAAAATTCACTGCCATTTGTTTCTTAACGCTCTTTATACTGTGTAGTTTTGAATAAAATTCACGTTTATAATATTCAAAGGGGAAAAAGTCAATGTTCCATGAAAATAGATTGTCACTAAGCCGAGTCTATGCCCCCTCCCCCTCCCCCCAGAGTCGTACAGAGAAAATTTGGGCCTCAGGTGAGAAATCTAAAAGTGAAAAAAAGTCTTTTAGGTATTTTTAACGTTGATATCCGACGTAATTAGTTAAATTTTTCCTTTATTTCAAGGTCCCTTACCCATGGCAAGCCTTAGTGAGCAGTGAGCCCCTCAAAAAAAACAAACGATGGTTCGGGGGATCCCCTCTCTACACAAGCTTACACCCACTTACTTTTCTCATGAATTCTAGCCCCCTCCATAAAAAAGTTCTGGCTGCGCCACTGTATTCGAGTAAAAATTTAGTAAAAAAATCTAAAAGCTGATCAAGACGCACTAATAGTATTCTTTGCAATGCCTTACTACTTGGGATGGTCTCCTACCTAAACGAGTTTTGGTCGATTTCAATTTTTTGAAAAAAAAAAAAATGCTGACCCCATATAAATATCCATTTTGCATCTTTTTCATGTCAGCTTGAGTTGGGGTCACAAGTTTGAAATTGGAAAAACTTTCCCATTTTTATGAACTGGAATGTAATTTTATTTTTTTAATTCCCCAAAAGAATGGCTCTGATTATTGGATGTTTTTTACTTGCTTACTCATTTTCCTGATTTGAAATTCAATTCTTCAGAAAGACTCTTGCCCGGCCTTGAGATTCACTCTAAATTAATGTAAAATTTTAAAACTAACTCTCAAATTTATCTACAAGAATTTCCAATTGATCAAATTGTGATCTATGAACCACGAATAATTTTGAGTAGATTTGAACACTTGAAATTTACCAAGAAAATTCATCTTCAAATCTAACTATCGATTTTTTCATAAACTCTGCGCCATTTACCCAATTAAATCACTCTAGACGCCGGCAACACTTACGAAACACCTTTTATCACCTTGTGTGTGCATGTCTCGTATAATCCACAACATTTAACCATCGCAATGGTGTAATTTTCACAAGTAGCTCGCGAATAGTCGTTGGAAAAAAACGAAAAAAATATATCGCGTTATTATTGTAGGAAGAAGAATTTATAATTTACGTTGCCGGTTTTTTGTATTAAGGTTTAGAGGTACCACAGTCGCGAGCTTCCTTGTTAAGTAACATTGTTTTATTGTTAGAAGAAAATTATCATCAAATTTGCTAACCGAAAACAATGCGTTATAATTGGCTATTAAGAAATGGTTTTACATCACGCGACTTAATGTCGTTTGCTTCTTCATATAAACTTACATGGAACATACTCATACGGAGAAATATCTCTAAGCAGCCGAGGTCTGGGGTACCTATGGCTAAGCGATACTTAAATGAAGGCGACGAAACGAGCCATAGGTACCTTTAATGAGAACTAAGTTAGAACTAGAAGCTCCAAGAACAAAAGAAACTCGAGCATTAACGTGAGAATGCGGTAATCGAGAAATAATTTTAAATAGTTGAATAATGTAATAATTATGAATTTTAATGCGTGAATAGATCTACTTTTTATATTACGATTCATATTTGACCCAAATATACATCTACCTAGGTATATACCAGCTACAAATTACGTGAAAATTTATCAACCATTACTCAACAATGGTGTTTTTCTAATAAATAGGTACATAGAACTTTGGCGTCAATTGGTCAATTCGATAACCACCGGAGTAGGTGTTTCGTACAGACAGATTCTTTCATTACGTATTTTTTCGACCTTGTTAAAGTAAAAAAAAAGTGAATTATACTACGAATCCAAAATGAACCATTTAACGTAGCACACCGCGAAATAAAATATCCCTTTTGTAATTAAAATGATACGTTTGCGAGACTGGACGACCGTCCACAGGAAGCCAATTAGAAATAAAAAATAATACCATCGAATTACGGTGGTCGTTTTGTGCGCGTTTTCTTCGGTCCATTAAAAAACCGTAATTTTATGTTTACCGACGAAACATCCGTTTTTCTCATCATTTGTTTTAAAAACTCGCGGCAAATTATCATTAGGTCGTCACCAATTTATACTAAAGCGTTGTCCGGCTGCAAAGCTATAATTTCATATGGTCAGTTGTGTTATACGTACAATAGATGTGGAGATAGAATAAACAATTCAAAAATGCAGGTACTTTATATGTCAAAACCTTCATTTTAAGAGGCCAGGCATGGTTGAAAAGGGGAAGGGGAGGGTGTTAAACCCAGACGTTTTTTAGTCGGTAAAATTGAGGTGAAAAATATACCAGTAGGTATTTGAAACATAAAAAATAAAAAAATAATTCTCTTGAATATACATATTAATTTTTTAATTTGGGATTTGAGAATTTGAATAGTTCAGTGCAAAAATTTTTCAAAAAAATTCTGAAAATAGCAGTTTTTCCTGTGATAAGAATATTCCAGGAAAAATAATAAGTACTTGAAGTATCGAGAAATTTTGAAAAAAAGTAGGTAAAACCAAAGTAGGTAACACAAATCTTGAAAATTTGATAAACGTTTTTAAAAGTTGAAAAATTTGAGAAAAACTAAAAAAAAATTTAAAAATTGAAAACTGAAAATTTCATTTTTCAAAAAAGAAGAGTTTGTAAATTATGAAAATTTTGACAGCTTTCAGAAAATGATAATTTTAAAATTAGAGAAAAAATTGAATGAAATTCATAGAATCTGAAAAACGAAACAGAAAATGGACGAAGTGAAAATTCTTTCAAAAAGTTTTTAAAAGTGGCAAAATTTGAAAAATTGGCCGAATTTGCAGAATTTATAAACTTGAGAACTCTTGAGCAATTGATGAATTTTCATACAGTTGATAGATTTGAAAAAAATTATCAATTTTAGAAATTGACAGCATTTCAAGAATGTTGGAAAAATTTGAAGAACTATTGAATTTTAAAAAAAATTTAATCAACCTTTAAAAAATTGTCATAATTCGAAAAATTAAGAAATTTTGGTAACTTAGGTAGACGAATCCTTCAGAAATCAACGAATCTAAGAAAACTGAATATTTGAAACTAATTTTTCAACACTTTTTATAAAATTGAAAAATTCAGTCTGATTAACAATTTTTTCCAATTGAAATAATTTTAGAAATTAAAGTTGAAATATGATAAATTACGAATAAATTTGAAAGTTGAGAACTCTTCAGATAAATTTACGATTTTAGAAAAAAAACTGAATACTTGAATATCTAATTGATCGATTTGAAAATTTGAACATTTTTAAAAAATTGATAAAATTTGAAAAATTTAGTCTAATTTACAAATTTTTCTAAACCAAAAAAATTGCAAAAGTTGGAATCAATTTGAAGAATTGAAAATAAGTAAGTATTTCAAAATTTTTGACAGACAATACCCATTTTTTTTTTTTTTTAAACAAAATTTATGAAGATTTAAGAAATTTTGATTTTAGTATTCATTAGGTTTATTATTTATTTATCTTGAAAATTTGACTTAGGTATAAAATTCACAAACCTTATATTTCAGAAACTGGCAATTTTTGAAGAAATTGGCATTCCATTTTAAAATTATTTAAAAATACCAATTTTTGAGAAATAACTTGAGGAAATATGAGAAACTGATGAGTTTGCAAAATTAAGCTTATTATTATTTTTGTACCAAAATCGTAAAAACCAGTTTCAAAAAGATTGTAATGAAGTCAGACAAATTTTCCTTTGAAAATATCTTGATCTTAATTTACAAATGGTTTCGTTTCATTACATTTATCTAATGCCGAAATACTCTCTTAATTTGAATCAGTTAAAATTCGCTGATTAATAAGACAAAAGTGCGCAACTAAAGAAATCAGTGAAAATTTTACCGATTTAATCAGTGAATTTTCATTTTTACTAATTCATTTCAGTAGTTGAAAAAAATTACTGGTTCAAAAATGGAAATTCATTAATATTGAATCAGTAATTTTTCACTGATTGGAAGTCAAATTTCACTGATTAACAGTTACACACTTTCCGCTGATTTAATCAGTGAATTTTAAGTATTTTGACTGATTCAGATTTAGAGAGTATGCTTCCTAATTTTGAAACAGTGAAAAGTCACTGATATTTTGACAGAATTGCAGAACAGACAAAATCAGTAAAATTCTTTGATTTTTCAGCTGATTTTTGCAGATTTTTTGAAGAATTTCACTTTTTTAACTTGGATCAGTCAAAATCTGAAGATTGACTGATTGAAAGAGACAGAATCATGTCACTGATTTGCAGTGAAATTTCACTGATTTCACAAATAATTAGTTAAATTTGACTGCCAATCAGTGAAAAATTACTGTTTCAATTAATGAATTTTCATTTCTGCAATTCTGATTATTTTCCAGTAATTTTCGATAATTTCTACTGATTAATAAAAAATAAATTAATGAGTGAATTCAAATGCTGAATTTTTATATCTGATGTTTAAGTTGTTGATTGAAATTTTTTCCATCTCGAACACCCCCCCCCCCTCCAAAAATATACTAAAACCACGCCAGATACCTTAATCATCGATACTTTTTAACAAAACGCCATAGTTGAAGTCCATCATCCGGATATTTGTCGCGCAGCCTCCCTCAAAACACCATCCAACATATCGAAACTTTTTCCTCACGGGAATAGGAGAATAAACTAAGTCGCTATAACAAATGTCCGAAATGTAATACACGCCTGCCGACATCTGTCAGAAAAACAAAGGTGTTTTCTTTGTCGCCCTTGTTCAGAGACGTCGGCCGGAATTAACTGATAAAAATCATTATCGCCAATCCGTTAAGTTCTCGCCGCGACTCTAATTACACTCGCTATGTAATAAAGTATATAGCAAAAGCGGTTTATCGCATTCGTTACATATGAACCATCTACAGGGTGCGTGAAAATTACACGCCATCGTAGTCCAACCGCACACTAGAATACTAAAAATCACTAAAGGGTGAAACGTTTATCAAACGGAGATATCAAAAACTCGTATAATTTTTTTTTTCACAACAAAATGAATCATTTAAGGGGAAATTTCATTCGGTATTCGTAACACGATATAAAAGCGTATATACATTTTGTGGCAGGTTATACTTTTGTTGGAAAAACCACAATGAATGAAATCACATTATAATGACATAATGTTTTAATGTAGATATAAAGTGTTTTTCAAATGGTTAAACTTTTTTTTCGTTCTTGAGTCGTTTTCCTTTTCACCTTTGTACTAACTATGTGCATCATACCTCGGCGATAATAAAACATCATTAACAGAAACGCTCAAGTCAGAAATTAATTTCAAGTCTTACTAATACATAGCGGTGTTTTGCTTTTTACACATAAATATTTATCTAATGTGTTGAAATACGACTTCATTACTTTATATTGCTCGAAAAGTGTGGTATAATGATTAAAGCAAAACCAACGAGATTATATAAATTTTCGACATTAGTTATGAAGTAACACATTTAATTATACCTTTTAAGAAGTACGAACAATGCAGCTAGGTACATCTTCATTAAATTTTCAATGAAGTGGTATTTCTAATAATACGTGGGCGCTTTTACATTGTTATTTTGAACCAATTTCACAGAGTTGTTTGGGGTTTTTATGAGATGGGTGGTTTGAAGATCTGATTTGGATATTTCTTCAATAAAAAAATTTTAACAAATCAAAATATTTTATACAATTTTTATGTGATTTTGAAAAAATTCAATATGCAACGTTTGTAGTCGTGTGAGCCCCGTCCGCGTCCCCCTCGATTTTAAACTTTTTGAAAGTTTCAAATATGGAGCCTAAAACACGATTTTCCCTCCTACTTTTCCTGCACAAAATTCAAGACTTCTTTGAGTAAGAAGGATGAGAAGGTTTTTCGGAGGATAAAATTTAAACTTATTAAGATTTTCTGCGTTTAAAACGAATATAAAATTAAAAAATTTGTATCTACCTATTTTTTCTGTACTTTTATGAACCTAAAAATTTCCAAATGGCCAAGAACAATTATTTTCATTGATTAAATGCAGTGAGAAATGTCGTAAATTTGGGATTTTTTTTTCCAAAATTTCGTACTTTTTCAGGGTTTCCGAAGATTCCCTGAATCCGTTTCTCTGAATGAAAATATACCTACCCCCAAATGATTATTTACCCGAATTCCATTTTCTCAAATGCATTAATGTCCAAATCAATCAGATAAAATTTTATATAGAATTCAGTTTCCTGATTTACAAAATCGTGGACATAGTGTGCCGAACTCTGAAATAACCCCCCACTTGAGAGTTTCTAATACCTCAATTTAGAAATATATCTCAAAAAAATTCCACTCGGACAGAGTGTCCTGAATAAACTAATTTGGGCACCGAACTAATGTCCCAAAATCCCCAATTTGAACCCAAAATGTTCAGTTTGTCGATTTAAATCAGTCAAAAATGTGAAATTTGACAGATAAAATAGCCCGCCGCCACCACACTGGTGACAAATGTCACCAACCGGTTCTTGCGGATTCGCAAATTGCCTACTTTTTCATTTGAAGGGGCAGACATTTTCGTAACAAATCTGGACTGGCTCGAATTTTATTTTTTTTTGCTCCTCAAATCAAAAGGACCGGCGAATTGTTATACACGAACGAGTAGGGCATAGATACACAAGTATCTGTCGGGTAGCAAATTCATCCCCTCCACTTTTCGTTCAATGCAAAAAAAATGGAAATAAAAACGAAAAAAACGTATTTTTTTCTAAAAATTCTGCCCCTTCAAAAACAAAAGTAGGCAGTTTGTCCAACAGGGGAGATGAAACGTTGAACATTTATGTACACCCCCTTGAAGTTATAACGCCATACCAAACTTTGGTTCAGCGCCAGAAAATTATTCGGTAAACAACTTTTTTTGAAGTGTGGTGTCGCAGGGATAGAGAAAATCAAGTCACTAATAATCAGTCAAATTCCACTGATTCTCCAGTTAATCAGCGTCATTTTACAGCCAATCAGTGAAAAATTACTGATTCAAATAGTGAATTTTGATTGTTGAATCAGTGAAAATTAGTTGACTGATTGAAATCAGTAAAAATTTACTGATTCAAATCAGTGAATTTTCATTATTGAATCAGTAAAAAAAATTCACAGATTGAATCAGTAATTAATTACCGATTGAATCAGTGAAATTTTATTTTTACTGATTTAGTAATGAAAATTCACCGATTGAACCATTAATTTTTTTACTGATTCCTACAGGGACTTGATTTTGTCGATTTTAATCAGTCAATTTTGACTGATTCAAATTAAGAGAATTTTATGTTCAATTACTCAAACGAATCAGTGAAAATTTTAATTTACTGGTTGAATCAGTTTTTTTTTACGATTGAATCAGTGATCAACTAATGATTGAATCGGTGGAATTTTATGTTTACGGATTCAAAAATGAAAATTTACTGATTGAATCAGTAAATTTTTCACTGATTTCTACAGTGACAGGATTCTGTCGATTTCATCAGTCAATTTTGACTGATTCAGATCGAGAGAGTACTCTCTCATTCTGAATCAGTGAAAAGTCACTGATGAACAGTCGAAATTGCAGCATAGGAAAAATCAGCAAAATTCACTGATTTTTCAAAGATTTTTACTGATTTTTTAAAAGATTTTCACTGATTTTTCAACAAAACTCAAAAATTTTGCTGATTTTTCAATGAATTTTTATTGATTTCTCAGTGACATTTTCCACTGATTTTCTCCTGTGCTGCAATTCTGACTGTTTTTCGGGGATATTCGATAATTTTCACTGATTTATAAATGAGAGAGTACTGATTCATTAGAGTTCTGCATAATTTTGACTATTTTTCAGCAATTTTCAATACCTAATTTTCATTGATTTATAAATGAGAGAGTACCTACTCACTTGCTAACAAAAATATTTATTTATCAAAGTAAGATGACGTGCTAGTATCAACTCGAATATGTATTTCAACAATCGAAGCTTTTTTAATTACCAGTATAATTTCGAAAAACCCAAGTCAATGTTTCAAATCAGCAATGTAATGAACACCAGATCTACACCTGGATACAAAATTGAAACAACCTCGACGACGATTGACGAAACGAAAAAATGAAAATAAAACGCTGCTTGCAGTACAGAAAAAATCTCGGAAATAATTCATACATAAAGGCCGTTACTTGAAATAAAATATTTCCTGAACAACATTTCTTCGTACACTTTTCAACTTAATATATTCAACGATGAAAAATAAATCATAGTAGAGAAAAAAAGCCCGTACAAAAACACACTTTTTGTACACCCTACGATTATCAGTGGAAGTTGATCTTTACGGCTGTAAGCACTAAATACCCGCAACTCGTTTTAGGTTTATCCTAAACTTTTAATGTTACTTTTATCTAAATTTCGCATCTAAACATTCTCCACATTATAAGCTTATTTCCAAACTAGGGTGTTTTGCCGCGTTTATTTTTTATTTTTTGAAGTGTGTGTATAAGGCTGAATGGTGAAACAGATACGACCACTATACGCAAAGATAATTGCAGAGTGTTTTTCGAACCTTCCATACAGCACAGATTATAATTCGTGTAAAAAATTAGCATTTCGACGGTCTCTGAAATATGCTTATACGGTGTTAAGCCAACGTCGTGAATTTATTAGGGTCATAATAGAAATTTTTCCAATCGCTTCTATTACAAAATTCGATTATTAGCACATGAAAACACAGCCGAACAAAATTCGTGACAAAACTTTTACATAATTAATGAATTCTTTTAAAGAGTAAATACGTAAAACTACGAGGAAAAAAATGGTGGTTTTTCGTTCCAACCAATAGAAAGCCGTTATTAAATGGAGGAGGCATAAGATCCGAGAAAAAGTAAGATAAAACGTGGCGTAGAATATTTATTTGTGGGAACTCTTGTTTGTAACTCGGTACATTCTTAGTTATTAGGTTTGTACGTGATCTTGAAGCTTTTCAAGATGACTCTCTCGAACGAGAATGCAAGTGTACTTTTGGATAGATTAAAAATGGCGATTCGATTGATCGACAGGTTTATTTTGATTTATGTAAAGCAGATTGGAAAATAATTCCAGCCAATGAGGGTTCACAAAAAATAATTTCAAATAAGTAGTTTCAATTGGAAGAATAAAAATCTGAAAAGGAATGAATTTGAATTATTTGAGAAAATTACCTAAATATATGAACAAATTTTTCAATAATTTTTGACTAAATTATACAATTTCATAAAATTTAAAAAAATAAATAAATTTTAATCAGAAAAATGAAACCATCCGGATGAATGACACATCCCTTCATATAGGAAATTGGCATCATGGAGGACTTCAACCCTCGTATACCGAGCTTCCTATCGTAAAAAAGCGCAACCGAGAAACTGATAATTCAAAAAAACGTTATAGCAAAAAAATATTCTTCTGGTAAATGTGTAATTAGAACGAGAATTGTATTTATTGATAGGAGTATTTTTGTTCTTTTCATTCCTTCGCTCGTTTCCTTTAAGATTACTATCATTTTGTACGACTATTAATTGTAATTTTGTCATTTTGTAACTCCGATATCTGCCAGCTTTGAAATTACTGTTATTACCTTTTAGCTATCTTTATCCCATATTAATGACTACTTTAATCATTTTTCTATACCGTACCGTAAGTTAATTTCGTGTCTTTTTTTTTTCAATTATTGAATTCTTTCAAATATTGTTTAATTTCTTATAAGTTTTAATAGCCCATTCGATTTTATCGTGATCATTATAATTCATGGTCTTACTATTTTCCGCGTTATTGACGTCCGATTTCCAAACCATAATCGAACGAACACGTATATCAATGCGGCCGGTTCAATTGTGTGAACTGTTTTCTCAACAACTCGAGATTTAGTATATTTCATCCCAATTATCCGCTGTATACCGGCGTGATTCGTGTTTCCCTACGATCTACCAAACACGATCGATTAATTAAATAAAGCTCCATTGCAGCTCGGAGGCCGGCTGGATTAATCTAATGTTTCCTCACCGCGGTATCAATGCGAGTTTACAATTGTACAGATGAATCGACATGCGGCGTGAATTCTTGAAGGGTATATAAAACTGGAATAAACGAGGCTGCGAGTACAAAATGGAATTTACACGCGGTTTACCTTTTCTCGTAAAGTATGATTGGATGGGTCAGTTGGGGTCAGTGATTGTCTGATGTAATGTAGCTGCAGTGAAATTATTCGATGGGAAAGGGGGGAGTAGCTCGTTTCATGGGATCTCTTGAAAAAAAAAATGGTTGGAAGATGGCAGCATCTGATTTTTCAAAACGTAAATGACTCAATATCACTTGAGTTTGGGAAGATTCGACATTTTTTCTAGACTTTAAATTGAAAAAAAAAAGAGGAAAAAATCACTAAAATGAATACGTACTTCTTTCGTCGTTTATAAATCAGTAACATTCATCGAATATTACTAGAAAACAGTCAGAATTGCAAAATAGTAGTAATAAATCAGTGAAAAAATTTCACTAAAAGCAAACAGTGAAAAAAATGCTGGAAAATCAGTGAAAATTCACTGGAAAGTCAGTTAAATCTCTGAAGTTTGAATAAATACTATAAATAGGGTGAAAATTTTTGACAAAAATAGTGATTTTGTAGAAAAAATGGTAGGTAAATGTTTAGAAAAAATAGTGAATTTTTAAAGAAATGGTAAATTTTTAAAAATAAAAAATGAATTTGTGAAGAAATAGCGAGTTTATGAAGTAAATAAACTACCAAGTAAATTCCTGAAAACATTATTATTTTTTTTTTAAAGAAAGGCACATTTTTAGAAAAAGTGTTTTAAAAAAATAGTGAATTTGTAAAAAAAATAGTAAGTAAATAAATCTTTGAAAAAACGTGAATTTTTGACAAAATGGTGAATTTTTGACAAAAATGGTAAATTTTTGACAAAAATGGTAAATTTTTGACAAAAATGGTAAATTTTTGACAAAAATGGTAAATTTTTGACAAAAATGGTAAATTTTTGAAAAAAATGGTAAATTTTTGACAAAAATGGTGAATTTTTGACAAAAATGGTGAATTTTTGACAAAAATGGTGACTTTTTTGACAAAAATGGTGAATCTTTGACAAAAATGGTGAATTTTGAACAAAATTAGTGAATTTTGAACAAAATTAGTGAATTTTTGACAAAATTGGTGAATTTTGAACAAAATTAGTGAATTTTTGATAAAATTAGTGAATATTATTTGCAGACAAAAATGGTGAATTTTTGAAGAAGTACTCAACTTTTAAAAAGGAATAAGAAGTAACTTTATGAAGAAATAGCAGATAGGTAACTCTTTGAAAAAAAGGAAGTTTTAAAAAAAATAGTGAGATTTACGTAAGAAGTTACCGTTTGCGAAATAACAGCAGATAGGTAACTCTCTGAAAAAGTAAGTGTTTTTTTCAAAAAATAGTGAAATTTTTGAAAAACAGTAAGTAAAATATATGAAAAATTGGTGAAATTTTTGAAAAAAAAGTACGTAAAATTTATGAAAAAATGATAAAATTTTTGAAAAAATGGTGCAATGTTTGAAAAAATAGTGATTTTTTTTAAATATAGAGAAAATTAGCTGAAAATTGAAGAATTTCTCCCTGTGCTACAATTCCGACTTTTTTTCAGTAATTTCACCGATTTAAAATGGGAGAGTAGAGTCAGAAGAATACTTAGGACATCATGTCCCAACAAAACCAATTATCTACGCATACTCGATTTCATCGCTTAAATTGAAAAAGTTTACTAAAACTAAAATGAAATCCAGAGTCCTAAAGATCACTTGGGACAATATGTCCCAATGAAATAAACAGACTCGCATCTAATTTCAATACATCTACCTCTCCAGCATTAAAAAATTATCACAACGAAAAATTTTCACATTAAATTGCACCCAGGCTGAAAAAAACAATTAGGCTCATCTTACACTACCAACTATACCCAGCCAGCGTAACATCCTACTTTAAATTTCAAAATTGGTGGAAAAAAATATCCATAAATAACACTGGAAAGAGGAGTATTCGAGTACTGAACCAAATACCCAGCATCTACTTCCCACATCGAAGATTACACATGGCATTTCCTAGTCAGTGGAGATTGGAACCCAGATGCATGAAAATCTAGCATACAGATTTCTACCCTTCTTACGTAAATAGATACAAATTACAAACTATTTTACATAAAAATGAATTATAAAATCTTCTAAGTGGTACTTTATGTGGTAATAATATTTAATCACTGAAGCAGCTACTGCTAACTAATAATCTCGGTTAAATTACGAAAAAATGGAAAGTGCTTCCTTAATAATGCCAGCACTTAGGAGTTTAGTTGCCGTGTTTAAACACCATAACTCACATGTTGCTTTATACGTTCAGTTAATTAGATCGCAAATTACTCCCAATTATAACAATTACATACAGAAAACATAAACACTCGTCACGCATCCATCTTACGTAATAAGAAGCTTCACAGCCTATTTCGTTTTTATTGTTATCACGTATTGCGGGGGTTTTCTGATTTGAAAATTTTCCTCGTACGCCAGTCGTAAGTCGCCTCGGTCGTAATTTAAAAACTTATTCGAGTCGTCAACGTGCGACGAACGTTTGGAACGTAACGCGGATTGTACCCCGACCGGTGATAAATCGTTATTCGCGACGAACCGATCGAGACGTTAATAAAATTGCATAACCTAAATGCCGTGTAAATGACAATTGACGAGGAATCGTTACGGACATGCAGGAGCGTTATTGGGTGATTTTTTTGGTGGATGGTTCAAATAAAGGGAATTCCAGTTTAAGAAGGGATCTCTATTTTTCATTTTTATGAAGAAAAAATATATATTCGTGGTATCATGAGGAAATATGATTTTTAAAATTGGATGATAATCCTCCTATAGGGCTATGAAAACTGAAGAGTGACCCCCCCCCCCCCCCGCCTTCCTTGCTTTCTCAACATAGAACATTTTTCTAGGCTCATGAAAATCTTGGAAAGAAATTGTTTTATTAGGGGACGGGCAAGCAGAGGGGGAGGTGGTTCATTGCCAAAATTTACAAAATCTTTTTTAAAAATCTGTAAAAAGCATCATTGCAAAAACAGAGTTATCTTCAATCATATATTCACACACAGGCAAAAAAAAAATACATAAGTAACGAAATCCAGTTTTGGAGATTTTGTGATTTCTTTCCATCGATTTTTCTTTATTGATATCTTCAAATTAATGTATGTAGAATAATTGTAGATAATTGAAAATAATAATAATAAATACGACTGACAGAAGTCAGTATGGAAAAATTTAAAAATACCTCATGACCAGATGGATTTTTTTCAATTTTTCAGACATGAAAAAATTAGGTCAGGATTTCTTTTTTAAAAAAGACCATATTTTAGCCATATATTTGACTTGATCAAAATTTTTCGAAATTTCCAATCAAAAATACAACGTTGGGGTTCATAAAAAACTTTGCCAAACATTGGAAACTAGAAATTTCGTGAGGAATTTCCGATGATGGTCACGTAAAAATATGAATTTTTGGCGATTTTTGAGAAAAATTGAAATTGAAAAAATCCCAAGATAGGTACAATTTATGTCTCTTTATTCCAATTTTTGGGGAATGATTTCTATAGAATCAGTCATCACACTTGAAATCTAAGGATCAAAATCAGCATTGTTGAAGGATTGTAGATTAAATTAGAAAATTTCAGAGCTAGATGAAATTTTTCGCACTACTTGGGGTTTCAAAATGCAGATTTTTTGAAAAAGGGTTGTCCCTTTCTTAATTTTTATTTAATTTGCATGTTCTAGATAAAATTTGAATCAAAGTAATGAAAATGCTTTCGAAAAATTTTCAAATGTTTCCTATAAAATACCTATACCTATATCTAATATTAGAATAATTCAAAATCAATTCTTATAAAAAAATTTCTCGAAACCAAATAAATTGACGGATTTTTACCCCCTATTCCTCGAGAAAAGGCAAGTAATAAAAATCGTAAGCCAATATTTACAAATCTAATGACCATGTGAGATTATTTGTGTATCAATCAAGTCTAGAGTCAATAAATGTAGACTCAGGTAGAAATATATTTGAAACAAATGATTTTTTTTTGGAGAAAATTGAGAAAATTGGAAAAATGAATATTTTTGACCGAGAAATATGGAACCTGAAATCAAAAATTTTCAGCTAAATATCTTTTTTTACCTGCTTTTCCTTCAGAAATCCTTCACTAATCCAAAGTGGATCAAAAACTTCCAAAAAATCGTCAAAAACCATCAAAACTATTAGAAAAATCGTCCAAATTATCATAAAAACATAAAAATCTCCAATATCGAACGTAGATATAGGTACGATGAATTTCTACAGGGACAAAAAATCAAAAAAAATCGACCAAAATGAAATTGTTTCCATCTTTTCTGACTCTAGGAAGGTAAATACGATTTTTCCCCTTTTTTTCACTCAAAATGAAAATGTCAGCTTTTTTGAAAATTTCCCAACTCAATTTCCATTTTTTCGATTAAAGAAAAATTAAATTACCCCCCCCCCCTTGGCCCAGTGTAGGAAAAGCCAATCCTTATACCTATTTTAAAACTAAGAAAAAAATGAAGGTCATAAAATTTTTGGAATCTGCCAAAAAATTCAGGTTTGATCAACTTTTTCAAATTAATAAAACATTCTTTATTGTTTTTTAATAGGTACCTTTCAATTTGATCGGTAGGTACCTAACTATCGAAAAGTAGGGTAATCTCGATATAATAATCACAAAGAAAAAAAAATCGTATCTACTCCTTCCAATCCGAACCACCAACCTTATTTTTCATACGAAAAGACAAGAAGGTCTTGGAGAAGGCCACCACCATAGTAACATATCGACCCTGACTATTTTCAAATTCACCATCGGACGATTCGTTGGGCAGGTCGGATTCAAAGTCGAGAAATTATTCAGCATGAATACAATACACGTCGGTGTTTCAAATCCGTATATTCGAAATTTCGAAATCCCTCGATAAATAATTTATTAAAGCTCACGACGTGGAATTATTCGAAACGGAAAAATAGGTTTTATAATTTTGAAAGTTTTCGTTCGCTTATGTCATTCGAGCGGAAAACTCGAGGAAAATGAAAACGTTCATCCGGCTTCGGGGAGAAGCAGAGAAAAAAACCAGCGATGAAAAAAACCGTCGGGCGCGCGCGATAAAATAAATTGATGAAATTGGAATAAACAAGAATCGGGATTATGCGGAAAACAAAGACATTCTCGGCAGCGAGAAAAACAAAAGGTGAAGCATTAAGCGACCGCACTGGAGGGGATAAACGAAATCCTCTCTTCTTTTATAGTTTTAACATAGCGAAGAAGCGACCGATTTAAACAATCAAATTATTCTTGATAAGAGGCGCTTGCTGAGAAGGCGTGGCTTGTGAAAAAATCCTTTTACCGGAGCGCTCGTCGATTGGCGGTTAACAGCATAGGTGGGAACGCAACGTATCAGGGGGTTAGAAAGTGTAAAATACATTCGCGAAGAGGAAATATCTCTCGTGCTGGGCGTTTACCAGTTCACGTTCTACGTTAATCGACGATAGTTATATGTTTTCGACACATGTCCGAATTGTTGTTTTTATATTAATTTCGTACTTTCGGCGCGATTTTTTTTTCGTATTTTTTCAACAATTCGATTTGTATACCGGTTGAATTTTTATCAATTGTGTGTGCATTGTGCTGATTTTTATATCGTGACTGCTGTGAAAATTGTATTTGATAAGTTGGTTCGGATTATGAGATAGGAAATATTCGAAGATTGATATCATTCGTACGATAATTCATACTCGACCGCGACTTCAGAAATTCATCAAAATCGCGGTGTCCGAGCAAAAAACCAACGGCCTTCATTTCTGGCCTGGCGCGAATTCCGAAGATCGGATGACAGTTCACGAAATGACTGCTGGAGTAGGCACTAGTATGCCTCATCACCATCTCAGCAGATCCAGATTCATGATCACGGATATATTGTCCGGCCATAGTGGGCAACGATCGCCTCCTTCGCCGGCATCTTCCGACGGGCCTAGGGATTTATCGTTACATTCCAGAGATTCTGAGTTGAGCGACGGACATGAGAGTGGCACGGATAGTGGGCTTCCTGGTGAAAATTCCTCAGTTTGTTCAAACGGTAAGTTCAAGTGTAAAGAAAAAAATTATCATGTAGAGCACAAAATTTGTAGGTAATTGGAAAATGGTCCAATTTTTTGAAAAATTATAAGTTTTGTCAAAAAATTACCACATCATCAAAAAGATACCACATTTTTCAAAAAATTACCACATTTATCAAAAAGATAGGTACCACATTTTTCAAAAAATTACCATATTTTCCAAAAACTTACCAAATTTAAGATACCACATTTCCAAAAAAGCACCACATTTTTTAAAAAAATGCATTATCTAAAAAAATTATTATATTTTTCAAAAACTTATCAGATTTATCAAAAAGATACCACATTTTTTCAAAAAATTACCATATTTTTAAAAAGATGCCACATTTTACAAGAAATTATCATATTTATCAAAAAGATACCACATTTTTTCAAAAAATTACCATATTTTTTAAAAAATTGCCAGATTCATCAAAAAAGATCGTATTTTTTAAAAAATAACCACATTTTACAAGAAACTACCTCACTTATCACAAAGATACCACATTTTTCAAAAAAAATTACCAGATTTATCAGAAAGAGACCACATTTTTCAAGAAATTGCCACATTTATCAAAAAGATACATTTCCAAAAAATTACCGCATTTTTTAAAAAGAGATTCATCAAAAAGATCACATTTTTCAAAGAATAACCACATTTTACAAAAAATTACCTCACTTATTACAAAGATACCACATTTTCAAAAAAAATTACCTGATTCATCAAAAAGAGACCACATTTTTCAAAAAATACCATATTTTTAAAAAAATTGCTAAATTTATCAAAAAAAGACCGCATTTTTCAAAAAGATACCACATTTTACAAGACATTACCACATTTATTAAAAAGATGCCACATGTTTAAAAAAGTTACCGCATTTTTCAAACCGATACATTTTTTCAAAAAGATAATACATTTTTAAAAAATTACCGTATTTTTTAAAAAATTACCAGATTTTTCAAAAAATTACCAGATTTATCAAAAAGGGACCATATTTTTCAAAAAATTACCATATTTTTAAAAAAAATTGCTAGATTTATCAAAAAAAGACCCCATTTTTTTTCAAAAAATTACCATATTCTTAAAAAAAAATTGGAAAATTTATCAAAAAAGAACCACATTTTTCAAAGAATAACCACATTTTACAAGAAATTACCACATTTATCAAAAAGATACCAAATTTTTTAAAAAATTACCGCATTTTTTAAAAAGATCCATATTTTTTTCAAAAAATTACCGCGTTTTTTTTGAAAAGATCCATATTTTTCAAAAAATTACCAGATTTATCAAAAAAGGCCACATTTTTTCAAAAAAAATTATCACAAAAATTGTCCAATAATTTTCAAAAAGATTATCCAATTTAATCGAAAAATTGTTCAATTTGTCGGTAATTTTTGAAAAAATCCATCATGGAATGGACGCTTGGTGCTTCCATATCAACCCTTCTGATCTTCAATTACCACCAAATATTCCTCCACTTCGCCTATACCGATCTAATTGAGGAATAAACCCATCTTCACACTAATAAGACGTTAATATGTTGGAAACGATCCAAAATCATCATGGATCAAAAATGATCCAACCAGGAGAACTAAATGTCTTCACATTATTCAGCCTAACACATTTTTAATTACAAGAGCCCACGTGCTTCGGACATATAAATAACTAAATTGCAGGTTTGGAGCATTTTCGGAGGGGGTTAAACATGTTACTTGGCACCATATTCCGATGACATTCAAGTTGTACACTTTGAAAAAAAAATTAATTACCTTGAATTGAAAAATTACAGCGATGTATTACTATAAAAATTAAATTTACTAGACAGATGCTAATTGCAGAGGAGGTACCGAATAATAATTTTTATTTCGATAAAATATTAGTTTATTTTTAATTTCACCAAAATTTTGGCACAAAAAAAGTATCCAATAGAAAATTATAACACCAAAGTCAATACAAGGCGAAAGCTACGGCGAAAAAACCAGTTTTCTCAACCCATATAGACCCACCGGTGCAGTAAATATTATTCGCCATAAAAAGGGAAAAAATAAATAAAATAATTAAACCCCTATGGTACCTTAAACGCGATAAAATCTGCAATTATAACTAAACCCACAGTAAATTAAATTAAAAAGGTATCTCGCTGCGTCTGAAATTTTTTACACTTTCGTCACAAACATTGTTTGTAATTTATCTCCCGGTAATTTATACCTATACATTCACAATCGATACATTTTAGTAAAAAAAAAAGGTCGAGAAAAAGAAAAAAAAACTGGAATCTGTCATCATAATTTCACCTTTACTAAATCTGCTTCGTTATCGAGTTTTTTTTTCGCTTTTTTTTTTTATAAAGCTCCGAATCTACTCGTAATGAACCCGCGCCAGCAACCGGTTGAAATAATTAAAAATTGGGTATACATTGTATCCTGTAGACAATTGCTTGTAATTAATAATTAAATTAATGGACGTATAAAGATTAAAAACAATTTCCTTAAATATGCAACGTTTACCTTTGTATCATGCGGCGTGTTAAAATCTGTTAATTAATTGTAAACGCCTAAACTGTTGATAATTAAGAGTTCGTTGCCGATATTTCAACAACCACCGATAAATCGTTTACAACTTTGTGTAACGAACTGATCTTAATCGTACAACTTCCTGCGTATTGGAGCAAGAATTAAAAACGAGGTGGTTGCTTTTTCAATCGGTTGCAAAAAAACACCGCTGCACAAAATTGGCGAAATTTTATTATGCATTTTCGGTGTTCCGATCGGTTTATTACATTGTTTTCGTCGAGAGGGGATAACGTGTTCTAATAAGCGAGAATTATTAATTTTTTGTCGAACGAAATTTATAATGCGAGTGTTTTTTGACTGTTAATCAGTCATTATAGGTATGGATTGTCATTAAAAAAATTACAATGCGGTGGCAACGTATCTTTAATTATCGAATTAACCCGAAGAATTAACCTAAACTTGAATTTCACTGTTCCGACGAGTATTTATTTTATTGAGGTTTATTCGGTAACAAAAGAAATGCAAATGGGTGGAAAAATTCAAGGTGCCAAGGTGCTGACAGAGAAAGATTTAGGTATGCCAAATTTGAAAAATTAATATTCTCTGTTTTTTTCGCAGTTTAAAAGTTTTTAAAAATAATGAGTTTTGTGTTGAATCCGGATTTTTTTGAATTTTCTCACCAAATTAGAAGTCAAAGAGAAAGAGAGAGAAAAGGGGGAAAAGATTCAATAAAATTCCAATTCGACTCATCATTATTTAAAAGTGCATTTTTAAGTCCGAGCGTAGCAAAAATGGCCATTTTTTAATAAAAAGAACCATCAAAAGCTGAAATATTATTTTTTTCAAAATTTTGATTCTCCTGATAGAGTGATTTGTAACTTTTTTAAAATGAATTTTGAGACGTTTTTAACAAAAATTTGAAGTTGCGATGTTTTGGAACATTTGTGACCTTAAACACCAAATGAAGTTTTTATTTCAAGGTCATCTAGGAAGTGCGATTTCCATGAGACGTACTGAAATTGGTGAACTGAAGGAACCGAAATCAAATTTCTCGATGGATATAGAATTTTTTTCCAAGTTTTCTGACTCAAAATATGATTTTTGCTAAAAAAAAAAAATGTCATGCATTTTGAAAATTAACCGATTCCATCCAAATTTTTTTCCATCCAACCTTTAATACAATTTTAATGATTCGCCAACGTCTGAACTCTCATAAGGATAAAACCCAGAATATGAAACAAAAATTTCAAACCTTGAAATTTTTGAAAAGAAAGAAGAGCCGAATTGAAATTTTTTGAAAGATGGGAATATTCTGGGGACGAAAAGGAACGATGACTGAGAAATTCATATCAAAGAAATGAAAATCATGACATAAGTAGGATATTGAATAAAAATGAAAAATTCTACAAAAATAGAAAGTTTAAAGTAAAAAATTTTTCGCCTCAGAAAAAATTGAAAGCTAGCAGAATGAATCTATATAAAATACAGTAGGCTTACAGCTGGAAGTGAAGTTTTCTACTTACTCATATTTTTTTCAGAGGACATAGATATAAAAAAAATATATTATACCTAAGTAATTTGATTTTTTGGCTTCTCCCTTTCGTTCCTGAATTCCCTGAAGTCTGATGGACACATTTTTTTATGAGAAATTTCTTCATAATTTTTTCCAATTTTTTTGCCCAACTGCTTGAGTCATTGTTTTTCGTTCTGATCAAATGTAGCCCATGTGGGCTCTTTACATCACTTCAAGGACAAACTGAACATTTTTCTCTATTTTCGGACCTAAATCTACTTCTTCCAATTCTGAAAATGCAATTTTGTAATTTTTGGGGAGAAAAATTGACCCTTTCCTGTCACCTGCTCGGTTCAAAAATTGTATTTTCTCATCATATAAATCACTCTACAATAAAATAAGAATTATTTTAGCACGGGCCTTTCAATAAAAAATCGTTCTTTAAATTGATACAATGTCAGACACTTTACGTCATCGATCCGAGCACGTATCACGTCCACATGCGAATATAAGCATAATAAAAATGAATCATTTCTCCGAACACACTGTCGTCGATAATTATTTAATAAAAATCAATAATTTCTCATTTATCAATTAATATTGTGGGCGATAATAAACCTTTTTCCGCGCAAGGACACCTAGGTACTTGAATTTTAATATGGCAATATCCCCCTTTTAACAAAAAAAACCACCATTCGACCTACTTTTTAAATTACCACTCGATTATATTTAAAAAAAACTACTCGTGTTTCAAATTAAAAATATAATCCGAATAAAAATCTTTTCCAAGAATAAGTAACTGGAAATAAACGCCTTATCAACAACGATCATAATCAACACATCAACCATAGGTAAATCGAATCGCTATTATGGCAATTCGACAGATGGAAAATTTTCTATAAAATGGCACATCATGTTTGTATTATTCAATTCCAAAGTTATAATTCCAGCAACCAGAAACACAAACGTACAACGGTCAAAAATCAAAATAAAATCCTTAATATGTTATTTATATGCGTTAGTAATTTTCAAAAGATATTTTGATTTTTTCCGGGCAAATCCATTGATGTACGGATGCTTCCTCTAATCTCATACTTCCGATCGCGTTTATATTTCCTTAATCCCTCAATTGAGATGTCAGTTAGGGCTCCAAAAAAAAAGAGGGATACCCAAAGTGCGCTTTTTTCCATTATACCGCCACCAATACTGGTATTTTTTCGCAGAGTCACCCTCTATAATAGGGCGTTTGTAAAAAGACCATCGCGCGTCAAGGTGAACAGCGTAGAGTCGAGATATGCTTATGGTGTGCGGTCTTTTTCAATAGATCTGTGTATTTTACCCTTTAGAACCTTTTATCGAAGTCAAAAGTTTCAACATGTTTGATACGTGGGTATAATTTTCACGCAGTGGACAGTCGTTTAGAAATGTCATCGAGCTACTGTGTTGAAATGGACATGTCCCGGTGGCTTTTTTCCTTTCGACAAACAAGCCGATACCTAGATGGGTCTAATTCATGCCAAAATGGAATGTTTAATCTTTCGTAGGTGTAATATGACATGTACACAGTAGCTGGATAATAAGGTGTCATTTTACATATTGGAAAAAGTATACTGAGGAAGGTATCTCGGTTTAGGTGCTGGTGGAGAAATATTGGAAGAATGCGAAGGAGTGAGATGTTGAAGAAGAGTTGTTGGATTTGAAAAATCGTGTTAATATCGGTTCAGTTAGCAGGAGAAGTATTCCAATTGGAAGTAAAATTTTGAGCTGAAATGGAAATAAATTGAAAATTGAAAGTGTGAATCACATATCCAAAAATTCAAGTGCTAAAATTAATTTCTCTAATTTTGGCATAATTTTTGAAATTTCAAATTTATTTTATCCCTTTAAAAGAATTTTATCTATTCAACAAAAAGCCCGAAGTTTGGTATATACTTTAATTTTGACCTCTTGGATCGATTGGAAGAGATTTCGAGACGTTACGGAGCCTTCAGAAAATTTTGGAATTTTCCAGCATCGAAAAAAAAAGTCCATAAAAATGGTCCATATACGAACTTAAGCTCTTGGAATTCCAGATTACCCATATTGATTACCTATTTGATCGATTCAAGCACAATTTTTCAGAATTTGTAATTGCCAGTTTGAATTTATGATTTTTGACAGAAAATTTTCCCCAGAAAAATTAAAAAATATATCAACTGCATCCCATTGAGGTAAAAAGCTAAAAGTCGGTAGGTAGAGAGAGACCCTTATCTTCATTCCTTAAATTGATTAAAAGCGATTTTGAGATATTTTGGGGTCCCTGAAAAATATAAAAATATTTCAGAACTGAAGAAAAATAGAAAAAGCCTATAAAAATGGTCCATACGTGACCCTGCCGGAAAGAAGGGACATTATGTGTAAAAAAAATCGATGTCTCTTTTTTCACTTTTTCGATCCAAATGACACCAAATCTAGATCAAACACATAAAAATAAAGACATCGATTTTTTTTTACACAAGGTCCCTTCTTTCCAGCTGGGTCACATATGAACTTAAATACCTTCATCATGGTAGATTATTCATATTGGTGACCGATTGTGGTTTATGGACCATTTTTCATGAACTTTTTTCAGGGGGGCCATTCAACTGCATAACAAAATAGAGAGATCGCATGACAAAAAGTAGGAAAGTAAGGACAAAATAATAAAAAAAACGATGAAACAAAGTTTTTACAATTGGTAAAACAAATACATAGGTAACTGAACGACAGAAAATGAGATTGAATCTCGTGATAATGCATTTTAGCGACAAAATAAAATAATTAAGGCAAAAAATGTAGTAAACAGTAAAAATAATTTTTCAACGACTACTTTTGTGAAGGCAGATAAAATGGAATTCACAACAAAATCGGATTTGAAAAAAAAAACCGTTGAAATCACAAACTAGAAAAAAATTGAGACTTAGTTTTACCCACCCACACAACTAGCAATGCCTTCTGGATTTTGTTGGACGGCTCCTCTTCTCCTTTAGCCCCAAAAGGAATAATTTAAATTGAGAAGAAACGTTGACCAATTTTAATCTAATTCTAATCAACATACCCAGAGATGCAACGATTATAATCGATGTTTCATCGATTGTGTTTTCAAAAATAATCAGAAATGATCGATTAATAATCGATTAATGGGGCCCTAAAATTTGAGTATTCTTCATTGGCCAGAAATGTGTGACGTCACAAACTCAAATTGTTTTGATTAGAACACAAATTACGTCACATATGATTTGACATTTGACCATTCAGAAAAAATGGAAATTTTTGTTTATTTATCTTCGCGATTAATCAACGCTTGCTCGATTATTTTAATCGGAGATTCTCGAGATTTTTAGGATGGGTGCCAACAAAAATTAATGAAACTGGTAATAAAAATAGGAAATTTTTGATTAAGAAAGTAAAGTCTGTAAGGTATGGATCAAAAATGATTTCACCCTCGTAAGAGGTCTCAAGGAGATTACGTGATGTGAAAAGTGAAAAAAGTTTCATCATCAGGAAATTAGTTTAGAAGATGCACGTCATTTTTCAATTTTCATTTTTTTTCATTTTTTTTCATTTTTCGACATTAGCAGTGTTGCCATTACTTATTTTGCCATTTCTTGAAGAAATCCAAAAAATTGAATGAAAAAAACATTTACTCATTTCATCCCTTTTCAAATTTTTTTCAGCTCTGCTTTTTTGATTTTTTTTTTCGAATTTTCAAATTTTAAAATGAAATTGTGTCAAAGGTATTTTTAAAAAAATGAAGCTAGACCAGACTGAAGTGAATAATTTATAGAATTGGGATCTCTGAAACTGGACCATTTTCCAACCAACTTTTTTTGTTGTGCAGTTTTGTATTCCCATTTTGTACCCCTTTTTTTTTGGTGCAGTTTTATATTCCCATTTTGTTAGGTCTGGAAAATACTAAAATTTTCTAGAGGCTCCAATACGCCTTAAAATCTCTTCTAATCAATTCAGGAGATCAAAATCAGGATATTTATACCCAAATTCATTTTTTTTTCAATCATTAGATCAAATTTTTATATTTTTCAAAATTTAAAATTTCAAAAAATTTCCAAAATTTGAAAAATGACCTTCAGCACCTCTTCCATTAAGCTCAAAATTTCACTTCCAGTTGAAATACCTCCCTGGTCAGATTATACGCAAGTTAAGCATTTTTATAAGATGCTCGCATGTAGAAAAAGGGGAAAAAACAACACTATCAGATTGGCGCGCTGTGATAATTCATACGGAAAGAAAACACTCCATAACGACGTAATTAGCCATTCAGTGTGGCAAATAATTCGTGCTGGTTGGAACTGTTTTTAATATACGACGAATCGAGGTTCTCAAAACGCGGTGCAAATGCAGCCAAGCGTACATCGTTACAGGTTAAACGTTTGAGAACGCTTACGTTTATTTTAACGGTAGAAAAGCAGCAAAATTTTCATAATAAACGGCGTGGCGGCGAAGACGTGCAATATTATAATTGGTTAAAAGAAATGATACGCTTTAAAAGAAATGGAAACGTGTCTACGGAAATTAAATTTTAATTTATGATTATACTAATTGACGCTAATACTAGAACGGCGACAAGGCTTGTACCAACGTTCAACCATGCTGCAGGCCCTGCGGAGGCAGAAGGGTTTATAAATTGTTTTATATTGGTGCGTCGCCAAACATAATTTTAAAATTCTAAATTAGTTTGGCGTATCGTATTTTATTCTTTTAACTTGACACAACTTCCGTACCATTCATCTTCCCAAATCGGCGATATGTCTTCTTCCATATCGTACGCTGTGGCTCCCTAACCGAATGTTTATTTCTAACAAAGCGTCCTTTTTTGAAATATAAAGCCGGGTAAAAAAAAATTTTCCGCGAGTTGAATTACACCTATGTACAAATCAACGAATAGATTTATTACGAGGTGAAAAAGCGACGAAAATGTGATTTGAAACGTAGGGTAGCTGGTATAATTATTCGATATTATGTCACGTAATAAATCACAAAAATTAATATCCTTTTAGTCGAGTATTTATAGATGATTTTTTTCTTACCCATGGGTAAAATTCGTAGATATATTTCGAGTATCTACATTTTGAGCCAGCTAAAATTTCACATTTGGTTAAATCGTATAATACAAAAGTACTTAGATATGTTTAAGAAACGGAAGGAAGTAGATTACGAAAGTTGTTTTTTTTCCTCTTTCGATTAAATTCGTATATTATATGGAAAGATTTACGTTTGGAAAAACTTGACGACAGGCATCGCAACTTTTCAAGTACTTAGCATTTTTCTTCGCCGGATTTAACTGCTGTGCTGATTGAATTTATCGCATGCGTTTGGCCTTCGCACACTAAACTTGTGCAATTTAGTATGAATTTATTTAGTTGGCCAATCGTTTCGTGAATTTTATTTCCATTTTTTCAATTTTTTCCCAAATATTGCCGTTTATCGTGTTCAAGTGTTGGGGAATTTGGTGGTGTAAAGACAGGAAATATATTCGGTTTTAATGCAGTTCACCTCGTCGAATCGAGAACCTTTTTTGTAATTTCAAATGTCCCAATGTTACTGTCAGAATTTTATGAGAATTTTTCAATATTTTTGCATGTTGAAGGTGACTTTTTTTTGCGAAATTGTTCGTTTTTAATTATCGTATTATTTTTTAAAGGTTGATAAATGCTATTTACATTGTTGCTTTATTAATTAGGAATTAGTGGTATCTTCAGGTGGGGGGAGGGGCTCTGAACTGTATCTAAACAGGAGATTTTCTATTTAAAAAATCACCAAATTTCGCTTCAATTGGCTTTTTTAGGCAGCCTAAATACGAAATTTTTATATCTTCCAGAAATATAACGCTTATATGATTTCTAGTTTTCAAATCACATCATTTCGCTATTTTTACTAATCTAATTTCTCAAACAATCTTGGTTCTTTTCAGTAAAAATCGATTTCCTTCCAATTCCTCCAAAAATCAGCCATCGGACGCCTGGTTTTCTTGAATTGGAATTTATAAAAATGAAATCATCAACTTTTATTCTATTTCTCCAAAAGCTCCAGATGAGCCTAATTCATGAAATTCTTATAGGTATGGGCCAATTTTCAAGAATAAATTCTAAATTGAAGCCCTTTGAAAAACCAAAATTTTAATCCCTAAAAAATTATTAAGGATTCAAGGTGACTGCTGAGTAGTATCAATTCGTAAATCTTAATCAGTAAAATTCAGGTTAAATTTTGCCTTATTTTGCTCACAATGAATAAAAATTTCAGAACAGCTCATAATTTCTACAGGATCGTCGGGCGAAATATTTTCATTCCCCTCCCTCCCCCCTCATCAATTCTAGAAAAAAAAATTGATAATTTGCATGTTTTGTAGATCTACTCAAATTTATAAACAAGGGTAAACTCAAGGGGCTCAAGCCCCCTCCTTAAGCTCAAAAAAAAAATTTTCAAAAAAGTTTCGCCCTCGCCTCGCTCGGGCTGTATTTTTAGTCATTTTATTTCAAAAGTTGATAATTTTGACTAATTTTTCAGTCAGAAACCACTGTTTTCTCAATAAATTCCCTGTTTTTCAGAAAAAATTGATGATTTTTGACTAAAAGATCAATGAAAAATGTATAATTTGAAATTTAACCCTTTCTCCCATTTTTTCCTTTGAATTCTCAGCCCTTTTTCTTCACTCGCATAGGATTTATTCGACCTACATACAGAGACCTTGCCCATATCCAAATCATTTTATCTACTCTCTCATTTTAAATCAGTGAAAAGTCACTGAAAAAAATTAAAATTGTAGCGCAAGAAAAATCAGCAAATTCCAGATATTTTACTGACTTTTCAGTAAAGTTTCACTGATTTTTCTAAATTTTCCTGATTTTTTTTTCACAGTTTGCCTATGTAGTGAGATATCTATATAGGTATAATGTAGATTTATTACTGTGCTGCAATTCTGACTGTTTTCCAATGATTTTCAATAATTTTTACTGATTTAAAAATGAGAGTGTTGCCATTTCAGTAAAAATTAAATTTGGGATAGTTCTAAAATTAAAAATTTCAGTAGTCCATCGTTGAAAAAATTAATGTAGCTGCAGTTTTGATTTGAGAACACTTTTCTAATTTTTGAAAAGATTGGTTCAGTTTCAGATCTTTGTTTAAGTTATTAATAAACAAAATTTTCAATCAGCCATTTTCCAATAAAATCTTGATTCTTTTAGTAAAAATCGTTGTAATATTTTCGATCCAAAGTATGAAAAAATTGATTTCATGAAAAATTTCTTGTAAGTGAATTTTTTTTTAAAAAAGGTTCATTTTTCTAATCCCATTATTATTATTAGAGATATCTATTAGCGAAATGTAATACGTAATTTACTCATTTTTTCCCACGTTTGCTTACCCTTACCCTCCCAATCAAAAACAATCATATTAATTTTCCAAAAAAATTATGAAATTAATTTCTAAAAAATTGAAAACACGAATGTTCAAACTGAGATATCATAGTTACTAATGAAGCACCAAAAAAAAAAAAAAAGAATCTCCGTCCATTTTCTCAGGGAAGTTTCATAAATCTGTTTTCTGTATATACTTCTGCCCTACCATCAGCTTCCCATCGCCATTTTCTTGAAGTTTCCCACCCAGAAATGATAATTTTACGGTTCTATTAATTTTTTCAATTCGTTTGAAGTTACCTGCACCCATTTTTTCCACACCAAAAAAAAAAAATCTACACCAAAACAATCGTCAAGGTTCAAGTGTAAAATTTTTCACACCTTGGCCAAGGCTTCTGTATAATTCAATCAAGAGGGAAAAAACCTACACCTACGATACTTCCAACGCCTATAATAATCATTTAATAAAAAAAAAAATGGAAATATTAATATCCGTTAAATGAAGTCGGCGTTACATTTACGTGGTATATCTACTCGAAAGACGGCGCAAACACGCGATAAAAGGTGTTAAATCTGGCCTCTTTTCTCTATTAAATAACAGGGAGGAGTCGTTTAATATTTAAGCGAAAACTTTTAACCAATGAGATGAGCTGTTTTGTTAGTTTTAAAGGGTAAGCTCGACAACGAGATATAGATAGACGAGTGAAAGAGCAAGCAAAGAAGCGAAGGGACTAGAATATACGTTAACGGAACTACGACTCCGACAACGACAGGGATCCTATATAAATACATCCTTTTTTGTTTGCCTTTTTTTTTTATTTCAACACCTAATACACAGATCGCTTTCGAGTGTTTTACCCTTGACGCGAGAAGAGCCGCCTCTTATGTGAGATTCACGTTAAACGTGCTCCATTTGAAGCGCCTTTTCGGCCACGAACTCGAATAAATCATCAATAATGGTAAATTAAATTACAATAAAACGGATATGGGAGAAAAACCCTCGTAAAAAACCTGACAACATTTTTGAAAAATGAAAAAAAATCGCTGGAGTGAGATAGAACACGTGAAGGGAAAACTAGGTAAAAAAATGCGTTTCGTTTCGTGAAAAGAGTCAATTACATTAAATTACCATCGCGATAAAAATCGGCCGAAAAAAAAGCTCATTAGTAATGAAAATAACGTTTAATGTAAACATATTTCGTACGTATCGTAATACGAACGTTAATTTTGAAAAAACGAGTGTTTTCCCCGATAACATCGAAACAGTGTTACCACTTCGCAGAATTACGAAATACCTTTTTCCAGTTAAACGATCATTTACTACAAATTGTAAACACGCAAAGGACTAACAGTTAAAAGTGATCATTACGTTAGCTGGTAAACTATCGTTAGTCACTATTTATCTTTTGCCGGTAATAACAGTACTGACGTGTTCTTTATTGTACATGCTATACGGCAACGGGCCGGGCGCTACGAAAATATTAACTACCCCTTTTACGTTATTTGATTTGGTAAACGCGATAAGATAAGGAAAAAGCCATTAAAAAGCAATTTCACTTTTATAAATGCGCCTTTATTTTATAGTCTTAATGAAATACAAATGTAGAAAAAGTTTGCTTTTTTTCGCCACCCCCTTTCAACCATTTTACAATCTCGTTACGATTGAATTTATAGCGATTATTTTTTTTCTCTCTGCGGTAAGCTTTTCGTCGACGACTGTCGCGCCTTTGAATATTGGCTGAAGTGAAATTTTCTTTTGGCAAGGTTCACCACCACCGAGCTGTGGTAAGGCTCGTGAAAATCGACGCAGGTAATTGTTGGTCGAACTCAGTCATTATCGAGGCTAATACGATTCCGTTTCGAGCAATCGAGCATGTTCTATTGTAATATATTTCGAGGGATAATTTCGGTTGTACTGAAATTTGCATTTTTTAAAAAAAAAATCGTACGGTTGTGGAGAGAATTTTCCGGTGTTGTAGAGCGGAAGCCTTGAAGGAAGTTGGAATCTGAACAGATTTGAAATTTTATGGTAAAAATTATGAATGAATTGGGCAGATCCTTGCAAAAAAAATTCTGAGTTTAGAGAAATGGAAAATTTGCATTGAAAATGAGGAGGAAAAAGCAAAAAAGCTAAAACTAGATTAAGGTCAAATGAAGCATCATAAATGTGAATCTGAAAAGGAACCACCTTTAGAGGTCAAAAACTGGTTTTCAAGTTGAGGTTCTCCTCTGATTCGACTTTTTCTCAAAGATCCAAAATCAGTATCAACTCAAAAACCAATTTTTGACTTCTAAAGATAGTTTCTAATATCGAGGTTCACAAAAATATTTCTTTTAGAAATACAAAATGGCGAATTTAATCAAAAATTTAAAATCGAAAGCTGCAACAAATTTGTAAATTTTGTTGGGAATAGTAAATATTCTTTCGATCCATCTGTTCTCCCCTTCCTTCTTTACCCTTTGAGCAATTTTAAATCAGAGGCTACGAAAAAATAAAGTTGATAACTGCAGATAAGTAAAGTGTAATTATTCTTTTTGAAGAGAGAGAAAAAAATTTTAATGTGTTTTTTCTCCTACTTTTCTCCTCTAAATTTGATGTCATAATTTCAAGCAAAGCAAAAGAAAAATTTTAAAGAAATTTACCGAATTGAAAAGATTCAATTTTTTAACATACTTTGGACAAACATTTGAATATTACATCATGAAGTGAAGAAATTGAATTTTTGGCAGTCGATTTTGAATTAAACTAAGTAATTTTGGTTCATGACGAACCAAGAATTTTTTTTTAAACATATTCCTTGAAATCAATTAGATTCTAGATCACACCTTCCACCCTACCCCCCCCCCCCCCCCCCGAAAAACCAGTAATGTTATCAATTTTTAAGGAAGGAGAAATCAGATTTTAAACACGCTCGTGGCATATGAATAGCATTTTGCTAGACATAAAATGACAGAAAAGATGGAAAAATTCTGACGATTGACGATTCATTTGGTAGAATTCTGTTTTTTTGAATCAAGAAAAAAAGAAAGCTAAACATTGAATTTTATTCTGAATCAATGAAACGAATTTTACTGAAAATCAGTTACATAGAAATCACAATGAATTTTTAGTGAATTCGTACTATTATTCTGGAAAAATTGATAATTCTTCTCCAAAGAATTGATAAAATTTATCATTCACCGATTAGAAATAGTAAATTTCGTCAAATTTGACTGATTCAGATTTAGTGAACTAAAAAATTGCATAGTACTTTTGAAAATTGGGGGAAAAATCGTAGGTTCATATGATTTTCATATTTCAACACAAAGTCACCAACTGGAAAAATTGAAAGGGTTCGCTTGACTATATACTCGAAATTCATCAGATCATCACCTACCTACCTTACGTTTTGAAACAAAAAATCATCTCTAAAATATATTCTCACCAAATTAGTCAAAATGTCACCATTTTTGGATTGTTTTTCAGAAATCGTATTATTTTTGAACTCGGTGTGAACCCTGCCTGTGCAATCTTTCGATAATTTCATTTTAAGTTCAGCTTCAAAATGTCTACTGGATCGAACTTTCGTATTTTTGTGACTTTTCTCATTTCGCCATTGACTCATATATTTGTGAGAAACCCACAAGATCATTACCAAAAGTCAACAAAGCTTTTGAGCATTTTTGAATATAGAAGAAAATGAATAAAAATAATGAACTGTTTTATTTTTGCAATACTCAAGCAAGTCCCTACTTATGTAAAATTGGGCAAAAATTAATGAAAACTCTTAAATTTTGCTTTAAAAAAACCAAGATTTAAAAAGCTTTGAAAATTCCTTTGATTTCATGAATAATCTCCTTTGTGGAATTGATTCAGTAATTTATTGATGGGAGAAAAAAAATTGAAATTATCAAATTAATATTTTGCTCTTCTCCACCTATTATGAGTTTTATCTGAAATGAAATTTTTCTGAATTTTTCAAACCAATATTCATGAATTATTAATGAAAATAATCAAAAGTCACTGAAAAACTGTTGAAATTTTAACCCAGAAATAAATCCGTGAAAAAACATTGGAAAGTCAGTGAAAATTCACTTGGAAGCCAATGAAAATTCACGGAAAAATGATGATAAAATTTACGAAATTCTCAGAAAAATTAGTGAAAATTCACTTGAAAATTATATAATTTTATTAATTTTTCGTGTGCTGAAATCCTAATTTTTCATCACATCATTAGTGATTTTTCACTAATAATTTGAACCAATAGAAAATAATTTAAATGGCCAGGTCAACGAAAATCACCCCCCCCCCACTACCGTTGAAAATTTTCTGCTCACTAATTTCTCTAAAATACTTCCTTCGCCTCCCATTTCGGCTGGACCACAGAATCCATAATTATACGATCTGAACATACCATCAATCAAATGGAAAAAAAATCCAAACCATTGAATTAATTTTACAAGTGAAATCGTTTTCCAATTCGAAATATAACAAATCTCAGTATCATTGCGAATGATTGAATTCTACAGCACATACAAAAGTGGTCTACATACAAAACACTTTCATCCTGCAATTTGGAATAAAACTTGTACAGCCTATTAGGTTATTGAGACGATATAGGCGAATACATTTCAACGACGTACGTTACTTTCGAATTTGTAACGATTTAGATTTAAAACCACGCATTGAATTGATTTGCCCCTTTTGTATATTCGGCTGCAAATCGATACACACATGCGAGGAAATTTACACAAATACAAAACGTGTTGATACAGACAGACGAAAATTCAACTCGACTCGAAATTAAGACCTAAACACACCTCGTAGGTGGTATAAAAGATACACGTAGGTGTGGATGAAAAATATACACCGAAAATTTGATAACAAATAAAGCTTAGAATAAATCGCAATTTATATATATTAAACAAACGCGTCGCATTCGCGATATCTCTCTCAGATAATCTAAATAAAATACGATATTTCCATCAAGTGTTCTTATCATGCGCGCGATAACTTTCGGCAATACCTACGTACGCGAGGTAGAGGAAAGAAAAATACTACAAAAAAACAAGATTATATAAGCGAGAACGCTCTACAGGGGTTTAGAAAGTTTTAAGAGAAATTTTTTCGACTGTTTTCAAACGATACATTTAAGTTAAAAGCTTGCTTTTATTTGATTTAGTTGCGTTTACAGAGATACAAAGCTTTGAAAATTCCTCCGGGATTTTCTGCCACACATACCGGCTCACGTTTCGCGTATTGTATACGACAAACACCGTGTACGTTTTGCGAATTGGTTTTTATTTTACCTTAAACGATAAAATGTTTACGGATTTATACGCGTGAGCATAATAGCTAATGTAGTATTCTGTTTTTTTTTTCCGTTGCTGTTTGCCTTTAGGACATAAAGATGAAGATGGTAGAAACTCTGGAAGTCATTCGCTGAGCAGTCTGAGTAAAAAACAAAGAAAAGCAAGGACGGCTTTTACCGATCACCAATTGCAAACTTTAGAGAAAAGCTTCGAAAGACAGAAATACCTTAGTGTGCAAGATAGAATGGAATTAGCAGCCAAACTTAATTTATCAGATACTCAAGTCAAAACGTGGTATCAAAATAGAAGGTGAGTTTTGTTTATGGATTTATGAGTATTAATAACGGGTTTGATTGATGTGATTTGCTGAGAATTTTTTTTCAAATTGAGAAACACTGAATGGGTTACTTGAATAATTTAATTGATAGTTAGGGGGAAAAACACTTAATTGGCTGTTATGATTTTTAAGCTTATCGATTTTCAACCAAATGAATTTTTCTCAATACTTGATAGATCCTTTACTAGGGTTGCTCATATTTACATAGGAAAAAATTTTTTGTTAGATATCGGGCGTGCCACCCCCTAAATTTTTTCCTCTATAGGTAGGCATTACGCAGAAAAAATTTCAGCCCAATCGGATGAAGTTAACACGTGCCTCTCCCCCCCTCAAATTTCGACTTTTCATCAAAAATCACACAATTTACCGCATAACTTTTTTTAAAGGGGAAAAACGGGGTCATGACCATAATAAAAATTGTTCCCTGGAGTGTAAGGAGTCGAATGACCCCATAGCCACCCTTGTGGACGCATTAGGGGGCCCAATACGAGCGAGGGAAGCATCCAAAACGCGAAAATGAGCTGTCGGCTGAGGTTATTCACATGAATTTGGAAAAATTTTTATTGTCAGTTAACGATCGTGTCACCCCGCCAACTTTTTATTTTATAGGTGGGTATCGCAAGGAAAAAATTTCAGCTCGATCGGAGAGGGTTAACCCGTGCCTCTCGCCCCCTCAAATTTTGACTTTTTATAAAAAATCACACAATTTACTATATAACTCTCTTTATAGGGTAAAAACGGGGTCATGACCATAACAAAAATTGTTCATCGGGGTGTAAGGGATCGAATGACACCATAGTCACCATTGTGGACACGTTAGGGGGCCAGTATGAGGGGGAGAAGTGTACAAAACGTAAAAATGATGTTTTTTTGTATACCAATTTGTTCTAAAAAATTGAACAAAGTAATGATTTTTCACAACGATTTATTTAATTCTGTACATTTCTCGATGACGCTGAACAAGTTGCATCATATATTGCTTTTGAGCATCATCTTTTGATCTGAACTTTGCATATTTTTCTACCAATGCAATGCCTCGTTCAGCGCGATCGTTATACTTTTTACAATCTTAACACCATTTAGGTAACTCGGACATTGCATTGGTAGAAAATTATGCGAAGTTCGGATCAAAAGATGTTGCTGAAAAGCAGTGATGGGCCGCTCAAGGGTTTTCGCGCTCACACTCCGCTCTCGCTCATGCATATTTTCTACGCTCCGCTCAATGATTTTTTTTCTCACGCTCGCGCTCAGCGTGCTCTCATCTATATAAAATACAAACTTCAAAAAAAAAACCTAATAAAAAATTCAAAAGAGAAATAGTGACAGTTTCCCCAGCGCAGAAATAATTTTTTGTGCAAAATTGAAGAAACTGGTTGAACTGACATGAGACGACTCTTTTGTTAGTAATCTTCCAACTATAATTATGATTAGCCATACTTATGTACAATTTTAAATGCTCGAAATTGAATGATGAAAAAAACATTCGACGGTGCTTGACGAAGGATTCCGAAAATGTATTAGTTTTTGAATTTTGGGTGATTTTCGAAAAAGTTGTCAGAATTTTTCCGTGCGAGGTCTCTCCCAAAAATCTACCCTTCACAGCAAAAAACTAACTTCCACCCAAATGCTCGAAATTGAATAATGAAAAAACCATTCGATTGTTCATGACGAGAGGATTCCAAAAATGTATTAGTTTTTGCACCTTGAACCATTTTTCGCCGAGTTATGGGCATTTCTTTGCGGCGCCGAAAATCCATCAACCATCCGCGCCGGAAAAAAGTCAACTTTCGTTCTAATGCTCCAAATTTTTTCGTAAAAAAAACCATTCTATTCGTCTCGATGAGAGGATTTCGAAAATGTAATAGTATTTGCTTTTTGGGCGATTTTCGAAAAAGTTGCCAGAATTTTTCCGCGCGAGGTCTCTCCCAAAAATCTACCCTTCACAGCAAAAAACCAACTTCCACCCCAATGCTCGAAATTGAATGATGAAAAACCCATTCCACAGTGCTTGAAGAGAGGATTCCGAAAATGTATTACTTTTTGCATTTTGAGCAATTCTCGACCGAATAACCAGAATTGTTCTCAATCTACAATTCGCGCAAATCAATTATATCTCTCACCGAAATGCTCGAAATCTTGTGTAATTCTTTCAAAAATATACATTTTTTTAATGAATTTCTTAGAAATACTAATGCAACAAATGAAAAATGTGTATTTTTGAAATTTTTTTACAAAAAATCATGTTTTTTCCGAAATTTACATTCAAATTTAGCATGAGAAATGAGCGAAATGAGCGCTGAAACTCACGTTGCGCTCATATGAATTTTACGCTCCGCTCACTCTCACTCAAAAACCCTTGAGCGTTTAAGAACGCGCGCTCATGAGCGCTGAGCGGCCCATCACTGCTCAAAAGCAATATATATGATGCAACTTGTTCAGCGTCATCGAGAAATGTATAGAATTAAATAAATCGTTGTAAAAAATCATTACTTTTTTCAATTTTTTAGAACAAATTGGTATACAAAAAAACATCATTTTTACGTTTTGTACACTTCTCCCCCTCGTACATGCCCCCTAACGTGTCCACAATGGTGACTATGGTGTCATTCGATTCCTTACACCTCGATGAACAATTTTTGTTATGGTCATTACCCCGTTTTTCCCCTTTAAAAAACAGTTATGCGGTAAATTGTTTGATTTTTTATGAAAAGTCAAAATTTGAGGGGGCGAGAGGCACGGGTTAACCCCCTCCGATCGAGCTGAAATTTTTTCCTTGCGATACCCACCTATAAAATAAAAAGTTGGCGGGGTGACACGATCGTTAACTGACAATAAAAATTTTTCCAAGTTCATGTGAATAACCTCAGCAGGCAGCTCATTTTCGCGTTTTGGATGCTTCCCTCGCTCGTATTGGGCCCCCTAATGCGTCCACAAGGGTGGCTATGGGGTCATTCGACTCCTTACACTCCAGGGAACAATTTTTATCATGGTCATGACCCCGTTTTTCCCCTTTAAAAAAAGTTATGCGGTAAATTGTGTGATTTTTGATGAAAAGTCGAAATTTGAGGGGGGGAGAGGCACGTGTTAACTTCATCCGATCGGGCTGAAATTTTTTCTGCGTAATGCCTACGTGTAAAGGAAAAAATTTAGGGGGTGGCAACTTCGAATTTCAAAAATTTTTAAATATGAGCAACCCTATCCTTTACCCAACTTCAGAAAAATATTCGAATCGAACTGAAATTGGTCAAAAATAGGTACCTACCTTCATACGATATAAAACAATCTTCAAGCAAAAAATAATACAATAAAATTTCAAAATCATTGTGTAGGTAATCATCACTTTGTATCATTATGAAGACTAAAAACTTGAAATCATGAAAGAAACTTTTGCCCTTCTGAAAACACCATTTTAATACTTTCTATTTCAACAAAATTTTGAACAGGGGAAATTTTTTAAAGCTGTGATTATCTGAAGGAGACATGAAACCAAAAAATCCATGGATTGAGTAGAAATTTTGTTGATTAAAATGCAAATCCCCTCGATTTTGTTGGTAGGATTTTTTTCTGCAAGTTTCTTGACTAAAAATCTAGGTGATTTCCTCTTCCATTCTTCGACACAAATGATGAGATTTGTGGTAGAATTTCTAGCAAAAAAAAATTTTTGACGAAAATTTTCGAGAAAAAAATCTTCAACTTGATGATTTTTTAAAATACTTATTGAAATAGCAGAGTGCAGATGACAATTTTCTTTTAGACTTCAACGAGGTTTCCAATACAGATTTTTTTTTTAAATCTGCTTGAAATTTTTCTGAACAGTATTGGTGATTTTTTTTGACTTTGAAGTCTTCCTGCGAGTTGAATTGAAAATTGGAAAATCCCCACTCCAGTTTCATAGCCCTAAATAGCATTTTAATTATGTTTCATTATCTTCTAGTAAGTACCTACATTGCTGTCTTTTTTGCTTCAATGAGGATTTGCCCAATATTTTCTCATTCACTTCCGTAAAAGGTTGAAATAGAGATGAGAAAAACATTTGAAAGTTATATTTGCTTGTTATTAGCTCTATTGTTTTTTTTTTTCAATTTTAGCAACGTGATTTTTTCCCAATAGTTTCATTTATTTTTCCAAGCGATAATTCGAATTTGAATGTGTATATTTAATCCTGAAATAATGACGAACGAAAATCTTTATTATTGAGGGAACAAAAATTAAAAATTGCCAACTGGTTGGAATTTTTCTGAATTTTTTTCGCCGAAAAATTGAAAATGCCATTCTTTCTAAATTTTAATTTTTAAACATACATTTAAAAAAATTTATATTTGTCTTTTACAGATTTTTTATGACTAAAAAGCAATTTTTTCATTTGAAGGGAAGCAAAATATTGCTTTGCTACTCCCCTCTCCCTCCCCCACTCACTCATTTCAAATTGGTGAAAATTCAATGAAAAAAATAAAAATCGCAACACAAGAAAATGATCGAAATTCTTTAGATTCTCAGCGGATTTGTGATGATTTTTCAAAGAATTTCACTGATTTTTCAGCGAATATCGGACATGCATTTTTATCTGGCTTTTCAATGAATTTTCACTGATCTTCCAGAATTTTTTCACTTTTTATTTTTGGTGAAAATTTTTTCACTGTTTTCAATGAGTTTTTCACCGCTTTCAAAGATTTTTTCCACTGTTTCAGTGAAATCTATTATTGTTCTCAGTGAAAATTTTCACTGATTTATTACTCTCACATTCTGAATCAGTGAAAAGTCACAGATGAACAGTCGAAATTGCAGCACAGGAAAAATCAGAAAAATTCACTGATTTTTCAAAGATTTTCACTGATTTTTCAAAAATTTTCACCGATTTTTCAGTGAATTTTCATTGATTTTCAGTGATTTTTCTCACTGATTCGTTTTCAGGGAAAATTTTTTCATTGATCTTCTCCTGTGCTGCAATTCTGAATTTCTGACTGTTTTCTAGCTATTTTCAATAATATTCAGTGATTTATAAACATAAGGTACCTTTCCCTTTTTGTCGAACAAACTTGCATTAAAATTCATGAACTGAAAAATAAAATGGAGAAATTAAATTACAACGTGAAATACGAAATCTTATCAATTTATCTGAAAGAGAAAAAATTGAGCATTAAATTGAGAACTGAACCGAAAGAAGACTGAAGAAAGTAACGTACCCTCATTGGTCTCGGAAAAAACTGAAAAAATTGCACTTGAGGAGTCCAAAAAAATCATAAAATTTTCATTTCGGTCAAAAATTTTCAATTTTTACTCCCCCTCTTAAAAAAGCCAGCTTCGGTTCATTTCTGCTTCTATAAAATAAGAAAAAAAATCAATCATAGGAAAAACTTGATTTTCGATCGAACTACCAAATTGAACATCGTTTTATGGAAATTAATTTCATTTCGAATGAAAAAAAGAAAAGAAAAAGAATTGTATTTGGAGTTTAGGAAATCAAAATTTTCATTTCAGTCTAAAATTTCCAATTTTTTACTCCTCTTTTCAAATAAGCCAACTAAGCTCGTTTTTGAACAAAATTAAAAAATTTAACCATAGAAAAAACTGATTCTCGATCAAACTACCAAATTAAACATCGAACCATCAGAACCTCCCTCAAAACAAAAATTATACAATAAATCTTCTCCCAATATCGATTTCACATCCGAAAATTAAATTCAAAGAATTCCACCTCGATTCTATCGCCGCTTGTAAAACATCCCGCATTACAATTTGATGAACTTTTCTTACAAATTTATCTCGGCAGAAGAAGTTAATTGTCGCCATTAATACCAACACGAAGAACCATTGAAATTCAATAGGCCATAATGAAATTATTATAATCCATAATTGAAATTCCTGACGTTATTTACAGTGATTACCGATTACCTACGAGGTCATATATTCGGATTATGGAGTACAATGTTAAAAAATGACAATAGTTTCATGCTTCTTATAAATTAACACCATTCGTCACATGTACGAGTATGCATATATTTATATACCTTACAGCCTTATAGATAGGAAAAAAATCACGCTTATAATACGAGGGTACCTATCAAAAATAGGGCTGTTTTATTCTCTCTCTTTCTCTATACGCATAACCTGATTAAATTAGTAACTTTTTATTATACTTTATATACCTAGGTACCGATATTTATATGCCTGTTTTATAAAAATGTACCGAGATACAAAGTCGTATATTTTTATCTTTCAACCAAACTGAAAAATATCCAATCGATGGATCATTTATCGTAATTCAATCGCTGAGGAATTATCTTGCGAACTGTTTCACTTGATGTAATCATGCAAACAGCATGGAATACCTTCTGATCTACAATACTTCCTCGGGAGATGTTCCAAGAATATACCTATTCAACTCTTTAATTACACGGGCCCAGGAGAGGGGAAGGGTTGACTAACTACATGGTATAGATTTTGCTCGTGCATGCGCACGAATTCATCAAACACCTGTCGACGCAATTTAGCACCACGTAGGTAATACCTAAAATCATTGTAAATTTCACAATTCAAATTACCTGACCATTATGCTAATAAATACGCCACTGGTTACAATAGCACCTGCGCAGCGCACCGTATGTTACATAAAATCATACCCAGACACATTTGTAAATAATAAAACATCCAGAAAATCGAATATAATGCGTGGATTTCGAATTGACATCTGAGCACCAGAAGCAGATCGACGGAGGCACGTGAAAAAATAGATAAAAACAGACGAGGGGGGTTATCCCGCCGACATTAATATCGCGTTTGGATATATTAACGCATGTATATAAAGTATATTATTATAATTCGAAGGAAAACGGGCCCTAATAACGGGGAAAGTGTTCCAGGAAACAATGCAAATCAAAACGGTGGTAGTATTATACGAACGTATAGGAACATCGCGCAGTTCTTTGTAAAATTTCTAAGCTAATTCCCAAATAAACTCTCCGCGTGTTCCGGTCGTCCCTCCGGCCGATCGGTAATTCACCCTATCAAAATCATAAATTCTTATCTTTCCTGAAATCTCGGTCCGGATATTCTAGATTCCTCTTCGCGTTTCCTCTTCTATTATCATCGATGATAACGTTTTTACGGTAGGAAAGAATGTGTACTTTTGGATATAATGGAAGGGGAGAATTGGAGCTAGATTCGTGGAAATGGAAATATTTCTGTGATCAATTTTAGGTGTAATTATACAGTTCTCAGTATTCGTGGTTGTTGAATGGAGAAAAGTTGGAAAAATTTTGTAGGGAAATTTGACGTCTATATATTTTTTTTTCTCTTTGGAAGAACAATTGTGTGGTACACTTTATTCGCTGGCTTGAAAGACTTGGCGACTAAGGCAATCGAATGTTCTCTTTCATCCGCAAAAAGAGTTATCTATTATAGGATAATTTCATCGTAAAAAGGAGCGATCCTGAAAATAATAGCGTATTAGCATAACGCTAAAGCTATTATTACTTCGAACATTTAAGCTGGTCATTTTGAAAAACACAGTTTATCGTGATATTAGCTCAACGCAAACGTGTAATTTAAATAATTTCAAATTTCGTAAACATTTACATTAATATATGTGAATGTGCTACTGAAGCTCGTCATCATCGTTGTCTTTGGTACGTGTATCAAATGAATTCGATTTCGAAGAATTCTCGAAAAAAAAAATCAATTCCGATGAAATGTCAGGTCTCGATAGAACTTGGAAAAAATGAATTTTCAGTGTCGAACGAAGCAGAAGGGTGGAAATTTGAGATATGTATGTGGGTAATTTTAGAATTCAGTGCGTAATCTATGAAAAAAGGGTCTTCGCCCTTTGAGGAGAAAATCTGGGTCGTTTTACAAAATTTGAAAAAGTTATAACTTGCTGTGATTGGTAATAAATTTTCAATATTAATTTTATCCATACCTATCTGAAAAAAATCCAAATACCTATATACGTTGAAAAAAAAATCAAAAAAATATTTTTCAAATTTTGGAGAAATTTTTCAAAATTATAATCATTTCAATCTACATCTATACAAGGACCTTCAGAGTTCAGAATACTCCAACAAATTTCTCTTCATATAATATGATTTTTCAGACCAAATTTTAAAGTTCCAAGTATGCACGATAAATCCAGAGAATTTTCAAATTGAAGGAGTAAACAGACATTGAAAAAAGAAATATTCTATGTAAAAAATTTTCCAAAATGAAAATTTGGACAAGGACTCAGTTTTTCGAAAATTGAGTGAAATATGTGAGCCTGAGTATAGATATAGAAATTGAAATCACATTTACTCAAGGGTCAAAAATTAGTGTTTCTGAATTTTGAGCTTCTTCTGAAAAGCCCAAAATCAGTGTCAATCCAGAAATTAATTTCTGAAGCTTGAAAGTGGTTTTTACTTCCAGGCTCACATTACTCATTTTTACAATAAGTATTTCCACACGGAAAAAACAGAAGATACATTTTACCCCAGAAATAATAAATTTTATCAAAAAAAAAGATATATTTTATCAAAAAAATTAATAAATTTTACCAAAATGATAAATTTTAATCAAAAAATAATAAAATGTATTCAAAAAAAATAATAACGTGTTTCAATTCACAAAGTAGGTGAAATTTGTTTTAAAAAATAATATTTATTATCAGAAAAAATAATAAAATTTGTCAGAAAATGAATAAATTTTATCAAAAAAAATAAATTTTATTCAAAAAAAATGATAAATTTTACCTATTTTGAGAATTGGGACGCGTTATTATTTTTTTGGATAAATTTTATTATATTTTTTTTTCAGTGCACTCAACATTGAAATTTAAGAGGCTGAAAAAGAGCTGTTGGAGGGAAAAAATGGGTTCAAAAAATCACTTGCATTTCCACAGAACTTGAAAAACTGAACAGAAATATTAGATATGACATGTTGGTCCAGCATCAAAATTGAAGGAACTACATCATATGGAAAGTTGGATACAGTCGTCAAGAGAAAAATCACAGGGAGCCAGCTTAAACCTTCAATAATCAAACTCAAAAAGTACAATATTTTTCGAACAAAAAAATTGGAAAAATCTGAGAAATTCTACTTCAAGCAGCAATTTTAATTATAATTTGCCCCTGCAACAATTCTGACTTGGTTCATCTCTGCTAGAATGAAAAATGTTCATTTTTTTTAGCAATATTCAAATCGTAGGGGTACAAGAAACTTTGAGAACTGATGAGGGATGAAAAATTTTTGTGGAGACAATTTTTTGTCAACAATAAAATCGATGGGATTGTGAATTACTGCTGTGATGAAAAAATACTTATTGACATCAAAAAAATAAATCCAAATGCAGTGAGCTATTTGAAAATTGGAAAAATTTTGTAATAACGATTCACCTCGCATTGAAATTGAAGAATGTAGGAATAAAGAAAAAAAATTGTTAATTGAACAACAGGCAGATCGAGCGAGGAAAAAGGACAGTACCTCACATAACTTTCCCTTAGAATAATCGCAAAATTGCATTTTTAGTCAGAAAAGTTGGATTCTGATCGAGAAAGTTGGAAACACGGTTATTCATTCCAAAAAATTGATTAATCTTAAGAGAATGCACAAGAATTGTATTTCAAATTGAAGAAAAAATTAAAATGAAACTTGGAAAATCCTAAATTTTAATCGTCTTTGCTTTGAAACTTCGTATGATTTTTTTTACCAAGGTACACGAAGTTTGATGAATAATTTTATTCAAGGATAGAAATTAAGAGGCAATAATACTTTCTCGTATTGAATTCGTGAAAAGTTAGAAACTGAAAAAAAGTCAGAATCGTGGCAGAGGAAAAATCAGTAAGATTTTGCGATTTTCAATGATGTTTCAAAAAAAAATCACTGATTTTTCAACAAATTTCAGATACCTATTTTACTGATTTTTCAGTGAATTTTCATTGGTTTTCTATCTTTTTTTCACAGTTGGTTTTCAGTGATTTTTCCCCTTGATTCGTTACTTTTTGGCGGTTTTCAGGGATTTTCAATAATTTTCACTGATTTAGAAAGGAGATTCTAAAAAAAAAAATCAAAAATTGCACTCTTAATAAAGATTTTGCTATTCTCCGTTGAACTTGAAGAAAAAAACTACAACTAACCATCTGTCGAAGAAATAATTCTCCAAAATAAAATTAATTTCGGACACGAGGAAAATCCTCAATTTTTTTCCCCCAGATGAAAACTGAAGGGACAAAACTCACTGGAAACGAATTGATTTCAACAAATGCATCAGACTTCCACTACCAAGTTCCGCAATCTCGAAACCGGTGCAGATGAGAAGCAACCTTGAAAATTTCCATTCTAGTTAAAAACAAATAAAACGAAAAACATTTCACGCCATTTGGTAAAAAAATCAAACTTCAAAACAGCCACCGAAGTAGTATAGATCGATCACGATGCAACTTGAAATTTATTTTTTGGCATAAACTTGCCAATCCTGAATCCGCGGTAAATTGAATTTCAACAATGTATCAATTCAGGTCATTCCACGCCGCCGGAGGGCCAAGGGAGAACCGAGGCGACAGCCAAACCCGAACTTGGGACAGGTTAATTTTAAAATTTCCAATAAATCTGGGCGACAGTGCGAAAAACAAATCACACGCCGCATTCAGTCACCTTTACGAAAAACACTTCGGGGTTAAATTGTAAAAAGTGCACTCGAGCAGACCCGTTCTTCGCCCGTATTCCGTACCGAAAAACGTGGACGTATTAATCATTCTGTAAGTCAACAATTCGAAATCGTGGCGAATTTGCGGTTTAAATAATTATGAATTATTAACCGAACCTCGTGGAAAAGCTAAGGGAGCGGACGGCAGCACATAGCAGGTCTATAGATATACCCAAGGAGAAGAATCAAAATATAAGAGAGAGCTGAGGACGAGGAGGGAAAAAAAAAGCAAACAGTTATAAATTATAACGTTGGGCAAAATGTCAACGAATCTGTTACAAAGATGTTACACCGCTATATTTTGGCTTATTCATTACTACGCTTAATGAAATCCGTAAAAGCTGTTTTGTTGAAATCGTTCTTCTTGATAATTTTACGCTACACCGATTTTGAAAAAACATCTTTTGTCGCCGCAACCATTCTTTTGTCGTGCTTCCTTCGAAACGCGATCCCTGCTCGCTGCATAACGCAATTTAACAACCATAATTTATATTAACGCGTTTAAGCTATTTATTCAAATTAATATTTTAAATGTGAGCTGACTTGGAACATGGGGACTGGTTTTCTTTTTCGACCCCGCATACTTAGGCGAAGGAAAAAAAATCATTATGCTTGCGAAATGAACCAAACGAAAGGGGCAAAGGCAAATTCCATTAATGTGGTACTCAGCCTTTGATTTATTATTACAGGTAGTAGCATTTTCGACACATGTGATTGTCGTATTATGACTTTGAACAGCCACAGAACCGAGACCACGTTCGCATCTGTATAAATCGATCAAATTTTCCGCCATATTTTTTCACCATCGTGGTTTTCTTTGACGATGTCTTGGATACTTCACGCCATCAGCGTAATATCGCATACATGTATGTGCATAAATAGCCGGGCATCATCGGTGTCCAATTAGAACTAAAGGTTTACGAACTTGAACGAATGGCAATGCTGGCCCGCGCGTTTCGAGCCTAAATTCGATATAGGTACCGCGCGACGAAGACCATCGACGACGAGGTTTTGTTCTATTTTAATTGATAGCCACAAGACATGCCTTCGAACTTGAGCATACAATGCGTACAGTACCTCTCCTGCCTGTGTAGACGGAGGCCAATATAGGTTTTTTTCATCTTCTTTTATTAAACCATTGCGCCGAGAAAATTAACCGTAAAATGGTACATAGGAATGAGCCAAGTGCCGACATCGTATACGCGATAACGAATTTTCATCCTTGTAACAATGGCCAGCGTCGTCCTATTCTGTATTACTTATACTGTCTAATCGCCATTCAGCTTTAAATTAACAACATTGATGTAATAAAATTTTTCAACGATGGGCTGGAGAGGATCAGGGTATGCGAGATGGTGTTGTAATCGATTATACAATAACAAAAAATAGATACTAAGCTTTGGATTTTTTTAATAGATGTCTCAAGTGATGGTTTTGAAGATTGCACGCGAACGTGGTGGTCGTTTGAAGTATTTATTTCGAGAAGGGAGTTGTTTTTCTTATTTTTTGGATTTTTAAAAATTTTTCTGAAGAAAATTTGAATGATCCTGAAATTAAATTTTGATAGGAATACAGAATCATACGATCATACGAGATGAGGAAATACGTACCGCTTTGAATATCTCGAAGAATAAACACGAGACTCGAAATAAATAAATGTATTCAACAGGTCACTGAACGTAAAATCAAACAAGGAAAGCAAGAATATACGTAGCTAACTGAACACGTAGTACAAGTGAGATGGCTGCGCCGCTCTCACACCGCTCTACGGTCTCGTTTTGGTACGCTGCAGTGTTGCCACGCAGTGTCGCACAATCAGGAAACCTTAACTAAAAGTACTAACTTAACACTCCCTCCTTATTTTTCTCGATACAAAATTTTCTTCTAATAAAATAAAATAGTCTTCTATTCAGTTCGGTCTAATACATATTTGAAATTTTCGAAATTTAATATAGGTTTAAAGCTGTTGATATTACGTTTCTGGAATGGAGCAATTTCTTCATGTATAAGTTTCTATATTTAATCTTCAAAAATAAAGTCCATTTTTCTTCTTCTTTATGTGTGTGTTTTCCTTCTAAAATTTTTGGCTTCTATCTTCTTCATCATTTGTTCGAGTATTCACGATCTAAGTTGTGTACGATTGGATGTTTTTCCAGGAACATTTAATCTCCTTTTGCAGATATTTAGCATTCACGTTTTGAGGTGTAATTCTACTTGACATATCTTGCATCGATCTACTTACAAATAATTACTTACGTTCTTTATTTGAGATTATTTTCTGTCTTCTTTTATAGCAAATTGTAGCTGGAATCTTTCAATTTATACTGCGAGTGCGATCTAATGTAATATACTGGTGATTTATTTTTCATACATTATAGTTTGATTCTTTTTAATAAAAAAAACGAAACGAAATTTATTTCTTCTTAAAAAACTATATGGACGATCCTAAAGTAACGGTAACGTCGTAGGTATTCTGGGTTTACTTATTATCTAAATTTAACTTCAAAATTTTCAAGAGCTCAAAAAAAACTTAAACTTATACGATCTAAATTAACAGTCTTCTAAATTAAAAAAAATCACTTCAATTCTTCTTAATAAAATTTGCATTGAAATTTACTTCTGAGAAATAACATAAGGATATTTTAATATTTAATTTATCGATCTAATTTTCATTCTATGTTTACGTTTTCGTGTATGATAAGATGGTCCTGCTCGGTATCGTCATCTTCGAACCCGTCGTCTCTGTCTTGGTTCTGTCTTGCACGATTTTCTCTTATTCTTCGTTCTTTTCGTTTAAGTCGTCGTTTTCTTTGGTTTTCTCTTTGAATTTCGTGGGTGGTTTTACGTTCTAATAACGCTCTATTGTAAATGCGGGTTACTTCGGTCGATAGATTAATATGTAAACGATCTGCTGTGTACAAAAGCTCGTGCAGGGCTTCACACACGATCTCAATGTCTCTGTGAGCTAAACAGATGTAACAAAACATAATCTTGAGTAAAAGCATATTTTGTGAGAGAAAAATAATCAATTTAGGTTTCCTGAGCTAAGCATCTAATTTAACGTTCTAAATTTTAATCTACAATCTACTGTGCTTTTAACATATTCGTGCAATTTTACTGTTTTAATTTTAATATCTTTTAGATTTTAAGAGATATACATGATATTAGTAATTAGCGTTTTTACTCCCTCCGATCTAAACATCGTTTTAACTCCCTCCGATCTAAACATCGTTTTATAATTCTAGTCGATTTTGTAGTTGTAAGATTTCTCATTCTAGTCATTCGATGTAATTTACTGTGATATTAGTATCTATATATTTATACAATTTGTATAGTCTAAATCTTTTGTATCTAAAAAATTTTCTAAATATTCTAATAAATTTTAACATTTTATTTGGTAATCTAATTTCATTGTGTACTTATTCTTCGATTGGTTCGCGGATTATTATATTGAACAGTTTATTTAACATACCTTGACTTTCGTTATAAGTTTGATCTAAATTAAAGTGCTGTAACACATCGGTCAAATACTCGTCTACTTCGATCCCATCATCTTCTTCGATTTCGGTCTCTTTTTGCTCGAGTGCGTCTCGAATTTGATTTGACGCCGTTCTAATTACATCGTCGACGTAGCGAGGTAATACGCTATTAAACGGTCTATACTCAAAGCTTGGGCAGGGATTCTCCAAAGCTTCTTTCGCCCAATCTTCAGGTTCAGCGACATCGTCTTGTTTTTCGGCTGTATTTTTATTATCTCGTAAATCGATCTCTTCAAGCGGTGTAGCTTTCCAGTTTTTATCGAAATTCTTGGCGAACTCGTCGTCGGTGGTGTTAGTTTTCGTCGATTCTTCCGGTTCGGTATTTCTAATCTTCGTCCGATCTAATTGCAATTTCTTATTATTCAAAGGTATTTTCCTGTATCGATCGCTAGTTTTCCTTTTATTCGATTCTGTCTTATCGCCTTCTTTGTTCTGTTTTCTTGTCGATCTATCATCGTCGGTTGTTTCGCCGTCTAAAATATCTTTTATGAAATCGTCGTTTTGAAAATCATCGTCATCGTTATTGTCGTCGTCATTTGATCGTTGTGTATCTTCTAAATTTAGCGGTCTAATCATCACTGGCGCGAACTCAGGCGGTCGTTGTCCCGGCGGGATTGGTACAATAGTATTCGATCTTATATGCCATGCTAGTTGACACGATCTAATTGCTTTATTGACAGTTTTTATCGAAATCATCTGCCCTGGTGGCAGCGGTTCGGGAAGGGCTTCGTTTATATTTATATAGCTTTCGTCGTACGTTCTTCTGTCTACTGGTATTTCGACGTCTTCGATCTTATTTTCACTGACTTCTACTGGTCTTTCATCTGCAAAAACGACTCGTCGATCTAAATTTTCCAGGTTTATCGGTTCATAATTCTGCGGATACTCGCCGATAATATGCTGGTACTCGTCTGCCGCCCGCGTTCTATCTTCGTTCGCTGAATTCAGTATCTTTCTAGCTTCTACAAATTTCTCATGGCATGTGATATAATTTTTATTCGCAGTGGTGTATTTAACCTTGGCTGCGGCCTTTTGATTTTCGATTCGTCGACGTTCTCGATCCATTTTTTGCAATTCTGCTTGTATTATTTCATTTTGTTTTCTAAGCCATTCGTATCGTTGTTCTTCATTTTCCGGTGCGGGTTCTAATTCTAATTTTTGGCTTTGTTCTATGTTTGTTGCCGCTTTCGTCGGGGTCGTCGATCTACTATTTTGATTTTTTGCAATTTGGCTGTACGTAGGCTGCGGCGTCGTATCTCGTCGCTCGGTCGTTGGTCGATTTGTTTGTACATTCGGTCTATTCGCTAGCTCATTAAATCGTCGGTTAGCGTCGTCTCGGAGATTTCGCATCGCGTCTTCATGACTTATATTTTCAAGCGGTCTATTCAAAGCGATCTCAATATTTGCTCTGTCTATATTGTTAGAAATAATAACAGATTACATAGTATTAATTGCATTTCATCTTAGTTTAATTTAATACATGCCAAATCGATCTACGGAAAGCAGTTTACTACTCATGCAATCAATCATCTAAATTTATCATGCTATTCTAAGCTTTCTACAACTTCTAATCAAAATTTAATTTATTTTTAATGTCATGCTTTGATCTCTTTATTTTACATTTTTATTTCTTACTTTGTACAGTATTTGTGGGACAATCCATTGAGTAATGTCCGTCGTTCTTGCATTTATAACAATATTTCTGGAAATTACATTTCGGTCTACGGTGCCCTAGTCTGCCACATCTGTGACAACCAGTGATATCTTCGGTATTCACGTATTCGGGGATCGGTCTATTCGGTCTTTCAGTTGGACGACCGTTCTCATCGACTCGAGGGCGAAAATTCTCAAAGTACATTCGATCCTAGATCACAAAGTTACCATTAGTTTTAAGTACATTTATCTAATTTATTTATTGGATTACATCTAAAGCAAATAGCATAAGCGAAAGCATTCTAATTCAATCTATTTAACGTCTGCGACGTAATTTTCTATTTTTATTTTTATTGAGTTTTCTAATTATCTTTTTAATTATTTTATATTCATCGATCTGAGGTTGATAAATTTCGGTAATTAATTTATTGTTTCTACAATTAATCAATTTAACGATATTGACATTCGGTTCAGGGTCCACCGATCTAACATTATTCAATCTACTATTATCATCTATAACGTCTGAGTAATCAGAGTTCGACATACTTGTGTTTGACGATTTTGAACTGTAACTATCTGTATCATTTAAGTTATTGCCTAAATCGCGTTCTCGTTCTAATTCGCTTTCACTTCGATTACTAGGCGAATTCGATCTAAGATTTTGTCTAGGTTCAAAATTTCTTTCTAAAATTTCGTGTTGAATTTGATCTATAACTATATCGGATAATGGTTGAAAATTATGTCTCATCTCATCGTTATTTTGACTTAAAAGTTCAAACATTTGCCGATCTAAATTATTCATCGTTCTAATAAACCGCATTGTTAAATCATTAATTTCGCGTTCATGTCTATTTACATCTTCTAAATTTTCAGGTCTAGCGTCTACATTATTTTTATTCGATCTAGGTGCCTCAATTTCTACAGGTTCATCGTCTGATGAGGAAATATATATCGTCGAGTTACTGGGCATTATCGCCCTTTGTTGGCGTTCTAAATTTTCATCTATTCTAATATTATTATTGTTCGATCTAGACGTAGTATTGTATCTTTGTATTTGTTGAGTTCGAGGGATACCTGACGGGCCTGGTCTATTAATATTATCATCTAAATTACTTCTATTTTCGCGCCTATTTCCGCGCTTTTTATTCGATCTAGACTTCATTGTTTTCGATTTCATATACTTTGATCTAAAGAATGATTTCGAGCTGTTCTGTAGTCTACCCTTGACTCCAAATGTCTCCTCAGATGGAGGCATCGACATGGCAGATTGATCACTTTCTGAAGCAGACTCCTATATAATGCGATATAAGCAGTAAGCATTAAGCATATTTAATTAATTTTTATTTAATTTCAATCTAAGCATATTACTTCTTCTTCTTGTCTCGGATCTATAGGCGGATTTCCACGCGCTCCAAAATTCGGTCTATTGTATCTTCCACGGTCAGTTCCTCCTAACCCTCTTCCTCTACCTCTAAAATTCGACATATTCTGTAATCAAAGAGCAGAACATTTCGTTTGCTTTAGAATTTCATCTTAATAATCATTCCAATATTATTTTTCATCAATCTAAATTTCAATATTTGTAATCTATTAGGAGTAATGGATATCTGCTTCAGTTTTGGCGAGCGTAAGTCTATATGGAGTCCTTCTAGACTTACGGCAAGTATATACTGGGTAGCGTTTCGCATACTGTTTCTATACTGTACTGATTTATTTGGATTGCTGATAGCCTGCTGTACGCCCAGCTACCACCGCACCAACTAAACCACTCGCGAATTTCAGTGAATTGTCTCAATATTTGACTGTCTGGCGTACGTACAGATCAATCTTAAATACAGTAGCATAGTAGCAGTTGATAGCATTTGTTAAAAAAAATTTGTGCATTGTTTGAGAATTATTTACATTTAATTTTTATCTAAGTGAACAGGCCTATATGTGGAGACCATTCCAGATGGTTTTATAAACTCCACTTGTTCAACAAAATTCATCTAAATCATCTAAATTTCAACAACTTCTAAGAAAAACGTCTAAATTCATTCAAGATTCATATGTCCACACAGGTAATTTCAAAAAAAAATATCCACACAGGTAATTTTCAAAAAAAATATCCACACAGGTAATTTTCAAAAAAAATATCCACACAGGTAATTTTCAAAAAAAATATCCACACAGGTAATTTTCAAAAAAAAATATCCACACAGGTAAAAAATATCCACGATCTAAATTCATCTAAAATTCATCTAAAATTTATTTGAAACATTTCTAAATTCATCTAAATTTTTGGAAACCACTCTTTAACTGGGTTTTACTCCATTTAAATTTCGATCTAATATGGTCTAATAAATTTTCGGACCAGCCTTCTATCTTCTAAGTAATCAAAAAAAATTCGCCACTCTATAACTGGGCTTAAACTTCTAATGAAAATTTAATTTTTGGATGCCACTCTATATCCGGGCCTTACTCCTCTAATTATTCGATCTAGGTTTAATCTCGGAGACCACTCTTTGACTGGGTTTTATCAAACTCCGGTTTTCAGTAAAATATTGAATCAATCTGATTTTTCGGAGACCACTCTATAACTGGGTTTTACCAAACTCCGTTCATTTAATTGACATATTATATAAAAAAATGCTATCTATGCATTCACTGAAATCCACCCTTGCAATTAGGCTTTTTAATTATGGATAAACAATGCTAAAACTCCATTTCTCCATGTAGGGTAACTAGACAGCTAAATATATATACGATTAAAATTATTCATACATCTATCAAGCACATTAACTATTGAATGGCTAATTCACATTAAAACATCTACGATAGATTCATCTAAATTTCTCAACGAACAATTCTATTTTACGCCCATTTAGTCAGGATTTATTCATTCTATATTTACTCTATGTGTACGCGATCTAAAATTCGTCTCATATTGATTTTATTCAAGTTCTAGGTACCAGTCTAAACGAAACGTCATTATCTAGTATTTTCTGTATATTCTATATTTTTTTAAGTATTTCAACTTCTACTAGGCATGCATCTACGAGTTAATAGTTGGTTAAATTATTCAATCTACTAGTTAATCATCGATCTAATGAAAATAAATGGACCTAGAGTTAGCCCTCCGAGCTAACATTACACCAAGACACAGTATCAGTCACGAAATTAAGAATAGACAAGTCTAGACTCAACCTCTGATCTAATGCCGGTCATTGATTTAATATTAGTCATTGTTCTATCAATAGTCCAGTCGGAGAATTCAAAACAGAATTTAATCTAATCAGTTTGACTTTCAAAAAAAATTTGTCAGATTCAATCTGCCTATACGTCTTTATAAATCATCAATCTAAAATTTCTCAAAGTAGAGAATTTAATCCGTCTATTGTAGTTCGGTCGATTTAGTAAAAAGAAAAAAAATTTGGTATTAGTCATTCGTCTAACATTCCACTTGGGAGGTATGATATTCGTCATCGATCTGAAATTTAATCTACAGAGAAAAGTTTGATAGTCGTCATCGGTCAAGAATTCATTTTGATTTGTTCAAAAAAAATGATTCAATTTTGCCTATTCAACGTTATCGATCGTAACGATATTCGTCATCAATCTAATACATCGTTCTGACAATGGGTATGAGTCATCAATCTAAAAAAAATCCTGTTCAAGTATGAATCATCATTCTAAAATTAAAATAGAATTGGTCTTTACAAATATGAGTCATCGATCAACAAAATACATTTTTCTAGATTCTAGTCATCGTTCAAAAGAGATAAAAATAAATCCAAAAAAAAACGTTATCGATCTAATATTATGTCTCTTTCCAATCTAGTGAAGAAAGTAATCGAATTCGGATTCATTGTTGGAGGGTTGATTTAAAATATTATCAGTAAATTCTTCGTCTATCGTGTCACTGTTCTATCGATGGAATATTCTTCATCGGTTTTGTATTTTGATTCTTTGATGTAATACTGGGCCGGTGAGTCATCGTTGCGTTGACTTCGCTACATATAAAAGTATCTTGAATTTTTAGTCTTCTATTATATTCAGCTTCGTATCTAACAAAATTCCAGCTGATACGTGTTGCAGGTATAACGTCTTCAGTGTTGTTCAAGGTTCTTATCTACGAGCTACGCTTTGTGTGAGTATGACGTCATCGCATATTGGACATTTTTGAATTCCTCTATCCTTTTGTATTCGTATTGCCGTTCTTATCACGTTTGCTCGTAATCTACCACTTTCTAAATACAATATTATAATTTTCGATCTACGTATTATAAATATATCTACTAATAAATGTCATTATTTTCGGTTTGCTTCATATTCTATGTTTGATATCTTTCATTTTAGGCTGATAATTGTGGATATTTCAGCTGCCATCGAAATGTACGTTTGTATCAACGATCTAGGGGAATTCAATTTCTTTTCTAATAACATTCTAAATAAACAGATCTAAACTAACGTTCCGATGTCTATATGCTAAATTTTCACAATAAATATGTGCGCGATCGAATTTCTTCTTTCTAGCTATTATTTTATCATTACAACCGTATTCCTTATTTGAGTTAGGTATTGTACAATTTTCAATTATTTTCAAGTGTATTCAAGAATCATTTAATCACATATCTAATACTTGAATTTATCTTAAACTTCTAACAAACATTGGGTATTACACATCATCGACATTGATTTGTTTAAAAAAAATATTAATTTTCGTTCTAGTACAGTATATCATCTATACCTTTTGTCAACGTATATTGTTTTAATCGCGATTTTATTTAGGAAAAAGTGAACGGTACTACTTGAATAATTTCATATTGAATTACTTTTATTATCACATCGATCTAACGTAATATTTTCGTCTTATACTAGTCAATATATCTATCCGCTATATTATTCTACGTTGTCATTCAGTTACACGTTCTAATATATCTATCGTCTTTGACCATTCGACAATTCTAGCTATCGATCTAATATCGGTGATTATATTTATTTAAAAGCTACGACCTAACGCGTTTTCGTTGCGATGAGGTTTTAATCTATCTTCGCCAATTTGAGTATGTAACGTCTGAATTTCCAGGTATCACAGGCATCCGAGTGTCATTTATCTGTCTTTGTTCGAAGCAATTTTCTTATTTCAATAATTTTACCGTTCGTTTCACTCCTGCGTTCTATAATATTCAAACTAATTTTGCACGTATTAATTACAAAACGTATTCATAGCTTAATTATTTACTCTAGCTTCAACATCGATCTAAATTGTTCACGTCTATACTTGTAATACGATATTTTCGATTAACAAGGTAAGTATCGGAATCTACGTTTCTGGCTATTCGATCTAATTTGACAATAATTAATGAGTTCGGTAATTCGTTCATCTACATCGATATTATTATGACAAAAATAATGTTTGAGGATTCGTTAAAACTTGCTAGCATTTCTACTCTATAATTTTACAACGTAGCTGCCATTCTAATTTACGATTTAATAAAAATTCCATTTAATTTAATATTCTAGTAACGATCTAATGCCATAATCACATTTACGCGAATTTGTGCAGGTTCTACTCTGCTCTAACTACAACATATTTGATGATTCGTTCTCAAAATACCACTGTTCTTGTTCAATACTCCGGTATATGTTTATACGATTTAACTTTTCGATCGTTTTAACAAGAAAAAAAAGAATGTATATTTTTCACAATATTTACAAATTGAATTTTAGTATCGTTCTAAATTTTGAGCATGAATAAAAAAAACAACGCGAATATTTTCGGCTCGCATAAATGCTTGAGCTTAACATCTTAATGATCTTCTATTTCCGGTGTATAATTCTAAATATTCGATCTAGTTTTTCTTGGATAAGTCTTAATGTATAGTAAACATTTCATAACATTTCATCAAAGAAGAATTCTAATCTCTACAATGTAATCGATCTAAAGGTTTGGTTTGGTTTTTGCCATCGATCTATAATATCTTATATTAATAACATACGCGAATTTGTTTTACCGCGAGTTTTTAATTAAATTAGCCACTCAATAAAAGCAAGTAAAAAACGGAATCAAAAAATAAGAAAAATATGAACGAGTTCAGAGGTGAGAAAAAGTCTCCCGGCGGCTAAGACCGGCCGGAAAACCGTCTTCACACGCTCTGCTTACCATGATAGGAATACAGAATCATACGATCATACGAGATGAGGAAATACGTACCGCTTTGAATATCTCGAAGAATAAACACGAGACTCGAAATAAATAAATGTATTCAACAGGTCACTGAACGTAAAATCAAACAAGGAAAGCAAGAATATACGTAGCTAACTGAACACGTAGTACAAGTGAGATGGCTGCGCCGCTCTCACACCGCTCTACGGTCTCGTTTTGGTACGCTGCAGTGTTGCCACGCAGTGTCGCACAATCAGGAAACCTTAACTAAAAGTACTAACTTAACAAATTTCTGTGTACAGAATTTTTATTCGATAAATTCGCTTCTAATATCTTCCTCTATTGAAATATTTCATCGCTTTCATTTATGAACCAGAGGAAAAATTATCAAAAATCACCGGAAAACAAGACAGAATTGCAGCACAGTAATGAATCAATATAGAAAAATTTTCATCGAAAGCAAATGACAAAAAAATTGATGGAAAATCAGTGAAATTTATTTTTCCTGTGCTACACTTCTAACGATTTTTCACTGATTCAAAAGGAGAGAGCTAAAAAAAATTAAAGTTTGAACATTCAAATAAACTAATGGAATTTGGGAAAGTTATCAATAAAATATAAAGGCATCTTTGTGGTGGTAAAAATTCAGTTTCAATTTTTAAAAAATACCGCAAGTGTCTAAGGAAATCTCAAAACCCAAAATCAGGACTTTCTGCGAGACCTTTTCAAAATAGGTTCCAATAAATATGGTACTCCCACTCATCCATTCCAAAAAAAGATATCTAAAACTTATTGAGAAAACGAATTTTGGAAAATTACCCACAAAATAATCGTAGCGTTGAGTGGGTCTCAAAATTTGAAAAAAAAACCACAAGATTTTCAACTAAAAAAACACAAATATAGGACTTTTGCAGGACCTAAAAGACCTTTCATCCAAAAACTGGACTGAAAATGACCAAACAAGTTCGTTAAACACCTTAATACCGAATTCCACGTCAAAAATTTCTTAAAAATGGCGGGTTTTTTGAAAAATTTTCGGTTTAAAAAGCAAAAGTCAGAAGTTTTTGATTTTTTGTTCTTCGTTCCATTCTAGATTTTTCTTCTTTTTTTTTTTGTATTTAGGTAACATGAAATTACGATTAAATGACGATTTCCAACTAAACATCAAGATGATCAAGATCAAAAAATAAAAAGCATTTTACTTTGAAAACGAGAAAAAATTTGAAAATTCTGCAAAAGTGATGATTTTTAAAGAATATTTTCAATTTTGCATTTCATACCTGCAAAAGAAAGTAATTCTCATAGAAATCAGGAAAAATTCTTTTAGAGTCAAAAATATCAAATTTTCTACCCCTCTCTTCCATTCAGAAAAAAATAGATTGAAAGGTTCTTCAAATTAAGGCCTTAAAAAAAGATGAAAAATCAAATGAGAAGTTTCTAGGTATTTCAGAGAAATTTTCAAGTAGACTTTCAAGATTGAAAATTTTTTAGGTGAAATTTTTGAATTTTGGGTTCATTCTCCAACTGCGAGAAATAATAAAACACAAATCAATTGTGAATCACAAACAAATAAAAAATGCAAAAATATTGACCAAAATGTTTTCTAAATTAAAAACTGGAAATCAAAATTGAATCTAAAAAAAAAATGAAAAATCAATTATCAATATAAACTCATTGATTTAAATAGTAATAATTATAGGCATGCTATTGGTCGCCTTCCAAGTTCAAGATGAAAATTTTTATTTGCACTTGAAATTCAACCTCAATTTGCCAATAATTCTTGGTCGACCAATAATTGGCAAGAAAAAATAATTCTTCAATCTGAAAGCTTCGTAATTGTTGATTTCGAAAAAGTTGCCAAATATCAACCAGGCGAAATTTTGTTCAATTTTTATATGCCATTTTTTCTAAATTTTTCCATCAGAAATGAATTTAGGAGTTGAAATATATCTACCCTTGGAGCTAACAAATCACTCTTGAAACTTGAATTTTTTCAAAGTCATGGCATTTTTAAAAATCAAGTTTCTATCAATTCATATCACTATAAATTATAATTTTTTTCCAATCCATTTCCCTCATCAAATTATTACAGCAAATCCTTGATTTCGTTTTCTACAATTTTTTTTAAATCATTTTCCTTTGGGTACCTATGGTATCTATTGGGAAAAATTGAACAATTTATTCTCTCTTCTTTCTCTCTTCATTCTCATTCATGCATCATGAAAATTGAAGTAAAAATCATGGGAATTATTTTTTTAAACCGATCGTCGAAACTAAATTTACCAAGTTTAATTTGAAAAACCTGAACTGCTTCTGTGCTAATTTATTACCTTAAAAATGAAATTAAACTGAAATCAAATGAATATGAAATTCCATGGGGGACATAAGATACTTTCATACCTACCCTTTACTCCTTCCTACATACTAGAAAGCCAAATCTCATCAATCACTTTTTGACAAAATAAATTCAAGCGTGAAATTCTCTTGATGCCGGAATTCTTTAGAAACATTATTACGATACGTAGATGGTAAACTCCTAAGTATATTGAGGAAAAATCCAATTTTTATTTTAAAAATTCCAAGTGCATAAATTTTGAAATAATATCGAAGAACTTGAAAATAAAATCATGAACTTATTGAAATTAAACACCACATCCGATCAAATGAGTGAAAATAATGTTTAAAAAAACTTATATTTATTCAAAGAGCGATTGAAATCTATCAATTAGAGAAAGGAATTATTCGATTGTCTGGAGATTTACAAATGAAAACCATTTTCAACAATTCTAAAAAATTATTGAAATTGAGAAATTCATTTTTAAAAAAGTATAAGTCATTTCATCGAACAAACAAAAAATCACTCATCATTCAAAAAATGGAAATTGAAAGCTCGAAAATGAGCTTTGAATGTGATTTCAACCAACCAACTTGATGATGATCAAAATGAACGAGACAGAAATCAAGTCGAATAAATATTCAAAAATTCGTCAAAAAACAATGATGAAATCTAAGGGAAAATACCCTTTTTTGCCATCACACAATTGCGACTCTCACCTCATACAAATCACAAAAATTTGAACCAATGTCAAAACCAAAGTTCAAATTCTACCCAACTCACAGGAACAGGTCAAAAAAACCAACTGGAAATTCATATATACCTAGGTATATTCCAACAACAAATCCGTCACGATGTCAACACGAATGATGGCACTTAGTTCGTTAGTGTTTACGTTATGATGACCAATTTCATTTCGACATTAATTGGATTAAGAGCGCGTCAAGAAGCGAAATAAAAAAAAGGGGTATGATGGAAAAAAAAGCCAAATGATAATCGAACAGGAACGGCGGAAATGATTAAAAGTGTAATTACCGTTGGATGACGTTCTGTTTGAAAAGACGAGTAATTTAACTGCAGCGACATCGGAGACACGACATGGTAAAGACACGGTAAAACTACTAGGCTTTGTTGTCAAATTGAAAGATAATAATTGAAGATTACTCTGTTATAAGTGTACAAAGATAACAATTTTCATTAGCGCACTTTGACCGGGTGGAGAACGGAGCCATCATCGGATGTCAATAACGCGACCGAGTATCATCCGCTAGCACGTTCCACGATTCGTCACATTGGTTTTAGAAAAATTGAAGAAACGCAGACGAGGTATTGGTATCGGGGCAGTCTCGTGGCAACGGACGACCAGAGCCCATCCAAGTGTAACTGAAGAACAACTAAAAAAGAACTAAAATAACTACAGAGTTTAAAAATGAAAACCCATCAAAATAGCGATGTAAGAATTATACTCCGTATTACAATAAAGAACACGCGCCTCAACTTTACCGAACAATACACGAAAAACGTGACCCTTTCAACCCGCCAGAGTATCATGGCGAGATGAAAGGAAAAAAAAAATAATTTGTTGGTAAGGTTATTTCTCCACGGTATCATAACGTACACGCTTATCAAAAAATCACGTTCGCAGCGCGTTTGTCAGCTTCTTAACTTGAACTTAGCTCTATCTTTACAAATGCAATTAACGAAAAATGAGAAAAAATCGTCGAAAAAACATTCTATAGGAAAAAACACCACATAAGTCCGAGTTTAACGCAATAAACTAAAGGAATTTTTCTGTACTTGCTCTAATAAGCGATAATGTAGCCGAAATAAACGGTATTTCTTTCACGGTTCTTTCGTTCTTTTTTCTTGATCCTTTTAATCTTCCTATACGTTTACCTTGGTCGTCTACGCGAGGAAAATTCTTCATTAGGTAACCTCGTACTAACATCTTTATACGTTTTGTTATTATCGAGGGATGTTGGGACAATACCAGTTGGATGATGATGAAACAGGATAAGTTGATGGGTTTGGTAGCGAAGTTCAACAAAACGATTCCATCAGCAATAATTTACTACAAAGAGGATCGAAAAAAAAGTTGAGGATTTTGACAAAAATCAGTGAGATGGTTCATTTTGAATGGAAGAACTTTCATGAAAATTATATTCCCTCTACTGTGAAGGAAAACGAAGCAAGAGAGCTTCAAAGTGGAGTAAGTTTTGAAAAACAAAAATGGTTTTTGCTTCTTTTTTTGGTATTGTCACCTTCCAAGAACCTCAATAACTCCCTGAAAAGATACGATTTGAATTTCTACACCTCTCTAAACCAAAAATTATGAATCTCGAAATCTAATGCCACATTTTTTGTCCTTCGCTCAGGAGGTTGAAAAATTGCAGATCGCGAATTTGAATAATTTTTTTGATTCACAGATACCTACTTACTGAATTTTACCCCCCCCCCCCCATTCAACTTTCTAGGTCTGAATCAGTCTGAATTTGAAAAAAATTATGTTTTTTTGATTTGAAAAAAGTAAAAATTATCAATTTTTGATTTAAAAAACATTGATTTTCAGTAAGATTTACTTCACTAATTCAAAGGAAAAGAATTTCACCCCATTTTTTGACTGATTCAGATTTAAAGAGAGGTGAATGAAATTTCAATTGAGAAAAAAACAAAAATTTTTCCGGTCATCAACATTATAATAATTTTTGATGAAATTTTTTTTAAAAAGTTCATGACAGTGATACCAACTGTTTTTTGATTTGCACAATTTTCTGAATTTTCACAGAATTCTGATTTCATTCAGTCAGCGGAAAATAAGCCAATTTTTTTGGTCATAAAAATTTGAAAGAGAGGCAAATATTTTTGAAAATTGTTGATTGAAACTGAAACTTTATTTGAAGATGATTTGCCAAATGAAATTCTGTAAAAATAATTGTGCAAATCAGAAATATAATTGTCAGCGCTGCCATAAAAATTTTTCGAAAAATTTCATCACTTAATTTTGAAATATGAAATTTTTGGGCTCAACTTTGTGGATAAGAGGGTGATTTATTGGTATAAATCAAAAAATTCTCAAATTTGCGATCAGCAGCTTTTTTATCCAATAGTGCCAAAGAACCATGTTTTTTTTTCAAGAACGACCTCACTTCAAGATCTTTAGTTTTGGTTCCCTTTGAACTAGGGGTAGTGAGACTTGGAATTTGTTGGAAGGTCTCTCATTCAAAGTAAACCATCTCACCAATTTTCTTCAAAATTCAGGATTTTTTTGATCTAACCCTGCTATTTATTCTATAATTGCCATTTCTCCCAAAGCTATGAGTTAACTTGCCAAAGAAACATTCTCAGCAATCAGCAAATCATAAAATCTTCAAACCGGTTGATATCGATTGGAATTGACAATCAAATCCCCTCTAACCTCTCTTTATTTTTTTCTGATCCACAGAACGAAATGGAAAAGACAAACAGCAGTAGGACTAGAGCTCTTAGCTGAAGCCGGAAACTACGCAGCTTTTCAAAGATTATACGGTGGACCACCCTACGGATGTTGGCCATACTCGGGCACCGGTTCAAACCCAGCTTCGGCAGCTGACCTTTACTACCGACAAGCTGCCGCAGCCGCAGCCGCCGTTAGTACCTTACAAAAGCCTTTGGCCTACCGATTATACCCAGGTCTTCCAGGACCAGGACCTTCACCTACCACTCATCACATACCAACTCCTCCTACACTGGCTGCCTCGGCTAGTCTATCATCTCTGTCTAACTATTATAACAGTGTTCATGGTCTACCAGTGAGATCTCCTACGCCCGATCATCCACCACCTTCTCAAACACCAGACAGCAGACCGGAATCGGTGGATGTCGAAGATGATTCTCCTAGTTCGCCAAATGTCGACGTGTAAGTTGCCGGCAACTTTCAAAGTCGCCAGATCATGACATGTTTAGTGTTTAAATATATACTTAACATCTAGTCAACGAAACTATTACGAATTTTTAAGTTTTTATTTTGTATACGCGATGGTCTTGCTGTAATGATTAGAAAAGATCAAAATGAAAGGGCATAATGAACAAAACTCCTATTTGTTTTTGATGTACAATTTGTTCCGAACAGTTGTAAAAATCAAATTTAATTTAATTTCGTTAATTTATTATATTTTGTAAAGGAAAAAAAAAGTTGTTACTATTTGGTTGTATTGTATACATTTGTTGCTTTTATTCCAAAATTTATTTAAAACGTGTGAGACGCTTTTAAAAACTAAGTGATTTTTTTTGTACAAATAGTATTATTATTATCTAGTGCGACAAATGCGAGAGAAAATTAGGCGAGTATTAGGATGTTTTAGAGTTAACCAGTATCCTGATTAAGAATTTGTAAAATTTGTCCTTAATTATAGTTTTCTTTGTTATTTATGACTACTTATTAACGGTATGTTTTAAGTATTAATTAAGTGCAATCCCTTTGTATCTCATTTTTATGTAAATTATTTCCTTCGTGTAATTTTAATGAAATGAACAAAAATGAAACAAATATAAAATATTTGATTGACAATGATCCGGTGTACATTCTTTCCTGTACTGTTATCTCAACTATACTTTTTCGATTCTTTCAAAACGTCAATTTTGGTATAATACAGATTTTGGGGAAATTCAAATCAAAGATGACATCTGCCAATTCCAATTCTCACCGTTTCCAAAACTAATTAATCAAAACGGGAAACTGAACCAAATTCATCTTTGATTACTTTTTAATTGGATCTCGATTTCTCGAACGACAGGATCACGCTGTCAAACAGCGTCAAAACTTTTGTCGAATCTGCGGCATACATTCGAGTAGATTTCATATCGTAAACAAACGTAAATATACCTTTGGTACTTGGAACATTAGCAATGCAACAGTAACCAGCAAACTTGATGATTACTGATACACAGATATACAGACAACTCTTTTCATCGTCAGTTGAGCTAGTAAAATCATCGCCAACTTAGTCTAGCACCGAAAACTGGGTATTCGTTTTTGCACACATAAAAAAAGGTTTACGAACTGTGAACGCTTCATGAAGCACGAAGTACATGGAACGATAATATCAAAGTGGAAACTTCTTGTTTGCATTTCGACTTATATTAGAATACATAAAATTTACTCGAATATACTTAATTGCTTACCGGCGAGTAGTGATTTATTCCAACGAGAGATTTATTTCCATAAGTGAGAGGTCAAAGGAGCTGGGTGATGGAACTTGCGATATGAGGAATTATTACAAAGTACAGATTTATTCGTGATATTAGGTTAACGAATTGCTGAAAAGAACCATTCGCACACAACCGAACATAAAATTGAACTTAAATTGGCCAAATTTAGCTAAAATTTCATAAAATTTACTCAAATTTGATATTACCACGAAAAAAAAAAAGAAAAAAATGATTTTAATTGTAAACAAAACAAATAGCAGTGTTACCAATCAATTATTCAAATCAAATTAAAAGTTCAAAATAAAATTCAAAAAAATTCAATACTGCAACAAGTGAATTTTAAAAAAAATTTCACTTATAGATGGCGCCTTTCGCAGAAACATTCTTATCAATAAAAATGATAAGATTTTTGAATTTTTCTTTTTTTTTTACGAAGGGTTGAATTTGAATGATTCAAGTTATTTCATTTGCAATTCATCATCATAATATTGTACTGTATACTTAATTATCCCTTTTTTCTGTCATTTAATTTTCGATCAGCTTGAATAATAGTAACGTGTTTTTTGTGAATAATCGAATCGATGTAGCAACTGAATAGATTGAATCGCCAATTCCTTAGTTTCGTTTTTGAAACTTCACATGATTAGAATCACCATAATGACAGAAAAGGTAAGAATCTACATTTTCACTTTTCATTCTTTGATCTATGTGCATGCCTGTAAAATACCATTAAGTGTCTACTGTCTACCCAGCAAAATCCGTACTCAACTTACTTATCGTCAGTTGATACTCTTACGAATAATATTAAATTTACAATCAAAATCAATACGATTTCCAAAGCCATCCAAATTGAAAACCTTTTACTCGTTTCAACAACCACTTCCGTTCATAATTAGACCATTATAACGTACAATTTTGGCAGATTTTAAACACAAACAACTCGTTTCGTCGGTGTATTTAAACGGTATTAAAATCCTGAATGCGGAGTACCTACCATTTAATGAAAAAAAAAAAAGAATAAATGTTTTACAACAAAGAAAAGACAAACTTGTTTTATAAAATGTACGATAATTATTAATTTTGGATGAACATGAACAATGATGTACTTATTTCAATGTACAAGAGGCATGCAAGAACGCGTTTCCAGCTGAATTCTCCACAGCTTCTGTCAACCGCTAAGATAAACTCTACCGTAATGATTGTTTCCGGGACTCGTCGCTTTTCCGGCCGGAAGAGTCGAAAAGCGTCTGTTTTTGTATTTTATTTGACGAACTATTATCGTGTATATTGTTTCGCAAACTGACGTTTTCAACGGTTAGAACGAAAACCAAGAAGTAAATTAGCATCGTCGACTCCTAGTCCCTATTTTTTCCATATTGATATGAGTCATAGTTTAAGAAGTATGGCGGTTTCTTCAGATCGGTTTGTAAGCGATGTCTTGAGAAAAATTCGAGTTTAAGGATTTTATGGTGGTTCAGTTAGGTGGTGACTGGTGACGTAGGGTTTAGAAATGTTGAAAGTGAAATGACATGACATGAAGATGTCAACTTATTACAGCTTGATAATATTTATACCTAGTGATCAACAAGTGTTATTCAACCCCTACATCATAAAATACTGTTACTAAGCTTCATTTTCCTATCTCCGTTATTTTTTTTGACTCTATACCTACTTAATGATGATGAAAAATAGTCAAAATATTTAATAACCGTAGTAGGATTTGTTTTTCATCCACTTTTTTAAGAAAGTTCTCTCAAGTTTTTGAAGAGAAATTTTCAAATTGAACCATTATTATTACCCAGAAAAAATGGGGAAATTTTTTGAAAATTTTCTCATGTTTTGTTAATTTTATTTTTCATGTTTTTAAAAAGAAATTCGCCATTAAAACAATGTCGTTACATTTTCAAAAAAAAAGAAAACTTTTTGGCTCTTATTTCTGCCAAATAAAATTCTCCACCAATCTGATTAATTTATCTACGTTTCATCAAAAGTATCAAATTTTCTTTTGAAAAAGGAGATTTTTTTTGAAAATTGTCCTGGACTTTTAGCCAAATGTAGGAAAATCTCCTTCTTTAATCGTCAAGCATATAATCCTTAGATACTCGCGCTTTGGATGATAATTAAATTTTCCAAGTATTTATCCCTGTAAGTAATCAACTTTTTTTCTGAATTAAAAAAAAGTATCAAGTTATACGTACCTAAGGTTATTTCATAATTTTGTAACCAGACACTTGGCATATCCAATAGTGAACTTTGTAAAATATGAGTATAAAACATGAACCAATGATGCGATTCGAATCGTATATTGAATCCATATGATTTTTCCCATTCTTGTTTTCTTTTTTTTTTTTTTTCTTAACATATGTGAAACATACACCAAACACATTTAATAGCAGTTGGCGATTTTTAAGGTTTCGTAAAATGGAATAAATAATGAATTCGATTTAGGCTTTTCCATTAATCGCGTTTATTTGGCGAAATTGTTTCAAATTTAGCACCTGTTCTTACGAATTAGTAATTCGATACGTACGAATCGAAGTACGAATATAGTATGTTTTCGATTGTAGATTTATCTCACCCTTTTTCGAGTTGCAAATAAGTTTCCAACACGATTGCTATTCAAGTATTCGTATTCGATATGTAGATACATTTATAATTATGGAAGAATCGTATCTATTTTCCTTCTCACTGGATGTACTGTTGTGTTATATGTAGCATATGAATTTAATATCGATCTTTTAGTCATTTGATATGTTATATGAAAAAATGAATAACCGGTTTTGGAATACGCTTGGCTAAATTAAAACTATATACTTACTTTGTTTAAATGTTGTTCATTAAATACCTGACCTTGTGCATTGATACACTTATGTGTGTACTTCTGTTGGTATTTTGTAATTTTTTTTCTTTAAAAATTAACTTCATTACGTTCACTTACTCAGATTTTATTTCAAATTGCGATAAGTATAAATTACACCTAGGGTGGGTATACGAGTTAATTATTTGTTATGAAAATTTTAACCTTTGGTAGGTGTTATTTTTGGAAATTTAGAGATGAAAAATTTGTACTTGTAGTATTTAGATTTCCGGTACGAGTGTTTTGTTTGGGATGTGCGATGCGTGGTAATGTTTTAAACGCTCAATTTTGTGATTATTTTGAGAACTTAATTTAGTTTTTTTTTTGTTGTTGAAATTTAACGTTTTGGTTCGAGCAAGTTTGAAAATTAAGATGTAGGTAATCAAGATGATTTTCCTTCGTCCTTGTCTTGTCTCAGATGATTATTTAGAAGTAAACGAAATTTAAAGAGATCTCTCGAAGTAATGAAATGAGCTTTGATTTGGATCGAAATGTCTTCGTTCGAATTTGCTATTGTAATTTACGTTTATAAAGTGCATTTACCTGTTTTAAAAGAGCCTTTCCTAATAAGATGGTGAAATCCGCCCCTACACCGTTTGGGCTGAAACTTACCCAAAATGTTAGTCTCGATGTAAAACATCCCCAAAAAAATTTTTGGCTCGATCCCCCCACCCCAACTCGAGTAAAATGGCCGTAAATGCCCGAAATTCAAAAATTCGTAGCTTTGAAAGGGGTGGTTCAAAATTTTTGAAATTTTCACAAAAAATAGTTGATGGGTAGGGGTATATGTGAGAATTTTTTCAAATTTTTTTTCGCACATTTGGGGGGGTTTCGTGGGGTTTGAAAACTTCAAAAATTCGTAGAAAAAAAAATCGGGGGGGACCCCTCGCTGGAATTTTTTTTTAAAAGTTGGTATTACCCTTAGGTATAACATATATTTTTTTCAGACCCCGTGAGGGGGTGCAACATGGTCAAAAAAATCAAAAACTACGAAAAAAACGTGTTTTTGACGTTTTTTTCGCCATTTTCACACCTCTCAAGGTCAATATTTTGGAGACCAATTAAATTTGGTTTAATAAGGGGTCCACATATTCAAAAATTACATTTTTGAATAATCGAGCCTCAAACAGATGATTATAGCGTCGCGGCGCTTTTGATTGTTAATGATACATCAGTCCAGTGCAATTGGACAAAAAAATGGTAGCGTACGGAAAAAATTCCGATCCAAGTTTTTTTGGCCCAATTGATTCAGGGCACCATACCGAACAATATGATGAGACTTCTTGCCCCCCCCCCCCGTGTCGGAGGCACCTGAGCAAGGGGTTAAACCCCCAAAAATTTGGTTTCGCCTTATAACTCGCTGATAAGGCAATTTCTAAAAAAAATTGGTATTGAGTTTGCAGTAACCTATGTAGATATTTTTACTTTTTCGTGCAAAATGCAAACGACGAAAAACCCTTATACTTGTGAGAAAACATTCGTATTGGAACGGCGGCTTTAAAATTATTACAGAACAGCCATTGAAATGAAGATAGAACTTTCTGATTTCCATCAGTATTCGATTCCGTGTAGTATTTTGAGTCGAAAAAGCTATTTTTCATTTTTTCGTAATCGAGAGAATGGTGAATCGAAAGTGATCATGATTGTAACTGAGAAAAAAAAGCAATCAAGAATTACTTGAGATATTTTGTTCAAATTTTATGATGAAAAAAAAAGAAAAATTCGGTAAAGCAGACTCCACTGGAGTGAGAGAGAGACAACGAGTAAATGTTTTTTTTTTTAAAAATCGAGGATTCGGGGATGGTATCAAATCCCAAGATTTTTTACACGTAAATACTTGATGCTTAAAGAAATTTCCCATTCATTTACTCCCAAACATCCTCCGTGTGAGCCATTTTAAGGTTTTTTTTTTTTTGAAGAAATAACATCAGAAATTACCTTCTCGGGGGGGGGGGGGGAGAATATGGTTTTTGATACAACTTCCGATATTTTCAAGAATTTCAGAAAATTCAGAACAGAAAATTAAATCAATTTTCGCTCGTTTTTTTTCTCAGTCTCACTCGTCATCAACTTCGGCTCACGCCCCTCACTCAAATGGACGAAAAAAAGAATAGCTTTTCCGATAATCGAATGCCGCAAATCAGAAAATTGTGTCAATACGACTGCATGTATAAGGGTATTTCGTGGGGTGTTCTGCACTAAATAGTGAAAATATCTATTTTATACTAAACTCAACAACGTAAATGAATAATTATTTTACAAACCATTTTTTTTTGTTTTTTAGAAATTGCCTTATCAGCGAGTTATAAGGCGAAACCAAATTTTTGGGGGTTTAACCCCTTGCTCAGGTGCCTCCGACACGGGAAAAAAGTGTCCAAAACCAGGCAAAGCGATGCTAGCATGACATGCTAGGGAAATGCTAGGATGCTACATCATGCTAGCACTATATTAGCATGATGCTAGCACTGTATTAGCATGATGCTAGTGCTAGCATAATGCTAATATAGTGCTAGCACTTTTCAAAAAAGTGTCCAAAACCAGGCAAAGCGATGCTAGCATGACATGCTAGGGAAATGCTAGGATGCTACATCATGCTAGCACTATATTAGCATGATGCTAGCACTGTATTAGCATGATGCTAGCATTTCATCTATTAGCATAGTGCTAGTATAATGCTAATATAGTGCTAGCACTTTTCAAAAAAGTGTCCAAAACCAGGCAAAGCGATGCTAGCATGACATGCTAGGGAAATGCTAGGATGCTACATCATGCTAGCACTATATTAGCATGATGCTAGCACTGTATTAGCATGATGCTAGCATTTCATTTATTAGCATAGTGCTAGCATAATGCTAATATAGTGCTAGCACTTTTCAAAAAAGTGTCCAAAACCAGGCAAAGCGATGCTAGCATGACATGCTAGGGAAATGCTAGGATGCTACATCATGCTAGCACTGTATTAGCATGATGCTAGCACTGTATTAGCATGATGCTAGCATTTCATTTATTAGCATAGTGCTAGCATAATGCTAATATAGTGCTAGCACTTTTCAAAAAAGTGTAGCACTTTTCAAAAAAGTGTCCAAAACCAGGCAAAGCGATGCTAGCATGACATGCTAGGGAAATGCTAGGATGCTACATCATGCTAGCACTGTATTAGCACGATATGCTAGGATGCTTCATCATGCTAGCATTACATCTAGCATTATGCTAGCATTTTGATTGTGTTAGCATTTTATATCTGGTATGATGCTAGCATTGATAGCATGGTATGCTAACATTGCGCTAGCATTTTTTAAGCAGTTTCCTAGGATTAATTTCATTAAATTCTATCTATATATTCCTATGTACTTACCTTATCTGTTGGTCTTGGTTTAGAGGAGCCCGCCACCATGCCAGGTTTAATTTTAGATATTAAAAGTAATACTTAAATTTGTGTCCCAAAATTTTTTATTTTCAGTTTCGATTAGATTTGGAAAATGTTTGACTTTTTTGTTTTGTTATAGTAAAATAAGATTTTAGGGCTCATCCAGTGAATTTATACTCCACCCCTTGGGGGGTGGAACCACAAAATTCACAATTTAAGAAGAAAATTGAATTAAATCTGTAGAAAAAATGAAATTTTGACATTCCTTTGAGTGATATATCATAAATTATAATATTTTTGTTTTCCAGAGTACAAAATAAAAATTAGGCAATATTTCTCTCTTGGGGTTGAAGTAATGGTGGGGTTGGGGAGAGGGAGACTTAAATTTTGTAATTTTTTAGTGATAGATTGAAATTTATGTTTTCAAAGGCCTAAAATAAGAATTTAACAATATTTTTCTCCTAAGGACTAGGGATAAGAATTGGATGGGGTGAGATAATTTGGGGGAAGGGGATGAAGGGGTGAGATTGTTGGCTTTCCTCATAGCATAATTTTAACATCATGCTAGCATATTAATTGGTGGGAAATGTTAGCACTTTTCTTGGCAAGGGTAATGATTAGGTAGGGTAAGATGATTTGGGGGAAGGGGTGAGATGCAGGCTTTCTTAATAGCATAATTCTAGCACATTGATCGGTGAGAAATGCTAGCACTTTTCTAATAGCATAACGCTATCTTTTGGCAAACACCCTATTTCCTTGGCATTTTACTAGCATATCCCTAGCATCACACTAACATACTGATACTTGGAAAATATTCAGCCTGTAGCATAACCTTAGCATTCTCTCAACAAGTATGCTAACACCTTTATAACTACATAATTCTAGCATCATGCTAGCATTTTACTAGCATATCCCTAGCATCACACTAGCATACTGATACTTGAGAAATATTCAGCCTGTAGCATAACCTTAGCATTTTCTCAACAAGTATGCTAACACCTTTATAACTACATAATTCTAGCGTCATGCTAGCATTTTACTAGCATATCTCTAGCATCACACAAGCATACTGATACTTGAGAAATATTCAGCCTGTAGCATAACCTTAGCATTCTCTCAACAAGTAAGCTAGCACCTTTATAACTACATAATTCTAGCATCATGCTAGCAAATCTTTCAATTAGTGTGATGCTAGCATTTAGCAAACATTTTATTGACTGGACATTTTTTGTAACACAGTCTTAGCATTCAATTTGCATATAGTGTGCTAGCATCAATAATAATCAATATTCTGGCATATTCTTAGCATTAATCTAGCTTATTGATACTTGGGTAAATATTCAGCCTATAGCATAATCTTAGCATTCTCTCAACAAGTGTGCTAGCACCTTTATAATTGTAGAATTCTAGTATCACACCAACACACTAATGAGTGGGGAAAATGCTAACACCTTTTTAAAGGCAAAATGTTAGCTCCAACCAAATCATGCACCCGAAAGGGAAAAATAATTCTATGTCCTCAAAAATACAGATTTTAATATATAACCCTAAAAATATGTTAGTGCATGCAAGGACACTTTGGGTAAATAAAATGCTAAGATCATATATAAATTTTAAAGTGAATGCATTGTTTACAAAATTCTAACATTTTGCCATTAAAAAAGTGCTAGCATTTTTTTCACTCATCAGTGTGCTAGTGAGATGCTAGAAATACAGTAGTTTAACGGTGCTAGCATTATGCTACTGGATGATGCCAGCACCATGCTAGCATCTTAGTGCATTTTTCCAACATCCTGATGCTAGCATAATGCTAATAGACAGTGCTAACATTATTATAAGTATTATGCTAGCATAATGCTAGAAATGCAATAGTTTGATGGTGCTAGCATTATGCTAATGGATGATGCTAGCACCATAGTGCATTTATCCAACATCCTGATGCTAGCATTATGCTAATAGACTGCGCTAACATCATTACAGGTATAGTGCTAGCATGATGCTAGAAATACAATAGTTGGATGGTGCTAGCATTATGCTAATGGATGATGCCAGCACCATGCTAGCATTATGCTAATGGATGATGCCAGCACCATGCTAGCATCATAGTGTATTTTTCCAACATCCTGATGCTAGCATTATGCTAATAGACTGTGCTAACATTATTATAAGTATTGTGCTAGCATGATGCTAGAAATACAATAGTTCGATGGTGCTAGCATTATGCTAATGGATGATGCCAACACCATGCTAGCATCATAGTGTATTTTTCCAACATCCTGATGCTAGCATAATGCTAATTAGACAGTGCTAACATTATTATAAGTATTATGCTAGCATAATGCTAGAAATGCAATAGTTTGATGGTGCTAGCATTATGCTAATGGATGATGCTAGCACCATAGTGCATTTATCCAACATCCTGATGCTGGCATTATGCTAATAGACTGCGCTAACATCATTACAGGTATAGTGCTAGCATGATGCTAGAAATACAATAGTTCGATGGTGCTAGCATTATGCTAATGGATGATGCCAGCACCATGCTAGCATTATGCTAATGGATGATGCCAGCACCATGCTAGCATCATAGTGTATTTTTCCAACATCCTGATGCTAGCATTATGCTAATAGACTGTGCTAACATTATTATAAGTATTGTGCTAGCATGATGCTAGAAATATAATAGTTCGATGATGCTAGCATTATGCTAATGGATGATGCCACCACCATGCTAGCATCATAGTGTATTTTTCCAACATCCTGATGCTAGCATTATGCTAATATACTGTGCTAACATTATTATAAGTATTGTGCTAGCATAATGCTAGAAATGCAATAGTTCGATGGTGCTAGCATTATGCTAATGAATGATGCCAGCATCATGCTAGCATCATAGTGCATTTTCCCAACATCCTGATGCTAGCATTATGCTAATAGACAGTGCTAACATCATTATAGGTATAGTGCTAGCACGATGCTAGAAATACAATAGTGTGATGGTGCTAGCATCATGATTATAGACAGTGCTAGCATAGTGCTTAGTGTATTCTTAGAATAATGCGAGATATATGCTAGTATAATAGAGCTGTCATACAACATGCAAATCAAATGCTATGATAAAAAAATAATGCTTACAAAATGCTAGCATAATGCTAGCATTTTGGTGCTAGCGCTTCATGTGCTAGTGTGATGCTAGGATGATGCTAAAGAGAATTTAGCAAAGTAGCATCATGCTAACATCATGCTAGCATAGTGCTAGATTTATTCATCTCCAGATGCCACTGTTGATCACATGCTAGGATAATGCTAATGTAATGCTAGTATAATGCTAGTATAATGCTAAAATGCTAATTATATGCTAGTGTAATGCTAACATGCTAATTATATGCTAGCATAATGCTAAAAAATTGTCAATAGGGGCTACCATTTTTTTGTCCAATTGCACTGGACTGATGTATCATTAACAATCAAAAGCGCCGCGACGCTATAATCATCTGTTTGAGGCTCGATTATTCAAAAATGTAATTTTTGAATATGTGGACCCCTTATTAAACCAAATTTAATTGGTCTCCAAAATATTGACCTTGAGAGGTGTGAAAATGGCGAAAAAACCGTCAAAAACACGTTTTTTTCGTAGTTTTTGATTTTTTTGACCATGTTGCACCCCCTCACGGGGTCTGAAAAAAATATATGTTATACCTAAGGGTAATACCAACTTTTAAAAAAAAATTCCAGCGAGGGGTCCCCCCCGATTTTTTTTTCTACGAATTTTTGAAGTTTTCAAACCCCACGAAACCCCCCCAAATGTGCGAAAAAAAATTTGAAAAAATTCTCACATATACACCTACCCATCAACTATTTTTTGTGAAAATTTCAAAAATTTTGAACCACCCCTTTCAAAGCTACGAATTTTTGAATTTCGGGCATTTACGGCCATTTTACTCGAGTTGGGGTGGGGGGATCGAGCCAAAAATTTTTTTGGGGATGTTTTACATCGAGACTAACATTTTGGGTAAGTTTCAGCCCAAACGGTGTAGGGGCGGATTTCACCATCTTATTAGGAAAGGCTCTTTGCAATCAGTCTTCTCCTCGTCCCCTGCCCCTACTTCATTATAATTTCTGTTGACAATACCTCGATACCCGAATTAAATCTTTCATTAAAATTTCTGCACGGAAGTTTGATTTCGATACACGATGCGAATCCCTTATCGAAATCTAACCGGTCGTCGCCTTTTATGTTTCTACTCAATGTTGACTGAAGAGGTAATTTTCATATACGAACAGCCTCATCAATGAAAATTCACCATTTAGTGGCATCCGGTCGAGGAGTTTTTTTTTTCGATGTGGAAAAAACCAGCAGCTCGAGCGATGGATAGAGGTAGAGAGCGAGAGGTAATTCAAAAGCGGTGGCGGCGTCTTTCAACGTAATAAGTTATTTAACGTCGTATCTTTAATAATGTTTCATTTTACGATACACGTTGGAAGCGTAGACCGTAGAGTAATCCAGACGGTAGGTAATTTGATTTTAATGCAGTCAACTTTAATTACGGAGAGTTATAATAATTTAAATCATTGCACGATGAGAAACGCGCCAAGACGAGAGGACAATCAAGACAAATTATCCGTGAACTTATTAACACTTTGTATTTAACGAGTTTGTGGCACAATAATGGTCTCAAATAGGTTGCCGGACGACTGCGCTATATTAATGTATGGATGTAGTGAAATATTATAGAGAGATGGCGTGTAAATTGTCGTCGATCTTTGAATCGGAATTGTGTGTGGTTTTTGGGTCCGCGTATTTGAGAGGCGATTTTCCAAGGGAAGGTGGGGAAGTCAGAAATCCATTGATTTTTTCAAAGATTGGGAATTTTCAAGGATCATTTTTTCAATAAAATATGTCCAGAAAAATAGGCAAATTAAATTCAGTTCCATCATGGAACAAAATAGTTCCCAATTATTTTTGCCATAAACAGAATTTCAATGATCCATTGTCCAAAATTCCCAATTTCTGAGTTTTAATTTTTTCAATTCTAAATTCCTTTCATTATTTCAATCGTATTTTTTTTCAAAACTATCAAATTTCTAATTTTTAATTTTTTAAAATCGTTGGGTATACATAATTTCAAACCAAAATTTGATTTTCCCCACTTTTTTCAATTTCATGTTCTTAAAAATTCTTTCTAATTATTTGGCCAGAAAATTTTTTTTAAAATATGAAGCTGAGATTTATTTTAAAAATGAGAAAAAATTTGAATCGGAAAAAGTTATCGAATTGGAAGAAATCCCAAAAAATATGAATCTGTTTTTTTTTTCTTAATCCAAGGAAAAATTTTGAGAAAATTTGAAATTAAAATAATTTTACAGTTGAAAAACATTTTAGGTATAATTATGTAGTAACTTATCCAATAAAAATTTTTAAAAACTTGGATTTCTTCAAAATTTTTCAAAATTATATTTTAAAAAATTTCTTTCAACTTAAAAATGACTGAATTTTTTAAAAATTGGAAAAAAATTTCAAAAAGTAACAGAAATACAAGAGATATGAACCTATAAATTAATATTAAGAGGATTTTGAAAAATATTTAGTTTCTTTGAACTTTCAGACTTCCTCTCAGATTTCCCCTTCCAAAATCGTCGCTGGCGTGTGTCGTGTTTTGCTGCTCAAAAACTGTTCCAGACTCGAAATAAAATGACAATTTTATTATGAAGAAGGGTGAAAAAAATAGCATGGCTGGTTTTCATATTGCGAAATAGGAGGGAGAGAAGGGAATCGAGAAACTCTTTTCAGAGACTATTTAGAGCCAGAAAATGTTGTCTTCAGCTGGAAAAAAACCTTCGTAAGAGTAGTAACAGTAATGTCGGAAGTCATTCTAATGAATAAGAGAAGTTCATTATCTAAAAAAGCGACATTTGTCCCTAATTTCATTTTTTCTTAACATGGCTTATGGAGAAGAAAATGAGTTTTCATGAAAAACCTCCTAATATGGTTTTCAGGTACATAATTCGTCATTTTTTCTAATTATTTTCGTGATTTTAAATTTTCATTTGATCTTTGATTTTTTTCAATAGATTTTAATTAACAGTGAATGTTAATTTTTAAAAATTATTCCATATTTTTCCTTTTTATGCTTCGTTTTTTGTAGTTTCCTTCATCTGTTTTCACGTTTTATGACGTGTAAAAAAGGGTTTTGAAAAAAAAAAAACTACTTATCCCATCTTATTCTACATACTTTCAAGTATCAGAATTCGTGAAAAAACTCAAAACTCATGTTTTGTTCCCTATAAGCCCTGTCCTCTTGGAGTGAGCCACTTATAATATGCGATGAATTTATTTATTCACGAGAAATTCAATGTTATATCTTTTTTTTTGTTGCAATTTTGAGCTTATGGGCTTTTTTTTGGAAGTTGATTTAAACGCAAAAGATGAGAGGGAAAGTGATGTTACATTCAAGTCGTAATAATCGCGAGTGTTTCTTTCTATGATAGATTTAAAAGCTAATAAAAGGATGTTCATATTTAATTGGGTGGGTAATTAGCTATCTATTTGAAAACTCTGTTACTCAACCAAGTAGGTAGGTATAGATACCTATTTTTAAGGAAATGAATGAAAGCTCAAGTAATATGCCTGATTAATTTTATTTTGTGAAGAATAATTTACAATTTATATTCTTGGGAATTAAATACTTATAATAAATTCTATTGTAAGTTATGATTTACTTATTATTTAGATCTGTTCATCTGTTATGGTTCTATTTCATCTGTTTAATCTGGAAAGTTGATTTTAATATTGAGGTTCCTCGCTACTGAATTCATTTCGAACATATCATTTTCTCGGTATAACGTTGATTCTCATGCAGAATTGCCTCCCATCCTGCACATTATATATAACATTGTTTTAGTATCACTTTTTTTTCAAACTTTCAATTTAAAACTAGATAGGTACTGTACAGTAAAATTTCATCATAAACTTTGGTTTATAACGCTAATTTGCTTAAAATACAGATTTCTGCCAGTCCTTAGGCCAGCGCTATTTATTAAAGGTAAAATTTATCTCAAAATAACGCCCGGCAGATACTCGGATATAACTCTCTTAAGTAGCCGATCTCTAAAATTTTGCTCGATTTTTTGTTCATTGTAATGCGATCTCGCTGATAACTTATAACACAATTTTTTCCAGCCCCTTGACAAGCGTTAAGTATAAAAAATTTTACTGTAGATTCATTTACTTACACGTTTGGTAGATTATTGGTACCAACACTTGAGGGATTACCACTTGAGGTATCAGGTTGAGATTCAGCATACATGGCTAGTTGAAAAACCGCAAAGACCGCCAAAACTAAGATGTCTATCAAACGAGCGAATTCCATTTTTTAATTTTTTTTTGCACTGTAATTTTAAACTTATGAGAGCAAACACAAATTGTATTATGATTCAACTCGTACATTTCTCAAGTATTTATAGGTATGCTTTGGAACTGGAATTTTTTTACCGCACCTACTTAATGTTAAAATTTTAACAAATTTATTACTGAAATGTTGAAATTTGTGAAAAATTTATTGCTTTGACCGCTAAATAGAGTCCGAATTTCAATTTCATAAGTTTTGATTTATATTCTAAAATCATTTTTCAAATTATCTAGGTACGTTTATCCGTTTAACAACCGCGTAACTTTTCAAAAATTTGTCACAAGATACAGAAAAGTGAAATATGACTGTGTTTTAAGCGGTGTGATGTCATTGAAGAAGGTCCTCGGTTATCTACGTTTGCAACAAAAAAGAATTATTACATATATCGCTGAAAGTACGAACCGCGAAAACTATAAATTACTTATCTTTGTCTATTTATACAATTTCAAAAATTTTCGTTTTCATTCTTCACAAAATTTTCATTTTTCGTCAAATTTTTTCCTTAATTCTTGATTTGAAAAAAGCTAAAGTTGAAGATTATTTTTCCTTCATTGAAAAACAAGAAATGGAACGATTCAGAAACGCATTCGCGATTAGATTTTTCAGTTTGATGGATCGAAATTTTGAGAATCGCGATTCTTTTTTGGTGTAAATCCAGTTATTAGCGAATTGTTATTTTCCAAAACCTATTTTCTTGATAGTATTGGTTTTTTTGGGGGGGAGGGGGGCAATAATTATTACTATACCTATTTTGAAAAAGTTATGCTGAAGTCAAATGGTACCCCAGTCAAGATTGGTGAATCCGCCTAAGAGCTACTTTCTAAAACTAACCATCAGACATCATTAAAAAACCCAAAAAATAATTTTTGGAAGACACTTTCCACCTCCTGCCTCACTACCCTTCATCTTCCCATATCGAATTTTTGTCAAAAAATCCTATTTTGGAACTTGATGAACCAAAAATTCTGAAATTCAAGTGGTGTGTAGGGGAAATGGTCACCAACTTTTGAGAATTTTTCAGATTTTTTTGCACCACTTTCTAGCCAAAACCCCACTTTGAAATTCAATTAAAATCGTTCTTATTTCAAAACTATTTCACTTTAAGAAGGGAACCTCCTGAAGCGTCAAATTTCTGTTTGCTAACCAGTTGAATTCATTTTCAAGGTACTTCCACACCAGAGACAATTATAGCGTTTTAAAATTTTATTCAAAAATTTCATTTCAAGTAAAAAAATTATCCAACATGAAAAATTTAAAATTGAAATGGAAAAAAAATTGAGTTGAAGAATATCTATTCAAAATTTTGATCTAGTAAGTAATCTCCATTTATCATAAGTTTCATTTCAAGTGTGAAGAGACCTTTACCTAATTTGAAAAGAAAAAAGAATTATCAAAAATGAATAAGCTGGTTAACAAAGAAAAATTTGACCCTTTAAGAGGTTCCCTTCTCGAAATGAATAGATTAGGTATAAAAGACAACCAAGTTTAAAAGGAGTGACAAATTTTTGAAAATTTTTCCAATTTCTTTTTGCAATGCATTCTAGCAGGGTGTCTAACGGTCAGTATAAGTCGATATTTTCGACTAATTTACTCAAAAGGTCAGCATTTTTATCGAAAATTCCAGAAAAATACAATTTTTTCTCGAAAAATAAGAGATTTGAAGATTTTGCCTACTTTTTTTTACTCACTAAAATATTAATCAAATAATAAAGAAATTTTTTGCTTTCGAATGACTTCTGTTCTCAAAAGAATGAAATTTCTTCCTTTCCAACCTAGAAAATCATTACGTATTTTCAAGTGAAAAAATAATCCCTTCGTATTCATCAGATGACTTAGGTAAAAATTTGACAGAAGATTCACCTATCAACGCCAAAAGTTCATTATTATTTTATTTTTTACCAATAATTTTCGCCCCTGCTTGATGTATCAATTTGGGGGAGGGGGGAAGTCATGCAAAAAGTCATTCCAAAAGGTCAGTATATAAGTCAGTATTTTTGCTCAACAAATTTTGTTAAACACTTTGTCTAGCCAAAACTCCACCATTAAACTTTTAAAACGGTTCTAATCCCAAAACTAAAAGGCAATGTTATTTTTATTTTGGCATGGCAGGACTACATTTGTTCCAAAAGAAAAAATGTATGTATTTCAGTTTTGAAATTAGAACGATTTTAAAGTTTCAAAAAAGGGATTTGGCTAGAAAAAAAATGAAAAAATTCTCAAGTTTGTTAACCCTCTCCATTTATACACCCCATAAATTTCAGAATTTTTGGTTCATTATGTTCTAAAATGGATTTTTTTTTGACGAAAATCCGATATTTTGAGGGTGGGGGCAAAGGAGAATGAGGTGGGAGGTGGGAAATGTACCCTAAAATTATTTTTGGGGTCCTTAATAAAATCTATTGGTTGAGTTTCAAAAAGTAACTCTTGGGCCCAGTGGCGCAACCAAGGGGGGCTAAGGGGCTAAAGCCCCCCACACCTCGGGTCGATTTAAGGTAGTGTTTTTAAAAAGTGTTGATTTTCACTTCCGAACCGGCGAAAGAATGGAATTCTGTGAAAATTAGTGTCCTCGATGACGTTTCTTTGGTTTGAGTATAGGCAATTTTTCGGATTTCTATTTTCGAGGACCTTAATTTTTCAAGAATTTCGCTGTTTTGCTAGTTTGGAGGCGAGAATTAGCACAGTTTCAAAATTGCTGCCCTACATCGACCAAAACGAGTTTTAAGATTAGACTGAGGGGGTGGTATGGATGAAAAAAATTCGAATTTACACGATTCTCCCAAATAAGGGGTTCCTCCTTGAAAAATTCGCTGTCATTTGTTTCTTATTTGTGCTCTGTTGTTTTGAATAAAATTCACGTTTATAATTAAAAGAGAAAAAAATCTCAATATTCCATGAAAATAGATTGACACCCCTTCCCCCCTCCTAGAGCCATGCCGAGAAAATTTGGGCCCCAGAGGGATAATCTAAAAGCGAAAAAAAGTCTTTCAGGAAATTTTTAACATTGATATTCGACGTAATTAGGTAAATCCCCCCCCTTTATTTCAAGGTCCCTCACCCATGTCAAGCCCTATAGTGAGCCTCTTGAAAAAACGGGGGTTCGGGGGATCCCCTCTCTAATACAGGCCTACATCCCTTACTTTTCTTATGAATTCTAGCCCTTCACCTATCTTAACCAGGGTTCCCATCAGGGGCGAAACTTGGGGGAACCCCCCCCCATGTCAGTCGGCAAATCTTGGGAAAAGTCGGCAATACAATGAACCATTACAAAACGAACTATTTCCTTTCTGGAAATCAGCAATTTTTCAAATCTTAGCTCTCGCTTCGCTCGGGCATATAAAATTTGAACAACTACATACATACATATATTATAAGAAAAAATGAGTTGAAAAAATCACCTTCCCTTAAAAACTAAAACATCAATTAAAATGAAGAAATTTTAGTTTGAAATGCTTTTTTTTTTCAAAAAATTTTCGCCCTCGCTTCGCTGGGGAGAAGTAAATTTATAAAATTATTTTTTTTAAATTAATTCTTATCGTAAATGAAAATCAAAAAAATTAATGGCCATCTCAAATGAAATTTTCGAAAACGTTCAATTTTTTGGAAGGAGGTAATTTCAGAAATATTGTTTTTTTTTTTTTTGAAAATCAAAAGAGTAGCAATAAAAATAATAATTTTTTTATTTTTAATACGTATAGTTGGTAAAGTTCTCTTTTTTAAAAAAGAAATAATGGTCGCCAAATTTGATTTGACATGCTCACTTGAAGTTTTTGTACAGAGTAGAATTTTGAGTCGGCAAATTTTGAAAATTCATAGGTTTCGAGTCGGCAAATTCGTGGATTCCACCCCCCAAAACCAAAAGTGAAGTTTCGCCCCTGGTTCCCATTTTCTACTCAGTGCAATTTTAGTCCATTTGATCCACAGAAATCACCTGTGAAAAAAATTTCTCACCGATAGATAGAAAATAAAATCCTATATCCAACGAAATTCAAAAATATTCGGGTTCCAAGTTCTCATATTCAGTTTGGCGCCTTCGCCTCGGATACAGGATCGACTTGCATGCCAATTACGATTCCATTTTGTAATGTTGTGTCGTTACAAGATAGGCCAAGTTGGTTTTGGTAAAACCAAATAAATAATATTTATTTTCGAGTAAATAGACACGTTTGTGGTGCTATTAAATATCCGTAACGGGCGTTGTCAGTTGTATCTCATTAGGGATGTTTTTAATGGGGAGTACGATATTGTGGTTCGCCACCCTTAACGCGGGCATGTATTAAGTATCGGTTAACATCTTGAAGCGACAAAAAATTACAAGCAAATGGTTGTAAAAACGCGTTTTCTCGTGTATTACGATGCCATAGCGCCGTATAATTTATTAGTAGCAGACTTACGTATATTTTTTTGTGTATAAGGCTTAAACATCGAACGAATGTAGTTGTATAGTTTATCACAAGAGAATTATGTTGGAGAGAGTAAATTTTAATCGTTCAGTGTCGTGTTTAAAAGGAAGCCTAATTATAGTATTTTTTTCTCCCCCTGTATGGGTCTATGGTCACCGTAGTTAGCTAAAATAATATCGGGATGTAATCGATAGGTATGTGCTATATTGGTGGTATAAATGAGCTTTCCAATCGTACGAAAATGTATTTTAACGTTAATGGGTGCGAATTAAAAATTGATAAGTAAATGCGTCGTTCGATTGGCATATTAACAAACGTTCGTATCTGTATGATAATTTTGGTCGAAAAATTTCCCTTTTTGGAGAGTAATTAGAATCGGCTCGCGGGGTTAATAAGTGTACGTACTCGTAGATGGTGCGGCGGTTGAAAGATATATCGTGTCGACGACATTACGCATGTGTTAGTCTCGCTTTCCGCTTAACTAATTGATAGCTTTTGAAAATGTATTCATAACCGCAATAGGGATGCTTCAGAGGGTGATAAATAAAGTACTATTCTATTAAGAGGGTGTTGAAGCGCTTTCACAGGGTGTAATGAACTGTTATTATATTGCTTTTATTTCGCAGATGCAGTTCGTGAATCGGAAAGCCTTTTGCGAGCGAAATGGTTCCCAAAATACTTTAATTATTCAACTAACATCGGATTATAGGTATTAATTGGCGTTCGATATACGGGCATGTACAATGGATGACCAACGGCTAGCTCGATAATCGAATAAGTCCAGTTGCTTTGACCGCGGACCCGTATTAACCAAAGTACGCGTATTTAACGGGTTAAATGTCTCCGGTCCGTGTATTGAAACGAAGTGCGACAGTTGTTTTGAGCGAATGTTGCGAAGGTGAGTGCTACTGGGTGTGTTTTAACGTACGGTTGGAAAATGCTTTGAAGATGCCGCCGGTTTCGAGATGATTTTCGAAGGTGTTTGAGGTGTGAGGTGTCCATTGGTGATATTGGTGGAATTGTGGAGAACTTAAGTGGAGAGAAGCTGAGAAATGATCTTTTGGAAATTTTTTGAGTGTGAAATTATAATATTTGAGCTGGGCGAGGAAGATGAATTCTGAAATATTATGAAAATGGAAAAATCAGGGATTGGAAGGGAAGGGGGCTGGTCCCTCCGGCCCTGGCTTTGAAATTTTTTATTCAAGTTCCTCCGATTCCAAGATTTTGGCTCTAAGATTTTTCTAAAAGTGACTCCGATTCTGTAATTTTCATGAAAATGTATCCTACTCCGGCTGGCAAAGGCTCTGAAAAAATTTTCCAGAGCGGAGAGAAGTCATTTTCCCCCTCCCCTCTCATCCAGCTCCACTCTAGATTTCTGAGGGAAATTGATTATGATGCGTAGTTAATGGAAAAATGAATTCAATTCTGAAATTGAATTCTTTTTAAGGCGATGAATAAATTAAAATTTGTATCGAAATAAGAAAAAACATGTTCTGTGTACAATTTGAGGAATATTTTTCAAATTTGAGATACTGGCGTGACTTTTAACCATCGGCGCACCCAAGGGGGGCTCGGAGGGGCTCGAGCCCCCCAAGCCCGGAAAAAATAATTTTTTACTTCAAAAATGAGAAAAAAGTCAATTTTTTGCTTTTCAAAGTATATTTTTTCAAAAAAATTTCGCCCTTTTATTTCAAAACTTGACAATTTTTGATTGATTTTTCAGTCAAAAATCACCAAATTCTCAATAAATTCTCTGTTTGTTAGAAAAAATTAATGATTTTTGATTGAAATATCAGTGTAAAATGACTCAATTTGAAATTTGACCCCTCCCCATTTTTTCTCAAATTCTCAGCCCCTCCCTTAATTAATTTCTGGGTGCGCTTATGCTTTTAACTGAATTTTAATCATCACTAAAAATATAGGAGCTTCAGAAATTTTTTTTCGATGAAAGAAATAGATGAATTTTTGGACGTATTTTCAAGATGAGCAAGGGATAAGTGCATCCAAGGGAGTTCTAAGGAATCTCGACCCCCGGAAGGAGATTTTCCTATGATAACAATATGAAAAAGTGCAGTTTTAAAATTTTTAAACATGTTTTTTCAAAAAAAATCTTTGCTTTGGCAATATTTTTGTTATTATATATTCTTGAATAGGATATTTCAACTCTCTAAATCTGAATCAGTTGTTGATGAAATTCGGCTTTGAGAATCAGTGAAATAATTTTCATTGAGAATTAATGATTTCTCACTAATTTTTCAAGAAATTCATAATTTTTATAAAAAATCAATTCCTTTTGACCAAAAGATTAGTGAAAAACCATTGATTTTCAACTAAATTTGTTTTCCTAATTAAAAAAGGTAAATTTTACTAATTTGGATTTAAAGAGTAAGCTTTCCAAATACTTAATTCCACAATTTTTCAATTTTTCTTTGCTTAAATATATTTATCATCAGCCAACTGAAAATACGTTGACTTTCCCAGTGTCTCTGAAATAACAGGTTACCTGCCAAATTTTTTTCATTAAAATTTCATTCTTCTCTCCTATTTTTTCTCGAATTTTCAGCCATTTCCTTAAATAATTTTTGGATGCACTTACGAGGTAGGATATCAACATAGATATACTTACAAGAAAAACAAAATAAAAATAAAAAATCAGAAATTACTCAGCTAGAATTTTTTCTTTGTGACCAATTTTCAAAAATTCCAATGTAAAAGCAAAAAAATTCAACTTTTTGATTTTTTTGGAATTTCTCAACGGAGGGGGGGAGGAGAGTAAAAATTGGGATGATTTTTTGGGTAAATTTGAAACGAGAAAAATGATATGAAAATGGCAAGAAACGTTCAGAAAATGGCAATAATTTTGAATTTTGAGATCCACTATGTTTAGACTACTAAGGCACTTCGGTAAGAGACAGAAAAATTATTTTTGAGTAGGCTAACAACTTTTCAACTGAATTAATTTTCTCACTTATTCTGTCAAATTTTATTCATTGTGTATTTTAATTTTAAATTTTTCTGAATTTTTCAAGTCCTAAATTTTTATATTTTTGTTTGCAAATGTTTGATACTTACCTACTTAGTTAACCCAACCAAATAGGTACTCAATTTACTCATCATCTTGAATCAATTTCTCCTTTATCTTGACCATAGTCAATTAATTTCATCATTTTTGAATTTGCTGAAAAAAATCAAAAATCTACTATTTCATCTAAAACATTTTTATTCTTCAAGTACTTACGTATCCAAGAGTCACCCTATATGTAGAGTCCATGCGGAATATTACATCTGCTGTTTTCGTATATTTTACCCACCATGTATGTTCATAATAATATGTATGTACTATGTACTTGGATAAAGTCAACCACAGATTTTTTTGGAAACCCTTGAACGATTGTACTTGGACATCTATAACTGCGACAAATTTAACATCATCAAAACAACTTCAGCGTAATAACTACATTTTAACGGGCGTTGTTCGGGACGCGCTTAAATAAACAAGATTACTATTGCATAGGGAGGTACTTTTTGGAAAATTCAATTTAGAAATGTTTCGCCTCGGGTATATCGTGTTCATTGGCTGTCTTCAATGTATTGTTATTACTAATTCGCTGTGTACCCTACCCCTGCATTGCATTTAGTTGTTCCTTCTTTCGGCGAAAAAATCATTTACCCTCCGAAAATCCTCCGAATTAGCTCATCAGTTACAGTAACATTTAAATTATTCCAATTGGATTTAATCATTTTGACTATCGGTTGCCTGACACGATAAACGAAGGGATTTTTCAAAAGCATTAGTGTATTTTTTTAAAGGTTACGTTTTTTAAGTGGATAACTGTTTTATTGGAGTCCTTTTTTTGAATATTTTCCATAGATCGATTGTGTTGTCTGATTTGAAGTTAATTTTGGTGGTAATTTGCAGTTTCTTGCAGCTGAGCTTAATCTTTTATAGGTTGATATAATTTTTACCGGATTTTGAAAGAATTATCATAAGTGATAACGATTCACTTTGTATAAGAACTCAATAGGTAACTCGTCGTGTTCAGTGAAACGTAAATCATTCCTAAATTGTGATAAAAGGTGTCGATTTACCTTTTTTCGAACGATTCTTCGTTGATCGGTAAAGATTTTTTTTTTGGTTTGATAAATGATTTTTTTGACAAAAAACTTGAAGACAGATGACTATTTTCCCTTTTCTGTAATACTTGAATGTATGAACATAGTTTTGTGGCTTCAGAAAGTTACGAGATGACGAAGGTAGCAATATCTCTAGATATTCAGATTTGAAAAAAAAATTTATTTCAATAGAAAATTGATGGTAAAATTCATTTTTTGTTGAATTTTTTTCTCGTCTTTTTTCGACATTCCTAAAAAATCAAACCACGAAATCACAAACTTTTCCTCAGTTTTTCTTGGAAGAAAAAATTTATTAACCCCTTTTTAAAGACATGAAAATGATAGCATTTCGAATTTCGAACGTATTTTCCTTGTGAAGGGAAGGAAAGAGAATGGAAGGGGGAAGGGAAAGGGAGAATTTCGCCTGTAACTATATTAGTCGTCGTAATGGCGACAACCTAGATTTTTTCAGAGTGTTGCTCAAATTTCTAAGGTTCAATCTTTCGAGAAAAATAAATCATTTTTAGTTTGACGAATTGACACCCTCCCTGAAGGATTGTTTCAATTTTTCGGAGGCCCGACATAGACTCAGATGCTCTTACAATTAGAGGTCAAAATATGATATTATCTATATAAGTTGATGAAGTGTCAAATGCAGAAAGAGAATGGTAGTTTTTTGATTAAAATTTTTTAAAATGTCTATCAAAAAAATGAGAGAATGGGCATTTTTTATTTCAGATTTAGCCTGGGTAGATATGTACTTTTAAAGTCTACCCCCGTTTCATCCTGTGTAATGTCCTAATTGATTGAAAGTTGAAACAGAGTTCTTTTTTAGGTAAAGGAATTTTGGATTAGGGCTAACAAAATTTTTATTGAATTGATTAAACAAAACTATTTTCTGCGTTTTGCCCAGATAAAAGATTTTGAAAGAATGCAATTTTGACCAGAAATTAATTATTTAAAACGTGAAATTTACCTAAATTGAATGTACCTAAAGTTTGACAATTTTTATGAATTTTAAAATTTTTTTACTTTCTAGTGTTCTTGGAATTTCAATTAAGTATGGGAAGTAAGAATAAAAAATCTTATAGTTGGAATGTAATATTTCGAAAATTTTGACAAAATTCAACTTCCTCCTTTCACCAATTTTTTGACGACTGATGAATCGGGAATCGGGTACAAATTTTAAATTTCTTATGCCTTTCGGAGGAACTCAGATATTCTGCTTTCTTAATTTTGAATCAACCAAAATTGACTAATTAAATTAACAATATCGAGTCAAAAAGTAATTTTTCACTGATTGGCAGTCAAATTTCATTGATCAACAGTGATCAACCGTGAAATCAATGGAATTTCACTGCCAATTAGTGACTCAATTCTTTTTATTTCAACCAGTCAATCTTCCGTTTTTCGCTGTTTCAAATTAAGAGTGTGGTGATGCCTCTTCTCTTGCATGGTTTTATTTTGAACGAATAAAATTTTTGGGCGTAATTTTTTTGACCTTGAAATTTTTCTTGCAATATTTCAGTTTTAGATTGTTTGGTTTTAGGTGAAAAAAAATGGAGAATTTTCATTTCAATTATTAATATAATTTACCCCCTCCATCCGCCCACTACAAAAATCTGCATTGATAATTTTCAGATTTTTGAGAATTGATAACGAAAATTGAAAAGGTGAAATGAATTTTTTCAAAAAAAAATATGACCATGAAAAAATGAAATTCAAGTTGAAAAATTGAAATGTTCACTTGAAAATTCTTATTTTTCACCTCCTAAATTCCTAAATTTTTTACCTTCCTCTGCTTTTAGACTTACCTAATTTTAAAATAAATTGCCGCAAATTTGTCTATATTTCAACGTAGAACTTTTCAAGAAAAATTTCTCAAAATTTTCCCATCTCATCCATAGATAAATCAATAAAACTTGGATAATTTACACAATAAAACCAAATACTACACTATACAAACGATTCAATAACAAAGAAGCCGCTCGAATGTATTCGATGTAAAATCTTACGCCAACTTATCGAACCTTCATTACATTATACAATTAACTTATTCGAAACGAAATCGAATAATAGAGAATATTTTTAATCCAACTCTTGCGGGGCTTCGAGCTTCATAAGACAATTTCTATATCTTTAGACAATAGCTGATGAAAATCCATTATTCGGAATACCATGGTAAAATTTGACCTCAACGTAAATATTAGTGAAAGTTTCCAAAACACATCGCAACGTATTATTATCCAGAAATGTTAATTTAATAAGCCACCTATCGGTATAACTTGGCGATCGAAGTAATAAGTTCGAAATACTGCCTATCATTCTCCACAGTTTACCCGATTCCATAATCTCAATAGAGAGCTTTCTTCCACACACTGAAAATTGACCCATCAATTTGCACCAAATTCAAAGACACCTAGAGACGAATCATTCTATATTTTTATTGTTTTTTTAACACCTCAATCATGGGCAGATTTCGCCGGCTAGCGCCATGTACCTTACAATAGTCGACTCATTGGCCATAGAGACCCGTGAGATAGTCGGAATAGCCTTTTACTGGCCGAAAGAAGATTTAATTTATCGATGTCGTACTTGATTTAGCCGTCGACGAATTATTTCCGCACTCGGACGTTCGGTACATAAACCGAAGAAAGCCGACACGGTGGCGTCATCTTATTCTCTAACAACCGTCATTAATTGGCATCAATTGTCGCAAGAATTACCCAGAATTTAAACGCCGAATCTGTATGGCAACATATTAACACCAATGTATCTGTATTTCATATCGAGGTTTTAAAATCGATATCGTTGTGAACTGGTAGTATGGGTTTTTTTATTACAAATTTAGAAACAGAAATCAATCCAAAGAATATATCGGCACGATTGAGTAAGTAACAGTAAGATGTCATCTAATAATAATGTGAATATATACCAAGGCGGCTATTGCTGGTAAATGGAAACATGGACAAATGGATTGTATTACTAATATATCTATTACCTACTTTATCTAATACCATGTGAAATTTTATTAGCGCGATATAGATTATAGAGGATTAAACCTTAGTATAAGAATTAATTGAGAAAGGTGAAACAAACCATATTGGATAGAATTTCTTAACAGATCTGCTGTATATTAATAATAAGGCGTAACGTTACTTTAAAAGTTGTTCGTTATTTGTTTGATTTCAATTACAGAGTCATTGATATAGCACTCTTAAAGTAGACTTAACGGTTCATTTGTATCATCTAGGTACCTACTTGAAGTAATCTTTCACTTGGAAATGCTTTCGTTGGAAAAACACGCCCGTCCCATTAATTTCGCACAGTTATGTAGAAATTTTCCATAATAAAACGCATTAACCACAAGCACGTCCCAATCTCGTATAGGTAACTACCGAATTAAAAAAAAATCCAGTCTTATTTTCTTACCCATTACGGCCGGTTAATTCAAAGATTTCATTCATAATTCACCTATAGGCTAATTCAAGTTATGAATGATATTTGGTGCGGTCAATTTTTCCTCACACATTAACAAAATAAATCGATATTGTTTCGTTGTCAAAAAATTCAAATCGAACGCATGAGTTGATTTCAAGATCAACGACACGAATCGAAGATGGAAATTTTTTTACCATTCTCATATCCTGTTATGATGAGACCCGAGACCACGTTGGAGTCACTCTAATAAGCGATTACCACATAAAAGAACATCAAATTACTTTTGGTTAATCCAAATTAAGTATAAGGAAAAAAAAAAGCCAAGAACAATATTATAAGTTGAGCTACCAGCCGATGCAGCGTCTGGGTATACTACGACACCGGAATTTAACGAAGTTTGTAATTTAATAGACATTTATCATGTAAGCGTCATGTACTAACCGAAGACCATAGCTCAGGTTGGAATAAAAAGGAAACCGCAAACTCCTTAAGAATAAAACCAGGATATTCAAGAAACGATTTTGTGGTCTAATATTTTTTGATTGCCTTTAATCAGGCGTAGTTATCATCTCTTTTGGGTGCAGAGGAAGGGAGGAAATAGACGTGTAGTCTAAATAATAAGATCTTTTGTATGCGTGATAATAGATATGGATAAATTAACCAGCTAAACGTACCTGTATGTAATTTTGACCGGTGGTCAGTTTGGCAGCTTGCAATATGAGCAACTGTTTCGACATCTTGGTCACTTTCTAATTTTCGATTTGCTCGTGGGGTATTGGTAGATCGATTGTAGGCCTAATTTTGGTTCGAATATGTGTAAGAGAGAATGAGGTAGATTTTACCAGAAAATTCTGTGTCATTGGTGATTCAAGGCGTACCTAACTAGAATTTTTCTGGGGAAGGTGATCATGATTTTGGTAGGGTCAAGTCGGAAAATCAAAAAATCAAGTTTTAAGTAAATTAAACAGAGGTGGTACCTACCTACCTACCTACATGATGAAGATGTATATTTTTTAGAAGCAGTTCTTTGTTAACGATCGAGAGGGAGATGACTGATCTGAGTATGAAATGAAAATAATCAAATGCATCAATTGAAAAATAATAATATGTCAATTAAAAAGGTTATAAATCCTACAAATCTAGATTTGTTTCTTATTTTCTTTTTGTATTTCCCCTTTGAATAAAATTTTTCTCCAAAATTTGCGCGAGTCTTCATCTTTATATAGGTATAATTTTCTGAAAAGTTCATTAGGCAATCATTGAGGAAAGGGCTTGTTGGAGCAATGGGGAATTTTTCTTTTTCATCTGTTTTTACGATGTTTTTATCGCAGTTTTCGTAGTATTTTCAAAATGTTTCTGAGTCGAGTTTTTTAAAGTTTTCATTTCGTTTTTAGAAAGTTTCAATGCCATTTCTAAAATGTTTTCACATAACCTTTTTGAAATGTTGATAAACCTGTTTGAAAATGTTTCTGAAATGTTCTAACAACGATTTCAAATTGTCTCCTTAACATTCCTGTAACCCTTCCAATTCGTTTCTGAAACGTTTCTAATTGGTTTTCATTTACGTTCTTGTAATAATTCTCATACTGTTTCAATAACGTTTCCAAAACGTTTCCATAACGTTTCCATAACGTTTCCAAAACGTTTCCATAAAGTTTCCAAAACGTTTCCATAAAGTTTCTAAAACGTTTCCTTAACGTTTCTAAAACGTTTCCTTAACGTTTCTAAAACGTTTCCTTAACATTTCTAAAACGTTTCCAAAACGTTTCCTTAACGTTTCTAAAACGTTTCCATAACGTTTCCAAAGCGTTTCCATAACTTTTCCATAACGTGTCCATAGCGTTTCCATTGCAAAAATTTTCCTTGATTTTTCTGAAATATTGTAGCATTTGTTTTGAAACATTTCTAGAACGTTTTTCATTATTATAATATTTTTCAAGTTTTTTTGATTACTTAAGGAATATTCATGTTTTCTCATTTCTGTGATACCTACTTACTTCTGTGTATGAAATTATGTTTTTTTATTCACCTTCGTTTTTCATAATTCTGTCCATTTTTAAAATTCTCAAGGAAATGAACTTTCTGAGTAATGTAATTTTGGAATTATTATTGTAAGTATGTGTAGGAATTGTAAACGTAAATATGTAGGTACATAAGTAGATGTAATTATTTGAAAAAAGTTTGTAGAGGTGCTGATAATGGCAGATTGCCAGGGAGGGTGCATTTAAATGGCGTCGCATCGGCGTGTTTTTTCAAATAGGAGAAGAAATAATGTACATAAACGTGGTCATAAAAATCCAACTCAACCATTCAGAATCCATTTTTTTCTTGTACTTACTTTTATATTACTTCAGGCTGTGTTCCGAAATGGAATTGAAGTGAATTTAGTTCTAAATGTGTAAAACTATTAAATATTTTGGAATTTTATGCTCTTTTGACATTACATTTTTGCTGATCCTAGTAATCAAGATGGGGTGCTCAAAATATGCGCAAAAATTTGCACTTCGCCAATATCCGCGATGAAAATGATTCTTATCTAAATTTTGCTTAGGTATTTCACACCTAGGTACCTATAGTTTAGTTATTCGTCCAGGTTTACCAATGTTGGACACATTTTGGACCATATTTGTTATCTTAGTATCTAAACAAGCTGTTAGATTTTCACCCTCGAATGTCAAAATTCATAAAATGATTGTATGTATAATCGATGACGGTTTGTTTATTTGTATATTTTACAATACAGGTATAAAAGCTATTTGTTCAATACGCTTGCGAACAACCATTCGAAAAGATGTTAACAAGTTAAATAATAATCTGACAAGAGAAAAATGTATTACTTAGAAATGAAGATTAACGAACTGCTTGTTAAATTAATACCCGAAAATGCTTGTATAATATGATAATAAAGTGGAGCGTGGATTGGTCGTGATAGAACCGATGATCCGGAGAAAATTTATAAAAATAATATCACTACCCGAGCGTACCCGTCAACTGGATCAAGACCGCCCAGGTTGAAAAGTAATTTGATCCATTGACTGGTGACAAACACGTTTTAGGATCGCCTTCTTAACATAATGCTACCAACTTACCGCAGGAATTTCAAGGGTTCGAAAAACACGCGAAAAAGATCTATAACCAGAGAGTCATCGAATGTCTGCCTCGAGGTATTTAGACTTTCGAATGATGGTACAGAAAAGGAGCGCAGACGCACAGTATCCTCTGGCTATGTCATTCGTGTCGTATAGTTGACCAAAAACTGTGCGGGGTTTCGAATGAATGTTATTGAGGAAGTATTTGAATTTTTTTAGGTGTAATTTGATTGTATCGAGTTTCGCTCTCGGTTTCGTTCGATGGTAGGTCCGCAGCAAATGAATGTAGAAGTGTAGAAGGTTTAGTATCAGTTTTTTTTTTAATTTCTGGCGAGACTCGACTCTTTTTGTATGATTTTGTTTGGAATTTTTAAGATTGTTTTTGAAAAATATCAATTCGTTTTGGCTGCAGATTTGAATGGTTGATGATCGATGATCATTTTTTTCAAATAAGATACATCAACTATTACTTTCCCATTTATAAATCAATAAAAATGATCAAAAATCACAGGAAAATAGTCAAAATTGTAGCATAACTAATAATTAAATGAAAAATTTCACTGAAAATGTCCAGTGAAAAATTGATGGGAAATGAAAACCTGCGAATTGCGAAATATCCGAATCGGTACCTATTGCTAGAAAATGAGTGAAATCATGAGCGCACTCAAGGGCAAGCTCAGAAGGCTCAAGCCCCCCCCCCCTTCTTAAGCTTGGAAAAAAATTATTACAAAAATATAAAAAAGTGCCTTTTTTGCTTCTCAAATACATACCTTTTTTTAAAAATTTAAAATTTTATATTTCCAACTACTTTTTCAGTCAAAAATCACCGATTCCTCAATAAATTTCCAATTTGTCAGAACAAAATTGATGATTTTTGACTGAAAATTCAGTGAAAAATGACTCATTTCAAATTTGACCCTCTCCCCCTATTTTTCTCAAATTCTCAGCCCCTTCCTTGATTAGTTTCTGGGTGCGTTTATGAGTGAAATTCACTGAAAAAACAGCGAAAATCAAAGAATTGCGCTCCCTTTCCCTGTGCTGCAATTGTGACTTTTTTTCAAGGACTATTCACTGATCCGAAATGGGAAAGTAATCAAGTATATTTATGAACTGAACTGAAAAGTGTCTAATGAACAGACAGAACTGCAATGAAAGAAAAAGCAGCGTTAGCCATTAATTTTTAATGTTTTTATTCTTTTTTTTTTTAGCAAATGTTATGAATTTTTGATTTTTCAGTAATTTTTACTACTTTTCTTGTGGCTTTTCATAGATTTTTCAGTGACTTTGCCGATTTTCCAACAACTTTTTACTGATTTTTCAACAACTTTTTACTGATTTTTCATTGACGTTTCATAGATTTTCCAATGACTTCACTGATTTTTCAGTGACTTCACTTATTTTTCAATGACTTCACTGATTTTCCAATGACTTCACTGATTTTCCAATGACTTTACTGATTTTCCAATGACTTCACTGATTTTTCAGTGACTTCACTTATTTTTCAATGACTTTACTGGTTTTCCAGTGACTTTTCACTAATTTTAGTGGATTTCACTGATTTTCTAGTAATTTTTTGCTGATTTTCAATTTTCATGTATTTTTTTTTTACAATTTTTCAGTTTCTTTCACAGATTTGTAGTGTTTTTACTGGTTATTCCATGATTTCCTTACTGACTTTCTTGTGATTTTCCCACTGATTTTTCAGTGACCTTTCACTGATTTTCCATTAACTCTTCAGTCTTCACATGTATTTCCAAGGCATTTTCATTGATTTTCCATGGACTTTTCATGATTTTCCAGTAGCTTTTGACTGATTTTCAGTAATTGCGAGTGATATTTGCCTATTGATCTTTTATTGATTTTCCATTAAGTTCCACTGATTTCTAAGTATTTTTGTCAATTTTTTGTTGTTTTTCAGCGATTTTTAGTGGGTTTTTTTTACTGATTTTCCTGTAATTTCCTTACTGAGATTTTCTTGAGATTTTTTCACTTATTTTCCTGTGCTTTATCTGATCACCCAAGTATTTTATAAATGAAAGATTCAAGTATTTTATTTGATAAAAATGATTGGAGAATTTCGTTAGATTGTTGGAAAAATTAGAAAATTCTGTTTGGTAAAAGAAATTAATTAATTTATCTCCTCTGACTTGAACGGACACAATTCAGTCTTCTTCAATTGTACAATTTTTGGGTAACGTAGGTAGCTGTAATTTTTATTCACTCTTTTCTGAATAAATTTGCCAATCTCTTTGAAATGTTTGAAAAAATGTTGGCACCAACATTCAACCTAAATGAGTTCCCCTTTTTTAGTAGTATTTTGGCCCCGAACTGATCAGACTATCTATATGTATGGTAATTATTGAATTGAATTTCACTGAAAATCAATAATCAAAACTGATTTTTGACTAAAAAAAAAATTGGCAAAATCAACTCGATTATCTCTCACAATAATTAATTTCAAAATCACTCTCTATTTCACCAATTCCAACTTCAAACCGCAAATTTATCGATCTGAACGAAACCTAAAACTATAAGAATTTATTGGAAACCAATCGACTCAGCTCCGGTGGAAGTGAAAAAACTAGATTTTTCTTATCCAAATACCATCAAAAATTTATTAAAATAATCCATCGGTCTCTAAATATGTAACTGGAATACCGATTAAAAAATCGGTGTGGTAAAATTTAAAAAGCGATTAAAATGTTGAATAATCGGATTATCGAGGCAGGGAACGTTTTGTGCATACGATAGATGAGAAAACATCGTGGCGTATTTAAATTATTAAAAAACCAGATTTATAATTGAACTGGGTGCCGGAGTGTAATTGTCGAGGGAAATAAAACGTCATCTTGGAACGCGTTTAGGTAACCAACATTTACAACAATTTGGCAATGAAAAATCTCGTCGGTACCTCCGCGATTGCAATGTGACAAACGAAATGAGCCGTTCAGGTGTTGATGAGAGAGCACCGGTGTAGATGAAGGGGAACAGAATGATCAGAAGTGTGGCGCCATGTAATAAGAATACTTCTTAACGTTAACAAGAAGTGGAAACAGCAATGTTTGGCTGTTATCTTCTTATTTCCATATTCTTAAGGGCTTATTTAATATTCCTTGACGTCGTGTTTATCTTGTTATAAGGCGAGCATATGCTTAACTATGTATACAAATTTAGCGACCCTTTGTAGTGTCTCAAGATAGAGACTCGTTTCGCCTTATTAATGCTGCTTATCACCTTCTTCCTTCAAAGCTCCCTTCGTTAAATGGGAATTTCTTGGTGAATTTCCTAGCCTAGGTACCTTCTTCAAAGTTTAGGATGTAATTCAAGCGAATCGAATGGTATTTTAGGGAAGGTGTTGAATTTCGATGTCGAGATAGGCTCGTCGGCGACGACGGTGACGATATTTTGTATTAAGAGGTACCTCGGCTTATGTTTCTTGCATGGTTGATGGAAAGCTCCTGGAAAGTGTTGGGTATCTTTGTGGTATGCAGCTCTGCAATTGCGGAGTTTTATAGAACAAATGTTGGGTTTTGAATAAGGATATTGGTACCTTTGAAAAGGACCAAAAAAAACCACCAATTTAATATTTCGTTCGTGTATGGAAGAATGACTCATATGTTGGCATTGCAGGAAAGGGAAACGAGAAACACAAAGACTGAACTATTTTCATTATGGTACATTCGTTTACGTTGCCTGTAATTACCACGCGAAGCAAAGATAACCGCGGAGACGAGAGATGTCTTTGACCTAACATTATAAAAAATTTATATCTATTAGCAAGCATTAACAGTTGGAGTTGGGACTGCGGCGGATAGTGCCGTTGGCGGAAGTGGCGAGAAGTGTATAGAATAAAAACGTTTTACTAGAAATAGACGTAAGTGAATGCCGGCTGCCAAGCCGATGAAACGCGGTAATAATGGGCGCTTAGTAATTTAACTAACTACCAAGATACGCATTTGGTAACGCCCACTAAATTTGCTGTAGGGATTTACACAAGAAGTGCTCGACTTGCCTGGCGCCCAATATGGGCGTGTTACCGACCAACTGACCAGAGTGATGCTGCTTTTCACCATCATTTAATCTGGTAATTGACGTCACTTATCTCTCTACATACTTTCTTAAACGTTCAATCCCATTTTCATGATGACCGCGATGTAAACGCCGCCAATGGTAGCCGGCCCCGCGAAATTCCTCGCCAGGTTTTCCAAAGGGTTACCTACCTACTGGGGTTTTGTCATCGATGCGCCTCCTAATTACTATACTCAGTAAACGAAGCGTTTTTTATACCTAATTTAACGGCAGTTTAAACGTTGTAAGATCGAATGATCATGGAAAGCTTCGGGAAGTACAGGTAGCTTGATTCGTATGCTTACATATTTTGTATTTGTATACGTGGTATTTGGTGTATCTTCTGTACCGTGTACATAGAGTGTAATTGATGATTAGGATTAAGATTTAGGGTGTTCCCAACTTCCTAGCAGCTTCTGTGATTTCCATTTTCTAGGGCAATTCGATTAATTTCATGGATAGTTTAATGAGAGTGTATTAAATGATGGGATTGTGAACCGACCTTTCCTAAGGGTGTTGAAAGTTTTACTACGAGTTTTCAGTGTTGGATTTTTGTCTTCGAAATTCTTCGCGTGTTGATTCATGATCGAAGAATTTTGGGAATTTACCACACCTTTTTATATAAGTACTGATGAAGTGCTGGAGATTGGGAGAAGAGATGAGAAAATTCATTCGGGATTGGATTTCTGATGATGTTTCTTACCTTTTTTTTGAATGGAGAATGGAATGGTTCTCAATTTCATTCGTAAGTTTCGAAAAATATCAATTATGATGCAGATAATCCAGTGTAGCTACCTTCACCCTGCTTTAAATTTTGTTCTGAAATAAGAGTTTTGGTTTTACTTGAGATGTAAAAAAGGGTGAAAAGATGAAATAGGTATGGAAGCCCGGATATAGAAACCAACTTCTAGTGTCAAAAATTGGTTTTTGAGTTGACACTGATTCTGGCATTTTCAGGAGTAATCTAGGGGGAACCTTCAGAAATAAATTTTCAGCCCCCCTCCCTCAAGGATGGTTTCTGTATCCAGGCTCAATTATTTGTGAATTTTTGAAAATCAAAGGAATTGGAACCTTTAAAATTTAGCAGGTTTCCCAGAAATAAACTCTTCTATGAAACAATTTCTAGAGTCTCTAACGAGTCCTATTGGTCCTATTTTAGGTTAAAAGGTTGTTAAGGTCCTGTTTTGGAGCTTTTTCATGTGAAAAGTCCTGTTTTGTAAAAATTTTCAGATACCACATGCCAAAATTAATAGCTGATATTTGAAATGTCGTCACAGACAACACTTTATTGTAAAATGATGAAAGATGATGCAGAGTCTGAAAAATTTTCAACTTTTGAATGCCCTTTTCTTTAAAAAATTTCGCCCTCGCCCTCGCTTCACTCGGGCTCAATGAATTTACATAGTGTAATTTTTGCAGAAAAATCATGAGTTACTTTCTCAAAAATTGTTTTTTAGCATTATTGATTTTTTTTTGTGTAGATACTGCATTAGGCGCACCCAAAAATTAATTAAGGGAATAGCTGAAAATTGAGAAAAATAGGGGGAGGGAGTCAAATTTCAAATTAGTCATTTTTTTACTGATTTTTCAGTCAAAAATCATCAATTTTTTTGACAAATTGGAAATTTATTGAGGAATTGGTGATTTTTTGGCTGAAAAATTGGTCAAAAATTATCAAATTTCAAATTAAAAGGATTAAAATAGGTATTGCCCGAGCGAAGCGAGGGCTAAATTTTTTTTGAAAAAATATCGTTTGAAAAGTTTAAAAATGCACTTTTTTGTGTTTTGCAATTGAAAAAATATTTTTTCCGGTAACTTTTGGTAATTACAATCATTCTCAGTAATTTTTAGTAATTTACATTGATTCGCGGTAATTTTTGGTAATTACGGTCATTGTCGGTAATTTCTGGTGATTACAATCATTGTCGGTAATTTCTGGTAATTACAATCATTCTTGGTAATTTCTGGTAATTTACATTCATTCACGGTCATTTTTGGTAATTACAATTATTCTCGGTAATTTCTGGTAATTACAATCATTCTTGGTAATTTCTGGTAATTACAATCCTTTTCGGTAATTCCTAGTAATTTACATTTATTCACGGTAATTTTTGGTAATTACAATCATTCTCGGTAATTTCTGGTAATTAAATACATTCACGGTAATTTTTGGTAATTGGTAATTACAATCATTCTCGGTAATTCCTAGTAATTACAATCATTTTCGGTAATTCCTAGTAATTTACATTTATTCACGGTAATTTTTGGTAATTACAATCATTCTCAGTAATTTCTGGTAATGAAATACATTCACGGTAATTTTTGGTAATTTTCATTTATTCACGGCAATTCTTGGTAATTACAATCATTCTCGGTAATTTCTGGTAATTACAATCATTCTCGATAATTTCTGGTAATTTACATTCATTCACGGTCATTTTTGGTAATTACAATCATTCTCGGTGATTCCTAGTAATTTACATTTATTCACGGTAATTTTTGGTAATTACAATCATTCTTGGTAATTTCTGGTAATTAAATACATTCAAAGTAATTTTTGGTAATTACAATCATTCTTGGTAATTTCTGGTAATTACAATTATTCTCGATAATTTTCGGTAATTACATTTCTTTTTCGGTAATTTACTTTCATTGTCGATAATTTCTAGTAAGTAAGTTGTTTACATTTAGGTATTTCTCTATAATTGTTGGTAATTATGCTCATTATTGGTAATTTTTGGTAATTACATTCATTTTCCGGTATTTTTTGGTAATATCATTCAGCACTGGTAATGTATGGCAGTTTACATTTTTTCTCATTCACGGTAATTTTTGGTAATTTCTAGTAATTTACATTTATTCTCAGTAATCGCTGGTAATTTACATTAATCATCGGTAATTTCTGGTGATTTAGATTATTCTCTGTACTTTTTGGTTATCTACATTCATTATCGGTAATTTCTCGTAATTTACATTTATTACCGGTAATTTTTGGTAATTTACGCAAATGATTTGTGATTTTTGGTAATATTTCAACATAAGGTAATTAGTAATCTTTGAAAAGTTTTGATAATTTGCTTTAATCGTTGGTAATTTTTGATATTTTACACGAAATATTGGTAATTCTTTGTATTCTATACATTTATCATCTACTAGTAATCTTTAGTTAGTTGCTTCAAATAAACAACAAGTATTTTTTGGCACCAATGAGACCATATGACATTTTATTTGAAAACAGAAATTAAGCTAGGAAGTAGATTGACAAATGCTTGTTGCCCAGATAAGGTATAATTTCGGACGATCATTTCCGTAGGTATACATTTGTGGTGGAAATATCGTCAACTAATTTCGAAACAAGTGAGAAAAAAAAGCCAACACGTCAACATCTGTCAAATGTTCACATCTAATTTGTACTAAAGGTACCTAGTAGTAAACTCCCAGCAGCATGTGTATAAGTTGCATGCACATTCTGCAACCCTTTTTTTTTTTAATATACATATAAATATCTTATCAAAACGATCAAATTTTCGCACTTCCGTCAGAGTATATTATAAACATTTAACAAACCAAGTTTCACAATTAGGAAACACCAACAGCGAACAACGTTCTCGTATGGTATAGAAATAGTGGACATTTTTCCCTTTTTTTTTTATCGATAATTACTCGGTATTTTCCGTACATAAAGTTGGGAGGAAAACGGTTAAAATTTCGCGTGACTACTTTACATAATTACGTATTATCTGAGATTAAAAGTGTATATAAACCAGAATACAAAAATTATAATGTATAACAAATGATACGTTACACTGTTGTCGTGTTTATAACGCGCAAAAGAGGGTTCAAAAATTTAAAATATTTAATCGGTTTCATTTTCGATAATAGGCTAGAAAATAGAATACGTCAGTGAGTAAACCTTAATATACTGTTTAAATTTCGTAGGGTATACCAATAAGCGGTTCGTTCATCACGGAAATACCGATGACGATGAAAATAAAACACAATGGCATTAAAAACGTTTTAGTTTTTAGGTAAACATATAATTGTGAATGGTAATTGGTGAAATCGATTCGTAATGATTCGACGTTGTTGTAAATTTGTCATGCATATTGTGGATGCCACAGCCCGGGTATTTATTTCGTTTTTCGTTTATCAATTATTCGTGGAAAACTTAATAATTCGACGTTGCCTGCGAACAAAACGTTTTTCTGTGCGTCGAATAGGACGTAGCGTCGAGCTCGGAATAAATTTGACAGATTCATTGAACTCATTCGAATGATTTAGGTGAAAAAGAAGAATAGAATGTTGCCTAATATCTGCTCTCATACTCGATATCGCAAATAAAGCATTTAGAAACGTTTTCGCGCGAAAGTATGTAACCGAAGATTAGTGAAAATCCATAAAGTATTTATTTGTACTTGGTATGTCTGCAAAAAATTCGCCAAAGTTTCCTGCGAGGTATTCGAAATATTCTCGTCTAAATATTGCAATAGGTTTGTACAGATAGGTATCTAATGTTGTACCGAAATTAATTAACCAAAATATTATTCGGATAATTTACATAACGCCGGAGAACCTGGTTAATTTAATCACAGATTCAGATTCGGGTATTAAACGGAATAAAATCCGACCCGAATGTAAACGTACTTACACGGCCGATCGAGCGAAGAATAAGTTAAAATATTAAATCGGAAACGTCAGCCAGTGTTCTCGTAATTACGAATAATGTTACATTGGGCCGCCATTTTGTACGATTAATTGCGCTCTGTTGAATAGTTCTCTGACAAACGTTACTAGCTACCAAATTACTAAAAGCAACTTCGCGCCGCGACACCAGAAGGGATTCATTTTAATAGCCGAATTTAATCACGTTCTAACGGACAAAACACTTGACTGATACAATTCTGTAAATCCCTTCTCGCTTTACTTTAAATTTCCATTTATTTCGCCCGTTCGCGGATAATAAAAGCGGCTAATTATACAGTCGAAGGAGATTTCAGTTTTGCACTTGGCCAATTAATTATAATTCTTCGGGGTTCAAAATTTGTTTGCAGATAGCCATTTAAAACGAAAACAAAACTAGTATTGAATTATTACCCCGAGAGAGTTTCCTAATTAGTTTTCTAATTTCTGGAAAACTTTTAACTTTTGTTTTTCCTGCCGGTCGAGAGGAAATTAAGTATAGATTTTCAATTAGGAGGTTTTTTACGGATTAACTGTGTAAGCCTAAAGTACCTAAGTGGGGTTTTTCGAAAATGATGAAGAAGGTACGAGATACTTTTTAAAGTTTGGGTAAATTTTGGTACTGGTTGAAAGGTTCAATTTGGGTATTTTTTTGAGCTGAGGGAATCGAAGGAAAATTAGGAAAGGTCGTTATTTATTTTATGAGTTGTTTTTTTTCAAAATTGTAAAAAATAATACTTCGTGTTTTTTTTTTTCAATTTGTCAAAAAAAAACATCAATTAGGTATCTCATCCAGCGCATAGTTCAATATGGAAACATTTCCTCTTACTACCTACCTAAAAAATGGTCGTTTTTAGTCATTTTCTGAAAATAGAAAAAATTTGAGTTGAAGTCGTAATTTCAGTGTGTTGAAAATTTTTTTAAAACGTCGTTTTTTAAGAAAACGACAGGAAACGACGGATCCAACATAAATCTAAAAATTATCGTTTTTAGTCGTTTTTCTGAAATAAGGACAGAGTTGAGTGGAAATGATAATTTCAGTGAGTTGAAAAATTTTCAAAGTGTCGTTTTTCAAAGAAACGACAGGAAACGACGGATCCAACATGCCTAAAAATGATCGTTTCAAGTTATTTTTCAAAAAGAAAAAAAAATTGAGTCGAAGTCGTAATTTCAGTGTGTTGAAAAATTTTCAAAACGTCGTTTTTCAAAGAAACGACAGGAAACGACGGACCCAACATACCTAAAAATTATGGTTTTTTAGTAATTTTCTGAAAAATAAAAAAGATTTGAGTCAAAGTCGTAATTTTAGCGCGTTAAAAAAATTTTCAAACGTCGTTTTTCAAAGAAACGACAGGAAACGACGGATCCAACATACCTATTTCCCAATTCTCTTATAAATAAAAACCATTCAATTATTGTACCTGAATATTTCAATACTTTCAATCATTTCTCCAGTAGGTATTTACATAATTTTTTGGGATTCCTAACCTCGTGAAAGTGATGCTTGGATGGTCATGAAAAAAAAACCAAGATAATTTCTTTTGACATTTTAATGAAAAGAGTTCGTAAAAAACATCTACAGTTCAAATTATTGTGTTCCAAAGCTAAACCTAATTACTTTTGGGACATCGTGTTCCAATTAAGGAGTTTTTTGGCCAACATGTTCAAATTTTCGATTTTTATGAGATACGATGCGATGCTTGAATCATGTTTTTTTTGGGGTGGGGGTATATTCAAATGAGGTCTTTTAAAACACGGTCCATTCTGAGTTTTTTAAGACACGTCATCATGTGTAAATTGAAATTTTCTTCTACTTTCTTCACAAATTACGTCGAGGTATTATCTACAGGAAGTTTTAGGACATTGTGTCCTACTCGAGTTTTTTTTTATAAACCCTGCGCGTTCACAGAGATTTTGGGACCCAATGTCCATTACTTGATTTGTGAAAATTATTCAGCATCGCTGGAAAACAGTCAGTATCACAGTAATACCTACATCGGTAAAAAAAAACTTATCTAGTGGAATTTTTTTTTAAATCTGTGATAATTCATGGGAAAATTGGCAAAAATCCACTGAAAATCATAGTAAAAAATTCGTTACATAATCAGTGAAAATTCATTGGAAAGTTAGAAGAAATTCACTGGAAAATCTGTGAAAATTTTCTGGAAAATCAGTGAAGAAATGCTGGAATATCAGTGGAAATTTGTTGGAAAAGCGGTAAAAATTGACTGGAAAATCGGTGAAAATTCACTAAAAAATCAGTGAAAAAGTTCTGAAAAATCGGGAGAAACGTCTTTGAAAAATAAAATCAGTAATAAAAGTTCATAAAAAATTTATTGAACCCTCAGAGAAAATTCATTGTATTTTTGAAAATTCGGTGAAAATTCACTAAAAAAATCAGTGAAATTTCCGAAATTTTCCGATAAATTAGTGGAATTCTTTTAAATATTCAGCGAAAATGCGTTGATAAGCAAAGGTATTTTATTTATTTTTTCTCTACTGCAATTCTACGACTGTACTTGTTCATCAGTGACTTTTCACTGATTCAAAACGAAGGAGTAATTTGATTTTGGGACACTATGTCCTAATCATGTTTTTGAATGTTAGAACTGAGTTTTTTGAAACTCTCCTTTTTACATAAGTATTTTATTTTTTTGGTTTTATAACCTAATTGCAGTGTCGTCGGTCCTGTTCAGTTTTTTTCTAAACTTTCGTTCAAATTAAAAACATTTTCTGAGTAACTTTATTCAAATTGAAAAATTTTAGGACTCTGGGTCCAAATTAAAATTCTATGTCCAATTTCAGTTTTTTTCCTTTGAATACTAAATGTTCAAATTGAAAGGTTTTTGGTCACAATGCTCGAATCGTTGGAATATTTTTACTCAGATGTCCGAATTGGGACTCTTCTGGACACTATGTCCAAATTGAAAGTTTTGGCACAATATCTCCATTTTTTTTTTTTTTTGGAACTGCACAAGTTCAAATGTAGGGCCTTTGGAAAATACTGTCCTTGTCAAGGCTGGGACACAATGTCCAAATTAACCTTCTTTAAGATTTTTTGTCGAAACTATTCTATTTTTCCAAGATACTATGTCCAAATTGTATGTTTTTTTAGAATATTTTGTTCCAATTGAATTTTTAAAAACCTGGATTCAAATGGAGTCCCCCCGTTCCCAAAAGGGCATCCAAATCGAGTGTTTATGAAAAATGAAGTGAAGTTTCCTTTGAAAGGAAATGTTCAAAACATGGATATGTTTTTCCCTCTCATCTTGAATTCTAATATCAAGTTAATTTCAAAAAAATATAAAAATTTGTTTTTAAAATTTTTTCATCTCTTTGATATTTTTCCTGTTATTATGACTTTCTAATATGAAGTCAGTTTTAAGCTTCTGACTTTTCGATAATATACCTACGATAGACAATAAGTTAATTTCGGAAACACAAAAAATTTATGTTTTTGACATTTGGATGACTTTCTGAAAATTTTGGAATAATCCCCCCCCCCGCACCAAAAAGGAATTTCAGCTTCTGATTTTCTGATGTATAATAAGTTGAATTTGAAAATATAAAAATTTATTTTTTCAAAAGTCTACTTCTGAATTTTTGACATTAGGTTAATTTCGAAAATATAAAAATTTATAAGTTTTTGACTTAGCGTGACGCAAAATAGCGTCTTAAAAATTTCGGAATGACCCCCCCCCCCCCACTCAAGAGGGAAAAACATATCCATGTTAATAATCTGTCCGAACGGAAGATTTTTGAGACTGTGTGTCCAAATTTAAGTTACTTAGGACACTGTGTCCCAATTGAGTTTTTTTTGGAACCTCTCTAATCTCATTGAGTTTTTTTTACTTTGGGTCAAAATTGATGCATTTAGAGACATCTCGTTCAAATTCTAAATTTTTGAAGCACTATACCTAGCAATTGTTTTTTCTCGGGTCCCATGTCTCAACTGAGAGTTTTCAAAACTTTAGATTTCAATTTAAGTTTTTTCGAGCTCAGTGACCCATTTGAGATTTTTTGGAAGCCACCCCTAGATTGCAACTTTAACCTTTTTTCTCATTTAAAATAAATTTCATGACTTTTGAAAACAATTTCACGATATTTTATCCCATTTTAACCTACTGATCAGTTTAATTTTTTTAGTTTTTACCATTTTTTCAAAATTTTACAATCATTTCAACATTTTTATCGATTTTTTAGTCACTTTCTCATTCCAATGAAAAATCACATCATTTTGAAATCGTTACCAAAATCCAATGTCCCAATTTTCTTAATCTCGTGGCGTATAATTTCACATCATCGATTTTACCATTTACCAAACACCATTCTACACAAAATCCCTTCAAAATAAAAATTAAATCCAGGTAAATGTAAATACTTCGTATCGGAAACAACAGGTAGTCGGTATCGCTGATTTAAAAACCTCTTCCAAGACACCCACGGATATCTACACCTCTACGAACTCATTGTTCTTGGAATTGGTCGGGTTGTCCAACACGGTAGAAATGTTTTTTAAATGAATTCAACCGCGCATTAAGCTCAGATTTGGGAAAGGTGATGAACTATTAGCGAGGAAATTAACAAATCATCAATCACGACGGATGCTGACTTTTGAAATGCCGACGACGACGCTTTAAAGAGATAATTCAAAACAACTGCGGGCTCGATGAGTTATAACTTATCAGTTTATGGGCCAACTACCGATATAGGGACCAGTGTCCAACAATTAAATAGCCGCCTGGTACAATGAGCTTTCTCATATACCGCACTGTATCGGTTTCTTTGCCGTCTCCAATGGTAATTCGAACCTGTTTGATGAACAATGGCGATGATTTTAAGGACACCTTGTATAATGTATACGCTTGTAGCGATGAATATTCCTAATACGGCGGCAGCTTTAAAAGATTGATTCGTTTCATTTACTTCCTATTATGATATATGACAGTACTCGTAGCCTCAACGTGTTCGTATTCGTACCTTTAATACGACTACAATGTAACTACTCGAATCACGCTTTTTTTTCACCTCCGCCATTCTTTAATTAACAATTTCATCTTATTAAAAAGAAACGTTATAATTGCCGTTATTGATTCGAGCATCGTGGAGTCTTCAGTACCCGAGTTAATTACTCGGCGAAATTCTCGAAATGTTTACTCGACTGGGTTTCATATTCGGTAATACAATCGTATAATAATTATTCGAGGGTGGTTAAATTAAAGAATTAGGTAAACGTTTCCCACGCGTTTATCGCAACAGCGCCAGACAGCCGTTCACAGTCTATACATTATTTCCAACCAGTCATTATTGTCGCATATGCAAGTCATGCTATCAAATGCTCTCGGCTAAAGGTACCAGCTTTTTATGAATTACTTAAATAATTGAATCGCGGAGGCAATATTTATATAGGGGGTAAGTGATTAATTTTCCAAAAGGTATACACGCCTTTGGTTATATTTTCCAAACCTTTACCTACTCGTGGCTCGATAAAAAGATAACGAAACACCGATTTGCAAAAGTAAGCCTATTAACGAGCTTAAATGAACTGTAATGGTTTAAAACCCAATAAAAATACCCATTTGGAGAATATTTCGCCCGAAATTGCCGTCTAATAAAATGTATATAGTGAAGAAAAAAAAATTATAATGCCAACTTACGACCAGATACATAGACGAATGAATTTTATAACACTAAAAATAAGATATCAGCATTGAGAAAATGATATTAAAAATAAACGCAATAAGGTTAACGCGCTACATGTTTCGTAAAGTTTACAAAAAATTCATGTTGTATGATTTTTATCTTTGACGTAATTTCGGTGAAATAAATGTTTAAATATTTTTGTCCTCATTTTCACACAACATTAGTCGCGAGTTAAATTTGTTCTCGTGTACACGAATCGTAAAGTTAGGGTTTTTTTTTTGAAAAAGTTATGTATTAGAATCATTGTAGCTATTCGTTACAAATTGATTTATTGTCGGACAAATTTAATAATTATTACAAGCGTCTTCGATTAAACTTAGCAGACAAATTCTGCGCGTCTTAACGCCGGTCTCAGTGTCCAACATTGGTGGAGGAATTTTCCTCGTGGTTTAAATGCTCGTGTACGTACATTTGTATACGTTTCTCGCTCGAATTCTTACAGCAGTGTCTCTGGTGCCAATAAATAATTCTATTTGAAAGAATTTTTACATGAGGAGACAACGAGAAGGTATGTGGATGTACAATTTGTTAACTCGTATGAAATGTCAGTTTGAGAAAAAGTTTGTGAAGATCGATTGTTTGGAGTTTGTTTTACTGGATGGTGAAATATTTTAATTCGAGTAATGAAGAAGAGTTGGATATTTTTGTTTGATGGGGGAATCGAAATTTTAATTTGAAATTAGCCTCTAGAAAATTTAAAAATTGAGTGCAGAAAAATTCATTTCTGAAATTTTGATATTCATAAAGAGCAAGAAAATGCTGGAAGAGGGCTTTGATTTGCATATTAATCAAAAAAAAATCTTGAAGAGCTGTTATCGTGCATTTTCCTGAGTTATTATGATCTGGAATAAAAATTGTTGCGTTTTCCAAGAATGGTCGTAAAATCATTCATGGAAGTTCTGTAAAATTCAAAGTCATCATTTAAATTTTAGAAAAGCGTTCAAAATTTGTGAATAAGATACTCTTAGAAATATTTCTGAAAATAGTTGGGAGGTGTAGAGAACAATATTCTTAAATTTTTGGAAAATCGTACCGAAGTAATTTTCGAAAAATAGATGTAATTAAAAATCCAGAGAGAAATCAATCTAAAAACAATTGAAATGGTGTGAAGAAACTGGATTATAATAACTTGACAATTTTCCGATTTTTTTTTTTGGGGGGGGGGGGGGGAAGGGTGGTCATTCACTTACTAAAATTCTGAAGAGTTGTCCGAAGTTTGGAAATTTATGTTTCCAAAAAACTATAGCTTCAATTATCAATTCATGTCAAGGTTATTCAAATTATAAAAGAGGTTGACTCAGTATATGTACCTAATTGCCCAAATTAAAGATTATGGGACCCAATGCCCACTCCCTCATTTGTGAAAATTATCGAAAAGGACAGGAAACGGAATGGTAGCTTAGTAATGCATTGGTGAAAAAATTAAATCAGTAAAAATTGACCATAATTTACTCGAAAATGAGAAAAAATCATCCGTAAAAATTCGCTGGAAAATCAGTGACAAATTACTGAAAAAGTACTAAAAAATTGGTGAAAAATCGTTCAAACGGCAAAAATCGAGAGGAAAATCGGCGACAATTCACTAAAAAAATCAGTAAATAATACATTTCTGGAGGATCAGTGAAAATCGCTAGGAAATCAGTGAAAATTGGTGAAAAAAATTAATGAAAATGCACCAAAGATTTAGTGAAACTAAGTGGAAATTGAATGGAAAATAAGTGGAAAATACTGAAAAATATTAGTTTAAAAGACTAAAGAATTAATGAAAAATAGTGAAAATTGAGTGAAAATCGGTGACAATTCACTAGAAAATCAGTGATAAATTGCTGCAAGGTCAGTGAAAATCTCTAGAAACTTGCTGGAAAAAATTGATGAAAATGCATTAAAAATTTTGTGAAACTAAGTGAAAATAGTGTGGAAAATCAGTGAAAAATACTGAAAAATCAGTAAAAAAAAAAAGACAACAAAAATTGATGAAAAACAGTAAAAATCAAGTGAAAATCGGTGAAAATACACTGGAAATCAGTGAAAAATTGTTGGAAAATCAGTAAAAATTGCTAGGTAATCAGTGAAAAATGATGAAAATACACCAAAGATTTAGTGAAACTAAGTAGAAATTGAATGGATTGGATATGAAAAATCAGTTTGAAAGACTAAAAATTTAATGATAACAGTGAAAATTGAGTGAAAATCGGTGACAATTCACTAGAAAATTAGTGATACTGATAAATTGCTGCAAGATCAGTAAAAATCTCTAGAAATTTGCTTGAAAAAATTGATGAAAATGCACTAAAAATTTAGTGAAACCAAGTGAAAATTGTGTGGAAAATCAGTGAAGAAATACTGAAAAATTGTTTTAAAAAAAGACTGCAGAATTGATGAAAAACAGTAAAAATTAAGTGAAAATCAGTGAAAAATTGCTGGAAGATCAGTGAAAGTGCTAGAAAATCAGTGAAAATCACTGAAAAATGTGTAAAAAGCACTAAAAAAATGTCCAACTAAAATTTAGTGCAGATCGGTGAAAATTTACTGGAAAATCAATGGAAAATTTGCTAGATAATCAGTGGAAAATGAGTGAAAATTTGTGGCTCTTTCAAACTGAATCAGTGAAGAGTCATTGATGAACAGTCAGAATTGCAGCACAGGACAATTTTCGGCGAATTTTCACTGATTTTTTAGTGAGTTCCTTTCACTGATTTGTTTTCATTTTCACTTAAAATTTTTTCACTGATTTTCTTCTGTGCTGCAATTCTGACAATTTTCGGCGAATTTTTCCTGATTTTTTAAAGAGTTTCTTTCACTGATTTGTTTTCAGTTTCACTTTTCACTGATTTTCTTCTGTGCTGCAATTCTGACTGTTTCTCAGTGATTTTCATTAATTTTCTCTTAGTTATGGATTAGAGAGCGGATAATCGGCGGTCTAAATTTTACTGATTCAAGTTTAGAGAGAAATTCTCATTTTCATTATTTTCCCAGCTCAACTGCAGATTTTTCCAAATCTATCGAAAACATCCCTTTTACAAATTTAATTCAAACCTATTTTTTTCATTTTTCACCAAAGAAATGGTTTCAGTCCAAAATTGAAATCAAAACATTTTCATAGACGAACACTCGACAACTGAAAGACAGGTACCCAAAAAACACCTTGGTAAACGTTTCACTCAGAACGTTTGGTTTTCAAACCCAGCTCTACATTCGAGCACCGGTTCCGACCGCCTAATTAGTCAATCTGCCGCCAATAAATCATCCTTCGGTCACACATCGTTCGTCGGGCCATCTAATAAAACACAAAGTATCTCGTCGAGACGAAAAAATTAAATAAAACACTCGAATGAGAATCATTGGTGCGTATCTTTTAAACGATTTTATTACGAATATGATCATAAAAACTATACCTGGTAAGTACAGCAAACAAAGTAGTAGCCTATGTGAAATATTGGTATGGATATACTTTTGCGGCCACAAACTGTCAATGAAATGAACTGAAAATGATTTTAACAGTGATTTTTACGCTCGGTAAATTTACGTATGTTTTTTACGATACACCTTCATAGGTACAACGAACTATTACTACGTAAACCTGAACCTATTACGTATTCTGTGAAGGTTAAACAAATAAATTGTCAAAAAAAATATACCAAGACGATCTTCCACATACAATGTTAAAATAACCAAGTAGATAAAAGTACACGCGCCAGCGACGTATTAAAAAGCAGGTACTTTGTAGTGAAAATTTTCGCCAACACCATGTTTTTATGGTTTGGTTATAAATAGCTATAGCGTTTTATACTGCGGACATGTCACGGAAGGCTATAAGAAAAGGTAACGTAACACTTCCTGCTGAAAGGCGCAGGTCTCTAAGGACTCATGTGCAGCATTCTTTTGTATCAAATCCTCATTTCCTTCCTTTGTTGCTGTTAATTAATATACATTCACTTATATTACGATTTCGAGTTAATGTGCTGTTTAGATTTCGCGAACGCGTTACCCAATTATATTATCTCTTTTTGAGGGACGGATATGGTAACGCTGTGCTTATTCAAGGCGATGTTTTGTAGTAAAAGAAAAAGGGAAGTGGCGGTTTTTCATTTCTCTGAAAATAATTACGACAACATTTTTTATTGAAATTTACTTCGAACAATGGAAAAATTCCTCGTTTTAAAGCTCGTTTTCTTTCGCATAATCCGGCGTAAGCGAGTAATTTCTCATACGTGGGGCGACGTTGGTACATTTTCGTACGCTAAAAAGCTTATAAAATGCGTAAAAGTTTCAGATTAACGCATATTAAGTAGGTATGTAGACGAAAGTGCACGTGCGTGTGAGAACTGCGGAGAAGTATTTTCGTGAAAGTTATTGGCGTAAAAGGTTAGTATGTTAGAGAAGGAGCAGTGGTAGTGAGAGGAGGGGTGTGTAGGAATTTTATTTTCTCAGAAGTCGAAATTTTGCGTTGTAAACTGGATCGAAAAAGCACAAAATGAGAAAAAAACATAAATTCTTATCACGTTGCATAAAAATACACAAAATTTCATTTAAAAAAACTTGAAAAAGCAAGAAATATTTATTCCAATGTTCTTTTTCATTTCGAAACAGTGAAAAATTAGTGAAAAGTCACTGAAGAAAAATTGGAACTGCAACAGGAAAAAATCAATTTTTTGATTTTTAGAAAATTTTTGTTGATTTTTCCAAAAATTTCACTGATTTTTCAAAAAAAATCTCTGGTGATCTATTCAGAAAATTCAAGATATTAATCGATTATTTTTGGTGATTTTTCAATGATTTTTCAGCAATTTCTTCACTATTTGCTTTCAGTGAAATTTTTTTCTTTATTTATTGCAATGCTGCAATTTTGACTACCTACATATTTTTCAGTAATTTTCAATAATTTTCAAATTTTAAAATTGTTTTCTTTCTTTTCAATACTAAAATATTGATAAAAAAAGATGAAGAAATTTCATGCAGCCTTTGAATGACTTTTTGTTCGAATTTTTTTGCCCTTGCTTTGTTTGGATTCGATGAATTTACTCATTTTTATTCTGAAAATAATGGTAATACATTTTTTACCTTTTCTATACTAAACAATTCATTATTTTAAAGCAAGTAAATTTTGTCATTGGAGACTTGATTGTAATTTTGAATAAAATTTTCAACAATTTTCTATTTTTGGGAGGGGGAGGGGAGGGGAAGAAAAGGGTTATATCAGAAGCTTTTTTTGAAAGCCAAAATAGTAGCAGAAAAAGGCACGAATTTTTATTTTTTTAAATTTCAGAACGAAGTCTGGTCAGCAATTTTTTTTTTTTTTCAAAAATATGTGTCAGTAAATTTTTCATCCCCCCCCCCATACTTCCTCAAGATTTTCGCCCAAAATACGTCTCTGTCTGTTTGTGATAAAATTAGGATGTCCTTAGAATGTTTATAGGTTAATCACGAAAATCTCATTACAATCGCGTATCGAGCAGTAGACATAAAACAAGCTTCCTCATTTAAAATAATAAAGCGTTTGAAAAGAAAGTAATAATAATTACATACTTCATGGAATGATACGAACGAAACAAAACTCATACTCTTTTTGTCATTCTTCTATAATAAGTTTGCGCGATTCGAGTATACATTTGATTAATACGTACATTTGAGTACGTAACTGATTACAGTAGAAGGCGGTGCTGGTGCTGAGGAGGAAGTCGATTCATTATCATAATTAGGTGTTTTAGTATAAACAAGTGTTTTAACGTCTTCAGCATGTATGGCGACAATGCGATGGCGGTGTTGGTCAGTGGTCATTGGTCAAGCAATTGGAAGTAATTACGTTTCATATTGCACGAATAGCATTCATTTTGCTTTTTATGTGTTGATATGGTAGAAGTAGGAAAGATTTGGATGCGTTGAAAAGAATTGTATATGGAGTTTCAAAATTATTGAAGTTTTGTTTTTTATGATGAAAATTTCAGTTTTTGAACCATTTGAGAATTATTTTTGGTTTTGTTTTGGAATCTGAAGCAGATTAAAATCGATGAAAAGTACTCTCTCATTCTGAATCAGTGAAAGGTCACTGATGAACAGTCAGAATTGCAGCACAGGACAATTTTCGGCGTATTTTCGCTGATTTTTCAAAGATTTTACCTACTGATTTTTCAAAGATTTCACTGATTTTTTAGCCAAATTCATAAATTTTACCGACTTTTCAGTGAATTTTCACTGATTTTCCAGTGATTTTTCTCGTTGATTTATTTTCAGTAAAATTTGTTCACTGATTTTCTCCTGTGCTGTAATTCTGACTGTTTCTCAGTGTCTGTGATTTTCGATCATTTTCACTAATTTGTAAAAATGAAAGAGTACCTAATAAAAGTTGCTGAGGGACATGCATCTATAACCAAAATTTTTTATGCAAGCTGAGATGGATTTTCTCTGATCTATACTTACAAATCAGTGAAAAAAGTATCAAAAATCACTGAAAAACCAGTCAGGATTGCAGTACAGTTTTGCCCAATGAATCAGTAAAAAATTTCATTGAAAGCAAACAATGATTTTTTTTGAAAAATCAGTAAAAATTTACCAAAAAGTCTGTAACGTTTTTGAAATTTGAAAAAAAATCAGTGAAATTCTTTGAATGAAATTGTAAAATTCTTTGAAAATTTTTCGAAAATCTGCTAAAAATCAAAATGTTTTGCTGATTAAAATAATCATTGTTTTTATTGAAATCTCATCGTTGAACGAACATTTTTATAATTAGAATCAGATATTTGTATTCTTTTCATATTTTGATACCTGAACAATGCCCAGTGACGTTCGAAGCTTTTTGGGAAGGTACAAAATGAGTACCAAGACTGAGAATACCAGAATAATTTTCGGAGGAGGGAGGGGAAGAAACATTTTTTGTTCTGTTACCTCAAATAATTCATCTATATGTAATTGTGATTTTGTTTTTATCCGAACAAAGCTCTGAAAAATAATCTCAAAATGATTTTTTTTGGTGGGGTGAGGTGGGGGGGGGGTGTGATGTACCCTCTGTACCTCATTTTACGACTCCACTGTAGGTATCAGTGATTTAAGAGGTTCATTTTTCGAAAGATAGGTACCTAATTTTTTCCGTTTCAAAGGTGTGGAAAATTGTACTGAAAAATAAGTAAGGGATTTCCGCGATTTCTTTATTTTTCAAAAAAAGATTTGTTTGAGGAGGGAGAAGGGTCGAAAAAATACTCAAAAATTTTGGAAAATTCACAATTGGAAGAATAAAACTAAATTTCTGTAAAATTGATCAATGAAGAAAAAATTCGCAACTCACAAATTCCAATTATTTAACTTGATTTTATATTTACGAATTTTTGAGATTTTGTAGACTGAAGCTGAATAAAAAGGAGCTATCTCTCGATGAATTCCATAAAATATTGAGTGGTCGACTAACAAAGCAGACTTTAATTTTGAATTATACAACTGTATAATTTTTGATTTGAAATAATTTCACTGGAGAAATGGGGTAGGAGGGGTTGTCAATTTCAAGTTTCATTGAAAAAAACTGGCATAATGTTGGGTTAATTTATCAAACCTCTCTCGCGGAATAAAAACAACACTTTTGTTCGAAAAATCCCCAAAACAGAGATGATCTTCTCACAAGTCATTAGGTGTTCATCAATCGTGTACATATTTTTATTCGTATATAGGCTACTTACCATACCATAATGATACGTAATAAGCACTTAAACAAAAAATATCATTTTTACGAAAACAATACGATAATTAAATACAATATAAAAATTTTGAATCGATGATACGTAAGTATGTGATGTACCGCTATACATGCTTCTGCCATAATAAAAATCTCGTTTTAAAATTTTCATTCATGATACGAGCTCGATACTCATTGATGATATAAAACGGTTCTGTTTAATCAATGGATTTGCTGCTGTTAACGTGTGGTTCAAATTAATTAGAACATATTTTAAGTACGCGCGTATTACAGAATTTGATGAAAATTGTTGCATTGTCGATGCATTCATTAAACAGTATCATTGAATGAACCGGTTGTATTAAATAATTTGTACCGAATAAGGTATTGTAAACTGGTATCGTGGTACGAGCTTCATTAATAAATTGATTTTTCGTGTATAAAATGAGAAAATCGACTACTTTCTGTCTGATGTGTTCGGATAAAAGGGTTTTGAACTGATTTTGTCGGCTGTAAGTGTAAATGTTCGTATCGTGTCTTTGAAAACATATCGTCGGTTATTGAAATTTCTTCTGATTACTTACTGAGTTGGAAAGAAATTTTGCAAAACATGGAGTTAAAAAATTTGAAAAAAAATCAAATTCATTTTTGAGTTGATAGGAATGTTTATTGTTTAAACATTAAAAATATGAATTAAAAAAAAATCCGATGAAATCAATGTTGGAAAAATTTTTAGTACTAAAATTTTTTCAATTAAAAATTTAAAAAATTTTTTCCAATTTAGGTAGCTATATTCAGAATTTTTTTAAATAATAATTTTGATTTTGAACAAAAAATACTGCTGGAAAAATTATGAAATTAGATACAATTCTGAAGGAAATATAGATCAAAATTGGAAAAAGTTTGTAAAATTGAAGTTTTAAAAAAATTAACTTAAAAACTGATTACAACTTCGAAAAAAAAAATGGAGTAAAATTGGAAATATTTTGAAGAAATTGAAGTTCGAAAGAATTTTACTGTAGGAAAAATATTAAAATTAGATGAAATTGTAAAGAAATTGAAAAAATTTAAACTTGGAAATTGGAATAAATTTTTATACTTTGGTTCTTGAAGTCTCATTTGACGCAAAAATAATAATTCAGAGCTCGTAAAAAAAATGATAAATTTTGAAATTCCAAAGTCGAATTTTCCAAATCCAGAAATCGAAAGAGGAACCCACCTTGATAAACCCCTTCGATAAATAAACTAGGCAAATTTAATAACAGAAAATGCATTAGGTAACCCGAACATCGTCAGGTGCCATATATTGTGGTTGTACTGGCCGTATAAATCGCGTAGATAATGGTTTTGTTAATAGATGCTGACATTGTAGGTACTTAATACCTCAGGTCTCAGGTACTCGAACTATAATGTCATAAGAGGTACCCAGGTTTCTATTTGTTTCGCACGTTACCAATTTGAACATTTTATAGTTGATGAAATTGCATTCTGCGACCCTGACCTTAATATCAGCCGATTGGATTTAATCGCTGGAATAAATTCGAATATCGATTCAAGATTTGGGAAATATCACATTACCATAAACGTCACGCTCGTGAGGTTCAATAACGACGGCGCTGCGGAAAAAACCTCGTAAAATAGCCTATATTAAATTGGTACATCGCAATGGCGCGGAAATTACTGAATGAGGATTCTTAATTAAGCGTAGACAGTTTTTATAATTCATACAAAGATGGTAATGAATCGATAATACGTCTTATTAATCGCGCACATGCACGGCAGTTTAACTCGCTCCAATCTCCCTCGATCCCCCCGATTCGGTGGGTCGCATCGTATCGCGACTTATTAATGAAATGCTTTTGAAAGCGGAATATTTTTGCTGAAAATCGAAGGTAATTAAAATTATTTGGAGTATCATGTCATTAAAGAGATTTCATCTCTCGTCTGCATTCTTTTGGCTGTGCGCGTATCACTTCCGTGAAAAATTACACGAATCGCATCCGCGCCGTAATTGAACTGATTTTTGGCATAATATTTTGGTAATTAGTGTATTCGTAATATGGTCGATTTTATTCGCAATAAAATTTACCGTTAGAGATTTCGTAATGTTTAGCCTTTTTTTTTCGTTTTTTGGGGATGGGTGGAATTGGTTCTGGGAAAAGATTCGGGGTTTGAATTTGTTATGTTTTGGGAGGTTTTGAAGGAAGATGACGACGCAGGGAAGAAATTTGGGTCAAGTTCAAATTATTGATTCATAAAAATGTGCAATTTTTTTATAGAAAAATTATCGAAATTTGTTTTAATTTAAACATAATTCTCAAAAGAGAATTCAAAAAATCCGATCAATTTGAACAAACAAAAATGAATTTGTTTAATTTTTGTTTCAATTTCAGATTCAAAATCAAATTCTCAAATAGAAGTGTTAATATGGAATGAGCAGAAGAAATTTAAATGAAATTTTAATTCAAAAATATAAAACATAAAGTTGAATTAATTTTCATACAAGTTGAAAACGAAGTGTTGAATTTTTTCCAAGCTTTTGAGGCTGAGATGAATTTTTCTCTCAAAAATCATCCCATGATTTTTCGGAATTTTCGACGCTTAGATGATTTTTTGAGATGAAAATCATTTTTCACCAATCACTTTACATCTTTTCCAAGATTTTGGAACTGGGATGATTTTTAGAAAGAATTTCAATCTTAAAAATTATCTCACGATTTTTCCTGGCTTTCATAATTGAGATAAATATTGGAAAATACATATTTTTACCTCAAAAATCAACCGACAATTTTTCCAAGCTTTGAGGCTGAGTGATTTTTGAGATGAAAATCAATCTGTCTTTTTTATGGGTGTAAAGATGGCTTTTGCGATGAAAATTATTGCAAATCATTCCACAAGTTTCCTGAAGAGTTTTTTGAAACTTGGATTATTTTTTTGGATGGAAAATAAATTTTAAAAATTATTCTTGAGATGAGCATCAATCTCGCGAGTTTTTCGAGTCTTTCAGGCTGGAAGATGATTTGTAGGGTGAAAATCAATCTCTCAAATCATCCCACTATTTTTCCAGGTTTTGGGGTGAGATAATTTTTGAGATTTGGATTTTCATCCCAAAAATCATGTCTCAAATTTTTACTCCCGAACTTGAATTTTTCCACAAAAAAGAGGAACATAGGTACTGAAAATCTTCATGATGATTTTGAAAATTTCTGAATAATCACGTATGTTTTTTCTAGATCTTTAGGAAGCCAAAATGGACCTCTATCAATTTTCTCAAGTACCAAGTATTGAAATCTAAGATTGTGAAGGGGGGGGGGCTGTGTTTCACTTTTTCAAAAAAAAAAAATAGTCTTCACCTATTTGAAGAATTCAGTTCTCCAGAAGTAGAAAATTCTACAAATTTCTCTATTAAAATCAAAATTTGAAAAATTTATCAAGTATCTGAAAATGTTTTCACAAAGGTCAGACTTATTTTTTAACATGACACATTTTTTTGGTGAAAAAGGCCAAAGAAAAATTCTTAAAAGTATTTTGAAGTTAAAATTTTCAACTAAGTATAAACCTTTATTTTTTAATTATTTCAAATTAAATTTCAACAATTTTTTTCATTTTTTTTTTTTGATATTGATAATTTTGAGCTCATTAATGTGCTCAACTTGGATGTTCCAAAAATCATTTTTTCACTGCTGCTCTTATTCTCAAAATTCTCTCACTTTTCATTAAATTTGCATAAACTTTTAGTAAATTTTCATTTTTCAATGTTTTCTATGAAAATTGAAATTGATGAAATTCTTGAATTTGAAATTGAAAAATAATTTTCATCTTTGTTCACCTTTTTTTTTTTTTTTTTTTTTAAATAAATTGATACCCACACGAATGAAATTGTTTAGTAAGATTACATAAAACAGTCAAGTCGATTTCTTCCTTTTCCCTCAACTTTGAAATTTTTGAGCAGGTATTTTATCACCTTGCAAAAAATATGTTCTTAAACTGTCCTAAAGACTTATTAACGTTCATATAAAGATATCAAATTACGTTATGCCATGTTTACACCATCCAATGGTCTCGAACAACCCAACATGTTATTTTTGCCCGAACAAGTGGTGAACATATTACGTGAACAATTTTGCATTACGTTTTCGCGGTTATACTTGTACGACGTCGGCGGTATGGGCGTTTAGGGGTTAATTATCGCGTGCATTAGTGAAATTCGTCGTAAACATTCATTAAAAGGACTGTCCAGTTAACGAGTTTTAAACATCTGTGAGAAAATAAAACGACTATTAGTTAAAAAACAGTATTTTCGAAGTCATTAATTTCTTATCCAAAGTATAGGTTATAGATCTTAAGATTACACACATACATTTTCAAGCCAAGTGAAATGTATAAAATCGTAATATTAATTTCCGTATAATTACTCTCATGTGCAATAACTCGTTGTTTACGCTTATGTATCGCATGTGCGTGCAATTACAATAATTAAAACTCATCTAGTGTCTTTTTGTACCTTCGAAAACGGTCGCTTAACAAGTTACAGAAAAAGAATAGGCAGAATAGTTTTATTTTACCGATCCGTATTGGTAAAAAAGGAGAATAAAACTAGGTACCTAATAATTGACGCATTCGGACATTTGAAAAAGGACTTGTGGTTACCGGAAATGGTGCGGTTAAAATAACAGTAAATTGGTTTATAAAACGTGTTAGCAATACAATTAAAAGCGCGATGTGGCGTCATGTTGCGGTTCACTGAACATTCCACAGAGGGCTCTGCAAACCGACCCATCTGTTTCCACACTTATAGGCTACCAACATAACATGCTGATGCGGTTTTATTAATTACGGATTCGAACGGGGCCACATTTAACAACCTATCATTTGATATACTCTCCCCCCTTCGATATGTAACATCTGTTTCCGTTTTATATTTTATTATTATTTTTTGCTGCGTTTTTTTTCAAAAGAAATACGTTAGTATTCGATTGGTTATGATAATTTATTTAATAGAATAATTTTCACGCCTTCATGATTCATTTTATCTGTAATTGGATCGAGCGAACAGAATCAATATTGGTGTTGAGGTTATTTTCATTAACTGTAGCATATTTACCTACGGGTAGGTAGTAACTGCAACTGCAGGCCAAAGCGTAGTACAATTCTTTGCAGTGTTTCGGTCATTGATTTTTGCTTGTGTAGTTTGATATTCCGGTGAAAACTGTACAATGGACTGTGCTAGAGCTGAAACCGTCTGTGATTTCTATTCATTTTTCAATATTCGAATATTTGTCAAAAAATCGAGGAAAAATGAGTCTTTAAATTATTATCGGTAATTGGAATAACACAATTTCAAACGATGGTTTTGAGTGTCGCCGAGCTGTTTCATCGGGTAGGGCGACAGAACCCAATCGGAGGATGAGAGGGCAGCTTACTTTTTCAATGATGGCAAAACTGTTTTTTTTTTTTTTTAGTCCAAGAAATTAGAATAGAATAAAATTGAAAATTTTTAGAAAGAGAGGCTTTCTAAGAAAAAGTTGATTCATTTTGGGTAAATTACTGCAATTTTTGGTCAATTACGGTACGTTTGGGTAAGTTACTGAAATTTTTGGTAAATAACCGTACGATTTGGTAAATTACCGTAATTTTTGTGAATTACCATAATTTTGATTCCGTAATTTTGGTAAAATGCCGTAATTTTGGTAAAACACCGTATTTTAGTAAAATACCGTAATTTTGGTAAATTACTGTGATTTTGATGAATTACCATGATTTTGATGAATTACTGTAAGTTGGGTAAATTACTGTAATTTTGGTACCTAAATTACTGTAATTTTTGGTAAATTACCATATAATTCAGTGAATTACCATAATTTTGGTAAATTACCATAATTTTGATGAATTACCGTTTGGTAAATTACCATAATTTTGGCAAATTACCGTAATTTTTTGTAAATTATCCTAATTTTTGTAAATTATCATAATTTTGGTGAATTATCATAATTTTGGTAAATTATTGTAATTATGGTAAAATGCCGTAATTTTGGTAACTTGCCGTAATTTTGGTAAATTATCGTAATTGTGGTAAATTATTGTAATTTTGGTAAAATACCGTAATTTTGGTAAATTATCGTAATTTTGGTAAATTATTGTAATTTTGGTAAATTACCGTAATTTTGGTACCTTAATTACTGTAATTTTCAGTAAATTACCATAATTATAATTCAGTGAATTACCATAATTTTGGTAAATTACCATAATTTTGATGAATTACCGTTTGGTAAATTACCTTAATTTTGGTAAATTACCCTAATTTTGGCAAATTACCGTAATTTTTTGTAAATTATCCTAATTTTTGTAAATTATCCTAATTTTGGTAAATTATCATAATTTTGGTAAACTATCATAATTTTGGTAAATTTTTGTAATTATGGTAAAATGCCGTAATTTTGGTAACTTACCGTAATTTTGGTAAATTATTTTAATTTTGGTAAATTATCTTAATTGTGGTAAATTATTGTAATTTTGGTAAAATACCGTAATTTTAGTAAATTATCGTAATTTTGGTAAATTATCGTAATTTTGGTAAATTATTGTAATTTTGGTAAATTATTGTAATTTTGGTAAATTACCGTAATTTTGGTACCTTAATTACTGTAATTTTCGGTAAATTACCATAATTATAATTCAGTGAATTACCATAATTTTGGTAAATTACCATGATTTTGATGAATTACCGTTTGGTAAATTACCTTAATTTCGGTAAATTACCATAATTTTGGCAAATTACCGTAATTTTGGTAAATTATCCTAATTTTTGTAAATTATCATAATTTTGGTAAATTATAGTAATTTTGGTAAAATACTGTAATTTTAGTAAATTACTGTATAATCCAGTGAATTACCATAATTTTGGTAAATTACTGTAATTTTGGTAAATTTCCATAATTTTGATGAATTTCCATAATTTTGATGAATTACCGTAATTTTGGTAAATTACTGTAATTGTGGTAAATTACTGTAATTTTTGGTAAATTGTCGTATAATCCAGTAAATTACCGTAATTTTTGTGAATTACTGTAATTTTGGTAAATTGCCATAATTTTGATGAATTACCGTTATTCGGGTAAATTACCGGTAAATTACTGTAATTTCTGGTAAATTACCATAAGATGTGGTACATTATTTTAATTTTTGGGAAACTGCCATAATTTTTCATGAATTATTGAAATTGTTGTTCAATTACTATAGTTTTTGGTGGGAAATTACCAGGTGAATTATTTAAAGTCAAGTATGTTTACCATTATATTTGATTAATTTTCTTCAAACGTTACTGAATTATCTCAATTTGGGTTAATTACCTATTTATTTTGATAAAATGATGTGGTTTGCACTAAATTATGATGATTTACCCAAAATTACCGTTATAAGTACACTTAAAAAAATACAATATTTTCCAACTCAATTACGATAATTTTGAGTTAGTAAATTGTGGCAAGTTTTGTGTAAATACCGTAATTTTAGATGAATCGCAGTAATTCTAAATAAATTATCTATTATAATTTTTGATGGGTACCTAACTGGAAATATGTACACTGCATTGGTTTTATTTTTTCATGTCTCCAGAAATTTTTGGTGATTTTCTATCTACCCTCTTGAAACGTTTTGTCGCAATTTTTGATTTTATACGGCTAATTGACGGTACATGTTATAAATAATTAATATCAACTCTGAGTAATTAAAAATTCCATCTTTTTGGTATTGAAATTTCGTAATTTTTCATGTTTTTTAGTAGATGGAAAAAAATCGTCCCAAATTAATAGTTAGTTCATTTTTTGAAAATCAAGTATTTTGGAATTTTTCTGCGTGAAAAAAATGCGCAGAAAATGATTTTGAAATTTTTGGGCGAGGGTTTGAGCCCCACATGCCCCTTATCTCCACCCAAGTAAACACACGTAGCTTGGTTGCGGTGAAATTTACACTTTTCCAAACACATCCACGACAAAATATCATCAATACATCAAACTACGATGGCGATGTAGTAAAAAATATAAATTAAACACAAATACAACTTATAATAATTATCTCCAGCATACATTTTATTCTACAGTGTAAAATTAATAGTTGATATTACTTATCGCCTAATGTATAATTCGAATGTTACACATTTCCAGACATTATACAAAACCACCGAAAAAATAACAAAAAATTAACAAAAAAAAAATCCTAATAAATTTCGCGTTAATTTAGCGCGTAAAGATAATCGAGAATGGGTAATAAATTTCGGTCTCGTTAGAAAAAGATGTATTTTAAAGTGACGTTTACACCGAACTAAAAAATTAAACGCTTGTTTTCGGTGCAACGGCTCATTAATAACAAAAATATGTTTTCTGTTGTGACTTCGCTGCTTATAAACATGCTCCGTGTACAGACATCTTAAGATATTTATAAAAATACAACGGCTATTCATCACGGCCGTTTATTCGCTGTATTTTCTTAATATATGACGTTCGGTACTAATTTTATAATAATTAACACGAATAAGGCAGTACCATATCGTGAATAAGATAGGAATACGGTTTAGGAGACAATTACGCTCTAATATATTATCTAATTTTCCCCTTTGATACCTTAGGTCTGTATGAGACCAAATGTGACTAACTGAAGCCAAAAAATCGAAAGGAAGCTTGAGAGAGACGTGTAGAACATTCTCATGATCTGTTTGGAGAAGAAAAAGAAAAAGGGGAAACTAATTTTATGAAATAGATTGGGATTTTTTTTTCCAACGGGAAGCCTTTAGTTTGGCAAAAGCATCGATGACGTTGACGTTTGAAAATACGAAGTGAGATTTTTGAAAGGTTGTAGAATTGGATGGTAAACGATGATGTACTACCTTATATGCGAGGGTGATACACCGTAACGATTATATAGTAAAAGGCGAAGATCAACTCATATATGTTACACAAAAGATATTAATTTGACGAATAATACAATAGTTTACCTGTTATAATCCAGTTTTTGTTTTTGTTTTCACTTTTTTTTCGACTGGGTTAAACTATAAGAGAACCGGTTCAATAGGCTGAAAAGTAATTTGTAATGGTTTATTAGCGATTAGGATACTTTATACGATAACAAAAGATGTCTTCTTTGTTTATTGGATTTTTGGGTATCGACGGCAGCAGAACAGCAGACATACGTACAAATAGAATACGTATTACAACAATAGAAATTCTCAGGCAGAGATGAAACTTAGCTAGGTCTATTGGTAGCACCGCTCAGCGGGTAACTCCACTCAAAAACACTTTAAATTAACATTACTAAACACCAAAAGTGTTTAATTAACAGCCGAACAGACAAATAGTCTGTTTAGATCCCTCGCAGCTAAATTCATCATCTAGCCGAGCCATTGTTGTGCGTCGAATTTTGATTGTAATTTCTTTCGTCTTATACACTTTGATTGGCTAATTAATGACGATACGTGTACCAAGACTAATCTCGATTTAGCCTTTAACTATGTATATGTCTTCGAGTCAAGGGTATAATGTTAAAAACATCATTACATTTCAATTATCAATTGTGCAAACGCCAATCTAATTTTATTACCATTTTGTAGACCGCGTAGATACATTCGATTACAAAATAACGATTGTTTCTTTATTGTTGCTGTATATTTTCAGATGGCGCATTTGACTAACGTTGCCTATAGTAAATGAAAATTTCACGTATGCCATTTTTTTGACAGCCATTGGTAAACATAAATATAACTAATAGGGAAGTAATTTTATGCAAGCTTCTTGTATACGTAGGTGCCTGATTAGCCTGGACGAAATATGACGTAAGGTTAGGTACCTAGAGTGCGTATTGAGGAGTAGATAGGGTAATTCTTTTATTGAATATATTTTCATGTGTGTTTTTTTTTACGTTCAAGTACATACGTTGAATTTATTGATATTTAATCGTTTTGATTTGTTGAATAGGTCGTGGCCATGGATTGAGGAGAATTTCCGATTGAAGAGGAATTGAAATGTTGGTAGGTAAGGTTTGAAGATTTATATGTATTGGGATCAGGTCTAGATAGAAATAGGAACGTAGATAAATCAGTAGTGAAATCTTTTTCAAGAAAATCGTCTTATCTTTAGAAAGCTCTTTGAAAATTTCGTACGATTTTTAGCATTAATTTTTCTGAATTACAAAATTTAGTAATTTTTGGTCAGGGAGGTGTCTCATTTCAAGTAGAATTTTGAGATGGGGAAAAAATAGAAAGTACTTCATGAAAGAACTTTGTATTCAAAATTTAAAGTGATGAAGTTCATTTTTCGAATTTTGACGAATTTTTGAAATTTCAAAATCAACTCAATGCTCTAGAAAATAATGATGAAAAATTAGATTTTTATTCAACGAAAAAATTAAAATTTGGTATTTACTCTATTTTTGAACCTTCTCCCGAATTGATTGGAAGTACTTTCGAGACGTTTCGGAGCTTTCAGAATTTTTGGAATATTCTGGTACTGTTGAAAAACCTCATAAAAATGGTCCATACGAATCTCAGCATCTATCCCATATTGCTGAGGACAATTTTCAGTTAAATAATACAAATTTGAATTCGAAGTTACGAATTTTGAGAAGAAAATGAGATTTTATCCATCAAATAGGTCTTCAATGTGGGTAAAATCTACGATTAAAAGTACTGAACCATTTTTATGTGCTCTTCTTTAGTGCTGGAAAATTCCATAACATTTTCTTGAAGCTTCAAAACATTTCGAAGCTAATTCCAATCAATTCGGGAAATCTAAAATAGACTATACACCTAACTTCAGTTTTTTTTTTTGCTGATTAGATCAAATTTTTCATATTTTGCAGGGCGATGAAGTAGTTTTGTCAAAAATTCGTTTAGAGTCCAGAAATGAACTTGAACATTTTAAATTTTGATGAACTTTCGATTCGAACTTTACTCCAAGTTCGGGTACTTTCCTCGTAAGAAAAGTAAAAAAAAAAAAAAATAGGAAATTCAAGTGGCTATGATTTAATTTTTCAATCTTGCTCGACAAAATTTTAACTTTTTGCTTCCATATTTTGGTTCATTTCATATTTCAGTTTTTAAAATGGACTCCAAGAGCCTTGCAAAGACCACATTGCAGAAAAATATGAGAACCAACCTCGCAGGTAATTTTTAACTAATAATTATTAAAATTTTAATTCAAAGAATTAAAAATTCTGTGTAAATATTGTCTGTGTGAAGAAAGGGCATAGAAAGGACCAACAACTTTTTCTAAAATTCATTTATAATTCAGGAATAAAATTTTAAGAATTATTCATTCCTGTATTTTTTTTCAAAAAAGCCAAGAATCAAACAAGAATAAAAGGAAAAATGAGAACAGCATCAAAAGTATCTGGTCATTTGTTTTTATTAGATAAGAATGACGTCATATTTCTATCACTTTCCTACCATCATTTCATCCCCTACCTACCTCCGGAAAAATTATTTACGGGGATAAAAAATTCTTAAATATAATTCAAGATTGAAATACATATTTTATTTTATATTTTTATTCCTTTCAACTTTTTCAACCCCCTCCCCCTCCCCTCCACCTTTTTTAGAATGAAAATTTTATTCACCAAAAAGTGAGTTTTTAATAATTTTAACCCAAAAATTTCCTTCACAGACAAAATGTTCAAATCATAAATTTTAATTTGAAAATTTCGATGTATGCAGTTCATGGACAAGGACATAATGTCCTATTTTTCTAAATTTTGATTTTTTGAAAATTCCAGTTCATGAACTGGTGTCCGATACTTTCCAGTATTTAAAAGATTCGTGTTCGTAAAAAACGTTTAAAATTTTAATTTTGAAATTAAAATTCATAGATATGGTATCCCACTGCTAGATGCTTAATCTCTTTTTTTTAAAAAGTTGATACATAATTTCTAACCTGTGGATATTGAGTCTGATAGAAATGCTGATTTTGCCACTTTTTTATAGAAAGAGGTGAATACAAAAGTAAGGTTCAAGTTTCAATTTCAAAAAAGCTGAAATAAAATTTAATTCCGTGACTCTGATTTTGCTCCTTCTGTTCAACTTTGAAGTCTAAAATTTAAAATAGGTAGGTATTTGCAAAAATTGAGAAAAGAATCTAAAAAATTCAGCCGAAAATGGCTTTGTTACATTTCTGCAACTATTTTTTGGAGGTTCTTCGAAAAATTACCAATCAACTTTTCAAACAAGTTTTAGATAAAAGCCTTCATGTGATATTTAAAATGATGAAAAATAAAAAAAAAAAAAACTGAAAAAATATGACTATGAATACTGTTACCAGGGGCGAAACTTTGGGGGGGGGGGGGGTGGAACATCCCCCCAATGTCAGTCGGCAAATCTTGGAAAAAGTCGGCAAATTTTGGGAAAAGTCGGAAAATTTTGAATAAATGTGAAAAATTTTGAAAACAGTCGGATATTTTTGAAAAAGTCGGTAAATTTTTCAGACAATGAACCATTACAAAACGACTATTTCCTTTCTGGAAATCATCAATTTTTCAAATCTTAGCCCTCGCTTCGCTCGGGCATATAAAATTAAACACACATACATATTTTATAAGAAATATGGGTTGAAAATATCACCTCCCTTTAAAAACTAAAACATCAATTAAAATGAAGAAATTTTAGTTTGAAATTCCTTTTTTTTTTTTTTAATTTTCGCCCTCGCTTCGCTCGGGCTCAGTAAGTTTGTAAAATTTTTTTTTTTTTAAATTAATTCTTCTCGTAAATGAAAATCGAAAAACTTGGTGGCCATCTCAAATGAAATTTTAGAAAATGTTCAATTTTTTGGAAGGAGGTAATTTCAGAAATATTGTTTTTTTTTTGAAAATCAAAAAAGTAGCACAAAAATAAGAATTTTTTTATTTTCAATGCGTGTAGTTGGTAAAGATCTCTTTTTTAAAAAAGAAATAATGGTCGCCAAATTTGATTTGACATGTTCACTTGCAGTTTTTGTACGTGTTCTGAGTAGAACTTTTGAGTCGGCAAATTCTGAAAATTCATAGGTTTCGAGTCGGCAAATTCGTGGATTTCACCCCCCTAAACCAAAAGTGAAGTTTCGCCCCTGACTGTTACTTTATCCATGAAAATGATTGACAAAAAGTACCCACGGTTTTCTGAAACTCAATTTTCGAAAAAAAAAAAAATAGGCTGTGAAGGTAGAAAATCACAGGATCCGGAGCGGAGCCGGAGGTAAGAGTGACTCCGGGTGATTTTTTTGGAGCCGTAGTTGAAGCCGGGGGCATTTTTCTAAAAATCGTGCGGCCAGAGGCACTTCAATCAAAAATTTTGGACTGGATCCAGAGCTTGAGAGAGGAGGATCACCTCCAAATTCTTGGAACGCCCATACGGATCCAGAGCGTAGCCGAAGGGATTAGACCCCCTCCTTCCAGTTTTCATGGTTGAAAATACTCAAAGAAATATTATTTAAAGAAAATATGTTGAAAAAAAAATCAAATTTCAGTAGCATCGAAACCCCCTCAGATTAGCCGCAGGGGTATAAAGTATTTTTGTGCTTCCGCAAATTGCACCGGACAAAGATTTCCAAAGCATTACCAAGAAAAAAACGCCGTTTTCGAGCATTTAAAATCCAATTTTCTCAAAAAATTTGCCTAACCACCCCTATTTCTCATCTGATCAAATGTAAAAAAAAAATGTTCACTTATCGAAAACATCAAAATGAAATCCAAATCCAAATTTACATTAAAAAAATCAAATATATTTTTTTTCAAAAAAAATCTACACTTGGTAAAAAAATGATAAGTCAGCACATTAAAAAAACTCACACCATCTCTTCTTTCTTCTTTCGTTTAAATTTCAATCCGCTGCCAAATTCGTTATTATCAACTTTATTCGCCGTTTTCCTCTTGGTTGGAAATTCTCTGTTGAAGGAAAGCTTATTATTGGGTCGTTCGGTGTTTTTATTTTTTCTGCAACAGAACAAACGAAAATTTCACTTAGTCATCGACCTTCGATACATCTCCTTATGGCGGCTCGTCTCGCGGCAGACATCATTTATAAACTCAAAGTCGATATTAAACACACGTTAAAATTTACAAATACGTTAACAGTCCGCGCCTTTGCCCTTTGGCGGCACCCTTCCCGAAGACCGGAGACCTTTTACCTGTTGAAACAACACGGCGACGTAGAAGTACAAAGTAGACCACCCTTCGATAACTGACCATTAACAAGAAGGTGATGCGGCTATCGGCGAATACCATCTTACCAAAGGTTTCGCACATCCGATAAAACGATTTGGTCAGCAGCGATGATTAGACTTAATTATAAAGGGAGAAAATTGCCTTATACCGCATGATCCTATACGAAATTATATTTCGGCCAGTTATTAGGTACTTTACAATTAATGGTTGATGTTGAATTTATTTTACCGCGAAATGTACCACAGTCTCGAGGCCAATCAAGGTCAGACTTTTGTCTGGTGTTTAGCATTAATTTCGATTGTTTGCACATCGCACGCAATTCAGGTGTGCGGCTGAATTATTACGATTTTCAAATGAAATTGAAAACTGTAAAGTACATTAAGGCACCAAAGCGGCAGCGATTAGTTTCATTGTTGAGAAATGAGATTAAACTCGAAGATTGAAGATGTTGATGGAAAGGTCAGTACGGTTTGTTCAATGAACGAGTCGTATATGGTGAGAATTCATTTGTATGCGAATATTATGATAATGAAGAATTTATAGAGCGGATGTGATCAATGATGAGAAAAATTTGGTCTCGAGGTAGTAGATTTACTGTTGGTTTATTTATTAGATTTTTTTTTCAAAATTCTGAATGCCAATTTTCGACATTTTCGAAGCTGCTTGGTGATTTTATTCAATATTTTGACACTTCGCATGCTTATCTAGTAAAAATACAATTAAAATCCATTTTTAAAAAGATTCCAGCCAGTTTTCGAAGATATGGACTTGCTGGATGGAGATCGAACTGAGTATACAGAAAACATTGGTATCCATCAAGTTCACAAATTTCGAGTCATCTTCATTCAAGAAATTACACAAATTAATAAAAAATTACGTTTGAATTTGAATTGGACTCAAATTGTGACTAGGTATCTATTTGAAAACATGCTTACTTTTCCTGATTGACCATTGACAAAATATAAAGCAAATTCAAGTTGATATGAAAAGTAGATACTTGTCTTCCGGAAAGTTTTAAATCAACTTAAAACTTATAAAAATGAAAGAATCATCAAAAATTTCTCATAATTTTTCATTTTAGGTATTTCTGAGAATAAAATACCCATGTGAACAAAAAGAATTTTTCGAGACATTTTCAAGGCGTTTCCAAATTTTAGAAATGATTTTTTCAGACTTTTCTAAGTTTTCAAAACCAATTTTTCGGAATTTCCAGGCGTTGGTATGGAAAAAGGGGTAATTTTTTGGTGTGATAAAATTTTGCAAAAGAAAAATTTGAATGAATGGAGTCAAACAATATTTTGTTCAAAAATTATTACTTTTTATTTACAAGATTTTTTTCAGACTTTTCTAGGTTTTCAAAACCAATTTTTCGGAATTTCCAGGCGTTGGTATGGAAAAAGGGGTAATTTTTTGCCTTTTTGGTGTGATAAAATTTTGCAAAAGAAAAATTTGAATGAATGGAGTCAAACAATATTTTGTTCAAAAATTATTACTTTTTATTTACAAGATTGTTTTCAGACTTTTCGGTTTTCAAAACCAATTTTTCGGAATTTCCAGGCGTTGGTATGGAAAAAGGGGTAATTTTTTGCCTTTTTGGTGTGATAAAATTTTGCAAAAGAAAAATTAGAATGAATGGAGTCACACAATATTTTGTTCAAAAATTATTACTTTTTATTTACAAGATTTTTAGATGTTTTTTTTTCGGGCTACAAAAATTATTCAAATTCTGAAAATTTTTGATCTCAAATTCCTGGACTCTCTTTCCGCATAAAAATTTGAGAACTTGAATTTGCAATGGAAAAATTTTCAAATAAAAAACCTGTAGGTATTTCAGAGCAACATTACCTATAATGAAGTTTTGAACAATGAAATAAATTATGTGAAGGTGTCTACCACAATTCGAATTTTTTCAGGCTGAAAATTCAAATTTTTTTCACAAGGTATCCCCCTTCACCTCCCCTAAAAAAAACCACGTGCCTACTTCATGAAAGCCCTTCCAATATTTTTGACTGGCCTCAGTAAATAAAAAATCGATGAGAAGTACTATCAATTATTTTGATGAGACATATCGATGTGATGAGCCTAAGCGAGAGAGAGTAAAAATTTTCGCAAAAATTGACTTTCAAAAGTTGAAAATTCATATTTTTACCTTCAATAAGGGTTTCCAATAAGTATGTGACCAATAATTTCGAATTTTTTTTCCATTTTTTTTCTCATCCATCTTTTCAAAATAGTGAAATTCGTGATCAAGGGCATCATGGTATTCCTTTCTCATCACATTTTTTTAAAAAGTACGAATTATAAAAAAGTTTTTTAATAAATTGCAAGAATTTGCTTCAGCAGAGCAAGAAAAAATTTACTGACTTTTTTTAGGTTTTCTAGACACCGGACACCCTTATTTTGGATTTGGATCTCTTCAATTAAGCTTAAATTTTTTAATGAAAAATTCATAAATACATGTCTCATTTTTCTCAAAGAGATACTAAACTCTCCCAAGAATAAAGTAATATGGAATTTTTTTTAAAAAAATTTGACAAAATTTAATAAGTTGTGCACTCTGTTGAATGATTTTTTGAATTATTCGTCACCTGTAGACCCTCTTTTTTTTGGCAGTGCCAAATTCTAAATTAAATTCAATCATCTTGGTGATAAGATTTCTTCAAGTCTGAAATACCCCAATTTTTTGGAGGAATGTAAAAGTTTTATCTGAATTATATTTTGGTTTTCTGACGTTCTCTTCTGTGTGTTCCACCAATATTTTTACCAGGATTTTTATATAAATCTTACAGCAACTGTTGAGTAAACTTACCTACTCAACGATGTTCATGTTAGATTTTCTTGGACAGTTATTATCGCTGGGCTATTCCATACTAAAACAGGACAAAAATGAAGTCGGGTCTTCCGATTTCGTTCAATTTTTTTTACGAGTTCTCCCTATTTGATAGAATTACACTGGAATTTTTAACCCATTTTTCAAAAAAATTGAACACAAATGTAAGATGCAGTTTTTGTATTACTTTCCCATTGTAATTTCAAAAAAAGTGCGAAGTGGCTTATTTTTATACGTTTTGCGTTTTTGGAGGTTTATTAATTTTTCTTTTGTCCTCACGCGCAAATAGTAAGTACACTTCATCTGGAATATTTTTAAAAAAAGATTCTTTTCTTTGAATTCCGTTTTTTTCATAATTTATTACATCTTCATCTTCGACAGCTCTAGAAACCAACAGCTGGTAGTCTGAATCATTCTTGTAAACCATTCCTGTCCCCTCAAAACCAGGTGAATGTGCAGTCAAATTTTGTTCTTGATAAATTCCTGCTGGGGCGCCATTAACGCAAATCTATGTTAAAAAAATCAATTTTCGATCGATGTTGATGAAAGGTCTGATTCAAAATTATGTACGGTACTTTAAAACAAGACACGAGTTGAATTACTCACCAGAATTGCAAAATGAAAAATCGCAAAAAGAAAAACTGAGCTCGACTGAAACGACATGGTTTCGCAACGTAACTACAAACTAGACATTTACCTTTACAAATTATTCATTTATATAGAAGTTTTCTCACTCAGACATGGCTTTCGGCGCATCAAAAAAGTGTTTTAGTAACAATATTAAAGTCTACGAACGACCTAAAATATTTTAAATTATTACCTCTTTTCTCTATTTTTAAGTAACATGAAACAGAAAAAATTCAATTTTTTACGTAATAATTTTCACATATGTACCAAATAAAAATTGACAAATGAACGTGAAATGCGAAAATTTTAAAACTGTATTACGTAGGTACGTAGGTATTTAATAATACTTGTAAACTGTAATTGAAGATCTATTTTGAAAGTACTTTTCAAATTTCTACTTTCATTTCATTTTCTGAAAATTTTCGCAGCTGGGCTATTCTATGCGAAAACAGACCAAAAATGTAGTACGTCTTTTAATTTCGTTCATATTTTTTTTTTACGAATGCTCCTTGATGATCTATTCATAAATACAAGATTTACGATTATTTCCCTTCTAACTCTCAAGGGGGCTGGGGCCTTGTGATTTTTAGGTAATTGCGATTTTTCACCAAACTACCCAACTTTGAAGCCTCATATCTCGAGGCAGTATATACTTCAAAGTTGAATTTTGGTGATGAAAGCTCAACTTTCTTGATGATCACAATAGATGAAAGCTACCATTTGAAAATCTAGTTGCCCTTTTTACTCTCTTTTTCAACCAACGAATTTTCAAAATGGGATCTCCAGATCCCTCGGGATACAGGAGTCCACAATTTTGGCCAAAATTCAAAAAAATCGGAAAAAATGATGCAACACATTCGATTTCTACTAATTCAAAGGCATAGATAAATTTCAAAATTTTGGTTCATTAGGTACCGAGATGTAATTTTTTTGACGAAATTCAATATGGGGAAGGGGAGGGTAAAGTGAAGCGAAATGTGGAAGATGCACCCAAGACTTTTTTAGAGTCCTTAATCATGTCCAATGGTTGTAGTTTCAAGAAGTATAACAAATGCTTGCCTTTTAGTTTTGAAATTTAAGCAATTTTAAAAATTTGAGGGTGTTTTTTTTCAACTAGAATGCATTGCAAAAAAATCTGAAAAAATGCTCAAAAATTGGTCACCACTTCCCATATATGTATACCACATAAATTTCAGAATTTAAGGTTAGGTAGCCTAATTTTATTTACACGATTTTTAAGCTCTTAGAAAATATGAAAGAGTCCTGTCCCCTAAGAATCCACGGAGGTCAACCCCCTTCTTCCAAAAATGAAATTTTTGCTTACTTTTCGTATATTATGATTCTAGAGAAACGCCATTTTTCAAAAAATTACTGATAAACAACTCTAATTTTTGTCAAATTTGTTATCAAATTTTTAACTTCCGTCATAGAAAATAAATGAAAATAAGTAAATTTATGCTTTATTTTCATCATAACATGGGGGTCCAAATTAGGCAACTTACACAAAAAATTTCCAACTCGACTATCTTTTTTTCTTGGACTTGTGTGTAATTTTTTTTATGTTAGGCGTGTTTTTCGTAAAAAATAATATAATATGATTTTTTTTAACATGGATGTGTTTTTTCTTCTTGGGTGGGGAGTCATTCCAAAATTTTTAAGATATTATTTTGATGTCAGAAGCTGACTTTTGAAAACTTACAAATTTTTATAATATCAAAATCAGCTTATTAATTATATTTATATGTACATACATATCAGAAAGTCAGAAACTGAAAATTGATTTGATATTAGAAAGTCAGACTGACAAGAACAATATCAGAGAGCTAAAAGTCGATCATAAAATTTTAAAAACAAATGTTTTGCATTTTTTTTGAAATTAAGTACTTTGGTATTAAAAAGTCAACAACTTATTTTAAAAAACATAAATTTTTCTATTTTCTAAATCAACTTGATGTCAGAAAGTCAGAAACTAACATTTGAAAACTTGGAAATTTTTATATTTTCGAAATCAATTTCTTGTACCTATATCAAAAAGTCAGAAGTTGAAAATTGACTTAATATCAGAAAATCAGAATAACAGAAAAAATATGTAAGTATCAAAGAGCTGAAAGGCATTTTTTTAATTTTAAAAACAAATTTTTATATTTTTGAATTTAAAAAGTCAGGATGAGAGGAAAAAACATATCCATGTTATCAATGTTTCCTTTCAAAGGAAACTTTCATTTTTTTCTATTATAAAAATGTAAAAGTGCATTCTTTTGCTCCTCAAACAGTATTTTTTCAAAAAATTTTACTCATTGTTGATTTTCTATCGATCTTTTAGTTAAAACTCACTGATGTCTCAGTCAATCCCAATTTCTTTGAAAAAATTGATGATTTTTGACCAGGGGCGAAACTTTGGGGGTGTGGAACACCCCCCTCCAATGTCAGTCGGCAAATCTTGGAAAAAGTCGAAAAATTTTGAATAAATTTAAAATTTTTTGGAAAAGTCGGCAAATTTTTCAGGCAATGAACCATTACAAAACGAACCATTTCCTTTCTGAAAATCATAAATTTTTCAAATCTTAGCCCTCGCTAAATGTGGATTGAAAATATCATCTCCCCTTAAAAACTAAAACATCAATTAAAATGAAGAAATTTTAGTTTAAAATGCCTTTTTTTTTCAAAAAATTTTCGTCCTCGCTTTGCTCGGGCTCAGTAAATTTATGCAATTATTTTTTAAAAAATTAATTCTTCTCTTGAATGAAAATCAAAAAAAAATGAAATTTTCGAAAATGTTCAATATTTTGGAAGGACGTACTCAATTTCAGAAATATTGTTTTTTTTAAAAAAAAATCAAAAAAGTAGCACAAAAAATAAGAATTTTTTTATTTTCAGTGTAGTTGGTAAAGTTCTCTTTTTTAAAAAAGAAATAATGGTCGCCAAATTTGATTTGACATGTTCACTCGAGGTTTTTATACATGTTCTGAGTAGAACTTTGAGTCGGCAAATTCTGAAAATTCATCGGTTTCGAGTCGGCTAATTCGTGGATTCCACCCCCCTATACCAAAAGTGAAGTTTCGCCCCTGTTTTTGACTGAAAGATCGGTGAAAAATTACTGATTTGAGACCACTCCCCTATTGTTTCTCAAATTTTCAGCTCCTCTCTTAATTAATTTCTGGGGGGGGGGAGAGTCGACTACCTATATATTCAGAAATCAAGCTCTCAAAGATAAGGTAGAAAATTTTTAGGAATTTTTTATTGGTAGGACGTGAATGGCTCGTGAAAAAAATTTCAATGTAGATGAAAAGAAGCACAGAGTCATAACGAATTCAGGTGATATTTATTGACTTTTTTTTTTCATCAGATCCAGTCATAAACGGACGAGATCGGCTGGGGGGTCCAAATTAGGGTCACCCAACATGGTTCATTAGGTTCCGAGATAGGATTTTTTAAACAAAAATTCTCTATTTTTTGAAATGGGATAAAGGGGAGTGAGTAAGGGAATGGAAAAAACTTCCTAAAATCCTTTTTTGGAGTCTTTAATATCTGCTGGTTAATTTCAAAAAGTAGCTCTTAGATTAATTCGCCTATACCCATTCTAAATGATTCCTTTTGTCTAAAAATTGACCACAATTTGATAATTTCGCCATAATAAATTACAGAATCTACATCATGGAAGCATTGTCCCAACATCGACGAATTTCCCGGCTAGAAACCCAATTCCGGCAACTCTCGGTTCATAGACAATGCTCTCCGGCGACACCTACGTTCCGAATTCGGAGCGGTTAATTATTGAATTAAGTGTTTTAAATAAAGCGCGCTGAAAAGTGTGTAATGAGCGACCGTTTACGAAGGATAAATAACACTTTACCACCATTACAATAAACTTACGGCGAGAGTCGTCTAAGGGCGTAATTACCGATTTGATTCATTCTTCACGGCGCAACTCGCTAATATAGCACGATAACTTTGTGTAGACAGAGGTACCTAGCTACCTACGAGCACAAGTGTTTCCCAATCTTTCCAAGTAGCGAATTGGAAAACCACCGTTGTTTATTTAGCACCGGAAAAGCGTACTTAGATTATATCGGTGGCCGATAAAAAGGAAACAGCACGTCTTTGTCAATTAAAAAATCCACCCAGATCGGAATACCTCGTGCTGAAAACCCTGCGAATTAAACATCGTACGTATATCACCGTCATCGTACAATGTTGCGCAACTGGCACCGCGATTAATTTATTCGTCATCGAGGAAATATTATTAAACGCGATATACAAATCGAGCCGACGTAAAAATATGCAATTTATTGCATCGACCGAGTTATAATTTGAATTTAAATTATGGACTTTGACGGCGTACGGTCGAGGTGGTGAATGGCGGTGACGAATTATTGCTCATACAATGTATTCTTACGTCTTCGAACGGATACCGGTGATTTTTTCCCGATGCTCGGGTAAGATACCGAAGAGCTGGGAAACATTGTACGGTGTACTCCGGCGTATAGCCAAGATAACGACAATGATAATAATCGAAATAATAATTCACTTAATGATAAGAGTAATCATAATAAATGGTGCGCAATATCAGCGTAAAAAACTCGAATCATGTTTTAATAAATTGGCTCGACCGAACGGGCGCTAATAATGCTGAAAAAGTGAGAAAAAATAATGCACCCAAGGATACCGAGGGCCGGCTAAAATAATATGTAAATAGTTCTGACCTATTTCGGCAACAGTATTTTTCAAAGTATATAAATTTTTGTTTCGTTACGCGAAAATAGGTTCGTGTAAAGCGCGTAAATGACCGTCAGCACGGTGAGAGGCCATTTTGGCCAATTTAACATGTAAAATGACAATACAAATTATCCATTTGATGTTTGTCGCGCGGGAGTTAACTGGCCCTCGGATGAAAGTGTGTAAAGTGGTAATTGCCATGCGGCACCGATGCTTATGCCCTGTTCACGAGTCATGCGAAATTACCTCTGGGTTTGTTATCGATCGCGATTAAATATGAATTTTTTGTTCGGCTCGAAATGACCCGACGATAACGGGATTTTAATCGTCTGTACGTTTGATGAAGTTTACTGATTGGGTTTTGCTGACTTTTCCAGGGTTTTCAGATCAATTTATCGAAATTTTCCGGATCTTTCAAATATGTTATTCCTGAACATAGGCGCATTCAGAAATTAATTAAGGGAGGGGCTGAGAATTTGAGAAAATTCGGGAGAGGGGTTAAAATTTAAAATTAATCATTTTTCACTGATATTTCAGTCGAAAATCATTAATTTTTTCAAACAAACTGGGAATTTATTGAGGAATCGGTGATTTTTTACTCGAAAATTGGTCAAAAATTATCAATTTTGAATATAAAAAGGTTAAGATACTGCCCGAGCGAAACGAGGGCAAACATTTTTTGAAAAAATGCTGTTTGAAAAACAAATAAAGGCACTTTTTTGAAATTTTTGAAATAAAAAATATTTTTTCCGAGCTTAAGGGGGGGGGGGGGGCTCAAGCTTTCTGAGCCTCTTGGGTGCGTCTATGTTCCTGAAGGAGTGAGAAGGGGTGCGGTTTTTTATGCGCGATGAAATTGTGCAGAACACTGATTTTTTTCAGAAATCATTACCTACTTCGATTTTTTTATGTCCATTTTTTCGGCCACAAAAACGATTTCAATTCAATCCTCAAACTTTTTGATGCCACCTCTCACCCCCACCCCTTTCAAAACTCGGTACAAAAACTTGATCTTGAATTTACCACAGAAAAAAATTTAAAAAAAAAAACAAAAACTTTGGTTTCGACCAAATGATGAGATTAATAGTTCGAATATTTCCAATCTGAAGTTTCAGAAATTTGTTCACAATTCAATACCCCCCCCCCGCCACTCCAAAAAACACCCACCTAAAATTTATAAATTCCACAGAAGTCTCTCTTTTCGGTTTGAGGGTAGTGGGGGGGGATAAAATATAAAATTCGGAAAAAATTCGCCAGCTATTGAAATGTAGGTATTCGAGGTCGCTTATTCTGATTTTAGCATTCATTTTTGCCTCTCTCAAATTTGAGCCCCCGGGGGTTTGAGCTCAAAATTTTGAAAAATTTCAATATCATGGGTATTTTGGCATTCATATTTCACTTTAACCAAATCTGAGCCTTCATGGAGGAATAATTAGACGTGTACAAATTTTGTTTCCCTTCAATACTGATGAATGCATTTTTTTTAGCACTCACAAATGGTAAATTATTTCACACTTTACGGAATGAGAAAACTAATATCAGAATCGGCACAAAAAGATGAATGTCAGAATAAGAATTAGCGACTTTATATACCTAAATTTCGACACCCATATTGAAATTTTCCAAAATTTCAAGTTTTGACCCTTCTCCTTGGGGCTCAAATTTGGCTAGCGCAAAAAAATGAATGGCAGAATCAGAATCAGCGACTTCGAATACCTAGATTTTGACATCCATATCGAAATTTTTTAAAACTTTGGGTTTTGACTTTCTGACCCTTCCCTCGGTGCTCAAATTTGGTGAAAGCAAAAAATAAGCGTCAGAATCTGAATCAGCGACTTGGAATACCCTGATTTCGACACCCATATCAATTTTTTTTTAATTTTAGGTTTCGACCTCCCCTCCCCCCTCCCCCAATAGGAGCTCAACTATTGTCAAACTCAAAAATGAATTTAAAAAACGAAATCTGCAACCTCGATTTCCGTTATACTAGAATTTTTAGAATTTTATCTCTCAAACTCCAGCCAGAAATAATTTTTGTCCATTTTTTCCCATTTTGGCCCACTATGCGTCGTAAAAATTCATTTCGACGGGTACGTATATCAAAAGTGATGCACAGTGCTTTCTGGTATCGATGGTATTCAATTTGGACCCATAATTTTGGGCCCAACTTGAAGCTGTGAGTTTTCCTGAAGAAGTTGATACCAATACAAAACATGATTGGGTTCGTTTTAGAGGAAAAGCTTGAAAAATTTAGGAGTAAAAAGAGAATTTAGGGTTGCTTTGAAGCTTTTTCGAGGACAAAAACGCCCCACAACTTCCGAAGATGATTTTTGGTCAAGATTGTAAGTGAAGAGGTCTGAGGTTCCAAAATATCACCTTTGGAATATTTGAATTTGAAAAACTAAAATTTGAAGCAGCAATGAATTCAATTATGAGGGGCTGATGTAATTCGTCCATTAAAAGAGAGAAGAATAAAATATCTTTCAATTTTTGAATTGATTTTTTCAGGAGGAGTAGAAATATTAGGATCGATCAAATGATCAACTGTTACTTTACACACAAACGTGAAAAAAATACTTGAGAAAATTTTGCTTCAAAAAAATATCATGTTCCTACTAATTTTGAATTCTTTTGCAAAACATTCTCAATTTTTGGAATTTTAAAAATTTAAGATCGAGATTTTCCAAGAATTGTGCGAACGTTTATGGTTCATTATTGCTTTTTCGGAGCTGACTCCCCTCACCACCTCCCTTCCAACATTCTTCTGGCGACTACAAACATACTTGAACGCATTTCAAAGAAACACCGGCGCTAAGAATCACACTCATCCAAAACACGTTGATGACAAAAAGAGCAATTTTCCACCACATGTATCGGATTAGTAACCGAAATTCTAAAACCCGCATTTAATTTCTCAACAATGCGATCGCCATCGAACGCGTAAGCACGTCAAACTCGCCCGGTCGTAGTAAAAAGAGAAGACTACGATGACGACGACGACGTCGCGCTAAACTAGCCCAAGGGGAGGTCGTCTCAACTTCGATTATAAAACTATAACAAACGCTTTTATGATTATTTATTAATAAAAATTATTCTCTATTGTGGGCACTGAATTCGATTCGTTTTTGTTGCGCGTTTTGTTTTTGTCTTATCCATATCTCGCCAGTACAATAGAGATGATAGTTATTGGCTGTATTGAACAATGCCGACGATAACAGCTTCTTGCCGGGAAGCTTCGCGTCCTTGTCCTGGCGCGTTTACGGTAGAAAATAAATTACCTTTTAGAAAATATGTGTAATGTGATCGGGATTAGGAGTTTACCTATAGTTGGGTTAGAGTAATTTTTTCCATCGAATTAAATGTAGGTATACGAGGAGGTAATAACAATTCCAATTTCTATGTTTCGAATTCCTAGAAAGGGTAGAGTTTTCTGTAAGGTTAGTCGGTGTTGACTTGTCAGCCTTTGAGGTAAATGTTGAATCTATTTTCAAAATTGAAGGAGCAAATGGCTTTTTGATAAAAAAAATTTGGAACTTGAAAGACATATTTTTTATCGTGTCAATGATTAATTTATGATAATTCTCCTCTAAAAAATATGACATAATTATTTTGGTCAGAAGTGACAATTTTCACGAAAAATTTATAATTTTCGACCAAAATTGTGTTTTTTTTTTTAGGAAATTGTTATTTTTATAAAAAATGATGGCAATATTATTTTATTCAGAAAAAGATAATTTTTCCTAAGTATGAGTTGAAATTTAATTTCAACCAAAATTGATAATGTCCAACCGAATTGGTAAGTTTTAATCAAATTATGGGAATTTTTATCCAACAAAACACCCTAAGGGTAAATAATTGAAAATGTATTTAAAATTCTTTGAAATAAGTATTGAAAAAAGTCAACATTAAATTTCGAAGAAAAATAAGTAATTTTGATCAAAATTGGTAATCTTCAACCGAATTAGTAATTACCAAAATTGATCATTTTTATTCAAAACTGATCATTAACAATAACAATTAATATCAATCAAAATTGATCATTGATTATTTTCAATCAAAATTAATCAATGATCATTTTTATTCAAAATTGATCATTGATTATTTTCAATCAAAATTAATCAATGATCATTTTTATTCAAAATTGATCATTTTTAATCTAAGCTAATCATTTTTATTCAAAACTGATTATTTTCAATCTAAATTGATAATTGATCATTGATCATTTTCAATCAAAATTGATCATTGATCATTTTCAATCAAAATTGATCATTGGTTATTTTTAATCAAAATTGATCATTGATCATTTTCAATCAAAATTGATCATTGATCATTTTCAATCAAAATTGATCATTGATCATTTTCAATCAAAATTGATCATTGATTATTTTCAATCAAAATTGATCATTGATTATTTTTAATCAAAATTGATCATTGATCATCTTCAATCAAAATTGATCATTGATTATTTTCAATCAAAATTAATCAATGATCATTTTTATTCAAAATTGATCAATGATCATTTGTATTCAAAATTGATCAATGATCATTTTTATTCAAAATTGATCATTTTAATCAAAGCTAATCATTTTCAATCAAAATTGATCATTGATTATCTTCACTCAAAATTGATCAATGATCATCCTTATTCAAAATTGATCATTTTTAATCTAAGCTAATCATTTTTATTCAAAACTGATTATTTTCAATCAAAATTGATCATTGATTATTTTCAATCAAAATTGATAATTGATCATTGATAATTTTCAATCAAAATTGATTATTGATCATTTTCAATCAAAATTGATTATTGATCATTTTCAATCAAAATTGATTATTGATCATTTTCAATCAAAATTGATTATTGATCATTTTCAATCAAAATTGATTATTGATCATTTTCAATCAAAATTGATCATTGATCATTTTCAATCAAAATTGATCATTGATAATTTTGATTCAAAATTGATAATTTTTATTCAAAATTGATCATTATCAATCGAAGTTGATCATTTTTATTCAAAACTGATCATTTTTAATCAAAATTGATCATTGATTATTTTCAATCAAAATTAATCATTGATCATTTTCAATCAAAATTGATCATAATCAAACAATAATAATCATAATTGACATCAATCAAAGTTGATCCATCAACAATCAAAATTGATCATTTTCAATCAAAATTAGTCATTTCAATCAAAATTGATCATGTAATGTTTTAGGGAAATGGTAAATACTTACCATATGGTACATACATTTTTTTCAAATGTGATAACATTTGTTCAAAAAACAGCAATTTTTACTATAAATGGATTACCTATTTTTAATGAGACTGGTGTATTCACCTGCTAAAAAGGACAATTTTTTCCAGAAAAATGACAATTTTCATGAAAAATTATGACATAGATTTGCATTCTATTTAGATATGACAATTTTCATTACAAAATGGAAAATTTGACCAAAAATTGTAATTTTTCTGCTAGAAATGATGATTTTTTAGAAAATTGTAAACTTTTCATCAAAAATGTGATTTCGAAACACCAACAATTTGGTCAGGTATCGATTTTTATTTAGCCTCATAAGCGACCCATTCAGATAAACACCACCTTTATAATTTCAGTCCAAAATCCCAATTTTCATACGCCTTTTAATCTCAGCCACCGGATCCCAGGTAAACCAAAGTTTCCTATTACGATTCACGTCTGGCCAGAGGCAAAGAAGTGTTATGATCGGCGCTTGATTCTAACTCCTCGATTCATTTTTCATTAGCCAAGCCTAAAAGAAGAAGTTAACATTTCGCCAGCTACCTGGATACTCTTTTAGTAAGACAATCATTATCGCTCTGCACGGGGCACAGCACCGAGGCGCCCACCATTACATTGACCGTGAGAACTGATTCGCGCTTATTGTATTCCAATATACGAGTACAATTTTGCCGGCAACCACGCCGCATAATCTCGCCGTTTAATTACCTAACACGGCGCGAAGGCGAAGCTCCACGAAACAGCTTTAATCAAAGTCGAAATGCTTTAATTTTGGTGATTGATTATATCGGATCGGCAGTGCAGAATGCGCCCCTCTACCATGCCCCCGCTCTGAGATCGAAATAGTAATTTTTTAATTATCGCGCAGCGAGTATATGAAAATAAGTTTATAATTTTTCGATCAGCGAAAGAGAATGAATAGTACAATGTGATGGCGGATTATTGTTATGCTGCATACCACGCGTATCACGAGAATGACAATTATGTAAACCATTGGTATAGAATTTAGAATAAATATTATTATTTTGCGCATATTTGGTCTAATGGTGGTCGACGATGCGACAAGCACATATCAAATAGACTAGGCACAGACAAAGTGCAGAATTATTCTCTAATGCGATTCGCTTTCACACCAATCATTCCGAAAAATATTTTATAACTTCCTTTTTAATTTCTAACTCTTAAACCGTAATTTAGGCATGATGTGTGCTATGTCTGGGTATAAATGATGTGATGCATGCGTCCAGTTGAATAAATAATATTAAGTATAATACCCAGACTTACACACGCCTATAGATCCACATAGTATAATCGAAAGTATACCTATAAGTAGATATATGTATACGAGGTATCTATTCGCTCCGTTCAGTGCAAATTATTGGCGTATTATCTAAAATTTCACTCCTATTATCAAATAATGCGTATAAACTCGATGCTACGTACACGTACGTAGAAGCGTACGTTTGTATAATAACGAGTTAATAGAAAAATAATGCTCGTTTCGTGTTGGCGTTTATGCGTTGAAAATTTCGTCAGGTGATCTGCTCCTGCGTTCGAATGGATGCAATTATTTTCACACAGAATAATCCAGAGGAGGATTTTGGTCTACGAACCAGCTACAGGGGTACGTAAAAATCAGAAAATTGGACCAGAAGAAAAAGGATTTGTGGCGTAGCCAGGAATTATTCATGAGGAGGGAGAGGGTTGGAATTTTTATAATTTTTTGAGAAATTTTGAATTCAACTCTTGCTGTCCTCAGAAAAAATTCTTTTTACTATAAAAACACCGAAAATTTGAATAATTTCCAAAAATATTAAGGAATTGCACTCAGGCCATTTTTTAAGCGGGCGAAATTTTGAAAAAATTGATATTTAATGCCCAAAAAAGACATTTTTTCATGTTGTACCTAATGCTTTGAAGGGATCAATTTTTTGAAAAACTTTGCACTCGCTTCGCTTGAGTATAAACAAAATTACAATAATTATGAACTATTTGAGGCAACAATGTGAAAAGACTCGGTACAAAGTTGATATCGAGACTTGGAATACTAAAAGAGGACAAAACAGGAGATTATTTTTACAATCAAAGAAAGGAAATTATTTTACATTAATGCCCGAGCGAAGCGAGGGCAAAGATTTGAGAAAAATTACAAAGTTTTAAAAAAAATATCATATCAGAATTTGTATTTTCCTTGGTTTTGAGCATTTGTGGCTGCTTGGGAAATTTTGAGAAATTCGTTTCCACTGGGTGGGAAATTTCTGGGTGGGAAATTTCCCAAGACTTATACATATACTTAAAAAATGGCCTGATTGCACTGATGTAATAAAGTTCTTACGTGATTTACACAGAATATTTGGGGAAGACTTTGATGAAAATGTCTCGAAAAGAATTTTTCAACGTAAATTTTCGAAAAGAAGGTCCGAGTCCCCTGAGCCTCCTCCTTGGTTACGCCACTGAAAGGGGTTTATGGCGAATATAAGTTTGATGACCTTTTTTTAAAAAGAAAATAAAAACTTCTAAATTTTTGACCGAAAATAATTTTCCAAAAAACCACAGAAAAAAAATCGAAAAAAGAGTGCCATTTTCTTTTTTCAACTATAATATTTTTTGATGGATCAACTATTCTTAGACCATTTTCTTCGACAAAATAGTAGACAGGTGTAAAATTAGTCGAAGTCAATTGACGAATAAGTTAAATTCAAAACTAAAAAATTGTCATGTTTGAAAAAAATTGCAGCTTGAATAATTCGGTTTCTAAAAAATTAAACTCGAATTACAATTCTCTCTAATAATACGTGATAGGTAAAATTTTGTCAAGAGAGCTGGGAGGTGGGCCTCAGGGGTCCACAATTTTGACCGAAATTCACATAAATCGGAAAAAGTAAAGTAGCACATTGATTTTCATTAACGAAGGCGCTGATTTCGAACGTGTGCTTGGTTTTTTTTCATAAAAACCTTCCACAACCCCCCCCCCCTCCCTTCATTAGCCTCCTTGATGGTTTGAAAAAATGAAAAATAACGAGTGACTTGTCGTTTGTTGGGTATTTGAGGGCACTGAGTTCGAATATTCGCCAATTTTTTTGATCCGACTCTTCAGTGCCTTCTTAGCTCCCAAATTAGGGGAAAACTATGTTAAAAAATTGAAATGGCGTGTGGCCGATCGATTGTTACTATTTTGAAGGCGTGGAATTCGTACATAGATTTACTTTTCGATTTGACCCCCTCCCCCCGCCCTCCTCGTGATCTAACCGAATGATATGTACGATTAATTCGTGAGGGGGGTCGGTTAGAGCTCGAAGAAGGAGGGTAAATCAAGAAGTAAGTCGATATTCGAATTCCACGCCCTGAAAATGGTAAGAATCGATATACCACCCGCCATTTCAATTTTTCAACATAGTTTTCCCTCTGAATTGAGGGCAGGGGGTGAAGAGGGTCAAATACAAAAAATAAGCAAATATTCGCACTCAGCACCCTCAAATATCTCACAAACGACAGGTCACATGTTAATTTTCATTTCTTCGAATTCTGACCCCATTATGGGGGCTAATAGGGGGATTCAGAGGGATCAAATGGAAAAACCAAGCACATATTCAAAATCAGCGCCTTCGAATTGTAAAAAGCAATGCGCTACTTTACTTTTTCCTTTTTTTAAAAAATTATGATCAAAATTGTGGACCCCTATACCCTCAGGGCAGGGGTCTGGAGATCCCATCTTAAAAATTTATTGGTTGAAAAACAGGTGAAGGGGGCTATTAACAATATTTTTTCAATTTTCAAATCGTAGCTTTCATCTATTGCGATCATTATAAAAGTTGAGCTTTCATCACCAGAATTCAACTTTGAGCTTTCCAAAATGTGATCATCGTTTTTGAATCTCCTAACAATTTTCTTTCGGACCCCGCAAACTTTTCCCTTCAAGTATAACCTAACTAGAGGTATGAGCCTTCAAAGTGAGGTAATTCGGCAAAAAATCGCTTGAAAATTCCGAAGCCCACCCCAGTCCCTTGAAAATTAGAAGGGAAATGATCGTAGATTCATGAATAGACCATCGAGGGCAACTCGTTAAAAAAAAAGTTGAACGAAATCGAAAAGCCCGATTTTATTTTTGGTCTGCTATAACATGGAATAGCCCAGCAGCGAAAATTTTCAGAAAGTAAAATGAAAGTGGAAATTTGCAAAGCACCTCTAAAATAGATATTCGATTTCAACACGTTATTAAATACCTACGTAAGTAATACATTTGAAAAATTTTCGCATTTCGCATTCATTTGTCAACTTTCATTCGGTATACGTAAAAATTATTACGTAAATTGAAGTTTTTCTGTTTGATGTTATTTAAAAATGGAGAAAAAAGTAATAATTTAAAATGTTTTTAGGTCGTTTCGTTGACTTTAATATTGTTACTACCTAAAACACTTTTTTGATGCGCCTAGAGCCGCGCCTGAATATGAGAGAACTTCTATATAAAATGAATAATTTGTCTATGCGAAGGTCTAGATACGTTTTGAAATCATGTCGTTTCAAACGAGTTCAGTTTCCTTTTTCGCGATGTTCGCAATTTTGGTGAGTATGTATTCAACTTATATGTCTTGTTTTAAGGTACAATAGAATAGAATAGAACCTCGATTATCCGATCAATAAATATTATCCGATTCTACTCGATTGTACGACCTTCAAAAGTCAGAAAATATTTTATTATCTGATTTCTTTTAAATTTAGCTCCTTTTAAGCTCGACAAAGAGATTTTTCAGCTTGAAAATATCACAAAATGCATTATGTTCTGTCTTTCAACTATGATTTTTCAAAAAATTGTCTCCAATCTGAATCAATTAAATTTGGTGAAATTCCTGGTTTTTTTGAGTCGGTCAAATAAATTTCATCAGAAACGAAATTTTTCATCAAATGAGAGTGATTCAGATTTAAAAAGTGATTAGATATCTAACCTGATTGTTTTTCTCAAAAATCCTGCATTTCGTCAATTTTTCTTAGCTCAAATCTGTATTATGGAAATACGCCCAGACAACGCCACTGACTCAGTTCTTACTCTGTAATAATCATTTTTTTGATTTGTAAGGATTTTGATTTGATATTTTTCTAAATTTTTTGTTTGGAGTTGTTTTTTCTTCTAATCCAGGGTTTTGTATCCTTTTTTAAAAGTTTATAAATGCCAAAAATGTTTTAAAAATTTTCAAATAAAGTATTTAGTATTTAATACGCTTTTTCTAAAAAAAATCCGAACTTTTTAATCATTCGACTTTTTAAATCGGATAATCGAGGTTTTACTGTACATTTTGAATCAGACCTTTCATCAAATGCAAGTTAACATCAATCTGAAATTGATTTTTAATACAGATTTGCGTTAATGGCACTCCAGCAGGAATTAATCAGAAACAAAATTTGACTGCAAATTCATCTGGTGTTGAGGGGAAAGTAATGGTTGAGAAGAATGATTCAGATTATCAATTATTGGTTTCTAGAGCACTCGAAATTAATGATAACATAAAAGATGAAGAAAGTAAACAAGCCTTTATGGATCATATAATCGAACTTCGAAAAAGAAAACCTTTTTTTAGAGATATTTCCGTGAAGGTTTCAGATGATGGATTCTTATTTGGGCGCCACGAGAAAGAAAAAATTGATAAACCTTTAAAAACACTAGATGCAAAAAAATAAGTCATTTTGCCTTTTTTTCGAAATTTCTATGAGAGTGAAACAAAAGCTGTATCAAGGTATGCATCTGTATTCAATTTTTTTGAAAAATGGATTAAAAATTATTCCAATATTATTTTATCAAAAATTAGCTTTAAGATTGAATAATTTTACGTAACTTGATTAGGACGTACTCTTATTTATTATTTAGCATCGAAATTTCGTTCAAGGTTCTAAAATGGCTAAAAATCGTAAAATTTAAGTAAAGAGAACGATTTTAGATGAAAATTTAAATTTTGTAAATTTTACAAGAAATTATTTTTGTGTACAAATGTTGTATTTTTGCTGAAAATGAAAAAAAAAAAATTGAATCCAAATTTTGCAAAAAAAAAAATCAAAAAATTATTAGGCAGAAAACTCTTCAAAAATCCCTCCTTCGTCCTATTCGAAGATTAACACTACATCTCAAATGATTCCATTGTGAGGCCATTTTTATTATTTTTTTCTCATTAGCATGGGTATCAAAAGTTGGATTTGTGATTTATTACAATCTTACGTCGAATAGAATGAGATTTAACAGTATTAAATGTCAATATCGAGAACTCGATAAAGAATGTAATTGACGACTTTAAATCATGTAAACAGACACTCAAATAAATTTATGAAGTACCTACATTTTCTTTTCTCTTTTTTTTTCATTTGATTATTTATTTTAGATTTGATTTGTAGTTTTTTATTTCTCAAATTATATTGAAAAAAGTTAATTTGATGGGTACTTTCTCGAGAATATTTTCAACCCGTTAATTCCACAAAAACAAATAAATAAATGAATTGCGGTGAAAATGAGTATAAATAACATATGAAAATTGAATCCACTCTTCATATTAGGTATCCAATTTTTTCAAATTCATTTTTTTTTTTTTGAATTTCATCCTTAAAATTTTTAACCTGTTCGAATCATCACACCTGCCATAATTCCACAATCTACAAGCAGCAATCATTATCGAACAAAAAAAATAACGAAAAAAAACTCAAAACGTTTACTCATTTCGCGCCAGGTACCTACGATCTTGCATATCGCCGATGGAATGGCATTTATTGGCAAATAACCGTATAAACATGGCGTTTAATGTAAAACGATCGAGTTTGTACAAATTCTTCAAGGTTATTTTAAGACGTTTCAATAGTTATTTTGAAAGAAAATTGGTACTCGAAAAATAAGCAACTTAGATATGGTTATAACGTCGTACCTCATACCGCCGTCATTATTTTGGAAGTGGAAATACACAGGAGTGAATAAAAAATAAACTAGGCAACAGGACGGTACTGCGCTGGAACAGTATAATCTGTAAACTGGCGTAATGAACCATAGCCTTACAGATTATCTATCGCAGTAAACAGATTTCATAATCGAAAATTTTTCATTCGGATTCAAATTTCTCTTATTTCTACATGGCTTCTATTATCCGGTTCAACGAAGCTTAATCGGCGAATTATTCAAATCGAGCAGCGCAATTAAGGTACCAAGATCGCGAAAGCGGTGTTGATTTTAGTCTTATTCTTGCAGATAGATTTGTTTGTATTTGTACAGAATTACCTTGTTTATGCTGATTCGGTGTTTTAATGGGAAGGTGGGAGGGAAGAAGGGGATATGGCTGTATAGATATTGGATCTCCATTTTTTCCCCCTTAACCAAGTGATTTATGGATTTTTATTGATCGATATGAAATATTTTGATGAAAAGGTGCGATTTTTAGAAGAATTTTTTTTAAAGATGTAGGAACTTGATTGTTTATAGATTTGTATCTGAGCACCTACAATCTCTTAATTTCTTCGCATTTATTTTTATTATTTTAGGATTCGATGCAAAAATAATGATTCAATATTATGAAAAAATCTGACAAAATGATCATACTTTTTTTTTCTGAATTAAATGTAAAACTTTCTAATCAAATTCTGATATTTTTATTACAGGAGATTCATAATGTTGATTTCATTTATCGTTTGAACCAAGAAAATGTAGAAAAATGAAAATGATTTTCAAAGCTACAGGGTGTTTGAAAAATTCTGGCTCCCCTTTGAGATTTTTTATTTGAAAATCGTAGGCTGCTAATTGAATATTTCACATTTCGTACATTTTAAGCACAATTTACTTCATTTTATTTGTTTCTTCGCATTTATTTATATTTTGCATTTTGCAGTTCAAGAAAACTCTTTAGAAAAAGAAAGGCAGAATTTTTCGAGTAAGTACCCGGTACTTAGATAGAAAATCTCAAAAAAGGGAAGATAAATATGTGGGAAGAAGAAGAAAAATTAAAACTGGGTCAATTCTTATCAAATGGATTTTTTTTTCACTTTATACGAAAAAATATCTCAGATTTGAAGCCAGAGTTGGATAGAACGCAGCAAGAGTGGGGGAATTTCTGTTTTTCGAAAAAAAAAATTACCATTTTTGTCCCTTTAAAAAGTCAACTCAGGTTCGTCTCTGTAAAAAGATGATAGGTTCGATCCAAAAAAAAAAGCACGTGAATATTTCTAGAAACGTTAAAGAAGTTGATTTTCATTTTTAAGTGAAAAAAAAATCATCAAAGTTGAGAATCATTATGAAACCTCAATTATTCTCGGAGTAGAATATTTCTGCAATTTCTGGAGGGAAGGGAAGGGGAGGGGAAGTACTTTTTATTTTTTAAATATTCTAAGAAAGAAATTTTCCCCGATCTTTACTTTCGATTCGAACGATAATTATGGTTTTGGAAAAATCAGGTCCTAAACCCTCCTAATCAAAATTCAAGTTACCAAAGTTGATTTTTCAATTTTTGTGGAATTTTTGGTAAGTTGAAAATTATTATTTTTAACTGTTAAATTTTGAAAAAAAAAACACTCGTTCTCTACCAAAAATCTACCCTGCTTGAAACCGAATTCACTAATCCTAATAAATTCTCAAAAATCTTGAACAAAGTTTTAATTCTTTCCAGTGCTTTCAATTTTTCCAGATTTCATAGAAATTGACTTCGGGAGCTGAAAATTAAGTCCTCTCCTCCTCTTTACGAAGATTTCCATACCAATACCTCGAGTGTATTTTTTTAAATTAAAAAAAAAAAAAAATAGAAAACATTAAAGAGTTTTGAAATTGATTGAGTATGATCTTTTATTTGAACTGGAAAAATTATCATTTTTTATTCAATTTTAACCTCTCTCCTACCTCCCGCACAATTTGAATTTCTCTATTTCAAACCGTTTCAGAGCCCTCGGGAAAATTTAATTTTTTTTCAGTAAGTACCTACTTTTGAATTTCACTATTCATAAGGTTTGGAAATCAACAGAGACAACTGAAAGTCAAATTTCCATTGAATAGTATGGGTACTGGGAAAATATTCGTTTTTGATTTTTTTTTTTCGATAATTTTTTAATCAAAGAATGATAAGATGTTCTTTTTACGAATAATGGTAAAAAATACCAAAATCTCGCTGGAAACTCCAGAACGACTGGAACCAGTGAAATTCAATTTCAGGAAGTAAAAATATCAGGTAGAGAGGAAATTTTCTAAATTTTACTTAGAAATACTTTTTAAAAAAAACATTTTTGTTAAAAAATAATACGTTTTTTAAGTTTTTCAGAAATATGAAAATCAACTCAGGTAGGTAATGAAATTTTGATCATTATGATTTTTGGAACAGGTACTTTCTTTTTTTTCTCCAAAAATCTCACTTTCATCAAAGGAACAGAAGTCTCTCACTTACATCCATATTTTTTTGAGTTCAGTTTTCTTCATTTTTCAAAAGATCAACACATAAGCGACTTAGTTACATTTTCTATACAATTTTTTTTCATTTTTAGGAAGGGAGAGAAGAGAGAAAATTTTCATTCAGTCATTTAGCTGCAATCTGAACCAGATCTGATCTTCTTGCCAACTTTAATTGGTGTCCTCTCATCACATTTTTTACATTTTTTTTTTTTTACAAAGCTCCAGAATAGAAGGGAGGAATCTCCTAAAATTTCCATCAATAATCTAAAGACGGATAAAATGAACTGGTAAATATGATTTTTTTCCAACTTTCGTACAGTTTTCATCAATTATTTTTCACCACAATTACGCCACAAAATGGAAAAAATTCCAGAAAATCAAAAGAATTACATTTTCATTTGAAAGCTATTCCAACCTTCTCTCCGAAAATTATTAAATTATCCCCAAAATTGATTTCTTTTCCAGTTACACACAAAAATCTGTCAATTACACCAATAAAATCCCTATACACAGTACACACCTCAACTCCAACCAATACACAGGAAAATCTACACCGTCCTCAAACATCTCCTGACGTCCCTCGCATTAGATTTTCTTTAATCGTAAATAAAATCCATCTATACGCGTACAAACGTTTACTGTAAAGGTAAGAGATGTCGCCTGTTGCCAAGGTTTATAATAAAAGTTGCGCATCGAATCTATAATTGGCGTCGATGATTGGTGGTTATTGTATTGCGCTAGCAGTTATAACGAAATCGACCTTCCTGTTAAAAACATATTAATGGCGGGTGGCTTAAAAAGATTATTCATTAATATTTTAATTTTATGGACTGGTACTGCGTTATGTCCAGTTTATTACGTTTCGTATTTGGAGCGAATTAAATATTTGAAAAGGAAATTGTTTAATTTGTTTCGTCTTTCAACGTGATAAATATAGGTCCCAGTGTGACCAAAGAGTAAACCCATTCTGTTGGATATTTTAAACGCGGACATACATAAACGTTCTTCATCTCTAGAAGTCCTCGACTCTTGGTGGTGAGGCGTTCGAGGAAAATATAAACCCACATGTACGTAGTACGAATTAATTGATGATTTTTAAATGACATTATTTCGATTATGATGCGGCTGCGGCGGGTGCATTTATAAATGACCACCAAGGTGGCTGTGTGGCGGCGTGATTAAGGGAGCCGGCACACGGTAACTACTAAATGAATTATCTCCTCTAGTCTTAATTATGTTCTTATCCGGTTGGACGATGATGAGTGTCGGCTACATTTATATCCGATGATGAGTAAATTGAACGAAATCCGAAGGAGTTATAAAATATTAGCATCGTTTTAGTATTCTCAGCTCAGCCAAGGATAAGGAGTCTTTAGGAATACGTAACCGAGTCCTTGGGATGTACTAGTGACATGGAAAAGATGTACATTATGGGCAATGAAATTATAATCATGACTAGGTAATATAACTTCAATTAAGCCTGCATATTTTTCTAAGTTTTTTCTGAATCAAAACCTCTTTTAAATCTAAATTAGGAGATTTTAAAATAACCGCAGTTAACAACGACGAGTAATTTTTTTCAAAATTACCATCATTTTCGACGAATGCATTTAGATGGAGGGGGAGGGGAAAACTAAATTATACAATTTGGTTGACCAGTTTTTAAAATTATCTTGATACAAATAAGATTTTGTAGATTCAAGTCCAATTTTTTTTTCAATTTTTTTACTTCTAATTTTTCTTGAAAAAATATGATATTTTTTTAAAAAATTCAAAGTTGGAAAAAAATTTAAAAATTTTTTATTGGAAAGATTTTTTAGATTCAAAAAAGTTGAGGAAAAATTTTCAAATTATTGGAAAGAATTTTCGAGTTGAAAAAAAATTTTCTCAATATTTTTCAACTTTGAAATTTCCAATTTTTTTTGAACCAATTTTTTTCAATATTTTTTTCAACTCAATTATTGGAAGAAAATTAAAATTGGGAAAACTAAAAAAAAATTGAAGTGAAATAATTCTACCGTTAGGAATTTCAAAATTGGATACAATTATGAAAAAAAAAAGAATGAAATTAATTAGGAGCTAGTATTCGTTTGATAACTCGTCAAGAAGTGGAATTTTGAAAAAAAAATCCAAAAATCTATTTCAACGAATTCATCTAATCCGAATTTGTTGTTCTTCGAACTCCCCAATTTTTCGAAAGTAAATCGACCAATGCTACGAATCAACGATTGGGCAATCGTTCTGGTATCATTTTTTCCACTTCATCATCGTCGAACAGTAATCAGCATAGATTTGAATATTACGTAGCATTAATAGAGAATATTTCAATCGGAGAATATTACAAATTTCATCATAAAATCAAACACCAGCAAGGCAGATAATTCACCGATGAAACTTTTCGCCACATAATATCCTTTCTAAAAGAGACAGAAAAAAAAACAAAATCACGTAAAATTGCGTTGCCTGGTCAATGATGCGACACCGAGCTTATGTAAGGCAGGCATAACGTACATTTGATGGTACTAACTGTTCATTTCGATTGTACAAGGTACGAGTCTGTTTAAAAAAACAAATCGATTTAGGTAAATCAACCAAATACAAGAGAAGTTACCACCTGAAAAATTTTACTTTCCATTACGCCGGTAGATATTATTCACGGTGATTTTCGAATGCAATTGCCCTTATCAGTGCAAACGATAATGGAGTAAATTGACTGAATCTTACTTGGAAATTAACTCATTGATTCTTATACCAACAGAAGCTGATTGATTTGTAATGTTAACGTTTACGGAATCATGATGTCGGTTGAGGGGGAGGGAGGGATAAAGACTTTCTTATTTTTTGTTACCTCGAAAGATTCGAAATTATACGTAAAATCGTCCATTTATCGTGTAAATAGACTTACTTGAAATCTTTAGGTTTTCCTATACCGCTGATAGCTTTGGGAGGATGCGTTAACGCGAAGCTTTTAGCGAAATGGCCCAAATGGAGTTCTTTGAAGTTGAATACATTGCGCATATCTTTGGGATACGATGCGTAGAAACGGACCCATGACACGTAAGCTGTAAAAAATCAAGGATTTATTTTAGTCAGTTACCAAATACAATGTTTATTGTCAACCTTTAATCACCGAGACAAATCATCGGCATAAAACAAACCGATTTTCATTTTCATACAAAGAAAAAGTGGCTAATGTGTATTTCCGGTTTCACTTTTTTCAATTATTGTTTCCACGTGATCGGTGGATAAACATTTGAAATAAATTCGATATATGTAACCCCATTGATACGCATTACGATGGAAAAAAAGTTGAATAGGACGTAACTGTATCAAGTAGTTCTTTAAACTCGATAGCAGGATGTAAATTTGCGTTTTCATCCTGATCTGTGGGTAGAATTACGATTAGTGAAATGTAGGGAATGGTGAAAATACCTTCACAGCCGGCTACGAGCAAAGGTTCTTGATCTTGCAGAGCGGTTTCGAATCGAAGTTGTAACTTGGTTGCTGCTGATTCCATGGTACTTCCTTTGGTATCCTTTAATCAGGGAGAAAGATAACGAGTTATAAAGATGGCAGGTTTTTTTTATTAAGAGAAAAGGGGGAGAAAATACGTACATCGGCAAAATTCAAATCTGCTAAATTTTGAAGATAAGTTTCCATTTTTTGTTCTGTGATCCTATTGAAAAAAAATGATATCAATTGACAATTTCAAATAATCAGTTGCACAAATGTTGAAATATACTTACTCAACTCGATGATCTTGTAGCATCGAAATAAAATTAATTTCAAAAGGAGCTAAGAAAATAACAGAAAATCCTTTCGTACCAACTCTAGCTGTTCGACCGACACGATGAACGTAATCGCTAGCGGTTATTGGAGCATTGTATTGTATTATCCAATCTACTTGAGGTAAATCTAAGCCTCGAGCAGCAACATCCTAAACATAAATATAAAAATAATAGATGAAAAAAAAATGTATTTTTTTAGTTGAGAATATTTTAGTAGAAAATCATACGCACAGAACATAATAAAACACCATTTTCGTACGATCTGAATGATTTGAATACTTCTGTTCTTTCAACTTGAGTCATTTTACCGTGTAATTTGTAAAAATTGATATCTGGAAGTACAGTTGAGAATAATTCTGTATGATAATCTACCATAGATTGGGTACCCATGAATACTAATATTTTTCCTTCGTCGGTGGATTTCTGAAAATATTTTTTTTAACATCTGACGTAAGCATAAAATATCTAAAACTTGGGTATTGAAATATTTCTTGATGAATAATTTCATCATACCGAACATTTATCCAGTAATATGGAAGCTAGAGTTACTAATCTCAGTTTAGGTGGTACAATGATATAATGCTGTGATAATGAATCTGGTATAACCAAAGCAACGTTATTTTTCTCTTCTAGATCGGAATTCGTAACGTCAACGATCACAGGATTATGTAAAGATAAACTAGCTAATCTTTCAACTTCCTTGGTGAGGGTTGCTGATAATAAAACAGTTTTGCGTTGCTGTTCTACTTGACTGTCCAGGATTCCTAACAAACTATAAGTAAAATATTGCATTAGAAACGACATTTTTCAAGAATGTTTAAATACGAGTTTAGGTAAAATAGTACCTAACGATATCTTTTTCGTAACCCAGTTCTAGCAATCGATCAGCTTCATCGATAACAAGCCATTCCAAATATTGAAATGAAACACATTTGGTATTTTTAGCATGATCAAGTAGTCGTCCAGGAGTTCCGATTAATATTGTGATTCCTTTTCGTAATCTAGCTTTCTCAGATTTACGTTTTTCGCCACCGATCAGAAGGCCTGGAACGAGCCATGTAAAGGGCTATAAAAAAGAAAGACTAATTAGTAATTTTAATCTAGAGAATTGAAAGTAAATTATTGATACTCACTTTAACTAGTTTTATAAACCATTCGTATGTTTGTATAGCTAATTCACGAGTAGGCAGTACGATCATAACTTTTGTGCCATCTTTTCTAGTCAACTTGGGCCGAATTTGGTGTAATTTTTCAATTATAGGGATAGCATAAGCCAAAGTTTTTCCGCTGCCGGTTTGAGAACGGATCAATGCATCGTGATCTTCTTGTAATACAGGAATGGTGTGTTCTTGGATTGCAGTTATTTTGGTTAAATTTAAGGTTTGCTCCAAATTGGCTATCTGTAAATGATATTGATCTCGGATTAATATAATCGACTGGGGAATTTTTCAGTATTTTCAAATAGACGATTACCATGTGAGGATGAAATTCTTTGTGATCACTGAACAATTTTTCTGAAAATAATGGTTCCTTAATTGGTACTACATCTTGTCTGAAACTAAACGTGGGCAAATCTGGATTTCTTCGAAATAAAGATGGTTTGTACGATTTGCCATCTTGTTCCGATTTTGACTTTCCTGCTTTTTGTTTAGTTCTCGGGTTAGGACCATCGTTCTGCAAAATAGTGTCGTACTGAGGTCATAAAAGTACATTAATCTATATGAAAAGTAAATGAGAATTTAATTGTGAAAATTACTTCGAAGGAGTTGGGTTCGCAATCTTTGGATGGAACATTATCGAAACCACTGTCAAATTCTGACGCTAACATGTTGATACGAAAAAAACTATGAGATCGTTTACTTATAATTCAAATACAAATGCCTAAAATATAAATTGATTTCGTTAAATTTACAATATTTTTATGAAAAAAATTAACAAAAACGCAATATTTAATCAATTTTTTCACTGATAAAAAACACATGACTGAAAAAAAATTTATTTTTGAGATTTTCAAGTGTGCGGTTTTTGATGAATTTTTTGCTCGTGAGTCATGTTTGGCAACGTCAACTCACGTTTTTGGTAACTATCCAGGGAGAAATCAACAAAACAAAGTTCACGTGTTTTGATAAGAAATTTTTGAATTCGAATTTTTCAATTTTGAAAAAGAATTTTTAATTTTTGTGTTAATTTTACTGTTTAAAGTTTAAAAAATTCGTTTAAATCTAAATTAAATCAAAATGGGACGAAAACTGAAGTATCATGAACAAAAGTTGTTGAAAAATGTCAATATTTATTCATGGAAAATTGATAATAAAGCACACGATTTTCGAGCTATAAAAAAATACGTCTTGAAAAATCGAGAGGAATATACCACGTAATGTATTACTTACTGTAATTAAATTTATTAAAAAATGAATTACTGAATCATTTCGTATATTTAGGTATAACAAACTCTCCAGAGAAATACGACTCGTCGCCAAAAAGATATCTGAATTAGATGCCACAAATCCTTTTAGAAATGAATGCAGTGCTCGATTATTGAAAAAATTGTACGTATAATCTATATAATTATCTACATAATATTTGTGGATTGAATAACACCACTTTTGTTCAGATATGATATGGGATTGATTCCTAAAATATCAAATTTGGAAGAAGTGGATCGAATTACTGCAAGTACATTTTGTCGCCGACGTCTTCCTGTCATTATGGTTGCTCAAAAAATGGCAGAAACTATTCAAACTGCGTCTCAATTTATTGAACAAGGTCATGTCAGAGTTGGTCCTGAATTGGTCAAAGATCCAGCATTTTTTGTTACTCGGTAATGATTGATTTTTCATCTTCCATAAAGTTATCAATATTTATGCTGGATTATTTTTCAACTTTGATGTAATATTTTTCAGAAATATGGAAGATTTTATTACTTGGGTTAATACTTCGGCTATCAAACGACACGTTATGGAATATAATAATCAAGTAAGCTATTCGTTGACATTTTCGTGATTTTTAAAGAAATTCTGGTTCATTAACGAATGTTTTTTCGCAGAGGGATGATTTCGAAATGATGTAATTGAAACGAACTGTATAGAAGAATTACGACTGGAAATTCGTGTATCCCAAGGCTGTGAAGTCATCGATCGATGCAATGCGAACCCATTTGGAATTTCGTAATGATCGAAATTGGTTATATTAATGAAAAATTATGCTAATTTCACTAAGTATTGCTATTCAAAGACGATGATTACATTTTTTATATTCTAATTATTTTGTCTTGTTTAAAATATACACTAATCATGATTCTGTTTTCAGGCTGTAATCACGAAAAACACCAAAGTCCATGTTTATTAAATTGCGTAGATTTTTGGAAATTTCAAAATTCAATTAATCCTTGTAAAATGAGAGAAAATATTTCAACAGGTATAATTCTCGTACTCGGGGCTTGGTGATAAATTCGTATATATTCTGGTGATCGAAACCACCGTTTGTAGTTTCTTACCTTAGCATGAAAATGAAATCAAAACGAAAATATTTCATTATATTTTCGAAACTATAAACATAATAATGATGATGGAAAGCCGTATATGGCTTTCAATCATCATTATCTTTTTGATTTCTTTATATATGATTATATTATAATCATATTATGAAGAGGTCAAAAAGTTCGATCAGACTGCAGAGCCTTCACTGTATGCATTACCAATTACCTATAGTCGTTGACAATTTCGAACAAAAATAATTTGACTTTGAAAGTGCTTCAGCGTGCTTAGGTAAGAAAAAGTATGCAAGAAAGAGGAGTATTTTTTTATTTGAATGGAACCCTAATGTAGCGACCAGAAAAACGACGTGGTGGCAGAGTAAAACAATGCTAATGAAGTAACGAATGTCTGCGTATCACTGGTACCAAAATGTATTCGTGCAAAGCTTAGGATTCTAGATTTTTTAAACAAAAAGAATTTCAAATAATAGAACTCGATGACTGTCTGCAAAAGGTATCCAATCCAGTCTCTTTACTCTTGAAATATTTAAAAAAAAAAAAAAAAAAAAAATGGTCACATTTAGCTATACATAGAATATGAGTAGGTAAAATAAATTTTCTAAAGAAACGAGGAACATTGTATCAAAAAAAAAAGAAGTCGACGTTTTTGATGTTTCCAATTGAATTTTTGAATCAATTCAGTTGCGATTCAAGAAAAACTTTGAAATATCTTGAGTCGATTTTGTGATTATATTGCTGAAAAAAATCAAAATCCCCTCGTTGAATTAATTTAAATCAACAACTGATGAATTATAGATGTTAATGAATTTACATACTTCATGGATTTCACTTGGTTTAATAAATTTACCATTTTATCTTGATCGTCTTTCAACATAGATAACCAATCTTTCGAAATATCCTTTGGCCCAGCTTCATGATTGATTATAGCTGTATCGATATCCTGATTTCTTTTCAATGAAGGACCTGCTGGACCTGTAACACGATTAATTAATTTTAGAAATTACTCTGAATAATTAATTTTCATGTTAGGAATAGGTACCAGTTTACCAACCTGACTGATCAATCTTTTTTGGAATTTTCGATTGCGTTTTCATATTTGATTTGTTACAGCTATAAAATGTATTCGGAGTGATATTTTTTTTACGTTCGATGGAAATATCATAATCCATATTGGTACTGATTTCATTGAAAGTTTTCCAGCTAACATCTTCAGCTGTTCGATGATTGGATTTCTTACCTCCGGATACTGTAGGCGTTTCAAACCTATCTCGTTCAACGATAGAATTACAATTGTCGTTTCGAGAGCTCAAATAATTAAGATAATCAGGATTTTGATATCCAGATGCTGAAAAATCTGATCTTTTAAAACTTGACGTTGGATTTTGATTTTGATTATTATCAGAATAGAATAACTGATCGTCATCCGACAATACAATTTCTTCGTCTGCGATAGGAACAAGGTCATTTTTTTTCCTTCCTTCTAAATTTTTATCAGCGTGACGATTAGCTATATTTGTTTTTATCGTGTTGAAAAACTCGGTGATATTGGTTTGATTTAGAATCTGTACAGAATCTTTTTGGCGATTGGATTCATCTGAGTTATCTAAATCGATATCCAATGGTTTGGGTTTTCTAGGTTTTTTCTTTTTCTTGATCGTTATAGGATTCTTTATAGTTTTTATATCTAACGAGGTCGAAGGATTCTTAGATTCTGTAATCAAACGTATTCACTATCGTGATATAATACTTTGCTAATGGTGAGCAGAAATTGAGAATTTCGATACTTAACAAGATGAGCTATATACTCACGTTGTTTATTCCTTTTCACGCTTTGAATTTCATTTATCAATTTTTGAAATGATTTTGGAATATCGTTAACACCCTTCATTTCAAATTGGGAAGCACAGTCTGTTAACATCTTGAGATATTGATGAAGAATCTGTAGACAGATCAGATTCAAAATTGAATACGTTGAAATCGATACAAAATTTGCAATTTACCTACCTACTATATTCTAAGTAAGTCCATAGGATTTACAGACTATGATAGGTAATAGGTAGGTATCTATACTTGATTTTGAGTTCGTATTTCGAAATTGGTCAAAGTTAGATCAAGTCGACTTGAGTCATCAGGTCTTCCTTTTATTTCAATATACGCGGCATTATTTAATTCATTCGCTTAGATATTCTAAGAACGTACTTATTTTGGATAAAACAATCTTTCTTACTTTCTGGAATTGAAAAATGCAGTATCGAATTAAAATCAACTTCGTCTCTTTGGCTCCAATATCTCAAAAATGGAAATAAATGGACCACTTGAAAACTTCAGGTAAAAAGCTCAGCACGCCGCGATGTCCAGACCATCCACTATTCAACAAATCATATCAATAAATCCAAAATAACCATAAAAATGGAAATCCAATTTTAAGCAGACACGTAGTCGTCAAAAATAACGGTATATAACGGGTTGCCTGCGTGTAAGGGTAGTGAAATGTTTCCAACATTCCAACCCTTATCCCCCCCCCCCTCGAACGCAAATGCCGGTAACGTCTGGTTTGTTTACAAGCATGCTCGTCGCAGTACGATCATAGATGCCTTAGAAGCAACGTTGATATTCTTATCAAAGTTAAATTTGTCATGAAATATTTCATGTCGTTTAAAAATTATTGTGACGTACGAAATTATTAGTTTTTAAATTTATGTATGTTTTATATTTATTGATAAATTGTTCGTGATTTTTTAAATTATTGTATTGGCATAGGACGTGAGTATTTTCAAAAATTTACTGGCCATACGATTCTCCGGTTCGCTTATCATTTCTGCAACGTTCTGATCTGACTTATTTTATTTATAGATTATCTATTTTCAACATGGAAAAGAATTATTTTTCCAATGTTAATGGGATATCACCGGATCAAAGTTTCGATTCATGGAACGGCGATAAAACTCCAACCGCGTTACCTGTTCAGCGGAGTTTGAGTTGTAACGGAGAACGTAGTTTTACCAAACACCAATTCGACTCACCTGGTTCAAATTTATCATCTCCAACCGATGGAAATAGTAGAAACAGTAGCTTCCGATCACCTAGATTATTATTCTCCGAAGACGAAGAGGAAGAACTTAGCATCACGCTGAAAGATTATTATGATAAAGACCTCGAGGCTCTATTAAAAACTAATTTCGATTCGAAAAACTTCTCGTTCAATCTTCGCGGTGCCAAATTACCATCTACTGATAAGTTATTTATTGAAGAAAAATGGCCTGTAAGTATAATTGCACATGTAACTCGAGATGATATCATTTCCTACGCGATGTTCTCAAATTTTTCTAATCATAATTTTTGTCGTGCAGAATGAAGAGTTATCGGAATTGCAGGATATTAAGCGTGAGTTGAATACTGTCAAGTCTAAGCTAAACGAATACGAATTAACCCATTGGCATAAACATACCAGATCGATGAATCCTGCTGATAAAGTTATGAGACATTTACGACGAGATGTCAAAGTTGAATTTTTAACTCAGGTAAAGAATTCTCCAATTGAGTTTTGAAAATTACCTACTTTTGTTTGCGATATTTTTCCAATATTCAATTTGTTCAACAGGCTTGGTGTAAATTTTACGAATTAATTAGCAAGCATAGATTGATCCCGAAAGAAGCTCGCGCCGAAAATGAATTCTTTTCGTATCATCTGTGCGAAGCTCCTGGTGCTTTTGTAGCCTCGTTGAATCATTATTTGAAACTTAATTATCCTAATTTAGAAGTATGTCGAGTTCCAAATGTATCTATATGTGATTTTAATTGATTCCTGTACTAATTGATTTTATATTCAACAGTGGCACTGGAAAGCCAATTCATTGAATCCGTACTACGAAGGAAACAACTTATCGGAAATGATCAACGACGACAGATTCATGCTACAGACCATTGATAAATGGGATTTCGGGCCAGATATGACCGGAGATATTACACATCCCGACTATCCGAGGTATTTACGTTCATGTTTTGGTGCTTCTCTTCCTCATTTGGTTACCGCCGATGGCAGTTTTGATTGCCAAGATAAACCAGAAGAACAAGAAAGTTCGGTTTCATGGCTTCATCTCAAAGAAACGCTCAACGCTTTGAATATTTTGAGAAAAAGTAAATACCGTTGCTTTATGGCGAATTGGATCTAATTCAAATTTAGATCTTATACTGCGTTGTTCTTTTTCAGATGGCAGTTTTGTTATCAAAATGTTTACATTTTTTGAATGTGATACCGTTTGTTTACTTACCCTTCTGGCCGCTGCGTTTTTAGATATCACTGTCGAAAAGCCAGCTACCAGTAAAGAAGGAAATTCCGAAGTCTACGTAGTTTGTCAAAAATACAAAGGACGCGATGCTATTCAATCATACTTAGATGAATTAATACAAATCGATTTAGAAACGTACCAGAAATTCTCTATGTTTCCACTTTCTTCGTGCAATAAGTTTTTCTATCGTGAAATCATCAAATGCGCCAAACTCTTTGCCGACTTCCAAATTAGTGTCATCGAACGTAACATTCGAATATATAATACTGATCCAGATGACCCGAATCTTCGAAAACATTGCGATTTTCTTCAAGAGAAGTTTGTTCAGCATTATATAAAGAAATATAAACTTCAACCAATTAGTTTACAAGATAATATTGTCAAATTGCCGAAATTTAAATACCAGGTATTGAACGTTACCGTAATTGTATTCTAATTTCAAAGATTTCTGGAAATGCCCACTTTTTTCATAATCTTTTTTCTTTATTTAGGTTGAGAGGAAACCTCCGCAAGTGATAGAAAGCAGAGATCGTAAACAAGGATCACACAACGAACGTGTCCAAAGATCTAGTCTCCTGGCAGATGATTTACTCAAAAAAATTACCGAAGAATTGGACGATGACCTGTGTAATAAACTACCATCGTGGCTACAGTTACCAAGGGTAAATTGTTTTATTGAAAAAATTAAACACATTTATGTTTTTTTAAAAACATGAAAATGACATTCAATGTTCATATTTTCAGGGATGCGAAATTTCCGTCGAAGAATTTGAGATCAATTATGGAAAACCAATTCTCGTAGTTCATAGTAGTCAATTTTGCCATGGCCAATTTATGAGAATACGAAATGAACTGATTAAAGCTTACGGAAGTCGTAAATATAAGTAAGAACTCGTTGCCGTTTCCATGTTCACTTATTCCAGTCTCATGTTCATAGGCAATTTATAATCCTACATTTATTTTCAGTATTGCCAGTAATGATAGAAATGATTCAGTGGAGAAACCCGAAGACGATATTCGCAATTACTGTGATTTTTCCATGTTCTACATGAGGGACGAAAATAATACGGCTCAGCGAAAAAGCTTCGAATTGATTTGTTTCAAATTGAGTAATCTTCAAGAAGGGGAATACTTAAAAATGATCGGATTTCCTTTATTAACGCAGTTTAACATCAATGTCTTGTGTATCTTGAGACAGATATTCAAAGAAGTACATATTGTTAATCTGAAAATCGTGATTTTTTTTGTAAATGTGTTACTAAAATTTATGTTTTTCCCTCAGGTGATATTTAATGTTCCTGATACGTTGATCTTATTCAAATTTCAACCCGATAAATTGAACTTATGGAAAGATAAGTTATCTGAAATTGGAAAAGCTTATACATCAACACGAGCTGTAATATCGTTTCTACCAGTTAGTTTCATCACAGGATCCAATAATAGTTTTTACAAATGGTTAGTTGAAACGAATAACTCTCGTTTGTCTCATGAAATCAATCGTGTGATAAATCTTCGTCCGCTGGCGTGATCGAAAAAAAGTCTGGTACCTAATTTAGTCTCATTTGTATTTGTTTTCTCTAATGTCAATGCAATTTGTTGATTTTTTTTTTTGGATTATGTTGACTTCGTTTTTTATTTTGTATACATATTCGCTATGTATTAATCTTTTCATTTTAATACATGCTTGTTTTACCATATTTCTCGACTTATTATTTTGTTCGGTGTTGAATAGAATTCATATAATTTTCTGGTCCGACTTGAAAGGTAAATGGCAAAATTTCAAGATACATTCTGGTTCAATACTTTCGATGGTAAAATAATTTCCGAGTTGCCTCATCAATTTTCATTTGAGAATATTGAAGATTTATTAAGAAATTTTCAAAATTCAATTACAAAGGTAAGTCGATTCAATAACTAACCCTTATATTCTACAATACTTCACTATCAACTTCAAATATTCTATCGCGTTTAAAAATTAATATAGGTACATTTTTTTTTTTGGCTGAATGGAACTCTTGTTACCTTAAAACTTCGAAAATAAATGACTAAAAACAGATTACTTGAACTAATCTTTTTTATTCTAACATAAAATCTTTCGAAAATTGGTACATTAATCTGCGATGAATTCATAAAAATAATCAGTTCGTCTTATTAACTTGAAACAGTTTACCAATACTTAAAATTAAAAAATATACAGGTTTACAAAAAATTAATACAAATATACAACAAAGATAGTAATCAATAGTAACAAAATAAAATTAAGCTTAACCAACAAAACAATTTTCGATTCGCTTTATCAAAAACAGAGCTCGGAAAAACAATAACTTAGAACCTAAGAAGTCGAACTTAATCTAAAGTAATAATATCATCAGATGAGCTACTTCTGTGCGAAGACATTTGCTGCCTGTTAATTTGTTGTATTTGACGATTGACTACTCTCTGTTGTTGACCAACGACTTGCATAACGGATTGCTGAACAACGGTGGTGATTTCTTTTCTAGTAATAACCCTGTTGGTTTTGGAATCGAAGGTTTGAACGGTACGAGTAGTGCATTGTCTTCTTTGCATCGCAGTTTGAGCAGATTTCATGGTAACGTTCGGGTTATTTGCGAAATATTGTAAGTTTTGAACGTTTTGTACATTTCGCACGTTTTGTAAGTTTCGAGTCTGCATTGAAGCGAACTGCCTTCCGTTTAGAGGCTGTCTTGAGTTCATGAACTGATTCGGAGATCGCACCTGGAAAAAGAATCATAAGATTGTAACAAAATAAAAGTATTCGATGTTTTTATTTTAATTTAAAATCAACTAACCGCGGTGGGGAATTTATTAACTCTTTGCAAAGATGACCCTGTATTTGAAGCCATTTGCCTGAAATTCGATAAATTTGGCTTTCCAACCAGTTTCGTTTGATTAAAATTATTTCTAGGCATCATGGTAACTTGTCTGGATGACCCTGCTGGCATTTTATTTTTCGCCAAAGTTTCAGGTTTGAAGTTCACTAATAAGAAAAAACATATTTTGAACGAAAACAGAACAATACAGGCACATTGATAAAATTTGATTAAAAATACATACTGTTTCGAATAATCTGGGTTAAATTGATTGCATTGCCTGCATTTTTTGGGGCAGGTTTTTTCGGCTGTTCGGGACTATCAGATATTTCTTCGACATCGATAACTTCGCTGCTAACTTTTGTAGGCGTTTTCGGTTTTACGATTTCATCTATTACCATAACATCATCAGTATCAACATTTTTGGTAGGTTTTGATTGATTTTTGGCAAGAACAGATTTACTCGAATTAGAAGAATCTTCATCCAAGACCACCTCCAAAGGTAGATTGCCATTACACATGAAATGATCAGAAACCTGGGAAATTTGGAGTTCTTGTTTCTTAGAATTCGACAGTTTATCTAGATCTACGTCAATAACGTTATCACGTGAACGTTCCGGCTCAGCTGATTTTGGAGAATTATTTTCGTTACCCGTTTCTAAAACAGATTTCGAAGTTGGAACCGAAGAATCAGATGTAACGTCTTCGGTTATCACTGGTTCTAAATTTTCCGCGTTGGAAGCAGTTTCGACGTTTTCATCGTTGATTTGAGTGCTGCTAGCGAAATCATCATTCGAAAATGAAATTTCCTCGTCATTCGATACATTTCCGGAACGAGCTGCAGGCGATGTTACTATCGGGATATTTTCAGTTTCCCGGAGCTCGAGTGTTGTGTCATTTTGATGTTCTTCGATATCAGTTTTTTCGCAGGAATCGTTGATGATCTCAACGACGTCGCTATCATTTTCCGTTACATTTTTTTCTATATTTATCGCAGTGCTAGTTCTGTTAGACTCGTTTCGAGTGGATTCATCGCATTCAGATAATTTAGCACGTTTGATATGTCTATAGTTGCCTAATGTAATCGGAGGATCGGGTTGTTTCGAAGTAGACGGTATCGGATCTTTATAGAGATCGGCGTCGTCATCAGCATCATCCGAAGACTCTTCTGAACTGCTTTTCGAGCGACGTTTGATGTTCTTCTTGATAACCATCGGAGGATCGTAAAGCGCGTCTGAATCAGAACTAGAACTTGATTGTTCTTGTTTCTGGACAACGTATCGCTGCCACGCCGGAGTAAATCTGACATCGCTCAGGACAACTTTACATTCGGGATAACGATTATTATCGGATTTGTCAACTTCATCAGCAGATTCTAAATCTGATTTCGGATCAAGAATACTGCTACGAGTTTCGTCGTCGCTTTCAGCGTCATCTTCGCATTCGCTTTCTTCATCGCTATCTACTTCCCTCCTTTCTGGAGGTTCTTCATCTTGTAATACAGCATATTTATCAATGACCTGTGAAATACAAATGGAGGTATGTTATTTAGACAATAGAATATCGCTAAAAACTAATACAAAACATTTGAAAATGAACCACTCACTTCGTCGATACGGTTACCATATTTTTTCTTATTTTCTTCCAAAGCATTTTCTAAATTTTCATCTTTAGAAGCAGGATCTTCATCGTTGGTAACATACGAGCGTAGAATTTCTACATCATCCAACTGACGAAACTTCTTCAATAATTTACCCAGCTCTTGAAACGCTTTCACAGCTAAAAAATGAACGATTTTAATACATTTACATCAGTCACCATTATTTATTTCATATCACCATAAGACTAACCTAAGTGTTCGACTTTAGCCGTTGATAACTTCAGTTTTTTCACTTCATTAGCTTTCTTAACAGTGTCCAGAATATCACGATAATCCGGAAATTCTTTATAATTGTTGTAGAATTTTTCGATAGCTCTGTCGACTTCTGGTATATTAGTTACCCCTAAAATTCTCACGATAAGAAAAATTTGTTCAAATAAAGAATGAAAAAGCGAGTGAAATTTGCCGTACCAGAAAATTTAATAGGTTTATTGAATGCTCGTTCTGCAAGAGGATCTTTCTTATACATTTCACATAATTTTTGGTGCACTTTACAAAATCTGGCTTTGTACCTGAGAAAAAAATCACATCGTGTAGTTGAAAGTATAATCGCGTTACTATGAAATCGATTACATGAAATTCACCTGTCAACTTGCATATAAGCAGAATTTTCTTCATCGCTAGAATTCAAATCCACATCGATACTCTCCAACTTCTGTATTCTTCTATGCAAACTCTAAACACAAAACAAAGAGATAGATTCGAAACCAAAATTTAAACAAAAATGAAGTAAAATTCAATTTACATCCAAAATTTTCTCTAATTTCTTAATATGTGCTAAGGTTTTGGGGTCTACATCTTGATCATCTGGATTCGTAGATGTTGAAGACGTTGCAGCTGAAGTAGACGGAGCCGAACTCTGCGTCTGTGGTGCTACATGTATTTGAGATTTCTATAAAAGAAAAACTTGTTTCGATAAGCCACGAAATGAAAAGGCATTCAAAGCAAATTTTTATTCGAACTTACTTTCTTATTACTTAATTCATCAGCTACAGTTTTCATAGTAGAATACAGTCGTTGTTTATCGACTTTATTCTGAGCTCCTAAAACCAATTCTTTGAAAGCTCTTGATTTGGTATAACTTTCATCTGCTGCATTAAATCGTTTCCATAACTTCTGCACGATTTTCTCCATCTCACTAGATCGCTCTGCGGCCTTGCATTTCTCGAGGAACTGTAATAATGAAATTTATCTGAATAACGACTATCAACAATTCATATTTATGTTACGAGGATAACAAACCTCCGCGAAAATTTCTTTTCCTGTAAGAATACGCTGCAAAGGCACTCGTCGTACGTTAGTTGGGTCATCACGATGATTCGTATTGATTTCATTCCCTTCAGGTTGTACTTCCTACGAAAAAAGGTCGGGTGGAAATTAATAAAAAAGGGTGGTGAGATTTAAAATTTTCAAAACAATTGGAAGCAAACCTGAACATCTTCGTTGTCCGAAGACAATATTGTAACAGTTGCGATCGAACCACCAGACATTATTAGTGACTAATGGAGAATATTTCATAAACATCTGTACATTCTTGATGAAAGCATTTAAAATTGATTAAAACTGAAACAAACCCGATTTCAATTAATGAATTGGGTCAATTGATTAAAACATACAACTTTTTCCGCGAAATTAGGCGATGGAAAAATAAAATTATTCGTATTTTGTAAAACATTAATGTTAACGAACGTCGAACCTCGAATGGTCGAAAAAGGCGCGGAAATCGATTAACCATCGATAGCTTGGTTGTTTCGATAGCGATTCATCAATTATCATCACATGACTCATAATTATCGATAGTTGAATTCAAAATGAAAAATTTATTATTCATTTTTTTTCCTATTATTTTTCATTTTTGCTAGTATTGCATCATGATCAGAATAACATTGCAATAAATTCAAAAATTTTGTAAAAGTATAATTTTTCAAAAAATTTTCGAAACATTCATTTATTTCATTATTTTTATATTTTATTTTTCGAGGAATTATTTAAAATTTTTATTTTTTAATACCTAGGTATACGTATCGTTTACTACACTATACATCGCTGTTTTAGCCTGAAAATCTACTTTCGTTCGCCTACTTCTATGAGTCTCCTTTCGACAGTTTTTACTCATGAAATTTTCAATTTTATGAACACGAAGTTGTCAGACAAAAAAATTATTTCCGATTGAAATTTTCCAAAAAAAATTTAAAATTCAAATTTTTTATGCACCATCCATCGATGTATCGTTTTTTGTATTGATAATCGATAATTGACCAACAGAATGTGATTCGATGAGTACGTATCGATCTATCGATATTCAGGGTATATCGATCAAGTTCCATTATTGTTCAGTTTCACAGTCTCACAGGTTTCTACGTTCAGCTAATAAATGAAACGGAGTGGGGGAAATTATGAAAAATCCGCCAAAACCACGAAAGCACCAAGCATTGTACTTGCTATGAAAATTTTAAAATCTCCCGATTAGAAGACATTTTTAAAAATTTCATTTTTTTCAATTTGGTATTTTTAATTTTACGACTTGTATTGAATGTAGCATTAAAAATATTGTAGAAAACAAAAATTAATATCGCATTTACATATTTTCACTCAATAAAGGGATTTTACTTTAAAATCTTGGTTGAAGAACAATAAAGAGAAGATGAGAAGACCATTCAAGAAAAATAGGTACCTACTTAATTGTATTTGAAAATATGATGACAAAAAAATTAGATGTTCGAATTTTCGAAGAAAAAAAAGGGTTGCTTTACAGGAAATTTCAAACCTTAAGAACACTCGAAAACGATAATTTGATTTCTAATTATTATTATTGGTCCCTTGATTTTATTTATCTTAAAAACACGTCGTTGTAGTATGAAATTTAATTTCGTTCTAAAAACCACATTAGCCTTATCATAATCAACATTAATTTAAAACGAAAACAGAAAAGTAGTTGGATTTTAATGTACCGATCATATCTTATTTTACTATATTTTTTTTGAAGTTGAAAAGAAAAATTCTTGATGAAAATTATATAATGTACAATTTTTGGTTCTCTTTTCTGTAGAATTTAATTTTTTGGTAAAGGTTGTATTTTGAATAAACAACAACGGGGCCATACCCAAACATTTCAATAAAAAAACATGAACCAAATTAAAAACCAAAAAGTAATTTTCAAATTTTCAATAGGTATTCCGTTTAAATTATTATTTTCAATTCATATTCGAATTAGGTTTCATCAATTTTTTTCAACATATTCATCAAAATCTGTTTTCTCAGTGTTTTTTTTCAAATTTTTACTTTTTCCATCAATTTTTCAAACAATATTTTTGATTTTGAATGATTTCCGTTTTCCGCATTTTTTGTGGGGAATTTTTATTTTTACTAGAAGTTCAAGTTTTTTCGAAATACATATTTATTCACGTTATTTTTTCTGAAAGTTTTCTCACTCAAAAGACTACGATAACTTCTTAGTTTGAGTTGAAGAGTTGAATGAATTTGAAACCAAATCTTTTTTCTTTTTTCAACAATTTAATTTCAACTTTAATTTCAATAGAAATGAAAATCAACTTTCGAGTTTTTGAAGTTTTCATTGGTCAAGTGTCAAGTTTTAAGCTTTCATTTTAATTTCAACTTTTAAAATTTCAACTTTTCAAGCAACCATTATTTTTTGTCTTATTTTTATATTTTTTATTTTTTCATTTTTTGATTGATTCGATCAAAGAACCAAAGAAGCAATAAAATAAATCTTGATAATTTAATGAGGTATTCAACTATTCGTTCAATAATAATAAACATTTAACATTAATGTAATGTCTAATGAAAAAATTAATAAAAAATAATAATTATTGAAAAATTTAAAAAAAAAGTAAAAATACAAATACGCGTAATTACAATGTAATTACCAACATTACACTCGGCACAAATACAATATATTTCTCGTACTTTTATCTGTGATTGTTGTGACGGAACTTTCAAGGTCACGTTTTTTGCTTTCCTTTCCGTTTATTCCACAAATTTTGTGAAACGGTTTAATTCCGATGGTCTGCAAAATTTCACTTCTAACAATTTTTCAGCCTTGCAAGGATTATACTGTAGTGTTGAGTGCGGATGATGAGTATGATCTGCGATTATTTATTTCGTTAGTGAATGCAATAAGTATAAAGCGAAAATAGCCTTTAATTGATTTCGTAATGGTCGTGTTTTAATGTTCGTCGTATTCTTTGGTTCGTTTTCTTGTGTTTTTCGAGCTAAATTAAAAAATATGCGGTTGTGCTACGTTGTGAATGTGTCCAGATGAAAATCTCAAGTTGTTCACGATTTTCAATAAGTACCTTGGTGCATATAAAAATTGCAATGGAAAACGAACATATTTAACTATCGAGTGATGTTTTTGAATTAATTGTGGCAGTTACCTGAAAATTCATTTATTGTGATTTTGTTTATTTTATGAATTGATATCCAGATAAAATTTTTGATATGAGTTGGGGAACGGAGCTTTGGGTGAGTAAAAAATTGCTTTTTTGCATTCAATATGCTCAGTATAGCTTTAAACCATATCGTGAAGTAATTAAGTGATCATTTAATGATTTCACACTTTAATTACCAATTAGCGTACGGTAGTAAAACCATAATATTTCGTATGAACGAATTTATCATTGTTATCACATACTACATGTACATATCTATTTTCTTAATTAACGCCGTAGTATCGTTTCAACGTCTAAAATAGTTCATGTTAAATTTGATAACTCGACGATTAGAGAAACAGTTCATGAGAAATCTGCACTACGAAAACAAAACCTTCAACATGATTGTATAATAATTACATTGTTGAGGTTATGCATTGATATCTCGTACCAAGATGCACTTGATTTGCACTAAGTTTATTCAAAGGCTATTTACATAGGACTGGGGTAATAATATGGTTGCGACATGTATACAATCTCTATCAAGTTTTATCTTGTATTGTGCATCGATTAATACCTTTTCGTTGATACCTTTGGGTAAAGTTGTGAATCATTTTTACGCTGGGGTGTGGCGTTTTCATTTTATTTACTTCTTGGGTTGCTTGCGCGAATGTCTGCAAGGGATATAGCTGCATCTGTTTACATTACATATCCTCCCCGGCTCCCCTGCCCTCCGCTTCTCTGCATGCTTATGCGTTATTGACTCTATTATTCTCAACGTCTGTCGTCAAGTAAGACGTTCAAGTCTGAAAAAACTTCATTTCGCAAAAACGTGCTGGGACCACACCATGGCTCATTAGAAACTGCATTTCCTTTTCAGAATCAGACTTTTGTTACTGTGCTGAAAAGAGCAGGTGATTTTTGATATCTTCACATTTCCCATCACTAAAGATGATTCGTCTTGGCAGAGAAAGCGATTCGCGATTGTCTTAATTTCCGACGAAATTTAACTTTTTGATGAATGATTTGAATTCATGAATGGGACTTTTAGCTGTTTATAAAATTTATTGTGTTCAACGCAATGATAACTGTCGAGTGCGGGTAATTGAAAATTTCACCGTTGACTACTTCTGTAGATAATGTCATTATTCGTTAGTACCTGTACGACGTAATATCTAATGTTTTATTTTTCAAAATGTCACTTTTTTAATTAGATATTTTTACTTTTTATGAGAACTTTCTTCATGTTTATTTATAGAGGGAAATAACGCAGTTGGTTTTTTCCATACATCCCTTCCGGTTTATTAGTGGTTTAGAAATGATGTAATTCTGTGTTATCGAATTTCAAATCGTTAGATAAAGAGTATCAGTTGCATACGAGTGCTTGCTTCCTCTTTGACAAATACTTCAAAATGGAAAATTGCAAGGTCACTTCGGTTTTAAATAGAGTTAAATTGAGGATATTTTTTGTGTAGAATAATGCATTGATTTTTTGAATTTATGTTCAAGAAATAGGCGCTGCCTTGTTTTATAGGAATCGGTTCGAAGGTTTGCAACCGGTTTCTAACTATTCTTGAAAAAGAAAACAAAATGGAAAAAGCCCCTAAGTAATATATTATATTTTTTTATCGTGGTTGGAAGAATTGTTAGCCTTTTTTAAATTACTGGACCCATTTCGATGTCCGGAATTTTTTAAAAATTTTTGTTCGACACTTCGACAGTGCTATCATTTTTTGAGAAATTTCATTAAAATATTCGTGAAAACGATTCGATTTTTGTAAAAATCCAGTACCCAATCTTCAAATTGGCAATCTGCTAGCTATTTTCCAACATTTCTGTTGAAGAAAAAATCTAAAGCTCTTCAAAGCACCAGACTAAAAATGAAATGAGGATTTTTCCAACTGAAAATGCTTACTTATTTGATCTTCTTATCATAGCTCATCTCTTGTGATGGATGAAAAAAGTTGGAATAATAAAATCCATTTTTGGTACGTTTCAACTTTCATTTGAACTTCTTTTTTATTTTGCACTTAGAAAAAAACCATTAGGAACCAGTTGTAACACCTTGAACCAGTTTCAAATTTTTCTTCAGATCACAGCTCATCTGTTGTGATGGATGAAAATGTTGAAATAAGAAAATCCATTTTGAGCACCTTTCTAACTTTGATTTGAACTTCTATTTTACACTTTTTTAGAAAAAACATTAGAAACCAGTTGTGAACCTTTGAACCGGTTTCAAATTCTTCTTCAAATCATAGCTCGTCTCTTGTAATGGATGAAAAGTTCAAATAAAATTTGGAAAGGTGACTTTTTTTCTATTTCGCACTTGAAAAAACAAAATAGAAACCAGTTGTGAACCTTTGAACCGGTTTCAAATTAAATTTTTTTAATAGTTGAAGTATAACATTTTTACTTAATCTAATATTGGCTACAAACACAGTTTCCCCCTCTCTTTCGCCAAAAATGTTCTGTTAACTTTAATTTTTTCCACCGAAACCGGTTGCATCGTTTCTATCTTTGGTACTGAATTTTTTCCCAGCGGAAATACAATTTGCAATTCAATGTTCTTCAAATTATTGGAAATTGATCAATTTTTTAAAACTGGAATAAATCTCTATAAATTGTACGACTTTTTATCTCTTGGGTGGGTTTTACATGACTTAAATAATTTTTTTTTTCAAAATTCAGGATCTACTCAGAGTCAGAATCCATGGAATTTTCTAAGATCTGCTCTTCCAAAACTAGGACGATTTTTCAAAATTCGGACTATTTTCATTTCCGAGATAATTTTTCAAAAATTGAACAGTTTTTCACAAAATTGTGCAATTTTCAAAGTACCTAATTTTTTAAAACATGAAAAATAGTTACATTTCAGAATTGAGGCTTTTTTCATTCAAATTTTGTATAATTTTCTGAAATTTCTTTAAGAAATTGAAACGAAATGTTAGAATGAAAAAATTCTACACTAGATTTTTGTTGTGATGAAGAATTGGAGCGGGAGAAATTTCTAATAAAGTTTTGTTCAAAATGGTGGTACTGGAAAATTTCAAATAGACGAAATTTTGCGAAACTTTGGGCTAAAATATCTTGAAAACAAATTTGAGAAATTAAAATTGACAATTAGACGTCGAATGTGGTTCATTCGACTCTCTTTGTCAGCTAATTCCTTGTTTTGCTCAATTTTTCTGAACTATTTGGCATTTTTCTCTTCGTTTGTCTCTTTGGGACAAAAAAATGGTCCACGAGCTGGAAAAAGTTGAAAAACTGTACCCCAAGCAGGAAGATTCGAGCGGATAAAATCATTCGGTTGTCAGCCCTTGATCAGCAACATACTCGAAAGAAAACTCTATTTACCAAGCTAGGTACTCAGGCATTAGCGAGATATTGAACGGATAACAGGTGTTTGTTTGTTGTTAACAACCAGCACAAAGCGACAGTACATGACTCTACGTCTACGACTAGATTTGTGTGCTGTACTTGGTCATTTTATAGACAGAGCAGTAACTGTTCAAATTGGACGTGATTTTAATTTACAATACGAAAGAAAATCAGTACTCGACACCGGCTGGTATGTGAAATAGCAGCAAGACCTGCCGGTCGAACAAATAAAAAATGTAAAATATTGAGTATTGACTCGACTATTGAGACGCCAACGTGAACAAGATCGCCTACGAGACGAATCAGTCGCGATGTATACATTGATAATGATCGTACGAGTATGCAAAAAAAAGAGTGTAATTTGGAAGTCTTTTGAGAACGGCGTCACGCAAGTGCATTCAACCTTTATGGTCGATTACGATGAGACAATATACAGGTACCGAAATACACATGAATGGAGTGCGCGTATATAATCAAGGACAAATAAGCCGTTGTGCGCCTACGGTGCCGGTGGGTATGTTGTATGTAGCAGTCTCAGTCGCGAAGAGGAGAAGCAGCATCGGAGACCGAAGAGACGTGGCAAATAAACGAAACCATTTTAAAGGTTGAATAGCTTATAACACCGGTCTCGTCGTACCTGGCCAACGTATCAGAAAATTCTAGCAGAGGTAGACCAGTCTAATAGCTCAGCGATGGAATGCAGGTATAGTCGATTCGAAAAGGTTCGCGGATAATGTAGCTCTCGTGTATCCATTAATTCGTAGTATCTGTAGCTGTAGCTTCTTCTTTCCTCCTCGTCTCTGTAACCGGTAAGACGGTTGCTCGTCTCTGCGATCATGTCTTGGCTCTAAATAAGGAAACCCGTATAGTCTTACATGTCTGCGTCTTCAAGTATTAACAAAAATTGGATGAAAAAAACGACTGAAAATGTGAGCGATGGAAAAAATCATTGTTTTGAGAGTTTGCTATGTTTGGAGGTTTTTTTTCGGGGTTTGAGCTGGGTCAGTTTGATGTTTTTGATCAATTTTGAGAGTAAGTTGTGGTGTGATGTGAAGTAAAGCAGGAGTTTGAAAATTATTGGGCCAAGAATCATTTTTCAAAACTATTATTGCAAAATATGATATTTCAAATTTTTCATCAGAATTGGCAAAAGACAAAAGGTTGAATTGAACCGGTTTTTTGAAAATTTGATTTCTTGAAAAATTTTGAAAAAATTCTGAAAAGTGTAAAATACGTTCAGAAATTTAAGAAAAGAATTCTGCTCATCTCAAAACTGTGCTCTGAGGCAATTTGAAAATTTCAAAGCCAAATTAAAGGTTATTATGCTGATTGAAATAAATCTTAAATAATTTCAAGGTACTCCCCTGTACTCTAGTATCTCTACTTGAATGCAAAGTTTGGAAATAATTAGTGGAAAACTTGTGGTGATATTTGCCCCCCTCCCCCATCCATCAAGACAAATTGAATGGCATAAAAATTTTGATCAAATTCCACCAGAATCTAAATGGAACGTTTTCTATAGTACATTTCAAGATAGAATCAGAATATATTTTATAACAAAAATTTAAGATGTTTTGTTTCTCTCAATTGTCGTATAGGTTCGATTTTCTACACATGTTGAGGCAATCATGAAGATTGGGAAAATTTAACAAAACTTTTGCAAAATGGTGGGAAAAAGTTGATTAGGATTTTTTCTTGATTAGTGCACTGTCTGTCGATTACAATCTTGAGTATTTTTACAAGGTTGGCAGTTGGCAATGAGCGGAAAAATCAAAATTTTAGGGGTTCTAAGCGCTTGCTTCAGAAAAAAAAATATGCAGAAGATGAACAACTAAAATATTTGTACTTTTGAAAAATTGAAATGAAATTTCTAATTGCCAGCAATCTAATTTGCTAATTTTTTGTTAATTTGAAGCACCCTAAGGCACTTTTTTTGTATGTTGGTAGCACTGCAAAAATTTTCAAGGTGAATTCAAAAAATATTTTGAAAATTTAAAATTTAGGGATCCGGAAAATTGATTTTGTAATTTTCAATTTTCATCCATGAACCATAATTTTTTCAAAAAATTTTTTATTTCTGATGTTCTGAATTTTGTTTTTTTATAAAAATTTTTGCTTTTGAGTTCTTATAGGCTCAATAAACAGGAGTATTTTATTGGAAGAAAGTGAAACAAGAAATTCGATTTTCAAGTCAGTTGTATGAGACCTTCTCCTCTCCCCCTCCATTCTCCATTTTTGCTTGCTTCTAAAATTGGTTCTTTTTTGTTTGTGACTCAATTTTAATTTAAATAGAAGTTCATTCCTCCCTTCAAAAGTGTTTTACGTTACCTTTATTATAGAAATTCTGTGGATTTCAAGACCGCATAATGAAGGAAAAAGTGGAAACTGGAAATTCTGTAGAATTTGAAAATGATAATCAGATAGATCCATTTCTAGCACCAGTGCAGTCAAAAAGAATGCTGTGGTTGAGAAAAAAAATGGAAGATTGAAAATTATTGTCAATTTTCTTTCGTTTCAAGATATTCTTAAATCCAACTTTTTATTGAAGGATCCTTCAAATTGGACAATTTATGAGAATGAATTAAACATGGCTCATCAAAAATTTTCGGCTGAAATATTTTTTTCAATTTTTTTGATCAATATGCAATTTTTCCTCATTTTTTCTTACTCTAATCGATCACCTAAATTTTTAATGTAGGAAATTCACGATTAAGGATTGAAGTTCGTATAAGTGATTTTTATAAACTTTTCTCCAGTGCTGGAGTATTCCAAAATTTTTTGGAAGCTTTGAAATGTTTTGAAACCACTTTCAATCGATTCGGGAGGTTGGAAATGGGGTATGTACCAAATTTTAGCTAAGTATTTTAGTTTCATATTTTGCATGGCCTTGAGGTAACAACATTTAAATTTCAAAAATTCGCCAAAATTCGAGAGATGAACTTAAGCTCCTGAAATTTTACATGTTTTTTTGTTAAATGTGAACTGTATTTTCTCTTTCAATTCATTTTTTTTTCTGGTTTTTACTCAAAACACTTCGAGATGGGATATCTCCCTTGTCAAACTGAATATGTTTTTGATAGAAAGAGAATATTTTTACTGGAAAGTAAAATTGCTCCCGTCTCTATCTGGTTCTGGTCATTTTTTATTTTTATTTTTTTGGTTTAGATCTTGTTTTGATATTATACATCAATGCAGCCATTTAAATGGCTCCTTTTTCTCTCTTTATTGAAGAAATCTTGGTAACATTACTCTCTGTAATTCTTGAATTTTACTAAATTCAACTCCCAGATTGCAATTCTAGTCATTGCGATAGAAAAAAATTCTAGCTGCAGGTCTGTGGTGACGATATTTTTTGAAATTTGAAAATTTTTCCAAACCATACCTTGTGTTTTTTTTTTCAAATGAGAAAATTTCAGAATCTTTCCTTCTTGATAATTTCACCTGCCCTAATAAATTTTCAATTTCACTTGATATAATTTATGAAAAATTTCCATCGTTAAATCCTTTCATTCATTGCTCTAAATGAACCAAACCTATTGCATTTGTTGATTCCGGTTAATGAATGTGAAAGTAATACGATCTGGACCACGTTGAAAAAAAAAAATCGAGATCAATGCATTTCTTTATTGCTCTACGACAATTAGTCGTAGGAAAAAAACGACTCTCCAGTCTTGTTTAAAACAACGAATAAAATTGAAAAAAAAAAGACATTATCGCAGGTCATGACCTTATAGAATTCCATTGGTCATTTCGATCTCAATATCCTCCTATGATATTAAATTACAAAAATTCGTAGCATATTCTTGGTCGAAACGAAACAAAACTTTGGTATCTGAACCAAATCCATCGACATCGAGCACCTTGTTCACGTAGCCCAAGGGTTGATATAACCTTTGAATTCATGTATCTGCCTCAAACACATATGAGCAGGCGGAAGACCGTAGACGAATATTGGCCGAAGGAAATAGGAAAAAAATGACTGCATACGAAGGCAATATCGTATCGTGCCTTGTTTAATATTTGGAATATAAAAAATCCAACGTGCAACGAGAAAGAAAGATTAACTGGTTGACCCGTTTTCCGTAATCGGGCTAATGCCTATTTTCACCTAACCTGTATGCGTTTTATCTGAAGAAGTTCGCGGCTCGGATAATGAAATATGTCCGGTGAGGCGGTCAGAACTGGCAATTTTCAAGTTTCAATCGCCTATCGCGCACCGACTCCACAGTCCACATCGGTTAATTCGTGACCAGTCCCCCTTGTTAATATGTGTGTCAAAAGCCGCCAACCATCGTATATTATTAGAATTTGTGTACCTGTATATGCGAAGATGATATTACATAATGATTAGAATTCGGATACCGATACCGATACCGCGATGCCGGATTTAGAGAAAATTTCTCAATGTTGGGATACCTAAACGGTGTATTTTCTATGATATAGATACCCGGTTCATTAGCCTTATACTTGGAATTAGCTCGTAGAGAAATTTCGATCGGCTGTATACGAGGTTTTTAATTAACCGGCCGAGGGACCGATTCGATGACGACAGGTCATCGAGGAAATAGTCAAATTACTCGAGACATTGATTACTATACCAGGAAGTGATGCCGTTTCGATGACGAATAATGCTCGACCGCGGATATTATTACAAAGAAAGGTTTCCTCGCGACGTGATTGAAGAACAACAAATTTCGTTGCGTCTTTGTCGCTGTGTGGTAATTTAACTAATCGATGTTTTACAATGATCGAGTGATCGTGATGAGTATTGAGGTAACCGCGAGTTGGTTCGTGGTGTTAGACATTTTCGACAGTATGGTATTTTTTAGGTGAATTTTCTCTTACATCGGATGTAGGAAATACGGTCGTTGACGTGTGAGATTTGGTATGGAATGATGGCAATTTGAGAAGCTTCGAGATGTTGGTTATTGTTGGTTATGCGAAGAAAGCTTTGATGAAAATTGCGAGGAAGAGATTGGAAAGTGATAAGTTTCAGTTGTGAAGCTGGAATCAGACCTGCTGAATCTGAGAGAGATGAGGGAAAAATTTTCTTCGCCAGAAGAATTACTTTCGGACAATATTGGAGTTGAGATATTTTTTAGAAAATTTAGAAAATTTTACAAATGGAATAAAAAGTAACTAGGTAATATTATACTTTTTCAAAAGAGCAAATTTGAAGAAAATTCCATCAGCTGACAATTTTCATATTTATTTTCCTCCTCTCCAATTATATCATATATTTGGTTCTTCCTTGGCTCCATTTTTTTTTTTTTTTAGCCAAAGGTTTTTGTCCTCGAAATAAATTTTTGATTCAATTTTGCAAACAGAGATTGAGCTACATTTTGAAAGAATTTAGAAAATGATGCTTTCAGATTGAAAATGAAAATTTCCACTCTATAAATTTAAATCAGTCAAAATTGGCTGATTTAAATCGACAGAACTAAGTAAGTCACTGTTGTGACCAGTGTAAAAAAATCACTGATTCATTCACTGAATTTTTTACTGATTCAATCAGTGAATTTTTTGCTGATGCAATCAGTGAATTTTTCACTGGTTCAGTGATGAAAATTCACTAATTGAAGCTGTATTTTTCACTGATTGACAATAAAATTTCGCTGATAAACTAAGGAATTAGTGGAATTTGAATGATTATCGGTGACTTCATTTTGCTCTATTTTATCAGCCAATTTTGGCATTTTGACTGTTTCAAATTTAGAAAGTAATAAAAAATTGGAAATCTTGATATAAATTTTTTTTCAGGGGTTAAAATTTTCGATTTAAAAAAAAATTGGAATAAAACTAAATAACGGACAGATGTCCTACAGTTCTGAAAGTCTTTGATCCAATCAGCAAAACTTCTTCGAATTTTTTAAAGAAATTTTTTAGAAAATTTATCAGATTCAATCTTCATCACAATGTATGAATTTGAAAAATATCTCAAGAATTGTTGAAATTGAATAAAAATCGTGATTGATCATTTTTTTGCAGCAAATTGTAACTGTTGATTTTTTTTAAAATGTTTTCAAATTGAAGAAGATGAGAAATAAAATAATTTTAATAAAAGAATTTCTGTCAGGAATAAAGGAATTTCAGTCATGTGTGAACCTGGATATAGAAACCACCCTTAGGTGTCAAAAATTGGTTTTTGAGTTGACACTGATTTTGATTCTTTCAAAAAGTACTGAATCGTGGGAGAACCTCAATTCAAATGCCAAAGATTGGTTTCTTTATCCAAAGGCTCACATTTGATGTTTTGGTTGAATGATAGAAAAAGGGATAAGATGTTATAAAAATTTTTGGTAGTGATTTTTTTCTTCAGAATTTTTTAGATTTTCTTAAAAATTATGTTTGTATCAGAAATAGAAAGATTTTAGTGATATGATTTTATTTTCTTGGGATGCTGGTTGGGTAGAGGAGAGGAAGGGGGAAGAGAGGAAGAGACACATGAAAATTATGATTTTTAGTTTTCAATTTTTTAAAACATTGGGCATTTTGCATACAATTTTCACCTTTGAAAAAAGTTTATGATAATTTGATAATTTAGTCATTTGGATTTTTTAAAATAAAATTTTCAAGGTAGTTTGAATAATTCAAATGATATTTTGAAGACTTCAGTCTCATTTTAAACTGTTTTTATGGTATTTAATTTAAACGAGTTGAATTTTAGTCTCATTTTTTGACTTTGATCAGCTCTTCTCTAGTCCTACGTATAATGGAAAATCGAAATTTTAAACATGAAAACATTGTACTGACGATGAGCGTTGAAAAAAAAAATTTCAAGAAATGTTTAATTTCAAGAAATGTTTACTATTATGTGTTCATTTTCACAATACATCCTGGAATTTTGGAAGATTCATTAATTTACGTCATTTTTCGATTTTTGTTTGTTGAAAGCTCTTTTTTTCTATTATCTGGAATTTTTATTTGTTTTGTCTCCATTATGTGAAAATTCTGGCCGCATTGACGTGTTTTTCAAAATTCTTCCTTCCAACATAATTTTCATGGTTTTTTGTGTCCTTCTCCTTCTATTCAATTTTTAAAAATTTTTTTTTGAAGAATCGTTTTTCTATCATACTCACCTCCGCTAATTTTCAATTTTTGAATATCTTGACCTCGAAAATCAATCTCGAATCCAATGGTTTTTACCATTTCAAATGTCATCATGTACTCGTGTCGTTATCTGGTTCAATGCTGTTCCAAGCACACGAACTGCGATAACATTCGCTTGTTGTGAATGGCAAAAAATGAAAAATTTCGAAATAGGAAATAAAGAATGAAAAAAAAAACACAAGATGAAAATAACTCGTTAATTAGGAAGACGGTGCGGTGTTTACAAGCCATCAGTGGCCAGTCAGTTTCGCATATTTGCCGCGAAGTCGAAAAAACGGCGAAGAGAACTCGTTAGTGCAATAATTGGTATTATTTTAACATGTCGAGTGCGATAAATACTACATACACGGTGACATCACGCATACCATTTGAAAATTACTCGTATATTGAATTTTTAACCTTTTTTTTTTCAAAACTTGGCGTGACGTTAATTCGAACATAATTTTTTCAATCGCGTGGTCATCGTAATTACGTTTCTGGTAAATAAATTTCCTAACGTGTGCCAGAAAACACGATTTTTTGATAAGGTGGAAAATTGGGTTCTCAGGTTCGGAGCTGGTGAGAACGAATGATGATTCGGTGCAAAAAAAATTGTGTCTTCTGTCAAGAAAAACAAGAAAAACCAGAAATAAATATGTACCTATAGCTATAGAATTTCATCTATGAGTAGTAAAAAAAAAATGAGAATTTTGACAATTTACTGTAAAGAGAAAAGATTTTCAACATTTTGCCCCCTTTTTTCTTCGAATTTTTCAATTAAAAGATGAAAATGTGAGTTCTCTTTTGAGCAAACTCAAAGCAAGAAAAGTGGCAAAACAATCTAAAAATTAGCTAGGATTTTTTTTTTTTTTTTGTAGATCCAGTGAACACCACCCCCCACCCAGAAAAAAATCTAAAAATCCAATTTTTCAACTTCTTTTTGTATTTTTTTTTGTACAGGGTGTTCGGGAAAACCGAAAAAATTCAGGGAATTTTGAAATTTTTGGCTATTCTGCTGGAATTTTGTCAAAATCCAGAAAAAAAATCAATTTTCTGAAGTTTCTGGACTCGTTTTATTAAAAATTTTTCCTCGCTCCGCTCGGGCCAAATTATTTTATCTATAATTTTTATATTCATCATTATTTTTTTTATTGATCATGATAATGCGAAAAAAAAATGATATTTAAATGCATGTTTTTGTCTATTAAATTATCAAATTTTCAAAAAAATTTACTCGTTTTTATCAAAAAATTCAATATTTTACTCCTCATCAATCGATTATTTACTTTTCCAAGCCGAAAAAGTCTTTATTGGAATTTATGAATTTGTGGTACTTTTTTGAGAGGGGGAAGCAATTGGACTGTGAAGAGAATTACCATTTTGAATTTCGAGACTGCTTTTCATTTGAAACTATTTCTGTTATAAAACCAAAGGTCTCAAATTTTTGTACCGAAGTTCGAGAGAGGAGGAGAGAGGGAGAGAGGGAGGGAGGGAGGGAGGGAGGTGGGTGGGTCTGGAAAATCTGGAAAAGTCAGGGAAAATTATTTCTGAGATATAGTGGACACTGGACACCTTGTTCTAAATTCTGTCTTTTTTTCTCACTTGACTATTTTTTATAATTTTTTTTTTGAAAATTGCATTTTTTGGGGAAAAATTGTTTTTTTGTTCGTTTTATGCCAGATTTTCTCGAATTGAAAAATAAAATTGAAATTTCTGGCCTTTGTCTGCTCTTCAGAAAATTCAAACTCGATGCAAATCCGCTTTTTATATCCCCTCTCTGGCAAGCCCTGCTCAGATCCTTTGGCTCAGTTTCATTCAAACGACGATTTTTTAAAATGAAACTGTACAAAAATACAAATTGGTACACGTGTACACGTAGATTCGTAAATTTTGTCCACTCGTGTAATTATTTTTATCAATTTGGCTGGAACAGCGGAGCCCGCCTTTTGCCCTATGAAGATGGAGAGTTTGAATTATTGTACGTGGTTGTGTACAAATGGCATAAATAATAGTACCGCTACTTAGTATTTAAATATCGTCGGATCAACTATAATACGTGAGGTTCATGAAAAATATACATTTTTTTATAAACAGTGGTTCGCAATCTGGTATGAGACATCTACAGATAAGTTGGTTTACTCGATTACAATGAAATTGATCAATGCCCATTGTGACATTGTATCAAAGCGATGGAATCTCATCTACCTGCATAAATTCTACGAGATAAATTTTTTTGCTTAGATACCAGCGCATTTTTTTGCATCAAGATGTAAAGAATTTCACCTATTCGACATGTGTCGAGGAAAATTACTCGTTATCACGACGACGATGCTTTTGTATAGAATTTTTCTATCGTATGAGATACGAGAAGGGAAGATGGTACTGCGAGTCTCTTTGTCGCTGCTATTAGTGTCTGATTAATTACAATAACGGTATTAAAATGACATGAAAAGCTGAAACGGATACTGTGCGTCGTTTGTTTGGCCGAAATGCTGCCTTGCCATAAGAATACCGTCACGTGATTTTAGCATAATTCGCTTTTATAATAGCAAATGCTTGTCCTACTGAACCATTAAGATCTAGTGGTACTCGAATCATGTGTCGAATACTAATAATGTTATGAAAATTTTTATCCGATATGTTTTTTTCTGTTTTTGAATGGAAATTCATTCAAGAGTTTGGTGACTCGTGGAGTTTTTATACGAAGGGGTTGATGTGAGGATAATCTTTGTTAGATCTGGTTACGGCGGCTGCGGTATCACGAAGATGTGTAATGGGTTTTATTTCATAGCCACCGCGACGCGAAGGCCTGAGTTTCTATGAAGATACCCGAATAGGATATGGAAACACCTGCGCTTCACTTACCTGTGCCTGTGCTTAGATTCGAATCAATTATGCTGCCGGTATGAAACATGTGACTGGATTAGAAGTGTTTGTGCGATGCTGGTGGATGTAGGAGTATCTAAATCAGCTGTGGATTTAGATTGAGAATGAGGGGATTTTTTCATTTCTGTTTGATTGTGTATGGTGGTGTGATCTGGAATATGGGTTCTTTTATGGTGTTATTTTTTTTTGGAATAAAGAATTGTGTGTTTTTACGAGTGTTTGGGAAGGAATTTTACAGAAAATCTTAGATATTTTAATTTTGATGAATTTTCCCGAAAAATTGGAAAAATGCACGATTGAAATTTTGAAGGAAAAAATTTGAAATGAAATTTTTGTCGTAATTTATTTATGCGGTTTTTCGTTAGAGAGGGGGTATCGTGTTTTTTATGGGCTAATATTTGTGATGGAATTTTACAAAAAATAAAATCTCAAACAGGTATTTCAATGTTTTGATGAATCCTCCCCCCCCCCAAAAAAAAAAAATAAAAAAATGAAAAAAATTGATAAATGTGCTGGTAAAATTTCAAAGAGAAAATTTGAGTGTGGCAATGATTTTTTTGGGAAATCGTCACTTTGTGACAAAATGTTGATATGGTTTAGCCTTGAATTATTCATGTTCACGGAAATGGAAATAGTAAAATACATGACTAACTAAAACCATAGGTAACATTACCCCAAATATTTTTTTTATCGATAAAATAATCGTGAATTTGTTTTTTTTTTTTTATTGATCCAGTTCAAAAACATAGTGGTTCAAAATGAATAGAAATCACATCGAATATTATGAAGATTAATGCAACGACGATTTAAAGATTTAAAAATGAAGAAGCTGCGAAGAAGATTGAGAAATGATATGAGCTAAGATCTGTCTCGATGATTTGTTTGGGAGGGAGAAAGAGGGTCTCTGGAGTCGTTTATGGCGTTTTTGGCACAAGGAAGTATAGTTTCAATTTCAAATATTATTCGAATTTGAAATAAAAGAGAAAAACTCGATATTTATTGTGGAATTAAAGTTGAAAATTTTTTTGAATTACTGAACTGTGCAAGTTTTTGGAAATGTGGGATTTCGTGTGATGGGAGTGGGGTCAACCTTCCTCGGTCTTTCAGTTACTCTTCTGAATCGATTTTCTGTATAAAAACTGTTTTTTTTTGCACTCTCTTTATTCCTTGTCTATTAGCTGATGAAACAAGGAACCTCTCAATTCCGAATTTTTCAATTTGTCTGAAAAATAATTTGCATGAATACGAATCAGAAAGTTTTATTTTTTGATAATTTTCTTGTGAAATTACATTCATTGCATTAACAGTGGAATTTCATGGTAAAAAAATTATCTGTTTACCTGTTTGTTCAGTTAATGAATTTCAATTACTGAAATTATCATCAGGGACGAAGATCGTTCATAAAACCTATTTTTTGTGATCTACTCGGATCCACAAGAGTCTGATCGAAAAATTACGTTTTTTCTTTGCTTTCCCAATAGTTTAGTTAATTATAATTGAAAATTGTTTTCTAGTCAATTTTTGGATCAGGGTAATGATAGTTGAAATCAATTTCTGCACATGCGTCGTATTTCTGGTCAAAATTTCAGCTTCTGCTGTTCATTAATAATTGGTCAATTACATAATGTATTTTTTAATAATAAAATTTTGCTTTAATTAAACAGATTGAACAAAATTGAAAATTCGAAAATCGAAAAAATCAATTTGATTCACTGAAAATTTTAGTAGATGGAATTATTGAAAAAAATTTTAGGGGTTTTTACAATTGGATTTTTCCTCCAACTCATTCCTCCCCTTCCCCTCCAACGATTTGTACAAAAACAACTTGAAAAACAAATGTAAGAATGAATTTTGGTTCAAAAATTTTCCAAACTTGAAATTTTTACTTTTTTTTTTGAGACAAGATAATATATAAACCCTTCACCTTGACACTTCCCTTCTCAGAAGTACATTACTCTAATGCTCACTGTCCGGATGTTATTTTACTGTTCGGCTGTTTAGTTCGGAAGTTATTATTGTCGTAATTTGATTAAATCTGGGTTGACCTTGCTACTGATTTATGGTATTCTCTCAAGTTTTTATTTACCCATACATTGAATTTAATGAGCGATTTCAATTTTTTAAACGTTTGTGATGAATTTTTAATGACTTCTGAAATCAATTTTCGGTTTGTAATGAGACTGCTTCGTACTGGTTTCAGGGTTTTGTCTTGGGGAAGGTTTTAATTTCTTGGAAAATGTGAAGGACCGTTCAAATTACTAGTAGCTTTCTGTTTTGACGTTCCAAAAGTCAAAATTTTGAATTGAACTTGATTAAGTCCTCAGTCGGTCATTAAAATTCTCAAAATTTGAAAAAAAAGATCTTAAAATTTGAAAAAAAGGTCTTAAAATTGAAAAAAAAAGGTCTCAAAATTTGAAAAAAAAGTCTCAAAATTTGAAAATAACAAGAAAAAGGTCTCAAAATTTGAAAAAAAAACGTCGTTAAATTAACAAAATTTGCAAAGTGCCGTGATGGAAAAATTTTTTTGAAAGTTTTGAAATTTGAAAGAAAAACATGAAATTTTTGTAAAATTTGAAAAACAGTCATGAAAATTATGAAATTCAAAAAAAGTTTCAATTATGGTGATTTTCCAATAAATTTTGAATTTTTTTCTCTTTATTTGAGCACCAAAAATCGTTCAATATTTTTTTCTAATTTTGAAAAATTTTCTATTTTTTTTTTTAAATTCATGTTGTAATGCTTTTTTTCAGAAAAATTAGAAAAAACTGTAATTTATAAAAATCCAAAGGACTATTCCATTAAACACCTCGCCAAGAGTATTTTTGGGGTTTCAAATTGAAAAAAAAATCACAAAGTTGTAATTTGGCACGTACTTTGATCTTCTTATATCTCAATGAACCAATAAAATTTGGCGAAAGGGAAAAAAGAGGCCTTTTAGCACCTCCTTGAGTAATTCACTCGCCATGACTCTTGTTCGTACATTTGTATTTATTTATATGGTACCTACGAAAGCAAAAGGCGTAAGGCAAGGCTGACGCACATTGCGCCATCATTATTATCATCCTAATAAAGGTATAAATCATTGTGAATGTGGTTTGTGTTACCAGCAGCAAACGGTGAGAGCAACATCATTTCCGTTTACTTACGTATAAGTGCGTACGACCGACGTACGTACGAATGTGGAATTTTACTTTCTTTTAGCGTCGATTTTTCTTTTACCGATAAACGACAACATTGACCCAGTTGATTTTCGCAACCGAAACGAGTTTCATTGTACGATGGAAGTATTCTTACGCGAGCGCGATTGCGACAATTAGCATTTTCATCGACGTTGACGACGAGGAAATCGGGGAAAAATTTTCACTTTATGTAATGTTGATTCCTGGAATTGAAAATTCCGCAATTGGACTGTTGAAGGAGGTTTTTTCGTATGACGTGAGTGGGTACTTGTAATGGTGTGTACATGATGATTTCATTTCTACGGTTTACTGTTTAGATTTTGTTGATTTTGGAAGCGAAATTAGTAAATGATCGGTTCGATTTGTGAATTTTTCATCGATTACGTCAAGGGTTATAAATGATGGCGTCGAATCCATAAATCTATTCGTAAAATAGCCGAGATCGTATAATAATGTTTTGTATTTATGGCATTCCTTTCCTTCGTGAGAATAAGAAACGTGCTATTTTTAAAATAGTCTAATAACGTCGCTAGAATTTTTAATCGATCCTTGATACTCACGGTGTTGCGAAGTGTATTTTACATTTACTTACCCAGCGTATTATACTGGCGAAGCCGCCAGCTGACGTGTTATTTTTCAATAGTGTCATGGTAATGGATCCCTGCAACTGTCTATGCAGCGGTGGAAAATATGAGAAAATTATTACCAGCGTGAACCATTGTTGGGGATATTTTTTCCATTACGAAGTTCTACTCTGTATATCGATATGTTATCGACGGAAAAATTAAGAAATTCTGGTGTATGGTGGGAAAATTTGTAAAATTGTTGGTTATCGTCGCGATTATTATCAATGAATTCGAAAAAATGTAATGAACTCGATTTGTTTATTTTTATCAGTGATTGAAATATTGACGCGTATTTTTACACAATTGAATTTATCAGGGGCCAGATGTTCATTGGTATTCCACGAATACGTATATTTGCTATGGAAATGATATCTATGTATGGAGTAGTAGATTTGAAAACAGAAAGGTTACTAACACCGGATTGTTCGAGTGCTACTGTCAATATTGGGTATGATGAAGTTTTCTGAGTTATAAAAAAATGCTGTAGTGTTGAAAAAATTGAGAGAGCATGTAGTTCTGATATGGGTTTTGGTATAATACATCGTGGAGTCGAATTGAGTATGCAAAATTTTTTTGGAATAAAAACTCACCAAATTTTGAATCCTAAAATTTTTTCCATTATTTGACGATTTTCCAAAACTCGGCTGAATTTTTCTTATTATGCCCGATGGTGGACGATTTATCAAAAGCTGAAAACTGTTCCAGAATTGAAACGGCTTGAAATGATTTTTAAAATTTCCAAAGATTTGAAATTTTTCAAAAATTGATGAATATTTTTCAAAAAATTGAAGCATCTTCCAAAAATTACACGATTTAATAAAAATTGAAGAATTTTTCCAAAATCGAAGAATTTTTCCAAAATCGAAGAATTTTTCCAAAATCGAAGAATTTTTCCAAAATCGAAGAATTTTTCCAAAATCGAAGAATTTTTCCAAAATCGAAGAATTTTTCCAAAATCGAAGAATTTTTCCAAAATCGAAGAATTTTTCCAAAATCGAAGAATTTTTCCAAAATCGAAGAATTTTTCCAAAATTGAAGAATTTTTCCAAAATTGAAGAATTTTTCCAAAATTGAAGAATTTTTCCAAAATTGAAGAATTTTTCCAAAATTGAAGAATTTTTCCAAAATTGAAGAATTTTTCCAAAATTGAAGAATTTTCCCAAAATTGAAGAATTTTCCCAAAATTGAAGAATTTTCCCAAAATCGAAGAATTTTCCCAAAATCGAAGAATTTTCCCAAAATCGAAGAATTTTCCCAAAATCGAAGAATTTTCCCAAAATCGAAGAATTTTTCTAAAATCGAAGAATTTTTCTAAAATTGAATCAGGTTCAACTTTTCAAAACGTGAATTTTCCTTGAATTAAGGAGTTTCGCATAAATTGAAGATTTGTTTAAAATTAAAGTGTAAGTATTTAGTTTTTCAATGCTAAAATTTTTCACGAATTGAAGAGCTTGCTATGCATTGAAGAATTTTTCATGAATTGAAAATTTCTCCATAAATTAAAGAATTTTTCAAAACTTGAATTTTCTTTGAATTAAGGTGTTTTCCATAAATTAAAGGATTCGCCTGAAATTTATACTTGAATTTCCCATGGATTGAGGAGTTTTCCATGTATTGAAGAATTTTTCATAAATTGAAGTATTTTACAGGTACATATAAATTAAAGAATTTTTTATTGTAATTGACAAAATTTTCCAAAATTGATTTTTTAAAAATTTTTCAAAACTTGAATTTTTTTTTAATTAAGGTGTTTTTCATAAATTGAAGAATTCACCTATAATTTATACTTAAATTTCCCATGGATCGAGGAGTATTCCATAAATTGAAGAATTCGCCTAAAATTTATACTTGACTTTCCCAAAGATTGAGAAGTTTTTCATGAATTGAAGAATTTTTCATAAATTGAAGAATTTGCCTGAAATTGAAGTGTTTAGTGTTTCAATACTTGCTGTTTATGCATATCTTGTACTTTTTTTGCCTTGATTTTTACCTGCTATGTTTTCCTTCTTACAACTACGTTTCCTCACGCGCCTGCGTACTATTTCCCTCTTCCCCGCCTTGCCGCTGTCTCTCCTATCCATAATTACGTTTCTCTCCCATCCATTACCTTCCTACAACAAGTACTGTTGAGTTATGCTCTTCTTCCTAATGTTTTTTGTGATGTAAATATTACGTTTTGTAAATACATTTTTTATGTGTGTTTTACAACGTTTTTCATCATAATTTCGTGCAAATGAACTTTTAACTGTTTTCAAAACTAAAAGGCATGTTTAATGCCAACATTTTTGGTCCTCTAAGAGCCTGATAACAATCTAACCAGCCATAATTTCGCGATCTTTTGTGTTTGTGAAACTGTGCTTGTGTGCTGATATGTTGCTGAATATCCATGTGTCATCTGTTCTAATGGGTCAACGTCAGTTCCAGCATCAAATTCAACTGTATTCGTGAGTTTTTCTTCAAATTACTGGAATTATTTGGTGTCAAAGTTGGTCAAGTGTCAATCTTCCATGACTTGCATTTTTCTTCAACATCAACGGTGCCTCCGCCATAAATCAACGCCAAGCTCCAGTAAGAATTTTTGCTCTTGTCTACTGTCTTCGATTGCCTCCGTCATACATCGATGCCACAACTTTTTGCTCTTGTTTACTTCATCGGTGCCTCCGTTATACATCGATACCACAACATTTGAAACCCATCTGCTGTCATTGATGCCTCCGCTGTTCATCGATGCCGTGACTTTGAACATTGTGATTCAAAGTTACCTATCAACTCTACCTATTCTTTGCTGTATGGATGTTTGACGTTCCAATCTTTGATTTTTTTCGAATAATCAGTTGGATTTCTGCAAAACATGGCTGAATCCTTCGATTATGATCGCAGTCAACGCTATGCTGCTCGAAAAATAAAATCTTTATCTGAAGCACTTGTGAATAGTGTTGCCAAACCTGTCACAGCTGCAAACGTGAATGAAGTCCGATATGATTTGGAATTCATAACTGAAGTATTCAACGATTTTAAAAAGGATAATGCAAAACAATTTTCCTTGTTGGATTTCGAAACTGCTGCTGAACTTAAAACTGCTGAAGATGCATTGATTGCTGATCTTGAAGCTTTGAGTAAAACTGTTCGTATTGCTACTGCTAAAGCTAAAACCTATATCAACGAATTTGATGAGCTTCATCGTGAACCTAACACATCTGTGAATATGAATGCGTCAATCTCTGGTGATGGTGGTGTCAAAGGTCCTAAAATTGAGGTACCTGAATTCGACGGTTCTCCTGTCAAGTTTTTGGATTTCGCAGCCATTTTTGAAAACCTCGTACATCAAGAGGTGAACATACCAAAAGTAAAAAAGCTTGTTTTACTTAAAAAGGCTTGCAAAAACGGATCCGCCAGCGCATTGATTGAAAACACACCTCTGACTGAAACTGGATACGATAAAGCGTGGAAAAGCTTAAACAATACTTATCGTAATATCCGTGCAATCGTACGCACTCACTTTGATCGTTTGTTTGATATTCCTCAAATCAAGAATAATTCTGAAATACTTGATTTGCATACCAAGGTTGATCAATGCCTACAAGGTCTCGAAGCATGCGCCATCGATACTGAAGCATTGAGTCCTGTGATCTACTACATCGTATCTGAGAAATTGGATAATCATACCTTTGTTGAATTCGAGAAGACTTTGGATTCTAATTCAGAATTTCCAAAATGGAGTCAACTCAACAACTACATCGTGAAGCAGTGTTCGGTAACCAAACGTCATGCTGAACCATCTGAGAAACCAGATAACAAACCGAAACCTGCCAAAACACTTGTAAAACGTGCTGTTTCGCTGAATACGTCATCGAAGCCTGATTTGAAGCAAAAATCAAGCTCAAGTGCTAACCCAAAATGTGTCCTTTGTTCGCAAGCACATTTGCTGATCAATTGTGAGATCTTCAAATCCAAATCGCCTGTTGAGCGGTATGAAGCCCTCAAGAACAAACCTATCTGTCGTAATTGCTTCAATTCGAATCACAAATCAACCAACTGTATCAAGGGTCCTAAATGCACCAAGTGTAAACAGCCCCATCACACATTATTGCATTTTTCTGATACTGAAGTCGCAGCTAGCAACGCTGAATCTACATCAGAAAATAAACCTGAAGCAAGTACTGCGTCATCTGGAGCATGTATTGCTGATACTGCTGATTCAACATCGACATCGCTTGCTGCTACCTCGAAACCAATCGTTTTATTGCCTACTGCTGTTGTCAACTTTAAATGTGGCAAAACAACTGGTCAAATGCGTGTACTTCTTGATTCATGCTCACAAATCAATCTGATTACCTCATCGTTTGTGAATAAATACAAGCTTTCGACTACTGAAATTCGATATGTTCAGAAAGTTACCGGTGTTAACGCAAAGGAATCCATTTGCAATCGTACTGTGAATTTAACGTTTGAATCTCGCAATCAACAGTTCCAGTATAATACCAACTTCAATGTTATCGCTCATGCGTTACCGTACAGCATCATCAATCTTCAATCATCGAGATTACCTATCGATTTCACGAATTACAAACTTGCTGACGATGCGTACTACAAACCAACTGTTGAAATACCGACAATCGATGCGCTTCTTGGCATAGAAGCATACAATCGTATTGTAAGCGGTCACGTATTGGAACTGGGATCTCTCGTTCTCAGAAACACCAAGCTAGGTTGGACATTGTCTGGTGCAATTCAACCGCAAGCTGAAAAACGCAAGAAACTGCAAACCAATTCTTCGTTCTGCTGTTTATCTGTCAACTCAATCGACGAAAGATTGAAACGATTTTGGGAAATCGAAGAACCTGTCCCGATCAATCTGAAAAGCACTGAAACTGAACTGTGTGACGAACACTTTATGAAGAACTATCAACGCGCCGAAAACGGCCAATTTATCGTTCGTCTGCCGTTCAAAGGTGATCCAGCAACCATCACTGGGAACTACGAACGTGTCAAAGCGTATCAAAACCGTGTTCATCGCCATTTATCGGAATCAACGATGAAATTGTATACCGAGTTTATGAACGAGTATATCGATCTTGGTCACATGTCTCTGGTCACTGATAATGACATATCCAATCGTCATTTTATTCCTCATCATGCTGTAATGAAACCATCAAGCACAACAACCAAATTACGTGTTGTTTTTCATGCTTCGTTTGAAGAACGATTGAAACGTGCGCTGAATTCCATACTCATGGTTGGTCCAGTTGTACAACCAGAGTTGTTCGATATCATCCTCAGATTTCGAATCTTTAAATACGTTGTAACCTGTGATGCGACGAAAATGTTTCGTTCCGTACTTGTTCACCTGAACGACCGTCGTTATCAATCCATCATTTGGAAAAATCTGATCTATGAACTGAATACTGTCACCTACGGTACTACACCTGCATCGTTCCTTGCAACCAAATGCTTCCTGATTCTCGCTGATGAAATTGAACCGTATGATCCTATTGTTGCATTGATTCTGCGATACTGCTTCTACATGGACGATGGAATGTATGGAGCAAAAACCAAAGCTGAACTTATTCGTATACGTGCTGCCTTGCATAACGCTCTCGCCGCAGCAGGATTTATTCTTCGCAAATATCAATCCAACTCTGCTGAAGTTCTTGAATCGATTGATCCAGATTTGATTGAAACCAAGTTGACAAAAACTCTTGGTGGTGACGAATCTCTGTCCGTGTTAGGTATGTCTTGGACACCTACACTCGATGTTCTCCAGATCAATGCTGATATAACGCCGTTAACAGCTACGATAACTAAACGATTGATGTTATCTACCATTGCAAAGGTATTCGATCCTCTTGGCCTTGCTGCGCCAGTTGTGATTCGTGGCAAACTGATGCTACAAAGAGTTTGGAAACTGGGCTTGGACTGGGATACTCCAGTACCTGAAGAATTAGCCTCCGAATTCCACGCCTATGTCAACGATTTAATCGCTTTGAAACATTATTCGTGTCCTCGTCATGCTGCAGTCAATGACTCAACACACCTAATCGGATTTGCTGATGCTTCTGAACAGGCCTATTGCGCTGTTATATACGTACTGACCCAAGATGAAGGTCAGAGTAAATCTGAACTGTACTGTGCTAAAACCAGAGTAGCGCCTGTCAAAGCGTTAACTGTTCCTCAGCTCGAACTTCAAGCAGCCGTTCTACTCGTTGAGCTAATGAATCGAATTCGTAAAACTGTTACTGTACCTGACAAATCTGTGTATTTATACTCCGATTCTACGATCGTATTGTCCTGGCTGAAACGTCCGCCTACTGACTGGAAAATCTTCGTACGTAATCGTGTATCGAAAATTACGTCAAGCTATACGTCTGATTGTTGGAACCACGTTTCCACGAAACAAAACCCAGCTGATTTAGCTACGAGAGGTATATCTACGGATAATTTGATAAATTCATCATTATGGAAAAATGGACCTGAGTTCCTTCACAGTGATTCAATTACGAATTACGAATTTGAAGCTGATAATCGTTGCTTATCGTATCTGTCAAAGCCTAAGGCTACATCGCTTCTAATTGCTGAAAACGGTGATGAAAGGGTAATCAATTACCACTCATCATACTCCAAACTACTACGTGTCTTCGCTACAGTCAAGATCATTGCGTTAAAGTGGCGTAACAAATCCAAAGAACCAATTGTGATCAAAGCTGATGATATACGCTCTGCTGAAAACTACCTGTTCCGAATCGTACAGCAGCACGAGTTCTTCGACGATTTTCAAAGATTGAATAATCAGAAAAAGCTATGCAAACGTAGCCACCTACGTTCACTCAATCCTTACGTCGACGATGAAGGATTAATACGTTCTAACTCAAGACTGCAAAATGCTAATGTTCCGTTCGATAAAAAATGCCCGATAATTCTACCTGGTAATTGTCATTTTGTGCGTATATTAGTTCGTCACATCCATGAACTGTACTTTCACGCCAATAGACCGTTCTTAATGGCACATCTGTCCACCAAATTTACGTTCGTCGGTGGTATATCTCGTACTATCAAAGATGTTCTCTACAAATGTGTTCATTGCCGTCGATACTTCAACAAAGCAAGATCGCAACTGATGGCCGATCTACCAGCTGACCGTGTAAATCCGAAATCTCCATTCGAATCAGTCGGCATCGATTTTACTGGTGCATTCACTGTGAAATGCAACTTTCATCGCGTACGCAAATATGCAAAGGTCTACGCCGCCATATTTATCTGTATGGTCACGAGGGCCATACATATCGAGGTTGTACCATCGCTAACAACCGAAGACTTCTTAGATGCATTCAAGTGTTTTATATCGCGCCGCGGAAAGCCACAAACCATCTATTCAGATAATGGTACAAACTTTCGCGGTGCTGACCGTTATCTGAATTTGGACTTTCATGATGATAAAATCGTTAAATATGTGTCCGATAAAAAGATCAATTGGCATTTCAATCCTCCATATACGCCCCATCGTGGAGGGGTATGGGAGGCTGCTGTTAAAAGCGCGAAGCGTTTTTTACCAATTATTACGAAGAATCATACCTTTACCAAAAAGGAACTACGTGTATTGCTTACTCAAATCGAATGTTTGTTGAACTCCAGACCTATCGCTTATCGTCGAACCGCTGAACCTTACGAAGAAATATTGACTCCAGGTCATTTCTTAATTGGCCGTAATTTAACTACGTTACCTGAACCATCGGATAATGGAAAAATCAAACTGTCTGCGCTGTATCGTGCTAACCGTCAACGCGTTAACGATTTCTGGAAGATATGGTCTCAAGACTATTTGAATCAGTTACGAAGCCGTTCCAAATGGTTGACTACACAGCCCAACTTCGAAAAAGGGCAAATGATCCTTTACAAGGAAGCGAACAATCCACCGTCGCAATGGCCGTTAGCTCGTATCACACGTACCTTTCCAGATGCGAACAATGTCGTTCGTACTATCGAAATCGAGACGCATGGTAGCGTCAAAGTGATACCTATCCAGCATGCAATTTATTTGCCTCTAGATACTTAATTTGTAGTATTCTGTATTGTTTAATACTGTTTACGTTGTTTTATTTCATTTTTTTTGAAGTATTTATGATTTTTATTTCTTATGTTTATTTTGCTCAGACCCTATCTGGTCAGGGCCGGGTGTATGTTTATGCATATCTTGTACTTTTTTTGCCTTGATTTTTACCTGCTATGTTTTCCTTCTTACAACTACGTTTCCTCACGCGCCTGGGTACTATTTCCCTCTTCCCCGCCTTGCCGCTGTCTCTCCTATCCATAATTACGTTTCTCTCCCATCCATTACCTTCCTACAACAAGTACTGTTGAGTTATGCTCTTCTTCCTAATGTTTTTTGTGATGTAAATATTACGTTTTGTAAATACATTTTTTATGTGTGTTTTACAACGTTTTTCATCATAATTTCGTGCAAATGAACTTTTAACTGTTTTCAAAACTAAAAGGCATGTTTAATGCCAACACTTGCATTTTCCACGAATTGAAGAGTTTTCCATAAATTGAAGAATTCGCCTAAAATTGAAGTGTTTGGTGTTTCAATGCTAAAATTTTCCACGAATTGAGGAGTTTTCCATGAATTGAAGAATTTACTGTAACTTGGAGAGTTTTCCATAAATTGAACTATATTTTATAAATCGGGAAATTTTTCATAAATTTACGAACTTTTCAAAAATCGAATGATTTTTCTCTCGTATCAAGTCAACTTTTCAAAAATTAATATTGAAGAATTTTCCAAAACTTGACCATTCTTTTGGAAAAACAAGAAAAGTTTCTGAAAATAGAGCATTTCTCGAAAATTATGCAATTTCTTCTATACTTTTTACGTTGAACAATTCTCCAAAACCTGAACAAATCTTTTTCTATATTGAGGCAGAAAAATCATCTTTCAAATTATTTTTCATTTCAATATTGATTGATTTTTGAGAATTTTCTTAACCCCTTCAATTTCAGATTGATTCAGAAAATAATTGGGTTGGAATTTTTTCCATTTTTTTTTCTACGTTTCATCTAAAATATCCAATTTCTATATCAATTGAAAAAAGCTATTCCATCGAAATATTTTCGAAAAGTTATCCCGTCTCGAATTTCAAAGGCAGCAAGATGTTGATTCAACCTTTCCTCGATAATATCTCATCAAAAACTCCGTATTACGAAGCACGAATCTGCTTATCTCAAAATCCACGTGATTCATTCCGTATTCAAATGAGTTTTTATCGATTTCAAATTATCATTTTATTTATCCAAAGCGAAATTCATTTAGGCACGTTTCCTGTATAATGAAAACGAACCGCGATATAATTGGAAATTTTCGATGAAAAACTGGGCCAAATATTCGTCCTCGCGCGAAGACTGGGACAACGACATGTACTTACGCACAAGTAAACAATATGCCTCTTCATTTTCAAATACGTACAACGTAATTTACGCGTTATTTCGTCGATGTAGCTACAAGCTCAGCTACTCGAAGTCGTCCAAAATAGCGTAGAAAAAAATTTACGTCGCATGATTTCTAGACTGATGACGATTCGCGGATATGGTCGCTGCAAAATACTTAGTATCGAGGCGCGTGCAACGTGCAACATCGATGAGAATATTTATAATTTTTTTTTTTTAATTCAATAAAAAGTATTCTGAGATCGACTGGCAAAGAATCGAGTTTTTTTTCAACGCTAATAATGCCTCCTATTGGAAACCAGTTCTTGAAAAGAACCGGTTCGCATCGCGATGGCAGAAAGTTGGATGAAAATTTTTCACAAACGTGTTAGAAATGGCAATTAAAATGTGACACTCGAACGGATAAGTTTAAATGGTCTACAAGCGAGGAAAGTTTTTCGAATCAGCGGACCAAACGTCGTAGGAAGATTAAACGAATACACGATATTTTTTTGGCAACCGCCAAGAACCGCGTGTTCGTGTAGCAAAAAATACGGCCACGCGAGTTTATTTTTATAATTTCAGAATTTGTTTTCGGTACAAGCGCCTCACTCGGGTGGATTAATCGTCCGATGAAAAGCTGCTGTTTGTTTACATGGCGGTTTTGTTTTCCCGTCTGAGATTTGGAAGGTCGATTGTACGTAGCGAGGAAAATAGTCGTGTACCTGGTGGTTCTCGTATGGGATTTTTTTTATCTGTGTTCGACAAATAAAGCATAAAGCATGTCGGTAATTGAGGTATATCGTTTATACGCGTTTATCTACGGATTTAAAGTACATTTAAGCGATAAGAAATGGAAAAGTCACCGAACGTATTGTAAAATCCAAGGTAATACTTATAAAGAATTGTTCGATATTCGATAGTGACGTTTACCATAATTCGAACTCGATTTAATTTTAATCATGTAGAAAACGAGTTATCGCCGAATGAATTGTCGATCATATGACCGGTGCTGTGGCTCCTTTTCGGCGTCGGATATTGATCCACGTATAACGGATTTCATTGAAATGAAAAGTGAAATCATTGCTGGGGAAGGTTTACAAGTTTGTTGGCGATTACCACCGAGTGGTATTGAAATTATCGGGTTTGGCGGTATTGTTTTCGTCATTGCTGTTTTTTTTTCAAAGCTCGTAAAGAAGCAGATATGGTTTTTTTTTTTATAGTCAATGGATATGAAAGTAGGGGGTATTTTAGGGTTGTAGCTGTTGTATTCTTTCCTGAAGTGCCTGTGGTTTGTGTGATGAGAGATTTTTATGAAATAGAGGGTAATTGTTGGATGGGGTTTTTTGGTCCTAGAAGAACTAGAAGAGGTTACGTTGCTGAAAATGAAATCTTGGCCAAAAAAAGAGAAGTTTTGATACTTTTTCTCGAAGTTTTTACTTCGAAAAATTCAAAAGCATAGGTATTCGTTGGACAAATTGAGTACATATGTATTGAAAAATCAATCATCAAAATTGATGGAACTCTCTGATTTGATTGAAATATTGAAAAACAGAATTCTTTGTTCCATATTTTTTTTCAAAAGTGGCCTTTTTGATTTGCATTCATCATTAAATTCCATTTTTTTGACCTGAGAAAAAGTTGTGAGTATAATTATTGAAAATCAAGAGTCATTGACTTGTATTCTGTCTTTCTTTTGGGTAGTCAAATGATTGTTTTCAATCATAATAAATTGTCGATTCGATTTTTATTCAACCTTTGGACAGTTGTTGAATAATTACGCTTCATAATTTGTCAATTTCCTTGACTTTTGTACTGGTTTTTTCAACCCCCTTACGGATGGCTTTTGAAGAGTGATCGGTTCAACCTTTGTTCTGTATCTTTGGTCATTTGTAAAATTATTATGACTCATAATCAGGTATACCTGCATTGACCTTCATTCGACATTCAAAAAGGTGTATGATTACGTCATAAATTCAACCTTTGGACCTTCGATTCAGCTTTTAGTCGATTTTGGCCTTTATTCAACTTGAAAATTCATGTTGACCTTCATCTAACCTCTGAACGACCTTGAGATTATCATGGCTCAGAATGTATCATTGTTCGTCTTTTTCGACTTCTGGACTGAGTTGATTTGACCTTTGGTTAATTTTTGGATTTTTTGGAACTGTGAAAGCTCATGATGAGTTTTGGATTTGACTTTTTCGAGTTCTTGAACGACCTTGAGACTGTTATGGCTCATGATGAGTCGATTTGACTTTTTGAAATTTTTTAATGGGTGTAATATTGTCAAGTTTTGTAATGATTTTTTTGATTTTACCTTCCTCCAAGTTGCTATGATTTTAAATTGGCCCAATTTGACTTTCATTCGGTCTTTGGACGATTTTGAGACCAGTATGGCTCATGATTAGTCATCGATTCGACCCTTTTCAATATTTTTGATGGTTGTGAGTTCATTTTATTATTTCTCAAATAAATCTTCCTTTCAAACGTTGAACTGTGGTGCATAGGGAAGTTATTGCAGTTTGAAATTGGCAATCTGTGCAATTTTTGTTCTACTTTTGGACAATCTTGAGACTGTTCTGATTCATGCTGAGTTTATGGTTCGACTTTTTATAAATTTTTGGATGATTGTAACTTTATCATGTTTCATGATGGATTTATTGTTCAACCTGTTGATTGTCGTTTGATTATTATGATTTGATATGAATCATCAATTCATTTTAGTTTAACTTTTGTACAATTAGCTTCTACCCCGGGGTCTGACATGCCAAAAAAATTCAAAAGCTTTTATAGGGCTCTCCAAGAAACTTTCATAGCTCAAATTTTAGTCCCTAAAGTTGAGAGAGGGGAGTTATTTGGATTTTAGTTTTGAAAAATCGCCTAATGCACCGAAAGCATTACAAAAATCTAAATAACTACCCTCCCCCATGTTATTTATATATTTTAGGGATGAATTTTCACTCATTCCTTATCATGTGAGAAATTAAAAAATTGAAACAATTCTTGAATTTTCAATTCTTATAGCTTCCCTCTCCGAGTCAACTCTAAGAGCTGAAATTTTGGTTGTGGAAGTTTCTTATGATGCTTAAGAAAAATCTGTAATTTTTTTTAGAACATCAAGCCTTAGGAAGATAGGTTTCTTATTACTTGAATCAATTTTGTATCAGTATTTTAAAAATTTCTGTTAATTTGGAATTGAAGGAAGCGCCGAAGGCAACTGCCCCATTGGTAAAAGCAAAATTTTATTTTTGGTCAAAAAAGTTGAGTTTCAGTTGGAAAATTTTCAAGGATAATGACCCTTTTTTCGGGACATTAATTTTGACCAATTTCTTGTTTCTCGAAAACCTAGAATATAGTCATAGAATTCGTTTTAGAAAAAATTGAGGATTTATTTACTTGGGGGAAAAAAAATGTGCAATATTATTGATGCTTTGGGGTTTCGTTGCTTCCTTCTTTCCTGCTCAAAAAGAGGTATTCAATGGAAAACAGGAGGTGTGCTCAGATGAATTGTTTGTTGCAAACAATTGAAGAATTTTTATTTGTCCTTTTTTTGTGTAGATTATGATATTTATATTCTTGATATTTTTATTTAAGAAAGGTTATTTTTTCTGTTTTATTTAAAGTTGATTGGCATCATGGACTGCTTGTTTGAATTTGTGAGGGTTGAAAATATTTTAGATTACCTGGAACTAAGAATTTCTTCTTGTAAAACTTTTTTTGAGACAAAAATCCTTTTTTCTCCCGATTTAATGTTTGAAAAGATTGAGGTGGGGGGGGGAGAGGGTTAAGAATCTGCAAAATTCGTACAAAAATTTTGCTGAAATTGTTGAAAATATTCATTTTTGATAATGAGATTTGATTAGAAACATTGTGGGTAAAAAGTAAAAAAAAAAAACTTGAAAAAATTGGTCTCAGAAAACTGGAAAAATCGAGGGATATTAATTCAAAGTTTTTTTTTTTTTGGACAATTCTACCCCAATCTTCGTCGAATGTTTTAAATTTTATTTCCGTTCGTTGGAAACCCTACAAAAGTCCGTACTTTCAGAAGGTATCAGTGATGATAAAAAGTTTTGGGTCATTGTCACTTGTTATCAAATTCTTATCATTTTTTAAAGTCACCGATGGACATCAGTCGGTATATTTCGATCATTTCAAACCTATTTTGAGAATGCCTCTTCCATAATGCCATATTCACAAGCTACAAAATTTACAAATCGATTTAAAAATACTCAAAGGTCGATGTTAGACTTCTCTTTATAACCAGTCACCTGTCAAAAACCATAAAAACACTATCTAACCAAGTGAATTGAAGTTTACTCGAAATCTCTTCAATTCTTGACCTTGCCTTCTCTTCTCATCTCATATCATATGAAAATTCCAACCACATCGTAAAATGAAAAAGATGTAGTCATAATAATAAAAGCAGATCCAAACTGCATGTCTCTTTTGCTTCATTAACTTTGTCATATGTTAATCTAGGCGTGATCAAAGATCCATCTGAAGCAAACCAGACTCCGGCACGAAATTCAGAAACATTTGATGAATTGAGGATAAACAGATAATAAAACGTTGTTGCTCAACGAATCCCTTCACAGATGACAAAAAAATTCTGGTTTTTTTACAAACCCCTTTTAAAAAAGTATCCTGTTTTAAGTTACGATAACCAAAGAGCGTATTAAATTTTCATTTAATACTATCTCGCCGTTTCGGTTCGTTCAATGATTTGTTTATTTTACCTACTGAAAGAAAAACAGAGGTGGAGAGAAAAAGTGATAAACTATTTACGGAACACGTACTGCAGCGGCTCGTTCTATTAATTTATTCGTGCTTTAATCAAATTGGTTAATTGTATTCGGATGAATGGCGTTATAAGCAGGTTTGGCTTTTAATAGCGTGTTATGCAATTCGGTTTGCCTTAATTTTATTGTGTGACGGGTGTTAGTGAAGTGGAACAGTAGTAATTGAATAGTTGTAAAAATGACAAGACTTGTACTGGTGAAGTTGCTCAAGTATCTGCAAAGGATGGGTAAAATATGCGGGAGTATGGTGTTGACCGTGTTATTCGTATACGAATGTGGAGAATAATTATCACTTGCACCATGTCGTTGCTGTAGGAATATATAATGAAGATTTTAATTTGATTTTATACTCGAAGATGGTAATTTTTTATATTTTTATGTTACAGGATCAGTATGAAAATTTATCGTTGCATACTCAAAAAGGAATCGAATTTCTGGAGAGGTATTCCCATTTCATCAGGGATCGATGCACCATTGAAATTGAATATGCCGCAAAACTTCGGTAAGTTGAAATTTTTTTTCATTACCAAGTGCATTTTGTTAATTTAGGTCGAACGAGATGAAAATTACGGACGATAATTTATGTCGTTTTAACACGCCTTCGTCGTGGAATTGTGAACTTTTTAAAAGATCTAAGAAACGCTGAGCCGGGCTAATTTAAACCATTATGATGAGAATTTCGACACTTATGTAATATCATTAAAATTATGATGGTATCGTTTCGACGTGATGGTAGTTTAACCAGTTGATGAACGCGAACGTCCAATCTACTTAACTGAGCGTAAAAATGACCATTGTAAAGAAAGACTTTCATTTTTACCAATTTTTTCGTATACGTAGTGGTGAAATTTTTGTTACTTTTTACCGGTGTTTTCAAGGTTTGCTCGGAATACCTTCGGGTATGTTGGTATTATACATACGGGATCATTTTCATGATGGTGGTTTGTTGTGCAGTTCAGTCGGTGCTGGTTAGAGAAAAGTTGAACGAAGTGAATTTCCATTTATGGAAGTACGAATCTGTATCGTGGAGCATCATGTTGTGTATTTGGCATGTTCGATTTTTTTTCCTCGTAGGAATGGCAGATACTGGAGAACGATTTTGTCAGCTTTTTATTCTGTTTTAAATTGAATTCGTTTGGATGCGTTAAGGGTTCGGGATTTTCTGATTGGGGAAATTGGTTTCAATTTATTTTAGAATTTTTTTGATTTGAAAAAAGGGAAAGTTGCTTGAGTGTTGATATGGTGAAATATTTTCGAAAAAAATCATATAAAAATTGGAGGTGAATGAATTTTCAATACCTAATGATTAGGATTAATTTTGATATAGAGGAAACTGGGGCATAATGTATCATCCCAAGACTAATCAAATTGGCCGAATTGTCGAATTTTTAATGAAGTTTTGAAATTATTTCTTTTATTTCGCTGAAAGAAATTCCTTTTTGGAGCATACCTCGATCTTGTAGAATTTTTTATTTTTTGTCCTAATTTTTTTTCACATACAAACAGTGAAGATATGATTAAAAAACATGTTTCTTTTTTGCCAAATTTACTCTCAAAGTCCTTAGGTTCTTATCACAGATTCAAGTCAAGGATCCAGAGGGAGGTGATCTGGTTCCTTCGGCTCTGGCTTCAGCTCCAAAATTTTTGATCGGAGTCCTTCCCCCGTTTTGAAAAAGTGTCTCCGGTTTCAATTCGTAAAAAATTGTCCGAATTGGTCCTCTTCCCTTTTCTCTCTTTCCTTCGACTTTGCTCTGGATTTCTGGCCGTCCCAGGCATCCAGAGATAGCCTCCTATCTCTGAATCTATCGACAAAACTTTTAAAAAAGTGCTTCCAGCTTCGAGATTTTTAAAAGTGCCTCGAGTTCCGGCTCTGAAAAAATTGTTCAAAGGAGGGGTCCTCCTCCTTTTCCCCTCTGGGTTTACTTTGGATCTCTGAAATTTAAATGAAAGTGTAATTTTTAGAAAAAGGAGTTCTAAAACTTTCAACGAAGATTTCAGCTGCTTTGGTTAATTTCCCGATTTTTAAACAAATTTTTGATATTTTATCTGGAAAGTAGGGGAAAAATTTGATATTTCTGAAAAAAGAATCAAAATATTATCAATGGAAGCTTGTTCAGTACCATGATGACTTTTTTATTTAAAACATTGTTTGCTACATTTCCAATTTTCAATTCACAATATCCCTCCTCCCTACTACATTTTTTGAAACACCTTTTTAAAAAAGAAATAATGTAGGAAATGTACATAGAACAAGTACACCACATTCGGTAGCTAATCAGATGTATTTCCAGTATTTCGGTCTCTGCATTTTTTTCGAAACTTGAAGAAGACATGTTGCCCAAAATTGGTAGGTAATGTGAAAGTTTTACAGGGGAAAAAATCACATTTTTGATGATATCTCATAAGCAAAAGATTCGAAAAGTTTCCCCACCAGTCACGCCGAAAATTTTTTCAAAATGTAATTCAAACGATCCAAGCTCAAATTTATTCTATGATCAAATTTTTTCAACTCTAAATTTTCTCAATTGTAATTTTTTTTAAAAAAAGGTGGGTTTTCTCAAAAAATTTTAAACTCTAAAAATTTTATATTTTTAATTTTTTCTAAATTATTGAGTTGGAAATAATTTTTAGACCATCAAGTTGAAAAAAAAAGAGGAAAAAATGTTTTTCGGCAAAATTTTAAAATAGATACAGTTCAGAAGAAAAAAGTCGCATTTGGAATTTTGAACTTATTTCGACGGAATCCCATTTGTGAATAATTTTTTGGGGGCTAGTCGTTGAACAAAATTGCATTTTATTGTCCCTATTTGCATCGTCTCTAGGATTGCGTTATATTACCTTTTGGGAGAAGGAAGAGGAGGAGAGTAAGAAGCTCATATTTTTTCTGCGGTTTCATTACAATTTTTATGACGAGGTGTCGAATCGTCCAACATGTCTGTTTCATTTTTTCCCCAATCAGGCTGAAAATTTTCAATTTAAGCCTCTTTTTTTCGAAATTTAGTTTGGAAAATTTGAAAAACTAAAAAATTGGAATTGAAAAATAATTTTTGACTCGTCTTACAATTAGAAAAAAATCTTGAAATGTTTCAAAAAAGGTGAAAAAATTGAATGGAAATTTTTGTCCTCTCTCTTTCTCTCTCTTTTTCCAAAAAAAATCAAAATATTTGAAAAATAATTTGCTGAAGTTCTACTTTTTCACCATGAAATTTCGTTAGACATGTTGCATGACTTTTTTCGTCAAAATATTGTTTTATTTAATTTTTCATGTTGATGTTTTCAAATGAAGGTGTAAAATAAACAGAATTTCCATTTTCATATAAATTCATCAACTTTCATCCAAATATCACCCATATTTTCCCCCTTTTCGTAAAAATTTCTAAAAAAGGAAATAAAAACACAGCTGTTTACGTATTTATGTCCATTCTCATAAAACAACCGTTCGTAACATCAAATAAATTCAATTTTTATAATTTTACCGAAAAAATTAATGGTACACGAAATGCCTTATTGCTCGACGCGTTCTCGCATATGACTCCATAAAGCGGGTCGCCGAGCTCGTAACTCGTTGCAGTATGCATTTCGTATGAGAAACAGACGCGAAGAAATAGAACATGGGTCCATTACGTAAAAAGCGTGAATCTCGCGGAGTAATATAATTATACATTATGACAAGGAACATTGTATACGAGGAAGATTCTCGTACGTACATTCGTTTCCAGACACGATCGAACATCGGACCAAAAAGAAACGAAAAATAGACGACACGTATCGTTTAAAAAAATGAAAAAAAATACGCTACCCGTGTACCGAGGATGATTAGAGATGATTTTTCAAATCTTTAAAGCAATTCAAACCGTACACATTGAAATGCTCACGTGCCAAGCGGCAATTGAATTTAATTACCGTATGTCTGGCAACAGATTCTTGCAATCTGAGTAAAGCATCGGCTACCACATGCGAACTACGCTATGCCAGGGCCCAGGATATTGTTTGAGTATGCATAGCAAATGCTGTATCATCTTTTGTCAGTGTTTATAAAATAGGCAGGCATCGCTTAGTTAGCAATTGGTGTACAAATGCATGGGTTGTTTAGTAGGCGATTTTATGACCGAGTATGAATAGTTATTTAGGAGCTTACAAACGAAGTGTAAAAAAATGCCTTGTAATCGTAGTCTGTCTGAGATTCCTTTGATTTGATCGTATTCGTGCTTGGGAGAGGTGAAATACTACAGATGAAATGCAATGTTTTGTAGTAGAACTATCACCTGATTTTTTAATTGGCCATAAAACGCATTTTTGCAATGATTGAATTGGCATAGTGAAGAATTTTAATGGAATAATGTGGATCAAAATTGTTTTTTGAGCTGAGCGAGGAGAAATATCATTAAAAGCATCATAAATGGTAATTGTTTTTCAAAAACTATCCGCTGGAATCTGGTCGAGCTTAATTGAAAATCTTGGTTGTATTTGAAGAAGAATGGAGTGAAGATGGAATGATGAAATGTTTTTTCATTTTTTCTCCAGAGGTATTTGAAGGAGTAAATTTAGTTTAGAGTTGCAGAACGTGAATTTTTAATCAATTTTTGCCTAGAAAATTTTCTTTACTCGGGTGGTACTAGATTAAGACTTTAAAATGAAAAATTTGAGTAGGAAAAATTGAGAAATGGGAAATCCATCGTTAGATTTGTGTTCAGCAAGTGAAATCACTCATTTATGCTTCATTCGAGCGATCATTTTTTTTCGAAATCTTGAAATTCATTAATTTTTTTTTACCAAGTGTAGAGATTTTTCTGTTTTTTTGATATTTTGAAAATTTTTCCAAGTTATTTCTTTTAATTTATGACGAGAGGGAAAAGTGTGAGGGGGGTGAAAAAGTTGAATCAGAAATTAAGGTCATATTATTGTGTAATGTATTGAAAAACATATTATTTGATATGCTTTCCGTTATTTGAAATATTTTTAAGACACATTTTAATATTTTGACCCATATTTTTAGAGTGGTGTTTTTTCCCTCTCTCTCTCTAGCTTCATAGCTTGGATGGTTCATTTTGGAAATGTCTTTAATATTTCAAAAAATTGAGTTCATCTACTTTTTTTAATTTTTAAATTACATTACTCTTCCATTCACTTCTTTTTGTTACAAAATGAGTTTATTAGGGGACCACTCGAAGTGTTGCCTTTTGATTAAAATATTTTTGGTAAAATCGTGTTCTGATCTAAAGCCACCATTGGTAACGATTCAGGTGTTCAAGTTGATTTTTCAATTTTTGACAGATTTTTTTTATATTAAAAGCCACTTTTTTCACTGATGATATCCTTGATGTTTTTTTCCTGTGAAAATTGACTAAAATTATGTTTCTTCCCAATACAGACCTCCGGGATTCGGATTTAATTGTTTCCTAAGTACCATTCTGAGCTTCCAGCTAAACTTGGATTTTGTGCAGTATTTTCAAAATGTTTTCAAGAAGTGTCCAAATTAACTTATGCTACAAAATTGAATTCTCGTTTCCTTCAACAAGAAAACCTCAATTCACTGAAAAGTCAGTAAAATATCTGAAATTTTTTTGAAAAATCTTCAAAAATCCTTCTGAAAATTAAAGAATTATGCTAATTTTTCCTGTACTGCAATATTCTGACCTTTTTCAGTGATTTTTCACTGATTCTAAATCTGAGTGTACTAATTTTCATCGATTTCATCGAATTGAATAAAATAATGGTCCAGGGGAGCAGGCGAGATTTTTGCTTGAAAATCGTGTCAGAGGTCAGAGGTGATTTTTTTTTGAAAATATTCCTTTTTAAATTAAAACAAAATTGCTTTTAAAAAATGAACGTTTGAAGTTTGAATCCTGCTTTGCAATTCTGGCTTGAGTTTTTCCCAAAAATTTCATTTTCCTTCAAATCAAAGGCTGGCTCCTTTTGAATCGAGAACTGTATGTGCCCCCTCCCCCCCCCCCCCCCGTAATAATGACAAACTTGCATTTTCGCGAAGAAGAAAAACTATTAGATTTGAGTCTGAAGGTTTACGAAGGTGGTGGCCCTTTCTAAAACATTTCATAATTTTGAGTGGGAAAAAGTTGGAAAAATCTTGCATTTTGAGACGAAAAAAGTTGGGAAGCATTCTATTTTAGTTGTGAAATTTTCGATTTTTTACTCCTTCAAATCTTCATTTTATTCCCAACCACACTTGATTTTCTCGTCAGCATTTGAAATTCATTTTCCAATTACCCTGTGTTCAAAATGTGGTTTTTAAACCAAACGTTCTCAGAATTTCGGCCGGATTTCCTTGTGAATCTATAATAGAGCTTTGAATTAATGGAACTTCATTTTTATCATTTTGTGCAGAAATTGCACATTCTAAGGACAGAATTCCAGTTTTTTCTTTTTTGAGTGTAAATATTGCTGTGATTGTTTTTGTGTACAAATTTTGAGAAAATTTAAAACACTCTTTCATTTATAAATCAGTGAAAATGATCGAAAATTACTGAGAAACAGTCAGAATTGCAGCACAGAAGATGATCAGTGAAAAATTTTCACTTGAAATAATCGGTGGGAAAATTCACTGAAAAGCCAGTAAAATTTATGAATTTAACTGAAAAATCTGTGAAAATTTTTGAAAAATCAGTGGAAGTCTTTGAAAAATTAGTGAAAATTTGCTGAAAATCAGTGAATTTTTCTGGTTTTTTCTGTGCTTCAATTTTGACTATTCATCACTGACCCTTTCCCTAATTCAGAATGAGAGAGCAAATTTACCAACTGAAAAACTAGAAATAAAATTTATTTTGGATTTTCAAAAAAAAATATTCTCTCATTTATAGATCAGTGAAAATTATTGAAAATCACGAAGAAGCAGCCAGAATTGTAGCACAGGAGAAAATCAATGAAAACATTTTCATTGAAAACAAATCAGTGACAAAATCGCTGCAAAATCAGTGAAAATTCACTAAAAATTCGTGAATTTTGCTGATCTTTTTCGTGCTGCAATTCTGACTGTTTATCAGTGACTTTTCACTGATTCAGAATAAGAGAGTAAAATCAAGCAGGAATCTAAACTCAGATTGGCGCCAAAGGGTGCTTTCTAAATCCAGGCTCACACGTAAATGCTTTTCTCGAAAAATTCATTATTTTGGAATTTGAACCCCGATAAACAGAACCCAAAAAACTTATAAGTCATCAGCATCGGACGCTGCTTCGTATTTCCAGCCCATCTCTTTGACATCTTCCATCATAAATGGTAAAAATTTGCACGCAAAATGCCAGCTGATGAAAGGGTCAAGTTTCACTTTTTCAAGCGCAAATCGCGACCAGGTGGTCTGTGCAAACGTGACATTCGCGTTCGACTTAAAGGATTGCTTTTTATACTCGTCTTACATTCGAGAATACTATTCGTTAAGACAGATGGTCGCCCAGACAGGTTACACCGGATTACGGTTATCTGTTCCAACGTTCGACTACATGGCAAATTTTCAATCAGAACTCAACTTCTAGTACGAAATTATAACTTACAGTACTGCGCTGCTTGTACACTTTTTTTTTATTATTTTGTAAACACGAAAAAAAGGGGTGTCCGTTGACCCGATTGCAGAACGGATGTTTATAAATATAATCTATACAATAATTGATTCATTGTTCCACGAAAACTTCATTAAATGTGGACAGATATCGGCGGAGTGGTACACATTTTGATTTTGTCAATTCTTCGTATATAACGAGAATATTTGAAAATAATCACCGAATAATAACTCAAGCAGTCTTGGTTTGGTTGGCTGTGTTTGAGTTAATCGGTAGCAGAACGAATTCCCTAAATTCGTTCTAATTACCGGTTAACTAGGTAAATTACCGGTTGGACAAATGATCCAGCCATCCATCCGACGAACCCACCGGTAAACAGTCATTGTTGATTTACCAGCAGCTCGGCGTTCCGATTGGATATTTTTTTCAAAGCGTGCAATCGTTGGCCATGAAAAAGGAAAAACAACGCTGCGATCTTCGACCTATCGGTAATCGTGTATAATAAATTTTTTTTCTACGTTTGTGTAAATCGTAGTACGTACTCGGTGATCTAATTTAATATCTCGCCTTCTGTCGAATAATTCTACGCTTCGACGTCCAAGGTTAGGTTGTATTTTGTTGTCATTGATTGTCGAGTACGTGTTTTTCGTCGCACATTTGTTTCGCCTGATGGCCGATAGTGTTTACACCATTGTGAGCTTTCGTGTGTCGTACGTATGTATCATGGTACTAAATTTCGCCTCCTTTCGTTTCTTATACAAAAACGTATGTGCGATGCGAGGATGACCAAACGAGGTTATCCATCGCTCCATCGGTATACATTGGTTTTAATCGGCTCATGTTCTTATTGTTAAAGTTGTACACAATGAGAAAAAAACACCAACTTGAGTAACTCTATCAGCGATGTCGTAACTATCAAATAGTCTCGCCTTCTCGCTATCTGAGTAATCTATACAGCTCGTCATTGCATAAACGTTAATTTCTTTTAATCTCAGGTCTACCGGTCGAGTTGACCTGTCGATAGACATGTAACGTCGTAGGAAGAATGTGTTTCAGTTTGAAGTATTCGTTTGCGAATGGGGTTTTTCAACAATCAGGAAATTTTGAAAAAAAATAAACAAACAGGATGACGTAAATATCAAACAATCGTTGGAAAAAAGTAAACGGTTTTGTTGCTCAATTTAGCCAGGTTAGGTTGGTTAAATGTCTTTTAAATGATCTACTGCGAACTGAACAATGAAGGGGTTCGTTGGTCAAGAAGTGTATAATTTTTGTGGATGATATTTGATTTTTCGTTGGTTTGAAATCTTGATGGTTTTCTGGTTGAAAAGTTTTATGGCAATGGACTACTCGAGGATTATTTTTGATCAGAGTTGCATTATTGTGTCCAATCTTTGAGTCATCCATGAATCATATTTCTAATGTAGGAGGTATCCCAACTCGGAAGTAAAATTTTGTACCCGAACAAAAAAAATCTGAAAGAACATCGTAACAAAACCTCATTTCCAAAATTTTAGGTGCTGAAGTGCATTTCTCGAATTTTGGTGAATTTTTAAAATTTTAAATTTTTTTATAACTTGCAAAATATCAGAATTTGATGTAATCATCGAAAAAAAAAACTAAAATTTTTGGTATATCGATCCCCTAAAATGTTAAAACCGTCTTATAGCGCCATTTTTTTTTGAAATTGGAGTTTTTTACAATTGAGTTCTCTGAATCAAGCTGCATGAATTGAAATTATTTAAAAAACGTAAATTAATTCAGATCTGAAAAAAATGAGATTGAAATTGGCAAAGTCCATATAAGCGGAATGTAAATTTTTTTACGTTTTTTGACTTTCTTGTAAAAAAAAAAAAAAATGAAAATGGCACTTGGGCGGTTTTAAGGTTAAAGGGTCGATATACCCTATTTTCGACCTGACAAATCGATTGGAAACAGTTTCAAGACGTTTCAGAGCCAACAGAAAATTTTGAAATTCTCCATCCCTGGAGAAAAGCCCATAAAAATTGTCCATATGGGCTTCAGTGCCTATTATTGCGGATTTTGATCGATTTTAGAGCAAAATTTCCCAAAATTTGTAACTTTTGGTTCAAATTCACATTTTTTGGTAGATAATTTTTTTTGGAAAAAATGTAAAAATTCATCTATTTCATACCACAACTTATTGAGGTAAAGATTTCAAAGTGAATTAGGTATGATATCCAATTTTGGACATGTCGAATCGATTGGAAGCAGTTTTGAGACAATTCAGAGCATCCAGAAAATTTTAAAATTTTCCGACTCAAAATTACAAATTAAAATTCAAATATTACAACTTTTGAAAAATTCGGCTTTATTGATCAAATAGGTCACCCATATTGGTAATCCGTAATTATAGATGCTGAAATTCATATGGACTATTTTTATGAGCTTTTCTCCAAGGCTGGAAAATTTAAAAAATTTTCCGAGGCTCCGAATCGTCTTGAAACTGCTTTCAATTGATTTGGGAAACCAAAAATAGGGTAATTACCAAATGTTAGCTTTTTCCGTTGATTAGATCGAATTTTCATATTCTTAAGTGCTATGAAATGGTAATTTAAAATTTTAAAAAATTGCCGAAATTCGGGAAATGCAGTTTTTTCTGAAATTTTGGTTATTATACGTGTTCTTATTAGGTACTTTTGATTTTTTTTTTTTTTTTGTTGTTTGGGCTCAAAATTTTACTTCGAGTTGAGATACCTCTCTTGTAAGAGTCATAAAACAAAAAAATCTAAAACTAATAGGAGGTGGTGGTATTTGAGAAAAAATGGAAGAAGATAAAAATGTGATTGAAAAAATAGGGTAATCTTTTACTTCAGTGGCGAAGTCAAGGTATTTTCAAAAATGAGGAGAAACTTTGCAGATTTAAGCAAAGAAAAATTTGAAAGTTGTGGGTTTTTCAAAATTCGTACGATTATCCAAAAAATAGAACAACGAAGATGACAATTTTTCAAAAAAATTGTTCTAAAATAATTATAATAGCTCCCCCTTCCTTTGAGTGTTCCCTTGGAAAGAGAGTGCTAGTAATATAAAGTTGGAAATGTTTACTTACCTTACAGTTGACTTTTTTCTGCAAATATTTGACAAGTAGGACGATTAAATGAAAAAATTAGTTATTACTCGAATATTTTTAAAATCCAATTTAAATTGTAATATTTATACAGAACACGAACAAATCTAGAACTTACTGAACCACTCCGAACATTAAATTGACTGATTTTTGAACTGGCGGTTTAGTTTTGTACTCAACTCTGAATTTCAGATTTATTGTTTCTCTGATTGGGTTCAAACTCCAAGGATAACCTCTGATAATAAAATTTCAAGAAAAACATGCGTCATTTCCTGAAAAAATTCTGATAAAATGGGTTTTTATGGTTTTTTTTTTTGTAAAAACGTAGATTAGATAAGTTTTTATTTGTTTTTTAGGTGCTTATCGCTTTTCTGAATGGGTTTTAGTCCTAAAGATAAAGATAAATATTTAATTTGTCTGATGAGTTAGTTGCTTGATAATTGTTGCGCAATCGAAGTGGAGGGGAGTAGTAATAGAATGACCTTGGTGAGGTTGAACATGTCATTAATTTGCCCAATTACTGTTTTTTTTTGGTGTGTCTTTCCAATATTCTGATAGGATACAAAAATTACACTTGAGCTCCTTTTTTCGTGTACAGATTTTGGACTTACGGCGCTTCGGAATTTGAGTCTTCATTATTGTTTTATCATTTTTTTAAAAAACTCGAGTAAGTCTGATACAAAACATGGAAAATGATTTTTTTTAAGGGAAAGAATGGTAAAATCTGGTCGAAGGTCCTGCAAAAATTTTGAAAAAGCAATGCAAAATGGTCCTGCATTACTGTTTCTTTGATTTTTCCAAAAATTTTACCGATTTTTTGTAAATTTCAGATTTTTACTGTCAATGACCTGAATTTTCTCTAATTTTCCAGCAATTTTTTTCAATTTGTTCACTGGTGATTTTTTTCACTGATTTATAAATGAGAAAGTAGACATCTTGACTTGATAGTAGAACATGATGGACTTTATAACTCTCAAAAATGATTTTCGTTGACTTCTCATACCAAATGAGGGTATCTGATATACCTACAATTTGGTAAATTTTCAGAGATGCTGAATCTGAGTATGACCTTGGTTTTTCGATAGAACCTTACCCCAGTCCCTTTTTGTCAAATTTGAAAAATTATCGAAATTGTGTGAACGGAGATTGCCAAGTACAAGAAAAGGTCTTATTTTTTCGATTAAACACTGTCCAAGACTTCATAACTCCCTTTCATGAAAATTAAAAATAAATGAAATTCATCGCGATGTCATAAAATTTTTTGTGAGGTGCTAATTACAAATACGACCTCGTTTTTCAGATCCAACCAAAAAAATGAGGTCATTCTCCTTTTCTAACCGAAAATCTAAAAAGACAATTTGCAATTCTCGGAAAAAATAAAACACAGATTACCAGCCGAAGTAAATTATTCGACGATTACTGCAGCATGAAAAACTAACGACTAATTTCATTTCCGATCCCAAAACGAGTTAAAATTCCAAAATGACAAAACATAAAATACCGAGAAAACGTTCGAATATGACTAGAAATCATTCGAAATTGATTGATGGCCAATTAATAAATCATTAAACCTGGTTACCGAAAAAAAAGTACGAAATACCAAAAATGTCGTTAATTCTGCGGTACGGCCATTGTACGAATAAGATGTTTATTTAATCGGCCAGTACCCACTGTTTACCGGATAAGATGATCTTATAAACTGTGCAGAATATTGAAAGAGAGAAAGAATAAAGCGAAACGAAGCAAAGATTAGCTAAACGATGGCCATTTCCCTCGACCGGAGTCATTGTTTTCTTTAGATTGGTTTGATGAGCGATGACAATAGCCGATTATTGGGCGATGTCTGGCGGCTTATCTTGTTTAGCAGCATTATTGCGCTGGCGGAAAACGCGAGTATATAGCCGGCAAAATAACAGGAAAGTTGCAATTGAACGATGTACTTAAATGAAATGGATACTTTATACTCTGGGAAGTATAAACCATACGTATATGGTATAATCGAATGGCAGACGAGATACGAACAGACCGTTGGAATATTCTTCTTTTTTTTTGTACAGCCCAAGTACATTGATGTAACCTATAGTGATTAAGAGGTTATATAGAGATGGACGAAATGTACTTATCGTAAAATGCAGCTATTAATTCTCTCCTCAGCGCCGGTAGTTCGAAGCTGTTCATTGGTCATTATTTAATTTTTTCAAGTGTAATATAAACGCCACATTCGAACGTATGTTAACAGCTTGAATTATTATTTTAAATTACGCGTGTATTCCTTTTAGCCTGTAATAGATTAATGAAGTGGCTCAACTTACTGCTGGTATTGTTTGATGTGTTTGGATAGTGGTTCGTAAATGAATTTTTTCAGCTCGAACACTTTTATTAGGTGGGTTGATTCTTTGTTCCTGGCTCAAGGTATAATAAGAATTAGCTTTCCTTTGACATTGGTGTTTTCTAATGTACTTAGAAAGGCTCGTTAATAATTCTAATAATTGTTGTGAAGAAATTTTTCAATTTTTTTTACCCATTTAGTATTTTATTACTATGGTTGGTCGTGCTGGTTTTGATTGGTTCATTTTCTTTGAAGAAATAACTCCAACATTAGGAAATCATTATAGACTCACTAGGGAGATAAACCAACTTTTGAGGTATAATTTTGAGCCAAATGAAAATGAATCAAAAGTACATCATAAAAGAATCGCATATCCAAAATTTCAAGTGTTTGAGTTCATTTTTTGAATTTTGGCGAATTTTTGAAATTTTAAAATTACCTTATCCTAAAAAATACATATAAAAATTTAATCCAATCAATGAAAAAGACTGATATTTTGTATTTTTGACCCCCCCCCCCCTACAAATCGATGCTCTTCATGTAAAAATTTGTAGAAAAAAATAATAATAATAGAAATCTTCTGAATTGATTTTCGTTGGAAAAATCTTATAATTTTTCCGTTGAAAATAATGAAAAATTTCAGAACTTTTGTACTGAAAATCTGCAAAAACCAATTTTGAGTCCAAATAAAAATGAATCAAAAGTACATCATATCATAAAAGACCCCATATCCAAAATTTCAAATGTTGGAGTTCATTTTTTGAATTTTGACGAATTTTTTGAATTTTAAAATTACCTTGCCCTAAAAAATGCATAAATTTGATCCAATCAATGAAAAAAACTGAAATTTTGTATTTTCAGCCCCCCCTCACCCTCCGAAAATCGATGGTCTTCATGTCAAAATTTGTAAAAAAAAAAAATGGAAATTATCGGAATTCATTTTTGTTGGAAAAATCTTATAATTTTTCCATTGAAATTGATAGAAAATTTCAGCATTTTTTTTACTAGAAATCTGCAAAAACTAATTTTGAGCCCAAATAAAAATGAATCAAAAGTAGGTACATCATAAAAGAACCCCAAATCCAAAATTTCAACTTCAAGTGTTGAAGTTCATTTTTTGAATCTAGACCAGTTTTTGAAATTTCAAAATTATCTTGCCCTGAAATATATATAAATTTGATCCAATCAATGAAAAAGGCCGAAATTTTGTATTTTCGACTCCCTCCCCTCTCTTTCATAAATCGATGGCCTTTGTTTCAAAATTTGTAAAAAAAAAGTTGAAAATCTTCTGAATTAATTTTCGTAAGAAAAAATTTTTCCGTTGAAAATAATGGGAAATTTTTTTTTACTGAAAATCTGCAAAAACTATCGACAATTTTCCAATCAGTTCTTGGAAAAGTTGAAGAATTCTGTTTCATTGAAAAATTCCAGAATTTTTTCCTACTTGAAATTGGGAGAATTTTTAGAATTTTGGCATGAATAGGTTGTTTTAGGGCGGGGGAGGGGGTCTGAGTCTTCAGAAAATTTTAGAATTTTCCAGCACCGAAAAAAGGCCAATTTTCATAAAAATTCACCATAATCTAGAAATGAACTTTGGAGTTTGAAATTTTGGACATTGTGATCTTTTATGATCTGTGATTTCGATTTATTTTTATTTTAACTAAAAATTTTACTTTAATTTGCGATACCTTCTTGTGAGAAAAATCCATTTCCCCTTTATGGAAAACTTCAGTTCTACGAAAAATTTTCCATAGCTTTGCACGAACGATGGCTGGTGAAGTTTGAGAAATGCTGACTGCTTACGTCGAATCGTGCCGTTTAAGATGTTATTGTATTCTGTCGTTGACTCGTCTTTAATAATACCAATACGTGAACTATAATATTTACCGATATAGGCGAGAAAGCCGTCAATTAAAAATAAATCCTACGTCGGAACAGTTTGTTTACACGATTGTCATGCCCATCTAATAAACCGTAAATTGGAATAGATTTTTTTCAGATTAGATCGTAGTAGGAGATTAGCTGCCAGAGTAGCTATCTGGTGATAATCATTTACGAAACGATGATTTTTTTTCCTGCTAATGGATGCTGTGAATGTGCTTTCGATATATGCCTTTCCTGCCGTTCGACCAGTTTTAATGGATTTTTGGTGAATGAGATGTTTGGAAATTTCGTTCGAACCAATGAATCGAATTCGTTTGAAGTGTCTACCTACGTGCAATTGATAGAAGAAATTTTCAATGCCTCATTCCGGAGAAATTTTCTGTAAAGATGAGACGAAAATTCGAATGAATTCTATTTATGCATTTACGTAGGTAGGCACTTGTGATAAAAGATGGTTTTCAAGAGGATGTTTCGCAATAGTAGAAAAATGAGTCATCGTTTGCGAGAAATCGATTTTCGTTTTCAAGATGTTTGAAAAGAATACGGTAACCCATAAAGTGAGTTAAAGTTTCGTCGAGACTGAATTGCCTTTTATTTTTACGATTTTAGATGAGCTTTAGATTGAAATTTTAACAGTTGGGAAGCTCGAGGGGTATAGTTTCTTTGTTTTTTTTCGGGTTAAAAGTCATGTTTAAAGGGTTGTTTTGCATAATTGTTGTTTCGTAATAAAAAGTACGTAGAATAGTCGATATTTTTATGTTCAGAGGCGAACTGCGAACTAGGTATGCGAAGGTATCTGCGAAGCGGATCAATTTACGAATTTCTAGTTTGCTAAACGACCCTTTTCTAATGGCTTGGTCGTTAATTTGTGGTATCGTTGTCAACAGACCGTTAGTATGTTGTTAATTTTATTAAGTCGTCGAATAGTCGTTGTTTACTTTTTACCTTTTTCCATGTGTGAAATTCGTGATGGTGCGTTAATAAATGTGTACGAAATTGTTGAATAAAACCATAAAATGGGAAATTTCGAGGTTCTTGGTCTTCCTTGGAAATTAATGATCGATTCGTAAAAATTAATTATTCAATGGGTGATTTAGATGAATTTGTGGTGCAATGTTTTGCAATAATGATCATTTTTATGGGTTAAATAAAATCAATGAAATTAAATTTAGTTTTTAAAGATTATAGATTTTGAAAAAAATTGAATTACGATTTGGGATGTGTCAAAAATGGATTTCAAAATACTTAAAAATCTATATTTGAAGCGAAAAGTCATTTGTGTGTCAGTGTGAGTATTTGATTTTTGAAAAAATAGATTAGAAATTATTGATGAATTCGGAAATTATTGAAGATAGATTCTTCAAAAAATGAAAAAATTGCTGCCGAAATGAAATAAATTGAAAAGCGATGTTTTTGTTTATCAGAAAATCGATTATCGGTTATTAATTTTACCATCAAACGTATCGATACTCGATAAATTGAAATCATTTTTCCAAAAAGTGAATTGGTTCTAAAAATTAAAAATTGATGTTTTTGAGTATTTCAAAAAAATCGATTTTTATTTGAAATCGATATTATAGTTTGAGAGATCGATATTCAAAATCAATCACTGATTATCAATTCCATTATTATACTCGAAATCAGTTTATCAAAAACTATAAATTTTGGTTTCAAAATTTGTCAATCAATGTTTTTATAGATTAAAGAATCGATATTCAAAATCGATAATCGATTATCAATTTCATCAAGCATTGATACTCGATCAACTAAAAATCAATTTGTCGAAAAATGAAAATATTTGTCTATCGTTTGTAAATCGATATTTTCTAGACCAGAAAATCGATGTTCAAAATCGATTATTGTTTATTTATTTTATCAAGGGCATATTAACATTCGATTACCTAATTAGAAATTAATTTGTCGAAAAATAAACATATTGGTTCTTGAATTTGGCAATCGATTTTCTCATAGATCAATCAATATAGATCATTGATCATAAATTTTACAAATATGGAGTCTCGATAAATTTAAAATGAATTCTTCATAAAAATGTTGGTCCTAAAAATTGAATTTTTTTTTTCAAATTTTTCAGGTTGAAAAATTGATTTCTTTAGAGAGAAAAAATTTTTATCGATGATCGATTTTTGAAAAATTGAAAATCATTCTTGATCGTGAAAATTTTACTTACTGATTTAATCAGTGAAATTTCATTTTTGAATTAGTAATTTTTTTAAACTACTGAAATGAATCAGTGAAAATTTTAATTTACTGATTGATTCAGTACCTAATCAATCACTGATTGATTCAGTACCTAATCAATCACTGATTGAATTGATAAATTGAAATTGCAACTGCGTGTAGAAATCAGTGAAAATTTTACTTACTGATTTAATCAGTGAATTTTCATTTTTGAATTAGTAATTTTTTTAAACTACTGAAATGAATCAGTGAAAATTTTAATTTACTGATTGATTCAGTACCTAATCAATCACTGATTGAATTGATAAATTGAAATTTTTACTGATTCATTTAGGTAGGTAAAAAAAGATTATTGATTCAAAAATGAAAATTCACTAATTGAATCAGTAATTTTTCATTGATTGACAGTTAAATTCCACTGATTAACAATGGCACACTTTTCGCTGTTTAATCAGTCAATTTTCAGTTTTTTGGCTGATTCAAATTTAGAGAGTTCGGATTGAGAAGGTCAAAAATTAAAAATTGATATTTTCCAAAATGGCTATTTGATTTTAAAAAGTCATGTTTCAAAATTTATTTTGTATTTTTATCAAATTACTTATTGAAAGTTGGAATTTTCAATAGATAACCAAAAATAATTATTGCCTTTCTAAGAAATCGATTTGAATAAAAATAATTGTAAAAAGTTGAAAATTTTCAAGTTTGTTGATTTCGAAGAATCGTAGACTTGAGTACGTATTTATTTCGTTTAAAAATGTAATTCTCATGTTCTGAGAAGTCGATTTTATGCCCCATTTTTAATTATTTCTTATCTATATTTCATGAAAACAGCTATGCAATCATCGCTCTCTTTTCTATATAAATTTTGAACCCCACCAGATCTAATTCGATGGAAAATAACCACTGCACTATCGATGGACGTTACGTTTATTGATATAAATCACCTTTTGGTCTTTATTCAATAAGTATAATTTTCGATTAATTACCTTTTCTTATCGATTCATCGTGAAGCCATGATTAGCCGAGACCATTTACTCGAAAAAACGTACGGTACCGTTGTGTACTCTAATGTTTGTGAAAACTACGTTAGGTTTATTCTTCGGTCGATGAGTCATCGTATCGTGCGGTATAAGTCTGGCGTGAACTTGGGAAATGCATCGTGTATATCGAACGAAGTAGGGAAAAGAAAAAACGCAGCGATGTTTTCGTTGAGAAAACCGTGTGATGTAACGCATTCGAAGGGTGTTGGCGACTTGGACCTGTTAAATAATAAAATCAAGTAGGGTTATAGGGAGAAAAATGCATCGCAGGGGAGACCATCAATCGTCTTATTTTATTTATTGCCTTATATTGGCAAAATACGAGCAGAGAAAGATGGAAAGCTTGATACGAAAATCGTCCCTTATGTTGAATGAAACTTCCATGCGGATATTACGAGTGTTCGATATGCTTTGTGATATGATAAGAACGTATGTAATGTTGTAGTAATAGTAAGTAGGAGTATTTGCGATTGAGAATGGAACAGTATCGGAAATTTTTTCCTTCGGTCGTTTTGTTTCCCTAAGAGTAATTACAGTATTGTTCTGATACGACGATACGATATGAGATGGTACAAATAATACAAATCTGCGCGCAGACGAAGCCTTAAATTAACACGAAGCTTGATGCGTATGAATTTCACTGTTGAGCGTTATTTCCTATTTTACAGTTTTTATTATTTGTTTCCTCTTCGTACATGAGACGTATTATGAATCAGTGAACATCCTCTGGTTGCTGCGTATTTTTACGTCACATCGTATCGATTTGCTGGTTGGTGGTGTTGCAGATGTGGTTTAAAAAAATAAGGAAAAGATGTCGTCTGGATGTCTGGATTTGAGTAGAGATTATTTTTCCTTGTTGAAAATGTACTTGTTTTACCCACATATGTGAATGAAATGGTTTTTAGTTTCAGATTTTGAAAAGTTGATATTCTTGCCTTCAAATTTGTTCATTTTTAAGTGGAAATTAATCTCAAATCCCTACTTTTTCCCTCCAAGTGAAGTATAGGTGGTTCTTAATTCAGAAACAAATTGGGTTTAGAATTGGCAAAATTTTAAAATTTTATTCCGATTTTTCAATGAAACTTTTATAGAAGAAATTATCTTGAAATATTTCAACTTCCATAAGATGAAAGTTGAAAAGGGCTTCAATTGGGGGCAGTTTTCCAGAAATTCATTAAAAATTGTAAAATTTACCAAATTTTGACATTTTTTGCTATTTTTAATTTGTATTTTCTTTGATAAAGAATTTCCATTTTTTTCTATTTTTATGGAAATTTGAGAAAATTTAGTTGAAATGGAGCTTTTTAAACTCTTATCTGGAGAATTAGATTTTTTCAACAAGTTTTTTCATAAATCCTTATTTGAAGGCCTTTGAATAAAGCTGGCAAGGGAAAAATTCATGGAAAATTTTATTCTGGGTGGAAATATTTTACTTGAGGTTTTTTTTTTCAAATCAGACTTTGAAGATTGAAATTCTCCTTTTCCAAAATTTTAAAATTATTCCATTTGATATTTTTTCAATCGATTGTTTTGTGTGTAAGGCTTATTTGCCCTCTCCCCGGCGTCACCAAAAATTGTAAATTTGAAATGATTAGAATTTTTTGCTTTTTCATTACAAAATTTTGTGAGGCCCTCTGTTCTTAGTCAGGTACTTGAATTGAAAATTGTAATAAAATGTAGCTCATCCGAAATCCTCATTTCTATACTGAAGCAATCTTGAAATAAATCTCAAAACAAAGAAACCCCTCCTCAACCTTCTTTCATACCATGAAAAATTATTTTGACCACATAGATTTCATTTTACAAAACACCATACCATTCGGCTTTGAAAAAAGATGTTGAATTAATTCAAACAATAGCGACCAAATCTCTATAGTTTGGTGAGCGGTGTCACCTTTACACAGAGGTAAATTAAATCGACGTAATTGCCAAAGGCGCCGTATCCCAGGTGATTTTTTTTCCATCTTCATTCCGGCGTATTGATCAAGGACCTCCTATGTTGGTGTGTAAAATATTGTGAAAATTATCCCATTCCATGGTACCTATTGGTTTGGTGCTGCTGCGAATACGAGTGTACCGAGTTGACCATCGTGAAGAAGGTGCAATGTGAAGCGCCCGCTCCGCGCTAAACTGAGCCGAACCGAACGTTCCGGTCGGAGAATTCATTTTTGTCGTAAATGCTGTGGCCGCGAGGTTATTAAGTGGACAAGTGCATTTTTCACGGTGTTACATTACGGAGTACAAAAAAATTACGGTATCGTCGTTGGTGTTACGGTTGGTTATAGATGCTGTAACCGGACTACAAGGCTGGGCCACGGCTGGGGTTCGCCGTTCAGACCGTGTAAATCGGTTATTTTTCGCGAGTTAACGGGTTAAAGGTACATATATTTTGTCGGATTGTTGTCCGTGTATTGTGTTGGTATTTTAGGTACCCTGCCTGTAAAGTTTATGTAGGATTTAGAATTTTTACAAATCGGTTCAATTTTTGGTGTGTTTGTTTTTTGCTTGGAACAGGTTTTTGAAAGGTAACTGGTTGCAAAACAATTTCTAGCAAAAATTCTTCACTTTGTGATGCATTAAATTTTCAAGTTCATCTACTTGGAATTTTTATAAACTATAGCTTGAAAAATTAATTTTTTTAATTTTGAAAATATTGGCAACTGGTTGCGAATGGTTGAACTGGTTGCAAGTATGTTTGAATAAAACATAAGTATTCAAGTTTTTATGTCCCTTGTCTTTTGATTAGAACTTTTATATGTATAGTATTTTTTTGAAAGCTGATTGCGAACTGGTTGCGAACTACTGAACCGGTTGCGAATATGTTTTTAAGCAAAAATGTCAAACTTTTGATTAACATCAATTTTTATTCCAGATTTTCATGCATTAGTAACTTGATATTGATTTTTTTTGAAATTTAAAAATATTTAGAACTGGTTTCGAACTAGTTAACTGGTTGCTATAATATTAAGAGCAAAAAATGTTCCATTTTTAGTGCATTTTCATCTTATTTGATATTTCCATTCATTACAGTTTGCAGAATCATTTTTTTCCAATTTAGAAAATATTAGCAACTGGTTTTGAATTGCTGAACCGGTTGTAAGATCTGTTTGAACATTTGAACAAAACATGTTCAAATGATGATGTCCTTTGCCTTTTGATAAATTTTAATGCTTTTATATGTAAAGTATTTTTTTGAAAGGTAATTGCGAACTGGTTTGCGAACTACTGAACCGGTTGCGAATATGTTTGTAAGCAAAAATGTCAAACTTTTGATTGACTTCCATTTTTATACAAAATTTTCATGCATTAGTAACTTGATATTGATTTTTTTGAAATTTAAAAATATTTAGAACTGGTTCCGAACCATTCAACTGGTTGCTATAATATTAAGAGCAAAAAATGTTCCATTTTTAGTGCATTTTCATCTTATTCGATATTTCCATTCATTACAGTTTGCAGAATTCATTTTTTTTTTTTTTAGAAAATATTAGCAACTGGTTTTGAATTACTGGACCGGTTTGTAAGATCTGTTTGAACAAAATATGTTCAAATTTTGATGCCTCTCACCTTTTTTGAAATTTTTTCTAGTTCATTTATAGTTTTTTCTAAAATAGTAGGAACTGGTTGCGAACCACTGAACCGGTTGCGAAAATGTTTTAAGCCAGAAATGTTAAACTATTGATATACTTTCATTTTATTTCAATTTTTCGTGCTATAATAACGTGTTATCAACTCTTTTTTTTAGTAATTTTACAATAAATACATGTTAAAAACTTGTTGCGAACCATTGACCGGTGGCAAAAAATTTGAAGCAAAAATGTCCTGCTTTTGATGCACTTTCATTTTTGAAATTTTCCTGAACTAGAGCTTCAATTGAGAGGCGTTTTGCGATTAGGGACCTTGTGGTGAAGAGAAATCGATTATATTAGAAACTGGTTGCGAACCACTGAACTGGTTGCAAAAATGTTGAGAGCATAAAATGTTCAGGATTTGATCTTGATGCCTCTTATCTTTGATTCGAAACTTTTTTACTAACCTACAGTCTTTTTGTGAAAGGATAATTAGGAACTGGTTAAGAACCACTGAACTGGTTGCGGAAGTGTGCGGAGCAAAATGTTGAACTTTTGATGTACATCCATTTTTATTGAAAATTTTCTTATTACAATTATTTTTTAGATGATTATCAGCACTCATTGAAAATCTTGAAACTGGTTCCAAAAATGACGTGACTACAAAGAACTAAATTTTTCAAAAAATGTTTTATAGAATTCGAGCGTATGTTTACTTATACGTACTTATTCGTTCATTCGTACGATTCGTTGATGCATTACTGGCTAAGGCTACACTTACGTATACGTTTTTGTTGCCCGGATTTCGTACTCCAATTATTCTTTACGATTGGTGCCTAAGTAAACGTTGATACGAAACGAAAGGTTTTAATCGGTCTGCTTGTAAATACCTCGCAGTGTATCCAGGAAATCGTCCAAATGGAAATAAAATAATTTTATTGATGTACTTACGAATCGTACTTTCTTACGTTCTGATGAACTTGGTGTTAAGAAATGTTTTTTTTTTTTGTTTGCAGAAGACTGGTCAAGAACTATCAACCAAAGAAAAAAGAAGAGGAAGATTACCAGTAAGTGTTTGGAAATTTTTTATATTTTTATTGAATTTCAGTTGGGTCTGAGTCTAAATCGTCGTCATTTCTCAAAGTGACATAAGATATGGAGGATTATCGATCATCGTGAGATGAACCATGACAGATTGAATATCTCGGTGCGATACGTAAGGGGATGTTACGAACTTCTCTAGCTGTTAGGTTGATTAATTAGCGAACAACGGATAGCCTTGAATATTTAAAGACGTTCAACAACAGTAAATTATTAATGATTCTTGTGTATCTGATGTTCACGTGGTGAAAATTGAAACGTTGATACTTATGGCCGACAATGTTGCCGAAACACTGATATAATAATTATAAAATTGTTATGAGATCAGAGATCAAATCTCTGTTAAATTCTTGTCGAAAATTTGGCCCAATTTTGGCAAATAATTCTGAATTAGGTGAAATTTTGGAACTATCCGGTTTAATCTGCGAAATTCTTTATTTCGTAAAATCTTCATAAATATTCAAATTTGGTAAAATTTTGAAAAAAATTCAATAATGTACTAAAATTTTTCAAATCAATTAAAACTTGAGAAATGTCAGATTTGGCACAATTTTCAAAAATATACAGTACGATAAAATTTTTTGAAAAATTAGATCTGGTGAAATGTTGTGAAAATTTTCAATGCAGTGAAATACTGAGAAATTTCAAATTTGGCAATAAATTAGGAAAATTGTAAAATTCTCCCTGATTTTGAAAATTTTTTAGATTAGGTGCTCTTAAATTTTAAGCGAGGTTCCAGTTCGACGAATCCTTGGGGATATTCCTATTCAAGTCAATATTTTGAGAAATACCCATTTTTTGCACAGATATTTTCCCAACAAGAATTTTTTGGCTGAGAAAAAACAATTCCTTCAATTTTGGCTAATTTTTTTTTTAGATTTTTCATATTCTAAGCACAATTATGTTTTTGAATTTTGCCCTCAATTTTTGAATCCACATTAATTTTTTTTTTAATTTTTCTGAAAATCTTCACGTTGACATAATTGTAGCTCAAGCGAAGAAATTCTTTCAACTTATTTGAAAAATGATTAATTCAGTACCATCGTAGTCGTGTAATATTTCTTTCTTTATGGCTCATCACGTTGAATATATTCATCTTTTACTCACGCGAATCTCGATCACGTCAAGTTCATCTTTCTATCCATAAAACCAACCACACACATAACCAAACCTTCAATTCATCGTTCAACCACTTCCACCTACAACTACTTACCAACCCGAACCTATACCACATATTTCGACCGTCACAGACGAATGAAACCCAACGCTATATAAATCGCCATGCACCGAATTAAATAAACCATTACATCGCCACGTTGATTTGTCTTATCTGAATAAGTAAGGTAAAAAAAAAGGTAATCATTCGAATTGAATCACCGTCAGCTTTAGCTCGGTGACCGACGCGGAGTGATTTTTCCATCATTTTTTCCCTTCTGCATATCGAAGTATTTCACGTTTTCTATATGAAATTTTCAACGCTGCAAGAAAAAAAATTCCACATTAACGACGTCCTTTTACCACAACTTACATTTCCCACGCCGCGCCGGTAAATCGTCTGACCAGAACCTCTCCTATAAGAGCGTGTATTAATTAGACGCGTTTCACGCCCCAATAACCGAACGTGAACGTACTTGCAAAAAAAAAGTATGTACGTAATGTACACAATTTAATATGTAGGTATTCTTGGTATATTCGCGCGTTAAAACAACATTGATAATCGTTCTTCGAACTGCCAATTTGCTCAGGGTTTATTAAATTATCCGTATAATGATAAGGAATGGAATCGACAGTTTACCGGTGTCATGGTGTAACATTTCAATAGAAAGTGGGAATCGGGTTTTATCGGATTTCTTGATTATTATGATTTTGTGTGAAAGGTTTCGGAATTTCGGTCAAGTGTCGTTTATTTTTATTTTTATTTTTTTCAAATTGTATCCTAAATTGAATTTGTTAGGATTGTGTTTTTGGAAGAGGTTAATTGAGGAGAAAATAAACTTATGTTGATCAAGGTGCTGAAAAATGTGAAAATTTGTCTCCAAAGAAATCCATTGACATTCTTTTTTTCGAGCTCGAATCAGACGCCAAAATGGGCAATATTTTCCGAGTTGAAATTTCATCAAAATTTTATTAAGTACATCTTTTTGAAAATTTATTTTAGAGGTTCTTTCCTGAATTTCAAAAAAAAAAAGTCTACTATAATAGAATTTTCTGAGAAAATTGTCTTTCTTCCAAAAATTTGTTTGTATTCTTAATTTTTTTCGGACCTCAATGAACTCTAGAGAGTTATCCTCACATTGAACTTGCAAAATTCGTACTAGCACAAAAAACACGAACTAACAAAAAGAAAATATAAATTTTTACTATGCGGCATAAAATCACGGAAAAATCTCAAATTTTGTAAAAAAAAAAAAAAAAAAAAACCGAAAAGTACAATAATTTTGTTTAAAAATGATCAACGAAAGTGAATATTGATATTTGTTTTGAAATTTTGAAAAAATAACGAAATTTCAGTTTTTTTAAATCATCTTGTTCTTCAAAAATTTTTGTCCTCCTCTTTTTGAGCATCCCATCACTCCTCCGTGCTGTACAAATTTTTTGTTAAGATTCGAAATCTACGTTTTTGAAAACCATATTTCGATCGATTTATCGAACGATATTTTACATGAATTTCAAAATTTTATCACCCCTACCCCATTTCCTTTGCATCCAACAATTTTTTTGTCGAATTTGTAATCTACCTACTTTTTACAATTTTTTTGATAATGACTTCTGCTTGTTTTGAAAGATTTGATGGACCATTATGCGTTTGAAGAAAATTGATATTTTATTTAATTTTCTTAGACGTTTTTTCAAATAAAAAACAACAAGGGCGATCGTCGTCGATTTGAAAACAATTTTTAAAGTAAGTAAAAAAAATGAAAAAAAATTTAATTTAAAATTAAAATATGAAAAATTTTTGGAATTGAAAAAACGTGGAGAAAAATGAACTTGAAAAGAATTTCAGAAAATCTGAATTTGAAAAAAATGTTGAAAAGGTTATGCTATCGAATTACGTAAAAATTATCGAAAATCACTAAAAAAAAAACATTCAGAATTGCAGAACAGTTGAAAATCAGTGAAAAAATTGCTGGAAAATCAATGAAAATGCTTGGTAAAATATCTTTGAATTTGCTGAAAAATCAGTGAAATTCTTTGAAAAAATTGCGAAAATCCGCTGAAAATCAAAGAATTTTACTGATTCTTCCTGTGCCGCAATTCTGACTATTTTTCAGTAACTCTTCACTGATTCGAAATGAGAGAATGAGCTCCGAAATTTAATTCCTTTCTTTTTTAAAAAAAAAATTGAATTTTTATTTCAATTTTTGCACGATTTTTTAGATTTTTTTTGCGAAAATTGAGATTGGTTCTGAGCAACTTATAAGCAAACCCAGAAATAATGCAAGAAATCTAGAAATGAGCTAAATCAGGCGAAAAATTGAGAGGGATGGTTAAAATTTCATTAAAAAATTAAATTATCTTCTGTTATTTCATTATGCATACTTTTTAAATCTTGAGTAAGTAAGCCAAAAATGATAAATTTTCTACGTTTTTGAATCAGTGATTTTTCACTGATCTCTCTCTAAATTTGACTACGATTCAGATGTATAGAGTCAAGAAAATTTGATTGAAATTCTGCCCGAGCGAAACTAGGATGAAAATCTTTTGGAAAAATCACGATTGAAATGTAGAAAAATGTCTTTCCTTTGACATTTTTGATGAAAAATCTCCTTACCGAGCTTGAGGGGAGAGGCTCAAACCCTTTCAGCTCTCTTCTTAGGTGCTCCTATGGATCTCGAGTCACATCTTATAATTTTTCTGCCATACTTATACGTTTTCTTTTGGAATTAATTTCATTTCAAATCAATAGTTGAATTTGTTTCACTGGTTTTCCGTCGGAAAAACAAAATTTTTCAGAGATCAAAAGAGGAAAGTACAATAAAAATCGGAAATATTCAATCTTCCAACAAATGTGCAAGTTTTTCGCTACATTTGAAAATCATTTTAGAAAACTGTAAAAATATTTTCCAATTTTTTTTGCATAATTTCCCTCATTTTGAAAGATTTGAAATTTCCATGGTTCGTTGTGTCCCTTTTGATCTCCGAAAGGTTTATTTATCAAGATTGAAAGCGGATGAAACAAATTGAACGATGAGATTTTTCACATTGTTCGCGCATATGTACTTCAAAGAGTGTTGTTTTAATAGAAAAAGGGTGTTCGTAATATTCCTCTTCAATTTGTTACTCATACCTCAGTCGTTTACCAAGCACTCGTAATTTTTCGAGGAAAAAATAGTAAATCAAGGTACATATGGCGCGTATGAATTCATCGACTCGAACTGACAATCTCGCGCAATATCAAACATTTCATTCTACGTAATGATGCCAAAGTTCAATGGGATAGTTTTCACTTACGTCAGAAAATTAACGCACGATTCGTCGTTCGAGGGCTTTTTGTTTTACTTTTCTTTTCACATACGTATACAATGCGAAAAGACTATAAAATCATCTCGAATGGATCAGATGTTTGAAACGAAAGGTCGTGTATTGAAATCCGCCTCGCCTGGACCTACGTACAAAGTCATGAACGAAAAATCTAGATACGCGTAAGATCAAAGTTTAGGATGTCTGTGGCAGGTTTGTCTGATTCTGGCTACGAATGGTACACGTATTCGTCGTGTATATCCGTTTTGTATAAGAATGGATATATAATTAGCTTTTTTTTTATCTACCCGAAGAGCGCAATTATCAATTTTTTTTTGATTCAGGAACATTGTGTTATCATTGCGAATGAACGAAAGAAGAAATCTTGTGTATTGGCAAAGGTTATTGCCGAGACTGGCGGCGAATCATCTTCGTTATTATTTTTATTACGTACGTATATGGATAAATGAAAGTGTTGTTTGGTTGATTCATAAATCATTGTTGGAGTCGCGTCGTCGGATAGAATAAGAAAAGAAATTTGATATGTATACAAATTAAGCTAGTTAAGGCGCTGATTTTGATGACGATCATGTGTACCGTTCGAATTAGTGGTATGTCGATGTCGTCGCAAGGACGAGATGAAAGCTGCCGAATTACGCTGTTTGATGTATGAGGTGTATTTGATGGGATCGTAGATTGTTCATTATGATTAGTTGTCGACAGGAGCTTAGAGTTATGATTATGGAGTTTGATGAAATTGAGCCGAGGTTTGGCTGAAGATGGAAAAGTATGATATTTTATGGTATTACTCGATATTAAATCAGTAAGAGTAGAAGTTACCAAACTTTAGTTCGGGTACGAAGTTCATTTTTAGAAGATGTCTAGGTATATTTTTGAAAATTTTCCCAGAATTCGAGTCATCATTTTTTGTCAATTTTGAATTCAAAAAAAAAATTATTTCATGTTTTTGAATTTTTTCTATACTTGAGTGGAAGAAATTTTAAAAATATGAAATTTTAAAATATTCAAATTGAGGAAATTGAGGCTTGAAAAATTTTACTTTCTTTTGGAAAAATTATTTTCATTTCAAAAATAATTTTCTTACGTCGATTTGTGGCATGTATTTTTTGCTTCCTGTTTTCAAATATTCCTCCTATTACGTAGTGATGAAATTTTGTTACTATAGAGGAAATTTTATTCAAGTCCTTTTTTCGTTTTTTTTTTTGAACGAAATAAGAAGTAGAAAAAGTGAGAACCGTCAATCTAAGTCGAAAGTTTTCGAATTTTTCTCTCTCTCCCCAGCTTAGAAATTCCAATTTGACTCATGCTCTCAGCATTCCTTTACAAAATTCTAAACAAAAACAAAACAAAAAAAACCAGGTGGGTATTAAAAGCTTTATGTTCTACTCTCTTCCATCCTTTCGATTCGTGTTCATGAAAAAGTCGTAGTCTGGTATAAAAAGAAATTATCATTATAAATATCTCAATTTTGGTATGATTCACGATTCTGCAGACTAATAATTAATTAGATTGCAAAATTCTCTTGAAAATTTACGTTGATATGTATCATTTAGTATGAGATTCTTTGAATAGAAGATGATCCAAAATTCTGAGAAAGTCGTATTAAAAATAATGTAAAAATTGATAAAATTTTATCATTGGTCCATTTTTTGAAAAATTTACACGAATATCATAAGATGATAGGACTAATAAATCATTAAAACTTTGGCTCAAATTTAAAATGGAGTTTTTCAATATTTTTGCTACGTTTTGAGTGATTTTGAAGTAGTTTTATAAATTTTTGACCATTTTCACATCTTTGGGCAATTTCAACGATTTTTTGATGTTTCTGTGTAACTTTGCACTTATATTCAATCAATTTTCAAGAAAAAGTGGTGAAAAAGTAGGTATGATATTTTCAAAATACAGATTTTTCCGACCTGAAATTTTTTCCGTAATTTTGATCTCTTTGATTTTTTCTTGAGGGAAGAGGGTCGAGTTGAAAAACGTATGAAAATTTGGTGAAAAAGTAGTGAACAAGAAATGAATATATTTTCAATAAAATCTCCTGATTTTACTGTTATTTTTTTTCAAATTTTAGTGCAATTTCAACAGGTAAGTAGTAAGTAAATTTCAAAAAAAGATCATATATGCTTTGAAAGGGAAAAAATTGAAAAAAATGTTTCAGCCAATCAGAAACACAGCTTCATTTTCAAAGTACATTTGGACATGATGCAATTGATGTATGAACTGAGGTTATTAACCTTGAGAAAAGCGCAACATTTTTTCAAATATGATTTTGAAGAAGTTTCAACAAATTTTATGATATTTGGAATATTATTTCCAATTTTTCATTTTTTCGTGATTAAATCATCTTTTTAGCATTGTTTTTAAAACTTCAGAAATTGAAAACATTGAATAATATTACCAAAGATCTATAATTTTTTAACGGGGAGGTGGGTGAGGAGGTTACCAGGATGCAGATTTTTATGATTTTGATTTTTTTTCTCTTCAAGAATCTGATAAACTTGTTTCAAAATTTCAAATCATCGCATCAAATTTTTTAGAAAAGCTGTTCCAGTAAAATTATTGAGTTGAATTTCAAAAAGGTTTTTGAAAATATTTTGTTACTTTGATAATTTTTTAAATTAATTTTTTAGAATAATTTTGGCGTGTTTTTATCAATTTTAGTGAAAATTTTCAAATTTTAACAAGGAAATACCTAGTTTGCACAGTTTTTTCTTTCTTTTGTGAATATTTTTGTAATTGAAATTCGTTTTCTAAATTCTAAGTTTAAAAAAGTCGAACACTCTCACTGATAGCTCAAATTTTGCGTATTTTCATTGTGCCAGATCTTAGTATTTTCACTATAGAGATTGAATCATGAATTTTGTATTGAAATTTTTTATTTCCAAATTTTCATTTTTTGGCGGAAATAAATTATTTGAACCTCGCCGAAGATCATGAGTGATCGATTTTTTTTCCCTGAAAAATTCGATTTTTGTGTTGAAAATTTTTAACGTACGAAAAAAATACAATTTGAAAAAAAAGCGAACGCCTGAATCCAATTTTTAATAAAACTAGATCAAACTCTCTCCTATTATAGCATATTTTCGTTTTTAGTCGAAAAAATTGAGGGTAAATCTGAAAATTCTCGAGACTGATGATATTTGCTGAAGAAAATTTGAGTTGAATAAAATTCAAAAAAAATTGTCGTAGTCGAAAATTTTTTATTTTTTCCCCATAAACCATTTCTGGGATATCCTTAGATTATTTTGAGGAAATTTAAGAATGGAAAAATTCACATAGGTAGATTGCTGCTTGAACCACTTGGGAACCTTTACTGCGCCCAATTCAATGCTGGAAATTTTTCAAACTTTCCAAACCATCCGATGCAATGGACCACGTAGCCGGAGCATTACTCAGTAATTTCTTTTTTAATCCCGAGCCCAACAAGAAGGTGTCGAGATAATTGATTTTTACCCATTATAGCACACTATACAGATACATATCGTGGAATGTACCAGCGAAATGCATTCGAATTTAAACGACGCGATTTCAAACTGCTTTGAAGTAAGCTGAATCATGGTTTATGAATAAGCCATTCGTTTCAAGATTTTTTACCGTGTTTATCAATTTCATTAACAAGTAGACTGAACGAGCGTAGTATTTGTGACCTCAAGCTGAGCCTGAACGTCATATTTACGAGTATGAGTCGATATTCCGATGTTGTAATTGGGTATATTTTTTCGCAATTTTCATCGCAGCGTAGGTTTTACCCGGCTTGAAGAAAATCAATCTGTGCCAAGATAAATGTTCTTTCGATCGGTAGTTAGAGATCTGGCAGATTGATTCACGAGAGCCGTTTAATCGATGACGAGACGAAAAGAGAGAGAACAATGATTCGATTGCAACTTGCGAGATATTCGAATACGTCATTAGTAATTTTAGAGATACATTAATGCACGTGGTCTGGTCTGGTGGATTTCGTTGCGATCTCATTGGATCGGTATCTAGGACAGGATTTGGAATCACGAGGTGAACTTTCCAGATGAAAATTACATTTTAATGAAAAGTACTTGCTAATGTGCAGTTTGCGAAGAAGTAGCGAGGTAGAGAGATGGTGATGACGAAGCGGAGAGATAGATGGTCTGTATTATGACGAGTGTGGCTGATATAAATAAAAACAAAACCATTGAAGAAATATCCGACCTTGGGTGTCTGTCCGTCGTCAACATATCAGAACGGATCCGTTCTGGTTTTATTGTTAGAGGTACTTTCGCAGTTATCTGCGTGAATTCCGTTTTTATTTTATTTTGCATTGAATGCAGCAACGTTCTGGTTGTGTCCTCTGCGATATGTTTGTACAAAGATACATAGTTGTACGGTTACGATAAAGCATGTTCGTAGAACGATACTGTGGCACTGAGAGGCATCATAGACGAAGCCGTGTCTCATTTTAAAACTAGTAATTAAAATATGTCTCCCGTGAAGTTGTGTTTTACGTGTGTGCCAGTGTTGGAACATACGTAAGATTAAATTTTCGATCATCAACTGCCAACATTGAAAGAATTGGCGGTAATTGACGATAATTTGCCATTGCCAGTGTATGGTGAATTTTTTTTTTGCAAATTTGTTCGATGTGGGGGGTAATTGAATACGAGTTTTGTTGTGCGATGAGAGATGAATTTTTATTAAATATGCTAATCGAATTTGTATGTTTTGTTTCAGATTTACCTCTTGCAGGGCGTTCAAAAAAGTTATGGGAGAGGTGACTGATTTAGCCGGCCAGCACGAAGTTATCGCTGAAAATTTACAGTCTGATGTTATTAGAGAAATTACCTGTTTAGTTAAGGATTTTAAAGAAGAAAGAAAAAAGGTGAGTTGGTTTTATCAGAATTTATGTTTTTTTTAGATTAAGGTTGATGAGCAATTTTAGCGTAGAAATGGTAGAATTTTTCAAAATGGTGGTGAGACAGAATGCTGTTCTACTGATATTAAAACTGGAAACCCCAGAAAATGGCAATAATTTCTTTATAGTGACAAAAAAAATTGAAAAATGAAAAATGGCAAGAATTTTGATGATTTTACTTTACCGTGAAAAGTAAAAGTTTTCAACTTTTTATCTTTCTTTGAATTTTTAAAAATAAAAGATGAAAAGAGGATTCTTTTTGGGGCGAATTGAAGCTAGAAAAATTCAGGGATCCGGAAGGAAGAGGTCTGATTCGGTTTCGAGATTTTTGATTGAATTCTCTCTGGCTCCGGAACTTTCAAAGAAGTGCCTCTGGGTTCGAGTTTTTTCTCAAAAATGGCTCTGGATCTGTTTCTAGGAAATTTAAAAGGGGCAAGGAATCCCCGAAGGCTCTTCCCTAAGGAACCTCTTTGTAGGTATTTTGATTCGCTAAACACGAATTTGGCATTTTTTTTTGTTGAAATTGGAATTCAAAGGAGGACCTTTGGAGTAAGAAGTCAAGGAGGGACTGATGATGTGGTGCCTTCTGCTTCCAAAAAAGAAAAGCAGAAGGAGGCATCTCCCCTCCTTTTGCTTCCTCCTTCCGGCTCTGTCCCAGATCTCTGAAAAATTTACATAAAAATGGTTGGAAAAATCTAGTAAATGGCACAGAATTTTCATTTTTTAGATCTAAGTGGCACTGTGAACAGTTTTTCTCATTTTTTTTTGAAAAATTTAATTTTAATTTGTGTGTTTTTTCATGTCCCTTTGAGGAGTTTGATTAAATTTTCCTTTAGAGAAAAAATCGTTGAGGTCATTGATGTATCTTCGATCATTTTAAAATTAGGAAATTGAGAAGAAACTCTTTTGATGGTGGCTAAATGTCGCAGTTTGGTTGTAAAAGAAGATTAAATTCCAAAATTTCAATCGTAAAAGCCTATTTAGTTATTTTGAGATTTCGAACCATACACTACAGTTTGAAAAAATTGGTTGAAGGATTTCGTGAAAGAAAAAAAAAGACCGGAACTGTTTGAAAAAAAGTTTATTATTCTCTTTCTTGTGCTCTAATTGAAAAAAATTCGCACTGTATCAAAAATTTTGATTCCCTGCACATTTTTTCCGAGTTTCTGGGTCAATTACCCAAGTAGATAAAGGTATACTTTTTCGTCCCGTCAAAATTAATTTTTTCCTCTGCTACTTTGAAAAAATTACTTTGAAAATTGATTTCATTTCATCTGATAACCTTCTCTGCCCAACTTTTTCAAGTTTTTTGTAAAATTTATCACAGTAAGTGGCCTGAGGCTCACTCGGAGTCGGAATCTTATCAGTGGATTTTATTTATCAAAAAGCGTAGAAATATTTCAAAGCCGGTAGCTTGAAATTTAGTGAAATTATTTTTAAAATAATGGTTTCAAATTGTCATTATTATAATTCCCAAAATTGAAAAAGTTTCGAAATGGATGAAGAACGCAAAAATTGTTTACAATGTTCTGAGAGTATACTCGAAAAAAATTCAAAGTGTGATAAAATAGTCAAATTTTTGAAAAAAAAGTACCACTTTGTTTTGATTGCAAAAATTGATAAGAATTTTGACCCAAAAGGAAAGAGTTGAGGGGAGAGGAGAGAAAATAGCGAAAATAGATTTTCTAATCGATTTACCAAAATTGCTGAATTACGTTTTTAGTCTACATATGTGAAAATTGTTGCAGGTTTTGAAAAAAAATGATGAACTGCATTTCCAATTGGGCAAATTGAGAGTTCTTCGTCCGAAAACTTATTTAGGTCAAAGTGGTTTTAATTTGAAAAAAAAAATGGTCTTTGATTAATTAAAAGGAGGAGGATTGAGTTGAGATCAACTAAAATTGCTGCATTATTTCTCATTTTCGATCAATTATTTTCATTTTTTTTTGGTTTGAAAATTAAATTGTACCGTTTTTTCTCTTTTTTCCTTCAAAAAATAATATTTTACCCTTCTCCTTCCCTTCCCCACCCATCTCTTTAAGAAAGTATCAATGATATAAAATGAATGGTCCATGCTCAATTTCTTTTTTTTAAGGCTGAATTTTTCTCATTCTTACTCTTAATTGAAAAAAATTCACAGCATCAAAAATGTTGATTGCATTTTTTTGAGTTTTGGAATATTTACCTGAATTATTCTTGCATATTCTTTTGTTCTATCAAAATTAACTTTTTGCTCTACTCCCTTGTAAAAATTTCTAAAAAAAAATCAATTCCATTTTGCCCTAATCTGAAGGTCACCGAAGCTCTCGTGACGTCTATAAACAGCGCAATCTGCGTTTGTTGACCCATAATGTCATTCTATCGATTTTCAACGTATTCCATAAATTCACCTACCTATTCGCTTTGTTTCCAGTAGAAAAAAATATAAAACACGCAGTTTTTAGTGAGGAAGTTTCCATGATACTTTTTCCATCGTCCCTGCTTTCAAAATTGATTAATGAAAACCCTCTCAGATTCATTTTCGTTTCAGATTTCTATAGTGAATGTTTTTGAAACCTTGAAAACTAAAAATAAAGAGTATCCCAACCTTGTAGGAGTTGTCCGAAGTCAAAATTGTACCATTTGCTACCAATAAATTCATTTTTTACGACTCCCTTTGGGAATTTAAAAATAGTCTAACCATTTCGTATTATGAGTATTTTCAAGCGTGGGGTTTACGATTGCTTGCCCTTGAAAATTTCTTCATACGACTTTTAAAAATACTGGTGAAAATTTATGTTTATAAATCAGTGTCCAATTTAAACATTTAGTTCGTGTTTCATTTTTGATGAAATTTCAACGTATTTTAGTCGAAATATTTTTTGCTTAGGAGAAAAAAATGGCACGAAATGAATTGCATTACAAAAGAACGACGAAATATATGATTTTAAATCCTACCATTACCTTTCATAGTTTAAAAATTTCAGCTTTTCGTACAAAATGAGAATGAAGGATAAAAAGGCGTGTATATGACTCGAGCGTATGAAGGACCCTTCTGTGAAGCCTTTCTTTCGCGGTTTTCTCCCAAAGTACTTTATTCAGTGACCTATTTCGCGTTCTTTATTTTTTGAAATCGCAATTAGAATAATTTACACATTTTGTTCTTATTTTGCAGCATTTACAAGACGGAGCCAGATGTATGAACGCATTGTCTAGTCAAATCGCAGCTTTAGAAAGAGCGAAGAAAAATTACGAAAAAGCGTCCAGGGAGGCGGAACGAGCCTTAGATAATTTCCAACGAGCAGACGCCGATTTTAATTTATCTAGAGCCGAAGTCGAAAAACAAAGGATAAATATGTCGATAAAGAATCAACACTGCGAAGAATCAAAAAACGAATATGCCAATCAGCTGCAAAAAACCAACGAATTACAAGTAAATAACGTTATGGTGATGGTAAAATTGAAGCTTCGATGGATTAGGTTAGGTTAGGGAAGTTGAAGGAAATATTCGTGTGCTTAATTTTTGTGTTTTCGAAGGATGAAAATGAGTGGATCGATAAAGGGTTATGTGCAGAATTGATGTCCACAGTGGCGTAGGAAAGTGGGGTACAAGGGGTACATTGTACCCCCCCAAAATCCGGACGGGGGTACAAAGTATCATTTGTACCCCCCCAAATCGTATGAGATAAACTTTTCAAAGCATTAAAATATGGGAAAAAATGATTTTTTGGGCAATAAAAACTCAATTTTTTCAAAGCTTCGCCCTCGCTTCGCTCGGGCATGTACAAAATTACAATTATATGAATTATTTGAGACGACAGAGCCCAAAAATGCTTCTTTTTGCCCCCTCCCCTGGAAATCCTTCCGGTATTTGAAGTCTTGGTACTCATTTTGTACCCTCCCAAAAAAAAAGCTTCCTACGCCACTGTATGTCCAGCTTCGATTTGTAGAGGGAATGAGAAATGAAGGAATGGAAATTTTAAGAACCTTTCGGATGATTTTATTGAGAAATTGATTGAGACTTTTTTAGAGCCCAAAAAGATATGCATTCAACATTTTTGTTTTCTAAAAAACATTTTTTTTAAACCAGAATTTTTTAATTGACTGTTGAAAGTACCTGGTACTCAGATCATTATTTTGCAGATGAAAAAAAATGCAGAAATAGAGAAAATCTTGATGAGAATTTGATCTCGTTTGGTTGGATTTTTCATTTATGTTTGTGATAAATTTGAGGTGTTTTGATTTGTGGAGTTTGATGTGGTTGGCTCAGAAGCTTTCGATTTTTTTTAAAAAAAATTTGGAAAAAAATGTGCTGAAATTTAGGATATGGGTCAGTTTGAATTTTGAAGTTAATTTTTGGGTTATTGAATTCTCAAGAAATTGCCTGTTTTGAAAAATTGACAAAATCTTGAATTCTGTTTGAGATTGATTTTTTTTCATTTGGTAGATTTTCTCATTTATAATAAAAGAATAGTTCAAAATAGTTGATAATTTAATAATCGTGTTGATTTCTTTAAAAATTTATTTTTTCCTGTAAATTGTTCAACTTTTTCAACAATTTTTTTGAAGTATTTTTTTCAAAAGATTGTGTGTTTGTAAATTTGAATTTTGTGTTTTTTCTAAACCAGATAACTTCTTGTTTTTCACGTTTTTTTCAAAATTTTCCCAAAGTTTTTTTTCAATTAAAAATGACTTGGGGTTTTCCTGAAAATTGTGAGGTGGAGGGGCGGGGAGGGGTAAAATGCTGCGTTTCTCGATTTTTGTTTAGGAATTTCTGTATTTTTTGAGGGTTTCCCAAAAATTATCGTGAGGAGGACGGGGGATAAAACTACGTTATTCAATTCATTTAAATAGCTTGGTATTGACGATTTCTTTTCATACCTATTTGATTTTTTTGTTCATTTTTTAAAATTTCCAATAGAAAATCCTGCATTTTTTCAGGGAATTCCCAAAAATTATCCAATTTTTTCATTTTTCTCTGAACAGGGCTTGATTTTTAATTTTTTCCCCAAAAAAGAATCGGAGGTTTTCATGTAAATTGTTTGAATATTATAAGGAATAGTTTTTTATCATTATTTTTAAGACATTCGATTTTTGGTCATTATTTTTCAAAAAATCCCCCTCGTATTTTCTCAAAAATGGATTGTTTTAAATTTTTTTACATTTTTACAGTTTTTGGGTTTTTTCAAAAATTGTATTTTCCCTAAAAATTTGTTAGTTACTTATTTGTATTTTTTTTTTCAAAATTGTTCGCTGTTTTTTTTCTTTCTAAAAATCGTACGTTATTTGAGGAGAAGCAGAGTGGGAGAGGATGTTGAAACAGTTTCCTTTTTTATTTTTTCATTTTTTTTTTTTAGGTTTCCTTTGAAAGTTTTTTGGGTTTTCTGTTCATTTTTCTTTTTGAAAAAGATTTTTTTGAAGCATTTTCAAAAATAAACAATCCATTTCAGTTTTGCTTCCAATCTCAGACTATTTTAAAAAGTTCTGAAAATGATTTTGGTTTCTTGTTTTTTGGCCTCATTTATTTAATAGTTTGGTTTTTGTTTATTTTAATAAGGATTTTGCTTTTGATTCATTTTCTGAAATTCGTTTGGAGTTTTTTTGTAAATTTTTTTTTTTCTAAAAATAATTTAATGGATTGAAAAAGTTTATTGATGGTGTTTTTTGCAGAAAATGAAGGTATTCGTGTTATCAAAATACAGTGTTTTTAAATTTTTCGATTGCCTGGGTACAGAATTTTTTCAAATTTTAATTTTTCCTCCAAAATTTTACATTGGAAAAATTTTGAACATATCTGGAGGTTTTTGTTAGAAAATTCTTACTGCACGATTTAATATTGTTGATTAAAATTTGAATCATTCATTTTATCCGATATTTCCACATTCTATTTTAGACGAAGAAATTTCGCAAATTATATTTTTAACCCCTTCCTACTTCATCATTTATAATTATTACTCATCAATCCGGCTATAAATTTCCGTCTGATTTCATTCGCCAGTCGCCAACCCACTACTGCATATTTTGTCTTTCGTTGAAACGACATGACGACGCGAGATGGTAATGAGGAAATGCGAAGGTTGTGTGAAGGGGGGTCGAGGAAGAGATCAGCAAGCACGGAGAATGTGAGAGATACAGATACCCAGATAGGAGCTCACGAATTACGCTAGAAAAGCAGGAAAAAGGAACGCTGTAAAATATTAATTATCGCGCCAAGCTTTCTTATCTGTTCGATACGATAATACCAAAGTGAATGACATTGTTTGGCTGCCTCGACTCACATATTTCCATGTTTTGTTTCAGTATCAACACTATCAGGTCCTAATGCCGGAGATATTCAGACAGCTGCAAGAATTAGACGAAAAAAGAATCAGAAATATTAGAAATTTCATGGCTCATTCGGCCGAAGTAGAAAGAAAAGTTTTCCCTATAATTAATCAGTGTTTAGATGGAATAGTCAACGCAGCCAATGAAATCAACGAGAAAGAAGTAAGCGGCCAGAAAACTATAAAAGTTGCCAAATTTATCGATTAATTCGATAATCGAACCGAAACTGAGTGAAATTTTCGCATCGTTCGGAGAATATTAATCGGATTGGAAATTTGAATGGAATGTTGGGTAACGGTGAAATCAATGATTGATTTTGTATTCGTACGCACCTTTACTTTCGGTACAGACGTTTGATGCCAGATTGTCAAATTACGAGGACATTTTTCGAATACTTTCGTTGATTCGGTGCTGCGGTTTGATTTATTTACGAAATTGTGGGAAATTTTTGGCCCAGGGGTTTCTCTTTCGTTTTATGTTTGTAACGGAGATGTCACATACGATTACGAATTGACTAAAGGAAAATAATCCAGTAAGTCTGACTTATGGTTGAAAGACGATTACAATATTGCGAATTTCAATGTGTAATTCGATTGTCTTGGAGGTTTTTTTTCCTCGGTTCGATGATTTTTCGCGAGGCGAGGCCCAAAGGTGGTTTCAATTTCACGGTAACCGGTTCTCCATTGTATTATCGATGAATTATTTCGATCTGCGATCTTGCTGGCGACCTCTCTAGAGTACGAATTTCGTCATTTTAGAATTTATTTCACCTCGATTAATTTTTTTCAGGACATGAAAATGGTGATAGAAAAATATAAATCTGGGTTCCAACCTCCGGAGGATATACCTTTCGAAGACCTGAGTCGAGAAGGCGATTCGTCCACGTCCAAAGGTTCGGTCATCAGCGAGCCGCAGACTCGTGGATTAAGTAAACCCACCGTCCGAGGTACAATATCGAGCAACAAATCTAAAAAAAGAGGAATACTGACCAATATATTCGGCTCGAATAAAGTGAGTATCGAAGCCATGTCCGGTATCGTAGGAGTATAATTACCACAGTAGTTCGCCGGGTTTGAAATTATACGTGATATATGTTCCAATTTATACGTAGAAGGGTGAAAGAATAGGACACGCGTGTGTACTTCTCGTACGCTAGGAGAGGAAAACAAAAACAAAAGTAGTTAACTGAAGCGTGAAAATTAATTCAACGCGTAATACAGATCTACGTTGCGATGCGATGTGTACACCATTAAAAAAAACTTACCTTATGAGCGAACGAATAAGTAATTTTTTTCGAAAATACTATTCGGATAACGGAGAGATCTTGGTAGGAAAAAAATTAACGGAATGAGAATTATGCAGATTTGGCACTTATGTAAGAATTGTATATGATGGTAATACGTACGGAGGTCTAGAGTACCCAGCGTACTAGGTATTTGTATCCGAAATCGTGAGAAATTTGTGTGCTGGCGGAGACGTATAATGTGCTGTTGTGTAAGCCGGCGAGAACAATGTAATGATGACGGTAATTGCATGTAAATGTTGATGATCGAATTGTACTCTGGAAGGTAATTTTTTCGGCTCAGATGTCGACCGAGGTATTGCGATCGCGTGCCTGGCAAGAGAACATGGTGCGGACGATGGCTGGATTGCGTGTCTGTGACGGGAGGAAGTGAAGAGAAGGTGTATGAGGTTTTCGAAGAGGTGTTTTTTTATGTTCTTTTCGAAGGAAATTAGGAGGTGGATGAGAGGAAAGCGATGATTTGGGTGGGAACGAGATAATTTGATGGTAGATTGGTTTGGTGGAGATTTGATCTGGTTTGGTTGGTTTTTTATTTGAGATGAATTAGAGGTGTTTTGGTTTGTGGGGTTTGGTGCAGTTGGCTTAGAAGCTTTAGAGTTTTTTTGTTTTTGTTTTTTTTTTTGGAAATGAAATGTGCTGAAATTTGGGATATGGGTTGGTTTGAATTTTGAAGTTGATTTTTGGGTTATGGGATTTGGTTCATATTTTAATCAAATTGTGATTTTCAGCTGGGGAAAAGGGCAAGGTGAAATATTGCTGGAAAAAGCAAAAAATTGGAGAAAAATTAAAGCCGAAGTGTAGATAGGACGAATCCTAAAAATTCGATATTTTTAATTCAAATGACGTCTTTTCGAATTTCATCTTCTTAAATTGAATTTTTTGCGATTCGAAATATTAATTTTTCATGCTGAGAAAAAATGGTATTTTTGTAAATTTTTGCTTAGAATCGAATTTTTTATTTTGGCTGAAACGATATTTTAGTTTTGGGTGGATAGATTTTATCCCCTTCTCCCTTCTCAATTCGATAATTTAAAACAATTATGAATACGAAACCCATTTTTTGTTCAGTTTCTTTTACGATTTTAAAAAATGAGTTCGGGGATTTCCATGATCATTTCCTTGTTTGATGATGATGACTTTCCTCCCTTTCCTCTCCCTTTCCCGCCACTCTCATAATCTAGTGGTTCTCAAACCTTCCATTTCCAAATGCAAATTAATATATTTTTTTCTCTTGATAGATAATTTACTTCAAGTTCTCGTGTTGTTTAAAACGGTTATAAAAATTCGATTCTTGATCAAAATTTTTCAATTTATTCAAACTTTGAGAAATGAATTTTTTATTGTTGTTCGAAAATTTCAGAAAAATTGAACACTTCGTCATTGTCTCGCTTTGGTCGAGACTCAAATACATTTCAGTTTTGAATTGAAAAACAGTTGGGAAAATTTGAAGAAACGAAAGATCTGGTTTTATAGTGAATACCTACTTTAGTTAGGTGAAGAACTTGAAAAAATAGAACGTTGATTGAGTATGAGGATTGGGGGGGGGGGGGATTGAAACTTTTTTAATAAAGTGAAAAAAATCGCCAAAAAATACTTTTTCGATTTTTAAAATTTTGTTACCAAACTTGAACTTGGAAAAGGTGTAATTATTTTCTCTCTTTCAAAATTCAATCAAGTATTTGGTTTTTGTCCATCGCAAAGCAAGAGGACGGAAAACATTTTCAAAATTTCAAACTGCCTACCTCCCCCTTCATAGGCGCACCCAAGGGGGGGCTCAGGGGGCTCGAGCCCCCCCTTAAGCCCGGAAAAAATAATTTTTTGCTTTAAAAATGAGAAAAAAGTCAATTTTTTTTGCTCTTCAAAGTATATTTTTTTCGCTCGGGCAGTATTTTAGTGCTTTTATTTCAAAACTTAACAATTTTTAATTGATTTTTCAGTCAAAAATCACTAAATTCTCAACAAATTCTCTGTTTGTCAGAAAAAATTGTCGATTTTTGATTGAAATATCAGTGAAAAATGACTCAATTTGAAATTTGACCCCCTCCTCATTTTTTCTGAAATTCTCATCAGCCCCTCCCTTAATTAATTTCTGGGTGCGTCTATGTCCCCCTTTTTTCTTGAATTAATTTATTTGATTGGATTGTTTTTGAATTTTTTTCATCCTTGAAAAAGCAAGTAGTTGAAAATTTTTGACCTTTATGGGATTTTTTACAAATTATTCCGATTCAAAATACAATTTTTCAATTTTTTCTGAAGGTATGAGCTCTTCTTGGCCATTTAATGAAATCATTAGCTTTATTATTGCAATAAATTTCAAACTGGCTTTTTCCAGAATTTTTATTTTGAAAAAAATCATCTTGGAAAAGTAAAAAATGATAATTTTTTGATCTAATGGAAATGATTGTTTCTCTCCTTCCTTAAAATTATATGAGTCGTGTTCAGACTAATTTTGAAAAATGTAGACTTTTAAATTTTGTGTTTTAATTTTCCATATTTTTAGGATTTTGAGTTTTTTCTAAATATTTGAGCCATGTTCGAGCTGCAAAACCGGAGTCGTACCAAAGCAGGGTACTAACCGAAGAAATCTACTCAGCTTTAAATTTTTTGTATTATTCTCCAATTTTTATAAATTTTTGGATGTTTTTAGTTATTTGCATGTTGAATGTTTTTTGTTTTCTGTGAAGTCAAAATTTTGTGCTATTTTTTTCGATATTATTCAGTTCGAAAAGCTTGAAAATTCTCATGTTCATTGTGCGATAAGGGAAAAGAATGAGGTTAAACCAAAACTGGCTTATTGAGGTGCAAAAAATTCTAAAAGTAATTTTGAATAAGTACTCGAGTATTATCCAAACAATTGAAAAAATAATCCAAAAATGAGCATAATGTTGAAAAATTGTTTTGCAAAGCACATTTTTTGAGAATATTTGATAGAAAAAAAACTGAATTCTGAAGTAAATTGATTTGTTTTTCGACTGAAAATAATATTTACCTGCCTGGAAGTATTCAATTTTTCTGAATTTTTTTTTTGTAATAAAAATGGAATAATTTACGGGTGTAAAATGAATTTTTTTCAACTTTTTTCACTCAGATGACGATTTTTTCTTTTTTTTTTTCCCCATTCAAAATACCTTCCTCCTTTCTCTCGCAACTTAAAAAAGTCATCAATTAAAAAAAAAATCCAATTTTAAGCTAATTTTTACATCTTGAATTTGACTATTAAAGGCAAATTTTCGTTTCTGCTTCTCCTTGTTCAAAGGGGGGGGGGGTGTCAAACTTTTTTACAATCTCCAGTTGAATTGAATTTTTTTTTCGATTCTGGAATCTCCCCAAATATACCACAGGGGGCGAAATTCCAGATGAAATTTGAAAAACATCCTAAATCTATTTCAATGGGTGGTAAGGGAGGTGATCGAATATTTATAGATACCTAATTACGATAATCATATATCTGAAAATATTCTAATCTTTTTTTTTCTTCAGCTTATTGATTCTCCTATCTTTTCAGCCAAAATGAATTTCTAAAAAATAATCGAAGACTTACGCCTGATCTTTGTAGATATTAAATTGCTTCTATAGGGTGTGTGTAGTATACAAATACACGTATAGAGCATAATAATATTTTGCATGTATGGCGACGAAAATATTAATCAATCGAAACACCCAAACGTAGAAATGTAGTTTACTTTAGATTTTTTTTTTCTAAATGCTGACGTATTTTGTTTTTGTTCCAATTTGCGCGGTTCTTGAAATTCTTTACTTATGGTGGCTGGGTTGTGCTGCGATTCGATTCTTAAATAAATCTTGTAAGTATTGGTACAATTTTCTAGACGTATTTTTTCTTATTTATACTGTATTTTTAAAATCGTAAGTTTTATTTTAATATGGTATTTCGGGATGAGAAAAAAACAGTCTCGACTGGTACCTGTAATTGTCGCATGTCTCGATGATGGCTTTTAAAATCTTGAATTTCGAGTTTACTTTTACAAACACACTGTACTTACCTGCTATTTACGGTAGTTGGATGCCTTAAAACTTGAAACTGACATTAACGATGCCGATACCGCCGCCGTCAATTGACTTATTATATTTACACGGTTTGGTAAATGAATGAATTCCTATTCGGTCGTCGCTGGCATTATGCTTCTGAATGATTAGGACCAGGACGACCAAAACGCCGGTTGAATTTCAACTAGACATCAGACATGCGATGAGGTGCAACTTTTTTTCTCTCATCTCGAAACTCGTGTTTATATTTGAAATTAACGTACGAATAAAAAAACGAAGCCAGGAATTACAAACTGGGTGGAATTTTAAAATTCTAATCTAATTTCGTAACCTAAAATGCTCGATATTATTTTATCCACTAACATTATATTTAATTGTATAAAGGCTTATACGTGCTTTCTCGCTGATAACACATGCTCCTTTTTTTTGAAATTTTTTACCAACTGCAGTTACACGGTTTTGGGTAAAACGGTTAACGTAATCTTTTGTTTCTGTTTGGAATTTAATTCGTATTGTGTGAGGTTTCACGATGACTCGGGCTTTCAAAGACGAATAATAAAATTAATGTTGCGGTTTTAAAGGTGAAATCCTTTGTGGTTTAGGGCTATGTAAAGTTAATGTGTTGTATCGAATGTATACTGTATAATTGTGTTCGTTTTGTGACTTATCTGCGATTACGATGAATGTTTTGAGCTTGAGAATTGTAATAAAATTGTATATTTTTTTATTCGAAATTAGGTGATCTAGATCTCACGATTGGAAATAATGTTTGTAATCATTTCTTAATTTAAAATATTCGAAGGCTGAATTCAATTGGAATTTTTTAAACGTTGGAAAATAATTGTCAAGTATGCTGTTGTCTAATTAATCGTAATTTGTTTTTTTTTTAAATTGAAAATTTTTTTCTGTATACAGAAGTATTGGAATACTTAATTGGGGAAATTTTTCTGTTTGATGGTGCTGAATTATCGATGTTAATAAGTATTTGTAATTGTGTGGATTTGTTTAACGACGGTGATTTATGGTTGAAGTACAAATTGCATGGGGAAATAACCCAATGATGTGAATAATTTGTTCGTTGGAATTGGTTTCGAGCATGAAATGTTAAATAGCAAAATTTTCTCGGGTTGGAAATCTTGGAGAGAAAATTTTTCAATTGTTATAAATAGGACTGAATATTCAAATATTCTAGTCGATTACGTGAGAGGAGGAGGGATTTTGATCGAATCATCACAAATTAATCTAAAAAAGGTCAGACTTTTTGACGTGAACGTATATTTTCAAATTTAGAGATTTATTAAGAATAGTGAATTAGTGAGTATGATTGTTTGGCGGATATTTTGAAAAAAATTCAAATGTTATGATATTTTTTTAGATATCACCCAAATTTTTTTATGAGAAGTGTAATTTTTCGAGAGAGAAGGGACATGAAAAAAATTCAAGCTAAAAGAGGCGAAAAAATTCTGAAATTTTTTTATTGGTAACTTTGATGGGGGAAGGGGGTTGTAAATATAAAATTGTTCAATAAAAATGTAACAACGCACTTTCTGTCGTTGAAATACAATTTTTCGGATTTGAGGATTTTTAAATAATTTTTGTCAATGTAAAAAAAATTGGAAAATTTTATTGCCAATTTCACGATTTTTTTCAATGATGATATAACCCAAGTTTTATGACAAAATCTCAGAAAATATCAATTTAATTTGCATTAAGTTGCAGATTTTTAGAATAGCTTGGCCATTTTAAATATTTTTTTTTGTAATGAACTCTTGATTTTGAAACCTTACCCGTTAAAAGAAAATATTGTTATTTAAAAAAAAAAAATCAGTCGATTTTTGGAACCTAGAACTAATATTGGAGGGGAGTGGAAAAAAATTATCAAATTTTTCGAATAAAAAAGTAGGGTAAAAAATGTAAGAATCGTAAGTTGCCAATGCTTGAATTTCATATATTTTTGTGAATTTTTGTGTTAAATTTAGATACGTGATTTTGGTGTTTTGAAAGGGGAGGAGGGGAGGAAATGTTTTCAATGTCTTGGTTAAAAGTGAAATGATGAAAAAAAATTCACTCTGAAATAATAAAAAAAAACTCCTTTAAAAAGTACTATAAGTTCAGCTTTTATTTGAAAAAATTTTGAAATCTCTGCAGAAAATTTACTTCTTTTATGATTTTTTAAATCCTAAATTTCATAGGTTCACTCCAAATTTGAAAAAAATGATCGTCAATGATTTTTAAAAGCGAAGAAAAGAATAAAAAATATTTCAAAATCTCATTCTCCGAAAATTAAAAAATTCATGACTTTTTATCGATGAATAAAAATGAAAATCGGATTTTTTTGGGGTAGAAAAATGAACAAAACCTCAAAAACGAAAATTAACAGTCAAAAATGAACTCCGATTTAAAATCAGCGACGTCAAATTAGTCATTTTCGGTTTCTATTTTGACTATTTTTAGTAAAGCAGTCCGATGAGTATTTTCAGAATAAGTAGATGAGAAATTCCAAGCATCTAAAAAGAAACGATTAAAATATGAATCATTTATTGGAAAATTTGTTACATAACACATAGTTAGGTCAATATAATCAGCCGATCAAAGGTTGAAAATTATCAGCGTATTCATTTTTATTTACTTAATTCGATTGAGTCAAATTGCATTAAAATCAATTAGTCATTTATAACAATTTTTCGTTGAGTAATTTGGTTCATCGATGAAACTTTATTCAAGAAGAATTTTAAATGAGGTTCATGACCATGACAAGTTCGGCAAGTGATAAAAATAACAGAAAGATCCTGCAAGTGGCAACGAGGTGTTGAAAATTTAAAAAAATCTGAAAAGTGCTGTATTTGGCTTCAAAGAACTACCTTCATTACCTATGAAGAATCTTTTTTTATTTAAAAAAAAATCAGTCTTTAAAGCGAATTTTTCAATCTTCTGATTTTTTTATTGCATTGATGACCTCTTTTTTTTAAAAACTTTAATAAATTTGTAAAACTTGAAACAAATTTTCATTCGTGAGGGAGATTTTTCTGAAGGGAGGAGAGAGGATCAAATTTTTATCCAAAAAAAGTCTCTTTGTCCTGTGAATGACTTTTGTTGAAAGCTTTGTAACAGAAATTGATGAAAAAATTAAAAATTGAATAATTATTTAGTCTCGGAATGATTCACCAAGTCGTAGGTACCTATCTATGGATTTTTTCTGAAAAATTTGTGAGAAGAAAAACTGAATTAGCAAAATGTTGATTGTAAATTGTAATTAAATTGCTTTTGAAAAAAATTAATATTCTTCTTTATTATTCGAGAAAAATTTCAAAAATCTAAAAAATCAGTATCTGGAGTATTAATTGAAAGAATTGCCTGTCTGCGTTTTTTTTTTTTTTTTTTTTAACGGAAAAAAAATTCTAATTTCCTGAGTCATCTGAAACACCTCATTGAATATATTAAAATAACTTATAACGTTAATAATTTTTTTTGTGTAAATAACCAACTAATTAACCAAATTAAACCCATAATATCAACTTTCCTTTTTATTTACATAAATGAACCTCACTACCTCACTTTACTTGTGTATAATAATGCACGATTTATCAATAACTTTTATTAACATATTTTGTGATCTCTCCTCCTCCCCCCTCCCCCCAAAAAAGGTGAAAAACTAGCCTTTATATACGAGCAATTTTTTAACATATCAATTTAAAATATACTTATGCTTGCTTCGGTGTTTTGTCAATTTAACAATTTTTTACTAACTGTTTTGCACTTTTACACTAGCTTTACTTTCTGTTTGCGCATGCTCACTCATCAGAAGTTATTGGATGTTTGCCAGTCCGTAAAGGTATATATTTTTTGTTTTATACCCCAACGATGAGCTTTTCAATTTAAAAAAGCCAAAAGCTTACAGCTTATTGCTGTACAGTTTCAGGTCATCGACGATTCGATCGAGACAAAATTTTTTTCATGAAAATTAATTATTTTTTTCGATGTGTGTTTTTCAGAACAATATTCCTTCTTTGTATGGCGATCATAAGGATGACTTTAATGATTTACCGCCTAACCAAAGAATGAAGAAGTTACAACAGAGAGTCGACGAAATTCAAACGAAAATTCATCAAGAGACTGCTACCAGGTACGTATTATTATGATAAAAAAAAAAAAAAAAAAAATGAAACAGATGTAGAGAATAATTACTACGATTACGTTGTTTGGTTTGAATTACAGAGATGGCCTAATGAAAATGAAAGGAGTTTACGAACAAAATCCAGCTTTAGGCGATCCTATGTCTATCGAAGGGCAACTCAACGAATCCAGTAATAGGCTAGAAAAGTTAAAAGGCGATTTGAAAAAATTCCAAGATTTATTAGAAGGCGTCGAACGGAATAGTCCGGCTGGAGTTAGAAAAAATTCGTATACTTTGGCTACCACGAACGGTGTCCAACAAAAGTAATTATTTTTATTGAAAATATATCCCAATTTAGAATCAAATTTCATTGTGTAATTGATTGTGTTTTTTTTTTTGCAGCGGTAATCACGACACCACGGTGACGGACGGTAGACGAAATTCTAGTATTAGAGATGAAGGATCGCTTAGCAGATCGGCATCTGATTCGAGTATGACTGCGCAAAATAATTCGAGACTTAATCATAAGCAAAATTCACCCAATTCGACAATGTTACCTTCTAATAACCACGGGTCAGTATTTCAATATTGTATCGCCTCAGTTGCTATTATTTTGTAGAATTATCGTATTATTTGGGGCTTTTTAAATTTGTTTTCAACGTGTGTTAAATTTTTGCCTTTTTGGCAGCTACTCTAACAGTCCTGAATCTGGTATTAGTACATCACATACTTCATTACCCGACGCTGACTTTCCGGAATACTACGACGCGCCAGAATTGGGTACTTGTAGAGCTCTCTATCCATTCGAAGGTAAGAATATTTTGGATTGAGAATCCAGCTTTATAGAAGTGATTTTCGATAGTTTGGGAGAAACGTTCTTGATAAATGATGATTCAGCTGTGCTACAGATCGTTCCGATGTAATCGTACAAAAATAAATAATTTTTTGAGTTCTTCCAAATTCCAATTCTGAAATTTTTCTTGACTCAGTAACCCATTCTCGTCCCAACTTGAAATTGTTTGGATGGTTATGAATTTTATAAATGTTGACTGATTTTTTTTAAAATTCAGTTTCGTGAAAGTTTGTGAGAAAAATTCATCCTGATGAATTTTTTTTGGAAAAATTGAATTTTGTATTTGGAAAACCTTTAAAAAATGTCGAGAAAATTAAATTCTTGAAACTTTTTGAGAAGAATGAACTTTAAAAGTTTTTAACTTGGACAAATTTGTGGCACCAAGAATTTGAATCGAAAATCCATCCCATCATCAAGCAAATATTTCAAATTACTTAACTGCATATTTTATCGAAAATGAAAAAATTTCTACATAGTGTTATAAGTAAAAATTGATTTTTTTTTTCAATCAGAAAATCAAAGCTGTTTGGTTAAATTTTAATTTTTGACAGAAAAACTTTTTTTTCCAAGTTTGAATTTTCTTTAAAATTTTTCAATTTTTCCGAGCTTAAATGTTCACATTATTCTTGAGAATCTTGAGAATTTCTCAACATTTCATAAACATATTTTTGAAATTTGAACTTCATAATAATTTTAAAAATGTGAAATCAAGTTATTGAACTTGAAAAAATTTTTAGAAAATGGAATTTTAAAAAAATTAAAAACATTTAACTTGAACGAACTTCTGGAAAAATTTCACCAAAAAAATGTCTCGAGTCTGAGTAAATCGAATTCGAAAGAACTTGTGTGAACAATTTTGTGATTTTTTTCTCGATTTTGGTGAAAATTTTGAAAACAAATTATGAAATTTGAAACTTGAAAAAAAGTAATTAATTAAGTATCGAGTAAAAAAAAAACATTGCCATTTATAAGTTGAAAAAAAAGTAAAAAGAGGGCTTAGAACGAAGCATTGGCAATCGACTTCATAGAAATATGATGAACAATCATTTTCGTTCGTATTCCATCCAGGGTATTTAACGATTAAGCGAAGTCAAGCTAGATTAGATAAGTCATGGTTTTAACCAAGAGGTCAACTATTCATGGAAAGTAAAACTTTTTGACTCAAAGGCAGTGTTGAAAAAAAAAACCTGTTGGTTTCAGTTTTCGTTATGCATTGTATCAAAAATTGCCAAAATTTTTGAAAACTCAGGAAAATGTGATCGTGAAAAAATCAATTCTCACTTTTCAGTTGTGCTAGAATTTTTTAATCATTTTTCTCGCACTCAGCGCTAAAAATACTATAAATTTCATTCATTTTTGCACATAAAAAACACTTTTTTCAAAAAAAAAAAAAACAGATGGAAAAAAACATGTTTAAAACAGAAAAAAAAAACAATTTAAAACGATTTTTAGTTTAAAATAAAAATTGTTTTTTTTTCTATGTTTTAAACACGTTTTAAACAAAAGTGTTTTAAACAATTGGCCAACACTGCTCAAAAGGTTAAGCTTTATCAAAAATCTAAAAAATTTCCATTCACTTGTAATGAATTTTTTGAGTTTTGTTCATAAAAATTGATTTTCGGGGAGGGGAAAGGGGAGAACTCATGAAAAATTTCAAAAAGTCATCCAAAAGCGTTTGGTGAAGTCAAAAGGATTGAGCTTTTTCCAAATTTGAAAAAAAAAAATCATTCACTCATAATGGAACGTGTGGAGCTTATTGTGATTTTTTTTGAAATATGTTTCTTTGAATTTGTGTATAATTTTTTGACTGGGGGGGGGGACCTATGAAAAATTTCAAATTGTCATTCAAAAAAGTTTGATCAAGTCATGTTTTTTAACTCAAAGATTTAGCTTTTTCAAAGATTGGAAAAAAATTATTCACCCGTAATGAATGTTTGATTTTTTTTGAAATATGTTTCTTTGAATTTGATCATGAAAAGTTTTTTTTGGTGGGGAGGGGATGAAAAATTTCAAAAATTCATTCAAAAAATTTTGATCAAGTCTTGCTCTTTGTTTAACCAAATTTGTTGGACACCCTGTATTCACAACAATTTCATTCAGCTCCTCTCTCAAACTTGTGGAAATCACACCACTTCAGCTTCCCAATCTCCAATAAAAATTCAAAATTGATGAATTTTCTTTCGTTTAGCTACCAGCGAAGGTTCAATACCTATGTACGATGGCGAAGAACTGCTGATTATAGAATTGGACCAAGGAGACGGATGGACGAGAGTGAGAAGAAGAAACGATAGCGAAGAAGGATTTGTGCCAACTTCGTACATTGAATGCCACGTTTACAACAGTTAAAATGATTTCGTTTCCCATTCTAGTTCATTATTTTAAACTTTAATTTTTTTACGATAAAGCCATGTTTTTGTATTTGATTGTAAATTCATTTTGAAATTGTTTTAATTTTATTAGCCTTTTGATTTTGTAGATTTCTTAGAACAAGTACGAACAATTTAAATCATTTAATTTTTTTATAATACGCGATCGTCGTACATTTACTTTGTTGTTTTTAATCAACAAAATTTATTCGTATACCTACCATTTACCTATTTTTCTTTTTTATGTATTCATTTACTTACTTTTTTTTTTTTACATTCCACTATCTCGAAGTGATTACCAATTTGTTTTTTTTCGCGCCAATTCAATGGTAGTGATAACGATACTCATCGTTGATTTGATGTGTTACGTAGGAGAGGTTGATTTGATTTTTTTCCGCATAATTTATGTAATTCTAAGGTTGTATAAATTGTTAGTGAAACAAGTTAATGTGCTCAAGATAAAAAACAAGTCTTTTTCGTCAACTTTTGGTTGTAATGTATCAATTTTTTGTGTATGAATTTCATGTTTAGAACTGAGTAATTTTAGACGGATAAAGGATTTTAAATGTGACGCCGAGAATGTTCTTTTTTGTATGGAATGTTACGAAAATTGTGTTGAATGATATCTACTTCTTTTTAATTATTTTTCTCGTTTTGAAGTTTAATGCATGTGTTTTTATAGACGATACCAATTAATGTCAATAAAGAAGTTTATATTGATACATAATAGTTAACGCTTAAATACTTACTATTAATGTACATATAATTTATTTTTAAATTTCGATTTTTTTTCTTTTTATAGAAAGTGGTGTAAATTTGTTATTTTGTGATAGAATATTTTTGTATACTTAATTTTCAAATAAACTTAATTTTATTGTTCATCGGGCTGGTTGAATTTGTGTGGGGTGGTTAGATTGGTGAATTATTTTGGGAATTATTCGGGTGTTTGAGAAATCCTGGATTTTCGTTTTCAAAATAAATCATCGATAGGTACGAGTACCTCACTTTTCTGTTATAAATTTTTCTTTTTTCTTTTTTCACGTTTTCGATCATTTCGATCAGGCCATTTCCGATCGCTTTCAAATGATGACAAATGAAATTTGTTCACTAATTATTCGTGAAAAAAAATATCTGAGAAAGCGATCGGAAATAGGGAAATTGTTTTGATCTATGTCGAAAATTTTGTAACTCCCTCAACTTATTCTTTCAAAGTGAGTGTTTCATTTTCTTACTTAAATTCAACCGTCTATCCTGCAGTATGAGGAACCTACTGGATCAATTTTCTACTCACCTCGAAATTGAATTTTTTTTTTTGTAGTTTCGACTGTTCCAATATTTTATTTGTGTTTTTAGAGTGATTCAAAGTGTGGTAAGGAGAGGAACTGGTGTCTTGATTTTTTTTAAAAAATATTTTTGCATTTTGAGCAGTTCTAATTGCTTATTTGAACGTGTTTTTGTATTTTTCAAGGCAAGAAGGATGGGATGCTTCAAAATCTGGTAATATTTTTCATATTTTTGTACTTTTGATCACTTTGATCATTTTAAAAATATTTTTCAATCTGTCTATGAGATGGGAAGATGAAGGAAGACGATGCAATGCGATGAAATTTGCTTTTCTCAATTTCTAATTTTTAATCTGTCGGAGATAGAAAGATGAAAAATGGCCAACACCACAAAAAATTGAAAAAAATCAAATCTTTACAAAAAAAATACTGATTTTTATATTTTATTTTTAAGGTTGATTTGTAACATTGGTTATTGTTTCATTATTGCCTTGATCATCATTGGGAATAGTACATTCGGTCATCAAGGATTTCAAAATTTCAGCAACCTCGTTTCGAAATATCGTCCTTACTTTGACATGTACACCGTAATTATGATTAATCAAAACTGCTACATATTTTACAAAAATCACCGAAGGCGATAACTCGAAATTTTTGAAAATATACGTGTAAAGTATGCATTGTTCAAATAATGGATCAATTTCACTCTCTGATTGATTTTTATCAGCGTACTTCATCTCCATAATCACAGTCACATTTGTTTTGGGTAAATTGTCAGTGATTTGACATCCAATTGGAGTAATCATGAAATCAAATTGTGGTGCTATGAAAGACACATTATTCAATTCCATCGCATTTGAGAATAATTCGATTAGAAAAATCTGAATGGTGGATTCTTCTCCTTTGATACTTTTCCCATGACGTAATTCTAATAATTCCTCGATTCCTTCTGGTATCATTAGAGTGCTTAAAGTGTCAATGGCTGAGATCTTAGAATTGCCCGAGTTTGTTTTCGTCTGCGGTTGATTTTCCAACGATTGAATAAATTCACTTTTTTGTGATTTTATCATTTCTAGAAAATAATTATTTAACGATGTGGCCAAATTTTTAACAATTTTTTCATCGTCGTTCGTATTATGAATAAATTCTGTCAGATTTTTTTTAATTTCATCGAAAGATGGAATTTCTGAAAATCGTGTTTTTACAACGTTGCTCTCGATTTGCAAGAACTCGTTTAAAATCTCTTTATTTGCAATTTTGAGTTCGATCCGATCTTGGATACGACTTTTCACAGCTACCAAGCCTATCATAGTCATAAACGAGAAAAAAATATCGATATGAGTACTCGATTGATATTGGATTTCCTTTGTCAGTATTTTGTGAATTATCTTACAATCTTTGTTGCTCAACGCCAATAATTTATCTGATCTTATGACGAGAGCATCATTATCATCGAATATGTTTCGAATTTGTTTGTAATCTTCGAAGAATTCCTTTTGCTGAAGTAAATGCTCGAATGATGGCCTGAAATTCGACAATCCTCGGTAAGATCCGAAATTCAATTCGTTCACAAATTCGGTTATAGAATTCATGGAATAAATAGGTATTTGAAGATGATCCATATCACGATACCCATCGTACCAATCTGTGATTATTTTTTGGACAGTTTCGTTGATTCCTCTGTATTTCATCATTTCGCTGAATTCGTAATCGTGTACCCCGAAAAAAGGGTAAAAATTGTCCAGATTGAAAACCGATAATATTTTTATGCTGTTGTCGATGCGAGGAAGATAGGTAGCTTGGTGGATGCTTAAAACTCCAGTTATTACAGCTGTTTTCAAGTATTGGTTTTGTTTTAATGTTGTCGTCATGAAACGTTCCAAAAAAGAAGGGATTTCTTCTGCATCTGAGCTTGGTTTGTGAATTTCATCGAAATGAATTTTCCGAATGTAAGCGTCGCTATCGTCGTATAAAATTATCACCTTTTTTCCAAAATATTTTAAAAGCAAACGACATAATTCGGAAATACCCTGCAAGACAGCATCATCAGTTTTATTTTGAATAAGATCGGTGGAATAGGAATTGAATAGTTTGATATCTTCGTCTACTTCAGAATTTGAAATTATGCTGGAATTTCGCATTCGAGTCATTTTAGTAACTAAATATGCATTCTGCCTGTATGAAAATCCTACCAAAGTGCGAAGAGATGAAATGCCATTTTTGAATTCAAGATGTTCTCCTGACATATGAATTACTGGATGCTGACAAATGTAATTTTCGATATCTGGATAATCCTTGATCAATGGTAATTCGTTAGTTTCGGCGATTTTCACACCATTTTTTCTGTCGATTATTTCTCCATGTAAAAAATACCTATAGCTGGGGGATGATTTTCGGTCTGTTTTATGTCCAGATGAGGAAATAGGGATTTTGAAGAAAAATTCGATCAAGTTCAATGTCATGGTTTTCCCCCAGCCTTGGGGACCAGTTACGATGTGAATTTTATTTTTTTCGGCAGTGAGTAATTTTTCGATGATGGCTGATTTGTCAATCCACATTTCGCTGTTGAGGATGAATTCGTGGTATCCGGTTTTTACTGATTTGGCTATTATTCGTTTATGGGGATTTAATAAATGGGAATTTTTTTTCACCAGGATTTGGGTGAGGGGTTGACGGATGTCTTCAGCTTGACAAAATATAGAGATGAATACCTGTGGATATTCCAAAGATTAGAATTAGATTAAAAACCGTATAATTTTTTGGAATTCGATTTGAAGATTTTGAAATAATGAAATGAATGAAACCGAAAAGCTTAAAAATTGATTTTAACAACTTTGAAAAATTGAAAATTCGAAAATGATTTTTAAAAAGCGGGGGAAAAAATGAAATTTCAGTTCATTAAATCTAATTCGAAAATAAGAAAAATGAGATCCATATTCCTCTAAATTCAACTTTAATTCGAATTCGAAAAGTCATAAGTGTCAAAATTAAAGAAAAATTCAAAAAAGGAGAGTGAACTTTCAAGAAGAGAAAAGAAAACAAAATAATAATAATTTTTTGGGCACAAATCTTATAAAATTCGATTCTTCAAAATCATTTCAAGGGATTTTTCAAACATAAAAAAATATGGATATATCGAACAGCATCTGCTTATATCGATATATCAACATCGCTATTTTGAAAATTGATCTACATTTCGAATATCTAGAGTTTGAGTAATGATTACGCTTAACTGAACTCAATAATTCAAAATAATTAAGTACTGTAGTTGGGTAGGTAGGTATTTCACTTACATATTGAAGTAAGATGAACTTATTCATAATGTTCATAAAAAAATCTAAAAATTGTGTAATGTTTGATTCAATTTTTTGACGATTTCTGATTCACACGTTAAATTCTGCACTTACTGATTAAAACGTCTAATGAAGGAACGATAATCCGCTTTATAGTACCCACCAACTTTTACTTATTATCAAAAACATTTATGATTGATAAGTTTCTACTTTCTACAGAAGATAAAATCGGTTGATATAACTTTATTACATATTCAATGTACTAATAAAAATTATTTATTTCAACTGTGAAATAGTCTTGATTCCATGGCCTATGTAGTGAGGTAAGGGGAATTTACCTTTGAATTCTTTTATAGGCAATTTTAGTTGTTTAGGTACCTAAAATAGGATGGGTCTAGAAACCAAAATTTTTGATTTTTAAGTTTTAATACTGCGTAAAATACGAGGGAACTAGAAAATAATATTATATTTGATAATATTATATTTGAAAAATTCAAAATTGAATGATTTATAGGTTCCAATCGTGCAAGAGTCTTCAATTCTATAAGTAAAAAATAAGTGCCAACAATCCAATGTTTTCAAAAAATGCAAAAGTAATTAAAATCAATTTTAGAGATTATTTAGAGACTGTATGTAGACCAAAAAGCACATTTTTTTCAGAAAAAATCGTCATTTTATAACGTTTTTCAATAAGATGAAATGAAATGTAATGAAGAAAAGTAAAAAAAGCTATAAAATATTGATTTTTGCAAAAAATTCTGCTTTTTGATCTGCACAATCACTAAATAATCTCTGAAATTGATTTAATCAATAATTTTTAATTTTCTTTGAATTTCTTAAAAATTATTTTCAAAAATGTTTATTTTTATTGCATTTTTGACAATTTTTAAACAATTGAAGTTTTTTTTTGGACAGTATTTTAGTCATTCCATTTTTTGAAAATGTTCAAGTCTCTAAATCTAAATCAGTCTTTGATGAAATTTTACATTTGAAAATCAGAAAACTGCGATTTTTATTGAATGATTTTTCTTGGATCATTTAATCAAAATCACTGCTGATCTTTCAACCAATATTTCCAATTTATGAGAAAAAAAAATCAAAAAATCAATAAGTTTTTCTGAAGGTTCAGTGAATGATTATTTCACTAATTCAAACAGATGTGCACCAAAATTTTTGAAAAAAATATTACAATACATCTTTATGCCAAAGAACAAAAAATTGTCTTCACAACGGTTGAAATTCAAAATTCTTGAAAATCAAGCAATAAAATGGCCATAACTTCAAAACAGGGGAGGGGGGGGTCAATTTTTTCAGATTTTCTCACATCAAGGGGTACCATTTGGAAAAGTTGACCCAGGGCCAAATTCACCCCTTATCTGGTCAGACCCTTTGAGCAATTTAAAGTTGAAGGGTGGGGTTCGGGCTAGAATATATCGCAAAAAAATTTAAAAAATTCTCAAATGGTCACCATTCCCCATATACACTAAAGAAATTTCAGACTTTTTGGTTGTGTAGTTGTGGTAATGATGAAATGGGTATTTTCGAATAGTAAATCGCATTTTTTTCGGCTGCTTTACCAACTCTAAGAATCTGAAAAAAAAAAAAATCATATTGTATTATGGTAGGATTGGTAGGACTACATTTGTGCCAAAAAGAAAAAAATGTTTGCTTTTTAGTTTCAGAATTATGGCGATTTTAAAGTTTCAAAGTGAGGTTTTGGCTTGAAAGCAGTGCAAAAAAAATCTGAAAAAATTCTCAAAAATTGGTCATCACTCCCTGTATACACCACATAAATTTCAGAATTTTTGGCTCATTAGGTTTCTACTCCTAGATAGGATTTTTTTTGACAAAAATTGATTAATTTGGAGAGTGAGGGCGAAGGGAGGTGAGTTGGGGAGTGAAAAAATATCCTAAAATAATTTTTTGGGGTCCTTATCAATAATGTCAGATGGTTAGTTTCAAAAAGTAGCTCTTAGGCCGATTCACCTGTCTTAACCGGGGTACCCTTTAAATCCTCGTTTGTGAAATTAGTAAATGTGCTAATGAATCCAAGATCTTTCTATGGTTCTTAATTTGCGATTTTATTCAGCTCTTTCTCTAAGTAGGTAGAAAATTGAAAATATTTTTAATAAGTGCTCACTAATTTTTCTAGTTGAGAAAACTTCGAAGAATCGAACGCTGTAAACTCGAAAACATCACCTCTTTGGGCTACGCAGTGCCATAAAACTACTTATGACTGACAAACTTCTCTGAACTGCGTTAATAAAATTATAGCTCTACGAATTTTATCAAGAAATTCACCAAATGTTTACAAAATAACCATAAAAATGTAGAAATATTTTGAATATTTTCTATCGATTCACACTTAAAAAAATTATTAGGTAGGTATAATAACAAATCCCCATTTAACAAAAATGCTCTAATATTGGCAGTAAAATTTATCAATCAATATTTTAATAAATATTGCCTTTTTATATAGATAAGTAGGTAGGTACCTACCTAAGTAAATAATGATGATTATTTTTGGAATAAATTTTCTTAATTTTGGAAATGGGGAACTTTGATAAAATTTGTCAAGTATTATGTTTTTTTAAATGTACCTATATGTTGTGCTGAGAAACAATACCTATAGTAAGACTAAAACTGGCAAATTTGCCTAATCAAAATAATTGGCAAAAGGTCAAAAAGTTATTGAAATTATTCGTCAGAATAGATACTTCAATGTTTTCCGCAAATAACGTTCATGCGTTGTTCTGAGAAACCTATAGGTAGGTATAATAAGTATGTGCCGAATTTCCCAAAGATCGAAATTTTATCGAAATAATTTATGTAAATATTATAAATACCCGTTATTCGCAGATGAGAGATAACATATACATAATAATAATTATAAAATTCACGCGTTGTTCCGAAAATTTTATCAAATATTTAATATTCGTGACTATAAAAGCAGCTTCATACAGAAATGAACCACATTCGGTCGTGAAACATTCGTCAAGATGAGTAAAATTTTTATAATTTTTTCGTGTTTTCTCGCCGCTAAGGCAGTTTATTCCGTCGAACAAAATCGTGCTTCAGTGATCGTGGACTTGTATAACAAAAAGCTTAATTTTTTCGATTCTTTTTTAACTGCGAGTGGAATTGATGGATTGCAGCAATCGTTAAAAAATGTATCATTTGAAACAATTCAGAATCTACGTAAAGCTCGGATCCTATATACGTCGTTACATCGTCATATTGCATCGTGGTGCATCGAAGTAAATGATACAGCCGATAGATTTGAATGGGAAACTGAAGAACGACTGCGCCAAAGAGGAGATACGTACGCTTCAAATGTGCATGATGCATTAGATGAAATGGAAATGTATTTCTATCACATTGAATATTTGGTGAAGCCACTTTTCAATAGATCGAAAAGTGAATGCCATGTTACGGATTCTCTGAAGGTATTAAATGGCAATGTGAACCAAGCGAAAAATATAATTACCGAGGCCCTCAGTGTAATCAATAATGCTACGATTGCTACGAAAGATAATTTCAAAAGGGAGGATATTGTTGAAAAATGTAGACCTGTTTTGGACAAGTGGAACATTTCAAAGTAAGTTAGATAGCTTCAGTATGTGCATACTTTAACTTACCTATTCTAAGATTTTTTTTCTGAGCAACCCAAATTAAAATTTGGAAAGTTGTAGAAAATTTCGACCTAAAAAACTGGCCTTCCTCCTTTGTCCTTTATCAGGGAACTTGAAGACGATCTGGAATGAAATTTTCAAAAATTGTTCGTTTTTTTTTTAAAATAGAAGGGGATGATCATTAAAAGAATTTATTTTTTAGAAGCCGAAAAATTAGTTCAAAAAAGCACCAATTTTTGTTTTTTATTTTTAATTCCACTGGTTGGTAAATTTTAATTTTTTTTTCAGTATGAGTCAGCAATTTCCTTTTTTAATGATATTAATCAGTAAATGTTTCATTTTCCCCTTCTCTAATTTTCCCATTTTAGGACAGGGCCAACGCCATCTCCATCACAAAAGATAACGCCATCGCCGAAGGACAGTACCAGAGTCATTGAATACGATTGCAGGATCCTAGTGACTGACTGCTATCCTACCTATGATTGTCAAGCCGTTTTATCAAAATCAACCTTGACACAATTGGTGGAATTGTACCAAAATGATAAAACTGTCGCTGACTTTTTCCACGCAATCAATCCGAAAAATTATTCATCCGTCGGATGCGATTACTATCTGCAATCATTTATCAGAGACAATTTTCTATATTGGGAACCTCAAATTCGAAAAATGGAGGATACACAATCTTTGTTTTTTAGCGTTTATCTTGATTCTAACTTACGTTCAAGTGAAAAGGATATTTCTTCAGCTACCAAATATCGTATTGTTGATGTCACGGAGGCAAGTTGTTCTCCTTATTATGGCAAGTGTTACAGTGTATCCGATTCGGACTGGTATTGGCCAATTAAGTAGGCACCTAATTAAAAGTTTGGCTCAGTCTTGTTCATTGGAATTGTAATAAGTTGGTGAAAAACCAAAAAAAAAGTAGAAAAAATTGAAAAACATAATCGCCAGCTTTTTAAACAATTAAAAATTCAGCTTCAGCTTTCAGCTATAGCTTTTTTGCCTCTGAAAAATCGGATTTTGGTTTTTGTTTAAATTTCATTTCACCAGGATTATGGAAAGTCAAATTACGCTGAAGACATTGTATTTGTGTTTTTAATTACATAAGTACATATATTATTATTGACGTATTAGCATTCAGTCTCAAATCTCTTTCACCTTTGAGTTCTCCGGGTATTAGGTAGGTATTGGTACCATATTTGAGTTTTTCTGTCGAGGTTGCGGTATATTGAAGTGAGATATGAATTAGAAAATTTACCAATTTCGGAACTATGAGAGTAAAATACAGTTTCTAAAAAATTGTCTGAAAAATTTTTCAACCGTGGGAATGGATGGTACATACAATGAAAACTTGAAAATTTTTCATCTCATGAGTTTTTGTCAAGCTTTAAAATTGAAGGAGCTGCAAAAAGTTGGTTTGAAAAAAATTTTAAAAAAATGAACCAAGCAAAGGATCCGATTAAAAAATGAATGGGCCAGATAGGTCATTCAATATTTAGAAAATTCGAAAGTTTTTTTGAAGTCTATTTATTTTGAATGCTCTGTACAAGTGAACAGTTTCTTCATTTCCGAAGTTGGACAGTAAGTCTTTGGAATCTGAACAAAATTTGTTCAGAGTATCAACGTATCATTAAATCCCTTGGTTGATTTACTCTTTTCTTTGGAATTTTTTGAACAATTTTTTCTGTAACTCTTTCAATTTTAAAGTTAGACAAACAGTCATAAGATAAAAATTGATTCAGGTTTCAAAATAGGTAATATTCGATCCATCCATTCTCATGACTGGAGGAATTTTTTACGTCTTTGAAACCACATTTGCCTGTTTAATTATCAAGATAGGCAACACGTTCATCTCAATTTTTTTCAATGGTGTTGAATTTTTAAAAAAAGGTACGGCAGGCGATTCCTGATGCACCCTGTAGAATAATGATATTTTAAAAAATGATTTGATGCCAGTAACTGGATTCGAGGTTTTTGAAATTTTTTCAACTTCAAATTTTATCTTTTTTTTAGCTCCATTTTTTAAAAATTTCTTAGATTTTTGTTTCCTAAAATTTTTCCATTTATTGATAGAAAATTTTGATATAAAAAATTCAAGAGTTACAAAAATAAAAAATTTCTAGAGTTAAAAAATATAAATTTTTCGAAAAAATACCAGAGTGAAAAATTTTTAGACTCAAGAAAAAAATTGTAGGTAGAAATTTCAGAGTTGATGATTTTTTTCATTCTGATAAAACATTCCAAGAGGTGAAAAATAGGTATCTGGGAAAAAAGAAATTAAAAGAGCTGAAATAGGTTTTCGGAGAATAGAGAAGAGATTCAGAGCTGAAATTTTTTGAGTGTTAAGCTTTCAATTTTTGAAGTATTTTTCTTAGAATAATGAACTTTTAACTTTAAAGTTTAGGAAAATTGAATTTGCAAAAAATATGTAGAAAAATTCCAACTCAAAGTACTACTGTTGAAAAAAAATGCGATTAGAAAACTTCGAAAAAATTCAAAAAATCGGAAAATTTTTTTAGAAAATTGAATTTAAATAAAATTTTAAGGAAGTTTGAATTGGAAATCATCTTAATCGTGAGTATGAATGGCCTCTCACAGTAAGTGAGAACCTTAAAGATGAATAGGATCTACAATTTCATAATTTTCTTGAATTACACACATGAAATAAATTTTGAATGTTGGGACTCTTTTTGGAACATTTATGAACAAAAAAAAGACTTCCTGGCCATTTTTTCAGCTTTTCAAATTTTCATGAATTTGATTTATCAATTTTATTGCGAAAAAAATGTTGTTTCGTAAAAATTGCGAAAAGAATTTCTGTAGCTATAAAAAATATTTTGAAGATTTAAAATTTTTCCACCAGTTTAACTACATATGACGTCAATTTCAACAGCCCATCAAAATGTAATACCTTGGCAGCAAATAATACACCTCCCTGCGAAACTGGTTTATGCCACGAGCATAGGCGCACCCAAGGGAGGCTCAGGGGGCTCGAGCCCCCCCCCCCTTAAGCCCGGAAAAAATAATTTTTTACTTCAAAAATGAGAAAAAAGTCAATTTTTTTTGCTCTTCAAAGTATATTTTTTCAAAAAAATTTCGCCCTCGCTTCGCTCGGGCAGTATTTTAATACTTTTATTTCAAAACTTGACAATTTTTGATTGATTTTTCAGTCAAACATCACCAAATTCTCAATAAATTCTCTGTTTGTCAGAAAAAATTGATGATTTTTGATTGAAATATCAGTGAAAAATGACTCAATTTGAAATTTGACCCCTTCCCCATTTCTTCTCAAATTCTCAGCCCCTCCCTTAATTAATTTCTGGGTGCGCCTGTGGCCATGAGCACTTTTTTTTTCACGTTTTTAGTTTCCCATTTCATTTTAATTTCGTCATTTTTCATGAATTGAAAGTTCAGTCCAGAATTCAGTGAATTCACTATCTCATATTTTTGCAAAATCGAACGATTTCTATGAGCAGGGAACAAGGTAAGGGAAGAAAGTTCCATTGAAACCGGTTTGGACTGTTCCTACCCCAAACAGTAAACAATAACAGGAAAACATTCGAACCAAAATTTTGAACTCTTCGAGAAAGTATTGTATTTTTGAGACTTGTAATAAACGTGGGCCCGAGAACATCACACGAGAGCGCCGTGGGAAATGCAACGTTACTGTACGCGCTAGATGGGAGTGGTGGTTAGTTATTATTTTTTAAACATTGTTCCACCACTCCGATTTTTTTGAAATTTTTGTGGTATATTTATGAATGAATGGCACATCTTTTGGAGGAAAAGTTCCGTCGTACCTTTGACCTTTCAAGACAAAATGGCCGCTCAAAATTTTCAAAATGCCATAACTCGGCGAAAAATGACCCAAAAATTTTGAAATTTTTTTTTAGGGTTCCTCCAACTTCCTAGAATTTATATTAAAAAACTCGAAACTTTTATCTACATTTGGCGAAAAACTAAAAAAAAAAAACGAAAAAAACCACATTTTGGCCCTTTTCTCCAAAAACACTTGCGCTAGAGGTCTGAAATTCTTTCCGGAATGTTTTCTCATTATGGTTGACCTTTTGGGGTAGGAGCGGTCAAAATTGGTTTCAAGGGCAGATTCACCATACCCTTTGAAAAGAAATCACATGCCTTCTAGTCGAACAGTCGAAGTGTAAGGATCCCTCTTACCTACTTATTTTTTTCTCATATTTTTCTTCATTTTTTTGTTGGTGTTTGAGAATAGTAGGGTAATGTTTTACTTTTCAGACGTAAAAAAAAGTAAAATTTTCAAAGACCAATTCTAAAGAGAAATTTTTTTCAACACATCCCTTTCTTTCTAGCTTATTTTATCTATAATTAAATTAGGTCGGTCGGTATTATAAATTTTCATGCCTAAAAAATTTCAAGCTCAGGATTGCGAAAGATCGGGTATTTTTCCATAATACCTGAAACGAAGGGTTAAATTTCACCTTTTATTTTAAATTTATTTTCCCTAAAATCTCATTCAAATATGTGGCCCTGCCGGAAAGAAGGGACCTTATGTAAAAAAAGGATGTCTCATTTCTCACGTTTTTGGTCCGAATGACACTAAATCTGGACAAAACACATAAAAATAAAGACTTCGATTTTTTCTTACACAAGGTCAAGGTCTCTTCTTTCCGGCAGGGTCAATTTCAACTTTGAATTCGAGAATCGAGATTTCAAATGATAAAATTAGAAAATTGGAAATAGACTAAAAAAAAACCAGTCAAATACATTACATTTATATCACTCAACACTGGAAGAAAGTAGATATCGAATCATCGAAACTAAGGTCGCGACTTTTCGACAATCGATTATCATAACGGTTCGTTTCTCGCGGCGCCGCCGCGGTTTTGGGAATGTGAGTGGGGACATCGTGTTTCGTGTTATCGACGAAAAATGAATGAATGAAATGAATCAGTCCGTATTCGTATACGGTATTTACTGTGTAGGCCCATTGTACTCGTAGATTGTAGGCCTTACATTGCATTTAGTAAAACTACATTCTAAGAGTAGGGATCCTGCGCTTCGTCAGTCCGCCTTCGGTGTTTTTATTTCACCACATTGCGTTTCTACTTGTGCATTGTGCATCATTTACCTAGTCCGGTGGTCCAGTTCACCATCTATCACACTTTGTGTTTCGAATTCGAGCTGTTATTTTAGAGTTTAGTTCATTCCGCATTTTTTTTCGAAACTCTCGCGAGCCAAACGCGCACATCTGTCAAAAAATATACCTATTTATTATTTTTTTTGTGTAGTGTTTCGTGGTTTTATTACGTGATGGCCCAGATGCGTATTTTGTGCGTGGACGCGAGTGGTTCTACATCCGGCTGTAGAAGTTATTGGTCGACGGTAAAAAAGCTGGAGAAATCGAGACGGTTCGATATGTTGCTTCTATGGGGCACCGAATGTTTTCAAGTGCAGAAAATTCATGATCGGTGTTGTGGCGGTACAGAACCACGTTATTTTTTGGAATATATTTCAACGTGTGGGCTTTTCAACCACAATTCGAAATTAAACTTGCATATTACGACGGATGGAGAAATCGAAGACTCGGCGATAGATCATTGCGCCGAGTACCTGAACCTGCCCAATTTTCCCAGCTTGAATCGAGTTACCATTCATTACTTAGGCGATGAAGACGATATGAATTTCGGTTTAAACGCTATTTTTGGATCCGTATCTGATTTATCCTTCACCATAAACGATATCGATGTTTTGAAAAACGTTCCTTCGCCTAAACAGCTAGCAAAGTACGACGATATTTTCTCCGAAGATTTTCTGGCCTTCCTTTGCTGTCGTGTGACTGTTTTGAAGAGAGACAATTTCAACGAATTTAATCGCTTGCGTAAAAATCTGATCGCCAAAATCGAGCAAAAAAAGAATGAAATGAATAAACCAATTTCGCCCATTAAGTATTTTAAAAAGGGTGACGCTGCAGGCCTTGAAAAAGAAATCAAATACAGACTTTTCGCCCCCGAGCAGACCGATTTTCAAGTTTGGAAGAATAAAATCCTCGAGTGTTTCGATAAATGCTCGGATATAAAAATCGCCGATATTCGAGCCAAAGCTGATTTGAAAAATACCGTTTTAACCGAGCCAAATGCAGTCGCCGGGTACGATTTAGGTGAAGATGTGGTCGTCGAGGATAGCATTTCGTTCGAGAACATCGACCAAGGTAAAGTCTGCGTTCTGGTGAAATTCGACGACCAACCATTGTTTAAAAGCGACTCGAAGTACGTTAAGAATCCGTTACTGATATTCCAAGACGAGGCTATTCGTACCAAGGTGATTAAGCGATTCGAATTCCAGCCGTTTTCCATTAGCAGTGTCAAGCAGCTGACTGAACAGCCAGACGCCGGTAACAATATCCGGTCTCCTTTTACACGAGATGTCTGCCGAGCCTTTATCCTTGGTCCTTCGAACATGAATGAGATTAATTTCAACTCGTACGCTTTGGCTTCGTTTTTCAAAAGCGATCAACGTGACAAGATCTATGGCAATAAGCTGCTCTGGAATTTGATGATGCTGTATTTGATCAAAACTCATATTGATTCGTCGATCGAGACGGATGAAAGTGTATCGTGGCCTCGAGATGAACTCCATCCCTTGGTGAATGCGGTTTTGAAAGAATTCGTGATGAATGAGAAATTACTCTATTTGCTGACTCTTCACATCAAAATTAATTTGCCAGTGGAACGTGTCCCTTTGTATGTGGCTTTGTGGTATATCATTTGTGTGGCGCCTTTTGAATCTCCAAATACGACCAGAAATATTTTACGGTACCCTGGAGCTTCGATATTGCTAAAATTGTACGAAGATGTGAAATTAGAAGATGCGACGGGTAAAATTCTACTCAGCTATTGCCAGAAATCAACGCTCCAGTTGAGAGTGAAACTGTGGAGACTTTGGAACGAGATGCTGGGTCGTAGGAAAGATAAAGAGCTCATATTGACCACTCGAGCAGCTCATCAGAATTACTGCACCATCGAAGGTAAAACAGTCTTGTTATCTGGTGCTCGTCCTCGAGATTTGAAAGCTCCAGATCTCGTTTCCGATATTCCACCGGCGATCGTTCAAAACATGTGGAAATCGATAGTGCCCAAATCGACACGTTTCGATAGAATTGATGAAAATGATGCCTCAATGTGGGAACCTACTCCGATGAAATTGTCTAATGATAAGACCGAATGGCAGGCCGTTTATCATATTCAAATTGATCCAGATACATTGCGTCCTACTGAGATTTGCCCTGTTACTAACAGACCATCGATCGAATGTGCTGGCAAGTTCGATGTAAAGTCCGAATCGTATGCCAGAATTTTCTCCTTGTATTGTGCCAAGTATAAGAAATATCCGGAAAATTCGGATCAGCTGATTTTGCTGCATAATCGTCGAAGAGCCATCGATAACGTTTCCAGTAAATATATTGCGAATTATATGAAATACGTGTTCGATATTTATCAGCCCTTTGCGAAGAAAATGTCCTGTAATGATTTTGTCGAAAAATACAACAAAGGCAGTGAAAAAAAAGTGAAACCGAAAGAAGGCAAAGTGAAAAAACGTAGTAAACGGCGCGATAGAGGTGAAACTTCGGAACGAAAATCGAGGAAAGATGAGAAAAAACACCATAAGAGGAGTGAAAAATATAAATCTTGGGGGTCCAAATCGCCAAAAGAAAAGAAATATGATGAAGGTAGTGAAAGACGCGAACCTGAGCAGCCAAAGCCGCAAAGAGACAGGGAAAATAAAGGGAGCGAAAAACTTGAATTTCAGGAGCCAAAACCGCAAAGAGATAAGAAAAAGTACAAGAAAAGAAACAAAAGTAGATCCCCGGAACCTGAATCGAAGAGACAAAAGAAGGATTAGATTATAAGAGTGGTTTTGATCGGATTCAACTTATCGATTATCTGACTAATCATTTTAACATTGTGTTCGGTACCTAGATTAAAGATGGAAATACTTTATTTGTAACAATTTTTATGTATCGATATTTTTATTACGACTGAGTTAGATCGTTCGCGAGAATAAATAAAAATACTTTTTTTCGGCAAACAAATTTTTCTGGAGACTCGGAAACCTCTTGAAACAACTTTCCATCGATCAGCCTTCAAACTTTCAACTTTTCATCTCGATGCCATACAGAAAAATTTTTCGAACAAAAATGTGAATTTAAACTCCGATGAACATCTCACTATTACCTACCCAAGCTTTTAAGACTGGGATGGATTTTGAGATGAATCTTCTCAATATGAACATCCCAAAGCCATCCCATGATTTTTTGGCTTATGAACTTGGAATGAGTTTTCATTTCAATAATTAGCTCGCAATTTTCCGAGTTTTTGAAACCGAGATGAATTTTCATCTCAATAATTATCTCGTGATTTTCTGAGTTTCTGAGGTTGGATACACATTGAGATAGAATTTTATCCCCAATCGTGTTAAAATTGAATGATTTAAAAGTACTTGGAAAATTTCAACTTTATCTACTTTCAATAAAAATTTTTCTCGACTGAGAAATGTTTTCTCAATAATTTTTCTGAAATTTGGATGTTTATTTTTTTCAGTTCAGAATTTTGTTTAGGATTCAAGTACCTACATAATTATATTTTTAAACTTTGAAATTTTTGATTTGAATATTTTCTTGACTAAATTTGGGCTGCAAAAATTTTTGAGAAACTCAGTTTGAAAAAATTTTTAAGAAATGAGAATTGTTGAATATTCTCAAATCTGAGAAAGAAATTTTATAGTTAGCTGGTTGCGGAAAAATTTCAATAAAAATTCAAATACCTATTTTGAAAAATTCTTGAGGAAGAAACAATGTTGAGAGAGGAATTTCAAGATTTGAGAAAAATTTTTATTGGGATCGAAAATCTGAAATCACGAAAAGAAATCATGAGTGTCGAAAAAATGACAAAAAATTTAAACGTTGAAGAATATATGTTGAGAAAAAAATTTTAGATATGAAAAAAATATATCGTGAGAAAAAATATTAGAATAATTGAAAGAAATTTATACTTCTTACTTGAGAAAAAATTCAGACAAAGCAATTTCAGAGTTATAAAAAATTTCAAGTAGAGTTGAAATAAATAATTGAGTAGAAAGGCATTTGAGTTTTGAAAAATTGTGAAAAACAGGAAAAAAATGTTATTAGATTTGGAAAAATTTAGAAAAAAAAGTATTGGGAGAAATCAAATTGCATGATAATTGAAGATTTGTACGAGTCAATTTTATGTGGAATTATTTTCGAACTCAAACTAAATGTTTTTTCTTCTTCATTTTTCATTTGCTACATTTTTTTCAGTTTTAAAATTTCTCATTTCCGTATGTACCTAGACCTACTAATATTTTTTTAAACTGTCAAGAGTGTCAACTCGCTCCAAAGAATTTCATCTTTGTTCATCACATCATCACATTTTTAGAAACTTGAAATTCTCTTGAAAATTTTCATCTAGAGTTCCTTGATAAATTTTTTTCCCAACCCAAATTTTAGAAACGATATTAAAATATCAGAGATAGAAAACATTATCAGAAGGAATTTCAGAGTAAAAAAAAATTTGTAAGTATCGAATTTTAAGTTGAGATTTGATGAAAATTTTAAATAGGTAGGTTCAATTTTACAGTACCATAGAAAATATTTTAAGAAAAATTTCAGCGTTGAAAAACATTGAGAAAAATTTTTGCAAAAGAAATTCTACATTTACTTATTTATTTTGAGAAAAAAATACCAGAGTTAGATAAATTTTTGAAAAAAAAAACTCTACCCGAGAAATATTTTGTAAGAAATTTTACTGTCGTAAAAATAACCATTGTACGTGTAGGTATTAGGTAAGTACTTATCTTTCTTGAAAAATTGAAAAATACCTTACGAGAAAAAAAATCGAAGTAAAAAATTTAGAAATAAGAAAAATGAATCGAGGTAAAATCTGGGTAAAATTTAGAACTCAAAACATATAATTATTGAGCAGTTATCAGAGTTGAAAACTATGTAAGTTTTATGGAAAAAAATGTTGAGCACGAGAATAAAATTGAAGAACTTTCTTTGCCGAGAAAATATTGTTTCAGTGGACATTGGAGCTGAAAACATTTCAGAGGTGTAAAACACCTGTTCCGAGCTTTCGAGTAAAAATATTTAGAATTGAAAAAGAGATAGGTACTAACTGAAATTGAAAAATCTTTTGAAATAAATTATTCATGGGATGAACTTCAAAAAAATTGTGCTTTGACTTTAAGTGTTCATCTTCGTGTTTCATTTTCATTTTCTTTTTCATCTTTGCATGAATCAAACTAATCAAACAGATCTTCAAACAAGAAACCGAGGAAAGATCAGTCGTTCGCACAATCCTCACGTTTGTGGGCGGGGGGGGGTTCACTACGTTTGTGTGTGTGTTTGGTGTGTTGTATGCTATTGTGCGTTGTGTTGGTGTTATCAAACTAATTTCTGTTTTTGCAATATTCATTATTTTTTCTCGTATTTGTAAAATTCAGTGAAATTCCTTCGTCCTTTCCGGTTTTATCCTAAAACAAGTAATGCGAATGTGAAATATTGATGTGCTAATATCAAATAAAATTTTGGCATAATTCCTCTGGCCGAAATTTTTAAAGCACGTGTGAATCGCACTAATCAACTAATTAAGTTCTTAAACTTGAACTGATATCTTCGTGACGTGAAATTCAGCTTTTCTAATTCATCATGGATGATTACGATAAAATCTCTGACTTGGAAGAAAACTCGGACGATGATATCGCGGAGGAAGAAGAAGTAGAAGAAGAAGAGGAACGTGATTATCACTATTACCGAGGTCTAAGTTACTGGGATGGTTATGACGATCACGAGTGTAAAAAATGTAAAACCGATGAATCCTACGGTAAGTGCAATCCTTTATTTAAAGTTAGATCATTCAACAGCAGTCCATACGATCCCACTTATCTGTCAATTTACTTCCACAGAATTCGTAACAATCGATCCAGTAATTCTCACCGGAGTACCCACGTTACAAGAAGTCGCTATCGTTTCAGTCGCAGCTTCATTATGGAATCACGTTAACGTCCCAAAAGCAGTATTCGGTGTAACCGACAGATGCACCAAAAAAAGTCAAAATTGGAAGGATCTATGCGCTCAAGTACTCTCATTAATCGATAAATTACCGGTTCCCAACGTCTTGGTCAAACCTATCAAGAAAACAGTCGATAAAATGTCCAACGAAATAACCAGCTGGGTATCGTATCATTACAAAAGAGTTTTCCTCGAAAATGGGCTCGATAAATTCGTTTATAATCACGTTTATCATATCGTTTGGTACCCTAACGGCGCTATCAACTGCGAACAAACGGCCAGAAGTATGCTAACATCTCTACGACTGGGCGAGGTGGAAAAATTCAAGTTCCTGTGTACTTATTGTTTGAAAGACGAAATGGAAGAATTGTCGCCGCTGCTGTATTTGAATTCTATGCTGGAATACGTATCATTTCGACACCATCCTCTAATTTATTATTGGTATCGTTATTTTAGAAACGTATTGGAGAAGTTGGACGCGTATGTGCGCCGAACTTCGAATCTATCTTTGGATGTATTTATGTTTCAACATGGTAACGTCGATAATTGGCCAGCCAAGGAATATTTTTTCAATCGTTTGAGTCGAGATGAACAAGTTCAACAGGCGATTTGGTTAATCGATAAACACGCCGTGGTTTATCAGAAAGCAGTATTGATGAAATTGGACGAAACGCAGCGTTTACACGTTTACATCGATCGAGCTGTGAAAATAATGGTTAATTATGCTCGTCCTCGTGTCAGTTCCAAGTTAATTCTATCGACATGGTTCGAAGCTCGTCATTTGATCACCCAAGATCAATTATTCTCGTTGTTTCGTGAACTGTTGCAAGAAGGAATCAAGGATACCATTTTGACTGATATTTGGACCAGTGCTCCTGAGGATTCCAAGCATTACGTTGTGTATTTCAATGATTACGAAATCGTTGGACAGGTTTTGTTGAAATGGAAACATTGTAACGATAGTGATTTTATATTTACTTTGTTGCAAGATTCGAGCAACAGTATCAGAGATGATATCAGTACGAAGAATTTTTTCGCCATATTCTGCGAGAATTTATTGACCAACGATTCGATTCAGAAGCTCGATAGATTTTTGGAATTCATGCATCCAAATGCCGAAGAACGTTTGGTATTGAAACGGAACCTGATAAATGATTCGAAGTACGTCGAGGGCACTTGTTTGAATTTTTATTCGACTGGTAATGTGAATGGTTTGAATGATTATCTAAACAAGCTCATGTCATCTTCTCCTAAATTCGTAATCGTGTATAAGGAAAAACTGCTCAGGTCGTCGGAAGGTATAAAAAAATGTATCTGTCTGATGGGCTCGAAAGATGATTTTTTGGAAGCCATCATTGCCAACAGTTTACCCAATGCGAATTCGGTCAAGGATTTCAAGAGAGAAATGATTCTTTTGCCGTCAGCTGTGACCAAACTTCAAAATTTATTACAAGCGAAAGGATTGACTGCTGTGCAATCCTGTATCAGAAGATATCTCACATTGCCCGAAGATGAAAAAACGTTAAAGATAAATTTGTTTGGCGATCTTATGCAAACAGTACATGCGATTTTGAGTAAAAACGACGAATCATATTTGCAAACTGTTCTGGTATGGGGTTATGGGAACGAAGGCGTGCAGCAGTTCAAAAACACCATAAATATTAATTCTGTATTCCTTGGAATGCTGAAGAACTGTATTTTTCGTAAATACGATCAATATTTGACGAAATGCGACTTCAAATACTGTCAATCTTCCGATTTCGAAGTAGTGGGACGGTTTCTCAATTGGTATTTCCAGTCACCGGCGAAGGCGAAGGAGTACAAAATGAGTATGATTCGCAGGTACAGACAGATTGATATATTCAGCACACTGTTAAGAGGAAACAGAGGTGATAGGCAGTTGGAAACGATGATGAAATGGTTTTTTCAAAACGACGCCGAAGAGATTGCCAAGTTTAAGTCGTGGGATCGTGGTTCTAAAATTTGTGGTATGATTTCATAAGTTTTATTATAATATTTAGAATTTTATCGACGAATGCATTAAGCTTTCGTTTTTCGTTATTTTATTATCTAGATATGTAAGTGTTTTATTATGTTTAATTTTCTTCGAGAGTTTATTTTTTATTTCTTCGACATACCTATTACAGATTATAACGATATCTTATGAGTGGTGAACGAATTAGATTTTGCTTTGATTTGTTGATTATCGCCAACAGATTGGCTTTAAACATAAGACGGCTTTTAATAAAATGACTATTCAACTAGAGGTAATTTTTGCCGAAAAGATGTTCCAAGTTGAAAATGAATCGTTGAATGTTTCAACCTGAACCATTTTCAGTCGATTTTTGAGAAATTCTTACCTAAAAAGTGCCGAAATCAGGAAAAAACGATTATTTGGTCGTATTGAACGCCATCGCATACCATACATTTTTAGGGAAATTGAACCACACATTGATTAAGAGTCTCCCGCACACCCTTAGATAACTGCTTTGAAAATAGAATAACTCGGTTGCTTTAGACTTTGAGCTAATAGTGATAACTTTCTGAAGGATTTTTATGTAAAGTTAGAACTAGGTTGAGTAGGTAAAAATTGATTTTTTATTGGGGGTTCCATTTATCGGGTAATGGGTTATAAATTTTAAATTTTAGAACTTGAAATCAAAGCGAAGCTGGGAATAATTTTTTAGTCGAATAGTATTTTTATCAAACGCTGTCATTTTTATGGTGATCTGGCATGACTTTTTTGAGATATTTGGTCTCGAAATTTAAGATGAAATCATAATGTTTTTTTATATCATAAGAGGAAAGTCAAAATTTTTCTGTTGAAGGGAGACTGGGATAAAATTAGATCGAAATGTGACTTCATGGAATATATCCATCTCTCTCTGAGGTTATTTTGTCCTTGAATTCAAAATTCCATCCCTCAAAGGGAGGGAATGTTATATCTACTAAATAAAATTGAGAATTTTTCAGTTTTATGAAGCACACAAATTTTGCATGATTATTCTTTTCTCACTGATGGATTTATGTGACCTCGCCGAAAGAAAGGGACCTTGTGTAAAAAGAATCGATATCTCATTTTTCTTGTTTTTGGTCCAAATGACCCCAAAGCTGGATCAAACAAAAATAAAGACATAGTTTTTTTATACACAATGTCCCTTCTTTTCGGCAGGATCATTTATTGAAAATTTTTTTACATCGCAAGAGATTCAATATTCAGTTTCTGAAATGAAACTCACAACTCAGTTGTTTTTAATCATTAACTCGGTTGAAATTACGATTGATTACTTCACGAATTATTAATTTTTGTTCGAAAGGAAATGGTATATGTTTTTGAACGATTCATTTGTTCATTGTCCCATTGTTCGAGGAAAATTCAGATGATTAATTCATTCGCGAACGAAAGAGGTGATTCGGAGTCGTCTCTCATTGATTCAAATTGTTTAAATTTTGATTCTACGTGAATGATTTATTTATGATTACGATTTCGGATTTATTCGCTTACGAACGATTGAATCAGAATGGAAATTATTCGTTCGCGAATGATTCAATTGTTCTGAAGTTGAATTCTCAAATGATTCGAATGTAAAAGACTCGATTTGTTTGAAGTTCTGTCGTTCGCGAATTATCTAATTTGTTATTTCAGTCATTCCCAAACAATTTACTGACGATAACAATTTAATCGTTCACGAGAAAGTATGTTTTCGACTTCCTGTAACAATTTTTGAAATCATTTCATTTCAACCCCGTGCCCAATAGTCGATTTTTGGGAGAGGACAATTTTTCATTTTATTGATCGAGGTATGAAAATCTACATATGTTTTCTAACCCCTTGCATTCATTTTTGATCTCAAATCCAATAGTTGATCGTAGAGGTAGGAGATGGCGTCAAAATGGACAATTTTTCAATTTGGAAATCCATATTTTTTTTTACCTCCTGTGTGCATTTTTGTGTCAATTTCCACATCAAATCCATCAGTAGGTCCCTGAGGACAGGGCAACACTGCTACCCCAATTTTTCAATTTTAGCGAGCGATTGAGTCTATTTTTGGGATCATTACGATTCCAAGCTCAGCGATTGACTCAACAAGGTGAAAATGTGATCGAAATTGAAAATTTTACAATTTTATTGAGCGAGATTCGAAGTTTCATGTTTTTTCATTTCATATATCCATCATTTTTTGAGGTTATTTTGACTATCCAAACCAAAAAATGGCCATCTGAGGCGGAGAGGACGTCAAACATGAAAATTTGAAGAATTTTTCATTATTAATTGAAGTAGGTACCTACTCAAGTTTTGCAAGACTTGGAAAATTTTGATTTTTTTTTTACATAAAATTGGATTCTAAATTGAACAGGGGGGAAAAAACGAGAAAGAAAAATTATATTTTTACTTACCAAATTGTTCATTCGTACTTACCTACGTAGAATACCTACTTTCGTTTAGAAATCGATTTCTGCATGAAAAATTCGAAACAAAGTGAAATTATTCGCTTGGCGTTGGAAATTTTTTGAAAACAGTTCACATAAAGGAATATGTGACCCTGTCGGAAAGAAGGGCTCTAATATGAAAAAAATGTGATATTTTTGGTTCCATTAAAAGTGGGCCCGAAAAAATTCATTTTTACCAGAGCCCTTCTTTCCGACAGGGTAAACTGTTTTCAAAAAATTTCCAACATCAAGCGAATAAATTTCACTTTGTTTTGAATTTTTCATGCAGAAATCTGTTTTTTGAAATTGAAAGAGCAAATAAAAATGATCTCAATTGATAGAGCATTTTGTTTGCACATGTAAAAATGCGGAATTTTAAAAATGTGACCTACTTCTTCGATTATGATTTTTTTTTTCGGGGTTACAAAATCTGTCAAAAGATGAATCCAGGAAATGAATATCAATCAATTTAAAAATTGAACCAATGTGTTCTCATTTTTTTCATTTATTATCAAATTAAAATTGAAGAAGCCCCGAATCATTCTAAATTTCTGAAATTTGAAAATTTTTGGAGCTCATTCATTTTGAGCTGTCCGCCCGTCTGTGATTTTCACAACCAGCAGAAAATCAACAATGGGTACTTACCTAGACCTACATATTACTTTTAAATACCAAATTCTAAATCACATACCACCCATGCATTTTTCCTTGGCTGATTTTTTATTTTTTTATAAAAAGTTTGAAAATCTATTATCGTCAATTTCCACAAGTTTTCCAAAGATATCTATTTCTTTAGTTTCGATGATAGCTGATAGGCAATACCATCTAAGTATTCACTTTTTATGTCCCATCCTGTATTTCTTCATTTTTGAACTTTACCTCCTTTGAATATTATGAAGCTCTGAATTTTTTGGCTAATAGCCAAAAGTAAGGATACTTACAAAATTTTAGAAAAATGAGACAGTTGAAGTTCTCAAATATGAAAAGTTTTTTTTATTCAATTCTCAAATGAATACATCCGCCATCATTTATTTATTTGTGCAGAATATCGCTGTTGTATTTTTAAAAATTGGTATCAAACTATCTATTACCTAATTAAAATATTAACATCAAACTTGACAACAGTTTACATGCACCTAGTTCTACCTATTTAGCAAAGTCGAGGTCTATGAATAGCAGCCATGCTTTGATAATAAAGGTTTTCAAATTTAGTTTCGGAACAATTTCTTTTTAATGGTAATTTTTTCTTGAATTCCCATTTCGGGTATGGTTCCGAAGGATCAAGTTGGTATAATTCATTGCGAACCACAAGCAACATTCTGTCCTCACACTGAGTAAAGACTGAAATGTCGGTACTGGAAATTTGGTGAGGTATATCAACTTTAATCCACTTATTAGAATTTCTGTTGGATAAAAGAATTAATGGAAATGATGAAACAGCAAGGTCGTGATCGTTAACCACAGTCAGCCGTAACTCAAGCGTGAAAATACCTTTTATTAGAGGTAAATCTGGTACAGGATTCCATTTATTTTCCACGAAATCATACGCTTCAGCAACGAAATAATTTCTTTTCAACACTTGATATATCCTAAAAAGCGTTTCTCCATCACTTGTGAACCGAAGATGTTCTCTATTCGGTCCGTCTTCTTTCGATATCATTATCCAACGATTCATCTGCGTAGAATATTTCATTATCAAACCTTCCTCTGAACAACAGTAAATTTCATTGTTACAATTCAGCAGTTTCAACATATTTTCTGATTTCGAGCGAAACAATCTCACATCTAAAGCCAACGAGAAATGTTTTTTCGAAGTAATGTTGTACACTTCAAAATAATTCTTCCTATACGTATCACAATCACAAATAACGAATAAATTATCTCGTATCATAGCAGCCGATACAGGACATCGGTAATAATGTATCGTGCTTGGGATATCGAATTCAGGACAATGTAACGTTGTAATTTCATCTAAATTTACGTTTAAAACGTCTATAGCTTTTCTATTCGGATTTGGCGCGATAAAAACTGGTATTTCTTCCAATTTCTTCGGTGCCTCGTTTGATAAGTCTTCAGGAGCAAGCGTATATGGAGTGAGTGATAGAATTTCCAATAATTTATCTCGAACTAACTTTAACGAGTAATTACGCAAATCTGCAGCTTCATTTTTGAATTTATCATCATCCATAATGCAATTGGGATTTAGAACACGAGCGATTTTAGGTAAAAGGCAAAAACGATTTTCCGCATCGTGGCATATCCATTTCGAACAAATATCCAAGATTTCGTACGGATCATTGAAATAGAAATCCGATGACTCGAGCACATTCTCCAATACTGACCAAGATGTGGAACAAAACTGCGACATGTCGATCTCAGGCCATTTTTCTCTTAAATATTTGGTTAAAAAGAGAGAATGCAAGTCGTCGTATTTGATTTTTCCATGCGTATAATTCACTAATCCTATCACTTCTTGTAAGCTGACTTTTTCGTGGTATTTCATCAATGCGTCCTCACAATTCTTCGTCAATTCCCCGTCAATTTTTAAAACATCAGCAGTTTTGAAAACTCGAGCAACGTCATCAAAGTTGACAAGTGACCAACTCCACCGTGGATTAAGATTAAGGCAAGATATACAATTTTTCCCGAAATACATGTAATCGATTACCGTTTTGAACATTGCTGGGTCGACAGGATCATTCAGTACATATTCCTTCTCTTTGATAGGATACGTTGGTATTCCATCACACTGATCCATAGCTTGGGCATATTCGGTTCGAAAAATGTCTTTGAAGTAGCCACTCTTTGATTCTAGAATTGTCCGATGAATTTCATACGTTTTTTCTCCAACTCGTATCGTGATGTCATACAATGTGCCATTTTCCAGAAATTCGTTCAATTTGGTAAATTCACTGGATGTATTAATATAACTGCTCGAATAACCTGGCTCGTATTCTTCGAATTGCCATTTGTAATTACTCATCACCTCATCATAGCCAGTTTCATATACATCAAACCATTGGCCAAATGAGTTTTCTACAGCTGAAAATGAAAAATCAAAGTTGGTAAAAACTGATTGGCTCGAGAAAATGACTACCTATCTGGAAACCAATAACAAATTCGAGCATATAAGGTTCAAATTATACGAGAAACTGGACTCAAAACCCAGTTGATCAAAATCACTCGTCTCTAGATGAATAAATCAGGGGTGCGGTGAAAGAATATTCTTGACGAGCAATTCGTCGTTGAATTTTTTGTAGGGAGGGGGCATATTAAATTACCAAAAATAACAACTTAATAAAAAAGATGGATAAAAATTTCAAATTTTTGGGAAAAAATTTAAATAGAAGCATAACTTGAAAAAAATTTATTTAAAAAAGACCCTCACAATTAGAGAGACTTCCCCATTTTTCAAAAAATTCACACTCGCTTCGCTGGGGCAAAATCATCACATTTTTAGTTTTCAAGGTCAAAATAATTCGTATGGAAATTGTTTGTTCCAAAATTACATTTTGATCGAAGTCTTCAGTCTTTTCGTATTTATGAAAATGATGAGAATTTTGAATTTAGTGTTTAAAATTATTGGAGGAGGTGTTGTTGAATTCGAAATTCCTCAAAAAATCATGAAAGCTTGGACCTTTTCCATGGGAAATTTCCGGCTATGCCATTTGTGAAATTATTTAGCAATGTTGCAGGCCTTCCCTTGAAATTTTACCCCACAGGATTTTTTAAAAGGGGGAGGCGGTGCTGGGAAATATTTCAAGGGGTGAGCTTGGAAAATTTGGAAGGGCACTCGCCATTGACTCGAGAGGTTCACCGCACCCTTGAATAAAATATGGGACGTACAACTGAAAACCAGACCCGAAAGCGAAAAAATCGTCTGTGGTAATTTTTTTATCGGAATTCGATTCGCAAGGCTTCTAAAAAATTTCAATAGAAAAATAGTACTATTCAACCATTTCATCGATTTTTTTTTCAGGGAAACGAAAAAATTTTCTTTTTTCGCAATTGAAATCAAATGAAAATGAATTGTTTGGAAATGAACGGGATTTTTTCGATTTTGAGTCTGGGGTTCAGGGTTCAATTCTACACCTTGTAAGAATCAATTTTTTGTCAGATTATGTGTGGTTCGAAATTCTTCCAAAAAAGTTTTAGTCCTTCACCGAGGTCGATGGCGAAAAGAGGTGCAGAGGGCGTTTGTGCATCGGTTCCGTATTTTCTGGAGACATGTAGGGGAAGAGAGAGGGGGGAAAATTTTAAATTTTACATTCAACTTTTAAAAAATACACCAACCGTTATAGAAAAATACTGGAAGTTTTAAAACCAGTAAATTGGAACAAGTTTTAGTGAAAGTTTTACTACAAAGTATTGCAAATTTGCAATGAGTTCTGAAGTATAAAATCAGAATTTTTTTTACCTATTTCAATGAAATCAAGGGAATTTTCTGTTCATTTTATTTATTATAATAGATAAAAGATTTTAGGGCACATTCAGAGAATTTTCATTCCTCCCTTTGGGGGCTGGGGCCTCAAAATTAAAAAAATTAAAAAAAATGAGGAATAAAATTTGAAAAATTGAAAATTTTCAATTTTTTGAGTGAATTACTAAAACTTATGTTTTTGAGGTCATAAAATACGAATTTGCAAATATTCTGCTTCGGAATGAAAGGTTAGAGAGGGAAGGTGTGAAAAAGGAGAGGAGTGCAACTTTTTGAGATACAAATTTTATCATATTGTTCCGAGTTTTAGATCAAAACCTTTGTTTCTAAGATCGTGGAATTTGAATTTGGCAACATTTTTTTACACAAGAATAAAGGATTAGGGGTGAGTGGGGGCGGAAGCTTGAAAATTTCAAATATTGTAATTTCGTCGAGTTATATGTCGAAATCTATGTTTTCGTGGTCGCAGAATTCAAATTTTGTATTTTTTTTTGTCTAGGAATGAAGGGTCGTGGTGGGAGGGGGAGGTAGAAAGGATGGTGGGACGCCCAGAATTTCAAATTTGTAAATTTTTTCGAGTTAAAAAAGAACAAAAACTGTTATGTTTTGAAATATCTGTTCATAAAAGCATCATATATCAATTTGTTTCCTTTCCTGCAGGTTTTCTACAAAATATTTAAAGAATTTGTAAGAAGTGAGATGAGAAATTGATACCAAAAAATTTTTTTATAAGTAACCAAAACGTGTTTGCCTGAAAATTTTTTCAATTTTTTTGAATAAAACTAAATTTTAAACCAGATGGAAAAGGATGACAAAGGTACAAATCATTTACCTTATCTTTTGCCAATGAATCTTTTTCCTACTTTTCGAAAAAAAATAATATATGTATACTTAGAAGTAAAATGATCAATGTTCAATTGTTCATGGACGCCTTCTACTATGAAATGCGATAATTAAAGAGTAATTAGGTACTTAATAAAATTTGAAAAAATGATAAATGAAAATTTGATCAACTTACATAGTATGTGAGGATTGAGTTTTCCACCATGGGCCAACAATGCGAAAAAAAAACTCCGAAAAATCTGCATTTTAGCTTGCTCGTCGACATTGATTTTGGGTAAACGTTTGTTAACACCATTGTTCATGTTGTTGCCGTATATTCCACCATGAAATTCTGGTTTAATCGAATTTACCAATATTACAACTTCAGGCAGTCGATTCTCTAAATCATGGCAGAACCATTTGGTGCAAAGCTGAATAATTTGATATCTTTTCTCGTCGTCTGGCTTTGGAATACTCTTAACAAGCTGAATAAGGTGATTACGCGGGAAAGATACGAATATTTCGTGATTTTGCAGTTCTGTCAAATGATTGTGAAGGGATTTAAAAACACTATTCAACAAATATTCAAATTTGGAATTCTCCCTGATGAATTCGTATAACTGGAATATTTTTGCGTCCTCGAGAGAGTGCGATTTTAAATCCTTGTCAATAAATTCACTGACGGTTTCCAGATTTATTTCCATGCCTAAATGATCCATCGCCTCCAGTAACGGAATATAGTTGTTTTTGTTCAGGACCTCGGATAATTTTTTCCCATAGATTAATTCGACCACGTTTGAAAACACTTCGCTATTCTTCGGTTGAATTTCCAAAACCTCGTTCTTTTTTTGGTCAAAATTTTCGGCGGTGAACAGTTTCTCGAAATACTTGGATTTTAACGATGATCTGAAACGATCCAAATGGTAAATTTTTGAATCGACTTTCACCATTTGAGCTTGACAATGGAAGGAAAAGGTGTCTGTCTCTGTACTAGGTGGCGTCAGATGAACACTTGTAGTCATTTTACAACTAGCTATGAAGTCCCACGCAGCGTACCGAGTACGATTCACCAACATACCTTTGTAAAAAAAAGTCACTAAATTAATTATTTGTTGGGTTGAAATTACTTTTCGAATAAAAATTCTCTTACTTGAAAATTTCTGCATACACATCTTATTGTCTAATTCATCTACACCCAGCCGACAAGAAAACACAGTTGAATTTTTTTCCTGAATAAAATGAGAAACCAAATAGTTAATTGCTCGAATTGAATATCATGGCTACATATCGAGTATCGAGTATCGACACACATGAATTCACAACCATGGTACGAAACCTACTATCTACTTCAGTACTTCTACTACCATAATAAAGCTGCTGCTGCGATAACTATGATCCGAGTTCCGAGTAGTGTATTCTTATTCTTAACTGCTTTTACCCCTTCCTTTGCCACTAGTGATACCAGGACGGAAGCATTCAGGGCGCTAACTGTATAGTATGAAGTGAATACATAGGTCTACGAAGACTGATGCAATACCTGAACCATTTTGCATCATTCATTCGCTCCTTTTCAAACCCCTCCTAATATAATTTGGTATTTATTTTGATATCATAAGTATGCACAATCAACGACAGATATCATTCGTAATTCTAAGCCTTACACGTTTCATACAATTTTTCTCGTGTCATTTTTACGTAGGCATTTCACACCTACCTGTCTTAATCTCTTCCTGCGACCTTCTACCCTCTTGAATTTTTGTTATTTTCCAAAAAGTACCAAACCTTCAAAAAAAATGGGATTTATTATTTTTACGGTCATTAGTCAAAGATATTTCCATTATTTTATTTCCATTCTTCGAATCTGCTTTTTTGCTTGAAATTTTCAGTTCAAGTTTTTAAAATAGGTATAGCTGGAATTTTTTGATATGAAAAATTTCACTCAAATTGGTGAAATTTCTGGGATTTGATGATAAGGGGAGGAGGGGGGATTTCACATTATTTACGTTTACGACGACTCCGATATTCAAATCTACTTATTGATCAATTCATCAGTAGGTAATAGAGAGAAAATTGAGATTGAGGTTATCAAAATGTTAATTTATAGAAAACAAGAGAAAATAACTGTCTGAACGAAGCGAGGATAAATTTTTACAGTAAATCACACAGAAAAGCGAAAAATAGCTGATTAGTACTTACTTATTGAATATATGACTTGACATTTTCATTTTCAAACCTGTGAGAAAACATTTTTTGCTCCCTTTGTTACTCTCTTTGAACACACCTAAGATCGTATGATTTCATTAAGGGCATAGTTCCCAGAACATTTGGCATACTTTTCCCCAAACTTTTTACATTGGCCTTATCAGATGTTATTAAATATTAATTTACTCGAAATGAAACGAATGAAATTGGCTGAAATTAGAAAATATGTCACAATAGGTGTATTTTAAATTTTTTGCAGGAAAATTTTAAGCCAAAAATATAATTTTGAGTAAAAAGTGACGAATTTTGAAAAATTTTGCATCAGTTGTTCAATTAGGTCACCAATAATGGTAATTCGCGAATATAGGTGCTGAAATCCATATTGGCCGTTTTTATGAGCTTTTCTTCAAAGCTGAAAAAAGGTAAAATTTTCTGGTGGCTGTGAAACGTCTCGAAACCGCTTCCAATCGATTTGGCAGGTCGAAAATAGGGTGTATATCGAATTTCAGCTTTTTTCGTTGATCAGATCAAATTTTCATGATTTACAGGATGATGAGGTTATTTTGGAATTTCAAAAATTCGCCAAAATTCGAGAAATGCACTTCAGCACTTGAAATTTTAAAAATGCAACTTTTTAATGATGTACTTTCAAATTATGACAATTTTGACTCAAAATTTTACTTTGAGTAGGGATACCTTGCTTGTAACTACAAAAAAAGTAGTAAAAAAAAATCACGTTTTTTATTCTGATTTTTTTTGACCATGTTGTACCCCGTTTTGGGGTCCAAAAAAAAATTATGTGATGCATGACCACTTGGCAGAACTAATAAAAAAATTTCCAGCCATGTACCCCTTCAAAATTTTTTTGAATTTCTTTTTGAAAATTTCAATGTGAAAAAAATTGGGAAAATGTGAACCGAAAATTTTCAAAAAATTCTCATTTGTACTACCCAGCAAGATGTATAATCTTTGTAAATTTCAAAATTTTTTACCCACCCCTTCCAGAGATATCGCGTGTTAAAATTTCGACATTAAAAGTGCGATAATTCCGAAAGGGGTGGGGGTAGAGGGTCAACAATTTTTTTGGAATGTTTTTAGACCATGAGTAACCTTTTGAAACCATTTTGACCGATTTTGGGCCAAGGGCCATCTTTGACCCTTATTAGGAAAGGCTCTTTAGAGAGTGGTTGATTTTTTGTAACAATATTTTCTTTTACCTATGACTAAATCTACACGAAAGAGGCTTCAGGCACGAAATCAAAAATATCCTGCGAACGACTGAATCGGTTTTTTTTCAACTGTGTGAGTGGTCCACTTGCTTTTTTTTAAGTTTGAAATTTTTTATTTCTTTTCAGAGTTCGAATTTTTTCTCGATTATTTTTTTCCAAATTGAATTTTTTTCCGAGTTCGAATTTTTTCTCGACTAGTTTTTCTCAAAATTGAAATTTTTTCAGAGTTCAAATTTTTTCTCGATCATTTTTTTCCAAATTAAATTTTTTTTCTAGAGTTTGAATTGTTTTTCCATCATTTATTGAAATTTTTTCGGAAATCGAATTTTAATTTTGAGAAAAAGTAGTCAAGAAAAAATTCGAACTCTGAAAAAAAAATTAATTTGGAAAAAAATAATCAAAAAAAATTCGAACTGTGAAAAAAATTTTAATTTTGAAAAAAAAGTAGCCGAGAAAAAATTTGAACTCGGAAAAAACATTCAATAAATGGATGTAGAAAAAATTCAAACTCTGAAAAAATTTTAATTTTGAGAAAAACTAGACCAGAAAAAATTCGGACCCTGAAAAAATTCAATTTTGAGAAAAAGTAGTCGAAAAATAATTCGAACTCTGAAAAAAATTTAATTTGGAAAAAAGTAGTCGAGAAAAAGTTTGAACTCGGAAAAAAATTTCAATAAATGATGTAGAAAAAATTCAAACTCGGGAAAAAAATTTTAATTTGGAAAAAAAATGATCGAGAAAAAATTCGAACTCTGAAAAAAATTTTAATTTTGAGGAAAACTAGTCGAGAAAAAATTCGGACTCCGACAAAAAATTCAATTTTGAGAAAAAGTAGTCGAGAAAAAATTCGAAGGAACACGAAAAAAATTTCAATGTAGAAAAAATTCAAACTCGGGGGAAAATTTTGATTTTGAAAAAAAGTAGCCGAGAAAAAGTTTGAACTCGGGAAAAAAATTCAATAAATGATGGAGAAAAAATTCGAACTCTGAAAAAAATTAAAAATTTCGAACTTAAAAAAAAGCAAGTGGACCACTTGAATCATACAGTTGAAAAAAAAAACGATTCAGTCGTTCGCAGGGTATTATTAATTTCGTGCCTGAAGCCTCTTTCGTGTAGATATTTTAATCATGGGGTTTTCTCTTCATTCTCTACATGTGCTTGAAGAAATTTGTTCAATTTTCGTCAATTTCCGTAGACCTACGTTTTCTAACGTTAGGTACTTTCCTCTCCAGCTTTGAAGGTAGAAAATAGGTACTAGGTACCATCTATTTGCTATTGATATCCCATCTTGTATTTTTCCACATTTCTTCAGGGAAACGTGAAAATTATTCATTTTTTGTCTATCTCTGTTTGAATTTTTATGACTCTTTGAATTTTGAGCCGGTGGCCGAAAGGAAGGAAACATAGTAAAATTTTAGAAAGAATGAGAATATTGATAATCCCAGTCTGGCAGGTTTTTTCATTTTTGAAATGAATACATTATATCCACCTGATCCACCAGCATTTATTTATTTGTATACACGGACATAATATTACGGCAGTTTTTTTCCCCCATGAATATCGAGCTACCTACTGATTAAAATACTTGATAACAGTCTATAAAATGTATGTATTAAATTTATAATAGGTAGATAATCAATTTATACAAAGTCGAGGTCTATGAATAACAGCAACAGTTTGATAACGAAGATTTTCATATAGAGCTCCGAAACACTCATTTCTTAATGGCAATTTTTTCTTGAATTCACATTTCATCAATGACTGAGTCCAAAACGAATAGTGGTATAATTCGTTGCGAACCAAACGCAACATTCTGTCCTCACACTGAGTAAAGATTGAAATGTTTTTATCACTCGTCATTTGTGGTATATCAATGACGGTCCAACTTCTGGAATCTCGGTCAAATATCCGTACTGATGACGAAAATGAAACAGCAAGATCACGATCGTTGATTATAGTCAGCTGCATCTGAGGATCAATTCCATCATGTTTAACTGAAGCCAAATGTGGTACAGGCTCCCATAAATTTTTTTCAAAATCATAAGCCTCAAAAACAAAATGCTTTTCATCCGATACCTCATACATCCTATAAAGCATTTCTCCATCGCTTGTGAACCGAAGATGTTTTCTTAAGGTATCATCTTGTGGCGAAATCATCATCCAGCGATTCATTTGCGTAGAATATTTCATTATTAAACTTCTCTCCGTACAACAGTAAATTTCATTGTTACAATTCAGCAAAGCCAAAATATTTTCCGATTTCGGGCTATTCATTCGAACATCAGAAGACGAAACATGTTTCGAGCTACTCAATCTATCATTGAAAGGCAACGAGGTACGTTTTTTTGAAGTGAGATTGTATACTTCAAAAAAATTAGGCTTACTTGTGTTACAGATAATGAATAAATTATCTTGTATCATAGCAGCCGATACAGGGCAATGACATCGCTTAGAGCCTGCTATAGGTTCACTTGGGATATTGTGTTTGAGAAAAGTTAGCGTTTCAATATTATCCAGATTAGCGTTAAAAATTTCTATAGCTATATTATTCCTACTTGGAGCAAGGAAAACTGGAATTTCTTCAAATTTTGTCGGTGATTTTTTTGGCTCGTCTCCAGCAGCAACCGTATACGAAAGGGATGATAGAATTTCCCATAACTTTTCTCCGACGAATTTTGACGAATATTTATGCAAATCTGTAACAGCTTCATTTTGGAATTCATTAACATCTATAATGCAATGGGGATTTAGAGTACGAGCGATTTTCGGTAAAAGGTGAATACGATTTTCTACATCGTGACATATCCATTTCGAACAAATATCCACGACTTTGCGCGAATCTTTGAAATAGAAATCCGGCGACTTTAGGATATTCTCGAATATTGACCAAGATGTAGAATGAAACTGCGACATGTCGATTTCAGGCCATTTTTCTCTCACATACATGGCGTAATACGTCGAATAAATGCTTTCGTATTTGATTTTTCCATAAGTATGATTCACTATTTCTTCCACTTCCTGTAAGTTGACTTTCGGGCGGAAATCTTTCAATCTGCTTATACAATGCTCCGGCAATCCCTCAATTTTTAAAATAACAGCAATTTTGAAAACTCGCTGAATGTCATGACTCCAGGATAAATTATAACTAGGATTACATTTTCCCAAATAGATGTATTTGACAACCTGGCTGAACGTTGATGAGTCGACTAAATCATTTAATAAATATTCCTTATCTTTGCTAAGGCACTTTGGTATTTCATGGCACTGTTCCATTGCTTCGGCATATTCGGTTCGAAAAATGTCTCCGAAGTAGCCAATATTTGCCTCTAAAACTGCTCGATGAAGTTTATATGTTTTTTCTCCAACTCGTACCGTGATATCGTATAACTTGCCATTTTCCATGAATTCTTTTAATTTGTTGAATTCTCGATTGCGATTAATATAACAGCTGGACTGGCGCACTGAGGGTTGGTATTCATCTGTGTAATTCTGTAACTCAAATTCACGGTCAGTATCATATCCATCGTATGATTGGTCGAATGAGTCTTCTACAACTGTAAATAATAAAAAAAAAATGGTAAATTATTCCTCGATGAGGAAAGTGGGTCAATTTTTATGTTCTAGGCAGGGATGGAAAACTGAAATGAGATAGTTCCAGTTCTCTAAATTTTTAACTTCCAGTTTTGAATTCCAGTCCCAGTTTCAGTTTCAAATACCAGTTCTAAAATTTTTGAAAAAAATCTCAAGGGATGAAAAATCCAATTTTTTTTGTTGCAAAATTTGAACTTAAGGTAATAGTGCTTTTCCTTTACTTTTTGAAGTACAATTTTTTAATTTTTCATATACTTATTCAAGCTTAACACAAAAATTTCTGAGTAAAAGCTGGGAAGTAATCCCTTTTTTCAGAAATTTTGTGACTCCTGACTTCCTGAGTCTGAATTTTTCAACAAAAAATTTGAAATTTGAAGAATTTAAGTATGAGAAAATGTTTTTAATTGAGAGAAATTTTCAAATTTACAATACAATTTTTCTTCATTCACTTTTCCATGTGAATTTTCAAGATTCGTCGAGTCTTTTTTTTTTTAGTAAAAAATAACAATTGAATGTTGTGCTTTAGTAAATTTCAACACCAAAATTTTCTATGTACTTTTTCAAGTCAAATTTTCAAAATTTTGGATTTTTTCTGTTCTTTACTCCATTTGAAAGTTTGTTGACAAAACCCAGAATTTTTCTTTGAAAAATGAGGTATAATGTAGGAGAAAAACGAAGAAAACATGATTTTAATTGGGTAAAAATTTCAAAAAAAAAAATTAAGAAGAAAAATTGCAATTGCAAGAAATGCTGAAACTGGTATAAAACACTAAAATTTATTTTAGTTTCAGTTCCAGTTTTCAGTTGGGGGGGGAAGGAGAGAAGGAGTAAGTGAATTTCAAATTTCTCGAAAGATTGATAAAGTTCAATGCCCCTCTCCATGAGAAATTCTTTGCTATGCCACTGCCATAAACAGCTCATTATGATACGAACAATATTTATATTCATGTCAGAACGAAATTATGATCAAATTAAATTTTTCGCTCGGATCTCGTGTAATAAAAATTAATTAGAAACTATCGCAAAACGTTTCAAGGTCGCCAACAATTTTCGGAATTTCCCAGCACTGGAAAAAAATGTATAAGAATAACCTATAATTGTAAACTTCAGCTCCTTTGTAGAATCGCAGATTACCCATATATGCATATTGGTGACCCGTTTGAAGAAAATTTAGCAAAATTATCGCTTGATTCTTATAGCGAAAAAAGTACTTCTTAATCGAAAATAAAGGAAATTCGTGTTTCATTTCAGGGATGTTATCTAAAATTTTTTTTCAGGTGTAGATCAGAATTGAATAATGAGAAGGTAGGAAGGTAAGAAGGTATCCCTAGAAGGAGTTTAAAAGCTTATTTTTCAAAACTGAAGGGTAAAATTCCTTTAGAATAATATTCGTATTGCTTCGGGCTGAGGATCAACTAGTGAAATAGACAATAATCATTTTTGTAATGAATTTTTCACATCTTTGACTTAATGGCATTTTCTTACACTTGAAAAAAAAAAAAAAAAAACAGTAAAATTTGGGCGAAAACAATGAAAAACAATTTTCTATATGCTCCGCCTTTGCTGCATTTGCCTGTATCGTATATTTTTCCTCTAATAATAGTCCGATGAAAAATTTCAGATCTACGTAATCATTATCTCAAAAGTGTTCCAATCTAATTTTATCAAATTACATCAAATCATATCTCATTGTATCAATTCATATTTGAAAAAATTATGAAGGTTCAAATCCAGTTTGATATAATGTGATCAAATGACATCTAATTTGATCAAATCATACCTAAAAAAAAAAATCAGATGTAATTAGATATCACTTGATTAAGACATTTTTGAGATCAAATTTTATCAAAACAGATAAAATTTGATCTAAATCAGATATGATTTGATACGATTTCATCAAAAAAATTTTCATCGGGAGGTAATATTTATATAACGTTCTCCTCTAATGCTAAGGTCGTAACTCCAAATGTTACTTATGATTTTTGAATTTGGTGAAAGAAGTGACGATTTTAAAATGCTTTCGTAGTGTTCAGAATGAATTTTCAATAATTTTGATTAAAAAACATTTGGCGGGACTCCAAAAATTTCCTTTGTTCAAGTGCAAAAGGTCGTATAACTGCATTTCAAAAATTAAAAATCGGTAATTTGAAAAAATAATAGTTGAAAATTCATTCTCAACACTAAAAAAATCATGGTAAAATCAACACCTTCTCTACAAAATTCAAAAAGCTTAAGTAATTGTTATAGTTTTGTAGCTCTCATGTAAAAAGTAAAGTTTTGGAGTTATACAATCTTTTAGCATTAGAGAGACAGTATGTGGAAATGACCGTTTTTGTTCAGGGGTTTTAATCCAAAGTACATATTGGGTTTTTTCAACTTGAATTTGAGGGTTTTTAAGACTTGACCTCGCTTCATTCGAGCCAAATTCATCTCCCTCAGGCCAATTTTTGGTTTTATTGTGCCTGGAGTTTGAGATTCAAAATTTTTAGATTGAAGAACAGTTTTTCTTGAAATTTTCCACCTTTACTTCACTCGAGACATATACCTACTTACATAATTTTTCAAGTATTTTCAATCACAATGAAACTACTTAGAGAAGTGGTCAAAAAATTTAGTTCGGTCTACGAAGTTATGTCATGATGCCCCCCCCCCCAAAAAAAAATCTATTTCGTACCCGGATAAATCAAGCTCTCAAAAAAGTGGTTCGTTCAATCTTTATCGCGAGCTGCGAAAAAAAAAGTGTCTACATGTATGTGGAATGTGCGTAGAGAAATTGCCTTACCTAGTACCTACCCCCGTACCCTGATAGTGGTAGATTGGCACTGTTCTGACATACTACCCTTATCAGTTCACCACTACAAACGCAACGCTTTGTATAAATCAAACAAAACATTCTCTCTGGCTTGAAACTGGTTTTAGCACTAACACAGCGACGGATAACAATTTAAGAAGAATTGAATGTCTTGATTTTTTGATAAGATGAAAAAATTGTTTCATTTCACAATTTTTTTGAACTTTTAATGCTCTGTATCAACGTACTTTAAAAATAATTTTCATTTATTCAAGTACGTAATTTTTTTTTCTTCAGGGTAAAAACTTTATACCGAGACTGTGTTTAAAATTTAAATGCGCTTCATTTCAAGAAGTAGGTACTAAGTAGTGAAAAAAATAAAAATCGCATCAACTTACAAAGTATGGGAGGATTGCGTTTTCCACCATGGGCCAGCAATGCGAAGAAACAACTCTGAATAATCTGCATTTTAGCTTGCTCGTCGACACTGATTTTGGGTAAACGTCTGCTAACACCATTATTCATGTTGTTGCTATATTTTCCAGCATGAAATTCTGGTTTAATCGAATTTACCAATGTTAAAATATGAGGCAATCGATTCTCCAAATCATGGCAGAGCCATTTGCTACAAAGTTGAACAATTTCATATCTCTTCTTGTCGTCTGGCGCTGGAACACTCTTAACAAGCTGAATAAGGTGATTAAGCGGGAAAGATGCGAGTATTTCGTGGTTTTGTAGCTCCGTCAAATTGTTGGAGAGGTGTTGAAAAACACCCTCCATTAAATATTCAAATTTAGGATTTTTTCTGACGAACTTGTATAAATGGAATATTTTTGCGTTCTCGGAAGAATATGATTTTAAACCATCGTCAATAAATTCACTGACAGTTTTCAGATCTATTTCCATGTCTAGATGATCCATCGCCTCCAATAATGGAATATAGTTGTTTTTGTTCATGACCTCGGATAATTTTTTCCCATGGATTAAATCGACCACGTTTGAAAACACTTCGCTATTCTTCGGTTGAATTTCCAAAACCTCGTTTAGTTTATTGTCAAAGTTTTCGGCGGTGAACAGTTTCTCGAAATAGTTGGATTTTATCGATGATCTGAAACGATCCAAATGATAGATTTTCGAATCGACTTTTACCATTTGATCTTGGCAATGGAACGAAAAGGTGTCTGTACTAGGTGGCGCCAGATTAACACTTGTGGTCATTTTACACTTAGCCATGAAGTCCCAGGCAGCGTACCGAGTGCGATTCGCAAGCATACCTTGGTAAAAAAAATTAACAGTCACCAAATTAATTACTTGAAGGGTTGAAATATGAAATATTACATTTTGAATAAAAATTTGCTTACTTGAAAACTTCTGCATACACATGTTGTCGTCTTAAGTCAAAAATACTCGATCGAAACAAAAGTACAATTATAGTTTAATTTGAATAAAAGGCGAAACAAAATTATACGGCTAGCCTTTCATTGATAAAAATACATACATCGCTTTCTTATCACCGCATTTGGACAGGACGATTCCTTCTTCCACCGTGGCTAGTGCATCAATGATCCGCGTCGTGTATTTCTAACATCTAACTACACCTAACTCCTCCCATGCCACTGATGGCTGATGCAAGACCCAATCCATTTTGCAGCATTATTCACTTTTTCTCAACCCTTTCACCCAAATAATTTTTTTCATGGGGGTTTGCTTTAAAGTGAAATCAAAAAAATGCGGTCATCAGCTTTTTTGGGTAGTGCTAGCAGCTGGTAACCTCAGCCTTTCCCCGTCTCAAAAAAGTTGCAAATTGAAGAGGCTCGAAAGGAATAAATCCTACAAGTTGATAAAAATTGCTAAAAAAAAATTTACGTAGGTAATTTATTTTTCAATTTTTCCTATATCATACTTTCAGTCCAAAAACAACACATTTTACAATTAATATCTATTTTTTTATTCTAGGTGTAGGTAAATTGAAAACATTTAATTACAGAAAAGCACGTCTTGGATAAAAACACGGTGTAAAACTTTTTTGAGATGTGGTGGTATTACGATTTTAGATAATTGGAACTCTCCCTAATCTGAAACGAAATTTCTTCTTTTTTGAGAATTTTTGTCAGTACGATTGCCTAAAAATTAGCTACCTTTGTCTAAACGTAAGTATCCGACGCGGTGCAGCCTTTCATATCTTTCGATTTTGTTTAGAATAAAAATTAATGAGTATTTTTCATCCTTACAAAGGAGGTATCCCGACTCGAAGTAACATTTTTAGCTTAAACAAAAATAAATTGAAAGTATATGTGACCCTGCTTGAAGAACTGAAGAAGGGGCTTAGTGTAAAAAAAATCGATGTATTCATTTTTCTGTGTTTGGTCCAGATTTGGTGTCATTTAGACCTAAAACGTGAAAAATGAGACATTGATTTTTTTACACTGTTAGGTCCCTTCTTTACGGCAGGGTCACAAATGTTCATCATAAAATTACCCCATATCCAAAATTTCAGGCGTAGGAGTTTATTCCTTGAATTTCGATGAAACTTTGAAATTTCAAAATTACCACGTAGCCCTAAAAAGTATGAAAAATTCTATCCAAACAATGAAAATTTTCATTTTTGACTTCTCGAAATATTTGTAAGCGGTTCCGAGACGTTTTGTAGCCTCCAGAAAATTTTGGTATTTTCCAGTGCTGAAGAAAAGTTCATAAAAAGCTCCATTTGAACTTTAACACTTCCATACTTATAATCGCAATTGACCAATTTTGGTAACCTATTTGATCGATTGAAGTAAAATTTTCTGAAATTTGTCGCATTCAGTTTAAATTCATATTTTTTTGGCAGAATTTGATTTTTTCCAGCCAAAGAATTGGTCAAAAAATATGAATTTGAACTTAGAATTTGAGATTTCGGATACATAATTCTACTTTAATCAATGAAATTGGGCGCTATTAGTAATTCATGATGAAAGGTGCTGAAGTTCATACGGTCCATTTTTATGGAATTTTGTCTAGTGGTGAAAAATTTCGAAATTTTCTGGAAGAGGGTAGCGGTCGGTACTCCATACATTAATCGTACTCCAATTTTTTTTCTTGTATTGGTGCTCAATTTTTAAGGTAGTAGGAAAAAAATTGATAAGTGGTAATAAAAATGAAAAAAAACACAGTTCAATTTTTGTAGAAAATTTTGGAATTTTTTATCCCTCAAAATTTAAAAAAAAAAAAAATGGAATTTTGGAACTGGTATTTTTAACTGAAACTAGAAAATATGAAGAACTGGAATTAGAACTGGAACTTGAAACATAGAATTGAAGAAATACAAAAAAAAATGAAGAAACAAGTATTTTATCATCCCTTCTTAAAACTTTCGTTTAGCTCTGCTTTTTTGAATTTTCAAAAATTTTAAATGAAACTGTGTCGAAGGTATTTTTGAAAAAATGGAGCTAGACCATGGATTGTTGAGGACAGTTGTAGATACCCTTTTCTATTTTGAAAAGCTACATTTTCAGTAATAATTAAAAAAATATGGTAGGTTTTTAAATTCATTCAAACGTGTGGTGTTTTTTTTTTTGGGGGGGGGGCATGAATAGATAGGTAGGTACTTAAATCACAGTTAAATTATGTTCGTCAGAATGTTCTCTTGCTATGGTACTTCATCAGAAAATCCTGCGGGCAGGCATGTGGATACTCCAAAATGTCTTCAAACCGCTATGAACCGATTTGGAATTTTGAAAATATAGTATAGGTAGATATACCAAATTTTAGTTGTGATTAAATTAGAATACTCTTGACGGCTTAAGGTTACCTTAAAACCAGAAAGGGACTAAAATCAAAATTTTCTTACACCGCAATCATAAAATTAATCCTTTGAATCTCGAAGAGCCTCAGGGGTGCGGTGAACCCCCTGAGTCAACGACGAGTGCCCCCTTAAAATTTTTTTCAAGTACACCCCCCCCCCTCCTACAAAAAAGCCCTGTAGGGAAAAAATTTTAGAGGGAGACCTGAAGCATTGCTAAATAATTACATACATTACCAATGGCATAGCCAGAAATTTTTCATGGAGAAGGTCCGAAGTTTCAAATTTTTTGATAAATCTGAAGTTCAACTACACCACCCCCAATATTTTTTTTACTATATAAAAAAACTAAATTCAAAATTCGCATCATTTTCATAAAAAAATGCGCGATTTGCATAGAATTTTTTGAGATAAGATTTCGATCAAAATGTTATTTTGGAACAATTTCCCTGCGAATTATTTTTAAAAATTAGAAGGAAGTCGTTTTGGCATAATAATCTTGAATAGGTGCCTAGTTCATAATTTTAAATTGTGATTTTGTTCGTGCCCGAGCGAAGCGAGGGCAAAGTTTTGAGAAAATTTGATTTTTTTAATTCTGCAAGAAGGCATTTTCCACGTGAATTTTCGATTTGGAGAGACAGGTCTGGATCCTTTGAATCTCCCCTTGGCTATGCTACTGATATAATATAAATGCGATGATTTTGCCCGAGCGAAGCGAGGGCGATTTTTTTTGAAAACCCTATTGTTGGGGGGGGGTCTCTCCAATTATGGAGGGAGGTCTTTTTTAATGAAAAATTTTCAAGTTTCATTTTTATTTCAATTTGTTTTCCTAAAAATTAGAAATTGTGTTAATTTCTTTTATTAATTTTTCGTTTTTGGTAATTTAATACGGCCCTCCAAAATTTTCAACGACGAGTTGCTTGTCAGAAATATGCCTTCGCCGCACCCCTGAAGAGCCTCCGTTTAATTTTTGAATATTCTTCCAAATAGATTCTTAGTTAGAAAAAATACCGCATTGGACGTGCTCTAATTAAGTATAGAATAATTGGGATACCTAGACTTGCCAAAAGCATCTAGGTATTCAAAAAACAACCATAGTTTTAAAGCGAAGGAAATTTTTCATTGCAGTTTCTGAAAATTTTCTAGAAAAACCATAATTTTAACACTTGAAAAAATTCTTTCATTTTCATCTTTTTCCATAAGTTTTCTAAAAATATTGAGTTTCTTCAGTTTTTAAGATATAGACAACAGGATATATTTGCTGAAGTCCCACCCTACATTTCCCCACATTTTCCCTCAGAAACGCTAAAAAATTTTCATTATTTAACTTTCCCCGTTTGGATTTTCATACTTGCAACTTTGAATTTTTGTTCAGTAGTCGAGAAGATACCGAAATTTTATGAAGAAATGAAACAAATAAGAATAAACTCAATAATATGAGAAACTTTTTAAAAATTCAGTAAGTAGTAAATTACATCAGCCATCATATCAGTACGAAGCTACATACCAATAATTAAAATAGACAGGTAGGTAATAGGTATCTACCTTACTAACTTGACAGCAATCTACAACCACACGTATTTTTGACAATAAATACATTAATTTATACAAAGTCGAGGTCTATGAATAGCTACAATACTTCCATAAAGAAGGCTTTCATTTTCGGCTTCGGAAGAATTATTTTTTAATGACTTTTTTTTCTCAAATTCCCATTTCGTGTATGGATCTGAGGAAGACAAAATTTGGTATAATTCATTGCGAACCAGGAGCAGCATTCTGTCCTCACACTGAGTAAAGACTGAAATCTTGGTACTGTAAATTTTGCGAGGTATATCAACTTCAATCCACTCGTTAGAATTTCTGTTGGATAAAAGAACTGATGGAAATGAAGAAACAGCAAGGTCGTGATCGTTAACCACAGTCAGCCGTAACTCAGGCTTGTAAATACCTTTTATTAGAGGTAAATCTGGTACAGCATTCCATAATTTTTTTTCGAAATCATACGCTTCAGCAACGAAATCCGACGTATATTTTCTTTCCAACACTTGATATATCCTAAAAAGCGTTTCTCCATCACTTGTGAACCGAAGATGTTCCCTTTTCGATCCGTCTTCTTTCGAAATCATTATCCAGCGATTCATCTGCGTAGAATATTTCATTATCAAACCGTTCTCTGAACAACAGTAAATTTCATTGTTACAATTCAGCAAAGACAAAACATTTGCTGATTTTGAGCTACTCCTCAATCTAACATCAGACGCCAACCGAAAGCGTTTTTTTGAAGTAAGGTTGTATACTTCAAAGAAGTCAGCCCTATTTGTGTTACAGATAATGAATAAATTATCTTGTATCATGGCAGCCGATACAGGATAACTACTATAGAATCCTTTAGAACTTGGGATATTGGATTCAGGAAAATGTAACGATGCGATTTCATCTAAATTTACGTTTAAAACGTCTATAGCTTTTCTATTCGGATTTGGCGCGATAAAATATGGTATTTCTTCCAATTTCTTCGGTGCCTCGTTTGATAAGTCTTCAGTAGCCAGCGTATATGAAGTGGGTGATAGAATTTCCAATAATTTATCTCGAACCAACTTTAACGAGTAATTACGCAAATCTGCAGCTTCATTTTTGAATTTATCATCATCTATAACGCAATTAGGATTTAGAGCATGAGCGATTTTAGGTAAAAGGCAAATACGATTTTCCGCATCGTGACATATCCATTTCGAACAAATATCCAAGATTTCGTATGGATCATCGAAATAGAAATTCGGTGACTTGAGGACATTCTCCAATACTGTCAAAGATGTGGAACAAAACAGCGGCATGTCGATCTCGGGCCATTTGTCTCTTAAATATTTGGCCAAAAAGAGAGAATGTAAGTTGTCGTATTTGATTTTTCCACACGTATAATTCAATAATCCTACCACTTCTTGTAAGCTGATTTTTTCGTGGTATTCCATCAATGCGTTCTCACAATTCTCCGTCATTTCCCCGTCAATTTTTAAAATATCGGAAGTTTTGAAAACGCGAGCAATAACATTAGGATCCCACCATTCACGGTAATAATAATTATTACTTATCCATAAATAGTTGTCTTCGATTATCATATCGAATGAAGATGTATCGACTACATCGTTTAATACATATTCCTTATCTTTGCTAGGGCACGTTGGTATTCCATGACACTGATTCATTGCTTCTGCATACTCTGCTCGAAAAATGTCTCGGAAGTAGCCACTCATTGATTCTAAAATCGCCCGATGAAGTTTATACGTTTTTTCCCCCACTCGTACCGTGATATCGTACAAACTGCCATTTTCCTTAAATTCCTTTAATTTTTTGTGTTCTCGGTTGCAATTGATATAACTGCTAGAATGGCCTACTGGTTTGTATTCTTCATATTCATCTTTGTATTCCTGCAACTGCCATTCACTGTCAGTATCATATCCATCATACGATTGGTAGAAGAAGTCTTCGACAGCTGAAAATGAAAAAAAAAATTGGTAAATCAACTGCTTAGTGGGTAAACATGAAAATGGGTCAATTTTTGTGTTCCAGGTATGAGGGGTTTCGTTAGAAAAATCTATAGATTTACCTATCAGTACTTACTTAATACAAAATTTCATCGATTTTGAATTTTTCATTAAGAGCAGATAATTATATTCTTTGTCCAATTGACTGGTTTTTTAAAAATATTTTCCAAAAATATGCGAATTTGAAAGTGCCTATTGTGAAATTACCCTGCTTGATGGAGCTAATAAAAATTCATTTTACAATTTTTTTCGAGCTGTTGAAGCTGAGATGAATTTTAGGATGAATTTTCATTCCAATTTTACTTACTTTTCCTTTTGGGTAAAAACCTTAGATTATGTGGATATTATACGTTCAACTTCAAACTTGTTTTCTCCAAAGATGAGACTTTGGAATCAAGGCTTTATAACTTCGCATTAAAATGTCAATCCACTTAAAGGTAATTTTTTTTCAGTTTTCCTCTCATTTTTTCAACATTTTAAAAAACTTTTGTCATTTTTGTTTTCCTATTTTTTGAAATATTACTTGGGTACTGTGTAGGCCCGTGCAGAGAAAATCCGAGCCCCAGGGGAAAATTTAAGAACAAAAAAGGTCTCACCCAATGGGGGGGGGGGGTCAAAAATACAAAATTTTGATTTTTGAGTCAACTTGATTCCATGAAGTATTCAGGGATTAAGTAGACCAAAAAGTACATTTTTTAAAAATCAGTACCATATTTTAGGTATAACTTTTTTACTTTCTTCTATTACACTTCACTTTATTTAATTCAAAAAACGTTATAAAATGGCGAATTTCTTGAAGAATTATATTTTTTTGGTCTACACAGTCACTAAATAATCTCTAAACTTGATTTTCATAACTTTCACAATTTTTTGAAAATATTGGAATTTTACATCTTTTAAGGAACAGATGAATGTTTTTTAGTTCTGAAGGGCCCTCCCTTACAGGCTCCCCAGAAATCTCGAGCCCGGAGGGAATCACCCTTTTCCTCCTCTCTCTGCGCAGGTCTGAGGTCAGTAAATTTTATTCAAAGTCAATGAATTTCAATGGGTACGTCAAGAATCGTTGAATTTTTTTCCAATTGTCATCATGTCTTGATTTAATTTTTTTGCAATTTTTTAAAATTCCAATATGATGTTATTTTACAGTATCTTGATCTAAAACGTTAAAATTTACCTACTTCTTTGCCTTTTAAGCCTGATCCATTCAAGAAAATGTTCTTCGATCTCGAGAATTTTTTAGTACATATTTGTATCGGTTCCCTATTTTCTGAGGGAATGGTGCGAACAATTGAACTTTTCCTGTTTGAACATTTTTCTCATTCATTTTTTCTTCAAAAACATTTACATTTAATTTCTGTAAAAATTTCAACCATCATTTTCTCCAGATTTTCTTCTTCTTCTTCAACTTTGAAATTTTTTTATCAAAATATTTTACAACTTCTATACTTTTTCAACTAGGTACATTGAAACTTTTTCTCAACTAACTGTAAAAAATTGAAAATCCTTCAATTTTTTCAGGTCTAAAATTTTCTCAACCCTGGTTTTTTCGAATCATCTTTCAATTATCACGTTTTTTGCAAATTTTTTCTGCAAAATTGCTTTTCAATTATTTTTTCAACGTTGAAAAAAATTTTATGCCGTGGTAAAATTGAGTTTGATGCATTTTCATAATAAGTCCTGTAATTTTTTCTCAAAATACAAAATAACTTTTCAATTTGAAAAATTTCGTGATGAATAAATTTTGAAAAACTTGGATGGGAAAAGGACTAATAACAAAATTCCGTTGAACGCAATTTTACTATTGAAAAAATGCAGAAAAAATTTAGGAGTTGGGTTTAGAAAAATCTAGATAAAAAATACCACGAGAAAAAAAACTCACCAGTAGAAAAATGACTCGAAGAATTTTTAAATTCTGGGGAAAAGTTTCAATGTAATTGAGAAAGTATACCTATAAGAGTTTGTAAAATATTTCGAGAAAAAATAAAAAAATATTTTCGAGTTGAAAAGAATCTTGAGGAAAAGATGCTACATAGATAGTACACTAGAGTTGAAATTTTTTTGAAATTGAAAATACCATGCTTGGAGAAAAAAGAAAAATCAGTTTAATCGTTCGCACCATTCCCTGTTGCATTCTGATTGGCTGCCAGGTTTTGTGACGGTCACGACCATAGACGCACGTGGATTACCAATTAAATAAAAACAAAAAGTATAGGTACTACATATGTTCTAAAGCATAATAATAGCATCATATTACGATTTTTTCTGTTTCTTTCAATTTTTTACAAAAATTTCTAAAATTTACTATAAAAAAAGATATACAAAATACAGAAGCATTTTTTGGATTAAAAAACGTACTTGCTGAAAATTTTGACATTTTTTTTAGCAGAGCAAGATTTTGTGGTCAGTTGGAAAAGGCTAAGGGTAGAGTTTTGAGGGTTGAACTTTTGCAACGATGTTTTTCATATTTTTCAAAAAAAAAAAAAAAAAAAAAAAACACGTAAAATTATCACCATTTATGGACGCTCCTGCTATCGAATCAATTAAAAACCAATGATGATTGAAGAGTAAGCAGGTACCTATTATTGAGAAAAAAAAAACCAAAGATAAAAAATACATCAACTTACATAGTATGGAAGGATTGAGTTTCCCACCATGAGCCAATAATGCGAAGAAACAATTCTGAATAATTTGAGTTTTAGCTTGCTCGTCGGCACTGATTTTGGGTAAACGTTTGCTGACACTATCCTTAATTTTGCAGCTCTTTTCTGCAGCATGGAATTCTGGTTTGATCGAATTTACCAATATTACAACATGAGGCAGCCGATTTTCCAAATCCTGGCATAGCCATTTGGTACAAAGTTGAATAATTTTCAATCTTTCCTCGTCGTTCGGCGCTGGAATACTCTTAACAAGCTGAATAAGGTGGTTACGCGGGAAAGATGAGAGTATTTCGTGGTTTTGTAGTTCCGTCAAATTGTTGGAAAGGTGTTGAAAAACACTCTCCATTAAATATTCAAATTTAGGATTTTTCCTGATGAAATTATATAGCTGATATACGTTCGCGTTCTCGGAAGAATATGATTTTAAGCCCTCGTCAATAAATTTACTGAAAATTTCCAGATCTATTTCCATGTCTAGATGATCCATCGCCTCCAATAATGGAATATAGTTGTCTTTGTTCAGAACGTCGGATAATTTTTTCCCATGGATTAAATCGACCACGTTTGAAAACACTTCGCTGTTCTTGGGTTGAAGTTCTAAAATCGTGTTGGTTTTTGGGTCAAAATTTTCGGCAGTGAACAGTTTCTCAAAGTAATTGGATTTCAACGATGATACGAAACGATCCAAATGGTAAATTTTCGAATCGACTTTTACCATCTGATCTTGACACTGGAACGAAAAGGTGTCTATACTGGGTGGCGTCAGATTAACACTAGTGGTCATTTTACACCTAGCCATGAAGTCCCACGAAGCGTACCGAGTACGATTCACAAACGTACCTTTGTAAAATAAAACGCAGTCACGTTACCGATTTAATGCGTTAAAAATGTATAGGTACTTTTTGAATAAAAATTCGCTTACTTGAAAACTTCAGCATACACATTTTGTTGTCTATAAATCATAAATACTCGATCGACGCGAAAAAATATTTCTAAATAAAATGTGAAATAAAATAATACTGCTAGCTATTCATTGAAAACAATGCATCGTTCTCTTATCACAACACTTGCACAGGACGATACCTATACCCAGTTTCTACACAACTTACAGCCTCCGCGACCAGCTGATCAATGATGTGTGTGTGTGTGGTCTGTGGTGTATTCCTTACTGCACCAACCTCTTTCCATGCCACCGGCGATAGTTTATAGAGCCTGAGTCTGATGCAAGAATCAAGACATTTTACAGCATTATTCACTTCTTTTTAACACGAACGATTTTTTTCATGGGCTTCGCTTTACACATGGGTGTATCTGATGGTTTTCTTTTTGGTGCCCTCCTGTCCAAGAAGGTCTCAATGTAAGGTATATTTTTTTATTATTATTACCCTTTTTTGGATAATGCTACCAGCTGAAAACCTTAGCAGCTCCCCCTCCCCAAATGTTGTGATTTAAATAGGCTTTAAGAGAATAGGTAAACCCTACAAGTGAGAAAAAATTGCCAGAAAAAATTTACGTAATTCAATTTTGAATTTTCCCGGATATCGCACCTTCAGTGCAATAACAACACATTTCAAAATTAATAAACCGTTTCATTTTCGGTTTAATACTAACAGATACTTAGAGCATGTTTCAGAAGAGTGTATGAGTTTCAAATTTTTTTTTAAAGATGTGTCGTTATTTCATTGATGGTGCGATGTTTGATAATCGCCAAGTTATCGTCGTTATCGGCTCTTTGAGCCATTTTAAAGTTTTCTTCCCCATCCGGAATGAGTTTACTTCTCTTTTGACCAAACTCGTCAGTTTGGTTGCCTAAGAACCAGCTGTAGGCGTATTGTAGGTATTCGGCGGCGCGGCGCAGCCTTTCACGTTTCACATATTTCGGTTTTGCTTGAGAATTTTTTCACTAGTCGCTTACGTTTTCATCCTTGGGAAAAAATATTGATTGAAATTATTTTCTTCCTTATTCGATATATACTCCAGAAATCAATGAAGGAAGGGGCTGAGAAATGATGGAAAATAGGGGGAGGGGCAAAATTTCATACCAGTCATCTTTCTTTCATCTTTTAGTAAAAATTATTCATTTTTTCCTAACAAATTGGGAATTTATTGAAAGATCAGTGATCTAAATTTCGTGTAAAATACTGTTTGAAGAGCAAAAAAGAAAAAACTGAACCTTTTCACCTGCTTGTAATAAAAATTGCCTTGGAGTTTTTTTGGGTGGAGGGGGAAGGGGTGATGGCAGTACTGGTGGCTCGAAGCCCCATGAATCCCTCTTGCATGCATGGACGTCCTTGATTTCAATGAATCAAAAAATTTGGAATTTCTGTACCTTTTCTTCAATAATTTTGAAAATTATATAAAAAAGAAAAAAACATTCATAATGTAGGTATTAGGGTGGGCCGAAAAAACAATATTTTCGATTTTCAAAAACATACCCCCACAAAAGTTGTCGGCTGATGAGACTTGAATAAAAAAAAAATTCAAAATCGGTTCATATCTTCCGATCGCGCATTGGCGTTGACGTTTTCAAAAATTGACAAAAATTCAAAGTTTTAAAATTTTTTAAAAAATTCAAAATTGAATAACATCAATTTTAGAGCTTATTTAGTGCCCACATAGACCAAAAAACACTTTTTTTTTTTGAAAGAAACAACGTTTTATAATTTTTTTTTGATTTTTCTTCATGCGAAGAAATAGCAGAAATTTAAAAAAGGTGAGCAGCATGCATTTTTTTCAAAAAAATTCTGCTTTTTGGTTTGAATAGTCACCAGATAAGCTCTAAAATCAATTTAAATGAATTTTAAATTTTTGAACATATTGAATTTTTGACAATTTTTGAAAATTTCAATGCCAATGCGCGATCGGAAGATATGAATTGATTTTGAATTTTTTTTTTATTCTTCAGGTCTCATCAGCCAACAACTTTTGCGAGGGTATGTTTTTGAAAATCGAAAAAAAAATTGTTTTTTCGGCCCATCCTAGTAGGTAGGTATGGCGTTTTTCTCCTCTCAACTTCCGACTTCCGACCATCCATCAACTATCCGCATCTAAAAAATCCATCTTTGGCCCAAATGCTCGAAATTGAATTTTAGAAAAACCATTCGATTGTTCATGACGAGAGGATTCCAAAAATGTATTTTTGCGTTTTGAGTAATTTTTGGCCTACTTACGGGCGTTTAGTTTAATATGTGATATTTTCATAAATAGTCGTTATAATTGAAGGCAATTTGTTGTTCTTTCACACGAAGTTACATTTCGTGGAGATCTATTCATGACAACGTTTCCAGCAACTTTTGAACATTCTTTCACGTTTTTTTGACTATTTATAAAAAAAAACCATTCCCATGTGCATAGGTATTCATAGTGAAAAAAAAAAACAAAACAAAACAAAACACCCCAAACAAGTAGGCGTAGTTTCGTTCAGTTCCAAAATTCACTTTTTTCATGGCGAAAAAAGTCAATTTCAAGATATTATAAAAAACAATCGTGAAAAGGATATTTATCAGGGTGTTTTGACTTGCCAAACGCGAATATAATATTGTTTTTTTATTTTGTCATTTCTTTCCTAAAAATTAGCTATATTCAAGTTTTAATCGGATCTCTCAGGCAAGAAAATCCAGGGATCCCGGAGCGGAGCCGGAGGGAGAAGGGCCCCCTCCGGACGATTTTTTCGGAACCGGAGCTGGAGCCGGAGGGACTTTTGTAAAAATCTCGGAGCCGGAGGGACTTTTAAAAACATTTCCGGAGCTGGAGGGACCACGTTGGAACTGCTCCGGCTCCTCGCTCCGGTGGTCCCTCTTCGAAGGTCCCTCCTTTGACTTTTAATTTTACTACTAAAAATTTTTCAGTTTTTCTTCCTATCCCTAAAAATTATCAAAATTGCCCGTTAGTGTTTTGCTTACGACAATAGTTAAAAATGACTTGTTTTTTGTTTTTCAAAAAGTAATGGTACTTTTATTTTCATGATAATTTTACAAAATTTTTGATTTTTTATCGTTAGAGGGCCCTCCCGGAGGGAGCCCTGGAGGGTCCCTCTGGAGCCTTTTTAACCTTGCCGGAGTCGAAGCCGGAGCTGGAGGTACTTGAAAAAATTTTTTCAGAGCCAGAGCTGGAGCCGGAGGTATTTTTTAAAACATTTTCGGAGCCGGAGCCGGAGGGACCAGACCCCTCCCTCCGGGATCCCTGAGAAAATCGCAATATATATCTAACTGCAGTAATGTCATATCTTTGTTCTGCGACACAGAATCAGTTAGAAATCGACATTTTTCCGATTTCAAACCTTTTGAGTAATTTTTCTCAGGTAGGTATGCCAACTAGGTATTTGATGTTTCACACTTTAAGCAACTACGCAGCCAGTTCAATATTTTATTTGTGGTATTTAGAAGGCCCACAAGCTGCTGAGGCTAAATTCACAACTCATCTGTCTGTACCCCTTTTTTCATAAATTTTATACTTTCATTTAATGGAAAAACACCGTAAATTCCACTCCGTCCCCAAACAAATTCTGTCTTCATGTTATTGCGTATAACAAAAACGAAGTAATGAAAATTAGCAATAGGAACCGATAATTTTTCAATACCTTGAAGAACACCTACTTACTGTGAATTTTAAAAATTTTCTCAGCGACCTCCTTTTTTTCCAACTAGATAGTCAGTCATAGTAAAAAATGACCCACTTTCATCTGCCTTCCTAAGTTTTCCAAAAATATCTATCTATTTAGTTCTGATTCTGAAAATGAGCAACACGATCTAGCTATTTGTTGTTCAAATCCTATTTCACCATACTTTTTCTCAGAAACGATAATGGGACAACGAATAACTAAACCCAATATGAGAATTTTTTTAATTCAGTTTTTAAATACATCCTCCATCATATTGGTATTAAGCTAAAGCTACCTGCCTATACCTACTAATGAAGAAAATATCATCTTTAGAACAGTCGACATGTATTCACAATAATTATTTTATGCAAAGTCGAGGTCTATGAACAAGAGCAATACATTCATATTCGGTTTTGGAATTATTATTTTTTAATGAAAATTTTTTCTTTAATTTCCATTCCGTGATTGGATTCCATGAAGAAAATTGGTAAAGTTTATCGCCAATCAGAAGTAACATTTCGTCCTCACCCTGCGCTAAGATTGTAGTGTAGGCACTACGCATTTTGGATGGTATGTAGAAAGTAGTCCACTTATTAGAATCTCTGTTAAATATAGAAATATGTAAAAATGATGAAACAGCAAGGTCGCGATCGTTGACTACAGTCAGCTGTATCTCAGTCCACAGCGTGGTAGTATATAATGTTTGGGATAAATCTGGTACACGATTCCATACATTTTCCCTAAAATCATACGTCGCAAGAATGGATTCCAATTCATTTTTTTTTTTTCCATATTCTATACAGCTTTTCGCCATCACTTGTGAACTGAAGATGTTCTGTATTCGATACATCTTGCTTAGAAATCATCCACCAGCGATTCATCTGTGTGCAATATTTCATTATCAACCCGTTCTTCGTGCAACAGTAAATTTCATTGTTGCAATTCAAAAGTGTTAAATTCATTCCAAATTTCGAGCTGCCCAATCTAGCATCAAAAGATAACGAGACACGTTTTTTTGAATTCAGGTTATAAACTTCAAAAAAAGTAGCCTCAGGTGTGTTACAGATAACAGATAACAAATAAAGTATCATGTATCATAGCAGCTGATACAGGACATTGGTTTCTGGAATTGTGAAAGCTGCTTGGGATGTGTGATTTATGAAAAGTTAACGAAGCAATCTCATCCAGATTGGCGTTGAAAATATCTACATCTATGTTATTTTTGTTCGGCGCAATAAAAAATGGCACTTCTATTTTGTTCTGCGTTTTGTTTGGCATGTTCTCAGGAGCAGTCATATAAGTAGTGGATGATAGAAGTTCCCATAATTTATCTCGAACAAATTTTGGCGAGTAGTTATGCAAATCTACTGCAGCTTCATTTTTGAATTTATCGTCATCTGCAACGCAGTGGGGATTTATGGTACGAGCAATCCTAGGTACGAGGCAAAATCGAGTTCCCACATCGTGACATACCCATTTCGAACAAATATCCAAGATTTTGAAAGGGCCATCGAACTGGAAGTTTGGTAAATTGAGGATATTCTCCAATATTGACCAGGAAGTAGAACAAAACTGAGACATGTCGTCGATTTCAGGCCATTTTCGTCTCAAATATTCAGCTAGAAAGATCGAATACAAGCGGTCGTATTTAACTTTTCCATACGTATAATTCAATATTCCTTTCACTTCTTGTAAGCTGGCTTTTTCGTGGTATTTCATCAATGCGTTCGCACAATACTCCGTCAATTCCCCGTCAATTTTTAAAACATCAGCAATTTTGAAAACTCGAGTATTGTCATCAAAGTAGACAGGTGACCTACTCCACCGTGGATTAAGATTATGGTAAGAATCACAATTTTTCCCGAAATACATGTAATCGATTACCGTTTTGAACATTGCTGGGTCGACAGGATCATTTAGTACATATTCCTTCTCTTTGATAGGATATGTTGGTATTCCATCACACTGATCCATAGCTTGGGCATATTCGGTTCGAAAAATGTCTCTGAAGTAGCCACTTATTGATTCTAAAATCGCTCGATGAAGTTTATACGTTTTTTCTCCAACTCGTACCGTGATATCGTAAAACTTGCCATTTTCCTTGAATTCTTTTAATTTTTCGTATTCTTGGTTGGGATTAATATAACTGCTAAAATGGTTTCCTGGTTCGTATTCTTCAAAATCCTCTTTGTGTTCCTGGAACTGACATTCGCGGTCAGTATCATATCCATCATACGAGTCTTTGACAGCTGAAAATGAAAAAAAGATAATTGGTAAATTAATTGCACGGCGGGGAAAAATTAGGTCAATTTTTGTTTTCTTGGAATTTGGGAGAGGAGGGGAGGGGAAGGGGGTCATAAGAAAAATCCGTCGGTTTATCAGTAATGAAAAAAATTTCATCGCTTTTCGAAGTTTTCCAAAAACAGATTTTCTCTTTCCTATGAAAATTTATTCATTTTGATAGTCCTATATTTTCAAACTTTTGAAATTCTGTTCGAAGTTTAATTGATGACTTTTATAATATTTTCACGCTGAATTCCATCGCCCAAGGATTTTTCACGATTTGAAATTTTTGTCGAATCATTTTTCTGCTTTTTTTTTGATAACTTTTGACCTATGAAGTCGATTTTACGAAAAAAGAAAATGTTCCTTGGGAAAAATGAAAAGAACATAAATTGTAGTAATACAGCGTGAAATTTTCTTTCCATGAAGTCCAATCAGTTATTTGTTTGGAAGCTTAGCTTTCGAGATATTGTGCTTCAAAGTTCAAAGCTCGATATAATTTTTTGAATTGATGATATCTCAAAAACTAAGCCTTTTAAGAAAAAAATAATTAGACTTCACGGAAAGAGAATTTTACGCTCTACAATTTACGTTTTATTTTGTTTCGCAAGACATCCCCCCCTCCAGAAAATCTATTACAAAGGTCGAAAGTTGCATAAATGGAGATACAACAAATTTTCAACCAAAAATTCAGATTACTAAAAAATCTTGACGTCGTGGTGAAAAACTAACCTAATTTAAAATATCGGTTAAAATCACCAATCAAAATCAATTATAACGGAAAAAATTGTTGATTTGCCAGTCTGTCGTATTCCCAATGTTGTCAAATGGAAAATGTAAAAAATGCAGTTCGTTACAAAAAATCGATTTTGTGATAAAACCAAACTTTCAAACAAAAATATAAATGGAATAAAAATTGTACAGCGTATTTCCTTTCTGTAGGTAAGTCTCCGACGAAAAAAACTAATGGACTTCATAGAAAGAAAATTTTATGCTGTAAAATTTATATTCTCTACATTTTTTCCGCAAAATTCTTTTCCCCCCAAAATCGCCTTTAGAGGTCAAAAGTTAAGTCATAAAAAAGGCAGAAAAAAATTCAACAAAAAAATCAAATTATGAAAAATCCTTGGGTGATGAATTTTTTTCACCACTTTTCTCGTATCTAATAATCGCAAAAATGCGATAGAAATCACCTGGGTATTGAACTTCAAACAGCGCATTTTCTATGCAGATTTGTGTTATTAATTCTGCAGAAATCACATTTTCAACGGTGTATCCTTATGTATCTTTCGTATCCAGATCTACTTATTGTTACTCATAAACAGCTTTTTAGGGTTTAATGAAATTCGCACGAACTATGATGACTCGCGCCAAAATTACAACTTTATTGAATTTTTTTGCTGGTCCCTGGTTTTAAAAAAATTTTTCGACTGGAAAAATATTTTGGAAGCTTTTGAAAAATTTCGATTTGTGCCAAATGCATTTTTCCACTGTGACAAATAAATGAAAAAAAGTAAATTTTGAAATTTCAAGCAAAAATATTGAAAAAAGGTGTTTATCGAGATATTTTGACATTTGACCTGCTGAATATGAAAACGAATATGGCTTGGCTTTTTTATTTGGCCATTTATTTCTGTATAAAAAGTGTAAATTTTAAAAAATCTGCTAAAATTGTAACTTTTAGAATTTTGGCCTTCAATCATTTTTCCAAGGTGGTCGGAATTCACTTAGGCATATTATGATGTTTTTTACGATTGAAAACTTTGAATAGCCCAAAAAAAGTCATGAAGTGCACCAAAATTATTGAAAAAATTGACAATATATCAATAGGTCATAAATACACCTCACGAGACTTTGTGCCGATGAACAGAAAATTTTCTTCTTCTCCGTTCAATCACAAATTCTTGAAAATTGTGAAATTTTTTTTTCAGTCAGGTACTCCACTCAAGTGCTTAGAAGCCCAAAAGTGCCGGGGGTGAAATTCACCCTTTATTTATTCAGCCACATCTTTTAGGTATTGGTCATTTTTTGTTAAGAAAATATATCAACGAAAAAGTGCTTTGAAAAAGGGAGGAATTTTTCGGAATCTATATCTTGCGCTGTAGAATATTCGTATTTTGAATATGAATAAATTTCAGTGCGGGGGGGGGGGGACAGCCTGTGAAATGGATGATTAAATTTCCAAGATGAATTTTCTTGACCTCATATTTTTTTTATTAAAAATTTGCTGGCTGGCCGCTGGCATTTTTTTCAATTTTCTTTGGAACAACCAGATTTAGACCAGTTTGAAAACCAGGAGAGAGTTGATCTTTTACCAGGGAAACTTTTCCATCATTTTTGAAAAACAAAAAACATAAAACGATCACGCTTCCTGGACGCCTCTTGCTATTGATTTGATGTACACCAGCGATAATTGAAGAGTAAGCACTACTGGAAAAAAAAAATCAACTTACATAGTATGTTAGGATTAAGTTTTCCACCATGAGCCAATAATGCGAAGAAACAACTCTGAATGATTTGGGTTTTAGCTTGCTCGTCGACACTGATTTTGGGTAAACGTTTGCAAACACCATCGTTTATGTTGTTGCCGTATATTCCGCCATGAAATTCTGGTTTAATCGAATTTACCAATATTACAACATGAGGCAGCCGATTTTCCAAATCCTGGCATAGCCATTTGGTACAAAGTTGAATAATTTTCAATCTTTCTTCGTCGTTCGGCGCTGGAATACTTTTAACAAGCCGAATAAGGTGATCTCGCGGAAAAGATATGAATATTTCGTGATTTTGTAGTTCTGTCAAATGATTTGAGATGTGTTTAAAAACACTCTCCATTAAATATTCAAATTTGGGATTTTTTCTGATGAAATTATAATAGTTGATATACGTTCGCGTTCTCGGAAGAATATGATTTTAAGCCCTCGTCAATAAATTTACTGAAAATTTCCAGATTTATTTCCATTTCTAGATGATCCATCGCCTCCAATAATGGAATGTAGTTGTCTTTGTTCAGAACGTCGGATAATTTTTTCCCATGGATTAAATCGACCACGTTTGAAAACACTTCGCTGTTCTTGGGTTGAATTTCCAAAACCTCGTTCTTTTTTTGGTCAAAATTTTCGGCAGTGAACAGTTTCTCGAAATAGATGGATTTCAACGATGATCTGAAACGATCCAAATGGTAAATTTTCGAATCGACTTTTACCATCTGATCTTGACACTGGAAGGAAAAGGTGTCTGTACTAGGTGGCGTCAGATGAACATTTGTAGTCATTTTACACCTAGCCACGAAGTCCCACGCAGCGTACCGAGTCCGATTCACAAATGTACCTTTGTAAAAAAAAAAGTCACTAAATTAATTATTTGCTGTGTTGAAAATAATTTTCGGTCTAGTGGTGTTGATATTTCATTTTTTTTTTCCAAATAGGTATACATAGGTATTGATATTTTTTGGGGATATCGATCTATCAGTTACTATCAGTAAATTTGAAAATTCGAAAAACAGGGTAAAAACTAAAGAGCCAAAAAATTGAATAAAAATTAGAATTTTTTCATTCGGTTTCCCGCCAAAATCACAAATTACTCGACTAATTTTAGTAATGAGTGATTTTGGCATTTTTGGCGAAAAACAGAATGAAAATTTTCTAATTTTTATTAAATTATCCAGCTTTTAAGTGTGAATTTTTCAACTATTCCAATTTTTATTTAATTTTTGGACTCTTTTCATCCGGTTTTGTAATTTAAAAAAAATCGATATATCGATATCTGCCAGAGATATCGATATTGATATCGAAACAAATATCGAATAAACACCACTTTTCTGATAAAAATTCGCTTACTTGAAAACTTCTTCATACACATTTTTTCGCCTAATTCGTCAATACTCGGCTGACATGGAGAAATCAGAAGTTAACTTGGATTTAATAAAAGATGTGAAACAAAATAATACTGCTAGCTGCAACTATTGCTCGAAATTAACATTATCACTCACATATCAAAGCACGCAGGCATGATTACAGGATCACAAATGCAGCTCGAAGTCGAAACCTTCAGCCACTGCGTATATGTATGTAGGTAGGTATAGATAGCACAACACTGATGTTTGTGTGTGTGTGGGTGCGGTGTATTCTTTATTTCACCAATCCCTTTCCCTTCCCATGTCCTTTGTGATGCTAGGCATGCTACGTATATACGATAGTGTCTATTGTGGCTGATGCAATACCTAAGCCATTTTGCATCATTTTTCTATTCAACAGCCCCAAATGATCCGATCATTTTCATGGGTCTACGGGTGAAATGAAAAAAACACTTGGCATTTGATAAAAATTAGTGAGATGGTTTTCTCTGAAAAAGAGATATTCTGAAAATTTTTGAGTCCCTACACCCAAAGAGAGGCTGATCAAGGGGCCTTAGAGCAAGGTCATTTTTAAAATAATAACCTCGGGTTTCACCACTTTGGGTTGTGCCAGCAGCTGAAAACTTCAGCCCCTCCCCTCAAAATAAAATTACGATTTGAGGAAGCTTTTGAAAGAGGTTCAAACGAGTCGCATGAATGATTCCTACTCGCATAAGTTTAAAAAAAAAACATTGTGAGAAAAAATTTACTCAATTTTGTTTCTACGTTTGTTAAAAATTTGATCATCGGATCGGATTTTTTTCTATCATTTTGAAGTTTTCTCCCTCAACCGGAACGAGTTTTCTACTTGTTTGACGTAATATAGTCAGTATGGTTGCCTAAGAACCAGCTGTAGGCGTATTAGTCTACACACAACCTGGCAAAAAAAATTCATTTATTTAATGAAATTTTCCATTACAGCTTCTGAAGTGAAATTTTACTTTAAAAAAAATGATGGAGTTATTTGAATTTGGATTTTAAAAATATCCGACACCTTTTTCGAGTTTTTCAATTGAAAGTTTTCAAGCTCTTTGTTTAAGAAATAATGGGTTATGATTAGTTAGTTTTAAGGTCTCAATCAAACAGAATTCTCCATTCTACATTTTTGAAACGAACTGCATTTTAATCGTAGAAACACTTAATGCATTATATTATCTCCGCTGTGAAATTTCAATTCTGGATTATGATTGGTAATAAACCAAGGCGACGATTTAATTATTTATACCTATGTATGAAAAATACAACTATATTGTAGGTAGTTTATATTTTGGAAAATTTCAAGGTAGGTAACTATCTATAGGTAGGTATATCGTCCTTGTAATGCTAAAATATCTTAGAATTTTTTTTGTTGTTTTGAGGAAACGGCTACTATGACACGTTCTTCGTCTGGTAATAACATCATTTTAACTCAAACATCAAACAAATTCTTAAAACTAGAAAAAAAAAATATGTTGGCATAACTCTATACTCTGAAAATTTTGAAACATTTTGGTGATAACTCTATCAAAAATGCAAAAAGGTCATAAATTGAAAATTTGACTTTTCATGAAAGCGATAAAAAATGACGTTACTTATGATTTTTGAATTTTGTGAAAGTTGGATGTGACTATTTTAATAATGCTTTTGTTGTCCTCAGAATAAATTTTCAATTATTTTGTTTTGAAATTCAAAAAATTTTTAATTTGGCGTATCTTCAAAAATTTACTATGTTAAATGTAAAAGGTTGTGCAGCTCCAGGGATCCTGAAAAAAATGATACCTAATTGAAAATTCATTCTCAAAGCGTAGTCAGCTAGTCACTATGGTAGTAAAATCATAAATCAACATTTTTTCCATGAAATTGGTAAATCTCAAGTAATACCAGTGCTGCAAAAGTGGCTGTCAAAATACTTTGTGGGAGTGCTCCTTACGCCTCATTATTTTCTATCTCCACTCCACTCCCACTCCACACTTTTGCTCTGATCACTCCCACTCCTACATTTTTTCAAAATTGAAACAAAATTACCAAAAATTATTATTTTTTTAAATAATTAAATAAAAAGACAAAATTAATTAGTTACCTATTTGTCTGAAAACGAAAAGCAAGAAGAAAATGTGAATACTTAGAGAAGCCAGAATTAATCGAGCACATGATTTCATTATTTTCAATTTTTTTTTTTTTGTGAAGAGTATTGAAATTTTAGAAACTCCCTTCCCACTCTTACTCCTTTATACAGAACACTTCATTATGAGAGTGCTCCCCCATATGCTTCTATGAAGTTCAATCTCACTCCTGACGCACTTCTTCGAAAATTTGCACTCCTTTGCGCTCCACACTCCCACTCCACTCTTGTAACACTGTTATTAACCCTCCTGTAAAAAGTACAGTTTTGGAGTTACGACCTTTTAGCATTAGAGGGACGATATGCACATTCGGGTGGAGTGAAAAAAAAAACAACATAGAATCGTGAATTTGACTAAAAAAAATGGTGGGGTGGTTTACTTTACTTTTAGTGGGAGACCTCTCAAAAGAATTTTGAGCCTTCAAGGGGCAAGTGGAGGGGAGCAAAGGGCAGTGGCGTAGCCAGGAATTTCTCATGGTGGGGGTCCACACTTCCAAATTTTTTCGAGAAATTTTTAGTTCACCTTTCACCCCCCCCCCTCATCCCTCCCAAAATACACTATGGGAACAGTAAATTCATAATTTGAAACACATTCATTTATAAATGTATCAAGAAATCACAATTACACTGGTGTTGTTAAGTTCTTATACAATTTGCATAAAATATTTAGAGAAAAACCTTCGATAAAGGTGTAATTTTGGAACAAGATTTTGACCTTAAAAAAATGAAAATAATAACTAGAAACTTCAAGCAATATTGTTAGAAGTTTTCTTTGGGAAGGTACAAAGTGGATATGAAGACTGAATATACCAAGATGGAGTCTTTTTTCGCATAATCATTGCAAACAATTTAAATAATTGGGATTTTCTTTATGTCCGAGCGAAGCTTTGAGAAAAATTTATTTTTAATGCCCTAAAAAGACATTTTTTAAAAGTAAATTTTTGACCTCATGGGGGCGGACCCCCTGGACCCCTGGCTACGCCATTGGCAAGGGGTGCTCAAAGTACAACTTCTTTTGAAAAAACACTGTTTTTAATGGTTTTTTTAGTCAAAAAAAATCTGTGAGAAGCTATCGTAGCACTTAAAAGGTGCGATTTGAGTTTTTAGGTCTCCCTGAACTATCGCCATCCTTCTCCGATCAAAACGATCTCAGAGCGCTATCAGAGGGTTGAAAAGTTGCCGATTGCAATATTCTAATAGTACGGAATTTTCACGAAGCTGGAGTGATTTTGTTTCATCGAGTAATTGAACGAAAATTTTTTCAACCACTGAAAGTAAATATTGAAGAAAAAATTCGAAAATTTTATATACCCAGTGCAACCAACAGCGAATCGTAAAATTCCAAAATACCGAATTTATATAGACTTAAAATTCAATATTTTTTGGCGAGTAAATTTTTCAACAAAAAATTTCAAACTATTCATTCTAATAATTTAAATCAAAATTATTGTGGATTTTTCAAACAATAAAAAATTGAAAATTCCATATATCTAGTATCACACGTCACAATTCCTACCTGGCTGCACTGACATACAAATTTTTTTACACATTTCCGAAATACCCGTTTTCGAATTTTTTCTTCAATATTTACTTTCAGTGGTTGAAAAAAAATTTCGTTCAATTACTCGATGAAAAAAAATCATTCCAGCTTCGTGAAAATTCCGTATTATTAGAATATTGCAATCCGCAACGTTTCAACCCCCTGGTAGCGCTCTGAGTTTTGATCGGAGAAGGATGGCGATGGTTCAGGGAGACCTAGAAACTCAAATCGTAACTTTTAAGTGCTACGACAAGCTCTCACACAATTTTTTTAAACTAAAAAAAAACACACAAAACAGCGTTTTTTCAAAAGGAGGTGCACTTTGAGCACCCTTTGCTCCCCTCCACTAGCTCCTTGGGGGCTCAAATTTTTTGGGAGGTCTTCCACTCAAAGTAAACCATCCCACCAAATTTGGTCCAAATCCAAGACATGGTTTTTTTTATACACGAGCACTTGGAGCACCGAAAAAACTTTCTCAAACTTGTCACCTACTGGTCAGTGCGAACTATTCTAAGAATCTACGAACAACTGTAATTTGTTGATAATAAACTTTCTTAAGTTTGGCCGACAATTCTTTCATCAATTCCACACTACAATTCGATGGAAAGAAACTGTAAACTTCTTTATAGTTAACAATCAAAATTCTGTCCTCGAGTTGCGAGAGAAAATAACCGGAATAACCCTGTAACGTGGCAGGCAACGGATTTCTATGCAATGTCATTGAATGACGATGCAATAAAACAATCTCATAAGAAGTGAACAATGCGAAATCATGATCATTGAACACAATCATATGATATGGGTCACAACACTTCACTATCGGTAAATCTGGTACAGGATGCCACAAATTTTTCTCCAAATTGTACGCTTCGATAATGTGAAAATTCGAAAAATTGTGTATATTTGTCCTGTAAAATGTTTCTCCGTTACATGCAAACTGGAAAGATTTTTTTTTTAGATTGACTGGCTCCCAAATTTTTATCCAGCGATTTAATTGCATCGAATATTTTAATATGTGACCATATGTTGAATAAACGTAAACTTCGTTGTTGCAAGTCAGGAAATCAAATGAAAGTCTCGGATTCAAATCAAGGCGCAATTGGAAATATTGTTTTAACGCCAAATTGTAGACCCAGAATTTGTTTCGGTGTTCAAAATGAAGAATGGTGAACACATTTTCACCAATCAAAGTCACACTTGAAAAACATATATAGCTAGATTCATTTACATTGAAAGATTCAAGTACGTCCAAATCAACGTTAAGTATATCGATGGTGGCGCCCGCGTCTCCATCATGATAGCTCAAAGCAATAAAAGCGGGAATTTCTTGCGATTTCTTAGACACATTTTTCGATAATTCTGCAATTTGAACGTACTGGAGCGATGACAGAATCTCCCATAATTTATCTTTGACAGACTGCTGAGAAAAATCGTTCAATTCTGCAGCTATATCGGCTATACATTTATCGTGATCAACCACGCAAAGGGGATTTATAACTTGGGCGATTCGAGGTAGATTTTGGTATCGATTTTTCATATTGTGACATATCCATTCCGAACAAATGTCTAAGATTTTCTGCTGAGGATTATCGTGGCCGGGACGGAAATATGGTGACTGCAGCATATTTTCCAGCATAGTCCCAGATATAGAATAAAAATGAGACAAGTTGTAGATTTCAGGCCATTTCTGGGTCATATGTTTGCATAAATAATGCAAATATATATCGTCGTGTTTGCTTTTTCCAAATGTGGAATTCAATATTTGGATCATGTTTTGCAAACTTACCTCTCGGTTATAAAAATTATCTATCAAAATTTTTTTGCAGTACTCCAATAAGCTTCCATCGCGTACTTCTAAAGTATTGACAATGACAAACATCCGTACAATTTTTTCCATTTTTCCCCAGACCGTATTATACGTTGAGAAATGGCCAAAATAGATGTAATCGATTACCTCATCGAACGTCGATGAGTTGACTGGATCGTTCAGAAAATATTCCTCATCTTGACTGGGACACTTTGGTATTCCACGACATTGAGCTATTGCTTCGGCATATTCGGCTCGAAAATAGTCTCTAAAATAATCGCACCTTGATTCTAAAATTGCTCGATGAAGTTTGTATGTGTTTTCTCCAACTCGTACCGTAATGTCGTAAAAAATACTGTTGGTCAAGAATTTTTTCAACTTGGCATTTTGGTCGTTACGATTGACGAATCTCATGCATTCCTTTGCATTATGGTTCGATTTCTTTTCGTCGTCTTCTAAATAATATTCATCATCGCTGTGGTAGTTCGATTCATCATCAGCTAAAATGAAAAACGATATTGAAGATAGGCAATGCTGCCAAAACTGATTTAAAAATAACAAAAACTTTTTAGGAAAATAAAATAATGTATGAAAATCAAAAAGTCAAGATTCAAGATGGCGTTTTTGTTGCAATAAAATTTGATTAAGTATTTTTCGTTTGGTTCCTAGAAAGTAAACAGATGTAATTTTTTTTGTGGGGGGGGGGGTTCAGACTGGATTTTTCTCTGTGATTAAAATTTCCATTTTTTTAAAAAAAAAACTAGGTATCAAAACAGGAAAAAATCGTAAAATTGTCCTTTTTTGAAACTGAAAACCGAGAAAAACTAATTACCAAGATATGATTTTTGGAAATGCTTCTAGTGAGTTAATTTTTCTGTTGAAAAAAAAAAAAACAAAGAAGTGAAGAAAAATTAGAAAAATTTTTGAAAATTTTCGTAATCTTCAACTTTATCTGCTTTGAATAAGAAATGTGTTTATTTCTTTAAAAGTATTTGTGTTTGGTAAAAACCACCATGACCACCAAAACCGAAAAAAATTAAAATTTTAAGAAAATTGAAGTTTGAAGGAAAAGGAATGTGAACATTTTAATATGTATTGCATGAAATTTTTAAAAATTTAGGATTAAAGAAGTTGAGAAAATTTGAACTGCGTGAAAACGATTCAGAAAACTTCAGGTTTCACTAAAAAGAATAGCTGGACAATAATGCCTATCTTGAAAACTGAAGGGACAGAGATCGAATCAAATTTTTCAAATGACCTATTTCCAATTATTCAATTTTCTCAAACAATTGAAAGCTTGACCAATTGTGTTAATCTGGAGGAGTATTTGAAAAAATCCAATTTTTTTTTTTCAACACAATGATTCTCATGGACGGATTTAGGAACATGGATGGGGGGGGGGGGCTAAGCCCCGGGTCAATGGCATTCGAAGATTTTTTGGAAGGGTGCAAAGTGCAAAATAGATGCAAGGACTAGAAATACCCGAAAAATCTTATGAAGAAGTAGAAGGGAGCCTTCTTTGACACTGCCGCCTCAAATAATTTGAATAATTATGATTTTATTTATACCCGATCGAAGCGAGGGTGAAGCTTTGAAAAATTGAATATTTAATGGCCATAAAAGTGATTTTTTCGTAATTATATTAATGATTTCAAAATTCCTATTTGATGTTATTTCAGGGAGAGGGGAGGGAGTTGGAAGCTTTTTTTTTGGAAGAATACAAATTGAGGAAGAAGACATGAAGTACCGGAAGGAATTTTTGGGGAAAGGAGCCGCCTTCCTTAACGTTGCCTAAAGATAATTTGTGAATTGTGATTTTGTTCATGCCCGAGCGAAGCTTTGAAAAAATAGTGCATTTAATGCCCAGAAAATACATTTTTTCCATGGTAGGTATAATTTAGTGTGGGCCGAAAACACAATATTTTCGATTTTCAAAAACATACCCCCCGCAAAAGTTGTCGGCTGATGAGACTTGAATAATAAAAAAATATTCAAAATCGATTCATATCTTCCGATCACGTATTGCCGTTAAAGTTTTCAAAAATTAGCAAAAATTCAAAATTTTAAAAATTTCGAAAAAGTTAAAAATTGATTAAAATCAATTTTAGAGCTTATTTAGTGACCACATAGACCAAAAAACATGATTTTTTTTGAAGAAATCAACGTTTTATATTTTTTTTAAATTTTTCTTCATGTAAAGAAATAGCAGAAATTTAAAAAAGGCGTAAAGCATGATTTTTTTTTCAAAAAATTCTGATTTTTGGTTTGAATAGTCATCAGTAGCGTAACTTGACATTCCCTCTGGGGGGGGGGGGACAGAAGTCGAAGGGTGAAAATTTTTTTCTTAGGTATATACTAAATGGGCATAAAGATCTGGGATAATGGGGGGTGGGGGGTTGACAGAACCTTGGTATCATACTTTTCGAACGGCGTTTGCAATTTAAATAGTGACTATTCTATGCCCGAACGAAGCGAGGGCAGAGCTTTGAAAAAATTGATTTTTAATACCCGAAAAATTCATTTTTGAGGGAGGTATTTACGCTACAGGCTTACATATTGAACTTTTGAACTAGCTAAAAGTAATAACAATGTTGTTTACTTACACCCGAGCGAAGCGAGGGCGAAGCTTTGAAAAAATGTGATTTTTGATGTCCAAAAAATTCATTTTTGAAGGGTGTCGGGGGGGGGGTACCCAACCCCCCCTCCCCCCCGTATTTACGCCACTGACAGTCATGCACTAGATTAAGCTTTAAAACCAATTTAAATTTTTTAAAAATTTTTTAAAATTTTGGAAAATATTGAATTTAATTTTAACGTCAATGCGCGATCGGAAGATATGAATTGATTTTGATTTTTTTTTATTCTTCAAATCTCATTAGCCAACAACTTTTGCGGAGGCATGTTTTTGAAAATTGAAAAAATTTTGTTTTTTCGACCCACCCTAAGGTACCTTTGAGTTTGATTATCAAACAGATTGATAATCAAACCCGATTTTTTTGGGAGGGGCGCGGGGATAGGGGGCTAATTTCACTCTTGGGAGGGTCAAGTCCCCCGCGCCTCCTTAAATCCGCGTATGATGATTCCTAGCCCATTATTCCTGTCCATACAAATACAAACACAAGATTAGGAACTTTTATCCTACTTACTTAATATTTTAGGATTGAAAGGTTCATCATTTGTTAACAATGCGAACAAACATTTCGAAATGATTTGACGTTTTAACTTCTCGTCGACATGGCATCTTGGTAAAGAATTGCTGATACTTGTGTTAGTTTCTACTGTAAAATGAAATAAAGATTTTGCGGAGATCACAAGGTTGGCCAAATAACGAAGTCGATTTTTTATATCGTGGCAGAGCCATTCGGTGCACATTTGAATAATTTTGCATCTAATCTCATTGGTCGGCTCTCGAACGCGTTTAATTATTTGAACGAGATGTTCGTACGGTAAAGATAGAAGCAAGTTATGATTCTGCAAAGTGGTCAAATTATTGGCGAAATGTTTGAAAGCAGCCTCCAAAAAATGCTCCAACTTGCCATCATTCTTGATGAAATTGTAGAAGTTGAATATTTTCTCGTCCCGGAGACCAAACGATTTTACATCAACGCCTGGTTCTTGCTCATCGAGTTCCTTAGGATCAAGATTTTTGCTACCCACTAATGCAAAAAGACATCTCGAAATGAGTTTTCGTTCGGTTTGCTTGTCGGCATAGAATTTCGGCAAAGAAATGCTGAAACTTGCGATGGTTTCTTTTGAAAAGCTAAATACAGATTTGATCGAGGTGACGAGATTTGCCATATGAAAAAGTCGATTTTCCATATCGTGGCATAACCATTCGGAACATATTTGAATAATTGTATGTCTTTTTCTGTCATTTGGAAGTTCAATTTTATTGATTATTCGAATCAAGTAATCAAGCGACAGAGTTGGAAATATTGTGTGATTTCGTAGTGTGATCAAATCGTTGGCGAAATGTTTAAAAACACTTTCTAGTAAATATTCAAATTTGGGTTTTTTTGCGATGAAATTATACGCCTCGAATATTTTTGCGTCCTGGAGAGAATACGATACCAAGTTTTGGTCCATAAAATTGCTAACGTTTTTTAAATCTATTTCCATTCCCAAATGATCCATGGTATCGAATAATCGTAAATAGTTGTCTTTGTTCAAAACTTCGGATAATTCTTCTCCATGGATTAAATCGACCACAGCAGGAAACAATTCACTATTCAGTGACTGGATTTCAATTACCGGATGATTTGTCTGCTTAAAATCATCTGAAGTGAATAATTTTTCAAAATAGGCGGATTTCAACGATGATTTTAACCGATCCAAATGGTAAATTTTGGACTCGAGCTTCACCATTTGATCTTGACAAAGGAACGAAAATGAGCCTGAATTGTTTATTTTTGTCTCGTCGATACGATCCCAGGTGACAACTTTTGTAGCTGAAAAACATAAATGAGCCGAGAGGAAAATTAGTCAATTTTGATTTCATTAATTAATATCACATTTTCATTTTTTTCTGATGTCGAAAAATTACCGTGCCTAATATTCAGTTAGGTAATTAAATGGAAAAAAAGGTCCATTTAAAATTCGATATGTAAGTTTGCTCACCATGAGTAGGGTAGATGTTTGCATTGTGTGTCAGCGTGAGCAATGTGCATAACAATTTCACCGCAATACCGGGTTCCATTTTTTCAGTATTGTTAATTTCAAGAGACCATGAAAGTATTTTTGTGTTTTTCTATGTCTATTTGTAGTATTTTAGGTTTAGCGCAAGTTATTATGGTGTAATTTCTGATGAGTAAACTGATCATTCACATCTGTAGTCATTTAGCACGAAGTTGGTTAATTTTTAATTTGATCATTAATAAATTTATCAGATTGGAAGAGATTAATAGACCCATTTTCGTGTTCCGGTTACAATGTTGACCCGAACATCTTGAATCTTGAATCACCAGTTTCAACAATCGGCTATCAATATTTTTAAAATCTCATTATATGGGGGGGGGGGGACTAAAAAATTAAAAAAATTTCAACATTCACCGTGGAAAACAACTTTGTAATTTTCAAACTTTTGAACTGTTTGAAGTCTGACCAAATTTTTTAAATAGGTAGATATTGAAATTATTGCTAGTTATTTTGAAATTTTTTTCATGTTCACAAATTTTTTACGAACCGTTTTTGCCCCAACGACATACCTATTCTTCTTCTTGGCCTTTTTGGACGTCTGATATCAGGAAAAGGTTGAAAATCCTCAATGACTCGAAAATATCATGTTACCTACCTACATTTCTTTCGTAGTGTGCTTAAAAATAGGTGCTGAATTTAACTTCGATTCGTTTTTTTCATTTAACCAACCTAAATCATTCAAACCTCCAATTTTTGTCAAAATTTCAAAATAATTTCTCCCGATTCTAACTAGAAAACAGTTTCATGGGCAAATAGATTTAGTGGTCTGAACTCAATTAAAAAAAACAAAAAACAGAAATCAAAAAATTATAAGACAATAATTTTTATATAAGTATGGGATATTGGAGGTTATATCGAAATCCGTAGGTATTTTTCAATCTTGTTACAAGTTCATTTCAAGAGTTATTTTCTCAATTAAAACCAACCGTGGTTTGAGTTGTGATGGGATGAGAAGTCGTAATCTGAAAATATCGGATGAGGTTTTCCTCAGAATTCTTTGTTGAGGTAATTTGGACTTTACTGAGTCAGCTTGAAGCTCTTAGGATGAGGTGGAGGCAGAAATCACAATTTCTTTGGACTTCAAGGTTATGAAACTCATTAAATCCCATCCTCTCGTCGAGACGAATCGAATGGTATATTCATTTTTGCATTTTGAGTTGTTCGTTGCACTTTTTTTAGCTGAAAAATCAGTCATAACTCGACAACAAAGGCTCGGCGTCGAAAATGGTTGCCAGATTCGGAATCAGCGACCTCTAATTAGTCGAAAACGACACTAATTTCGAAATTTTTGAAAATCATGAAAATCCAAAAAAATGCATGAATAATAAGTAAGTAGTTCATGCATTTTTTCGAAAATTTATGATTTTCAAAAAATTCGAAATTTCGACTAAATCGAGGTCGCTGATTACGAATCTGAACTCCTTTTCACGCGATCGCCCCGCCTTTGCCGAAAAATTCGTATTTTTTGGGAAAAATCACCATATCTTTGATTAAAATTGACGAAAATGCAAAAACGAGTACATTTTCGGAATCCTCTCGTCGAGACGAATCGAATGGTATATTCATTTTTGCATGTATATGTGACGGCGAATACAGAAAGGGTGTATCGACCCAAAAATCGTGTTTTTTTAAATTGTTGAGTTGGATTATTTGTATACTAAATTTCTCATTAAAATCAACAATTAAAAAAACACCATTTTTGGGTCGATACACCCTTTCTGTATTCGCTGTCACATATTACTTATCGGTAATTATGTATGATAAAGTCAATTAGCACAATGTTTATGTATTTCATCATAATATTTTCGTTTTATCGTCCTATCTTTGAACTTTCATAGTTAATATGATATTGATAAATGGTTGTGCAATATACCTAGATGAAAATACGCTAAATCAGAATTATTTTACTCTAGTGGTAAAAATTTTGACTTGGATGGTTTCAAAGAAGTATAGGTACCTAGGTATATGTAATTAATGTATTTGGAATTGACCATCAGTATTTTCAAATTTCTATTAAAGCGTTAATGATGGTCATTAATTTTCTAAACTTGAAAAATTTTGGAACCACTTCATTTCGTTATTCGGTTTCTTGAATGTTCTTAAAATTTTGTATCTACGAGATTAAAGATGAAAATTTTTTGCGATTTTACATCTTCGATAAATTTTTAGCGGAATGAGCCATTTTCGAGGATACCTTGGTTTTGCCCATTTTGGTTTGTGTCACTTACATTGAAAATCTCGGCCAGTTTCTGAAAAAGGCGCACTTTGAGTTTCAACACTTTTGTAAAACTCTAGTCTGGGAATCGGAGTCCATTATCGCCCTATTCAAAGGAATTGAAAAGTTGCAGATCGCGAATTTAACAATATTTTTGATTTCAATCAAAATTAGATCATTCACACAAACATTTTAAAATGGAAGGCAAAAAATTTCTAGTTATTTAAATTTTTTTTTTTAATGAAATCTTGAAATTTATTTAAAACAGTTCAGCCAGCTGCATTTTTATTGCGTAATTTTTGTATTTTTAACGAGAGGTATTGCTACAAAATTTACACAAAATTATTCTAAATTTATTTTAATGTCCAAAGTCCAACAAATCTGACTTTTGCAGCCAGATACAAATTGTGACGTGCGACACTATGGAATTTACGTCGATCAAGGATTAAATTTTTTATCGTTTAAGAAATTCTGTCTAATACTTGCATAACTTCTCAAAAATGTCTCAAATTCTAAACATAGTTCGATTTGTTTAAAAAAAAATTGGTACAATCACTTGACCAAAAATTCATTCGAATTCAAAAAAGCAGAATAGGTATCGTAATTAGCAACTGGCTGCACTGGCGAGTAAAATTTTCAACAAAAAATTTCAAACTATTCATTCTAATAATTTGAATCAAAATTATTGTGGATTTTTCAAACAATAAAAAATTGAAAATTCCATATAGTATCACACGTCACCATTCCTACCTGGCTGCACTGACATATGTACAAATTTTTTTAAACATTTCCAAAATACCCGTTTTCGAATTTTTTCTTCACTATTTACTTTCAGTGGTTGAAAAAAATTTTCGTTCAATTACTCGATGAAAAAAAATCATTCCAGCTTCGTGAAAATTCCGTATTATTAGAATATCTCGCAATCCGCAACGTTTCAACCCCCTGGTAGTGCTCTGAGTTTTGATCGGAGAAGGATGGCGATGGTTCAGGGAGACCTAGAAACTCAAATCGTAACTTAAGTGCTACGACAAGCTCTCACACAATTTTTTTAAACTAAAAAAACACACAAAACAGCGTTTTTTCAAAAGGAGGTGCACTTTCAGCACCCCTTGCTCCCCTCCACTTGCTCCTTGGGGGCTCAAAATTTTTTGGGAGGTCTTCCACTCAAAGTAAACCACCCCCACCAAATTTGGTCCAAATCCAAGACATGTTTTTTTTTACTCCACCCTAATCCGCATACACGAGCACTTGGAGCACCGAAAAAACTTTCTCAAACTTGTCAGTTGTCACCTACTGGTCAGTGTGAACTATTCTACGAACAACTGTAATTTGTTGATAATCAACTTTATCAAGTTTGGCCGACCATTCTTTCATCAATTCCACACTACCATTCGATGGAAAGAAACTGTAAACTCCTTTATAGTTACCAATCAAAATTCTGTCTTCCTGTTGCGAGAGAAAATAATCAGAAAACCCCTGTAACGTGGCAGGCAACGGATTTCTATGCAATGTCATTGAATGACGATGCAATAAAACAATCTCATAAGAAGTGAACAATGCGAAATCATGATCATTGAACACAATCATATGATCTGGGTCACAACACTTCACTATCGGTAAATCTGGTACAGGATGCCACAAATTTTTCTCCAAATTGTACGCTTCGATAATATGGTAATTCGAAAAATTGGGTATATTTGTCCTGTAAAACGTTTCTCCGTTGCATGCGAACCGGACAGAATTTTCTTTTTGGTTGACAGAGTCGCAAATTTTTATCCAGCGATTTAATTGCATCGAATATTTTAATATGTGACCATATGCTGAATAAACGTAAACTTCGTTGTTGCAAATCAGGAAATTAAATGAAATTCTCGGATTCAAATCAAGGCGCAATTGGAAATATTGTTTTAACGCCAAATTGTAGACCCAGAATTCGTTTGGGTGTTCAAAATGAAGAATGATGAACACATTTTCACCAATCAAAGTCGCACTTGAAAAACATACATCGCTAGATTCATTTAAATTGAAAGATTCAAGTACGTCCAAATCAACGTTAAGTATATCGATGGCGGCGTCTCCATCATGATAGCACAAAGCAATAAAAGCGGGAATTTCTTGCGATTTCTTAGACATATTTTTCGATAACTCTGCAATTTGAATGTACCGGAGCGATGACAGAATCTCCCATAATTTATCTTTGACAGACTGCTGAGAAAAATCGTTCAATTCTGCAGCTATATCGGCTATACATTTATCGTGATCAACTACGCAAAGAGGATTTATAACTTGGGCGATTCGAGGTAGATTTTGGTATCGATTTTTCATATCGTGACATATCCATTCCGAACAAATGTCTAAGATTTTCTGCTGAGGATTATCGTAGCCGGGACAGAAATATGGTGACTGCAGCATATTTTCCAGCATAGTCCCAGATATAGAATAAAAATGAGACAAGTTGTAGATTTCAGGCCATTTCTGGGTCATATGCTTGCATAAATAATGCAAATATATATCGTCGTGTTTGCTTTTTCCAAATGTGGAATTCAATATTTGGATCATGTTTTGCAAACTTACATCTCGGTTATAAAAATCATCTATCAAAATTTTTTTGCAGTACTCCAATAAGCTCCCATCGCGTACTTCTAAAGTATTGACAATGACAAACATCCGCACAATTTTTTCCATTTCTTCCCGGATATTAAAGGACGTTGAGAAATGGCCAAAATAGATGTAATCGATTACCTCATCGAACGTCGATGAGTTGACTGGATCGTTCAGAAAATATTCCTTATCTTGACTGGGACACTTTGGTATTCCACGACATTGAGCTACTGCTTCGGCATATTCGGCTCGAAAATAGTCTCTAAAATAATCGCACCTTGATTCTAAAATTGCTCGATGAAGTTTGTATGTATTTTCTCCAACTCGTACCGTAATATCGTATAAAATACTGTTGGTCAAGAATTTTTTCAACTTGGCATTTTGGTCGTTACGATTGACGAATCTCACGTATTCCTTTGCATTATGGTTCGATTTCTTTTCGTCGTCTTCTAAATAATATTCATCATCGCTGTGGTAGTTCGATTCATCATCAGCTAAAATGAAAAACGATATTGAAGATAGGCAGTGCTGCCAAAACTGATTTAAAAATAACAAAAACTTTTTAGGAAAATAAAATAATGTATGAAAATCAAAAAGTCACGATTCGAGATGGCGTTTTTGTTTCAATAAAATTTGATTAAGATTTCGTTTGGTTCCTAGAAAGTGAACAGATGTAATTTTTTTTTGTTTTCAGAATGAATTTTTCTCTTTGATTAAAATTTCCATTTTAAAAAAAAATCTAGGTATCAAAACGGGAGAAAAACGTAAAATTGTCCTTTTTTGAAACTGAAACCCGAGAAAAACTAATTACCGAGGAATGAAGGAATGATTTTTGGAGGTGCTTCTAGTGAGTTGATTTTTCTGTTGAAAAAAAAAACAAAGAAGTGAAGAAAAATTAGAAAATTTTTTGAAAATTTTCATAATTTTCAACTTTATCTGCTTTGAATAAGAAATGTGTTTATTTTTTTAAAAGTATTTGTGTTTGGTAAAAACCACCATGACTACCAAAACCGAAAAAAATTAAAATTAACACAATGATTTTCATGGGCGGATTTAGGAAAATGGATGGGGGGGGGGGGGGCTAAGCCCTAGGTCAATGGCATTCGAAGATTTTTTGGAAGGGTGCAAAGTGCAAAATTAATACAAGGACTAGAAATACCAGGAAAATCTTTTATGAAGAAGTAGGAGGGAGCCTTCTTTGACACTGTCGCCTCAAATAATGGTTTAATTTATACCCGAGCGAAGCGAAGGTGAAGCTTTGAAAAATTGAATGTTTAAAGGCCATAAAAGTGATTTTTTCTTAATTACATTAATGATTTCAAAATTCCTATTTGATGTTATTTCAGGGGGAAGGGAGGGAGAAAATTTACAGTCAGTGGCGTTGGAAGCTTTTTTTTTGGGAGAATACAAATTGAGGATGAGGAAGAAGACATGAAGTAACGGAAGGAATTTTTGGGGAAAGGAGCCGCCTTCCTCAACGTTGCCTAAAGATAATTTGTGAATTGTGATTTTGTTCATGTCCGAGCGAAGCTTTGAAAAAATAGTGCATTTAATGCCCAGAAAATACATTTTTTTCATGGTAGGTATAATTTAGTGTGGGCCGAAAACACAATATTTTTGATTTTCAAAAACATACCCCCCCCCCCCGCAAAAGTTATCGGCTGATGAGACTTGAATAATAAAAAAATATTCAAAATCGATTCATATCTTCCGATCACGCATTGGCGTTAAAGTTTTCAAAAATTAGCAAAAATTCAAAATTTTAAAAATTTCGAAAAAGTTAAAAATTGATTAAAATCAATTTTAGAGCTTATTTGTGACGTGCCATGAGAAACCGACCCTTAAGGTGAAAAATGAAATTTCGCGAAAAACGCCAAAATATTAACTTTTTAACCAATTTTTGCGTTTTTCTCAACATTTTATTTTTCACCTTAAGGGTCGGTTTCTCATGGCGCGTCACATTTAGTGACCACATAGACCAAAAAACATATTTTTTTTTGAAGAAATCAACTTTTTATAATTTTTTTTAAAAATTTTTCTTCACGTGAAGAAATGGCAGAAATTAAAAAAAGGCGTAAAGCATGATTTTTTTCAAAAAATTCTGATTTTTGGTTTGAATAGTCACTAGATAAGCTTTAAAACCAATTTAAATGAACTTCAAATTTTTTCAAAATTTTTTATAATTTTTGGAAAATATTGAATTTAATTTTAACGCCAATGCGCGATCGGAAGATATGAATTGATTTTGATTTTTTTTTTATTATTCAAATCTCATTAGCCAACAACCTTTGCGGGTGTATGTTTTTGAAAATCGAAAAAAATTGTTTTTTCGACCCACCCTAAGGTACCTTCGAGTTTGATTGTCAAATAGATTGACAATCAAACACGATTTTTTTGGGGAGGGGCGTGGGGAGAGGGGGGCTAATTTCACTCTTGGAGGGTCAAGTCCCCCGCGCCTCCTTAAATCCGCGTATGATGATTCCTAGCCCTTATTCCTGTCCATACAAATACAAACACAAGATTAGGAACTTTTATCCTACTTACTTAATATTTTAGGATTGAAAGGTTCATCATTTGTTAACAATGCGAACAAATATTTCGAAATGATTTGACGTTTTAACTTCTCGTCGACATGGCATCTTGGTAAAGAATTGCTGATACTTGTGTTAGTTTCTACTGTAAAATGAAATAAAGATTTTGCGGAGATCACAAGGTTTGCCAAATAACGAAGTCGATTTTTCATATCGTGGCAGAGCCATTCGGTGCACATTTGAATAATTTTGCATCTAATCTCATTGGTCGGCTCTCGAACGCGTTTAATTATTTGAACGAGGTGTTCGTACGGTAAAGATAGAAGCAAGTTATGATTCTGCAAAGTGGTCAAATTATTGGCGAAATGTTTGAAAGCAGCCTCCAAAAAATGCTCCAACTTGCCATCATTCTTGATGAAATTGTAGAAGTTGAATATTTTCTCGTCCCGGAGACCAAACGATTTTAAATCAACGCCTGATTCTTGCTCATCGAGTCCCTTAGGATCAAGATTTTTGCTACCCAGCCCTATTGGCAAGGGAACCGCTATAAAAACCGCACTGCGGCAAATTTAGACTTTCGTAAAAAAAAACCGCAGTGCACTGCGGTTTTTTTTACGGATTTAATGGCGTTTTTTACTGCGGTTATTTCAGCTTAAAACCGATAAAAATCGCTTAGCGCTTTTAAAGCCCCCCTATAGGCCCTATATAGGGGGTTTTTTAGCATAATGCACTCCTATAGGAGTGCATTATGCTGAGAAACCCCCTTCAAGGGGTACATTACACTGAGAAAAACGCTTTAAAAACGCTAAGCGATTTTTATCGGTTTTAAGCTGAAATAACCGCAGTAAAAAACGCCATTAAATCCGTAAAAAAAACCGCAGTGCACTGCGGTTTTTTTTACGAAAGTCTAAATTTGCCGCAGTGCGGTTTTTATAGCGGTTCCCTTGCCAATAGGGAGTAATGCAAAAAGACATCTCGAAATAAGTTTTCGTTCGGTTTGCTTGTCGGCATAGAATTTCGGCAAAGAAATGCTGAAACTTGCGTTGGTTTCTTTTGAAAAGCTAAATAAAGATTTGATTGAGGTGACGAGATTTGCCATATGAAAAAGTCGATTTTCCATATCGTGGCATAACCATTCGGAACATATTTGAATAATTGTATGTCTTTTTCTGTCATTTGGAAGTTCAATTTTATTGATTATTCGAATTAAGTAATCAAGCGACAGAGTTGGAAATATTGTGTGATTTTGTAGTGTGATCAAATCGTCGGCGAAATGTTTAAAAACACTTTCTAATAAATATTCAAATTTGGGTTTTTTTGCGATGAAATTATACGCCTCGAATATTTTTGCTTCCTGGAGAGAATACGATACCAAGTTTTGGTCCATAAAATTGCTAACGTTTTTTAAATCTATTTCCATTCCCAAATGATCCATGGTATCGAATAATCGTAAATAGTTGTCTTTGTTCAAAACTTCGGATAATTCTTTTCCATGGATTAACTCGACCACAGCAGGAAACAATTCACTATTCAGTGACTGGATTTCAATTACCGGATGATTTGTCTGCGTAAAATCATCTGAAGTGAATAATTTTTCAAAATAGGCGGATTTCAACGATGATTTTAACCGATCCAAATGGTAAATTTTGGACTCGAGCTTCACCATTTGATCTTGACAAAGGAACGAAAATGAGCCTGAATTGTTTATTTTTGTCTCGTCGATACGGTCCCAGGTGACAACTTTTTTAGCTGAAAAACATAAATGAGCCGAGAGGAAAATTAGTCAATTTTGATTTCATTAATTAATATCACATTTTCATTTTTTTCAGATGTCGAAAAATTAATGTGCCTTAATATATAGTTAGGTAATTAAATGGGAAAAAAGGTCCTTTTTTAATTCGATGTGTAAGTTTGCTCACCATGAGTAGGGTAGATGTTTGCATTGTGTGTCAGCGTGAGCAATGTGCATAACAATTTCACCGCAATACCGGGTTCCATTTTTTCAGTATTGTTGATTTCAAGAGACCATGAAAGTATTTTTGTGTTTTTCTGTGTCTATTTGTAGTATTTTAGGTTTAGCGCAAGTTATTATGGTGTAATTTTTGATGAGTAAACTGATCATTCATATCTGTAGTCATTTAGCACGAAGTTGGTTAATTTTTAATTTTATCATAATTTTAGTTTTATCACGTGACCTCCCAAAGTTTATGGTTATTGATATCATTAAATAAATGATTGAGACATGTAGAAATATTAATAAATTTATCAGATTGGAAGAGATTAATAGACCCATTTTCGTGTTCCGGTTACAATGTTGACCCGAACATCTTGAATCTTGAATCACCAGTTTCAACAATCGGCTATCAATATTTTTAAAATCTCATTATATGGGGGGGGGGGACTAAAAAATTAAAAAAATTTCAACATTCACCGTGGAAAACAACTTTGTAATTTTCAAACTTTTGAACTGTTTGAAGTCTGACCAAATTTTTTAAATAGGTAGATATTGAAATTATTGCTAGTTATTTTGAAATTTTTTTCATGTTCACAAATTTTTTACGAACCGTTTTTGCCCCAACGACATACCTATTCTTCTTCTTTGCCTTTTTGGACGTCTGATATCAGGAAAAGGTTGAAAATCCTCAATGACTCGAAAATATCATGTTACCTACCTACATTTTTTTCGTATTGTGTTTAAAAATACTGAATTTAACTTCGATTCGTTTTTTTCATTTAACCAACCTAAATCATTCAAACCTCCAATTTTTGTCAAAATTTCAAAATAATTTCTTCCGATTCTAACTAGAAAACAGTTTCATGGGCAAATAGATTTAGTAGTCTGAACTCAATTAAAAAAAAGAAAATACAAAAATCAAAAAATTAGAAGACAATAATTTTTATATAATTACTTATGGGAAATTAGAGGTTATATCGAAATCCGTAGGTATTTTTCAATCTTGTTACAAGTTCATTTCAAGAGTTATTTTCTCAATTAAAACCAACCGTGGTTTGAGTTGTGAAGGGATGAGAAGTCGTAATTTGAAAATATCGGATGAGGTTTTCCTCAGAATTCTTTGTTGAGGTAATTTGGGCTTTACTGAGTCAGCTAGAAGCTCTTAGGATGAGGTGGAGGCAGAAATCACAATTTCTTTGGACTTCAAGGTTATGAAACTCATTAAATCCCATCCTCTCGTCGAGACGAATCGAATGGTACATTCATTTTTGCATTTTGAGCTGTTCTCGCGAAAGTTGCACTTTTTTGGCTGAAAAATCAGTCGTACCTCAACAACAAAGGCTCGGCGGCGAAAATGGTCGCCAGATTCGGAATCAGCGATCTCGAATTAGTCGAAAACGACACTAATTTCGAAATTTTTGAAAATCATGAAAATCCAAAAAAAATGCATGAAAAATTTATTCCCGAATCCATTTTCCTGAATGATATTTACCCTAATTTTATTTTTCCAAATGTAATTTTTTCCGAATGTAACTACGAAAAAAGGGACAACTTGGTATAAAATTTAGTACCATAAGAAAATACCCAATGAATAACTTTCAGATCTAATCATATCTCAAAAATGTCCCAATCATCAAATTATATTAAATCATATCTCATTGTATCAATTCATATCTGAAAAAATTATGAAATCCAGATCCAGTTTGATATCATGTGATCAAATGACATCTAATTTGATCAAGTCATATCTAAAAAAAATTAGATGTAGGTAATTAGATATGATTTGATTGGGACATTTCTGAGATCAAATTTCATCTGTTTTGATAAAATTTGATCTAAATCAGACATGATTTGATACAATTTGATCTAAAATTTTTTCATCGGGTATGGAAACCTAAAACTATTCTAAACAATCTAAGTACCTACCTATAAAATTTTTTTTTTTTTTTTTTTTTTTTTTTTTGGAAAAAATTGCAACCTATTTGTATCATTTTTTTCCTGTTTCTTGAAGGAGGGTAGGAGGTATGAAAAATTACGTTGATTTTCAATAAGTTGAGAAAAAAATGTAATACTTCCTTAACGCAAGAAAGGAAACACGAATGAAAGTACATAACCTAAAACAATAATTGTTCAGTGCGAACTATTCTATGAATGTTACGAATATATCCGTATTCGGATTCATTATATTTTTTATGCAACCCTTCCATGAATTCAAAACTTCCATTCGACGGAAATAAACGAGCGATTTTATGACCAGCTATGAACAAAACTCTGTCTTCCTGTAGAGTAACAAAAGAATCTATGGTCATTAACCTGTCAGGCAAGTGATATCGACTCCATGTCATTGAATTACGACGCAGAAGAATAATTTCTGAATAACTCGACACAGCAAAATCAAGATCATTGACCACCGTCAGCTGATATAATGGATCAAGATCGATATAGATTATCGGTAAATTTGGCACAGGATACCATGAATTTTTCTCGAAATTGTACGCTTCGATAATGTATTTCGATGTGCAGATTTGGCGTGTCCTGTACAACGTTTTTCCGTTACTCGTGAACCGAAAAGAATCTTCATTCGACCCCACGGGTTCCCAAATCACTATCCAGCGATTCAATTGCATCAAGTATTTCACTAGCCGACCAATTTTTGAGTAACCGTAAACTTCGTTGTTGCAAGTCAGCAGATTGTAATCATCATTTGTATTGAAATCAAAGCGCAATGCGAAGCTTTTTTTCAACGCCGTATTGTAGACGAGGAATGTGTCTGGCTCATACAAAGCGGAAAGAACAAACAAATTTTCGCCATTTAAAGTCGCTTTTGAATAAGCGAAACGTGTATACACGAAACATAATCGGTTAGGACTAGAAACATTGATTGTTTCGAGTAAGTCCAAATCGACATTGAATAGATCGATGGTTTTTTTGTCTCTTTGCCAGGCGATAAATGCGGGAATTTTTTCTAATTTTTTGGGCATATTTTTCGATGAATCTGCGGTTTGGATATTGTACGAAAGCGATGATAGAATCTCCCATAATTTATCTTTGACAGACTTTTGAGAAAAATCGTTCAAATATGCAGCTACCTTGGATGTATATTTATCGGAATCAACCACGTACATGGGATTTATGATTCGGGCGATTTCAGGTAAATATTGGTATCGATTTTTCACATCGTGACTTATCCATTTCGAACAAATATCAAAGATTTTTTCGTGATCGAGGTTATTGAGATTGAAATGCGGTGACTTGAGCATATCCTCCATCATAGTCCAAGAAATAGAACAAAAGTGCGACGCATTGTAGATATCTGGCCATTTGGTGATCATATGCTTGGATAAATAAAGCAAATACATGTCATCGTGTTTGCTTTTTCCAAATGTGGAATTCAATATTTGGATTACATCTTGCAAACTCGCTTTCTTGTAAAAGTGACTACACATTAAAGTTTTTTTACAGTTCTCCATTAATCTTTCGTCATGTATTTCTAAAAAATTAACGGTTACGAAAATCCGTAAAATTTTATCCCTTTCCCCCCAGCGAATATACATTGAGAAATTGCCAAAATATATGTAATCGATTACATCATCAAAACTTGATGAATTTACTTGATCGTTCAATGAATAATCTTTATCTTTTCTGGGACACTTTGGTATTTCATGACATTGAGCCACTTCTTCGGCATATTCGGCTCGAAAATAGTCTCTAAAATAGCCACACCTTGATTCTAAAATTGCTCGATGAAGTTTATACGTATTTTTTCCTACTCGCACCGTGATGTCATAAAAATCGCTGTTGTTCAAAAATCTTTTCAATGTCGCATATTCGTTGTTGGGATTTACAACTCTCATGTATTCCCTTCCATCATACGGTTTCCTTTCATCGTCTTCTGAATAATATCCATCCTCGCTGTGGTAGTTTGATTCATCACTAACTGAAATACATAACCAAAAATGATCGAAGATAAGTCGAAACGAATGAACCTGGTAGGTAAGTTAGAGACCTGGGGATATTCTATGATTTTAAGAATCGGTTTCACTAAAATTCGATTTATCGATTTTGAAAATGTGGATTCTCAGAACGCAATTGGAATTTTCGAAATTTTAAATTAGGTACCTACTTTATCGCTCTGCATGGTACAAAAATTTGATTTAATCAACAAAAAAAACTGTTCTGTGGTATCCTTTATTCGATCTCTCGAATCGATTAGAAGCGATTTTAAGACGTTTCGGAGCCCCTAGAAAATTTCGTAGTATTCAAGTGTTGGAGAAAAGTCAGTGGCGTAGCCATGGGGTACAAGGGGTCCGGAACTCCATCGAGGTCAAAAATTTACGTGAAAAAAAAAGCCTTGTTGGGGCATTGAAAATCAAATTTTCTTAAAGTTTCACTCGGGCATAAAGAGAATCACAATTATATAAATTTTTTGCACTGATATGCGAAAAAAAACTCTCTCATTGGTTTTCTAAATTTCCATACCCACTTTCTCAGTAGTACCGCCCCAAAGAAAACTTCTGACGGTCTAACGTTATTGCTTGGAATTTCGGGATATTATTTTCGTTTTTTAAGGTCGAAATAATTAGTTTGAAAGTTGCTTGTTTTAAAATTAAACCTTTATCGAAATTTTTTTCTCTAAATATTTTATGCAAATTGCATAAGAACTTGATATGTACCTAACACCCTTGTAATCAAGATTTCTTGATACATAAATGAATGAAAGTATTTCAAATTGTGAATTTACTGTTCTCATAATGTATTTTTTGAGTAGGGAAGGGGAAGAAGAAATGGTAGAAAGGAAACTAAAAATTTCTCGAAAAAATTCGAAAGTTCGGACACCCGTTCCACAAGAAAAAATTTTGCCTACGCCACTGAGAAGAGTCAAAAGAAGTGGTCTATATGAACTCCAACACCAATAATATTGGTTGCCTACCTATTTGATCGATAAGAGCAAAATTCGCTGAAATTCGCAACCATTTTTGAAAGAAAATTGGGGTTTCAGGAGAATTGTGATCCAAAAAATATGGACTTGAACTCAAAATGGAAACTTTCAGAGTATTAGTGCTGAAGTTCATATAATATACTCCCTTGTTAATGATTTTTTCTATAGCACCGTAAAAAATCCAAAATTTTCTGGAGCTTCAGAATATCTTGAAATTGCTTTTACTCAATTAAAGAAGCCGAATAAGTAATAGCTAGGTACCAAATTTCAGTTTTTTTCGTTGAAATAAAATTTTTGCAATATGATGTACGGTGAGATAGGAATAGTAAGTAATTTTGAAATTTCAAAAATTCGCCTAAATTGGAGAAATCAACTTCAGGACCTGTAATTTTGAATATGAGATTCTTCTGTGATCTTCAGATTTATCATTTTTATTGGACTCGAAATTTTACTTGGAGTCGGGATACCTCCCTTGTTAGTATTCAGCACTTTATTCTTAGTCAAAAAAGTAGGCGAAATTAATATTAAAAATTTCCATTCATCTACTCACCAAGTATTTTATGATTGATCAGGTCACCTTCGGTCAGCAACGCCCATAAACATCTCGAAATGATTTTCCGTTTAGAGTTCTCGTCGAATTGGCATTTGGGTAAACAATTGTTGATATCGGTGATGGTTTCTATTGAAGAATGAAATAATGATTGAGCGGAGATAATGAGATTTACGAGATGAGGAAGTCGATTTTCCATATCGTGGCAGAGCCATTCGGTGCACATTTGAATAATTCTGTACCTTTCCTCATCATCCGGCTCGTTAATGTTCTTGATGATTTGAATAAGGTGATCGCTCGATAGAGATGGAAATATTTCGTGATTTTGCAACGTTGCTAAATTATTGGCAAAATATTTGAAAACGCTGCCCAACACATACTCCAACGTGCTATTTTTTCTGAACCAATTGAAAAATTTGAATATTTTTACGTCCTGGGGTAAGAGAGATGTCAAGTTTTTGTCTGGTTTCAATTCATCGAGTTTTCTGAAATCGAGTTTTTTGCCAGCCAGCAATGCAAAAAGGCATCGTGAAATAATTTTCCGTTTCGTTTGCTCATCGACGGAGCATTTTGGGAAACATTTGCTAATACCAGTGCTCGTTTCTGTTGAAGAAAGAAATTTTGATTTAATCGAGGCCACAAGATTTGCCATGTGGAAAATTCGGGTTTCCATGTCGTGGCTCAACCATTCTGAGCACATTTGAATAATTATGTATCTTTTGCCATCGTTTGGATGATCGACCTTATTGATTATTCGAATAAGGTGATCGAGTGGCAGAGATGAAAATATTGTGTGATTTTGTAGTGTGGTCAAATCTGTGGCGAAACGTTCAAAAACACTTTCTAATAAATATTCGAATTGGGAATTTTTTCTGATGAAATTATATAACTGGAATATTTTTGCATCTAGGAGAGAATACGCTGTCAAATTGTGATGGATAAAGCTACTAAAATTTCCCAAATCTATTTCCATTCCCAAATGATCCATGGCTTCCAATAAAAGAAAATAGGTTTCTTTGTTCAATACGTCGGGTAATTTTTTTCCATGGATTAAATCGACTACTGCGGAAAACACTTCACCATTCAGGGGCTGAATTTCCAATATCGGATTTTTTTCCTGCTTGAAATCGTCAGAAGTGAACAATTTCTCGAAATAGGGGGATTTCAACGAAGTTCTTAACCGATCCAAATGGTAAATTTTGGATCCGACTTTTACCATTTGATCTTGGCAGAGGAATGAAAACGAGCTTGGATTGTTTATTTCGGTCGTATTGATGCGGTCCCAGAAATCAACTTTTGTGGCTGAAAAATATAATAAATCGAGATGAAAAGTCAATGTCATGAATTAACATAATTTTTTCTCAGTTTCATTTACGAATGTTTCTGTGACATTGAATTAGTTAATGAAAAAAAAAAAATCGTTTTTTCAAGTTCAGCGTTAAGTAGGTATTTAAATAATTCACTCACCTAGGACAGGATTGAATTTTACATTGTATGCTAGCAGTATGATTAAAAATGTCACCGTAATATTTGGTTTCATTTTATCGGTAGATATTAATTTCAAGAGCCCCTAAAATGATTTTTTTTGTTTTCTTTGTGGATCTGTAATGCTTTTTCAAAAGGAAATGGAATTAGGTTTAGTTGAATTTTATGGAGTATACCTACCTAATTTCTGATGAGAAAATCAATTATCATCTATATGTATATTACTTATCGGTAATTATGTATGATAAAGTCAATTAGCACAATGTTTATGTATTTCATCATAATATTTTCGTTTCATCGTCCTATCTTTGAACTTTCATAGTTAATATGATGTTGATAAATGGTTGTGCAATATACCTAGATGAAAATACGCTAAATTAGAATTATTTTTCTCTAGTGGTAAAAATTTTGACTTGGATGGTTTCAAAGAAGTATAGGTACCTATATGTAAATGTATTTGGAATTGACCATCAGTATTTTCAAATTTCTATTAAAGCGTTAATGATGGTCATTAATTTTCTAAACTTAAAAAATTTTGGAACCACTTCATTTCGTTATTCGGCTTCTTGAATGTTATTAAAATTTTGTATCTACGAGATTAAAGATGAAAATTTTTTGCGATTTTACATCATCGATAAATTTTTAGCGGAATGAGCCATTTTCGAGGATACCTTGGTTTTGCCCATTTTGGTATGTGTCACTTGCATTGAAAATCTCGGCCAGTGTCACGAGATGTCCTCTGTTAAATGAGAATAACTTTATCTCATTTGAAAATATTTGACTGTTTGGGCTAAAAGGGAAAAGGATTCATGGTACCTGTACCTTGAAAATAAATTAGATAAGGAACTTTATTGAACTGGGGTTTTTTTGCAATCTTTTCAAATTTTTACAACTTTTCAATTTCCAAATTTGGGGAAATTTAAGATAATTTGGAAAAAGAGTTGAAAATCTCAACTTTTTGATACTTTTAGATGACCTGGGAGGTTTCACCCCCACCCCTCGATCTTCACGCCTCTGCTTTTGTCAGAAGTTCCATATTTTGCAATATTATATGGGTATATTTTTGCCAAGTTATCCAATTCTCTTAAGCGAGAAATGTTGCCCAATTCTGTCCAACTTGTATTCTACACCAAACAAAACATAGATTTCAATAGGTAGGTAGTAGGTACTAGGTACGTACATTTTGGACGTGTTTTGCGATATCATACCATGTCGGAAAAATCGATTTTGATTTTATAGGCTCATTGAATAGAGTACATATTTTTTTGCCGTTTAAACAAAAAAAAAAAAATAGCCAAAATGGTTGAAGCCGTTTCCTGTAGGTGAATTTTTAATATTTCTATTAAAAAAAAGTAAAGTTTTAAGAAAATGAGCTTTAAAGTATTTGTTTTTGATTAGGTTTTTTTGTTTTTTTATCAATAGTTTTGAAGGTGAAGCTGGTTGCTTTTTTTAAATTCAAAAGATAAAAAAAATCTATCCGATGAGCCAAAAAAATCGAAATCAATTTTTCCGACCTATCCCGTATAGCAATTGTCGACGTCGACATACGTCGACATGAATGTCTAAAAAATTTAGAAGTTATTTTTTCTCGATAAAATCGATATAAAATCTGAAGTTGGGTGCTAGGAACGTTTTCGGCATGAATATTTTATTTGAATTTTTGAAAAAATTTCAAAATTTTCAAAATTTAAGTAAAAATTTTGACACATCGAAATCCGTCACTTGTGACCTACATTGCCGACGTAATTATAGATGTGTAGTGGAGCTAAAATTTGATGTAATTGTTGATCATGATGAATTTGAAAAACGTCAACATACCACCTCGACAGATCGATATAATATTTGATGGTCTATACATTCATCTACACAATCATCGACAACTTCGACAAACTTAATTTGAAATTTACTTTATTCTGGTCGACATTTCGATGATAATGTCGATGAAAAAATTGATCATGAAAATGATAGTTTAATTCTCGTAGGTAAAGTAGTGCACCAATTTGCATATAAGAACTAATGTGGCTATAGGGGTAGATGTCATGTAGAGTTAAATGTAGAGGTATTTGATGATTCAAAATGATCGACAATTACATCGAATTTTAGCTCCACTACATATCTATAATTACATCGACAATGTAGGTCACAAGTGACGGATTTCGATGTGTCTACATTTTTATCTTAATTGACATCCGCGTTGCTACACGGGATGGTATGGGTACCGCAAAACTGCCGACTTATGGTATGATTTCTGTTGCAAATGAAAACGCATATTTGAGGTAGAAGAAGGGTTCTACCAAGTGTCAGCTGATAGAGTAGGGTTCATAGCATACGAAAACGCAAAAAAATTAAAATCGATTTTTTTTCAACTCAAAGCGATGTTTTGCCTCTCCTGCTAAATTTACTTTTCCAACATATGGTATGAAATCGCAAAACACGTCACATTTACTCAAAAAAAAATTCGAAACTGAATAATTTTCAGACTTCACCTCTTCCACTTTGATTTAACCTTTCATCCCTTTGATAGAAAAATATTGTCAAATTAGCATTAGTATTCTTCACTTTCAAAAACATAAATTTTTATATATTACTTTTAAAAAATTACAAAATTCAAAATTTCTCTAAATCTGGCCCCCTCCACCTTTGCCCTTTTTCTCACCCCAACCCTTCATTCCTAAATAAAAAATATTTCCAAATTCATATTCTGCGCCCTCGAAAAGATAAATTTGGATGTATATATACCTAACCCGCAAAAAAAAGCAAAATTTTTATTTTTCTTCAACTTTTTTTTTAAATTTCGAATTTTGAAGTTTCAGCCCCCGGGGTGAGTACTTAATAGAAATTTTCCTTTGATTTGAATTTTTATTCAATTTTTATCCCCCTCCTCTTCCCTCACAGTTCAAATGTTGATTCCAGCTGCGATCTATAAATATCAGTTTTTTCTCTCTCAAAAATAATAGGTATTTCTTTTCACGTGGATGGGGAAAAATAATGGAATCCTATTAAAAGAACAGTAGTTTTCAAAACTGAGTGATTTTAGCCAGAAACTTTTCCACGTCCAATTCATTCGCGGAAATAAATTTTCCAGGATTTTTCTGTTCGGAAATTTGGTCGTTCCAGAAAACACTATAGAATTAATATTTAATATGTATCAATGGCCTTTCATCGTTCACATTTCCATATTGAAAATTTCAAGATACCCATTTATTATTTTGACATGAGTATTCAGCTTGGAACACCAAAAATACCTACTAACAAAGTTAGCCTACAACAATTGATCGGTGCGAATTATTCTATGAATGGCTGTTATATCTTCGTATTTCGATTTTTTATCTTTTGTTACCGGAACTTCGATGAATTCAAAACTTTTATTCGACGGAAAGAAACGTGCGATTATATCTTGACTTAAAAACAAAATTCTGTCTTCGTGTTGAGTAATAAAAGAATCTGGTTTCATTAACCGAGCAGGCAAGGCATATCGACGCCATGTCATTGAATCACGATGCAAAAGAATAATCTCCGAAAGATAAAATGACAATGCAAAATCATGATCATTGACTACGGTCAGATCATGTGGACAACTAAAATAGCAATAGCTATGATTAATAAACGGTAAATTCGGTACAGAATGCCACGAATTTTTCTCGAAATTGTACGCTTCGATATTGTGTGTCCAATAATCGTGCATACGTGTCCTGTATAATTTTTTTCCGTTACTTGTTAATTGAGAATATGCTCCTGAATAACTCTGATCGTAAATAATCATCCAGCGATTTAATTGCATCGAATATTTCACCAACTCACCATACCTTGAGAAACCGTAAACTTCGTTTTTACAATTCAGGAGATTATATTCACATGCTGTATCAAAATCATAGCGCAATGAGAAACATTGTTTTAACGCCAAATTATAGACGAAAAATGCGATTTTGAGTTCCGTATGGGAAACAACAAATAATTCCATATAGGAAACAACAAATAAATTTTCGCCAATCAAAGTGGATTTTGTAAAATATGAATGTTCATCTTCAGTCACATTGAATGACTCGAGTACGTCCAGATTGACATTAAATATATCGATGGCTATTCCATTATCATAGTTGAAGGCAATGAAAGCTGGAATTTTTTCCCATTTCTCAGACATATTTTTCGATAACTCCGCAGTTCGAGTGTACGGGAGCGATGACAGAATGTCCCATAATTTATCTTTGATAGACTGCTGAGAAAAGTCGTTCAATTCTGCAGCTATATCGGTGGTGTATTTATCGTGATCAACCAGGCAAAGGGGATTTATAATTTGAGCGATTCGAGGTAAAAAGCCGTATCGATTTTTCACATCGTGACTTATCCATTTCGAACAAATATCCAAAATTTTCTCAGCATTATGGTAGTCGGGATGTAAATCCTGGAACTTGAATATATTCTCCATCATAGTCCAAGATAGAGAACAAAAATGCGACACGTTGTAGATATCGGGCCATGCTGCGGTCATGTGCTTCCATAAATAAAACGCATACAAATCGGCATGTTTGGTTTTTCCATGAACGTAATTCAATATTCGGACTACGTCTTGCAAACTAACCCTATTGTGACAAACCCCCATCAATTCCGCTGTGCAATACTTCAGCAATCTTTCATCTTGAATTTCTAAAGCGTCAACGGTTACGAAAATACGAACAATTACATCGATTTCATCCCAGCCAGAATATTTTACAAAATTGCCAAAATAGATGTAATCGATTATCGCATCGAATGTTGATGAATTAAATTTGTCGTCCATTACATATTCTTCATTTTTATTGGGACATGTTGGTGATCCATGGCAATGTGCTACTGCTTTCGCATACTCAGCTTGAAAATATTCTTTAAAATATCCGCATTTTGATTCTAAAATTGTCCGGTGAAGTTTGTATGTCTTTTCTCCAACTCGCACCGTAATGTCGTAAAAATCAGTATTGTTCAAGAATTTTTTCAACTTGGCGTTTTCGTCGTTGGGATTAACAACTGTCGTGCATTCCTTTTCATCATACGGTTTCCTTTCGTCGTCTTCTGAATAATATCCATCATCGCTGTGATAGTTCGATTCATCATCAGCTGAAAAAAGCGATAATGAAGATGAGCGGTGTTGCGGAAACGGAAATAAAAACGAAAAAAATTCTTACACTGAAAAAATTGGAAAAAAATATCCGTGAGAGATTACCGCGAATCCCGTTAAATTTGGGATATAGGTCTTAGAGATTCCATGGAATACCTATATCCCAAATTTAACAGGATTCGCGGTAATCTCTCACGGATATTTTTTCCCAATTTTTTCAGTGTAGGAATATACCCTAATATATGATAACCAAAAAGTAGTGATGTAAGATGGCGTTTTTGTTTCAATAAAATTTGTTTACATCGTTTAATTCTTCCTCTTTTATTTATGAACCAGTGAAAATTATCGAATATCACTGAAAAACAGTCAGAATTGCAGCACAGCGCAGGAGAAAATCAGTAAAAAAATTTTCACTGAAAACAAATCAGTGAAAAAAACTGAAAAATCTGTGAAACCTTTAAAAAATCAGTTTGAAAATAAGTGAATTTCGCTGATTTTTCCTGTGCTGCAATTTGGACTTTTCATCAGTGACTTTTCACTGTTTCAGAATGAGAGAGTGTAGGAAGTGATGCAAATTTTTTTTCAGTTTTCACACGATTGATTGGTGGCGCGTAAATTTTTCAAGTATGGTAATCGCGTTTTGTTGTAGACCAGGCCATAGAACCAAAAAATTTTGAAGGTTTTTGATTCTGCTACCATACCTTCAAATTCATCAATCATTTTTCCAGTTTGAGTTAAAGTTAAAGTTGAAAAAATTAAAACGATGAGTTGAAAAACATTTTTAAAAAAATTGATTTAAAAAAATTTATAGAGTCGAAGGAAATAACGGGAAAAATGTTTTGAATAGGTATCGTTGAAAAATAATTTTACGAATTGGAAAAATTTAAGAATTAGAAATTTTAAAATTGGATCAAATTCTGAAAAAAGATCAAAGTGAGATGAAATATTGAGAAAACATCTTGTTAGGGCCACATTCAAATGAAAATGCAAAAACATCAAAACGAGATTACAAGAAGGGTACCTAAGTATGTTTTGACAATTTTGATTTTCTGAACAGCTTCATCAATTTTTCAAATTATATTGGTAGATATTAGGTAAGGTCAAACCGGCTAATTGTGAACGCTTTTCTACTTTTTACAAAAAACAAATTTTCAATACGCCCTACAAATCTTAGATATGAGTTTTTCTTAAAAGTTTTTACACTGTTAGAAAGGAAATTTTATCAGCTTCAAAATGTGAGTAAAAGATTTGGATCATCTTGAATTGCGTCCTTCTTATTGAGTGTTTACCATTACCTCCTCTTTGTTCACAATTACCCTGGAAAATCTGGGTAATTGTGAACAGGCAAGTTTTATGTTTCCGAATTGAAAAAAAATATTAAAATATTGAAGAATACGGCACAAAATTGAAAAATTATTGTATTTGTACCCGAGTTTCGCCGTTTTTTGAAAAAATTTTTCACTATTGTTACCTATCAGTTCTTCTAATTTTCTTAAAACAGAAAATTTTCAAATTTTTAACCAAAAACATTCCAAAACGGATAAAATATGATTGAAACTTGTTAATTAATAGATAAAAATAACATTGGGCCAAAAAATTTTATTCTAGAGTTGATATTTCTCAAGAATTGTGATGTTTACAATTACCCTGAATTGAAAGTTATTTAGGGGTTATAGGAAACACTCAATGAAAAAGTGATGATTCCATTTCAAGTTGTGAAACAAAAATTATCTGAAATTAGTGATGTTTTCCGATTATTTACCGGTATACTTACTACAAAAAATCAATTCTGTGCTTTGGAAAACACATTAAACGAAATAACGTGCGAGTTAAAAAGTTGCAGTTTTGATGGTATATTCTATAAATGATCCCTACGTGCCTGTAATTGAATAAAAAATCTCGGAACCATATTCAACGTACTAATGGGCCCTACTAGATATTATTTCACTCATTTTTTATTTTTCAACGTAAACTGATTGCTCTATATTTGAGGTGTTTACAATTGGCCAGTGTTTACAATTAGCCGGATTGACCTTACATTAAATGATGCTGGAAAGCTTTTTTGGGTGATTTTTTTTTAGTGTAATCGGTAATTACAGAGATTACATTGAATAACCGCCACTGATTGATTTGTTATTCTTGATGAAAATAGTCGGTTTTTTCAAGTATGGTACCCAAGTACCAAAAACAGAGGAATTTTTTTTGAAATTGAAGACTGAAAAAAAGCTAAGGACAAAGAAATGGTTTTTGGTTAAGTAAGGGTAAGGTGTTCTATCTCCGACCCCCTTTTGAAAAACTGTCTATCTCCGAACCGGTTGGGTCAAAAATTTTCAAAATAGGCTTAAAAGATACCTTGAAGTGTCTACTACAAGTACCCAAAAGGTTGGGGCTCAAAAATAATTTTTAATATTTTTTACGATTTTTTCCCCGAAGGAAGTCAAAAATCGATTTTCAAAATTTGTGTTCCCAATTCCGACCCCCCTCCCTATTTCGGTGGTTAATGATGCGATTTGTCGAAATTCCTTTTTTTTTTTGGTTCCTTTCTCAGTTCCTCACAGATGAACAAAATGAGTCGAAAACGACAACTCTGCAGTCAAAACTCGCGGAGAAAATTGGAAAAAACAAAATCGCGTTCTAAACAACAGATTATATAGGGGGTCGGAGTTAGGACACCATAAAACGAAAACTTGAGTCAAAAAATTTTGGTACTTGCTGCGATCAATCTCCAAAACCAATTGCACCAATCGATGGGCAATTAATTCAACTTTCAAAAAATATTTTCAAACGATTTTTTTGATAAAAACTTATTTCTCACAAGCGCGTAACATTTACAGCGCGCGACAGTTTGATGATTTCAATTTTCAACTTTCTCGATTTTCTCAAAAAATTTTAGCTTCCAAGACGTCGAGTTTGTCTAATTATGTTTATCTATGATAGAGGAATACGAAAAAAAAATTCCCCGGTAGATTGCATCATAAACGGACGAAATCGAGAGGGGGTTGGACTCAGGACAGGGGTCGGAGATAGGGCACCTTACCCTTAACTACTTCTAGGTAGTAGATAAGTAAATTCTTCAGTTTTAAAAAAACAAAAAAAAATGGAAGAGTTTTTGATTATTTTCACAATTTTATCTTAGAGAAATTTTATTCAGAACTCACTGAGCAGTTTAGGATCGAAGTGTTCATCGTTTGTTAACAACGCAACCAAACATCTTGAAATTATTTGAAATTTTGATTTCTCGTCGACATGGCATCTGGGTAAACAAATGCTGACATCCGTGTTAGTTTCTCTTGAAGAATGAAATAAGGATTTTGCGGAAATCACAAAATTTACCAAATAAGGAAGCCGATTTTCCATATCGTGGCAGAGCCATTCGGTGCATATTTGAATGATTTTGTATTTTTGCTCATTATCCGGATCTTGAATATTTTTAATTATTTGAATAAGGTGATCGTATGGTAACGATGGAAACGTTTTGTAATTTTGCAACCTGGTTAAATTATTAGCGAAATATTTAAAAATGCTCTCTGATAAATGCTCAAACTCGACATTATTCTTGATGAAATTGTAAATGGAGAATATTTTTGTATCCTGATGAGATGACGATTTCAAATTATTGTCTGGCTCTATCTCAAGTTTTTTAGGATCCAGATTTTTACCAGCCAATAGTGCAAAAAGACATCTCGAAATGATATTTCGTTTTGTTTGCATGTCGGCATCGAATTTCGGTAAAGACTTTCTGAAACTTATGTTTATTTGTTTTGAAAAATGAAATAAAGATTTGATGGAGGTCGCGAGAGTTGCCATATGAAAAAGTCGATTTTCCAAATCGTCACAGAACCATTTAGTACACATTTGAATGATTCTGCATCTTTTTTCATCGTTTAGATGTTCAACCTTATTGATGATTCGAACAAGGCAATCGAGTGGCAGGGATGAAAATATTGTGTGGTTTTGTAGTGTGGTCAAATCTGAAGCGAAATGTTGAAAAACACTTTCTAATAAATATTCGAATTTGGGATTTTTTCGGATAAAATTATATAACTGGAATATTTTTGCTTCTCGGAGGGAATACGATGTCAAGTTTTGTTCCATAAAACTGCTGAAGTTTTTCAAATCTATTTCCATTCCAAGATGATCCATGGCTCCTAATAATGGTAAATAGTTTTCTCTGTGCAGAATGTCCGATAGTTTTTTTCCATGGATTAAATCGACCACAGCGGAAAAAACTTGTTTGTTCAGTGGCTGAATTTCCAAAACAAGATTATTTTTATACTCGAAATTGTCGGAGGTGAACAATCTTTCAAAATAGACGGATTTCAATGATGCTCTGAATCGATCCAAATGATAAATATGCGATTCAACTTCTACCATTTGATCTTGACACTGGAACGAAAACGTGCTCATATTTTCTATTTTTGTCGCATCGATTTGGTCCAAGAAATCGACTTTTGTAGCTGAAAAACGTGACAAAGCGAGATGAAATTCCAGTTGATTTCATAAAATTAACACCACAACCCTTCGTTTATATTAAAAAAAAAAACTGTGTAACATTGAATTGTTCAAAGAAATAAAAAAGATTAATTTTATTTTTAAATTCATAATTTAAATTTACTTACCACGAATAGGAGTGAATTTTGCATTATATGCTAGCAATATGAACAAAAGTTTCATCGCAATAGGTATCTGGTAACATTTTTTCATCAGATATTGTTTTCAAGAATTCATTTGCTAATTTTATGTATTTTTCTCGTTCTACCTTTTCATTTTGATATGTGGGTTTAATGGGGTTATATGGAGTGATTTCGGATGAGGAGGTTGATTTTATCCGTATCTATGGCTGGGTAATTTAGTATCAAATGTATTAATTTCATCATAAGTACCTATACTTAATATTTTCAGTTTATCTTGTGACCTTTTAAGGTTCGTAATTATTGATGATAGACAGGGTTGAGCAATACAAACGAAAATAAAGAGAATCTAAAATGAAATTTTTTGATTGATGGAGTCTTTATAAGACTATTCTTGTGCCTAAGCAAGATTTTGATTTGACGACATGATCCGGAGTTCATTTTACTTATTGCCATTATTTTTCCTTTGGATTTTCCAATTTTTTTCAGTCTAGCGACCTTCTTTGTTTTTTATAAATCTAGTTTAATTTTTTTTGGAACTTTTGCCCATTGGCGTGGCGATGTTATAGGTCCTGGAGAATTTTTACAACTGGATTCTCTGAAAAATTCTGAACTATTTTTTTTTATTTTCCTAAAAAAATCCATACCATCTTTCATGAAATTTCTCATCTTTTTTTTTGCAAATTTCTCAACTTTTCGAAATTTTTCCAATTTTAAATTCAGTAAAGATTGATTTTGATTGAAAAACTCGTTTCAATTTACAACGAGAATTGAAAAAGGTTTTATTTCGTTTGAAGAAAATTTGAGGTACAGAATTTATTTTGAGAAAAATTGAAAAAAAATTGAAAAAAAAACTTTGAGAGAACAGTTTGTTTTGAAAATGTTTTGAGAAAAAAATTGAGCTATAGAGGACATTTCTGGGACAAAACTTGGTCGAAAATCTCGAGGGTAAAAAATCTTTAGGTATACCAACCAATTGATTATTTAAAAAAAGGAGAAAATTGCTGACTCAAATTTTTAGTTAAATGAAAATCATTCAACTAGTCGTACCTATTAAAAATAAATTTGAAAAAATTCGGATTTTTCGAACTCTTTTTTTATTCCTAAAAAAATTAATTCCTTGATGACCACCACTCTTCCGAAAGAAACCTTCATAAAAATCCGTGATTTCTGTGCTCTACTTTTTAACTTCGAAAAAAACGACGTTCCTAGAAGAACTCTTCTCCTTTATTTAAAAAAAAAAAACTAATAATTTATGAAAATTCCATTTAAAATAGTCGCAAAATCTTCTGATAAATGAGAAAAACAATTTTATTTCATTTGAAGATATTCAGTTGTCTGGGCCAGAAGGGAAGAAGATTCACACTAACATTTTGTCAATGAAGTAAGAAACGTGATTGAAAACTCCGAAGGAAGCGAGGGCAAATTTTTTTGATTTTTCAAATTTTCACAATTTTCTAAAGTTCCAAACTGGAAAAAATTTGAGAAAAATTTGAAAATCCCAACCTTTCGCAACTTTGGGATGGTCTGAAAGGTTTCACCCCCTCCCCTCGATCTTCACGCCCCTGCTTTTGTCAGAAGTTCATATTTTTTAAAATTATATTTGTATATTTTCTCCAAGCCTTTTTAGCTCAAAATGAGGAGACATGACATCATTTTATTTCGAATTTAAAAGAATCAAAGAAATTAAATAACCTAAAATCAAATACAATTTGAATTCCAAAAAATGGGACCAGGTTGGTCATGAAGCAAGAATGGCGGATAATCGTTGCTACGTTGGACATAGGTATTAGGTAATATAGGTAATAATGCTACTTTTACAAGAGGATAGACCTCTTGGCAGAAAAATAACTACATGAACATACGATATCGTTAAGTTTTCAATCATCAGATCACTGACACCAGATTAGAATGGGCGATGTCGATGGAAAACCACGCTCGATATTCGAGAATCAGTCATTTTTGTTGAAATTTCTCAATCGTAACAATTATTATTCATTTTATAATATACTTAACGCAAGAAAAGAAACGAGAAAAAGTCGGTCCACATCTAATCTATAACAATAATTGATCAGTGCGGACTATTCTATGAATATTATTAATATATCCGTATTCAGATTTATTATATTTTATAGGCAAACCTTCCTTGAATTCAAAGCTTCCATTCGATGGAAAGAAGCGAGCGATTAAATGATCTTTTACAAAAAAAATTCTGTCTTCATGCTGCACAACATAAGAATTTAATCCCCATAACCTCTCAGGTAACTTATGTCTAATCCATGTCATTGAATCACGACGCAGAAGAATTATCTCTGCATAACTTGACACAGCGAAATCAAGATCGTTGACCACCGTCAGCTGATGTGGACTAAGATTGATATCGATTATTGGTAAATTTGGTACAGGATACCATGAACTTTTCTCGAAATTGTACGCTTCGATAATGTATTTCGATGTGCAGTTTTGGCGTGTCCTGTACAATGTTTTTCCGTTACTCGTGAACCGAAAAGAATCTTCATTTGACCCGACAGACTCCCAAATAATCACCCAGCGATTAAATTGTTTCGAATATTTCACCAGCTGACCAATTTTTGAGTAACCGTAAACTTCGTTGTTGCAATTCAGCAGATTAAAATCATTTACTGACGCAAGATTGCAGTTCAATGCGAATTTTTTTTTCAGTGCCAAATTGTACACCAAGAATGTATCTGGCTCGCGCAAATTGGAAAGAATAAACAAATTTTCACCAATCAAGGTGGCTTTTGAAAATACGCGATCAAAATATGATTGTTCTCCACTAGACACATTGACCGTTTCAATTAAGTCCAACTCGACATTGAATAGATCGATGGTTTCTTTGCCTTTTTGCCTGGCGATAAACGCGGGAATTTCATCTAATTTTTTGGACATATTTTTTGATGATTCTGCGGTTTGGACATTGTACGGAAGCGATGATAGAATCTCCCATAATTTATCTTTGACAAACTGCTGAGAGATATCGTTCAATTCAGCAGCTACATTGGATGTATATTTATCGGAATCAACCAAGCACATTGGATTTATGATTCGGGCGATTTCAGGTAAATATTGGTATCGATTTTTCACATCGTGACTTATCCATTTCGAATAAATATCCAAGATTTTCTGGGGATCGAGGTTATCGAGGTTGAAATGATGCGATTTTAGCATATCCTCCATCATAGTCCAAGAAATAGAACAAAAATGTGACACATTGTAGATGTCTGGCCATTTGGTGCTCATATGCTTAGATAAGTAAGACAAATACATGTCATCGTGTTTGGTTTTTCCATATATGGAATTCAATATTTGGATTATATTTCGTGAACTTACTTGATTGTATAAGTAATTATTATGCATCATATTCATCAAATTTTCTTTACAGCTCTCCATTAATCTTTCATCATGTATTTCTAAAAAATTAACGGTTACGAAAATCTGTAAAATTTTATCTATTTCGTCCCAGCGATACTCTTGGTAATTGCCAAAATATATGTAATCGACTATCGCATCGAAATTTGAAAAATTTACTGGAACGTTCAGTGAATAATCCTCATCTTTTCTGGGACACTTTGGTATTCCATGATATTGAGCTAGTGCTTCGGCATATTCGGCTCGAAAATAGTCTCTAAAATAGCCGCACGTTGATTCTAAAATTGCTCGATGAAGTTTGTATGTCTTTTCTCCAACTCGCACCGTGATGTCGTAAAAATCGCTATTGTTCAAAAATTTTCTCAATTTGGCATATTCGTCGTTGGGATTAACAACTCTCATGTATTCCCTTCCATCATACGGTTTCCTGTCATCGTCTTCTGAATAATATCCATCATCGCTGTGGTAGTTTGATGCATCATTAACTGAAATATAAGCAGCCAGAAATGATTCGATTGAACCTGATTCACAACGAAAAGAATAGAAACAATAAAAATAAGGTAGGTAAGTAAGAGGCGTGGGGAGATTCTGTGATTTTAAGAACCGGTTTCACTAAAATTCGATTTATCAATTTTTACAAATGTAAATTCTCCGAACGCGATTTGAATTTTCGAAATTTCAAAATTAGGTACCTACCTACTTTATCGCTCTGCATGGTATAAAAATTTGATTTCATCAACAAAAGAAAAACTGAACTGTGGTATCCTTTTTCGATCTCTCCAATCGATTAGATGCGATTTTAAGACGTTTCGGAGCCCCTAAAACATTTTGTAATATTTAAGTGTTGGAGAAGAGTCAGTGGCGTAGCCAGGGGGGTCCAAGGGGTCTGAACGACCCATGAGGTCAAAAATTTACGTGAAAAAATGCATTTCTGGGGCATTAAAAATCAAATTTTCTCACAGCTTCGACATAGAGGTCTGCGCCGCCGGTTGACGCCGCCGCCGCCGATGAATATTCGGCGCGCCGACCCGCCGCCGCCGAATAGAAAAAATTCGGCGCACGCCGCCGCCGCCGCCGCCGATCATTGCTCGGCGGCGCGCCGAGACGGCCGTCGTGGTTCCTTGGTTATTTTTTGTTGATTTTATAAAAATCAGTGTGTTCTATAATAATTATTAATTTTTAGTTGAAAATGGTACCAAAACTTTGGATTTCTGTGGTCGTTTATTTTACCTTTTTGCTTTGCCTTGATACTAGTGATAGTCTGATAGTAAATAAAGTGTTTTTTGACAATTTTTCGTGCTTTTTCCTTTTGCGCCGCGGCGCCAAATTTTTGAGAATGCGCCGCCGCCGCCGATAAGTTCCCGGCGCAGACCTCTACTTCGACATCGCTTCGCTCGAGCATAGAGAGAATCACAATTATATAAATTGTTCGCAATGATATGCGAAAAAAGCTCCCTCTTGGTTTTCTAAATTTCCATACCCACTTTGTACCTACCCAAAGAAAACTTCTGACGTTATTGCTGGGAATTTCGGGATATTATTTTCGTTTTTCAAGGTCAAAATAATTAGTTTGAAAGTTGCTTGTTTTAAAATTAAACCTTTATCGAAGTTTTTTTTTCTAAGCATTTTTTGCAAATTGTATAAGAACTTGATAACACCCGTGCAACTGAGATTTTTCGATACCTACATAAATGAATGAAAATGCTTCACTATTCTCATAGTGTATTTTCTTTTTTTGGGAGGGGGGAGGGGGAGAAGAAGAAGAAATGGTAAAAGGCGAACTAAAAATTTCTCGAAAAAATTCGAAAGTTCGGACCCTCTTCCCCCACGAAAAATTTCCGGCTATGCCAACGATAAGAGTCCATAAATATAAAAGTGGTCTATATGAACTCCAACACCAATAATATTGGTTACTTACCAATTTGATCAATAAGAGCAGAATTCGCTGAAATTCGCAACGATGTGTTGAAATACATACTTATTTTTGGAAGAAAATTGGGACTTTGCAGGATAATTGTGGGCCAAAAAAAATATGGACTTGAACTCAAAGTGGCAAATTTCAGAATATTCTGTTGTAATCGATAAAATAGGTCACCATATTGGTTATCTGCGATTATTAGTGCTGAAGCTCATAATATACTCCCTTTTTATTGTTTTTATTGACTTTTTTATACCTAGCACCGTAAAAACCCAAAATTTTCTGGAGCTTTCTTTATATCTTGAAATTGCTTTTACTCAGTTCGAAAAATCGAATAAGTAATAGGTACCAAATTTCAGTTTTTTTCGTTGAAATAAAATTTTTGCACTATATGTAAGTACGATGAGATACTTAGGTACAGTACCGAAATAATTTTGAAATTTCAAAAATTCGCCTAAATTCGAAAAATTACCTTCAGGACCTATAATTTTTCATGTGGGTTTCTTCTGTGATCTTCTTCAGATTTATTATTTTTATTGGACTCAAAATTTCACTTTGAGTCTAGATACCTCCCTTGTTAGTATTGGCTTTCTTAGTCAAAAAAGTAAGTGAAATTAATGATAAAATTCCATTCATCTACTCACCAAGTATTTTATGATTGATCAGGTCACCTTCGGTTAGCAACGCCCATAAACATCTCGAAATGATTTTTCGTTTAGAGTTCTCGTCGGAATGGCATTTGGGTAAACAATTGTTGATATCGGTGATGGTTTCTATTGAAGAATAAAATAATGATTGAGCGGAGATAATGAGATTTACGAGATGAGGAAGTCGATTTTCCATATCGTGGCAGAGCCATTCGGTGCACATTTGAATAATTCTGTATCTTTTCTCATCATCCGGCTCGTGAATGTTCTTAATGATTTGAATAAGGTGATCGCTCGATAGAGATGGAAATATTTTATGATTTTGCAACGTTGCTAAATTATTGGCGAAATATTTGAAAACGCTGCCCAACACATACTCCGACGTGCTATTTTTTCTAAACGAATTGTAAAATTTGAATATTTTTACGTCCTGGGGTGAGAGAGATGTCAAGTTTTTGTCTGGTTTCAATTCATCGAGTTTTCTGAAATCGAGTTTTTTGCCGGCCAACAATGCAAAAAGGCACCGTGAAATAATTTTCCGTTTCGTTTGCTCATCGACGGAGCATTTTGGGAAACATTTGCTAATACCAGTGCTCGTTTCTGTTGAAGAAAGAAATTTTGATTTAATCGAGGTCACAAGATTTGCCATGTGGAAAATTCGGGTTTCCATGTCGTGGCTCAACCATTCTGAGCACATTTGAATAATTATGTATCTTTTGCTATCGTTTGGATGTTCAACCTTATTGATTATTCGAATAAGGTGATCGAGTGGCAGAGGTAAAAATATTGTGTGGTTTTGTAGTGTGGTCAAATCTGTGGCGAAACGTTCAAAAACACTTTCTAATAAATATTCGAATTGGGGATTTTTTCTGATGAAATTATATAACTGGAATATTTTTGCATCCAGGAGAGAATACGCTGTCAAATTGTGATGGATAAAACTACTAAAATTTCCCAAATCTATTTCCATTCCCAAATGATCCATGGCTTCCAATAAAAGAAAATAGGTTTCTTTGTTCAAAACGTCGGGTAATTTTTTTCCATGGATTAAATCAACTACTGCAGAAAACACTTCACCATTCAGGGGCTGAATTTCCAAAATCGGATCATTTTTCTGCTTAAAATCGTCAGAAGTGAACAATTTCTCGAAATAGGGAGATTTCAGCGAAGATCTTAACCGATCCAAATGGTAAATTTTGGATCCAACTTTTACCATTTGATTTTGACACAGGAACGAAAACGAGCTTGCATTGTCTATTTCTGTCGTATTGATGCGGTCCCAGAAATCAACTTTTGTGGCTGAAAAATATAAATCGAGATGAAAAGTCAACGTCGTGAATTAAGCATTAACATAATTTTTTCTCAGTTTCATTTACGAATGTTTCTTTGACATTGAATTAGGTAGTTGAAGAAAAAAATAATTTTTTCAGGTTCAGCTTTAAATAGGTATTTAAATTATTCACTCACCTAGGGCAGGATTGAATTTTTCATTGTATGCTAGCAGTATGATCAAAAATGTCACTGTAATATATGGTTTCATTTTATCGGTAGATATTACTTAATTTGAAGAACCCATGAATTTATTTTTTTTTGTTTTCTTTGTGGATCTGTAGTGCTTTTTCAAAAGGAAATTGAATTGGGTTTAGTTGAGTTTTATGAAGTACCTAAATTTCTAATGAGAAAATCAATCATCATCTATATGTATGGTAAAGTCAATTAGCACAATGTTTATGTATTTCATCATAATATTTTCGTTTTATCGTCCTATCTTTGAACTTTCATAGTTAATATGATGTTGATAAATGGTTGTGCAATATACCTACAGTATGACACAAAAGTCTTGCCCACGAAAAACACTTCATGATATCTCGAAACTGCAAAGAGATATCGGGATGATTCAAACGGAAATATGTTCCTGAAGACAAGGACATTGAAGATTGATAGACAAATTTTCAGTTCTACCTACAGGGTGTCCACAAATTGAGAAACCGGTTTCGGTTAAAAAATGAGGGTCTGGGTTTCTTATGGATTTGAAGTCTACATACCGAGACGATTAAAATGTGATAATTTTTTTTGAAACCGGTTCGATAATTTGCAACCAGTTGTCAAAAGTACTCCAAAAATTGAGATTAGATAAAGTTTTCCAAATGAAATTTGTAGAGCTTTGTAAGCCAAACATTGTCAATGAACTCATTTTTTGAACCGGTTCACTCTCGGCAACTTGACAATTTCAACAACAAAAAAAGATATGAATTTTTTTTAGATTTTTAACGGTGTTCAACATTCATTTGAAAAAATTTTCATATCTTTTTTTGTTGTTGAAATTGTCAAGTTGCCGAGAATGAACCGATTCAAAAAATGAGTTCATTGACAATGGTTGGCTTACAAAGCTCTACAAATTTCATTTGGAAAACTTTATCTAATCCCGATTTTTGGAGTATTTTTTGACAACTGGTTGCAAATTATCGAACCGGTTTCAAAAAAAATTATCACATTTTAATCGTCTCGGTGTGTAGACTTCAAATCCATAAGAAACCCAGACCCTCATTTTTTAACCGAAACCGGTTTCTCAATTTGTGGACACCCTGTAGGTAGAACTGAAAATTTGATCATCAATCTTCAATGTCCTTGTCTCCAGGAACATATTGCCGTTTGCATCATCCTGATATCTCTTTTCAGTTTCGAGATATCATGAAGTGTTTTTCGTGCGGACAAGACTTTTGTGTCATACTGTATATGAAAATACGCTAAATTAGAATTATCTTGCTCAAGTAGGCGAGTTTCAACATGGCTATTTTTATGTTCCAGTAAAAATTTTGATTTGGATGGTTTCAAAGAAGTATAGGTACCTATATTTAAATGTATTTGGAATTGACCATCAGTGTTTTCAAATTTCGATTAAATGCGTTAATGATGGTCATAATTTTCTAAAGTTTAAAAATTTTGGAACCACTTCATTTCGTTATTCGGCCTCTTGAAAAATTTTGTACCTACGAGATTACAGATGAAAATTTTTTGCGATTTTACAACATCGATAAATTTTTGGCGGAATGAGCCATTTTCGAGGGAACCTTGGTTTTGCCAAATTTTGGTTTGTGTCGCCTGCATTGAAAATCTCGGCCAATTTCTTAAAAAGGCGCACTTTGAGTTTCAACACTTTTTTAAAACTTTAGCCTGGGAATTGGAGCCCATTATCGCCCAATTCAAAGGGATTGGAAAGTTGCAGATTGCGAATTTAACAATATTTTTGATTTTAATCAAAATTAGTTCATTCACACAAACATTTTAAAATGGAAGGAAAAAAAATTTCTAGTTATTTAAATTTTTGTTTAAAATGAAATCTTGAAATTATTTATTTAAGACAGTTCAGCCAGCTGCATTTTTATTTGCGTAATTTTTTTTTTAACGAGAGGTATTGCTACAAAATTTACACAAAATTATTCTAAATTTATCTTAATGTCTAATGTCCAAAAAATCTGACCTACGTACTTCGCGAGCTATCAGATACACATACTGAATATTATAGGTAAAATTTGTACGAATTAAAATAAACGTAATTGTTAGCACTTCCATGAGAATTAGAAAAAAAAAAACAAAAAAATCAGAAAATTATTCTAACAGACGAGGATTTTTTTGGACAAATTAAGGTGTTCGAGGGATCAATTTGAGTGCGACACGAATTACAAGGAATCAGCGAATTTGAAAACATACCTACACCACGAGACCTATGTTAGGTAGATTATTTTTTCAGTTTTTTCGATTTCTTCCATCCCCTCATTTTTGAAAATTGTCATAAAAACAAACTCAAAATTTTCCCGTTTCAAAATATTTAATTTGGCATAGAAAGTCATTATTTTTAGTGTGTGTGAATTTATCGAGTCCGAGCGAAGAAAGGACGAACATTTTCGAAGAAAACATTGCATCGAAAACTTGGAATTTCTTCGTTAAAATTCGTGCTTTTTTCGCTCCACTTTGTGACCTCCAAAAAAACTACGTTCATGGATGAGCTCTTCTTCTTCCTAAAAAAAGGAAATTTTTTGAAAATTCCATTCAAGATTGTCGCGATGTCCTCTGGGGGTTAAAAGGGAAAATGATTCATGGTACCTGTACCTTGAAAATAAATTAAGGAACATTATTGAACCGGAGGGCGAATTTTTTTCGCAATCTTTTCAAACTTTTATAACTTTTCAATTTCCAAATCTGGGTAAATTTAGGACAATTTGGAAAAAGAGTTGAAAATCTCAACTTTTGATACTTTGAGAAGGCCTGGGAGGTTTCACCCCCAACTCTCGATCTTCATGCCTTTGCTTTTGTCAGAAGTTCCATATTTTGCAAAATTATGTATATTGGAATATTTTTGCCAAGTTATATCAGCTCAAAAATAAGAAAACATAATAACATAATTTCATTTTGAAATTAAACGAATCAAGCAGATTGGAGAACCTAAAATTAAAATTCAATTTGAATTCACTTTTTGTGGCTATGAGAAAAAAATGAGACCGGGTTGATCATGTGGTGAAAATAAAGGATAATTGATGACCATAAATTTCAACTAAGTAATTGAGTACCGTTTTTCCAAACTGAGCTAACTTCAAAAACCGTGCATGAGGAAAGGGCCTTAGGTGCCATTTTTTTTCGGAAAGGGTCCTAGGTATAATTTTTTTCAGAAAAAGATTGCACCTTAAGCCCTTTCCAAAAAAATGGCACCTAAGGCCCTTTCCTCATGCACGGTTTTTGAAGTTAGCTCTTACATTGGAATAGATCTCCTGGCAGACAAAAAAGCATGTATTTTGAAGTACGACATCATCAAGTTTTCAACCATCGGATCGCTGAAAACAGGTTAGAATGGGCGAGGTTGAGGGAAAATCACGCTCGATGATCGAGCATCAGTCAATTTTGGAAAATTTCTCAATTATCGCAATTGTTCATTTTAACAAAAAATCCAACTACACCTTAATGGTTACTTAGTAAGGTAAGAGCTCAATTTCGGGTCACCGTATTGAAAACGGGTCAATTTTTTAAGGCTTTCCAAATCACAGATGAATAGTCGTCCAGTGACGACATTTATATTTTTTTTATTGTTAGACACTACTTTATCGATTAAACACCCGGTCAAACTTTTTAGTGCATATCCAGAAGAAAAAAATACGAATTTTCACAAATCCAATTATTTTCATCAAAAAATTTTTACTTGTTGATTTTAGCTAATTTTAAAATCGAAAAATTTTGTACTTAATTTGGAAGAAATGACATCGAAACTACTTAAGTACCTTTATTAATGTTCCAAATATACAATTTTCATAGAAATTTGAAACATTTCACTCATTTACCCCTTCTCCGCCACTTTTGAAAAATGCAAAATACTAATTTTAGAGATGTCGAAATTTCGACTTTTTTTCAACTTTTTGGAATTATTGAAAGGTGAATGGGTGTTTTGGATCATTTTGAACACATTTACCATTAAGAAACGTCCTTATCGTAGTGGTTTTTTTGACCCATAATTGAGGTGACCCAAAATCGATCACTTTTTTTGTCAAGTGAAGACATAGAAAAGGAAGTTTTTCAACTATGAGTACTCTAATTTGGGTCGACCCATTTTTGAGTTTTCTGAATTTCGTTATAAAAACGTCAGTTATCGGTATTTCGCATTCGGATCGGTCAAATAGTGGCTTTCTACCCAAAAGTAAGTTGTTAATTTCATCTAGGAAGGCCAACTCCTACTGACCCATTTTCAATACTAGGGATTCGAAATCGGGTCAAAACGAGCTATTTTGAAATCAATTTTTTAGTACCTTAATCATCATCAAAATATGTGAGCTTACAGTATGTTATGCCTTAGTAAGCCTTCTTTACTATTATTTTATAGATTTCTCCTAAAACAGTTTGAATTTCAAATGAGAGCTTGTTGAAAAAAAGTGACCCGAAATTGAGCTCTTACCTTATTCGCATTTGGAAAATTCAAACAAAGAACCTATCCCTTATATTTATAACAAAAATATATGTATCTACTTAGGCAAGAAAGGAAATACGAAAAAAAAAAAAAAAATACATAAACCTATAACAATAATTGTTCAGTGCGGACTATTCTATGAATGCTATTGATATATTCGTATTCAGATTCATTATATTTTACGGGAAAACCTTCCATCAATTCAAAACTTCCATTCGACGGAAAGAAACGAGCGACTTTATGACCGGCTACAAACAAAATTCTGTCTTCGTGTTGAGTAACAAAAGAATCCGATTCACTCAGCTCAGTAGGTAAAGCATATCGACGCCATGTCATTGAATCACGATGCAAAAGAATTATCTCTGAATAACTTGACACAGCAAAATCAAGATCGTTGACCACCGTCAGCTGATGTGGACTAAGATTGATATCGATTATTGGTAAATTTGGTACAGGATACCATGAATTTTTCTCGAAATTGTACGCTTCGATAATGTATTTTGATGTACAGTTTTGGCGTGTCCTGTACAACGTTTTTCCGTTACTCGTGAACCGAAAAGAATCTTCATTTGATCCGGTAGGCTCCCAAATAATCAGCCAGCGATTAAATTGCTTCGAATATTTCACCAGCTGACCAATTTTTGAGTACCCGTAAACTTCGTTGTTGCAATCCAACAGATTATATTTATATAATGGCGCGAGATTGCAGTTCAATGCGATTTTTTTTTTCAGTGCCAAATTGTACACCAAGAATGTGTCTGGCTTACGCAAATTGGAAAGAATAAACAAATTTTCACCAATTAAGGTGGCTTTTGAAAATACGCGATTAAAATATGATTGTTCTCCACTAGACACATTGACCGTTTCAATTAAGTCCAACTCGACATTGAATAGATCGATAGTTTTTTTGTCTCTTTGCCGGGCGATAAATGCGGGAATTTTTTCTAATTTTTTGGGAACATTTTTCGATGAATCTGCGGTTGATAGAAGCTCCCATAATTTATCTTTGACCAACTGTTGAGAAAAATCGTTCAATGCAGCAGCTTCCTTGGACGTATATTTATCGGAATCAACCAAGCACATTGGATTTATGATTCGGGCGATTTCAGGTAAATATTGGTATCGATTTTTCACATCGTGACTTATCCACTTCGAACAAATATCCAAGATTTTCTGGGGATCGAGATTATCGAGGTTGAAATGATACGACTTTAGCATATCCTCCATCATAGTCCAAGAAATAGAACAAAAATGTGACACATTGTAGATGTCTGGCCATTTGGTGTTCATTTGCTTAGATAAATAAGACAAATACATGTCATCGTGTTTGGTTTTTCCATATATGGAATTCAATATTTGGATTATATTTCGCGAACTTACTTGATTGTATAAGTAATTATTATGCATCATAATCATCAAATTTTCTTTACAGTTCTCCATTAATCTTTCATCATGTATTTCTAAAAAATTAACGGTTACGAAAATCTGTAAAATTTTATCTATTTCGTCCCAGGGATCATACTCTGAGTAATTGCCAAAATATATGTAATCGACTATCGCATCGAAATTTGAGAAATTTACTGGAACGTTCAGTGAATAATCCTCATCTTTTCTGGGACACTTTGGTATTCCATGATATTGAGCTAGTGTTTCGGCATATTCAGCTCGAAAATAGTCTCTGAAATGACCGCACGTTGATTCTAAAATTGCTCGATGAAGTTTGTATGTCTTTTCTCCAACTCGCACCGTGATGTCGTAAAAATCGCTATTGTTCAAAAATTTTCTCAATTTGGCATATTCGTCGTTGGGATTAACAACTCTCATGTATTCCCTTCCATCATACGGTTTCCTGTCATCGTCTTCTGAATAATATCCATCATCGCTGAGGTAGTTCGATTCATCATTAACTGAAATATAACCAACAAAAGCGAAGAAAATTTTTTATGTCATATTACAATCTGACGTTTAGTGGAAATAATATAGGAATATACATTTAAATAAAGGTAGGTGAAAATGAGAAATGGGAAGATTCTTTGATTAAAAATAAGAATCGGTCCCACCGAAATCCGATTCACCAGGTTTGAAATATGGTTTCCAAAACGCGATGCGAATTATTGATGATTTTTAGATTTTATACATATTCGCCTTGCAAGGTACAAAACATTGTTTTAATCAACGAAAAAAATTTGATGTGCGTTATTTGATCTTTCGAGTCGATTAAAAGCGTTTTTAAGACTTTCGGAGCGCCTAGAAAATTTTGGAATGTTCAAGTGCACCTACCTCTGTTTTGACTTTTCCATTGTGGAGGAGTGAGCTTTTTTTTGGACTTGTAATTTTTACGACTTCGAATGGTTTTTTTCTCAAACTTTTTCCTCTTAAATTTTCTTCTGTCAAATTTTAAAAAGGAAGTGTGAATTAACATCGCAGCAAAATAAAATACCTATTATAATTAAATTTCAAATTCAATTCCGTCACGCAAATCACTTAGAGACACTAAATCATTGGAATGAAATTACGAACACGCGTATTTCCACAATAGTGAAAGGATTCAATTAGAAAAAAATTTGGCAGAAGGAAATTTGAGAGGAAAAGTTTTGAGGAAAAAATTTGATAGAAAAAATTTTGACAAAATAAAATTTGAGAGGAAAAATTGTGAGAAAAAATTTTGAGAAATAAATTTAATAGAGTTGAGTAAATAATTAGAGAGAAAAAATTCAATAGAGTTGAGTAAAAAATGTGAGAGAAAAAAACATCAATAGAGTTGGGTGAAAAACTTGAAAAAAAAATATGAGAGGAAAAAATTAGAGAAAAAAAATTTAATAAAGAAACTTTGTGTGAAAAAGACAACTCGGACGAACTCGTAAAAATTACTTTCCGAAAAAAAAACTCACTCCTTCACAATGGAAAAGTGAAAACATGGGTAGGTTTAAAATTCTGCAGAAGAGTCCATGAAAATTATCTATATGAACTTCAGCACCTATAATCGCAGATGATCGATAAGTATCGTTTACTTAGGTGCCTATCTGATCGAGAAAAGCAGAATTTTTGGAAATTCGCCACTTTTTTGTTCAAATTAATATTTTTTGATAGAAAATTAGGTCTTTCTACCAGCTAAAAAATATGGACTTGAACTCAAAGTAACGAATTTTGGAAGATACTGCTTTCAATCTATAAAATAAGTACCTAGGTGACCAATATTGGTACCTAGTCTGCGATAATTGGTGCTGAAGTTCAAACCTATGGGCCATTTTTATTCACTCTTCTCTAGCACGAGAAAATTCAAACATTTTCTGGAGCTTCCGAAATGTCTTGAAATTGCTTTTTATCGATTCGAGCTAGGTTGATGGGCGATGAGATAGGTAATTTTGAAAATTCAAAAAGTAGTAGGTACCTAACGCGTTTTGAGAATCTATTACTATGGAAAATTTCAAAATTGTCTGGAACTTCCGAGACGTCTTGAACTCACTATAATTGACTTCAAAAAGGAGGAGGGGTGTCGAAATTAAGGTACATTATACTAAATTTAATCTTTCTCGTTGAATAGATCAAATTATCAGGTACCTAATTTTGAAATTTCGAAAATTCGTCTAAATTCGAGACATTAACTTCAGCTTCTGCAATTTTGGATACCTGTGGGGTTCTTTCATGATATTCTTCTGATTTATCATTTTTATTATTGGGCTTAAAATTTCAAATTAAGTTGGGATACCTCCCGAAAGGTATATTTTCTATTCTCACTCAAAAAAGAAGGTGAGATTACTAAGGAAATTCCATTAATTTACTCACCAAGTATTTTACGATTGAGTAGGTCACCTTCGGTTAGCAACGCCCATAAACATCTCGAAATGATTTTTCGTTTAGAGTTTTCGTCGAAATGGTATTTGGGTAAACAACTTTTGACATCCGTGTGGGTTTCTATCAAAGAATGGAATGATGATTGAGCGGAGATTACGAGGTTTGCCAGCTGTGGAAGTCGATTTTCTATATCGTTGCAGAGCCATTCGGTGCACATCTGAATAATTCTGTACCTTTTCTCATCATTTGGCTGTTGAACGTTCTTAAAAATTTGTACGAGGTGATCGCCCGGTAAAGATGGAAATATATTGTGATTCTGCAACGTTGCCAAATTATTGGCGAAATATTTAAAAACGCCGTCTAACACATACTCCAACGTGTTATTTTTTCTAAAGGAGTTGTAAAATTTGAATATTTTTGCGCCGTGGGGTGTGAGAGATTTCAAATTGTTGTCTGGTTTCAATTCATCGAGTTTTCTGAAATCGAGTTTTTTGCCGACCAGCAATGCAAAAAGGCATCGTGAAATAATTTTCCGTTTCGTTTGCTCATCAACGGCACATTTAGGGAAACATTTGCTGATACCAGTGCTCGTTTCTGTTGAAGAATGAAATACAGATTTAATCGAGGTCACAAGATTTGCCATGTGGAAAATTCGGGTTTCCATGTCGTGGCTCAACCATTCGGTACATATTTGAATAATTTCATATTTTTTTCTTTCGTTTGGATGTTCAACCTTATTGATTATTCGAATAAGGTAATCGAGTGGCAGAGGTAAAAATATTGTGTGGTTTTGTAGTGTGGTCAAATCTGAAGCGAAACGTTCAAAAACACTTTCTAATAAATATTCGAATTGGGGATTTTTTCTGATGAAATTATATAACTGGAATATTTTTGCATCTAGGAGAGAATACGCTGTCAAATTGTGATGGATAAAACTACTAAAATTTCCCAAATCTATTTCCATTTCTAAATGATCCATTGCTTCCAGTACTGGAATTATGTTGTCCTTGTTCAGAACTTCGGATAATTTTTTTCCATGCATTAAATCGACTATAACGGGAAACATCTGACTATTCAGGGGCTGAATTTCTAATATCGGATTTTTTTCCTGTTTGAAATCGTCAGAAGTGAACAATTTCTCGAAATAGGGGGATTTCAACGAAGATCTTAACCGATCCAAATGGTAAATTTTGGACCCTACTTTTACCATTTGATCTTGGCAGGGAAACGAAAACGAGCTTGGATTGTCTATTTCTGTCGTATTGATGCGGTCCCAGAAATCAACTTTCGTGGCTAAAAAAGATAGGTAATAAATTTAGATATAAAGTCAATTTCTTGAATTAACATTATTTTGTTCGAGTTTCATTTACAAATATCTTTGTGTTCAATATTTTTTTAAATTATTCACTCACCTGTTTGGGCAGATTTAAATTTTACATTGTATGCTAGCAGTATGATCAAAAATATCACCGCAATATATAGTTTCATTTTGTCGGTAGAGTTAATTTCAAGAACCCATGAATTGATTTTTTCTGTTCTTTTGGCGGTTCAGCTTTTTCAAAAGGGAATTGGGTTAAACACTGTGGAGTTTTATGGAGTAATTTCTAATGAGAAAGTCAATTAGGTATTATCTATGTATGTAGTAATGTAAGTATGATAAAATTTATTAGCACAATGATTATTAATTTCATCATATTATTTCCGTTTTATCGTCTAATCTTCGAACTTTCATGGTCAGTGATGTTGATAAATAGTTGTGCAATTTACTTACTTAGATGAAAGTACGCTGAATTAAAATTATCTTACTGTGGTGGGAGAGTTTCCTATTTTTTCGTTTTTCGGCTCTTAAATGTTCTTAATAATTTGTACGAGAAGATGGTTGATCGCCCGATAAAGATGAAAATATTTTCTGATTTTGTAACAGTATCGCCAAATTATGGTCGAAATTTTTCATGGGTTGATAGACCTAGTAAGCTAATGTGAAATTTCTGAGGAAACCGAGGTTTCTAAAGCTATAATGACCGTGGTAAAAGTTGAGAAAATTTAAAAAAAAAATCGTTTTATTTCTCAATTTTCTCCACTAGCATTTTCAACTTTTTTTCAGAAACATCTTGAAAACTATGCCTCTTAGAAAAATCTCACTGATACTATCCAATAGGAAATTTAATCCTCTACAACTTTCATCATGGTCATTATGGCCTTGAAAACCTCAGTTTTCTCAAAAATTTCACTTTTTTGCGAGTAAGGCACAAAAAAAGTGATTTTTTCACAGAATTTTGGAAAGAATGAGCTGTAACTTTTTTTCTAAAAGAGATTGGAGTCTCCTTGCACTATTCGATTTGTTGTAAAATTTAACAAAAAGTAATTTTCAAATTTTTTTCTAATTCTCGCGCTTATTGCCCTCGAAAAATCCGATTTTTGGCCCCCTCCAACCTTCGAAGTAAACTTGGGTCAAGTCGACCTGTGTTATACGAAGTCAGGAATAAACCTCGTCCATTGAAAAATTCATTAAAATCAATGTGGTCAATTGGTGATTTGCGTCATAATGATTCTTTGCCCCGAAACCAAAATTGAGCTTCTCAATGGAAAAAAGTATAGGACTTCTGGCATCCGAAATTTGAAAAATGCAAATTTTTTTCAATATACAGATTTCGAGAGGTACTGATTCTCATTTTGATGATACTCGTAGTTGAGCCCCAAAAATAAAACTCAACTTCTCAATTTGGAATGATACACAAAATTTTGAAAGAAAAAGGCTATTTGCATCAGTGTTACAAAATTTTCCTTTTTGAAGGACATAGTTTTAATTTTGGGGATCATTAGTCGTCATAGTTGGAATCAGCGAATTCGAAATCATACACTTTCTCATTCAGTAGACAACTTTTTGAAAATTGCCATAAAAACAAATTTTGACAAAAATGGCTGAAATTCACATAGACTTTTGTGGATTGCTTTCCCGTGCATAATTCATAACACTATGGAAGTGATTTGTTGGGGAGGGGGGAAGAGGGGTGATAAATCTCTAAAGAAATTCGAATAAGTACTTACTTTGTAAAAATTTTAAAAATAATTCATCGTGGTAAATTCAATACTGTTACATTTACATACAAAAATGACGTTAAATCAAAGTAGCAGGCTAACAAGATTATAAATTTATTTGAAGAAGTTTATACATGCTCTTGAAAGTTTAACAAAATATGTATTTCTAATTAAGTACTTACACAGGTTAACATTTTAATACTTTTGAAAGGCTGTTTGAAGATTATTGAGCAATTTCTGTAGTATTTTTCGCGCTGAACAAGAAATGAATAGTGAAAAAATTCAATCACCCAAGGATTTTTTACAATTTCAATTTCTTGTTTTGCATTTTTTAATAACTTCGACATTTGAAGTTGATTTATCGATTTTCTAGGCAAAGGAAAGCTTCCTAAAGAAAAAAAAATGAATGAACCGTGAATTGTAGAACGTCAAATTTCTCATCTGTAAAGTTCAATTTGTTTTTTTCTAGGAGGCTTAGCTTTCGAGATATTTTGGTTCAAAGTTCAACTTTTTTAAAAAATTGAAAATATCTCAAAAATTAGACCCCCTAAGGAAAAATTTGTAATAGGACTTCATAAGATAGGAAATTGGACGCTTTATTTACGTCTTTCATTCTTTCTCTATAGGAGGCTTCCTGTGCCCAGAAAATCTAATTTAAAGGACAAAAAAATATACATACTTTAAAAAATGTAAAACAAATTTCCAACTAGGTACAAATTCAAATTCAGTACCTATTAAAAAAATCCTGACGTGGGGAAGTAGATAAAACTGACATTATTCGGGCCCAGCATTACAAAGCAGGTCAGAATCACCGATCAGAACCAATCATGCAGAAAAAAATTGTTGATTGGGAAATGTTAAAAATGCGATTCATTATACAAAAAATTGATTTTTTGGACAAAGGAAGCCTGCTTAAGAAAAAAATTGAGTGGAACATGAATTGTACAGCGTCAAATTTCCTACCTGTAAAGCCGTATTACTTTTTTCTCGGAGGGCTTAGTTTTTGAAACATGATCGATTTTTTTTAAAACAGTATAATTTTTAACTTTAAACCGAATTATCTCGAATGCTAAAACTCCAAAGAAAAAACTAACGCGAAACAAGACATTGAAATAGTTGAAAATTCTTGGATGATGGAATTTTTTCACCATTTTTTTAGTGATCAACGAGAAAAATGCTATAGAAAACATCTATCAAACTTCAAACAGCATTTCTTATAGGAAATTATTGGACATTGGTCAAAATCACTCTGTGTTCTTTTTTGACCTACTTATCTATGCCTACGTTAATGATTATTCAAAATTTTATGTATAAAATGTTTCAAGTACCTCTTTCAATAGATCGATCTCCACCACTTCAACATGTCTGTGTTAATTGTTAACTTACTTGAGATAACTGATTTGTGCGAACTATTCTATGAATGGCATTAATAAATCCGTATTTAGAATCCTTATATTTTCCCGGCAAACCTTCCTTGATTTCAAAGCTTCCATTCGATGGAAAGAATCGAGCGATTAAATGATTGTTTAGGAAAAAAATTCGGTCTTCAAGCTGCACAACATAAGAATCTATTTCCCATAACCTCTCCGGTAACCTATGTCTACTCCATGTCATTGAATCACGATGCAGAAGAATTATCTCTGAAAAACTCGACACAGCAAAATCAAGATCATTGACCACCGTCAGCTGATATGGACTAAGATTGATATCGATTATTGGTAAATTTGGTACAGGATACCATGAATTTTTCTCGAAATTGTACGCTTCGATAATGTACTTCGATGTGCAGTTGGGGCGTATCCTGTACAACGTTTTTCCGTTACTCGTGAACCGAAAAGACTCTTCATTCGACTCCACGGGATTCCAAATCACTATCCAGCGATTCAATTGCTTGAAATATTTCACCAACTGACCAAATTTTGAGTACCCGTAAACTTCGTTGTTGCAATTCAGCAGATTATAATTATCTTTTATATCAAAATCAAACCGCAATGCGAAGCTTTTTTTCAACACCAAATTGTAGACTAAGAATGTGTCTGGCTCATGCAAGTCGGAAAGAACAAACAAATTTTCGCCTATTAAAGTCGCTTTTGAATAAACGAAACGACTATACAAGAAAAATGATTGTTCGGGACTAGAAACATCGATTGTTTCGAGTAAGTCCAGATCGACATTGAATAGATCGATGGTTTTTTTGCCTCTTTGCCGGGCGATAAATGCGGGAATTTTTTCTAATTTTTTTGACATATTTTTCGATAAATCTGCGGTTTGAATTTCGTACGAAAGTGATGATAGAATCTTCCATAATTCATTTTTGACCGACTGTTGAGAAAAATCGTTCAATTCTGCAGCTACCTTGGATGTATATTTATCGGAATCAACAACGCACTGAGGATTTATGATTTGGGCGATTCGAGGTAAATATTGGTATCGGTTTTTCACATCGTGACTTATCCATTTTGAACAAATATCTAAGATTTTCTGTCTAGGATTATGGTAGCCGAGATGGAAATGCGGTGACTTGAGCATATTCTCCAGCATAGTCCGAGATATAGAACAAAAATACGACACGTTGTAGATATCACGCCATGCATCGGTCATATGCCTGCATAAATAAAGCAAATATAAATCGTCGTGTTTGCTTTTTCCATGAATAGAATTCAATATTCGGACTACGTCTTGCGATCCAACTACTTTGTAAAAACCCATTAATTTTTTTTTGCAATTTTCCAATAATGTTCCATCTTGTATTTCCATACTATCAACGATTACGAAAAGACGTACAATTTTACCCAATTCGCCCCAGCAATTGTACCGTTGATAGTGTTGATAATGGCCAAAATAGATGTAATTCATTACTACATCGAACGCGGATGAATCAACTTGATCGTTCATTAAATATTCTTTATCTTTATTGGGACACGTTGGCAAACCATGGGAAAGAGCTGCTGCTTGGGCATACTCATCTTGGAAATAATCTCTAAAATAGCCGCACTTTGATTCTAGAATCACTCGATGAAGTTTGTACGTCTTATTTCCAACTCGCACTATGATATCGTAAAAATCACCGTTTTCAAAGATTTTTTTCAACTTGGCATATTCGTTGATTGCATCGACATATCTTTTGTACTCCCATACATCGTTCGAATGGTTTTCGTTGTCTTCTGAATAATATCCCCCATCACTGCAGCTATTTGTTTCGTCATCAGCTAGGGGAAGAAATTATGAATTAAGTCGAAACGCACGAATAATTGATGGCAATTTTTCAATAGGATAATACGATCTAACCTAAAGCGAGAAATGATACGTCCTAACAGCAAAATGAAATTGGTGTTTTTTAAAAAAGATTTCAGAAGATATTTTTCGGAAAATTAAACTGGGTAGGCGAGGGATTGGTTAAGTGACGGGAACGACCCAATTTACATTTTTGGTTATTACCGATTTTTGCAAGCTCCTGGCCCGGGTTGTTTTGGAAATGGGTAAAAGATATTTCAGATGAGACAATAAAATATAGACAAATTAAATGAGACTCATTTCACAAAAAATTTACATTTGTCGTACAAAATTTAGGTATATTTCTCACTGAAATTCTTCAAAATTTCGATTTTTTTTATCAGATGCTTGTAACCTGGGGTGGAATTTTTTAAAGACAAAAATTGAAATTGTCGAGTTTTTTGCCAAAAATGAGTAGGTAACCACTGTTCTCGTTTCAAGTTCATCATATTATTGTTCTCCTTCAAAATCTCTGAATTTTGATACCCACATTAGGGTGGATCACGAAAAAAAAAACATTCCCCGGATTTCGACCAAACTCGCTGGAGTTGTTGGGTCACCATTGGAGACAACAAAAAAAAATTTATCCTCCCAGGGGAAGAGGGGAAGGTGCCAAGGATTATCAAAGGGCACCTTCTTTTGAAAAAAAAACGATAAGTAATTATCATTTCCGATCATTGAAAAAAAACGAAAAATTGTGGAGTTTGTTAGCAATTAGATAATACATAAAGATGATCAGATCAACGCGAATTCTATTTTGTTGGCCACACTAATCGAAGAAAATTCTCGAAATTTTCTTTAAAAAATTGAAAATGAATGATGATAATGAAATTTTCTCGGCGTCAAAGTAATTGATTCAGGGCTAAAGAAAAGTTCACAATATTGGAATTTCGCGATGTGCATCTTTTAAACATACCATAAGAAGAATTTGAAATGGAAACTTCATCAAATTTTGGAAAAAAGTTAAATTTTTCAATTTGTTGTTGAGAATTTTGCAAAAAAGTGGGGGAAAATGGAAAAAAGAGTAAAATCACCAAAACAATGCAAATTTATGCTATATATACAAACTGAACTCATTATACTCAAAATTTCATGATTCCCATTGTAAAATATTCCTACCAGCAATCGAACAAAAAAAGCAAATAAAAAAAACATAGAAATCCCATTCCCAATTGAAATATTTTTTGGTAAAATTGTCCCCCAAAAATTTCTTGGTTCACTTTTTGAACCATTGAATAAATTTACACCGTGAATTATGGGTATGAAAATTACAGGAATCAAAATTCAGTTAGCAACACAGTTGAGGCAACTTTTCGAAAATTTCATCAAAAATTTATTAGACGACCAGTAAAAATTTTGTCACGTCCGAAATCCCTTCCGTAGTGATGTCAAGGAGAATATTCTCACCCGCAGAATCTGAGAATATTCGCGAATATTCTCGAGGCTCAGGAGAATATTCTCTCGAAACCAAAAATTTCAAATAGCTTGTGGCATATCAAAATACTGGTATTGACGAGGTAATTACTGTTATTGCATCAGATGTCTGATTTTCTTCTATAAAATGTTACTTATTCAATATTATCGACCTTTTTGCAGACTTTTTCCATTATGATCATTGATCACCAAGGACCGGATATATGTATGTTCTAAAAAATGCAAAATATGTGCATATTTTATGCGCTAAAAAGGGGTGAAATATGCAAAAATATGTGCTAAAAACTCGAAATATGTGAAAATATGTTAATACAATATGCGTATCAAAAAATAGCTTTTTTTGATCTTGTCATTAAATTATCACTCAAAGTGCTGAAATATTATTCATTTTAGGCAATTTTGACTATTTTAGTAATTTCTTATTGATAAAATCGATTTTTAATTCAAAATCAAAAGTATTTACTTTTTCAAAAAAAAAAGTTGCAACAGGCATTTTCATTTCGCAGACAGAAAAAAATTAAAAAATTAAATTTTGGGTGGTAAGTACGAAAAAAAAAAAGAGTAAAAAACAGATAAAATGAGTTTCAAATGGTCAAAATATGGCCAATTACGCGCCAAAAATGACAAAATACGTAAAAATATGCGTTTATGGTATACCCAAAATACCTATGCGAAAATATATGGGGCTCAAAATACTGAGAATTTTTTGAATCGTAAAGAAACCATTGATATGCGTGATGGGAATGCTCATACGAAAATACGTTTTTTCATACATATCCGGTCCTTGGTAATGACGGGAAAAGTGTAAATAAAAAGACAAAATGAGTGAAATATACACGAAAACGAGCAAAATGATCAAAATATGCTAAAATATGCGCTAACATATGGGGCTCAAAATACTCAGAATTCTTTGAATCGTAAAGAAACCACCGATATGCGCGATAGGAATGCTCACAGAAAAATATGTTTTTACATATTTATCCGGTCCTTGTTGATCACTTTTTTTTAGTTGTGTGAAGGCTAGAGGTATTGGTGTATCTATATGAGTCTTGCATGAGAATATGCGAGAATATGCGCGAATATTCTCGCAAAAAGATTTTTCGCGAATTTGTACATCACTACCCTTCCGTCCTTCAGTTCTCACCCAAACAAGTAAATAAGATAAGGAAATTTCAATTTACTCACCAGGGATTTCAGAATTGAGCTGCTCTTGCTTGCCATTTGTCAACAATGCAAATAAACATTTCGAAATGATTTTTCGTTTCAATTCCTCGTCGACGTAGCATCTTGGTAAACTATTGCTGGCACCCGTATTGGTTTCTGTTGAAGAATGAAATAAGGATTTTGCGGAGTTCACAAGGTTTGCTAGATGAGGAAGATGATTTTCCATGTCGTGGCACAGCCATTTGGTGAAAATTTGAATAATTTGGTATCTTTTCTCATTATTTGCCTGTCGAATATTCTCAATAATTTGCTTGAGGTGATCGTAAGGTAAAGATGGAAGAATTTTGTGATTTTGCAAAGTCGCCAAATTTTTGGCAAAATAGTCGAAAACGCCGGCGAATAAATACTCTAAAGTGCTGTTTTTTCGCAAGGAATTGTAAAATTTGAATATTTTTGCGTCCGTAGGTGACAGCGATTTGAAATCTTCGTTTGGTTTCAATTCATCGAGTTTTCTGAAATCGAGATTATTGCCAGCCAACAACACGAAAAGACATCTTGATATGATTTTCCGCTTTGATTGATCGTCGACAACGCATTTCGAAAAATGTTCGCTGATACCAGTGTTCGTTTCCATTGAAGAATGAAATTTCGATTGAATGGAGGTCACGATATTTGACATGAGGAAAAGCCGATTTTCCATATCGTGGCACAACCATTCGGTACATATTTGAATAATTTCATATTTTTCTCTATTGTTCGGATATTCAACCTTATTGATTATTCGAATAAGGTGATCGAATGGCAGAGATGAAAATATTGTGTGGTTTTGTAGTGTGGTCAAATCTGTGGCGAAACGTTCAAAAACACTTTCTATTAAATATTCGAATTGGGAATTTTTTCGGATAAAATTATATAACTGGAATATTTTTGTATCTAGGAGAGAATATGCTGTCAAATTAAGATGGATAAAACTACTAAAATCTCCCAAATCTATTTCCATTCCTAAATGATCCATAGCTTCCAATACTAGAATTATGTTGTCCTTGTTCAGAACTTCGGATATCTTTTTCCCATGAATTAAATCGACTACTGCAGAAAACACTTCACCATTCAGGGGCTGAATTTCCACAATCGGATTATTTTTCTGCTTGAAATCGTCAGAAGTGAACAATTTCTCGAAATAGGGCGATTTCAGCGAAGATCTTAACCGATCCAAATGGTAAATTTTGGATTCGACTTTCACCATTTGATCTTGACACAGTAACGAAAACGAGCTTGATTTGCCTATTTTCGTCGTATTGATTCGGTCCCAGAAATCGAATGTCATAGCTGAAAAAGGTAAGAAATCGGGATGAAATTCAAGCTGATCTCACTAGTCAGGCCAGTTGAGAGATGGGGCGCTGATGGTGCATTTGACCGGGCTCGCATTTTTTTTTTCAATATTTTTTTATTACAAAAATGTGAAAAGAGTATTTCTTTGAAAATTTTTCGACTTCTTTTCATTCGTGCAGTATTTCAGTCATTTTACTTCGGAAATTAATAAGTTTTTATTGATCTTTCGGTCAAAAATCACCGATTTTTAATTCATTCCTAATTTGTCAAAAAAATTGATAATTTTGATTGAAACATGAATGAAAAATTACTGATTTGAAATTACTTGAAAAGTGAGTGAAGAAATCACCTATTGAAGCCAAAATTTCAGTTTATTAAATTTTTATCAGAAATTTTCGCACTTGTTAAGTTTGGGCTAAAATTAATTCCCTATTTTCGAAGTTTTCATTCAATTTTTACTTGATCCAAATAATGAAAAAAATCTCTCCTTCCTTGTTTCCAAATGTCATTTCAAATTCAACCCTTCAGTTTCTTCGAGTAATGGTATTAACTTGAAAAATGGCTTGAAAAGAGAGGCTTACAGAAATCTTTGTATCAAGTCTGAATTTCCTTTGTCACGTATGTCACTAGCTTACGCCATTTTTTTGCCTTTCGCTTTCAAAAACTTAATTTGTGACTGTGAAGTGATCAAATCGATAAATTATAGTTCGTTTTTTCAAATTCAAAATTGAAATTTACTCACCCAATGTAGGATTGAACTTTGCATTGTATGCCAGCAATATGAACGAAATCGCCACCGCAATATCTGGTTTCATTTTGTCGGAAGATATTAATTTTAGAAGCCCATGAACTAATTTGTTTGTTTTTCTGGTTGCTCTGTTTTGCTTTTTCAAAAGGATTATCACATATGGTACAGTTTTATGGAGTAATTTCGAATGAAGAAGTCAATAATCCACATATATTTTATTTAAATTTGTATCGTAGAATTGATTAATACATAGAATGTTATCAATTTAATCATAATATTTTCGTTTTATCGTCTAATCTTCGAACGTTTATAATTAGTGACGTTGATAAATGGTTGAGTAATACAGATAAAAATATGCCGAATTGAAATTAATATTTCTTTATTGGACGGGTACCGCTAATGATCATTACCGACCTATTCGAGATGAAAATTCAAACCAAAACTAATCCTATAACTTGAAAAAATGGAGAAAAAAGGTCAGGTTGAACATTTCCCAGCTTCAAAAGTTTTAAAAAGCATAGGATGAATATTAGGATGAAAATTCATCTCAAATTCTTAGAAATTTGAAAAAAAAAAATCTTGAGGCGGTTAATTGATTATTGAGTATTTTTTTTTGCTTTACAGCTTTTCGAGAGAGTCAGCTGAAGTAATTTTTCATTGATTGAGAAAATTTCTAAAGACCGATTCTTCGAAACTAGTAAAAAAGTATTCGATCTTCAGGAGCAGCATTCAATATGTTCACATGTGATTTGTTCTCAATATGATAACAGTTCTTGTGAGACGATTTTCAAATCATTTTCGGAGCCTCTGGCGCAAAACTCACTCAAATTTTATCTTGAATATAGCCCACAATATTTTCATACGAGAAAGTAATTGATTAATCGCGTGATAATATTTTTAAAGACAATTTTTCAAATGATTTTTAATGCTCCTGGCGCAGAACCCGCTCTTATTTTCATTTTTCATCTTGAATATGGAATCAAATTCCATTGTAAGACTGTAAAAATTTATCCATAACGTGATTGTATTCCTCAAAGAAAATTTACAAAGGATTTTTGATGCTCCTGGCGCAGAACCCGCTCGCGTTTTATTTCGAATCAAGTTTTGAATATGTTCATACAATTGAAATAATTCATTCACAATGTGATTATAATTCACCAAATTAATTTTTCAGTCATTTTCGATACTCCTGGCGCAGTACCCACCGCTTACATTTTTTACCTTTCATTTTGAATATTGAAAGCAATACATTTGTAAGAATACAACAATTCATACTGTGATTGTATTCCTCAAAGAAAGTTTACTAATGATTTTCAATGCTCCTGGCGCAGAACCCACCCACGTTTCATTTTGAATAATGTTCACAAAATGTTCAACCAAATATGATCATATTATTTTCCGTTTTACAATTTTCAATGAATTTTGTATTTAAAATATGATTTGTAATAATATCCATACAACTGCAATAATTTACCTATTTGTAGTGCGATACCTGATATTTTTTAAAGACATTTCACAAACGAATTTTGATGCTCCTGGCGCAGAACCCGAACGTATTCTACCTCGAGTTGAGTATTCAATATGCTCATATTAATGAAATACTGCATTCTTAACATGATTACAAAATCATCAAAGACCATTTTCAAACGATATGTGATGCTCCTGGCGCAAAATTCACTCATATTTATTTCACTTTGTCGTTTCAATGTCATTTTGACCAAAAAAAAGTTCATCGTTCATTGCCTTAAATGGTCATCCAAACAATTAACATGTCGTGAATTTTTTACAATCAGACGTGCAAATTTTTTTTCGTCGTTTGTAATTTTTTTCTGTCTGGGTAAGCCTTTTACTGTCGGGATTTTACTTTTCAGTCGTGCAAATGATTTTTCTGCCGTGAAAATACCTATGCTCGTCCTGCTGACGTCCTTTTTGGTGGTACAATTAAATCACACCTTATTTGCGGTATCTCTGCCACTCCAACATTTCAATGTGAAACGAAAATTTTTTACTTTCGGGAAGCCGTTCCCTCCTTCAACTCTCGGCATTCGTCTGACCAGACTCCAAAGTTGAGAATAGTGCCATACAATATTAGAGGCACCCCTAATTCATAATTAAATTACCAAACGAAAAAACTGCAACTGTTTCTCAATGGTATATATTCACATTTTGAAAATTCAAAAGTATCCATCTCAAATGCAAGGTAAAAAAGTAATTTACTTACAACTGATCTGTGCGAACTATTCTATGAATGGCATTAATAAATCCGTATTTAGATTCCTTATATTTTTCCGGCAAACCTTCCACGAATTCAAAGCTTCCATTCGATGGAAAGAATCGAGCGATTGAATGATCGTTTACGAAAAAAATTCTGTCTTCAAGCTGCACAACATAAGAAAATATTCCCCATAACCTCTCAGGTAACTTATGTCTACTCCATGTCATTGAATCACGACGCAGAAGAATTATCTCTGAAAAACCCGACACAGCAAAATCAAGATCATTGACCACCGTCAGATGATATAATAAACCAACATTGATATTATCGATTATCGGTAAATTTGGCACAGGATACCATGAATTTTTCTCGAAATTGTACGCTTCGATAATGTACTTCGATGTGCAGTTTTGGCGTGTCCTGTACAACGTTTTTCCGTTACACGTGAAACGAAAAGAATATTCATACGATTCCACGGGCTCCCAAATCACTATCCAGCGATTCAATTGCATCAAATATTTCACCAGTCGACCAAATTTTGAGTAACCGTAAACTTCGTTGTTGCAATTCAGCAAATTATAATCATGTTTCATATCAAAAGCAAAGCGCAATGCGAAGCGTTTTTTCAACGCCAAATTGTAGACCAAGAATGTGTTTGGCTTATGCAAGTCGGAAAGAACAAATAAATTCTCATCAATTAAAGTCGCTTTTGAAAAAACGTCAGGGAAAATGTATGATCGATCAGAAGTAGACACATTGACTGTTTCGAGTAAGTCCAGATCGACATTGAATAGATCGATGGTTTTTTTGCCTTTTTGCCTGGCGATAAACACGGGAATTTCATTTAATTTTTTAAACATATTTTTCGATGAAACTGCGGTTTGAATATTGTACGGAAGCGATGATAGAATCTCCCATAATTTATCTTTGACAAACTGCTGAGAGATATCGTTCAATTCAGCTGCTACATTGAATGTATATTTATCGGAATCAACCACGCACATGGGATTTATGATTCGGGCGATTTTAGGTAAAAAATATTGGTATCGATTCTCCACATCGTGACTTATCCATTTCGAACAAATATCCAAGATTTTCTGGGGATCGAGGTTAGCGAGATTGAAATGATGCGACTTCAGCATATCCTTCATCATAGTCCAAGAAATAGAACAAAAATGCGACACGTTGTAAATTTCAGGCCATTTTACGGTCATATGCTTGCATAAATTAGGCAAATACAAATCGTCGTGTTCTGCTTTTCCATAGGTCGCTTTTAATATTCGGACTATGTCTTGCGGACTAACTGCTTCTTGAGTAAGATCCATTAATTTTGTTTTACAGTTCTCCAATAATCTTCTATCTTGTATTTCTAAAATATTAACGGTTGTGAAAATGGAGATAATTATATCTCTTTCCGTCCAATACTTAAAATCGCCAAAATAAATGTAATCAATCACTGCATCGAAAGTTGATGAGTCGGCTTGATCGTTCAGTAAATATTCTTTATCTTTGCTAGGGCACGTTGGTTTTCCATGACACTGAGCTACTGCTTCGGCATATTCGGCTCGAAAATAGTCTCTGAAATAGCCGCACGTTGATTCTAAAATTGCTCGATGAAGTTTGTATGTCTTTTCTCCAACTCGCACCGTAATATCGTAAAAATCGCCGTTTTTCAAAAAAATTTTCAACTTGGCAATTTCATTGTTACGATGAACAATTCTCATGTATTCCCTTCCATGATACCGTTTCTCTTCCTTGTCTTCTGAATAATATCCATCATCACTGCAGTCGTTTGATTCATCATCAGCTGAAGGGGGAAAAAATGATGAAGATGAGTCGAAACGAATGAATAATTGAAAATTTTATGTATATGTGACCCTGTCATAAAGAAGGGACCTAGTGTAAAAAAAATGGTTGTCTTCATTTTTATGTGTTTAGTCCGGATTTTCTTTGTCATTTGGACCGAAAACGTGAAAAATGAGACATCGATTTTTTTCACATCAAGTCTCGTCTTTACGGCAGGATCACAACGCTAATAAGAAATAAGAAGTACAGATTCAAATCACACCCGCACATTGCAAAATTTTCATAGGTAGATAATTATTTCATTGCAATTTTTTTAGCTTCCAAACCAAGATTTTTCTTTACCTTCCTGAATTCTGATTGAAAATTTGAAATTCTCTGAAAGATTTTTATCCTGCTTTTCTCAAACTTTTCTTAACCCGAATTTTTTTTAAAATGTCATTTCAAAAATTTTTGAATTGAAAAGGTTTTTGAGAAAAAATCATAGGACCATTGTCAAAACATCAAAGATAGAAAACATTTTGAAACGAAATTTTAGAGTAGGTAAAGAGCATTCTTTAAGAGAATTGAAGTTGAAATTTGGAAAAAATGAATAAACTTTTACCATAGTATAGAAAATAATTTTTCAGCGTGGAAAAAAATCAGTGGCGTAGCCAGAAGCGTCCGAAAAGGGGGGGTCTGGGTCGGAAGCTTTTTTTTTGAGTGGCTGCAAAATGAGTACAGAGACTTGAAAAACGAGAAATTTTGGGGTGGAGGGGAAGAGGGAGGGGTAAAAATGAACCTTTTTTCGCACTTTAGTCTCAGATAGTGCATATAATAGCGATTTAATTTACGCCCGAGCGAAGCGAAGGCGAAGCTTTGATAAAATTGGATTTTTTAATTTCTAAAAAAGATATTTTTCACAAAAATTCTTGATCTCAAGGAGGGGGGTCCAGACCCCCAACTACCTGGCTACGCTCCTGGAAAAACTGAGAAACTTATTGCATAAGGAATTTAAGCGTTGAGAAAAATCTTTATAAAAAATATCTAATAGGTACCTAATTTTTTTTTCAAGGAAAGGGGAAATTTATTATGAGAAAAAATTGAAATTACCAAGAGATTTTGAAGAGTTGAAAGTTGATTTTACGGCTGAAAAATACTAAGGAACAAAAATTTTCCATGGATTGAAAATATGGACTACTGAAAAAATTCCAGGGTTGAAAAAATTTTATACGCGAGAAAAAATATAGAAAAAGAATTGTCAAAGCTGAGAAAAAGTTTCAATGAAGTTGAAAAAGATCCTGAGAAAAAATTTTCGAGCTGAAAAATATGTATTTAGAAAATTGAATGTACTTATTGTGCTTGCTTGAAAAAAAAACGAGTAATTGAAAACTCGCATGAATCAAATAGGAAAGATTCAGGCGTTCGCACAAGTTCTTGGTGCATACTGATGAGTTTCCAGGTTTTGTGACGTTCACGAAAATTCAAATCCCAAAAAAATGATACTGTTCCTCAAAATCAAAATAATTTCAACTCATTTTATATAAATTTTTCTTTTCAGAACTCATTTTTGATGTTTAAAAATCAAATTTTTCTAAAGCTTTAGTCTCACTGCGTTCGGCCGTATCGTACTTTTTTTAAAATATTTTTTGAGTACAAGTGGCCAGTTTTTTTATCAAGTTAGATGAGCAATTTACAGGGTGACCGGAAAGTACATACCGAAAAAAATTTAAAATTTCAGTAAAAAAAGTTTATTGGCGAGGTAATCTTTTTTTTCTCATATTCTACTAAAATAGACTGTCTTCTAATCTCTGCATAAGTTATTGCTCGAAGAACCTCAATAATCCACAATTTTCTCGTAAAACAGAAAAATAATTCAGTAATTCAGGGATAAATCATCTGATTCCAATTTGTGAAGCGCTGAAATCTAATCCTCCTTATTTCAAGGTTGAACGCATTGTTTTGAAATTGACAGGGTTGAAATCAAGCTTTTGGCTATCTTGAAACCTACCCCCAGATATTCGAAGATTTTATTCCGCGCAATTTTTAAATTTTGCTTGACTATGAGTAGTATATGGGTCACTATAGTTCACGGCAGTCAGTCAGTCAGGGTGACTGTAGGTGTCAGTGTGTTGATTGCACCCTGACTGACTGCCGTGAACTATAGTGACCCGGGGTGTATGGGTCACTATAGTTCACGGCAGTCAGTCAGTCAGGGTGACTGTAGGTGTCAGTGTGTTGATTGCACCCTGACTGACTGCCGTGAACTATAGTGACCCGGGGTGTATGGGTCACTCTAATTCACGACAGTCAGTCAGTCAGGGTGACTGTAGGTGTCAGTGTGTTGATTGTACCCTGACTGACTGACTGCCGTGCACTATAGTGACCGGGTGTGTAGGATTTTGTTTTGGGACACTCACTCACTCACTCATTCATTCACTCACTCACTCACACTCACATGCCCACTTGCCTAGTTGCCCTCCCCTTGCCCCAATTGCCTGTTTGCCCACTTGCCTACTTGGGCACTCACTCATTCATTCTAGCATTCCCCCCCCCCCCCCTCCTCAATTGTCAGTTACTCAGTCGTGTCTGTGAATCACTGACTGATTGACTATACTTACCTGGTGAGAGCTGAAAAGAAAGTGACAATTTTTATTGGGTAAGGGGCTATTTATACTTTTTTACTCCCCCCCTCTCTTCTCCCCCTTGTCAGTTACTCAGTCGTGTCTGTGAATTATACCATTTAGAAAAAAAAAAGAAATGGGAAAAGAAAATAACGTTTTTTTGTTCGAAAGATTAAATAAGAAATGAATTTTTAAAAAAAAAATAAAAAATGAACAAACCCTCTAAAATCTTAAAAATTACTAGCTTTTTTAAAAAAGACATATAAAAAAAGGAACTTACATTTACCCCCTCCCCCTCCCCGCCCCTTAAACATAAACATTTTATAAAATTAAAAAAAAAAAATATTAAAAAAATCACAAAAATTAGAAAAATCACAAAAATTTCTTGCAGCACTGCTGCATTATATCACAGGCGTTTTCGTCTTAAAAATTAAGAATTATAAAAAAATAAAAAAAAATTTATGCTTCATCTTCTTCTTCTTCTTCTTCTTTCTTCTTTTCTTCTTCTTCTTTTTCGCCTTCTTCTTCTTCTTCTTGGACTTCATCATCGTCATAACCGCTATCACTGTAAAAAATAGGAAGATTAAATGAAGAAATTGAGTAGACAGGTAGGTAGATGTTGGTATACTTACGACATTTCGGATTCTTCATCATCAGAATCCAGTTCTTGGTCTTGTACCAAATTCAAATTGTCGATCCAATCATTTCTGTGTTTGAAAAAAATTAATTAAAAAAATTAATTTAAAAAAAAGCAAATTTTTGAAAAGGGTACTCAAAAAAAAGCATACTTACCCCCCTTGTGGGTTATTTAGCTCTTCTTCTTCTCTTTCTCTATAAAAATTGGGTCGGAATGGGTGATTGTTTTGGTTTTCCCTGTAAAAAAAAAAAAACACAAAGTCAATAGGTAAGAGGTTGATTAGGCAGCAGGAGGGGTAATTATTGATACTTACATTTTTTGTTTTTTCCAGTTCAAAATTCACTGTGGAAGAAAAAAATGAAAAAAATGAAAAAACTTAATTTTGTGATGTTTATAATTTTTTATTTTAATTTCAGACACATATTCGTGTTCAGAAGGTTGAAATACCTCCAATGAAGAAATATGGGTAATTTATTTCACTGATTTTTTCCGGTCAAAATACCCTAAGGACCTCGTTTTTTTAAAATTGTTGGAAAATTTCAACGGATATGGCTGATTTTCATTTCAAATAATTATTTGACTATCCGGGAAATATTTTTTTCTAAAAAAAATGCAAAATGAATAATTGATGGTATTTTTTGAAAAAATTGTTTTAATGTTATGAAAAAATCAATGAAAATAAGCCATATCCGTTGAATTTCCAACAATTTTAAAGAACGAGGTCCTTAGGGTATTTTGACCGGAAAAAAATCGGTGAAATAACCCCCTTCCCCATATTTGTTCAATGCAGGTATTTCAAACTGCTGTGAGCACGAATATCGAATTGAAATTTTCATTTCACACGAAAATAAATCATACTCGAAGTTGTCATTGAAAAAACTCTTATCAGCCACTTACCACAAAATTTTAATTTTTTATTTTAATTTTTTTATTTTAATTTCAGACCCATATTCGTGTTCAGAAGGTTGAAATACCTCCAATGAAGAAATATGGGTAATTTATTTCACTGATTTTTTCCGGTTAAAATACCCTAAGGACCTCGTTTTTTAAAATTGTTGGAAAATTTCAACGGATATGGCTGATTTTCATTTCAAAATATAATTATTTGACTATCCGGAAAATATTTTTTTCTAAAAAAATTGATGGTATTTTTTGAAAAAATTGTTTTAATGTTATGAAAAAATCAATGAAAATAAGCCATATCCGTTGAATTTCCAACAATTTTAAAGAACGAGGTCCTTAGGGTATTTTGACCGGAAAAAAATCGGTGAAATAACCCCCTTCCCCATATTTGTTCAATGCAGGTATTTCAAACTGCTGTGAGCACGAATATCGAATTGAAATTTTCAACTGATGATCTATTTTCATTTCAAACGAAAATAAATCATACACGAAGTTGTCATTGAAAAAACTCTATCAGATCCATATTCGTGTTCAGAAGGTTGAAATACCTGCAATGAAGAAATATGGGTAATTTATTTCACTGATTTTTTCCGGTTAAAATACCCTAAGGACCTCGTTTTTTAAAATTGTTGGAAATTTTCAATGGATATGGCTTATTTTCATTTCAAAATACAATTATTTGAATATCCGGGAAATATTTTTTTCTAAAAAAATGTAAAATGAATAATTGATGGTATTTTTTGAAAAAAATTGTTTTAATGTTATGAAAAAATCAATGAAAATAAGCCATATCCGTTGAATTTCCAACAATTTTAAAGAACGAGGTCCTTAGGGTATTTTGACCGGAAAAAAAATCGGTGAAATAACCCCCCCTTCCCCATATTTGTTCAATGCAGGTATTTCAAACTGCTGTGAGCACGAATATCGAATTGAAATTTTCAACTGATGATTTATTTTCATTTCAAACGAAAATAAATCATACACAAAGTTGTCATTGAAAAACTCTATCAGTCACTTACCACAAATCAAAATTTAGTATTTTTAACTCGAAAAAGAACGACTTCTACGTTTGGCAGCTGAAATTCAAACTGATTCGGCGACTACGTGAGTAACCGCGCAGTAACCCAACCATTTTTTGTACCCGTAGGCAGCGAGGGCCATAGCAACGGCGCCACCAAGAGTCGCCGTGCACAACCGTTTTTCTTTTTTTTTTTAATGGCGACGCAATGGTAAGAACTGTCAGCAATGCTCAAGCTATATCTATATACGTATTATGAACAAACAACCATTCATATTCGTGGGGTACTTTTTCAGCATTCATTCTGATTTTTTTCTGTATATGTTTACTTCTCTTAGATAAACTATGTACTCAAAAAGTATATTGTCTAGAGTTTTTCCTGTGTGAATGATGACCGTATGGGTAACGCTAGTTCATTTTTTCGAGTGAATTAATCGGCTTACCTGGTAGGTAATCAAAGTTTGTCATTTTGACGAATTAAATGATTTCCAAATTTTTGATAGAGTTTACCTTCTTGGCTAATCGGAGGATTTCCTACCCGACCTTACATATTTGCATATCCCTTCCGGTGGTTTTTTCGATTTTTTACATTTCTCAAAATGTGGGAACGTGAGCATGGTTTGGGAAGTACCTTTTTACGTTTCAAAAACTTCATTTGTGGGTGTCAAAGTGGTTACCTACCTTCAATAACTGAAGGAGTAAAATCTGAACTCGTCGATTTTTTATTTTGTTGTAAAAAATCTTATCGTCATACCTTGAAAAATTACAAAGAAGAACATACTTTTTAATCATTTTTTTAATTTCAAAATTACATTTTTATTCCTCTAAATAGCACACACAACACACCTCACATTCATTACACACAGGGCAAATGAGGTTCCAATATCTCAAAGGATGTTCGCAAAAACTGCAGTAAGTGTCACCCTCAAAATTTTCGAGAGAGCCAATTTCACTATTCGTTTCACTATCCGTTTCACTTTCCCAATCACCAGATCTGTAAAAATAAAAATATTAAAAAAAATTCATTCCAATTTTTAAAAAAATGATTAAGATTTTAATTACAATTATAAAATATATAAGGTTGGTTCGCACCGGCAACATTCGATGCACTGGTCACAGTGAAAGCAACATTCCGACTCGTCAAATTCATTTCCGCATCCCATACAGTAACCTGGAGTTCCCTCATCGCGAAGAGATATGAGCTGTTGACTGATTATATTCGGTATTACAGAGATGTCTTCAATTTTTGCATAATTTTGTACGATTTTCATCCCAGCCAGCAACTGAAGGGAATGAGGTTGGTATCTGGGTGATGGTGCGTTTTGACGGTACATGGCCCTGACTGTCTCGATCCTTTCTCTTTCAAAATCGAGGAAAATTTCGGAAAAACGTAAAATTGCAATTAAATCCATATCCATATCCATGACAGTTGGTTTTTATTTGTTCATCAACCCAGATTTCTCCTGCTTATATACTTTTTGGAGCGATAGTTTACCTAAGAGAAGCAAACTATGCCGTTTTGTATAAGTTCACTTCTCTTAGATAAACTATGTACCCAAAAAGTATATAGTCTGAAGAGTTTTTGCAGTGTGAATGACTGTATGGGTCATTTTTTAAAATGAATTGATCGACTTACCTTGTAGGTAATCAAAGTTCATCATTTTTGAAATTTTGATCGACACTATTACCTCAGCCAGGAAGTGAATGTGTGTATGTGTGTGCGCATTGAAACGACGCGCGTTGAAACGACGCGCGTTGAAACGACGCGCGTTAAAACGACGCATGTTTGTGGATGGGTGTTTACAAATGAGCGTTAATAACTGATCTAAGAAGTGAACCATGACCAAACGGCATAGTTTACTTCTCTTAGGTAAACTGTGTACTCAGAAAATATATAGGCTGAGCGTTGATTTCGAGAAAATTGAGTTATCTAAACGAATTATTTTCTTAGGTAATCATTGGTTGCCAATGTTTTTGGTGTACCAAATGATTCCTCATTTTTGGTAGGCAATGATACTTTCACCTTGGTGATGTAAATGATTTGTCTGAATGTGTGAGTGATTGTATGTGACAGATTGAGTGTGTGTGTGTGTGAGAGAGTGTGCGCGAGTGTGTGTGTGTGTGTGTGTGTGCGTGCGTGCGGAGGGAGGGAGTGAATTGTTTAAAACAACTGAATTTGAACTGCTATGTTGATGTTCTGCTACTACAGCAGGGCAAAGTGATTCTTTTTCAAATATTTAGTTCATTAGTTGTTCCAAACGATTCACTTTTCTCCCACTCCAGAGTATTTATTCTCCCACTACTATCAGTTTGAAAATTACTATAAATACTGGTACTAGTTGGGAAATAAATCAGTATGTTTTGATACTTCTGAAGCTTCAAACATGAATAAGTATACCATACCTCAGTTGCAAAGTTTGGCGAAGTCTAAGAGAATTCCTTATTGGTATAGGCTCAATAAATCGGAGCTTATACTCAGTTTGGAGGAAAATGTGACGGATATTTACAAGAAAAAATTGGAAAAGAAGCGCCAACTAACCGATAAAGACGCAGAAGAAAATTCTTCCAGTCTTCCTCAAAGAAAAAGTTTGTATAACTGATACCTCACCTTTTGTACAATGGTATTCATTTTTTGCTAACTGGATGTATATTTTTTTTAGAACCAAGAGTATCCAGTACTTCTATGTTGGAAGAAGACCTGTATTTATCTGATGACAGTGAAGAGAATAATAGTACCTCATCGTCGGCAACACTTTCAACAATACCCCCCTGCAAAGAAAATAAAGAGGACAGTATTGCTATAAAGGAAGTGGAAAATGAGTTAATACAAACACAATTGCCATCGATGCCATTACTGTTCAACAATAGTTTGGTTAAAGAAGAAAATGCACCCTCACAGTTGGAAAATAGACCCTCACAGTTGGTTGATTATAGCTCTGATGAAGAGGAAATAAACCCATTCCAAAGAAAATGTACGAGACCATTGAGATTAGACTTGTATCGAAAAAAATAAAAAAAATAAGATACTTATATTTTATGTTTTCTTTTTTGTTGGCAATTGATAGTACCATTACTTGAGAATAACTTGGAATTGGAATTGGATGTTGACCAAGTGAAATCAGATAACCTTCAGTTGATTGTGGGAGAACTAAATCCTGATGTTGATGAAGATAAAGAATCAACACCACCCTCCACCATTACAGCAACAACAACAACACACTTGGTACCTTATTCTGACACCGACACTGATACCAGCACAGATACTGATACGGACACCGATACCGATACCAGCACAGATACTGATACGGACACCGATACCGACACGGATACCGATACTGACACGGATACCAATACCGATACTGACACTGACATCAGCACAGAAACTGAATATTCATTCACCACAGACAGTGACGATAGTGATGACTCTTCATCTGCAGATTCTCCCCCACAACCATCATTACCACCACCAATGGCATCAACCAGCAAAAAATGTACATATTTATAAAAGTAGATGTTTTTTTTTTAAAAAAAATATAAAAACTCATCATAATTAATTTTTCACCTTTAGGCAAAACTGAGTATGGTCCAAAAATATATGTTGGTGGTGGTAGAACATCTACAAAAATGATGGAACGGTCCTCAGTAGCGCATCCTCTACAACCAACCATTTGTCACAATAACAATGCAGACCATGAAATTAATGAAGATTTGCCATCCAATACAGAATCATTGAAGTATATTAATGTTACAAAAGTAAGTGCTAAAATAAGAAAGAAATTCAAAATGCAAGAGCATTCATATAGGATAGCTTTGAAGAAAATTGTGGATAGACACTCACTTCCTGTGGATCTCATCACAAATTCTTTAAATGAGATGTTAAATTTTGCCAAAAAAGAGTCGAAATTTCAAAAAGGAGACCAAATTGACCTTTGCGTTACAAATCCTAAGTTGAACCAACCCATTCGTACTGGTTTCCAACAAGATGACCACATTGAGTCCTTGAAAGAGAAACTTTCACAAATTCTCACCTCAGATGAAACTGTAGACCTTTTTGAATGTAAATTTCACATTCAAACAGTCAACTTACCTCGTGGAAAAGGACGATCAAAGATATTGGACTTGGACAAAAACCTACACACAAAACGAAGTGTTATAATGATAAAAAATAATGATACCTTATGCGGTTTGAGAGCTGTGATTGTAGGGTTATCATATCATTCAAATGAAATCCTTGGTCATAAACTATCACCCTCCCAAATCCATAGTCTTCGTATAGGGCGTAAAATACAAACAACTTTGGCTGTAGACCTGCGTAAACAGTTGCAAGTACATAATACTGATGGTCTTACATTTGAGAATGGACTTACAATTGACGACTTTAAGTATATTGAAGAACTGCTTAACATACAAATTATAGTGATTAAAGCCATTGTGAATAACCCTGTTGTCCGTCGTGGTACTGAGAAAGACATCAAAGTGTATATATACCTTAAAGAAGACCATTATGGTACCATAAGTAAGATGGCTGGTTTTTATGGATCTGTATATTTCTGCGACAAATGCTTCACTGGATATAATAATATGGATGCACACATTTGCAAGACGGGTACCAAAACTTGTTTTTTATGTCGTGGCGTTGAGCACAGTGAGGCCAGTATTAAACGTATTTTATGTGCAAACTGTGATAGATATTGTCTGAATACTGAATGCCTAGAAAAACATAAGATGACTGTGTGCCGCTTATGGTATAAGTGCAAGGATTGTGGTGCTGTTATACAACGTAAAAGTGCTGCAGATCACCTGTGTGGATTTAGTGATTGTGAAAATTGTGGTACACATGTTCATCTTGATACACATAAATGTTTCATGCAACCTAGACAAGCCAAAGGTGGTAAATGTGATAGGAGGTGTACCAATTGTGACCCATCACAGAGTAACCGAAAAAATAAACGCTGTACTTATACTGAGAAATACATTTTTTTTGATTATGAGTGTCAGCAAGAGACAGGTAATCACATACCAAATTTGGTTGTGGCACAAGATTTTGAGGGTAAAGAGTATCAATTTAATACCAATGACCAATTTTGTGCATGGCTTATCCATCCAAAACACAAGAACTATACAGCCATTGCTCATTATGCCAGAGGATATGACAGTCATTTTATTATGCAGTATTGTGTCAAGAATACTATACAACCAGAAACTGTGTACACTGGTAGCAAGCTCATGGAATTGAAAATCAAGAACATCAATCTCAGAGTTATTGATAGCCACAACTTTGTACCTTCTGCTCTGTCTGAGTTTCCAAATACTTTTGGTCTTACTGAACTAAAGAAAGGCTATTTCCCACATGACTTCAATACAACTATTAATCAACATTATGTTGGACCTATACCAGAAAAGAAGTTTTACCCATATAACCAGATGAAGGAAGCTGCACGTAATCAGTTCATTGAATGGCATAATGCCAGAGTTGAGGAAAATTACCAGTTCGATTTTCAAACTGAACTGTATGAGTATTGCCGATCAGATGTTGACATTTTACGCCGTTGCTGCACTTGCATATGTGTGCAGCGTAATTTGCGCGCTAAAGGTTTCTGCTGCAAGGAACTTCGGAACACATCGGAGATTATTCGGTACACTTCGTATGACTTGAGAAATGAAAATTATTACATTTCGTTTTAATTCTTTGATTTTTTTTTCAATTATTTTGAACTTCATTCCAAATTCGAAATTTCTTCTTTTTTCCCTTCAATAATTTTTTTTGGTCTTTCATTTTCAATTAAGAAGTATTTTACAACACGAATGAAATAAAAATGAAACGAATTTCGATGTGTATTAATACTGTAAATGTAAACGGAATGCATACATAGGTACATCGAAAAAAACAACTCGAAAAAAATTACAAAATAATTTAAAACATTAAATTCGATTCATACGCATGATCGTATTCGTTATGAACTACCGCAATATCATTGATATTGGCGTCTTTATTCAGCAGCATTGCCTCTAATTCAAGTTTTTGATTGAAGGATGGTTTTTTAATAGTGTTAGTTACACTTCTTTTCTTCTTTGTCGATTTAAACCGCAATTGATGGGTAAACTTTTTGTTTGGCGGCGACTTCGATTTAGTTTTTACAATTTTCACTTTTTTCTCTCTTAGCTCTAACAATTTCACAGCCTGTTTGAGATGATTTTCAGTTTTTTCGATACTGTCATCGTCTTCTTCGTTTTCATCAAGATTTTGAATCAAAATAGATAATTGATTGGAAAGTTTTTTCAAATTTTCAAACTTTTTTCCGGAACTTGGTATTGACTGCGATTGTATGTGATTCATTATATCATGAATTTCATTGTAGTTGTTGATTGGATCCTCATTAGGAGACACATCGAAGTTTGGCTCAAATACTTGTTCAAAATATGCTTCTTCAGAAGTCCGGACTTTATTGAAAGCATGTATATGTTTGCAAAAGTTGGCTGTGATGGTGTTATCCACACAGGTACACAAGTACATATGTAAACAAATGTAATCACACTCTTTGCAACGTAACTGACAGTCACAGTTATCCTTAGTTTTCTTTACAGTATAACACATCGAACGATTACTCTGAGATGTAACTAGACCTACTTCATCGTTAATCAAAACGACATCTTCTTTAGGAATTTTTAAACTTTCTTTATGACGATCTCGAATACGACGCAAGGTATGAGAATCCGATTCCATAAGTAATGTAGTCATCCTAGAATGGGCTTTATTACGATTCATTCGCAGTAACGTGTTGATAAGGAAGTCCATCCGTTTATTTTTAGTACCCTTGAAATATACATTCTTGATCTCTCGATGTATAGCTTCCAACTTCATATTGGTATTAATTCCAATATGTTTACGAAATGCAAAAGCCCACGATTTATATCGGTTACTATATTCTTTTTGGAAGTAAGCGCCGAACTCTTTCGTTGAGGGATCACTTTCCAATTTTTGAACCAGCGAATCAACAATTTTTGGAAATAAATTTTCGTCAGTTTCTTCCATGACACTTCGAACAGCCTTATACACCTGCTTCTTCAGTTCTTGGGCAGATATAAATCCTTCTTTATTCTTTTTCTTGGATCCTAATCCTGCTTTACGTTTTGAGACAGAAGGTACCGATTCTACTGTATTTGTATTGAGAGATGCCACATATACTGGATATTCTTCTTCATGATCAATTCCAATAGATACCAATTCATCATGATTTATTGTAAGGAATACCATATCTTCATGATCTATTCCAACAGATACTGATTCGACTTGATCTTTTCCACCAGATGCTGATTGCTCATCTTTTCCATCGGATACTAATCCTTCTTTATCTTTGATAAGTGACAAATTTTTCCGCCAGTTTCGATCTACGTGCCATGTGCAAAGTAAGCGATTTTTAACTGATCCCATTACCTATAGTAAATATAAAAAGAAAAAAAAATGGGAATAATTACATATATTTACGATCATATTTTTCAATCTTTGAAAAAAAAACAAACCTGTTGCCATGCGTTGAAGTATGCAGGAAAATCATCACTCATGAATGTATTTGTTTTAATTACCCCACAGTTTATTTTAATCACTTCGAAAATTTTTTTCAAAAATGTAGTGTTTTCTTTGTTGCTGATCATGTGTGCCACTGGAATCCCTAAATTCAAATCGTCGACTACTAGAATTGTATTCAAGAGGTAATCATAGCCTGTAGTACAGTGAGTGCTATCTATGCAAATTTTATCGGACCCAAATTTCTGCAGAAACTGAAACATGATTGAAAAATTATTATTATAAATTACATTTCAATGAAGATATAATTTTAGCACAATGAAGAAGCTTACCGCTTTCTGAGTAGGGTTCATCATCACCAATAAAATATCATCTTTTTCTAATATTTGATCTTCAATTCCCTGTTGTTTATAATACAGAAATGGTGATTCGGTTCCATATTTCTTTTTGTACTCATCAATTAATAATTCAACACTAATTGTATCCTCGGAGGATAGGCGCTCTTTGAAGGAAATTTTGAATTCGTTTTTGATATTATGTAGGTCGTGCTTTGATACTAGATGTTTTCTTGATAACTTTCGCGAATCACTCAGGGTATCTCGTACATCATCGAGTATCCTATCCATTGGCACACCTTCTTCTAGTTTACCTACATTTCAGAACATATATGTATTAGTACCATAAGATACAAAAATATTTCTATACGATTGAATAAAACATACCAGCAAATTCGGTTTTATCCTGTGAAGATAAGGGTAGATGTTTGATGTCGAAGGAATGGTTGCAGTGTTTACGATTGTACTGTACTAGTATTGATCCATCGTTATGTTTTTCAATGGACATAAAGGCGGTACAATGATTATCTAAAGTAATCAACATTCAAAATAATTTTACAAATGAGTACACAAATGATAGTAGAAACCAGAGTAGATATCTGTGCAATACATACATACTTAGTTTACACGATCCTCTTCTTTTCAACGATCTTTTTCGGATTGATTCGTCCTTCACACGAACATACCCAGATCTGTGGCAGACATACTTCGTTTTTTCCCCACGTTTGGTCTTCCATGAACCACTAGATTGCGAAAATTTTGAGCAACTTCGCTGCTCCTCCTCTTCCTTCCACAATAGAAATTCTAAACAAGAGTTGACTAAATCGTAATACGTTCCAAGTTTAAAGTACAAAATCATCACTGAGTGGTGAGCTTACCTTCATGGTTTTTAAATTTGAATATTTCACAGTTTTTGGTACGATTTGACTTCACCAAATCCAACTTTGGGCACCTTGATGTAGCATGTATCTTTAAGTGACGCTTCTGAGTGAAAGTTGAGTTACAGAGAACACAACTAAACTTTTTACTTATCACACATGGTTTTTTTACTTTTGAAAACGAACAACTTTTAAACAAATGTGATTTTAAACTATGTTTTTGGGTAAAAGAAGCATTGCAGTTATTACAAGTGAATTTTTTTGGTAATTTTGGTTCAACAAAATCCGAATTCAACCCAGGACATCGATTTAAAATGTGAACCTTTAGACTACTCTTACGAGTAAACGAAGCATTGCAATTAGCACAAACAAACCGATCATTTACATCGCTCATCTTCTTTATTTTATAAAAGACCAATTAACACATAAGTTGTGATAAGTGATAACTGACAAGAAACTTGAAAAAAAATATAAGTCAAAACGAAGTGTACCGAATAATTTCCGATGTGTTCCGAAGTTCCTTGCAGCAGAAACCTTTAGCGCGCAAATTACGCTGCACACATATGCAAGTGTGGCTGCCTTCAATTACGGAAAGAGTTCTTGGAAATTGCCAATGTAGATCCATTCAGATATATGACAATTGCTAGTGTTTGCATGGCTACCTATCGTAGCAAATATTTGAAAGAAAATACAATAGCTGTGTTAAAAAAAGAGTTGAAGAAAGATAACTATTCAAACATAGCTTTGCTATGGTTAGAATCCTTTAATAACCCTAACATAGCCCATGCAGGGAATGGAGGGGAAGTAATGATCTGTGGTGTTAAAGTTGATGGCTTTGATAGTACAACAAACACAGTGTACCAGTTCCATGGATGTTATTGGCATGGTTGCCCAAAATGTTATTATGACAATACTTTGAATAGGGTATCTCGTGAAGTAATGGGCAATTTGTATCAAAAAACTATGGGTATTTCAGACCGATTTAGAAGAAATGGCTACACTGTTGTTGAAGTGTGGGAATGCGCATGGAAGAAAACTACAGAGTACAGTAAAAGTAAGGCTGCTATTGTAGCTGCTGCTCAAATTTCTGCACCATTGAATCCTCGCGATGCTTTTTTTGGAGGCCGTACTGAAGCATTTAGGCTTAAAAAGACTGCTGATGGTGATGCTGAGAAAATCCAGTATGTGGATGTGTGCTCACTATATCCAACAGTAATGTTCTATGATGATTATCCTATAGGACACCCTGAAAAAATTATCAGACCTTCGTATTACAATCCATCATGGTTTGGCTTTGTGAAGTGTCGTGTTTTGGCACCTCGAGATCTGTACATTCCACTGTTACCAGTTAAAGTAAAGATGAACAAAAGTGAGAAATTATTGTTCCCCTTATGTTTGAAATGTGCTACAGTTGGTAGCAATAAACAAAGATGTAACCATACTGATTCTGAAAGAGTATTTGTTGGTATATGGACTACAGTCGAAGTTAACAAAGCCATTGAGGTTGGCTACAGAGTCTTACAAACATACGAAGTTTGGCACTTTGAAAAATCAAAAAATTTATGGAAAGGTTACATTTCTGACTTCCTGAAAATTAAGCTACAAACAAGCCCACACGGATATCCAACCAATGAAGCGTACGCAGCAGCTATCAAAAAAGCCTACAATATTGACATAAACATTGGTCAAATTGCACCAAACCCAGGCAAGAGAGCTGTATCAAAACTATGTTTAAATTCATTGTGGGGTAAGTTTGGCCAAAGAGATAATATGGTCATTACGGAATTTGTTACCGACCCTTGTAGATTTTATGAAGTTTTACTAGATGACAAACTTACAGGTGTTCACGTTTTCTTTGTGTCCGAAGAAATGATCCAGGTAAACTACCGCTATAAAGAACAGTTTGTTGAAAACAACTATAATACTAACATTTTTGTGGCTGCATATACAACAGCTAATGCTAGATTAAGACTTTATAGCTTACTTTCCAAATTGGATAGATCTGTACTATATTGCGATACTGATTCAATAATCTATGTGAATAACTGTCATAATACTGTACAAACAGGCGATTTATTAGGTGAGTGGACTGATGAATTGGGTACTGGAATATACATCAATAAGTTTTTAACAACAGGCCCAAAGTCTTATTTTTATGAAACTAATACTGGCAAGCAGTGTATCAAAGTTAAAGGATTCACTCTGCATCACACAAATGCAATTAAAATTAATGGTGCTGTCATGGAGCAGTTGATAGATGGGGTGATTGAAAGTGTGGAAACTGTGGGTACAAATATTGTACGTAACACACACACCAAACAACTGGTCAACACCAAACAAAAGAAAAAGTTCAGCTTTGAATTTGATAAACGTATTGTTACAAGATATAATGATACCATTCCATATGGGTTTGTTGATAGTAATCTCCATCATGGAGATGATGATGATGATGATGATATCTGAAAAATGTATAAATAGGTGGTTGAACAGAGAAGCTTTCTCAAGTTGAAGATGAATAAGAGACGCTTAAATAACAGTATACCTATAATTAATTTTGATAATCAGGTTAAGAAGAAAAAACGTAAAGTTGAAATGTTTCCTGATGTGATTCGGTGTGGTATGTTTGGACCAAGTGGTTCTGGAAAGTCCAATCTACTTCTCACAATGTTAGTACACATCCGTCCATTTAAGAATCTGTACCTCTGCTCAAAAACTAGTTATCAAGAGAAGTATAGTACTTTACGTGAACTGATCCAAAACCACAATCAAGGAAAAAAGCGTAAAAATCAAATGATTAACATTGAAGAGCTACATATTGAAACACTACTAGAACCAGAAGAGCTGGAGGAAGATTCAATTGTAATTTTTGATGATGTCTTAACAGAGAAGCAAGATAGAGTAGCTAATTTCTTCCTACGAGGTAGACATAGAAATATCTCTTGTTTTTATCTAAGTCAAGCATATGCTAAAATTCCAAAAAAAACAGGTATACGAGAAAATTTTAATTATATCATTTTGTTTAGGCAAGATAGAGTTAATTTGCGCCAAGTATATACAGAATATGTGACAGATGTCAATTTTGAAAAATTTTGTAACATGTGTAATATTTGTTGGCACGACCCATATGGTTTTCTTGTAATTGATGTAGAAAATGGTAGTTGTAAATATAAGAAAAAGTTTGAATCTTGTATAAATACATGAAATATTATATTTTTTGGTCATTCTTTTAGTATGGTTGGTCCAAAGCACATAGTTTGTGTCAGAATGGATGAAAACTGTGAAAATACTCAAGTTTTTGTCATTAATCCTCCAAAAATACAGAACATTGTGGCTATTGCAAATTTGCAATGTAATTTGGATTTAGATCATATCGCTGCAAACACATATAATGTTATATATGACCCTGTCAAGTTTATTGCACTGAATATCAAGTTGAGAAAACCACAATCTACCATCACCATGTTTCCATCTGGTAAGATTGTTTGTTTAGGAACCAAGGATGAACAGTCTACCATGCTTGCTACACAGAAAATTGTAAGAATTTTGAAAAAATTGGGTTTTTCGGTAAATATTACTGATTATCACATAGTGAACATTGTCAGTAGTGGTGATTTGCATTTTCGACCCAACTTACATCAACTATACAATGATAACATAAAGGATTCCCGCTACGAACCTGAAATATTTCCTGGGTTGCATTACTATTATGATAAAAGTGCTACTGTTACAGTGTTCAAATCAGGTAAAATGACTATGTCAAAAATGACTAGTATGCAACAAATGTACAACATATTTGAAGATTTCTGCCAAAAAAGTATAAATAGCACTGCTTTGTAACATTCATAAGCAATAAAAATGACGTATGCTAGTGAGAATTATGACAACTTTTTTGAGCGTTATGATTATTATGACTACAGACCTCCATCATCTGAGAACCTCAATCAGCCTGGTGGCGAGTTTCCCATAACTATTTATAATGAAGATATCATTACATTACCTTGTGAAAGTAGACTTGTGTTTGTTGGTAAAATCAAAGTTGTAGACATAACTGATTCCACAAAATCTGTTGTTCTAAGTGATATTGATACAAATAAAATAGATTTTGATTTGAATGGTATTTTACATCGTTTTGAGTTTATTGAGTATAAAATTGGTGAGAATAAAGTGGATGATATTAGAAAACCTGGTATAGCAACCACAATGAAAGGATTGGTATCTCTTAGACCTGGTATGGCACGTAGTCTATCTGGTTGGAACAATTATCCAAATGCTAAGAGTCTGATCAACAGTAAAGGATACTTCACAATGATCAAACCACTTTCTGAATTAATGGGTTGCTTTGAAGATAATCGAAAATGCCTGGTCCGTGTGCCACAAAAATTGATTTTTCATATGACTACCACATCTGAAACCAATTGCTTTTTCTCGGAAAATCCAAAATACATTGTGTCAATACAGTTCACCGACATTATATGGCGTATGAGACATATTAAACTGCGCATTGACAAAGAGGCTAAGCTACGTAAAGAGGTGTTGACAAGTTCAAATTACACCATATTCTTTCGACATTGGCTATATCAAAGTACCACAATTCCTAGTGGGACTACTGAGTACACGTGGGACATACCAGTTTCTCATTCCAAAGTGAAATATGCTCTTGTGGCCTTCCAAAATGATGTGGCCAATCAATTGAATAAAAGAATGAGTAGATTTGACTTGCTTGATGCTGAGAATGTACAGTTGGAAATTAATAATTACTGTTTATATCCAAAAGATCGGCTGAATCTCAAGTCTAGTGAGAATAAATGTGGCAATATTTATGAAATGTTCAAAGCATTTCAAAAATCTTATTACAATCGAGATGACGAAGACCCACTTTGTGATTATATGACATTTTTGTCAGATTTTCCAATGATAGTGATTGATTGTTCACATCAGCCTGAAGTTGTCAAAGATTCACTAATTAATGCAAAGATACATTTCAATTTTCGTGGAACCGGTTTCCCAGATAAAGGAATTGTACATCTTCTCATGATAATGGACTGTAAGGCTGTGTATAACCCATTAAGTAATCGAGTGATTGCATAAAATAGTATAAATATATCCCCCCCAACCTTTCTATGTACTTGTTAAGACTAAGAAATGGCATTTCAAGTATCATTAACAGAGACTTCTTCAATATTTGATTTTGAATATGTAGATGGTATAAAATTGAATGGACCTTACCAGATGTGTCTTAAAAGTTTTGTGACTTATAACAATATACCAAATGTGTCTGAACATAATAATGAAGTAATTTTTATAGACTCAAATACATTGATAGCTGATAGCAATAAGGTTAGCTCAAACAAAAACAATGTTATGCCGGATTATAACACAACTGGGAATGAAATATTACGTGAAGAAGAAGAAGTTGCAATACAACTTTTAGACAACACGGAATCATTGGAAAAAAAGAAGACAAATACGTCATTTCCATCAAACCATCACAATACTGGATCTTTGCAAACAAATATGATACCAGAGGTGAAAAAGTATAAAATAACTATACCGACCGGTACCTATGAAATTCAAGATATTGCAAATTTTATTCAAAATCATAACTTGATAAAGAATTCACATACAATATTTCGGTTGAATAAAAATACTTTTCAAATGGAAGTCAAAAGTTCTATGTACATTGACTTCACAACCACTAATTCTATTGGTGGAACGCTTGGTTTTAGTCAACGATGTCTTCCCCCAAATCATTTGCAAACGTCTGATTTACCAATAAAAATTTTTACAGTGAATACCATAAAAGTGAAGTGTAATTTGATCAAATGTAATGTGCACAACTTTTTGCGAAATGATAATACATTGTATGAATTCCCTTTAAAGGTTGAAAGTGGGGAAAAAATCATTGAACGCCCTCAAACTTTGTGTTATTATCCTATTACTAGCTCTGATAGTATATATCATATACACCTTAGAATAGTGGACCAAGATAACAATTTGGTGGATTTCCGTGGTGAACAAATTGCCATTACACTTGGTTTTGAACCTTGCAAGTAGGGAAAAAAGTATAAATAAGACCAACACTGTAATTGTAATGGATACAATCAATTATGGAAAACCATATAAAAGATTATCTGGAGACAGGAAGGGCTTTGAGGGAAAAATATGATGAGATGAAGTTTGGGAAGTTATCAAGACAGGAAGAGCTTGCCGAGAGGTTTAAACCTATTACAGATTCACTATATAAGTTAAATGAAAATGTGATTAACCAAGTAAAACCTCGGTTGAAAAAAAAAAGGGCATTAGCTTTGGAAAATTTATTCACTTGGGATAAAAAAATGGATAGAAATTTTGGAGTACGCCAAGAAAAAAATGGGTTATTTATTGGTAATTCCCGTATAACTGTTACACCCGATAATGATATTCTTTTGGAGTCTGATCAAACTGTGTATAGGGGTACACCAGGATTGTGGGAGCTACTTACAGCAGAAAATCCTCAACATTATGATAATAAAGATTTGAGTAACTATGAAAAGATTGTGCTACGTTCTTATGCATATAAACGTAATAATGATCGTCATAGTTCATACCAAAAAGCACCACAAAGTATCAAATATCGCAATTTGATCAAACCTATGTTAATAAAATACCATTTAATCAAGAATATACCCACAATAGTGGAGGAGAGAAATGTTGAAAATGAAGAACAAAGTGATGAAGGAGCTAATGAAGGAACTGATGATGATGATGAGTTTTATGATGCAAAGAAAGGTTTTGGTTTGCAAAAATTTAGTACAAATCAGCCTATAGAGTATGTTTATTGGAATACAATAGATGAATTGATTGGAAGATTGTGTCATTTATGGGGTGAAGTACAATCAGGTAACACAAACCCTGTCTTACGCAATGAAATTGTAAATATCATCCAAGAATTCAAAGAACTGTAAAGTATAAATAGAAGTGAGGGTTCAACAGTAAGTAACCAGATATTAAGAGAATGGATTATCATTATGCAAGATATCTAAAATGTATGGAATTGATGCCAGAACCTTGTACTACCCTAACAAAAGGTAAAGGAATTTTGAATAAAGCAATCAATAATTTACCATTTGAAATGCATATGCCTGGATATAACTTCCTTGGCCCAGGAACAAAACTTGAGAAAAGATTAAATGCAGGAGTGCAGCCTACAAATAAATTAGATGAATTGGCTATGCAACATGATATAGCTTATTCGAAATCTAAAGATTTGAAAGATCGTCATGAAGCAGATTATAGACTACAAGAGGGTGCGTGGAATCGTGTGTTAGCTCATGACGCTGGATTGGGTGAGAAAGCTGTGGCCTGGTTAACCACAAATGCAATGAAGGCTAAACGTGCTTTGGGTGCTGGCCTGTTCACTAAATTTCCAGTTAGTCTGGATACAGATCAGCAGGAAAAACTAGCAGTTGCAGTTAGAAAACAGAAAGGCGTTACTTTAATAGTCAACACAGCTCGAACTAAAGAATCTGTTATGAATGAGTCATATCTCCCTCTTACTAAAACACAGATTAGAAATCTCAAAAACGGTAGTAGGGGTAGAAAAAATGTGAAACTCTCTGTGGCTCAGGTGAAGAAAATTAAAACTGGTGGCTTTTTACCAGCTTTATTAGCAGCAGCACCTGTAGTAGCTGGTGTAGCAGCTACCTTGGTAAATGCTTACAACAGCAAAAAGAACAACGATAAACTATTGGAAGAACGTATACGCCACAACAAAGCTATGGAAGAACTTGAGAAACGGGTTGCAGGTAAAGGTGTCTATATCAATAGAAAACCAAAAGGCGCTGGTTTGGGTAAACCAAAGAAGAAGAAGAAGAAGAAGAAAACTGAAAATAAAAAATGTGGAAAGATGGTTCGTAAAGGTAAAGGTGTGTATATCAATAAGAAGCCAAAGGGTAGTGGCCTGAGAACCAGTGTGAAGAAAAAAGCTCAAGGGAAAGGAGTATACCTGAATAAAAAGCCACAGGGTAATGGTCTCCTACAGGAATTGTTGAAAAAAAAAAAGATAGTCCACTAAATAATCTCCAGTTGACCAAGTATGCTATTGAATTGAAAATACCATATTTTCGTGGTGTATTTATGAGGGATAATTTGCCATCAAAGATTTGTATCAATGAGGCCGCTATTGTTAATCTTGATTCAAGTTCTGGCCCTGGTACACATTGGGTAGCCTATGTTAAGCGAGGAAACCATGTGGCATATTATGATTCTTTTGGTGTTGCTCCGCCTACAGAGTTGCTGAAGTATTTTGGTAGAGAGTGTGTAGTGCTTTATAGTTTTGAGCAGGATCAAAAGCTAAAGCAAGTCATTTGTGGTCATTTGTGTTTGAAGTTTTTGCATAAATATAAGTAGGTAATAATATGTAAGAAAGAAAGAAATGGATTTAGCCCGTGAATTACATAAACAAGTGATTAAAAAATTTAAAACTCGTCAAATTATTACAAAAGGAATAGATCATATTTGGGAAGCTGATTTACTAATCATGTCAAGTTATAAAAAACAAAATAATGGTTATAGTTACATACTAAATGTTATAGACTGTTTTAGTAAGTATGCGTGGTGTGTGCCATTAATAAAGAAAAATGGTAAAGAGGTTTGTGAAGCTTTCAATGCCATACTGAATAGCAAACCACGTAGAATGCCCAAATTTTTGCACACTGATCGTGGTAAAGAGTTTATCAATGCCCCATTCAAGAAATTATTACAAGAGTATAATATTGAGCTATATCACACATTTACAGAGATCAAAGCTGCTATGGTTGAAAGGTTTAATCGTACACTGAATGAAAAAATGAAATTGCATTTTGAAATGAATAAAAATCACCGTTGGATTGATATTCTACCAAAACTTGTGAAACAGTATAACCAGAAAAATATACACCGTACTATTAAAATGCCACCATCTAGAGTTACAAAAAAAACTGAGGCTGAGGTATATCAGAGAATGTATGGCTTGAAAAATTTCAAACTACCAAAAGCCACATTTAAGATAGGTGACCGTGTGCGTATTACAGCGTACAGGGTTAATTTTTCAAATAAATACAGTAGAAAATGGACTAATGAAATTTTTGTTGTTGATAATGTTCATTACACTATACCTATAACCTATACAATCAAAGCTTTGGATGGTGAAGCAATTAGTGGAAAGTTTTATAAACAAGAGTTACAAAAAACAAAGTTTTAACTAATTTAAAAAGTATAAATAGAGCTGTACGACCACGTAGTTTGTTAATCATGCAATGGCTACCACAAATACAATATGTTTTCCTCCTGTTATACGTGCTGCTGTTATTGGTCGTGCTGATAGTGTGACACTAAACAGTGTGTTGAACAAACTATTGAAGTTGTTACAACATGATGGTAAAACATATTTATGTTCAAAGAGAAGTGATAACTTTAATATCGGAAATAATTGTGATGGCAATATCTTGAAGTACTGTGATATAAGTGATGTACCAACACACCCTGTGAATGGTTCAATAATAATTTTTGATAATGTGACATACTGCAGGGAAATGGAACTACTACTTAGAAGAATAATGTCAAGGCGTGTTTCATTCGTTTGTCTGAGTGAAAAATACACAGATCTATGTTGTAATATAACATGGGATCTGAATTATGCTATATTATTCCCCCAGTGTAATGAAGATGTTAGTTTATTTCATAGAGAATAAATCTTTGGGTTAACATTGGATGCTTTTAAAGATATGTGTCAGTTTGTATGGGGGTCAGCTGTACATGATTACCTTGTTGTTGACATGACAAATTGGTTGTACATAAAAAATTTCAAATATTCTGTCCGTATTACTTGCACATAAAAAATATATAAATATAAGGGCGGAAGTTATTCTAACTCATTCTTTTACATTATGCTTAGAAGACTACACCACTTTCTTGAATCATGTGTGCTAAGGTTCAGATCATTTCAACGACCACCAGATGATGATTTTTATACTATCTCAAAATTTGATTTTTCTAGTGGTGGTGATTATTGTTGTCCAAAACAGTGTTTCAATGTAGCTGAAATTACTACAGTATGTGATGGTCTAGCCTGTAAAGTATGCCAGTGTTGGAGTATATGTTATTGTCAGTGTGAATCCTACATGGACTGGTATTCACATAAAAGATTATTGGATCACTTACATGATAAAGCTTTGAAGAAGTATAGACAGAGGAATAAACCTTGTGATTGTCCTTGTCATGATGAGCCCCTTCAAGATTCACAATAATTTACTATAAATAGGAGTTAAGTGATTTGTCTTCATATTATTCAAAATGTTGGAAGTTTGTGGTATGAATTACTATTGTTTTTATGAAAAACCAAAACCTAAACCCCCTCCACAAAGGCCAACACAACCTCCTCCTCCCCCTCCATCACCTCCACCCTCAAGGTAATCAGATATGGAGAAGAAATTGTTATAAATTAAATCTACATACCATTCTCCTGTCATTATATTTTCAACTCTCTTTGAAAATGGCTGCATTAATGCCTTATAAAGAACCTCCAACAACTACTTCAAAAATGGCTGCATTGCTATCTTATAAAGAACTGCCAATACCTGTTGGAGAAAATGAAAACAAATATGAAGTTATCAAGTTGGAATTAAAACCTCTATCTCAGTTGGTGTTTGTTTACACTGAAAACTTTGTGTTTTACTTACCTACTGCTTGGAATAGACCATGTGACCTGATCAATAAAGTCAAATTTTGGAACAATATGTCTGAAAAATATTTAAACTGCTATTGGCACAATGATGATGAAGTTCGTTGGGAGTTATGGTCTAAAAATATGTTACTTGGCTGGTGGGCTGTAAGTTATCTTTAGATTTATACTTATTAAATTTAGTTTTCATGTTACAGATATGAGAATTGAATAAAGTTATGCTTTTAAAAAAGACTTGTTTATTTTATTTATTGCAATTGAAAAAAAAGGGGGACACACATATGTGTATGTGCACATGCATACACACACACATATATATATGTGTATGTGCGCATGCATACACACACACGTGTGTATGTGCATATGCATACATGATTCCCCACTCCTTTTCTTCCCCCACTCCTTTTCTTTTTTTCTGGAAAATAAAAACTATAAATACAGCAATGTTTCATCAAAGTTCTCATTATTGTTTACACTCTCGTCGAAAATGGCTGCTTTTAATACCATCCTGTCCAACTTCAATAAACTGAATGAGCTGAAGCCTTTTGCTCATTTCACTGCCTTCCCTGAAGGTACAAAATTCAATGTCATAAGATTTTTGCGGTGCAAAACCAAACATGGTACCTCAATTGTTGCTGAGACAGAAGAATATATGTTTCACTTACCTCAACGCTTTAAACAAATGTTTGACACTGATGACAAACTTGAAACGTGGAATGAAGAAAAAAACTTGAGCATCACATACAATGGTAAACGTGGAAATACTATACTCATCTCCATTGATGTTCGTGTAACACACAGTTAATCACTATTCAAGGTTTAAAATGTCACTTTTATAATTTAAGTTTCAAGCTTGTCCATATCAACACAATAAAAACTTTTATAAAATAATGGGTATTTCATTTTTTAATGATACAGTACTTGAAAATAACCAGTTAGTTGGGCAGTCAACCAGTCAGAAACGAATGAGTGAGTGCCCAAGTGGGCAAGTGGGCAAACGGGCGACTGGGTAAGTGGGTATGCGAGTGTGTAAGAATAAATGAGTGAGTAACTGTGTGAATGCGTGAGTGAACTGAGAGAACAATATGTGAGTGACTGTGTGAATGAATGAGTGAGTGAGTGTGTGAGTGTACCGAAACAAAATCCTACACACCCGGTCACTATAGTTCATGGTAGTCAGTCAGTCAGGGTACAATCAACACACTGACACCTACAGTCACCCTGACTGTCTGACTGACTGCCGTGAACTATAGTAACCCATGCACACCGGGTCACTATAGTTCACGGCAGTCAGTCAGTCAGTCAGTCAGTCAGGGTGCAATCAACACACTGACACCTACAGTCACCCTGACTGACTGACTGCCGTGAACTATAGTGACCCATATACTACTACTATGTTTAGCTGTAGCATTATAAACTAAAATTGAATTATGCTTCACAAAAAATTTTAATTAGTTGAGAATCTATGAAGTGGCCTATGATCGAATAGTAATGAACCAAAGATTCTGCCAGAATTGAAATTTTTCGGATAAATTGATTAGGGAATTTTTGAGAAGCATTTATTTTTGGGAACTACTTTTCGGTCACCCGGTACAAACATTATTTTATTGAGCTATAAATTGAAGTAAGTACGTATTTTACTCGAAATTTTCTCACTCGGTTCGCTCGAGCTACATTTGTTTACCTCCTATTCACATTAAAACTATTAACTTCGAAACCATGTAAGCTACTCAGACAAAAAATTCTCGAATTGTCAAATTTTGGAATTCCTAATCGGAAATTTTGAATTTTTTAGTCGGAATTTTTGAACATCATCTCCCCCCCCCCCCATAGAAATTCGCATACTTACAGCTTACAGCATTATAAACAAGCTATCTTGTCGAAATTCAGGAAAAATGAAGAATTTGAGCAATATAAACTCATAGTAAACATGTTTGCTCCCTTCTTTCCTAATATACCTAGTACATACATTACATACCTACTACCTATATAGTATATATTTCATTTTACGCACCTGGTCTTTCACGACTAAGCTGGCGACCTTTTGTTAACAACGCCCACAAACATCTCGAAATTATTTTTCGTTTAGAGTTCTCATCGAAATGGAATTTAGATAAACTATTGCTGACACTCGTATTGGTTTCCGTTGAAGAATGAAATAAGGATTTTGCAGAGTTCACTAGGTTTGCTAGATGAGGAAGACGACTTTCCAAATCGTGGCAGAGCCATTCGGTGCACATATGAATAATTTGGTATCTTGTCTCATGATTTGCCTCCCGAATATTCTCAATGATTTGTTTGAGGTGATCGTAAGGTAAAGATGGAAGAATTTTATGATTTTGCAAAGTCGGCAAGTTTTTGGCGAAATAGTCGAAAAAGCCATCTAATAAATACATCAAAGTGCTGTTTTTTCTGTAGGAATTGTAGAATTTTAATATTTTTGGGTCCATCGGTGACAACGATTTTAAATTTTCTTCTGGTTTCAATTCATCGAGTTCTCTGAAATCGAGTTTTTTACCGACCAACAATGCAAAAAGACATCTCGAAATGATTTTCCGCTTTGAATACTCGTCGACAATACATTTTGGGAAATGTTTGCTAATATCAGCGTTCAATTCTGTTGAAAAATGAAATTTAGATCCAATGGAGGTCACAAGATTCGATATTTGAAAAAGTCGATTTTCCATATCATGGCACAACCATTCGGTACACATCTGAATAATTTGGTATATCTTCTTATCGTCCGGATATTCAACTCTATCAATTGTCCAAATTAAGTGATCGGGGGACAGAGATAAAAATAACGTGTGATTTTGTAGTGTGGTCAAATCTGAAGCGAAACGTTCAAAAACACTTTCTAATAAATATTCGAATTGGGGATTTTTTCTGATGAAATTATATAACTGAAATATTTTTGCATCTAGGAGAGAATACGCTGTCAAATTGTGATGGATAAAACTACTAAAATTTGCCAAATCTATTTCCATTCCCAAATGATCCATGGCTTCCAATAAAAGAACATAGTTTTCTTTGTTCAAAACGTCGGATAATTTTTTTCCATGAATTAAATCGACTACTGCGGAGAACACTTCACCATTCAGGGGCTGAATTTCCAAAATCGGATTATTTTTCTGCTTAAAATCGTCAGAAGTGAACAATTTCTCGAAATAGGGCGATTTCAGCGAAGATCTTAACCGATCCAAATGGTAAATTTTGGATCCAACTTTTACCATTTGATCTTGACACAGGAACGAAAACGAGCTTGCATTGTTTATTTCCGTCGTACTGATTTGGTCCAAGAAATCGACTTTTGTAGCTGAAAAAGATAGTAAATCGAGAGAAAATTTAAGCTGATTTCACCAATTAACATAATTTTGTCATCTGAGTATCATTTACAAAACTCTGTGTAATTAATTCTGAAATACTGCTGAATAGTTTTTAAATAAACTAGATTGTATTAAAATTTGAAAAAAAAAAACATTGAATTATTCAAAGAAAAAAAAGTTCATTTCTTTCACGTCCAGTGTACAGTATTTAAATTCATTCACTTACCAATGGCAGGATTGAATTTTGTAACATGCGTTAACAATATGAACAAAAATATCACCGCCACACAGGATTTCATTTTGTCGGTAGATTTTGATTTCAGGAACCCATTATTGATTTTTTTCCTGTTTCTCTGGTTAGAGTTGATTAATAGAATGTTTATTAGTTTAATCATAGTAGGTATTTTCGTTTTATCGTCTAATCTTTGAACGTTTATAATTAGTGATGTTGATAAATGGTTGAGCAATATAGATACAAATATGCCGAATTAGAATTAATATTTCTTCATTGGGCGGGTACCGCTAATGATCATTACTTATTCGAGATGAAAATTCAAACCAAAATTAATTCTACAGCTTGAAAAAATGAAGGGGGGAAAGGTCAGGGTGAACATTTCGCAGATTCAAATGTTTTAAAAAGCATAGAATGAATTTAGGATGAAAAATTCATCTCAAATTCTTAGAAATTAAAAAAAAAAAATCGTGAGACGATTAATTGATTATTGAGTATTATTTTGCTTTACCGCTTTTCGAGAGAGTCAGCTGAAGTAATTTTTCATCGATTGAGAAATTTTCTACAGGCCGATTCTTCGAAAACTAGTGAAAAAGTATTCGATCTTCAGGAGCAGCATTCAATATGTTCACATGATTGCAGTGATTTATTCCTTGTATGATAACAGTTCTTGTGAGACGATTTTCAAATCATTTTCGGAGCCTCTGGCGCAAAACCCACTAATATTTTATCTTGAATATAGCCCTCAATATTTTCATACGAGAAAGTAATTGATTAATCGCGTGATAATATTTTCAAATGATTTTTAATGCTTCTGGCGCAGAACCCGCCTCCATTTTTATCTTTCATCTTGAATATGGATTCCAGTATATTTGTGAGACTGAAATAATTTATCCATAACGTGATTGTATTCCTCAAAGACAATTTACAAAGGATTTTCGATGCTCCTGGCGCAGAACCCGCTCTCATTTTCATTTTTCATCTTGAATATGGAATCAAATTCCATTGTAAGACTGTAATAATTTATCCACAACGTGATTGTATTCCTCAAAGAAAATTTACAAAGGATTTTTGATGCTCCTGGCGCAGAACCCGCTCGTGTTTTATTTCGAATCAAGTTTTGAATACGTTCATACAATTGAAATAATTCATTCACAATGTGATTATAATTCACCAAATTAATTTTTCAATCATTTTCGATACTCCTGGCGCAGTACACACCGCTCACATTTTTTATCTTTCATTTTTAATATTGAAAGCAATACATTTGTAAGAATACAACAATTCATACTGTGATTATATTCCTCAAAGAAAGTTTACCAATGATTTTCAATGCTCCTGGTACAGAACCCACCCATGTTTCATTTTAAAGAATGTTCATAAAATGTTCAACCAAATATGATCATATTATTTTCCTTTTTACAATTTTCAATGAATTTTGAATTTCAAGTATGACTTGTAATAATATCCATACAACTGCAATAATTTACCTATTTGTAGTGCGATACCTGATATTTTTTAAAGACATTTCATAAACGAACTTTGATGCTCCTGGCGCAGAACCCGAACGTATTCTACCTCGAGTTGAGTATTCAATATGCTCATATTAATGAAATACTGCATTCTTAACATGATTACAAAATCATCAAAGACCATTTTCAAACGATATGTGATGCTCCTGGCGCAAAATTCACTCATATTTATTTCACTTTGTCGTTTCAATGCCATTTTGACCAAAAAAAGTTCATCGTTCATTGCCTTAAATGGTCATCCAAACAATTAACATGTCGTGAATTTTTTACAATCAGACGTGCAAATTTTTTTTCGTCGTTTGTAATTTTTTTCTGTCTGGGTAAGCCTTTTACTGTCGGGATTTTACTTTTCAGTCGTGCAAATGATTTTTCTGCCGTGAAAATACCTATGCTCGTCCTGCTGACGTCCTTTTTGGTGGTACAATTAAATCACACCTTATTTGCGGTATCTCTGCCACTCCAACATTTCGATGTGAAACGAAAATTTTTTACTTCCGGGAAGCCGTTCCCTCCTTCAACTCTCGACATTCGTCTGACCAGACTCCAAAGTTGAGAATAGTGCCATACAATATTAGAGGCACCCCTAATTTATAATTAAATTACCAAACGAAAAAACTGCAACTGTTTCTCAATGGTATATATTTACATTTTGAAAATTCAAAGGTATCCATCTCAAATGCAAGGTAAAAAAAAGTAATGTACTTACAACTGATCTGTGCGAACTATTCTATGAATGGCATTAATAAATCCGTATTCAGAATCCTTATATTTTTCCAGCAAACCTTCCTTGAATTCAAAGCTTCCATTCGATGGAAAGAATCGAGCGATTGAATGATCGTTTACGAAAAAAATTCGGTCTTCAAGCTGCACAACATAAGAAAAAAATCCCCGTAACCCGTCAGGCAAGCGATATCCACTCCATGTCATTGAATCACGACGCAGAAGAATTATCTCTGCATAACTCGACACAGCAAAATCAAGATCATTGACCACCGACAGATGATATAATGAACCAACATATATATCGATTATCGGTAAATTTGGCACAGGATACCATGAATTTTCCTCGAAATTGTACGCTTCGATAATGTAATTCCTTGTGCAGTTTTGGCATGTCCTGTACAACGTTTTTCCGTTACTCGTGAACCGAAAAGAATCTTCATTCGACCACACGGGCTCCCAAATCACTATCCAGCGATTCAATTGCATCAAATATTTCACCAGCCGACCACATCTTGAGTAACCGTAAACTTCGTTGTTGCAATTTAGCAAATTATAATCATCTGTTATGTCAAAATCAAACCTCAATGCGAAGCTTTTTTTCAACGCCAAATTGTAGACCAAGAATGTGTCTGGCTCATGCAAGTCGGAAAGAACAAATAAATTCTCACCAATTAAAGTCGCTTTTGAAAAAACGCCACGGAAAAAGTACCTTAATCGATCAGAACTAGACACATTGACTGTTTCGAGTAAGTCCAGATCGACATTGAATAGATCAATGGTTTTTTTGCCTTCTTGCCTGGCGATAAACGCGGGAATTTCATTTAATTTTTTGAACATATTTGCTGATGAAACTGCGGTTTGAATATTGTAAGGAAGCGATGATAGAATCTCCCATAATTTATCTTTGACAAACTGCTGAGAGAAATCGTTTAATTCAGCAGCTACCTTGGATGTATATTTATCTGAATCAACCACGCACATGGGATTTATAATTCGGGCGATTTCAGGTAAATATTGGTATCGATTCTCCACATCGTGACTTATCCATTTTGAACAAATATCCAAGATTTTCTGGGGATCGAGGTTAGCGAGATTGAAATGATGCGACTTCAGCATATCCTTCATCATAGTCCAAGAAATAGAACAAAAATGCGACACGTTGTAAATTTCAGGCCATTTTACGGTCATATGCTTGCATAAATTAGGCAAATACAAATCGTCGTGTTCTGCTTTTCCATAGGTAGCTTTTAATATTCGGACTATGTCTTGCGGATTAACTGCTTCTTGAGTAAGATCCATTAATTTTGTTTTACAGTTCTCCAATAATCTTCTATCTTGTATTTCTAAAATATTAACGGTTGTGAAAATGGAGATAATTATATCTCTTTCCGTCCAATTCTTAAAATCGCCAAAATAAATGTAATCAATCACTGCATCGAAAGTTGATGAATTGGCTTGATCGTTCAGTAAATATTCTTTATCTTTGCTAGGGCACGTTGGTTTTCCATGACACTGAGCTACTGCTTCGGAATATTCGGCTCGAAAGCAGTCTTTAAAATAGCCGCACTTTAATTCTAAAATCACCCGATGAAGTTTGTATGCCTTTTCTTCAACTAGCACCGTAATATCGTAAAATTCGCCGTTTTTCAAAAAATTTTTCAACTTGGCAATTTCATTGTTACCATGAACAATTCTCATGTATTCCCTTCCATGATACCGTTTCTCTTCCTTGTCTTCTGAATAATTTCCATCATCAGTGCAGTCGTTTGATTTATCATCAGCTGAAGGGGAAAAAAATAATGAATATGAGTCGAAACGAATGAACAATTGAAATTTTTTATTACGATAATATGAATCCATGCTATAACGAAATTAGTACCTATGTAAATTGTAAGTCGATAAGTATATGCTAAGATAAGAATGGGGGGTAGTTTAACCCCAACGGGATTTTGAGATGTTTTGTTGGGAAAATTTGCCATTTTTATCCCAAAGTTGGAAAAATTTGCCATTTCGACTCTAAAGTTGTGAAAATTTACTGGTTTGTAGTTTGTACCTACTCATGTTTTCCCAATTTGAAAAAATACGTGTACAAAATGGTGGATTTTTTCAACGTAAAAATAAAAATTGCAAGTTGTTCCAACTTGGGAAAATTTACCATCTACCTACTAACAATATATTTTTCCTAATTGAGAAATTTTTATGCTTTCTCAAGTTGGGAAATTTTTTATATTTTTCCAAGTTGGGAAAAATTTACCATTTGTACAAATATTCTTCCAATCTAGGAAATTGAATATTTTTTATACTTTCATAGTTTCTTTTGATTCAAGTTGGGAAAATTAGTTTTCTTTTGTTTTTTTTTTCTTAAATATGAAAAAGCCATTAAAATTTTTCAAAAATTTTGGCCTAGCTGCGCTCGGCTTCATTTAATTTCTCTTTCTATGTATAGTTGGAAGGGGCGTAGCAAAAAAGAGTTGGAGGTAGCTTCCCTTAGGATTTTTTAGCATTTTGTTGAGAAAATTGCCGTTCTGACCTTGTAAGTTGAGAAAATTGATCTGTTGGACTCAAATTTTCTTAATTGAGAAAATACGAGTACAAAATGGTGAATTTTTCAAATTGACGAAATATTAATAAAAATAGCAAATTGTCCCTACTTGAAAAAATTCACTACCTGTACTAATATATTTTTCCAAGTTGAGAATTTTCATATTTCTCCAAGTTGGGAAAATTTACCATTTGAATCTACAAATATTTTTTCAGATTGAGAAAAGTTCAACACTTCTGTCATAGTTTTTTTTAAATGATCTATTTCCCAGGGCACAATTTCATCTCTTCAAGTTGGGAAAATTAAACAGTTTTGGGGTTTTATTATTTTTTTTCAACACAAAAAAGCAAGAAAATTTTTGAAAAATTTTGGCCTCGCTGCGCTCGGCCTTATTACATTTCTCTTTTTGTCGTTAGAAGTTGAAAAATAATCTGAACCTACAAAAATGATTTCTTTAGATTTTTCTTCAAATTATTTCAAGTACATACATAATTTAATTTTATGTTCCCTTAAACTCGATTTTTGATGTTTGAAAATTCATTTTTTCAAAAGCTTTGGCCTCGTTGCACTCGTCAAGAAAAATGAATAATTTGGGAAATATAAACTCATAGTAAATGTGGCATTCTATAAAAAAAGGGGCAACATTGTCGGTGGGGTCAAATTTTTTTTACCATATTCTGAAACTAGATAAAATTACCTTTCTAACGAGCTATTAGTGACCTTTTTTCGTGCAAAATTCGCGGTTTTATGACAGTTTGAAAATTAAAGTTGAAAAAAAAACCTAGTTTTGAGAAAAACGCGTTTCAAAAAAGGTCAACATTGTCGGTGAAAAACCTATCTATTACCATTTTCTAAACCTACATAAAATTACCTTTCAAATGAGCTATTGGTGACCTTTTTTCATGCAAAATTATCGGTTTTACGACAATTTGAAACTAGAACATGTAAAAATATATAGTTTTGGAAAAGCTTGCGTTTTCTTGAAATCAACTTTGCAACAATGTTGCCCCTTTTCTTGTAGAATGCTACAAATACGTATGTTTGCTCCTTTCTTTCGTAATATAGTAACTACCTACATAAATATTTCATTCTACGCACCTGGTATTTCACTACTGAGCTGGCCACCTTTTGTTAACAACGCCCACAAACATCTCGAAATTATTTTTCGTTTAGAGTTCTCGTCGAAATGGAATCTGTGTAAACTATTGCCAACATTCGTGTTGGTTTTTGTTGAAAAATGAAATAAGGATTTTGCGGCGTCCACAAGGTTTGCTAGATGAGGAAGACGATTTTCCATGTCATGACAGAGCCATTCTGTAAACATTTGAATAATTTGGTATCTTATCTCATTACTCGTCTCCTGAATGTTCTTAATGATTTCTATGAGGTGATGGCTCGGCAAAGATAGAAACATTTTGTGATTCTGCAAAGTCGGCAAGTTTTTGGCGAAATAGTCGAAAACGCCATCTAATAAATACATCAAAGTGCTGTTTTTTCTGTAGGAATTATAGAATTTTACTATTTTTGGATCCATCGGTGACAACGATTTCAAATTTTCGTCTGGTTTCAATTCATCGAGATTTTTGCCGGCCAGCAATGCAAAAAGACATCTCGAAATGATTTTCCGCTTTGAATGCTCGTCGACAATGCATTTTGGGAAATGTTTGCCAATATCAGCGTTCAATTCTTTTGAAAAATGAGATTCAATAAAGCCCACAATATTCCACATTTGAAAAAGTCGATTTTCCATATCGTGGCACAACCATCCGGTACACATCTGAATAATTTCATACATCTTCTTATCATCCGCATATTCAACTCTATCAATTGTCGAAATCAAGTGATCGAGTGGCAGAGATAAAAATAACGTGTGATTTTGTAGTGTGGTCAAATCGTTGGCGAAACGTTCAAAAACGTTTTCTAACAAATATTTGAATTGAGGCTTTTTTCTGATAAAATTATATAACTGGAATATTTTCGCGTCTAGGAGAGAATATGCTGTTAAATTGTGATCTATAAAACTGCGAAAATTTGCCAAATCTATTTCCATTCCCAAATGATCCATGGCTTCCAATAAAAGAACATAGTTTTCTTTGTTCAAAACGTCGGATAATTTTTTTCCATGAATTAAATCGACTACTGCGGAGAACACTTCACCATTCAGGGGCTGAATTTCCAAAATCCGATTATTTTTCTGCTTAAAATCGTCAGAAGTGAACAATTTCTCGAAATACGGTGATTTCAGCGAAGATCTTAACCGATCCAAATGGTAAATTTTGGATCCAACTTTTACCATTTGATCTTGGCACAGGAACGAAAACGAGCTTGCATTGTCTATTTCCGTCGTATTGATGCGGTCCCAGAAATCGACTTTTGTTGCTGAAAAAGATAATAAATCGAGAGGAAATTTGAGTTGAGTTCACTAATTAATATAGTTTTGTCATCTGAGTAGGTATCATTTACAAAACTCAGTGTAACATTGAATTAGGAAAAAACGTGAATTTCGTTCACATTCAGTGTTCAGTATTCAAATTCACTTACCAATGGCAGGATTGAATTTTGTAAAATGCGCTAACAATATGAACAAAAACGTCACCGCAATACATGGTTTCATTTTGTCGGTAGATTTTGATTTCAGGAACTCATAACTGGTTACTATAACTATTCTTTTTATTGAAGAAATTTGGATTAGAGCAGAGTTTCATGTAGTGATTTTTAACGCGTAGTCGATTATTTAAAATATATCTAATAAGGTTGAGTTAATCAGCTGAATGTTTATCAATTTCATCAAAATATTTTCGCTTTAACGTATAATCTTCGAACGTTCGTTAATGATGTTGATAAATGAATGGTTGAGCAATAATAATGAAAGTAGGAACGTGGAAAAATCATCTTACTCGATCGAAAGAGTTGTTAAAAGCATTTCAAAAAGTTGGAAAAAAAAATCCAAAATGAATATTACGATTTAGGCTCGAATGTTGAAACATAGGTACCGTATTTTTAAGGAGTTTTTAAGGTTCCTTAAAAAGTACCTTGGACAGAAAAGAATCTGGAAAACAGTCGAGTTTTTTTTTTCAACTTTCTCGAATCTCTATGCAAGGTTTCAGCAGAGATTTCGGTCATTATCAAAATGAGGAAGCCAATTACCCATATCATGGTAGAGCTACGTAGCATGCAGCTTATCAAGTATACTTTCTTATCTCCGAACCTTGGAATGTTTCAAAATATTATTATAAACAAATTCGAGCACAGATTAAGGAGATTTTATGTACGTACCAAAAAATTAATGTTTTGGACTTCAACTATAGCAATTGCATTACGAATATTTTTTCAGGATTACTTAATAGAATCTTCATTTTAGAAGAAAGTTTTGTACAAATTTATGAATATCCATCCCGAATGACACTCCAAATCTTTGTCTACTTTTGTACACTCGTTGAAGTAAAAGTAGTTGAGTAAATTTTTCACATTTTATATACAACTTTTTGGGGAATTAGGTGGCAAGTAACGTTATGAGTGACTTTTGTTTGAAAACACGTATGAAAAAACAACTAAGGTACTGACTGAAATCACCGATTGATCCAATCGGAGGTTTCAGAACAGGAGGAAAAATATCCGATTACTAATATCCAATCATATATTTTCTCCTAGGAGGAACAAAATCAGCAGGTTTCACATCACCAGTGGCAATAAAGGATTCCAGAGATGCAACGATTGCAGACTTGCAATAATTTACAACAAAAAATTTTCAACTCCTGCGAATGTGCTGTAGGCAATTCTTTCGATGATGTTAATAAAATTGCATAACCGGTTTGCCGTAAAAAAGTTGTCAAGTGTGCTTCTTGAGGCAATAATTCTTTCGATGGTGTTAATAAAATTGCATAACCAGTTTGCCGTAAAAATGATGTCAAGTGCGCTTCTTTTTCGACATCTTATACCTTTCACTCGCCGCTCACCTTCCTATTCTCGACAAATTTCCTAGACGAAGGACTTCCTACTTTCTATTCTACTGGAATAAATCAACGTGAATAGTTCAATAATTTATTTAATGATTTGAAGAAGTGCATTTTTTTTTTCTCTTCAAATAAGTATACATATTCAAACATAATTTTTCAAGAAAACTTTGCTCTTGTTCGCTTGGATAGTATTTTAGTCCTTCTATTTCTTGAATAATTATGAATCGCAGGGTCCTAAATTCGAATCAATCATTGATGAAATTCTGTCCTTGAGAATCAGTATAATGATTTGCATTGAAAATGAATGATTTTTCACCGTTTTTTCAATGAAAAATCATCAATTTCTCAATCAATTCGCAATTTGTCAGAAAAAAAAACAATAATTTTGATTGAAAGATTAGTGAAAACCCACACTACAGGTCTTCAGTTGAATCAATTTGAATCAATTTCACTGATTTAATTCAGTTAGTTGAACAGTGACGTACCGAAGGTATTTTCATTATTTTCCAGGAGGGAGCAGACTGAAGAAAATCCCAACTCGAATCCATTAAATTCCCAACTCAAAATAGATACAACTTAAAATACCAGAATCATTTTAATCTTCTGAACTTTAATGGGTCATGAAAAATTCCAAATTGTACAAATTGGTTTATTTTTTATTAATGGGAGAGCTATTCAAAAAATTGAATTGATTTCTGCAACCTGTGATGTTTATAAAATTAATTATACCAGTGTAAAGTAAAAAAAAAAATTGAAAATCATCAATAATTGATCGTATACGCTGATTAAAATTAAAGAATTGTGAAAATATTTTATTGAATCGATATAGGTACTAGTTTTTTTAGTTTAAAAAATTATCTATTGATTGAATTTTTATGGTACTGAAAAAAAATTGATTAAACCTGGAGAATTTAATTCTTTTTTTGAATACTCATCCCATAAAAATTTTTTAGAAGAATTTGATTCGATTTGAACACCAGGTCAAATTCTAAGAAAATAGATTCTATAGGACATTTTTGAGATATAATTTGATCTGAAATTTTTTCATAGGAATGTTTTTCAAAAAAAATGAAATGAGATTGAAAACAATGGAAAATCAAAGTTTTAAGTAATTTACATGAGCAATATTCATTGAAATGGAAATTATCATAGAGTGGAGGTTCTTTGGGTAGATAATTTTGAATCATGAACTTCTTTCTTCTTTTTGAATATTCACTTTCAATAACTTAAAATTTGATCAATGTTACTAAATTTGAATTATTTTACTTGATGAAATATTTTTCAAACAACATAGATCAAATCAATTTTTCAAAAAAAATACATATTTCATTGAATTACTTTAAAAAGAAAACACTTTCCGTTAATCAACAATTGGATCAATTATAGGAAATTATGGAGATGGAATCAATTTTTTAAATTTGTATTCAATTTGATCCTTTTAATGTAAAATTTATTTTTGAATAAGTAAATTTTTTGGAAAAGTTCAATATTTTATGAAAAAGTCAAAGATTTTTTTTTAATTATAAGACTTATTAGAAACTTTTTCAAAGATTGAATTTTATGCATTTCAAGTTGAAAAAAATTATAGGACACTGGAAAATAATAAAAAAATTTGAAAACATTGCTGAGTTTAGAAAAATGTCAAATAAAATGAAAATTTCAGAGTTTAAAACAGTTCCAGGACATGTCGAGGGTTCAAGTCTGCTCACTGGCAAATGATTTTTTCGATTTTTTATTTGAAAAAATTAAACAATATCCAAAAACAAAAAAAAAATGAGACAAAAGCGTTTTCTAAGATGAAGAACTTCTTCAAAGAAAAGAAATATCATTCTGAAAACAATTTATTTTATAAAAAAAACTTCTTTTGAAAATTGATCAGTTTTTTTTCAAGTTAATTTTTCTTAGTGAATCTTCAAAAAAATCAATTTTCATTCCAAAAATCTTTTTTTTTCAAATGATGTTGTTTTGAAAATTGATGAATTTTTTTCAAAACAATTTTTTTTTGTAAAATTAACCTGTTTTTAACATGAAATGAATTTTTTTTATAAATTGAACAATTTAAATTGAAAATTCAATGGGATTCAATATGACAGGGTAAATTGATTGGAGTTCTTCTTTTCATTTGGAAGGGTACCTATTCAAAATGACTGGATGAAATTGATGGGAGGATTTTTTCCATTTTTTTTTTCAAAGAATAAATTTGAAAAAATTGAACAATTTTTCAAAAAACAAAAAAATTGAGACGAAAGCGTTTTCCAAGATGAAGAACTTTTGCAAAGAAAAACGATTTTCTTATAAAAAAAACTTATTTTGAAAATTGATTAGTTTTTTTAAAGTTAATTTTTCTTAGTGAATCTTCAAAAAAATGAATTATCCTTCCAAAAATCTTTTTTTTTTTCAAATGATGTTGTTTTGAAAATTGATCAATTTTTTAAAATCATTTTTCTTAAAGAAAAGAATAATTTGACCTTGGATAATTAAGTAAATATATTTCAATAATTTTTTCAATTGTAAAAAATTGAAAACTTTTTTAATTTTTTAAATCAGAGAGTGAATTATTATTTTTTTTTATTCGGATTTGAATCATTTATTGGATATGGGTCATGGTAATAGTTGAATCCTACAAGCGGCCAAATTTTTAAAATTTTTTTTGATTTTTTCAAAAAAATTAATTTTTAAAAAAACTTGAACAATTTTTAACAATAGGAGCAATTTTTATTTGTTTCGGTCATTTTTTGAATCATGAAACATTAAAATATGTATTTAAAAAATTTTGAATCGGAGGGTGAATCAATTTTTCTTCCCAGGAGGATTTGAATTGAGGAGATGTATTTTGCTTATTTTTCCAACATCAACCTATGTAGTTTTGAGCAAAAAATGAAACAAATCAAAACATAAAATTTTCTTTTGTTCAAAAAAATCGAAAAAAAAAATGAAATAAATGTAACCAGACAAATATGAAAAATTACTAAAAATGTTCTTTTTTCGATTGCAAAAAATTACAAACATTTCAAATTTTTTCAACGAAGTTTTTTTTAGCCTCAATGACAATTTTTGAAAATTGTAATGGGAATGTTAGAGTACCTAACTATGGAATTATTACACTTTGTAAGGATATATTGAGGGCACCTCTATAATGATTTTTTGAAAATTCTGGGCACCTCCACGGATTTCTTTTTAATCATAGGAGAAGTATTTGGGAAAAAATCAAGCTGGGATTTAAATTGAAAACCATTTGGGATTGATGGGGTGTACAAAAAAAAAATTGATTAGACTGGATATTCTCAGCATTAAAAAGTGATATCGTCAGATGATTGAGATATATTATTTAGAAAAATTGTGTCTATTTCTAAAATTATGGAAAGAAATACCCGTCCGAAGGACAGGTAGAAAGTCTAGTAGTATATAATTGTACACACCATCTTACTTAAAAAAAAAAATCAGTGTAGGACGACGGCCTGATTATCCATAAACTGAAAATTAGGTATATTAATTAATGCAAAAGCCTAGGCCTATGAACAGCTGCAATACTTTGATAACGAAAATTTTCAAATTTCTTTTCAGTAAAATTATTCATTAACGGCAATTTTTTCTTGAGTTCCCATTTCTTTATCTCATTCGAAGAAAAAAGTTGGTATAATTCGTTGTCAACGACGAGCAACATTCTGTCCTCACATTGAGTAAATGTTGTAATATAAAAACTACGCATTTCGTATGGTATCCTATTAGTAATCCATTTATTAGAATCTGGATCTAATAAAATAACCGAACCCCTTGATGGAACAGCCAAGTCACGATCATTGATCACAGTTAATTTTGCATGCCGTGTAAAAACATCATATACCATAGGTAAATTCGGTATAGAATTCCATAATTTTTGTTTAAAATCGTATTTTTCTACAACACAGGTCAATGTATAATATTTTTCAGATACTGCATACATTCTGTAAATCGTTTCTCCATCACTTGCAAATCTCAATTGTTTTTTTTTATTCGATTTGTCGTCGTTGGAAATATTTTCCCAATGGTTCATCAGTACCAAATATTTCATTATGGAACCATCTGCATTACAATAGTAAATTTCGTTATTACAATTCAACAATGAAAAAATTGGCGGATCAAATAGTGAGCTATTTAATCTAGCATCGATGGCTAATGAGAAGCGTTTTTTTGAAGAAAGATTGAATACTTCGAAGAAAACAGTCTGCCATGAGCTACACAAAATGAATAAATTATCATGTATCATAGCAGCCGACAAAGGGCTTTGGCGATAACCTGATTCTTTTGGTATTTTGGATCCGGGAAAATGTAATGTTGCGATTTCGTCCAGATTAAAGTTTAAAATATCAATAGTTTCTTCATTTCTTGGTGCTATAAACACGGGTATTTCTTCCAGTTTCAATCTTCTCGATGAATTTTCTGATAAATTTTTGGAATGTACGATGTAGGGAAGTGATGTCTGTAGTTCGTGTAGTAATTCGTTTTGAACCCATTGCTGAGAGCAATTGTTCAAATTTGTTGCCGCCTTGATTGTAAATTTATCGTGATCTGTTATAACGTAAAGGGGATTTATGATTTTGGCAATTTGAGGTAAAAAATTGAATCGATTTTTCACATCGTGGACTATCCATTTCGAACAAATATCCATGATTTTGTCCGAACCAAGGTTGATGAGATTGAAATGAGGAGATTTGAGCATATTTTCCAGCATAGTCCAAGAGATTGAACAGAAATGTGAGACGTTGTAGATTTCAGGCCATTTGGCAGTCATATGCTTGGATAAATATAGCAAGTACAAATCGTCGTGTTTGGTTTTTCCATGGGCATAATTCAGTATTTGAACTATTTCTTCTGAACCAACTTCGTCATGATGAGATATCAAATTTCTTTTACAGTTCTCAAATAATTTCCCGCCTTGTACTTCCAAAGAATCAACGGTTTTGAAAACGAGGATAGTTTCGTTAAGTTTACTCCAGCGATTGGGATCATATTTTCCAAAATAAATGTAATTGATCATTTCATCCAAAACTGATGGTTCGATTTCATCGTCAAGTAAATACTCCTTATTTTTACTAGGACACGATGGTGTTCCATGGCACCGAGCTGCTGCTTCAGCGTATTCTGTGTGGAATATTTTTTTGAAGTAGCCACTTCTTGATTCTAAAATTACTCGGTGAAGTTTGAATGTTTTTTCTCCAGCTCGCACTTTGATGTCGTAAAAATCTCCATTATTCAGGAATTTTTTCAACTTGGCATATTCGTCATTGAGATTAACAAATCTCTGCATCCCTGAATGGCACGATTCTTGTTCATCGTCGTTTGAATTGTATTCAACATCATTGTGGTAGTTCAATTTGTCATAAGCTGCAAAAAATGAATGTAAAATTTTCAAAATTAATAAATTCTTCTTTGAATCGTTGAAATTTTATGGTTTAAAATAAATTCTTCGCATTACTTGTGCAGAATCATAAATAACCAGGGGTTATTCTTAGGAAATTTGCCATTCAATTTTTTTGTGAATATCTTGTTAAAAGTGGAAAAATTATTGTTGAATGGATTGAGGACGATTCAGTGACGTCAAAAGAATTTTTGGGAGGGTACAGAGTGGTATGATGATTTAAAATACCAGTTAGGTGCTAAATGGATACACGAAAGAAGGAGAAGAAAGGAGCCTTCTTTCGTACTATGGCTTCTAATATTATAAATACGTATAGGTAAGACATTTTTTTAATGTTGGTGGTATCTAAGAAACTTTTAGAGCTGAAAAAAACGCCATGAGATTGAAATCGGAAACATTTTTAATGCTAAAATTTTTCAAACTTTAAAATTTTTCTGCTAAAAATCTTCCCAATTTTTTTTTTCAATTTCGATGTTCTTAAATTTTCTACAACTCAATTCTTATAATTAAAAAAATTGTAATTTTTTTAAAATTTCAAATCTTTTAAAAAATTCAGCTTTATGTAGGTATTTTAAAATCTCTTCCAATATCCAACTCGATACTCTTGGAAATATTTCAGTATCTGACACAATTTTTAAAACATTTAGGTATATCTGAAGAAACTGAAAAAAAAGAGTCGAAAAATTTGTACTTGGGATAAATTTTGACTTGGATGTCGAAATCCCAGGTGCTAGTTCAATACCAAGAAATTCCGGAACTACAAATTAAATATGAAGCGAACAACGGAAATTTTTGGAACCACCCAAAAAATCCTAGAACTATAATTCCTTATTGAAACTATCAATTTTTTTTTCAATTTTATGCAACGGTTTCTATAATTAATTTTCAAGTTTTTATCTTTATGATAAGGTGGCACTTGGCACCACCTCTCTCATGACTTTTTTGATGAAACTTGTCATATTTTTGAAAGTAGGACTACATGTGTCATTCAAGTCAAAATTCGTTTTAGGCACGAAAATTGCAGTGAATAGGCATAAATACCTAATTTTTTTAATCCTTAGAGAACTTTTTAGCCATTCTTCTCATGGGTATCCGGATGATTTTGATTGTGAAACACTTCTCAAAAAAAAAAAAATGAAAAAAACTTCGTTACCAAGGCAGAAATTAATGCTGCAATTTTGAAAAATAAATTTTTCATTGTCTATTTACCTACCCCATAAAATCGTTATTTATTAATTTCCTATGGCAGAGCACATCCCTTTAAAATGAAAAAGTTTGATTCTACTCACCTAGAGTTTTCAAACTGAGCTGTTCACCTTCTACCAACAGTGCAAACAAACATTTTGAAATAATTTTTCGTTTCGCTGATTGATCGACATGACATTTAGGTAAACACTTGATGCTATCCGGGTTGTTGGTTTCTATTGAAAAAAGAAAAAGGGATTTTGCGGAAGTCACGAGGTTCACTAGATGAGGAAGTCGATTTTCCATATCATAGCAAAGCCATTCGGTGAACATTTGAATTATTTCGTATTTTTTTTCGTCGGTGGGATCTTGAACCCTCTTGATTATTTGAATAAGGTGGTCTTGCGGTAAAGATGGAAATATTTTATGATTTTGCAATGTCATTAAATTATCGGCGAAATATTTGAAAACGCTCTCGAAAACGTACTCCGGTTTGCTATTATTCTTGATGGAATTGTACAATTTGAACATTGCCGCGTCCAGAGGATAGAACGATTTTAAATTGTTGACTGGATTTAACTCATCGAGGTTTCTGAAATCAAGTTTTTTGCCAGCCAACAATGCAAAAAGACATCTCGAAATGATTTTTCGTTTCGTTTTCTTGTCAACATTGCATTTGGGTAAACCTTTGAGGAGACCAGTGGTCTTTTTCGCTAAAGAATTAAATGCAGGTTTAATAGAGAATACAAGGTTTGCCAAATGGAAAAGTCGATTTTCCATATCGTGGCATAACCATTCTGAACACATTTGAATAATTTTATGTCTTTTGTTGTCGTCTAGTGATTCTACTTTATTGATTATTTGAATGAGGTGATCGAGAGGCAGAGACAGAAATATTGTGTGGTTTCGTAAAGTTGTCAAATTATTGGCAAAATGTTTGAAAACATTTTCTAATAAATACTCAAATTTTGAGTTTTTCCTAATAAAAGTGTATAACTCGAACATTTTTACTTCCTGGAGGGAATAAGATGTCAAATTATGTTCCATAAAATTGCTAACGGTTTTTAAGTCTATTTCCATTTCCAATTGATCCATTGCTTCCAGTAATGGAAAATAGTTTTCTTTGCTCAGAACTTCGGATATTTCTTTCCCATGGATTAAATCCACTACAGCAGAAAACACTTCACTGTTCGGTGATTGGATTTCCAATACCGGGATATTCTTCTGATGGAAATCGTCAGAGGTGAACAATTTCTCGAAATAGGCGGATTTCAACGACCATCTCAATCGGTCCAAATGGTAAATTTTTGACTGCACTTTCACCATCTGATCTTGACATAGAGACGAAAATGAAAATGTGCTCGCGCTAGTTCTCTTTGCTGTTGTATTAATTTGATCCCAGACGTCAACTTTTGTTGCTGAAAAAAATCAAAGTAGTTGAAATTGAAAATCAAACTGATTCGATGAATAGGTACTTCAGAATTTGTTAAAGAGAACAAGCGAATTCTACTCACCATGAATAGTAGGGTTGAATTTTTCAGTGTATACCAAAAATAGAAAGTAAAATCGAAACATGATTTGTAGACTCATTTTTTCGTTGATGAGAGAATTCAGGAAGCAGTTATAGCCGAGAAAACAAACGGTTCTCTTCTTGAATTCACAGTTTAATTCTGCTTGCCAAGAATATTATGGATGAATTTTCCTTTGAATGCTAAAAATAGAAAAGTCGGAACATTTAGACTCATTTCTCATTCCGTCTGTAAAGAATCTGGAAAACAGTCGATTTTTTTTTCGCAACTTTCTCGGATCTCTATGCAAGGTTTCAGCAGAGATTTTGATCATTATCAAATGAGGAAGCCAATTACCCATATCATGGTAGAGCTACGTAGCATGAAGCTTATCAAGAATACTTTCTTATCTCCGAACCTTGGAATGTTTCAAAATATTATTATAAACAAATTCGAGCACAGATTAAGGAGATTTTATGTACGTACCAAAAAATTAATGTTTTGGACTTCAACTATAGCAATTGCATTACGAATATTTTTTCAGGATTACTTAATAGAATCTTCATTTTAGAAGAAAGTTTTGTACAGATTTATGAATAATGTCCCCTCCATCCCGAATGAACACTCCAAATCTTTGTCTACTTTTGTACACTCGTTGAAGTAAAAGTAGTTGAGTAAATTTTTCACATTTTATATACAACTTTTTTGGGAATTAGGTGGCAAGTAACGTTATGAGTGACTTTTGTTTGAAAACACCTATGAAAAAACAACTAAGGTACTGACTGAAATCACCGGTTGATTCAATCAGAGGTTTTAGAACAGGAGGAAAAATCGCCGATTACTAATATCCAATCATATATTTTCTCCTAGGAGGAATAAAATCAGTAGGTTTCACATCACCATGGCAGTGGCAATAAAGAATTCTAAAGATGCAACGATTGCAGACTTGCAATAATTTACAACAAAAAATTTTCAACTCCTGCGAATGTGCTGTAGGCAATTCTTTCGATGGTGTTAATAAAATTGCATAACCGGTTTGCCGTAAAAAAGTTGTCAAATGCGCTTCTTGAGGCAATTCTTTCGATGGTGTTATATACATAATAAAATTGCATAACCAGTTTGCCGTAAAAAAGTTGTCAAGTGCGCTTATTTTTCGAATTTCGACATCTTGTACCTTTCACTCGCCTTCCTATTCTCGACAAATTTCCTAGACGAAGGACTTCCCACTTTTTATTCCACTGGAATAAATTAACGTTAACAGTTCAATAATTTGATGATTTTAAGGAATGTATTTTTTTTGCTCTTTAAATAAGTATACATATTCAAACATAATTTTTCAAGAAAACTTTGCTCTTGTTTGCTTGGACAGTATTTTAGTCCTTCTATTTCTTGAATAATTATGAACCGTAGGGTCCTAAATTTGAATCAATCATTAATGAAATTCTATCCTTGAGAATCAGTATAATGATTTGCATTGAAAATGAATGATTTTTCGCTGGTTTTTTTCAGTGAAAAATCAGCAATTTCGAATCAATTCGCAATTTGTCAGAAAAAAAACAATAATTTTGATTGAAAGATTAGTAAAAACGGTCTTCAGTTCAATCAATTTAAATCAATTTCACTGATTTAATTCAGTCAGTTGAACAGTGACGTACCGAAGGTATTTCCAGAGGGGACTGATGAAATTACCCACTCAAAATGGATACAACTTGAAACACCCGAAACATTTTATGAGGAATGAGTAAAAGGGAATCTTTTTTGGCGCTATCACCTCAAACCATGTATTAGAGTTATGATTTAATTTATACCCGAATGAAGCGAGTGTAAAGCCTTGAAAAAATTGGATTTTTTATACCTAAAAAAGTCATTTTTTTCATATCTTAACGCTTTCAAAATCCTTATTTAAAGTAATTTGAGAGGGGGAAGGATAAGAAGGTACAATACACTCACAAACATAATGAAACAAGAACGAAGCACACAATAACAGTGAGCCATTATATATTCACAATCATTGGTGTCGGAAGCTTTTAGGAGAAGGTAAAAATTGAGGATAAAAACACAGAGTATTAGATCAGAAGTATTTTCGAAGGAATGGACAGAAAAGGAGCCTTCTTTAACGCTGTTGTTACTTGAAACAGTTTGTTGAAATATGATTTTGTTCATGCCCGAGCGATCAAGGGAGGGTGAAATTTCGAAACTAACAAGTGAAAATTTTCATCGATTTCAAACTTGGAAAAATGATGAATTTTCAGTTGGGAAAACGATGAATTTTCAATTGAAATAAACGATGAATTTTCAGGCGGGAAAACAATGAATTTTCAGCTGAAAAAATGATGAATTTTCAGTTGGCAACTGCCCAATTTTCCCAACTGATGTATTGAATTGTTCAATTTTCCCAACTCACAAGTGAAAAATTTCCTCAAGATGGGGAGCTCCCTCTCCCTCCGTTCGGTACGTCACTATAGTTGGAGTATATTGATTTTTTTGTTCCGAAAATTCCGTAATTTCATCAATTTCTATTTTCCTAACTCACAAGTAAAAAATTTCATCGGGGGATGTCCCCCCTCTCATGTTCGGTGCGTAACTGCAGTTGGAATGCATTGATTTTTTTGTTCCAATAAATTCTGTGATTTCATTAATTTTTCTTCGCTCAATTATTTATATGTATTACATATCAGCTTAATTACCCACCGAAAAATAATCCGACTCCGCCAGTATTGTTAAAATCAATTTTTTCTTTGAAATACCCCTTCTATTTCTCTAGAATTCTTAGTTTCTCCTCTCCTTTAATTAATTTCTGCGTGCGCTTATGCCTAAGTCGCGGAATTTATTTCTTCTCACACATGTTTTGCAAGTTGCATACTCCGGGGTCAATGCCCTAATCTGCGTCTTTTTGTACATCGCGTCGCGGTAATAAGGACTTGATTCAAAATATGTAACATTTTATTATGGTTCATAGTACCGGGTGACCAGGAAGTACATCCCGAAAAAAATTTAAAATTTCAGTAAAAAAAATTTATTGGCGAGGTAATCTTTTTTTTCTCATATTCTACTAAAATAGACTGTCTTCTAATCTCTGCATAAGTTATTGCTCGAAGAACCTCAATAATCCACAATTTTCTCGTAAAACAGAAAAATAATTCAGTAGCTGAAATCTAATCCCCCGTATTTCAAGGTTGAACGCATTGTTTTGAAATTTACAGGGTTGAAATCAAGCTTTTGGCTATCTTGAAACCTACCCCCAGATATTCGAAGATTTTATTCCACGCAATTTTTAAATTTTGCTTGACCAAGTTTAGCTGTAGCATTATAAACTAAAATCGAATTATGCTTCACAAAAAATTTAAAAGAGTTGAGAATCTATGAAGTGGCCTATGATCGAATAGTAATGAACCAAGGATTCTGCCAGAATTGAAATTTTTCGGATAAGTTGATTAGAGAATTTTTGAGAAGCATTTATTTTTGGGAACTACTTTTTGGTCACCCGGTACATATATAATTGTACACACCATCTTACTTTAAAAAAACAATCAGTGTAGGACGACGGCCTGATTATCCATAAACTGAAAATTAGGTATATTAATTAATGCAAAAGCCTAGGCCTATGAACAGCTGCAATACTTTGATAACGAAAATTTTCAAATTTCTTTTCAGTACAATTATTCATTAAGGGCAATTTTTTCTTGAGTTCCCACCAAGAAGAAAGTTGGTATAATTCGTTGTCAACTACGAGCAACATTTCGTCCTCGCATTGAGTAAATGTTGTAATATCAAAACTTTGCATTTTGTATGGTATCGTATTAGTAATCCATTTATTAGAATCTCGATCTAATAAAATAACCGAACCCCTTGATGGAACAGCCAAGTCACGATCATTGATCACAGTTAATTTTGCATGCCGTGTAAAAACATCATATACCATAGGTAAATTCGGTATAGAATTCCATAATTTTTGTTTAAAATCGTATTTTTCTACAACACAGGTCAATGTATAATATTTTTCAGATACTGCATACATTCTGTAAATCGTTTCTCCATCACTTGCAAATCTCAATTGTTTTTTTTTATTCGATTTGTCGTCGTTGGAAATATTTTCCCAATGGTTCATCAGTACCAAATATTTCATTATGGAACCATCTGCATTACAATAGTAAATTTCGTTATTACAATTCAACAATGAAAAAATTGGCGGATCAAATAGTGAGCTATTTAATCTAGCATCGATGGCTAATGAGAAGCGTTTTTTTGAAGAAAGATTGAATACTTCGAAGAAAACAGTCTGCCATGAGCTACACAAAATGAATAAATTATCATGTATCATAGCAGCCGACAAAGGGCTTTGGCGATAACCTGATTCTTTTGGTATTTTGGATCCGGGAAAATGTAATGTTGCGATTTCGTCCAGATTAAAGTTTAAAATATCAATAGTTTCTTCATTTCTTGGTGCTATAAACACGGGTATTTCTTCCAGTTTCAATCTTCTCGATGAATTTTCTGATAAATTTTTGGAATGTACGATGTAGGGAAGTGATGTCTGTAGTTCGTGTAGTAATTCGTTTTGAACCCATTGCTGAGAGCAATTGTTCAAATTTGTTGCCGCCTTGATTGTAAATTTATCGTGATCTGTTATAACGTAAAGAGGATTTATGATTTTGGCAATTTGAGGTAAAAAATTGAATCGATTTTTCACATCGTGGACTATCCATTTCGAACATATATCCATGATTTTGTCTGAACCAAGGTTGTAGAGATTGAAATGAGGAGATTTGAGCATATTTTCCAGCATAGTCCAAGAGATTGAACAGAAATGTGAGACGTTGTAGATTTCAGGCCATTTGGCAGTCATATGCTTGGATAAATATAGCAAGTACAAATCGTCGTGTTTGTTTTTTCCATGGGCATAATTCAGTATTTGAACTATTTTTTCTGAATCAACTTTGTCATGATGAGCTATCAAATTAATTTTACAGTTCTCCAATAATTTCCCGTCTTGTACTTCCAAAGTATCAACGGTTTTGAAAATGCGGATAGTTTCGTCAAGTTTACTCCAGCGATTGGGATCATAATATTCTCCAAAATAAATGTAATTGATCACTTCATCCAAAACTGATGGTTCGATTTCATCGTCAAGTAAATACTCCTTATTTTTACTAGGACACGATGGTGTTCCATGGCACCGAGCTGCTGCTTTAGCGTATTCTGTGTGGAATATTTTTTTGAAGTAGCCACTTTTTGATTCTAAAATTACTCGGTGAAGTTTGAATGTTTTTTCTCCAGCTCGCACTTTGATGTCGTAAAAATCTCCATTATTCAGGAATTTTTTCAACTTGGCATATTCGTCATTGAGATTAACAAATCTCTGTATCCCTGAATGGCACGATTCTTGTTCATCGTCGTTTGAATTGTATTCAACATCATTGTAGTTCAATTTGTCATCAGCTGAAAAAAAAGCAATAAAGAAGATTACCGATGTGATTTAGAAATTTTTTAAAATATGAGAAATTCTTTCCTGATTCCTGAAAAAATTGATATATTGGAATATGTTGGTTGGTAGGTACCAACCTATACGTTTTGAATTACTCGGGTAGAATAATCAATTAACCAATCATATACTTGAATCTATCGGTTTACAATTTTAATATTTGATAATGACCTAGTACAATTGCAGTTTTTTTGGGTGAATCTATCACCAATTTTCAGGAGCGGCAATTTTGATTTTTTTTCGTGTACAGCTAAAAAACCTTTTCAATTGTTAAAAGGTAGTTGGGGGTGTCCCCCGATATTTTCTTTTAGTGTATTCACATTCAGGGGGTAAGGCCCAAAAAATATGACCTTTCAGGATAGGTACTCATAAAAGAGGCAGTCATTTGCAAAACCTCATAAATCCAAAGAATTATTTTTTAGGAGCAACAAAAAACATATTTTAGCACAATCTCTTGCGTTATGGTAGAAAACAATATCAGAAATGGAAATAGCAAAGGGCTTCTAAAGTTGGGAAAATATTCAGAATGACGAAATTCGACAAAAACTCCATAAGAAGTTTGATTTCGCGCACAAAACGTATTTTTGAAACTCCACGGGTCCTGAACTTGAAAAAAAAAATTTTTAACCCATAAAATCCACCCACATTGAGGTAGATACCCTATTTTTGACCTGCTGAATCGATTGGAAACGGTTTTGAGATATTTTGGAGCCACCAGAAAATTTGGGAATTTTTTTTAGCAGCGTTATGGTGCTTTTTTTCAAAATGGCTGACTTGACGAAATGTGACATCATATTAAAATCGATAGAATCGGAATCAATAATAACATGAAAATCACAAAATATGTCACATATGAGGTTTTGCAAATGACTGCCTCAAAAATTGCAACCACCTTGCCTTAAAAAACCTTACGTAATTTTTTTAATAGAAGGACAACTTTACGTTTCAAAATATTCAATTGCTTGAGATGAAAAACCATAATTTCCAAAAAAAAAAAAAGAAAAGAAAAGAAAAAAAAGAAAAGTAGATAAATGCATTGAGTCCGAGTGAATAGCGAGGGTGAAAATTTTTGAAACAGGAGCTCTCATAATCTGTAATTTTTTTATTAGATGAAATTTGTGCTTATTTTGTAGGTATTTTGTTTTGACTTCCAAAAAACGATACATACCTACCTTTTGTTCTCATTTCCTGACATCTTTTTATAAAAAGTCGAAATTATTACCGAGTCATTTTATAAATAAGAAGGACAATTTCTTCTCTTGAAAAAGGAATTCAAAAAAAAAAAAAAATTTAAATGTACTGATCCTGAGCGAACCGAGGGCGAAAATTGTTGAACAAAAAGACGTTCAAAAATCAAAAGCCAAAATTTACTAGGTATGTCGCATGCAGGCATGCTATTGATTTCAATTTTTAATTTCGAAACTAAAAGCTAAAACTTATAGCACAGATTTGAAAAGTGAATTGTTATCTGCTCATAAAGAACTCACCAACTCGTCAAACGTTTGATTTTTTCGTCTGATAAAGTATTTATCCTTATATGGTAAAAAAGTTTGTTTCACTTACGAAGTATTTTCAGACTCAGCTGTTCATTATGTCCCAACAAGGCAAGCAAACATTTCGAAATGATTTTTCGCTTCGTTGATTCATCGGCATAGCATTTAGGTAAACATTTGCTGACGTTTGTGTTCATTTCTGTTGAAGAACGAAATAAAAATTCAGCGGAGGTAATGATGTTCGCCAAATGAGGAAGTCGATTTTCCATATCGTAGCAAAGCCATTCGGTGCACATTTGAATGATTTTGTATTTTTTTTCGTCGTTCGGTTCTTGCACCTTCTTGATTATTTGAATTAAGTGATGGTGTGGTAAAGATGGAAAAATTTTGTGATTTTGCAACGTCCCCAAATTATTGGCGAAATATTTGAAAACGCTCTCGAATAAATACTCCGACTCGCTATTATTCTTGATGGAATTGTACATTTTGAATATTGACGCGTCTAGGGAAGAGAACGATTTTAAATTGTTGGCTGGTTTTAACTCATCGAGTTTTCTGAAATCAAGTTTTTTGTCAGCCAACAAAGCAAAAAGACATCTCGAAATGATTTTTCGTTTCGTTTTCTTGTCAACATTGCATTTCGGTAAAATTTTGAGGAGACCAGTGGTCTTTTCTGTTAAAGAATTAAATGCAGGTTTAATAGAGGTTACAAGATTTGACAAATGGAAAAGTCGATTTTCCATATCGTGGCATAACCACTCGGAACACATTTGAATAATTTTATGTCTTTTGCTGTCGTCCAAGAATTGAACTTTATTGATAATTCGAATGAGGTGATCGATTGGCAGAGACAGAAATATAGTATGGTTTCGTAGCGTAGTCAAATTACTGGTGAAATGTTTGAAAACATTTTCCAATAAATATTCAAATTTAGAGTTTTTCCGGATGAAATTGTACAGCTCGAAAATTTTCGCTTCCTGGAGGGAATATGATGTCAAATTATGGTCTATAAATTTACTAAAGTTTTTTAGATCTATTTCCATTTTCAATTGATCCATTGCTTCCAGTAATGGAAAATAGTTTTCTTTGCTCAGAACTTCGGACAGTTCTTTACCATGGATTAAATCCACTACAGCAGAAAACACTTCACTGTTCGGTGGTTGGATTTCCAATACCGGGATATTCTTCTGATGGAAATTGTCAGAGGTGAACAATTTCTCGAAATAACCGGATTTCAACGACCATCTCAATCGGTCCAAATGGCAAATTTTTGACTCTACTTTCACCATCTGATCTTGACATAGAGACGAAAATGAAAATGTGCTCGCGCTAGTTCTCTTTGCTGTTGTATTAATTTCATCCCAAACAACAACTTTTGTTGCTAAAAAAAAAACAAAAACAAAGCAGTTAAAATTTAAACTGTTTTAAAGATTTTTTAAACAAATCATTGTCCTTTTTTTTTCACTTTTTGCATTAAAAAGCTTCGAGTACCTAGGTGGATATTTCCAACAAATAGAATATTTTACTCACCAAGAATAGTAGGGTTGAATATTCCATTGTATGCCAAGAATAGAAAGGCAAATCGAAACATAATTAGGAGACAATTTTTTCATAGATCGGTAGATCGCCAACTCAAGACACGAATGTTTTTTGTTTTTGAAACTATTTTATTGGATCAAGATAAGTATCGATCATTATCAAATGAGAAAGCCGATTACCCATATCATGGCTGAGCCACGAGGCATCAAGTAATCTTTTTTCTTATCAACTTGCCTTCGAATGTTTCAAAATACCTATAATTATAAACATGTTCGAGCACACGTAATAGGCATTCTTAAAATAGCTAGGTAAGTAAATGCTGGAGATAATTTATTTCTGTTTTCATTTTCAATAACGCTGCACAATTTAGAATAATGATTTAAGAGTTATCGTGCCCTTATTTGGATTGGGAAATTGAAAAGTAGCATTTTTTTCATGGGATATCAATTCAGAGCTGAAGAAAATAAAGAAATAATGAAAATTTTTTGAGCACTGGTTTTTAAGAATAATCGTAGTTTTATCGGTTTTTCAATTTAGGTTATTGGCTGGAAAATTTCCAAAGATTTTTTTTTCAAACAAGTTCGTTTTTTTTTTGTATTATTTTTATCAGTGGTTTTTTCCTGATATATTTCAATCAAAATTATTGTATTTTTTAACAAATCGGAGATTGATTAAGAAATTGGGTCTGGGTGTATAAATCCATACAATTTCTTGTATTTACTTTCAAAATAATGACGTCGCGTCGCGGACTAGGTAGGTACCTACTTTGAATCAACTGAGAGAACAAAATTTTGGCCACAATTTTAAGTGGTCTACCCATTATATTCACCACAGATGACAGAACTGAGTTTTCCATTATACTCCAACAATGCAAACAGAAATCTTACTTTGATGCTAGGTTTCATTTTTTTTGTCGATTTATTCTTGAAATATTATAAGATTTTTTAATTCCCTACTGCTTTTTTCTCGAAATAACCAACTTTATAACATTAAATGCGTTTTATTTGTAGTTAATGAAGATTATCAAATGAGGAAGTTGAATATTTATGTCATGGCAGAAGTAATTATGTAACACAAAAAGTTTAATTAATTGATATTTTTTTCTTATCGTATAACTATCGACTATCAAATGTTTATTATTAGATATGGTATTGGTTCAGACATCGAAGGCCCAAAATACAGGGTGTTCCAGGAAAGGATGTCCAAACTTTATTTTTGGATACAACCGGATACCACTAAAAAAAACTTGAGATGAACATGTTGCCTATTTTGATAATTGAAGGGGCAAATGCAGGTGCTAAAAAATCATGTAAAAAATTTTTGGCCATGGGAATGGATAGGACATTGAAAACAGAACAGATTTTCATCTTGTGACTTTTTGCCTAACTTGAAAATTGAAGAGGCTACAAAAAAATTGGTTCAAAAAAAATTCTTAAAAAATGAACCAACCAAGGGAATAGATAGTACGTTGAAAATTGAAAAACAATTACTCAGATTCAACTTTTTTCAATTTGAAGAGAAAAATGTCATTACTTGATTGGATTTATTTGTATACCCACTCTTACCTATATCCACTTGGATCCGATTTGATCGTGTCATTTTTCGGATTCAATTGGATCTGATCAGATCCAATCGGATCAAATTTTTTTCTCGGAAAGTTTGAAAAAATTGGTTTTTGAGTCGAGTTTCCCTCCTGATTTTACCCCGTCTGATAAAATCAAACTCGGTATGCCAACTTGAAAACGAATTTCCAACACCTAAGGGCGGTTTCCATATCCACAAGTGCACAATAAGGCTTACCTAGAGAAGTTTTCATTACAAAATAAACATTTTTTCACCCAGGGGCGCGGGCGCAGCCGAAGGGGTTCGGAGGTCTGGACCCCATTGAGGTCAGAAATATACGTGAAACATGCCTTTTTCGGACATTGAAAAATCCAATTTTCTCAAAGCTTCGCTCAGGTATTAACATAATTATAATTCTATTTACCTATTTATTGTGATTGCAAAAAAAAAGTCTCCCAGTTTCTCCTCTTTTGGTATTCCAAATCTCTAAACCAATTTTATACCTTGCCAAAAAGCTTCCTTTTCGGAGGAGGGAGTCAAAAAGGAGTCCTTTTTCACAATATTGCCTCAAATAGTTCATTATAATTGTAATTTTGTTCATACTCGAGCGAATCACGGGCAGAGTTTTTCAAAAAAATTAGTCTTTTCAAAACTTATCCTTATTTTCCAACGGCACTTTGGGTGCTCGGCTCGGTTCGGTCACTTTCGTGTGACTTGCGTTTTTTACGTGATTATGTGAGCCTGTTTTACGGATGATTTTTTTTCGAAGTTCACATTCCGACGTTTTTTTTTTCAACTTCAAAATTTTTCTTGACGAGGTCTGAATTTTTTTCAACTTTTAAATAACATTTCTTTTTCTTGACGAGGTCTAAATTTTTTACCATTTTTTTTTTCAACTTCAAAACTCAAAATTTTTTGGCGTGGTTGATTTTTTTTCAACTTCAAAATTTTTCTTGACGAGGTCTGAATTTTTTTTCAACTTCTAAATAAGATTTCTTGACGAAGTCTAAATGTTTACGAATTTTTTTTTCAACTGAAGCATAATTCGTACAAAGGGTATAAGTCAAGAAAGTGAAGAAATACAAATGGTATAAGTCAAAAAACTGTATATGAGAAAAGAGACTTTATTGTTTTGTAAACAAAGTTACACTTCAGTCCCTTTTCAATTGAAGTTTGGAAAAGTATTTAGAACAAGGGAAAAAAAATCAACCACGTCAAAAAAATTTTAATTTTTGAAATTGAAAAAAAAAAATCGTAAAAAAATTAGACCTCGTCAAGAAAAATAAATATTATTTAAAAGTTGAAAAAAAATTCAGACTTCAGACCTCGTCAAGAAAAATTTTGAAGTTAAAAAAAACGTCGGAATGTGGACTTTGAAAAAAAATCATCCGTAAAACAGGCTCACGTAACCAACTAAGTAATCACGTAAAAAACGCAAGTCACACGAAAGTGACCGAACCGAGCCGAGCACCCAAAGTGCCGTTGGAAAATAAGGATAAGTCTTTTCAAAGCATTAAAACATTTAAAATACCGAAAAAATGTCTTTTTGAGCATTGAATATCCTATTTTTTCAACACTTCGCCCATGGAATAAATTACAATTATATAGGTACATACTTAAATTATTCAAGACTAAAGAGCAAAAAAAATCTCCCCCCCCCCTTCTAAAAAAAACTTTCTGTTTTTCGTCTTTGTACTCATTTCGCAACTACCCAAAGAAAAGTTCCGACACCATTGGCTATGACCCTCTCCCCCCTTTCGGACGTTTCTGGCTACGCCACTGTTCTCACCTTTTTTTTCAATAACAAGTGTATTACTATGGATTAAAGCAACATCATTATTTATGGCCAAAAACTCATGACCTATGAATCACAGCAACATCAATGTAGGGCGGTTCACCACGGAACGAATAATATGTTTTTTTTAGTGGTAATTCTTTCTCCAAAGTCCAACCTTCATTTACAGGAGTATAATGGTAAAATTTGTTAGTTATGAAAACTAACATTCTATCTTTAAAGTGGACGAACGCTGATAGATAATATATACCTAAATTATTCGGTATTTCGTATTTCATCCAGCGCCACTTTTCACTACTCAAATCGCGGTTGGAAATAAAGATATAATCACCAAAAATTGCAGCTAGATTAAAATTGTTTACAACAATCAAGTGTTTCAACGGACTGTAAGATTCCTTTATCAAAGGTGACCCCGATACACGGCTCCATAAATTTGTTCCGAAATCGTATCCCTCCAAACGGTAGCTCAATTCACTGTCTTCATCTCGTAAGTCGTAAGCCATACATTCTGTAAAGCGTTTCTCCATCGCTAGTGTAAAGGTGCACTGGTGGCACTCCGTTGATATAATCAAAAATTGTTGTCCATCGGTTAAACTGCGTCGAATATTTCATTAAAAGACCGTATTTCGAGCCAGCGTAAATTTCGTTATTACAACTCAACAATGTGTAATATTCCGGGTAAAACGAATACTTATTCCATTTAAGAGAATAGACTTGCAAGGGGAAATATTTCCGCAAGAATAAATTGTAAACGTGAAATGTTGGAGGCTCATCAAAATTGGATAAAGTGAATAAATTATCGTTGATCAGAGTGGCCGATAGTGATACTGGACGTGTTCGCCACTCCTCGTAAGTTGGCTGAGACTCGGAATAATTGTAAGACGCGATTACATCTAAATTTGAGTTTAATATTATCTTATTTTTTCGGTATTCCGTGTTTGAAGCAATAAACACGGGTATTTCTTCTAATTTCCGTGCTGACTTTTCGGAACGAACCATATACGCAGGAGATGATAAAATTTTATACAATTTATCACGAATGAAGGACTGCGAGCAATCGTTCAACTCTGTGAAACTGTTCGAAGTGTGATTGGCCCCGCAATGAGGATTCACCATTTGGGCGATTCGAGGTAAAAATTGGTATCGATTATTCGCATCGTGATGTATCCATATCGAAAACATGTCTAGAATTTTATCTGGATCGAGGTCATAGAGATAGAGATCAGGAGACTCGAGCATATTCTGAAGCATAGTCCAAGATATAGAGCAGAAATGCGACACGTTGTAGATTTCAGGCCATTTTGTGATGAAGATGTGTTTGTATAAATAAGGCAAATACAAATTTTCATGTTTGAATTTCCCATAGGTGAATTTTAATATCTGGACTATGTTCTGTGAACTGACGTCTTTTCGGTATTCCTTTAATAGGATGTTTTTACAATTTGTGCCTAATTTCTCGATTCCTAAAATATCGGCAGCTTTGAAAATGCTGATTGTAGCATTGTCACTGGAAATCTTGGTTTCATTTTTATCAAAATAAATGTAATTTACTACTTCATCAAACCCTGCCAGATCGATATCTTCATTAAGCACATATTCATTATCTTTACTTGGGCATGATGGTGCTCCATCGGAATAGGCCTTTGCTTCGGCATATTCGGCCTCGAAAATGCCTCTAAAATAATCCGACTTTGATTCCAAAAACAATCGATGAAGTTTGTATGTTTTTTCTCTGGCTCGAACCGTGATGTCGTAAAATTCGCTATTGTTCAAAAAATTTTTCAACTTGGCACTTTTGTCGTTGCAATTGACAACCCTCGCGTATCCCATTTTATTGTACGAGTTTCTTTTGTATTCTTCTGAACAATATTCATCATCACTGTGAAAGTTTGATTCATCATCAGCTGAAAAAAAGATTATCAAAAACACAAATAAGTACTTTGAAAAAATGTCTGAATAATGAAAATTTTCAACAAATTGAGTAGGTAGGTTAATATTTTCCTAATAATGTTGATAAAACAGAGAAGTGAAAAATAAGTGCTTAATTCACTATTGTGAAAATCAGATATTCTTTATAGATACCTAGATCTACCTACCCACCTACTTTGTTCCCGTCATTTTAAAATTCAACGCAGAGAAAATTCTAACCTAATTTTTTTCCATTTTTTGTGTTCATAACCTTACTCCTGACAACTTAAGGACCCTCATTAGCGCTCGTCACCTCCAGAGAATGGAGAAGTGTTTGCTGGAAACCGAAGACTTTTTTTTTCAAAAACATCTTTACTAGGTCAAAAATCAAGGATGAAAAACATCTATCCACCTATTTTTACAAAATTTGGATGTTTTCGTATATTCCGACCAGAGGCGTGACGATTGGGGGCTGTGGGGAGAGGTAACCCCCCGAACATCCCAAAGTTGCAGAAAGTTGGGAAAATTGGAAAAAGTTCCCAAGTTTTCCCAACTTTGGGTTCGGTAATTGGAAATCTCAGAATATATCGAAAAAATTTTCGCCCTCGCTTCGCTCGGACTCAGTAAGTTACTTTATACATCCCTGTAGCCCAAACAAATTACTATTTTCAAATGAAAAAAAAAATTACCTTTTCATTTACCTATCAGGTAGCTTCATGACAATCCTAAATGGAATTTTCAAACATTTTTTGGTTTTTCTGAAAGAAGGGAGGTACCTAAGTAGAGAGAAAAAAGCACGAATTTTAGTGAAGAAATTTCAGTTTTTCGAATCTACGTTTTCTTCAAAAATTTTTGTCCTCGCTTCGCTCGGACCTAATAAATTTCCCCACATTCAATTCAAACGGAATTTTTAAAAAATTATTCGATTTTTTTTTTTAGAAAAGTGTTGTCATGAATGTATTTAGATGATAAAAAAGTAAGCAGCTCAGCTCAAAAAAAAAGCAAGAGTAGGTAATCTTTGTTCAGAAAATTTCCATTTTTCAAAAATGAGTCAGCAAATTTCTCTTTCTTTTAATAATATTGGAATAAAGTGGTGCATTGCACACTCTCTCCAAATTACATCAATGAAGAATAATTTTCAAATCATTAAAACAGTGAAAAATGCCTCTTTTGGGTATTTCATATCCGATTTTTTCAAAGCTTCGCTCGGGCATGGATAAAATCACAAATAGATATACCATATAAACTATGCAAGGTAAAAGGACTAAAAAAAGCTCCTCTCTCCCCAAAAACCTCTTGGTTTTCCAAGTTTTTTTATTCATTTTGCGTCAATCCTAAAAATCTTCCGACGCTGCTGCTTATTTTGGTTTTGAATTGGTTCTAATAATATAGGTAGGTAAGACTTAAGACTGAAATCTGAAACAGTGCTTTGTGGTTCTGATTTCTGATAATTTCATTTCTCATAATTTATCGATTCTAATCTTGAAATGGTTCTGTGTTGTTTTTTTTTGGGGGGGAAATATATTTAAAAAAATCAAATTTTGTAAACATTTTTAAAAAGTTGTAAATTGGATACTTAGTTTTTTTGGGCCAATTATCATTAAATTTAAAACTGGAAAATTTTGACACATTAAAACATTTCCGAGGAGTTGAAAATTTTAAGTGTGGGGGGATAAGAAAAATAGTTGGGAATTTTCCGGGAAATTAGTTGGGAAAATTTGAGGTACACCCCCCCCCCCCCCGACACATCACTTCGTCACGCCACTGATTCCGACTTCCATTTAACAACTTTTTCAAATTTCGAACCATCTAAGTCAAAAACTTTTGAAATAAGCTTAGAAGATACCTTGAAGTGTGTCTAATGCCTATACTTCAGGTCTCCAAAAGGTTGAGGCAGAGAATTATTTATTTATTATTCTTTTTACGATTTATTTCTCAAAAAGAATTCGAATATGGATTTTGAAAATTTAGGTTCCCAACTCCCACTCTATTCTGAATTTCAAAGGTTAATGACACAAACTGTTGGAGAAAATTTATGTAGGTTCCTTTTTTAAAAATGAACGATGAGATCATACTCTGACTTGAATAATGTGCATGGGTAGGTAGGTATGTGTACTATAAGAACGGGAAGTTCAATTTTACTCACTAAGCATTTTAAGATTGAGATTTTCCCCATCTATCAACAGCGCAAATAAACATTTCGAAATAATTTCTCGTTTCACTTCCTCATCCACATGACATCTGGGTAAGCATTTTTTGACATCCGTGTTCATTTCAATTGAGGAATGAAACAAGAATTTAGCTGCAATCACAAGATTAACCAAATAAGGAAGTTTATTTTCCATATCGTAGCAGAACCATTCGGCGCACATATGAATAATTTCGTATCTTTTCTCGTCATTCGGTTCCTGAATCTTCTCAATTATTCGAGTAAGGTGATCGTGTGGTAAATGTGGAAATATTTCGTGATTCCGCAACGTCGTCAAATTTTCGGCAAAAAATTTGAAAACACTTTCTAAAAAATGTTCCAACTTGGCATCATTCTTGACAAAATTATAGATCTCGAATATTTTAGCGTCCCTAGGCGAGAACTTTTTTAATTTGTTGGCTGGCATCAATTCATCAACTTTTTCAGGATCAAGTTTTTTGTTGGCCAGCAATGCAAAAAGACATCTCGAAATAATTTTTCGTTTCATTTTCTTGTCTGCTTTGCATTCTGGTAAAATTTTGTGGAAACCTGTGTTTTTTTCAGCGGATGAGTGAAATGCGGATTCAATGTTGACCACAAGATGTGCCATATGAAAAAGTCGATTTTCCATATCACAGCATAACCATTCGCTACATATTTGAATAATTTCATATCTTTTCTTATCATTTGGATGTTCAACCTTATTGATTATCCGAATTAAATGATCGAGTGGTATGGACGGAAATATTGTATGGTTTCGTAACGTCGCCAAATTATTGGCGAAATGCTTGAAAACACTTTCAAATAAATATTCAAAAGTAGAGTTTTCTCTGATGAATTTATACAACTCGCATGTTTTTGCATACTGGAGCGAATAAGATTTCAAATTTTCGTCCATAAAACTACTGACAGTCTGCAGATCTATTTCCATTTGCAAATGGTCCATAGCTTTCAATAATGGAAAATAGTTGTCTTTGTTTAGAATATCGGTCAATTCTTTTCCATGAATTAAATCAACTATATCGGGGAATACTTCAGCATTTTTCAGCTGAATTTTTAAAACTTCGCCATTTTTTTGCTTGGAATCGTCTGAAGTGAACAGTTTTTCAAAATAGACAGAGTTCAGCGACGATCGCAATCGATCTAAAAGGTAGATTTTTGATTCGACTTTCACTATTTGAGCTTGACACTGAAACGAAAACGTGCTCATATTTTTTTTCGTTGCCTTGATTTGGTTCCAGAAATCGATTTCTGAAGCTGAAAATCAAAGTAATAGGGGATAACATTCTATCTAGTAGGTGTATGAAATCTAGGCTTTTTTTCGCTTTCAACTTCCAAAAAAAAAAATTAGTTTCATAAATGATAAAATTTTTATCATAGTAGCTAGACGCACCAAAGGGTGGAGAAGAGGGCTCAGGAGAGTAAAATTCCCAAACACGAAAGAGATTTTATATTTTTTATAAAAACATAAAAAATTGTATTTTTTTCGCTCTTTAAACAGTATTTTGCCAAAAAAATTCGTTCTCTAAGGCATTCTATTTTGGAAATTAAGACTTTTTCACTGACATTTCAAGCAAAATCACCGATTTTTCAATTAATTCCTAGTTTGTCAGAAAACCTCAAGAATTTTGGGTGAAAGATCAGTAAAAAAAAAAAAAATGATGTAAAGTTTCCTTTGAAAGGAAATGTTGAAAACATGGATATGTTTTTTCCTCTCATCTTGAATTCTGATATCAAGTTAATTTCAAAAAAATATTAAAATTTCTTTTTAAAATTTTTCAACTCTTTGATATTTTTTCCTGTTATTCTGACTTTCTAATATCAAGTCAATTTTCAGCTTCTGACTTTATGATAATAGGCAGTAAGTGAATTTCGGAAATGAAAAAAATTTATGTTTTTGACTTTTGGATGACTTTCTGACATTGAGTTAATTTCGAAAATATAAAAATTCATAACTTTTTGATTTTAGTGTTGAAAATCGTAGATTTTTAAATTAAAAATTCAAAATTCGCGGCATTTGAAATAAGACGACTCAAAATTTCTTTTTTAAAAAAAACGTAATTTTATTATTTAATAAAATTACAAAAGAAATTAACAAAATTTGGTCCTAAGACCGAAAAAGAAAAATTCTTTCGCGTTCGTCGTATAACGTACAATATAATAATGAACTCGAAAAGTTCAACGTTCAACGATCGACTTAAAATTAACTTGAAAGATTTTCTGGACGTAGCCAGTAATAACTATAATACGAAACCACGTATTATTTCGAACTTAAATCTAACGAACATCTAACGCGACAGTAACTTATGATTAACGGAAACGAACGCGAATTTTCGAAAATAAATACAAAGGCAAATATTTCTACATCTAATCACGCGAAATTTGGTGGCGAAATTTGGTGTCGCAAAATAGGATCATAAACATTTTGGAATAACCCCCCCCCCCCCACCCAAGAGGAAAAAACATATCCATGTTGAAAAATACTAATTAGAAATTTGATCCCTCTCAGTGGCGGCGCGTCAATGTAATCGCTGTAATCGCCGATTACACTTGAAAAATCGAAAAAAAAAGTTTTTAAATCTTATTTATTATTGTTAAAATTATACTGAACCAAGTGCGGACTTATTTGAGATTAAAAATGTCGATCATTTGTATTGGAAAAAAAAAAATGAAAAATGAAAAATCTGTACTCTTCTTGTAATCGCGTTACAGAACGATTACAAGAAACTCGTTCACAACCCGTGGTCGTGCATTTTCGTCTGACGTTCGGCACATTTCGTACCGCACGTTTGTAATCGCTACGGAAAACGATTACGTGTGTAGGACTTTTGATTAAAAATAACGCGCCAGGATTTTTGTTACAATTTATTTCGACTTTTTTTTAGGACTATTTTAGTCCTTTGCTATCATTTAAAATAAATGAATAAAATATTTTTTACTTTAAAATTTTGATTTTACAAATTAAAACCAAAAGATGATTTTATGACTTCAAACACATGGTTGATTGAGAGTAGTGTAATCGCTACTGTGAGCGATTATTCATGAATTCGAATCTTAGAGACTGCGTTCTAAAGCATTTTTGAGGACCACATTCTTAGGTGAATGATACTTGAATGTTCCTCGGATAAATTATGAATTTTTAGGCCAATTCTTGGAATTTTTGAATAGGAAGTTTGTAATTTTTTGATGATGAATCGATTTTTGAAAATCTCATTGTTCAATTCGAATGAAAAATTTGTATTTGAGGCTTCCCATTACTTTTCTAAGAAATATGAAAAAACATCCTCTATGAATATGGCCTTAACATTTTTCACCCTAAACTCAAAAAATGAATTTTAATGATGCTTTTACTACATTTTTTTGTTGATAAGACGATTAAATTTGACCCATTCTATAGCATCAAAAAATTTCAAATTTTTTGATCTTATGATTGAGTCTCCAACAAATTACGATTACAACCCGAAAAATTCACGCGCCGCCACTGATCCCTCTTCTCTTATTTTTACAAATTCTCAGTCCCGTTCCTCATTAATTTCTTGGCGCGCCTGAGCATCTGAGGAGAAAATTTTCAATCCAGAATTTCAGAAGGATATCTAAGCAAAATACGGGTATTATACTCACCGAAGATACCGGAACTGATTTTTTCATTATAAGCCAGCAATACAAACAAAAATCTAGCTGCAATATCCGGTTTCATTTTTCTGTTGATTTGACTCTGAAAATATGACTTGTTTTCGTCTTGAGCTTTTTACCTTCCTGAGTGTTAATTTTCCGAAAGTGCGTAACGATTATCAATATCCAGATCCACATCATGACGAAAGGAATCACGTAAAGTTCATGAAGTCGATAACTTTTCATATCGTCTAGTCATTGAATGTTTATTAGGTATTAGATATTGGTTCTGCTATCAAGTACTCAATATATGTACCTATTTAGATAAAGTACATATTTTTCAAGGAGTTATTAAAAATTTTGTTTTTTATGTGGCCTCAAATTCTGATACTCAAGATATTGGATATACGAAATTCGTCTTTCGAAAAATCTAAATTATGAAACCTCGATTTAGGGATTAGGAAAAAAATAATCAAATTCATCATCAATGTAGGTAGAAGGTTCCTTAATGTTTACAAAATTCAATGGGCTGCAAACTTCACTAAAAATCAAGTAAGGGAAAGTGCCATTCATTGGTCTAGGTACCTATTGTTGGTCGGATTTTGAAGCTCCGATCTGACACTGTTAGTGTTGCTAAAAAATTTTTTCAAGTGGGATATGTTGTCCATAGTCCAAACTATCGTTCTATGGTATTACATATGAGAAAACATGATTTGTATAGGGTTATATGTTATATAAATGGTCTAAAGAACACATTTTTGGATGATTTGGAAATTTTGAGGTCCAACAGGTGATTTGCAGCAAGCAAGAAGAGTGTGTGAAAAAAAAAGTTGAAAGTGTTGTAATTTTTGTTTAAATCAAAATTTTGGGATTGTTGCGAGTGTATATGCCTCTGTATTCTCAGTATAACATTTATTTCATTAAAAAAACAGTGCAGTTGGCAACTTTAAAAATTGGCCAGACCAACATTTGGCACAATGAAAATTTCATTTTTTTTTCAGGATTTTGAAAATGATACATCATTGGAGGTTACTTATGTATCAACATTGTGACCTTTTAGGTGATACAAGTATGTACTTATTTATTCATAAAAACTGCTTTGAATTGAAAAAAATTAATAAATTTGTAGGTGCCAAATGTTGGTCGACCAACAATTGGCGTTTAGAAAATATGGATTGAAAACTAAACTATTTAATTTTTTTCAAACGCAGCAATCAATTTGGCTTTCATTTATAATTTGAGAGGCGGGGAAAGTGGTGTGATTATCCAATCCTGGTAGACCAACATTTGGCACTCTTGTGCCAAACGTTGGTTTTGTAGACCTCTACAAAAACGGCTGCAGCTAAAATATCGCTGCGTATTGAAAATTGAAACCATAGTAGGGTGGTAGTAGAAGGATGGTATTTCTACACTATTGAAGTTCCAATTAAAAAAAAAATTTAGGGGGCACCCAACCCCTTTGAAAAAAGTAGACCAATAATTGGCACTTTCCCTTAATTGAACATCCATATGTTCTTCCGAATTTTTGGTTGCAAAATTTGCTTTGAAATGGACATTCAAATTTAAAGACTGACTTTTTCCAAATTCTTGGATCAATTCATATTTTCAAAATAATTTAAAAACTTTTTCTTTCATTTTTCACTGGATTTGCAGAATAAAAATTATGTAATCGTAAAACCAACGACACATTTGTTTTCAACAGGTTAAAATAACTCTTTGTAAGCAATTCGAGTGAATTTTAAGACTGACTTTCGATTTTCAAATCCCAATTCAGAGTAATTTTTGAAATTCAAAAATTCAAAAAATAAAATACATGTTTTGATGTAGGTAATATTCCTAATTTCCTACTGCTTCATATTAATCGTATCATTTTCAAGGTTATGTCACCTTGGAGACAGGGATAAGGAAATCATTTTGAGGCCAAAATTATCTTTTATTTCCGCCAATCCAATTTGGAAAACCAAAATTAAAAAGGACAAGATTTATGCTGATTCTTATTATTTCAATTTGTTGGTTTTCATAAAATTAATTTGAGTTGGTAATTGAAATTGCAGTTTCTATGAAGATTCAATTTTTAAATTTTCTCTTCTATTTCTTTTAAATTGAGTACCATTATTATGTTTACCTACCAAAATGAATTTTTGAAAAAAAATTTGGATTGGTACAATGAGCTAGGCATGTACTTTGATGTAAATGAAGTAAGTTTGATTATTTGGCCTTTACCTACCTCTTAACGACTCAATAAATTAATGAAAATTTCAATTAGACTTACGACATCACATCCAGATAAACATTTGTTGAAATAATCGTTCATTTCTGGGGAATGATGATATAAAGATCGCACGCAATTCATGAGCTTTTCCATATAAGGAAGTCGATTTTTCATATCATAGCATCACCACTTGACGCACATTCGAATAATCAGAAATATCATCTCATCGTTCACTAATGGAGGACCGTTTTCAATTATCCGAATAATGTGATCGATTGGCAATAAGAGAAATTTTGTGTGGTTTTGAAGGGTCGTCAAATCATATGCGAAATGTCTAAAAACAAACTCTAATAAATACTCAAAATCAGAATTTTCCTTTGCAAAATCATACAGCTCAAATATTTTCGCATCTTGGAGCGAACACGATTTCAGATCGTCTATAAAGGTGCATGCCCACGGTTTCTAGATCTATTTCCATATTAAAATAATCCATAGCTTTTAATAATGGTAAATAGTTGTTTTTGTCCAAAACGTTGGATAATTTTTTCCGTGGATCAAATCAACTATGCTGAGAAATACTTCACTGTTCAATGGCTGGATTACCAACACCGAAGGAGTTTTTTGCTTGAAATCATCGGAAGTGAACAAATCCCCAATTCTTTAGGTACTCAAAATTTACCAATTTTCAATTCCCCCGTAAAAAGACTGAAGTCAATTCCAATTTTGAAGAGTATGGATCTCAAGGAGTATAGAAAATCTTTTTTTTTTTTTGGCGAGAAAGAAAAGAGGCATAATCGAGATCTCTCGTAGGTGAAAACAATCGAAAATTATCAAAAACTGCGTATTTTTTTCTTCAAAATTGGTCGTTTTTTGAAAACTTGCGATTGTTTGATTGCTTTTAGCGTCAAGAAGCTCAAAAATGAATGGTATAGGGAGAAAAACAGATAGGTGTACATGAGGAAAGGAACTTGAGTCCGTACAGCCTTGGTTTGTACGTATTTGAATCCATATTTAAGATGAAAGATGAAAATGAGAGCGGGTTCTGCGCCAGGAGCAACAAAGATCCTTTGTAAATTGTCTTTGAAGAATACAATCACGTTAAGGATAAATTATTTCAGTCCTACAAATATACTGGAATCCATATTTAAGATGAAAGATGAAAATGGAAACGGGTTTTGCGCCAGGAGCATCAAAAATCATACAAAAATTGTCTTCAAGAATAATATTACGCTATTAATGAATTAATTCCGCCCTATGAATATATTGAAGGCCATACTCATGATAAAATATGAGTAGGTTTTGCGCCAAAGGCTCTGAAAATTATTTTTCATCGTAGTGTGAGTAAAAGTGCACTTTTACTCACACTCGCGAATCGCTCGAGTGCTCAAACTCGCCTTTTACTCACACTACAACAAAAAATATCTTATGGAACTCGTGAGATAAATGATTTTCGACGATTTTGAATTATTTCCCTCGCTTCGCTCGGGCAATAAACCTCAAAATTCGTCGAAAATCACTTTATCTCCCTCATTGCATAATATACTATTAAGAATGTGTCACAGGAACTACAATCGTTGAGAATAAATCACTGCAATAATGTGAACATATCCATGCTCTATTCCTGAAGATGAATGATTTTTTAAAACTGATACATAATTTCTGAAAAGTTGAAAAATTACTCTACTTCAGCCTAGACTCGTTAAAAACAAGCGAAATCGTACCAGTACATTGAAATTTCAGCTGTTCGAGGTCAAAATTAATTCATTTTCCCAAAAATATTTTGCGAATGGTGCATTGTAAAAGAAAATAGAAGCCAGAAAGATAGTCAGGAATTGCATGTTCCACAGCTTTGGTTCTAAGAAATTATTCTTAAAAGCTCATTGTTTACGAAAAAAATTGAGTTCAATCCCCCGCAAAACTAAAAAATTTGATTTGCAATGAATTAGTAAATGATAATTTTTTAATCATTACTTCCATAAATGCACCACTTTAATTGGATTTATTTGTATCCACTCTTACCTATACACATGGATCCGATTTGATCACGTCATTTTTCGGATTCAATTGGATCTCATCAGATCTAATCAGATCAAATTTTTTTCTCGGGAAGTTTGAATATAAAAACTTTTTCAAGCGTGAAAAAATTAGTTTTTGAGTCGAGTCTCCCTCCTGATTTTACCCCGTCAGATAAAACCATATTCGGTGCCAACTTGAAAACGAATTTCCAACACCTTAGGGCGGTTTCCATATCCAGGCGCACAATAAGGCTTACCTAGAGAAGTTTTCATTACAAAATAAACATTTTTTCACCCAGGGGCGCAGCCGAAGGGGGTTCGGAGGTCTGGACCCAATTGAGGTCAGAAATATACGTGAAACATGCCTTTTTCGGACATTGAAAAATCCAATTTTCTCAAAGCTTCGCTCAGGTATTAACATAATTATAATTCTATTTACCTATTTATTGTGATTGCAAAAAAAAAAAGTCTCCCAGTTTCTCCTCTTTTGGTATTCCAAATCTCTAAACCAATTTTATACCCCGCCAAAAAGCTTCCTTTTCGGAGGAGGGAAACAAAAAGGAGTCTTTTTTCACAGTATTGCCTCAAATAGTTCATTATAATTGTAATTTTGTTCATACTCGAGCGAATCACGGGCAGAGTTTTTCAAAAAAATTAGTCTTTTCAAAGCATTAAAACATTTAAAATAACGAAAAAATGTCTTTTTGAGCATTGAATATCCTATTTTTTCAACACTTCGCCCTCGCTTCGCTCAGGCATGGATTAAATTACAATTATGTAGGTACATACTTGAATTATTCAAGGCTAAAGAGCAAAAAAAACTCTTCCCCCTTCTAAAAAAAAAAAGTTCTGTTTTTCGTATTTGTACTCATTTCGCAACTACCCCAAAAAAAAAGTTCCGACACCATTGGTTATGACCCTCTCCCCCCTTTCAGACGTTTCTAGCTACGCCACTGTTCTCACCTTTTTCTTCAATAACAAGCGTATTACTATGGATTAAAACAACATCTTTATTTATGATCAAAAACTCATGACCTCTTTATTTATGATCAAAAACTCATGACCTATGAATCACAGCAACATCAATGTACGGCGATTCATCACAGAACGAATCATATGATTTTTTTAGTGGTAATTCTTTCTCCAATGTCCTACTTTCATTTGTAGGAGTATAATGGTAAAATTTGTTATTTATGAAAACTAACATTCTATCATTAAAGTGGACGAACGCTGGTGGATCATCTGTACGGAAATTATACGGTATTTTGTATTTCATCCAGCGCCACTTTTCACTTCTCAAATTGCGGTTGGAAATATAGATATATTCATCAAAAATTGCAGCTAGATTAAAATTGTTTACAACAATCAAGGCGGGTTTCAACGGACTGTAAGATTCCTTTATCGAAGGTGACCCCGATACACGGCTCCATAAATTTGTTCCGAAATCGTATCCCTCCAAACGGTAGCTCAATTCACTGTCTTCATCTCGTAAGCCATACATTCTGTAAAGCGTTTCTCCATCGCTAGTGTAAACGTACACTGATGACACTCTGTTGTTTTTTTCGAAAATTGTTGTCCATCGGTTAAACTGCGTCGAATATTTCATTAATCGACCGTATTTCGAGCCACCGTAAATTTCGTTATTACAACTCAACAATGTGTAACATTCCGGGTAACACGAATCCTTATTACTCCATTTAAGAGAATAGACTTGCAAGGGGAAATATTTCCGCAAGAATAAATTGTAAACGTGAAATGTTGGAGGATCATCAAAATTTGATAAAGTGAATAAATTATCGTTGATCAGAGTGGCCGATACTGATACTCGACGTACTTGCCACTCGTTGTACTCGTAAGTTGGCTGGGACTCGGAATAATTGTAAGACGCGATTACATCTAAATTTGAGTTTAATATTATCTTATTTTTTCGGTATTCCGTGTTTGAAGCAATAAACACTGGTATTTCTTCTAATTTCCGTGCTGACTTTTCGGAACGAACCATATACGCAAGAGATGATAAAATTTTATATAATTGATCACGAATGAAGGACTGCGAGCAATCGTTCAACTCTGTGAAACTGTTCGAAGTGTAATTGGCCCCGCAATGGGGATTCACCATTTGGGCGATTCGAGGTAAAAATTGGTATCGATTATTCGCATCGTGATGTATCCATATCGAAAACATGTCTAATATTTTATCTGGATCAAGGTCATAGAGATAGAGATCAGGAGATTCGAGCATATTCTGAAGCATAGTCCAAGATATAGAGCAGAAATGCGAAACGTTGTAGATTTTTGGCCATTTTGTGATGATAATGTGTTTGTATAAATAAGGCAAATATAAATTTTCATGTTTGGATTTCCCATAGGTGAATTTTAATATCTGGACTATGTTTCGTGAACTGACGTCTTTTCGGTATTTCTTTAATAGGATGTTTTTACAATTTGTGCCTAATTTCTCGATTCCTAAAATATCAGCTGCTTTGAATATACTGAATGTAACATGGTCACTGGAAATCTTGGTTTCATTTATGCCAAAATAAATATAATTTACTACTTCATCAAACCCTGCCGGATCGATATCTTCATTAAACACATATTCATTATCTTTACTTGGGCATGATGGTGCTCCATTGGAATAGACCTTTGCTTCGGCATATTCGGCCTCGAAAATTCCCCTAAAATAATCCGACTTTGATTCCAAAAACAATCGATGAAGTTTGTATGTTTTTTCTCTGGCTCGAACCGTGATGTCGTAAAATTCGCTATTGTTCAGAAAATTTTTCAATTTGGCACTTTTGTCGTTGCAATTGACAACCCTCGCGTATCCCATTTTATTGTACGAGTTTCTTTTGTATTCTTCTGAACAATATTCATCATCACTGTGAAAGTTTGATTCATCATCAGCTGAAAAAAAGATTATCGAGAACACAAATAAGTACTTTGAAAAAATGCCTGAAAGATGAAAATTTTCAACAAATTGAGTACCTAGGTAGGTTAATATTTTCCTAATACTGTTGATAAAACAGAGAAGTGAAAAATAAGTGCTTAATTCACTATTGTGAAAATCAGATATTCTTTATAGATACCTAGATCTACCTACCCACCTACTTTGTTCCCGTCATTTTAAAATTCAACGCAGAGAAAATTCTAACCTGATTTGTTTCCATTTTTTGTGTTCATAACTTCACTCTTAACAACTTAAGGACCCTCATTAGCCCTCGTCACCTCCAGAGAATGGAGAAGTGTTTGCTGGAAACCGAAGACTTTTTTTTTCAAAAACATCTTTACTAGGTCAAAAATCAAGGATGAAAAACATATATCCACCTATTTTTACAAAATTTGGATGTTTTCGTATATTCCGACCAGAGGCGTGACGATTGGGGGCTGTGGGGAGAGGTAACCCCCCGAACATCCCAAAGTTGCAGAAAGTTGGGAAAATTGGAAAAAGTTCCCAAGTTTTCCCAACTTTGGGTTCGGTAATTGGAAATCTCAGAATATATTGAAAAAATTTTCGCCCTCGTTTCGCTCGGGCTCAGTAAGTTACTTTATACATCCCTGTAGCCCAAACAAATTACTATTTTCAAATGAAAAAAAAAATTACCTTTTCATTTACCTATCAGGTAGCTTCATGACAATCCTAAGTGAAATTTTCAAACATTTTTTGGTTTTTCTGAAAAGAAGGGAGGTAAGTAGAGAGAAAAAAGCACGAATTTTAATGAAGAAATTTCAGGTTTTCGAATCTACGTTTCCTTGAAAAATTTTTGTCCTCGCTTCGCTTGGACTTAATAGGTTTCCCTACATTCCATTCAAACGGAATTTTTAAAAAATTATTCGATTTTTTTTAGAAGAGTGTTGTCATAGATGATAAAAAAGTAAGCAGCTCAAAAAAAAGGAATTCCATTTTTCAAAAATGAGTCAGCAAATTTCTCTTTCTTTTAATAATTTTGGAATGAAGTGGTGCATTGCACACTCTCTCCAAATTACATCAAAGAAGAATAATTTTTAAATCATTACAACAGTGAAAAACGCCTCTTTTGGGTATTTCATATCCGATTTTTTCAAAGCTTCGCTCGGGCATGGATAAAATCACAAATAGATATACCATATAAACTATGCAAGGTAAAAGGACTAAAAAAAGCTCCTCTCTCCCCAAAAACCTCTTGGTTTTCCAAGTTTTTTTATTCATTTTGCGTCAATCCTAAAAATCTTCCGACGCTGCTGCTTATTTTGGTTTTGAATTGGTTCTAATAATATAGGTAGGTAAGACTTAAGACTGAAATCTGAAACAGTGCTTTGTGGTTCTGATAATTTCATTTCTCGTAATTTATCGATTCTGATCTTGAAATGGTTCTGTATTTTTTCGTGGAAAAAAATATTCAAAAAAATTAAATTTTGTAAACATTATTAAAAAGTTGTAAATTGGATAGTTTTTTTTTTGGGGGGGGGGCAATTATTACTAAATTTAAAATTGGAAAATTTTGACACATTGGAACATTTCCGAAGAGTTGAAAATTTTAATTTTTCGGGGGGAATAGGAAAAATAATTGGGAATTTTCCGGGAAATTAGTTGGGAAAATTTGAGGTACAACCCCTCTCCCCCCTAGACACATCACTTCGTCACGCCACTGTGCCTAATGACTATACTTCAGGTATCCAAAAGATTGAGGCAGAGAATTAATTATGTATCATTCTTTTTACGATTTATTTTTCAAAAAGAATTCGAATATGGGTTTTGGAAATTTAGGTTCCCAACTCCCACTCCCACTCTATTCTGAATTTCAAAGGTTAATATGACACCAACTGCTGGAAAAAATTTTTGTACGTTTCTTTTTCAAAAATGAACGATGAGATCATATTCTGACTTGAATAATGTGCATAGGTATTGTATGCTATAAGAACGAGAAGTTCAATTCTACTCACTAAGTATTTTAGGATTGAGATTTTCACCATCTATCAACAGCGCAAATAAACATTTCGAAATAATTTCTTGTTTCATTTTTTCATCCACATGGCATCTGGGTAAGCATTTTTTGACATCCGCGTTCATTTCGATTGAGGAATGAAACAAGAATTTAGCTGCAATCACAAGATTAACCAAATAAGGAAGTTTATTTTCCATATCGTAGCAGAACCATTCGGCGCACATATGAATAATTTCGTATCTTTTCTCGTCATTCGGTTCCTGAATCTTCTCAATTATTCGAATAAGGTGATCGTGTGGTAAATGTGGAAATATTTCGTGATTCCGCAACGTCGTCAAATTTTCGGCAAAAGATTTGAAAACACTTTCTAAATGATGTTCCAACTTGACATCATTCTTGACCAAATTATAGATCTCGAATATTTTAGCGTCCCATGGCGAGAACTTTTTTAATTTGTTGGCTGGCATCTCATCAAGTTTTTCAGGATCAAGTTTTTTGTTGGCCAGCAATGCAAAAAGACATCTCGAAATTATTTTTTGTTTCGTTTTCTTGTCTGCTTTGCATTGTGGTAAAATTTTGAGGAAACCTGTGTTTTTTTCAGCGGATGAGTGAAATGCGGATTCAATGTTGACCACAAGATGTGCCATACGAAAAAGTCGATTTTCCATATCACAGCACAGCCATTCGCTACATATTTGAATAATTTCATATCTTTTCTTATCATTTGGATGTTCAACCTTATTGATTATCCGAATTAAATGATCGAGTGGTATGGACGGAAATATTGTATGGTTTCGTAACGTCGCCAAATTATTGGCGAAATGCTTGAAAACACTTTCAAATAAATATTCAAAAGTAGAGTTTTCTCTGATGAATTTATACAATTCGCATGTTTTTGCATCCTGGAGCGAATAAGATTTCAAATTTTCGTCCATAAAACTGCTGAAAGTCTGCAAATCTATTTCCATTTGCAAATGGTCCATAGCTTTCAATAATGGAAAATAGTTGTCTTTGTTTAGAATATCGGTCAATTCTTTTCCATGAATTAAATCAACTATATCGGGGAATACTTCAGCATTTTTCAGCTGAATTTTTAAAACTTCGCCATTTTTTTGCTTGGAATCGTCTGAAGTGAACAATTTTTCAAAATAGACAGAATTCAACGACGATCGCAATCGATCTAAAAGGTAGATTTTTGATTCGACTTTCACCATTTGAGCTTGACACTGAAACGAAAACGTGCTCATATTTTTTTTCGTTGCCTTAATTTGGTTCCAGAAATCGATTTCTGAAGCTGAAAATCAAAGTAATATGGGATAACATTCAATCTAGGTGTATGAAATCTACGCTTTTTTCGCTTTCAACTTCCAAACAAAAAAATTAGGTTCATAAGTAATAAAATTTTGATCATAAGTAGCTTATTAGCATAGACGCACCAAAGGGAGGAGAAGAGGGCTCAGGAGAGCAAAATTCTCAGGCACAGAAGAGATTTTATATATTTAAAAATATAAAAAATCGCATTTTTTCGCTCTTTAAACAGTATTTTGCCAAAAAAATTCGTTCTCTAAGGCATTCTATTTTGGAAATTAAGACTTTTTCACTGACATTTCAAGCAAAATCGCCGATTTTTCAATTAATTCCTAGTTTGTCAGAAAACCTCAATAATTTTGGGTGAAAGATCATTTTAAAAAAAAATGAAGTAAAGTTTCCTTTGAAAGGAAATGTTGAAAACATGGATATGTTTTTTCCTCTCATCTTGAATTCTGATATCAAGTTAATTTCAAAAAAATATAAAAATTTGTTTTAAAAATTTTTCAGCTCTTTGATATTTTTTCCTGTTATTCTGACTTTCTAATATCAAGTCAATTTTCAGCTTCTGACTTTATGATAATAGGCAATAAGTGAATTTCGGAAATGAAAATAATTTATAAGTTTTTGACTTTTGGATGACTTTCTGACATTAGGTTAATTTCAAAAATATAAAAATTTAAAGTTTTTGATTTTATTCACGCGAAAGTTGGTGTCGCAAAATAGGATCATAAAAATTTTGGAATAAACCCCCCCCCCCCACAATTAAAAGGAATTTCAGCTTCTGACTTTCCGATGTATGATAAATTTAATTTGAAAATATAAAAATTTATGAGTTTTTGACTTAGCGTGACGCAAATTAGTGTCTCAAAAATTTTGGAATGACCCCTCTCCCAAGAGGAAAAAACATATCCATGTTAAAAAATACTGATTAGAAATTTGACACCTCTTCTCTTATTTTTACTAATTCTCAGTCCCATTCCCCATTAATTTCTCGGAGCGCCTAAGCATCTGAGAAAAAAATTTTCAATCCAGAATTTCAGAAGGATTTCTAAGCAAAATACGGGTATTATACTCACCAAAGATACCGGAACTGATTTTTTCATTATAAGCCAGCAATACAAACAAAAATCTAGCTGCAATATCCGGTTTCATTTTTCTGTTGATTTGACTCTAAAAATATGACTTGTTTTCGTCTTGATCTTTTTACCTTCCTGAGTGTTAATTTTCCGAAAGTGCGTAACGATTATCAATATCCAGATCCACATCATGACGAAAGGAATCACGTAAAGTTCATCAAGTCGATATCTTTTCATATCGTCTAGTCATTAAATGTTTATTAGGTATTAGATATTGGTTTTGCTATCGAGTACTCAATAATTAGATAAAGTACATATTTTTTAAGGAGTTAATAATAATTGTGTTTTTATGTGGCCTCAAATTCTGATACTCAAGGTATTGGATATACGAAATAAGTTTTTCGAAAAATCTGAATTATGATACCTCGATTTGGGGATTAGGAAAAAAATAATAAAATTCATCATGAATGTAGGTAAAAGGTTCCTTGATGTTTGCAAAATTCAATGGGCTGCAAACTTCACTAAAAATCAAGTAAGGGTATTCGAGGCATAGTGCGCCCTACGTCATCCTCGACCAAATAGGTTGCCAAATCTAATTTAAATTGGTAAAAATGAAGTTCAGACTGTTTCTTTTAACCTCGCTTTTGAAAAATCCCATTTTGGAGCATACTTCAACCCTACAGAATTTTGAAAATTTTTTACCCAAAATTTTTTGCATACCCATGTGCAGGTACAGAATGCCATGATACAAGATTCGTATTGTGATGGGATAAGATCGGTAAGATGCCAACCCTACTTAAACACGATAAAAATGCATGAATTATTTTTCAAATTTACTCAAGTAATCGTACATTCAAGATGGGTAACACAGCCCGGGGGAAAAAAATTAGATCCGATTGGATCTGATTAGATCCGGTCCGATCTGATCAGATCCAATTGAATCCGGGAAATAGTGCGATCCAGCCGGATCCAAGAGGATACAAATGGATCTAAGTGGATACAAATAAATCTAAATTGATCCAATTTAAGACATTTTTCTCTGTAAATTGAAAAACAAATCGGATCTATAATTGTATCCCTTTGGATCTAGTTTCATCATTTTGGATCTAATTGTATTTTTTTGGATCCAATTGTATCTTCTTGGATTGAATTGGATAACAAATTTGATTTGGTAGAGTTATAACATTGGATGCAATTGGATTCAAAAAGATCTGAAAGGATTCAATTGGATCGAATTTTGTCTCAATTCAAGGGAAAAAATATCTAAATTTGACCAATTCGGATTTGTGTGGATCCATTTTTCCAATTCAATTGGATCCAATCGTATTTAATTTTTTCCCCCGGGAGATTTCAATAAAAAAAATAAGTACTTACTAAAAATTTCGTTATAATTTTAGTTTTCAATTTTTTTTTGGCAAATTTTTAACATTTTATCCAAAAATTAAGATAATTTTTTTTTTTTTACAAAATCAGCAGAAATCAAGATTTGATGAAAAACTAACAGTGTTGGTTTTTATTGGCAAAACCAAAACTCAAGACCTATGAATTCCTGCAACATCAATGTATGGCGAGCGTTCATAGTACTCAGTTTCTTTACTTGGTAATTGTTTCTTTAATGTCCAACTTTCATTAGCAGGAGTATAATGATACAACAAATCGTCAATCACAACTAACATTCTATCATCACAGTGGACGAAAACTGATTGATAAGTGTTTAATTGATCCGGAATTCTGTATTCCCTCCAGTGGAACTCTTCACTTTTCGGATCACGATCGGAAATAAAAATATCATTAGAAATAATTACTGCTAGAGCTCGATTGTCCACAACTGTGAAGTGTTTCAGCTTTTCAAAAATAGAATGACTCTCTATCGAAGATGACGTTGATACTGGGCTCCATAAACTTGTTCCGAAATCGTATGCCTCTAAAACGTAGTTCGAATATGAAAAGAATCCCGTTGATACACGATACATTCTGTAAAGCGTTTCTCCGTCGCCTGTGTGTAGATAGTATGCTGCAGACCCAATATTACTCTTAAGTCTTTTCCACTGATTAAACTGCATCGAATATTTGATTAATTGACCACTCTGTGAGCAAATATAAATTTCGTTATTGCAACTCAACAATGTATAATGACCATGCCAACTGAGAAAATTTGTTTGCAAAGAGTAGTATTTCTGCAAAAGTAAATTGTAAACATGAAACGTTGGAGGATAGTCATAGTTGGAAAAAATGAATAAATTATCGTTGATCAGAGTCGCTGACCATGAATGTTCCGTTCGCAACCTCGAAGTGGTCGGGTTGGATTCAGAATAATTGTAAGACGCAATTACATCTAAATTTGAGTTTAATATTATCTTATTTTTTTCGTATTCTCTATTCGAAGCGATAAACACGGGTATTTCTTCTAATTTCTGTGCTAACTTTTCGGAACGAACCATATACACAGGAGATGATAAAATTTTATATAATTGATCACGAATGAAGGACTGCGAGAAATCGTTCAACTCTGTGGGGCTGTTTGATATATATTCAGAGTGATTGGCCCCGCAATGGGGATTCACCATTTGGGCGATTCGAGGTAAATATTGGTATCGATTATTCGCATCGTGATGTATCCATATCGAAAACATGTCTAGAATTTTATCTGGATTGAGGTCATAGAGATAGAGATGAGGAGAATCGAGCATAGTCTGAAGCATAGTGCAAGATATAGAGCAGAAATGCGAAACGTTGTAGATTTCAGGCCATTTTGTGATGATGTGTTTGTATAAATAAGGCAAATACAAATTTTCATGTTCGGATTTCCCATAGGTGAATTTTAATATCTGGACTATGTTTCGTGAACTGACGTCTTTTCGGTATTTCTTTAATAGGATGTTTTTACAATTTGTGCCTAATTTCTCGATTCCTAAAATAACGGCAGCTTTGAAGATGCTGATTGTAGCATTGTCGCTGGAAATCTTGGTTTCATTTTTATCAAAATAAATGTTATCCAACACTTCATCAAACCCTACTGGATCGATATCATCATTAAGCACATATTCTTTATCTTTACTTGGGCATGACGGTGCTCCATTGGAATAGGCCTTTGCTTCGGCATATTCAGCCTCGAAAATGCCTCTAAAATAATCCGACTTTGATTCCAAAAATATACGATGAAGTTTGTATGTTTTTTCTCCGGCTCGAACCGTGATGTCGTAAAATTCGCTATTGTTCAGAAATTTTTTCAACTTGGCATATTTATCGTTGAAATTTACAAATCTCACACATACTTCTTTACTATACGGATTTGTGTTGCGTTCTTCTGAATAATATCCATCATCACTGTGATAATTTGATTCATCATCAGCTGAAAAAAATTAATATGATTGAAAATATTAATGCTTAAAAAATATCTAATGGCTAAAAATTGAAGAAATTTTTTCCCACATTAACTATGTTTGTAAAATCCCGATGAAAAAATTTCAGATCTAAGTAATCATATCTCAAAAACAGAGGCGGTTTGAGCATAAACTTTTAGGGGGGTAATGATGTTCAAAAATGTCGACTAAAAAATTCAAAATTGCCGAGTAAGAATTCTGAAATTTTACAATACGAGAATTTTTTGTTTCAACAGATTAGTTTCGAAGATTATATGTAGTTTTAAGGAGAAGAGACGGTAAATAAATTTGTCCCGAGCGAAGTGAGGGAGAAAATTTTAAGCGGAATACTTTCTTTAATTTCAAGACCAATAAAACAATGTTATAATATAAATTGATTATCTAACGCGAGTAAAAAAACCGACCACTTGTACTTAAAAAATGTTCAAAAAGAAAAACAATAAGGTCGAGCGTAGCAAGGCCAAAGCTTTTGAAAAATTTAATTTCTTGACTTCAAAATGAGTTTTGATGAGAAAAAATTTGATAAAACAAGTTGAAATAATGTTGGGGAAAAATATAATTTTTGTTGAATTTGGATTGTTTTAAAAGTATGAAAGAAAAAAACCAATGAGGCCGAGCGTGACGAGGCCGAGATTTTTCGAAAATATATCGGTTTGGAAAGTGAATAATTTTGAAGTTGGATTGTGTTTTATGAAAGAGGACTACAAACTTGAAATTTAGAAAGGATCAATTTTTTATTGATAATGCTGCATAATTTCTAAAACTTTTTCAATTTGCTGACATTTCTGAGATTTTGCCGACTCACCTTATATTTCCAAAATTTTGCCGATTTTGCCGACTGAAAATTTGTCTGGGGTGTGAACCCCCCATACCCCCCCCCTCCCCCAATCGCACCGCCCCTGCTCAAAAATGCCCCAATCTAATTTTATCAAATTACATCAAATCATATCTCATTGTATCAATTTATATCTGAAAAAATTATGAAGGTTCAGATCCAATTTGATATGATATGGTCAAATGACACCTAATTTGATCAAATCATATCTAAAAAAAAATCAGATGTAATTTGATGTAATTTGATTAGAACATTTTTGAGATCAAATTTTATCTGTTAAATCAGATATGATTTGATATGATTTGATCTAATACTTTTTCATCGGGATGAAGAAATGGCTACATGTCCCCAGCTCTTCCCGCATGAGTGAATGGGGTAAAACTTGTGTTCTCAAAAAGCTTGTATCAGTAATTTGCGTTCCGCTGTGCAATTTTTTTTTTCGTTTGTAAGTATAGTGCTCTAATTTTTATTTTAAAATATTTCAAAATGATATTCAATCTCAGTTATAAATTTTTCCGCTGATGGAATATCGACGATTCAAATTCAAAAGTATTTCCAGTCTCAACTTTTTTTAATTCTTTCAATTCTTTTTTTCGAAATGTACTTATCCGATTTTTTAATTTTTTCACCAGTAAAATTATTTTGAACTATTTAATTTTATCAAAATTACTTTACATCAGCCCCGTTACAGACTTCTTGAAATGAAAAATGAATATGGGGAAAGTCTAAACCAAAGAAATGGTGCTTATTGAGGTTTTTTAATCAGCTGAACACAAATATGGGATTGATTTTTTCATTCAGAAGTTTCTTTTGGAAGAAAACGTTCAAAATTTGAAAAATCTGCTAAAATAACTGCCTTACGTATCCGTTCATTTCCCCGAAAGATAATTCCCCGATGGACAGAATCCCGAAAAAATTTTACCCGAATCTAATATCTTGAATTATTTTTCTCTGAAAGACAACGCCGGAAAATTTATGAAAAAATTCAAGGTGATATTTTCAGATGAAAAAATTTTGTTTTCTTTCAAAAAAATTCGATAATGACTCGCTGATCAATTAATCATTAGGGTCAGACCTACACCCCCTCCTCCCCCCACGCCCATTAAAAAGTTGGATTTTTTTAGATACGTAATTATTTGTAAAAATTAGGTTAAAGTAGGAAATTTAAGCAAACAGAACAGAATTTTTTGGGGAATATTTCAGTTCGAGACGAAAAAGACGTTCGGTTATCAGATTTTGACATTGATTTGTAATCCTCGATTTTTGACTTTCAATTTTTGATTTCTATAGCATTCAACTTTCGATTTTCAACTTTTCATTAGTTCAAAGAAATAGCAAAACCCGAATGTAGGTTTACTTGATCATATTAGAAAGTCTGATACTCACAAAGTATTTTAGGGTTCAAATTTTCACCATTTCCCAACAAGGCAAACAAACATTTCGAAATGATTTCTCGTTTCACTTTCTCATCCACATGGCATTTGGGTAAACATTTGCTGATATCCGTATTCATTTCTATTGAGGAATGAAATAAGAATTTAGCTGAGATCACGAGATCTACTAGGTAAGGGAGTCTATTTTCCATATCATAGCTGAGCCATTCGGTACACATTTGAATAATTTCATATCTTTTCTCATCGTTCGGATCCTGAACACTCTTGATTATTCGAATAAGGTGATCGGGCGGTAGAGATGGAAATATTTCGTGATTCCGCACTACAGTTAAATTATCGGCGAAATATTTAAAAACGCTCTCAAATAAATAATCTGGCTTGCTATTATTCTTGACGGAATTGTAGAATTTTAATATTTGCATATCCAAAGAGGAGAACGATTTTAAATTGTTGGATTGTATCAACTCAAGTCTTTTAGGATCAAGATTTTTGTTGGCCAACAATGCAAAAAGACATCTCGAAATTATTTTTCGTTTCGTTTTCTTGTCAACATTGCATTTTGGGAAACATTTGAGAAAACCTGTGTTTTTTTCTGCTAATGAGTGAAATGCAGATTCAATATTGACCACCAGATTTGCCATGTGGAAAAGTCGATTCTCCATATCGTGGCATAACCATTGGGTGCATATTTGAATGATTTCATATCTTTTCTTATGGTTTGGATGCTCAACCTTATTGATTATCTGAATTAAATGATCAAGCGGTATAGATGGAAATATTGTGTGGTTTTGTAATGTGACCAAATTATTGGCGAAATGCTTGAAAACGCTTTCAAATAAATATTCAAAAGTAGAGTTTTCTCGGATGAATTTATACAGCTCGCATGTTTTTGCATCCTGGAGCGAATAAGATTTCAAATTTTCGTCCATAAAACTACTGACAGTCTGCAGATCTATTTCCATTTGCAAATGGTCCATAGCTTTCAATAATGGAAAATAGTTGTCTTTGTTTAGAATATCGGTCAATTCTTTTCCATGAATTAAATCAACTATATCGGGGAACACTTCGGAATTTTTCAGCGGAATTTCCAAAACTACACCAATGTTTTGCTTGAAATCGTCGGAGGTGAATAATTTTTCGATATAGCCAGATTTCAACGATGATCGCAATCGATCTAAGAGGTAAATTTTTGATTCGACTTTCACCATTTGAGCTTGGCACTGAAACGAAAACGTGCTCATATTTTTCTTAGTTGCATCGATTTGATTCCAGAAATCCATTTTGGAGGCTGAAAATAAAAATGAACGGTGATATATGTAATTCAATCGCAGAGTATGAAATCTATACTAATTTTGCTTTTCATTTCCAAAAAAATGGATTGAGGTACCTAAATATGTACGTACTTTGAATCAACTGGGAAAAAAAATTCAAATTAGAATTTTAAAACAATAGCCGAAATCTTATCTATACTTACCACAGATGCCAGAACCGAGTTTTCCATTGTAGGCCAGCAATGTAATCAAAAATTTCGCTATGAAGACTGATTTCATTATTTTGTTGGCCTGTTCTTAGGAATGGGTAAGTAAAATTAACTTGTTTTTGTCTCGAGTTTTTCAACTTCCTAACTGCTCTTTCCACAACGTTTTTAGTAGCAATAAGAAATATGGTTTTTGCGAAGTTAACGATCATTATCAAATGAGGAAGTCGATTATTCATTATCATGGTAGATAACTTGATTATTTTTCATATCGTTTACCCGTCACCGGGTGACTTAAATTTTCCGAAACGCAAAAATTGATTTGTAAAAAAATTGTAAAGCCCAGCAAATAATGAAATCTTATTAACTACGTAGCTGAAGCTCCATTTCCTTCAAAAAATATGAACTCATCTCCCATTGTTCACAAATCGCTAAAAAATTTTCTGCTTTTTTCGATTTTTGAGTTTTTCAAAAAAATAATCTCAAAACCCAAAATTCTGAAAACTTTAAAAATTGAGATACTTATTCAAAAACTAATATTTTTGCATAAGTACGAATGGCCATTGAAAAATGATCCAAAAATCATTGCATGCCAATTTTGCTAAATCAAAAATTTGAAGGGGCAAAAATTTTCCAAAAATTCAATTTTTTGTAAAATTGGCAACATTGCCTCCTCCACTTAATGCCTCTCGGATATTTCGAGTACAGCGTTGGCATCGCCCTTGTCGACCTACATGTAGGCAACCCTTCGTTCAGATCAACGCCAGACAATAGGAAGCGATTCCACTTTAAATTACGAAAAAAAACGTTGCGTTCCGGAACTTTTGGGTCACCCTGTATTTACTTGTTATTAGATATTGGTACAGAAGTTCGAACATCGCACACATCATATTTTGAAAGGTTAATTAAAATTCCGAAACTCGATTTCGGCAAAAGAAAATCAAATCCGCGAATAAACTCTGAGCAAAGTGAAGAAAAAATCAAGAGATTTTAACATTTATTTGAACTCCTGAAAAGTTATGTTTTGCTGCATCGCGTTTGAAATTGATTGAATTATCATTAGGGAGGGGGGGGGGGAGATCTATTATAAAATTTTAAAAAATTCATCTTTAAACACCAAAAAATCTTGGCCTGATTTGAAGATGTTTGAGTGAAGCGATGGATTTTAGTAAAAATATTGAGTAGCCTACAATTTTCCTACTCTTTTGCAAAGAGCCGAAAGTTGATTCCAATTTTCTGAACATTGGGTAAAAATTCAATTGTAATTTTTCGTAAAGGCAAAGACAAATAGTGGCTGAAAAAATTTGGTTGAATTTACAAGTTGCCTTTTCTTTGAAAATATTTCAGCTCCGATCTTCTCATATAGCCAAGAAAGTGGAAATTTTTCAAAGTTTCTTTGCTTAAAAAGAAGTAAGTGCCTTTCCAATGTTCCAAAATGTGATAAATAATTTTTTCACTCAAACCTATGAACATAGTTATTGCCCAAGGGTTTCCCATGAAGGGTTTTCATTAAGGGTATGCTTTCGTTTGTTATCAATAAGTAAAATTTAGGATCGCGATTTCTCATCCAATATCGAACGAATTTTTATGAAATTTTCGATAAATACTTTATTAATGCACTGTCTTTGGAGGACTTTTGCGATATTTCCAAAAAGTATTATATTAATCGAAAAAAAAAGATTTAAAAGAATAATTTTGCAGACTGGAGCAGACTTTTCCACAATTTTATGATTTTTGTAACGTAATTTTTTCAAAATTGGAAGGATTTAGGTGAAAAGTCTCAAAAGTCCTCCAAAGATCTCACTGTACAGAAACGAAATATTAAAAGATATTAGAAAAATGTTGAATATTTGCTGAATAATAACGATCCTAAGTTGTCTAAATTTACCGAAAGCATACCCTTAATGAATAACATTCACCTAATGATTTTTTTTCTTCGATTATAAACATAATTTCAAATTTCGTTAAGCGAATTTTTCATTTGCCTAATTACCTTCGTATTATGGTCAATCATTACGTAGTTTTTTTTTTTACGATGACAACAGTAGTCATGAAATTTCAGGGCTTACGGAAACACAGAATGCCATTGCAACAGAAATTTTCCTACTCCTACGAATGTGCTATAGACAATTTTTTCATTGGTGTTAATAAAATTGCATAACCAGTTTGCCGTGAAAAATCACCGTGCCTCTTTTTCGATTAGCTAATGACGTTCGCCACCACCCCTCCCCTTCCATTTACTAAACGAATATCTAACTGCTCTACGTTTTAGTACAATGGCACGCCACTAGAAATCGTTCGCATTATTGAATGTTGATGTTTCACTGCGATCATTTATTATCGATTCGTGAGGCTAATAAAAGACGTGGAGTGGATAATTTTTTCCTAAAATTCGGTCATTTTCAAGGCAAGCAGAAATTAGAAAAAGAAAAAATTCGAAGAAATCAAAATCGGAATTTTTTTAAAATGAATACCATACTAAAATGTTTTTCAGCTGTATAATTTTTTTATTCACATTTTCTCAAAATTTTTCAAACACGGATTTTTAAAAAATTTAAATTCATATTTTTTCGGAATTTTTTTACAATTTGAAAACTTTTTCAATAATTTTAAAATATTTCTCTATTTTTTTAAAAAAATTTCAACTAGTTGAAATAAATTTTTTAGAATATGAAATTGAAAAAAACTGGGGAAAAAATCAAAATTGGAAATTAAAGTTGGAATTAATTTTACCATTTTAAAATTGAAAATTGGATACAGCTTCGAATTTGAACTTACCGAAAACCATCCGACTACACCAGTATCACTAAAATCAATTTTTTCTTTGAAATTTCACCCCGCCTATTTCACTAGAATTCTTAGCCACTCCTTTAATTAATTTCTGCGTGCGCTTATGCCTAAGTGGTCAGGATTATTACCTACTCTTCACAAACAGTGGCGCAGCCAAGGGGGGGCTAAGGGGCTAAAGCCCCCCCTAAACTGTGGGTAGATTTAAGGTGATGGTTTTAAAAAAGTGTTGATTTTCACCTCTGAACCAACGAAACAATGAATTTCTATGAAAATTAGTGTCCTCGAAGACGTTTCTTTAGTTTGAAAAATAGAGAAAAGTCACAAGGAGGCAATATTTCGGATTTATGTCTTCGAGAACCCTAATTTTCCAAGAATTTCGCTGTTTTGCTAATTCGGAGGCGGAAATCAGCACATTTTCAAAACTACTGCCCTAAATCGACCAAAACGAGTTCCAGGATGAAACTGAAGGGTGGCATGGATAGAAAAAACTCGAATTTACACGATTCTGCCTTCATTTTACCCATATGAGGTGTTTCTCCTTGAAAAATTCACTGCCATTTGTTTCTTAACGCTCTTTATACTGTGTAGTTTTGAATAAAATTCACGTTTATAATATTCAAAGGGGAAAAAGTCAATGTTCCATGAAAATAGATTGTCACTAAGCCGAGTCTATGCCCCCTCCCCCTCCCCCCAGAGTCGTACAGAGAAAATTTGGGCCTCAGGTGAGAAATCTAAAAGTGAAAAAAAGTCTTTTAGGTATTTTTAACGTTGATATCCGACGTAATTAGTTAAATTTTTCCTTTATTTCAAGGTCCCTTACCCATGGCAAGCCTTAGTGAGCAGTGAGCCCCCTCAAAAAAAAACAAACGATGGTTCGGGGGATCCCCTCTCTACACAAGCTTACACCCACTTACTTTTCTCATGAATTCTAGCCCCCTCCATAAAAAAGTTCTGGCTGCGCCACTGTTCACAAATGTTTTGCAAGTTACATACTTCGGGACCAACGCTCTCACCAGCATCATTTTTTATGTCGGTCTGGTTATAAGAACTTTAATTAAAACAAAGTTTTATTATGGTTCATAAATTGTATTCACCATCTTGCTTGAAAAACAATCAATGTAGGACGACCACCTGATTATCAATAAACCGATAATAAGGTAATTAATTAATGCAAAGCCTAGGCCTATGAACAGCCTCAATACTTTGATAACGAAAATTTTCAAATTTCTTTTCAGTACAATTATTCATTAACGGCAATTTTTTCTTGAGTTCCCATTTCTTTATCGGATTCGAAGAAAAAAGTTGGTATAATTCGTTGTCAGCCACAAGCAACATATTGTCCTCACATTGAGTAAATGTTGTAATATCAGAACCAGACATTTCGTATGGTATCGTATTAGTAATCCATTTATTAAAATCTCGATCTAATAAAATAACCGAATCCATTGATGAAACAGCCAAGTCACGATCATTGATCACAGTTAATTTTGCATTCCATTTAGAAACATCATTTACCATAGGTAAATTCGGTATAGAATTCCATAATTTTTGTTTAAAATCGTATTTTTCTACAACACAGGTCCATGTATAATCTTTTTCAGATACTGTATACATTCTGTAAATTGTTTCTCCATCACTTGCAAATCTCAGTTGATTTTTTTTATTCGATTTGTCGTCGTTGGAAATCTTTTCCCAATGGTTCATCAGTACCGAATATTTCATTATGGAACCATCTGCCTTACAATAGTAAATTTCGTTATTACAATTCAGCAATGTAAAAATTGGCGGATAAAGTAGTGAGCTTTTTAATCTAGAATCGATGGCCAATGAGAAGCGTTTTTTTGAAGGAAGATTGAATACTTCGAAGAAAGTAGTACGCCATGAGCTACACAAAATGAATAAATTATCATGTATCATAGCAGCCGACAAAGGGCTTTGGCGAAAACCTGATTCTCTTGGTATTTCATATCCGGGGAAATGTAATGTTGCGATTTCGTCCAGATTCAAGTTTAAAATGTCAACAGTTTCTCCATTCCTTGGTGCTATGAACATGGGTATTTCTTCCAGTTTCAATCTCCTCGATGAATTTTCTGATACATTTTCGGAATGGACGGCGTATGGAAGTGACGTTAGTATTTCATGCAGTAATTCGTTTTGAACCCACTGCTGAGAGCGATTGTTCAAATTTGTTGCCGCCTTGATTATATATTTATCGTGATCTGTTATAACGTAAAGAGGATTTATGATTCTGGCAATTTGAGGTAAAAAATTGAATCGATTTTTCACATCGTGGCTTATCCATTTCGAACAAATATCCATGATTTTATCTGAATCGAGGTTGTTGAGATTGAAATGAGGCGATTTGAGCATATGTGACTTGGTCTACGAAAAGGGACCGCGCCCAAAAACAACATTTTGAGAAAAACGCGTTTTAAAGTTTAGCTTTGAACTTTTGACTGAAACATCTCTAAAGCTTAGTCTTTTAGAGAAAAAACACTAATTTCACTCTACAAAATGAAATTTTACGCTCTACAATTTATTTTCTATTCATTTTTTTCGTAGAACCTTTCCTTTGCTCGAAAAATTGACTTGAAGTGGCAAAAAATTGCTTAAAAATGTCTCGTTTTTTACGCTGTATTTCTTTCTTTAAATGTTTGTAGGAAGGACAATTATAAAGTCTGGCATCTCCGGTTTGTTTTATTGGAATGAGAATACTAACCTCTACAAAAAATGGCCATAAAAAAAATATCCATTTTGTAACTATAGGTACCTTATCGTAGTCCAGGGCACATATTTTCCAGCATAGTCCAAGAGATTGAACAGAAATGTGAGACGTTGTAGATTTCAGGCCATTTGGCAGTCATATGCCTGGATAAATGAAGCAAATATAAATCGTCGTGATGGGGTTTTCCATGAGTATAGTTTAATATTTGGACTGCGTCTTCTGCACTAAATTTGGAGAAATGATAATCATCCATCAATATTTGTTTACAGTTTTCTAATAATCTCTGGTCTAGTACTTCCAAAGTATCAACTGCTTTGAAAATTCGAATTATATTGTAACTTCTCTGCAAATGACGGCGTTCAAAATTGTCAAAATAGATATAATCAACAATGACCTCACCAAAGGTTGATGAATCGACTTCTTCGCTCAGTGAATATTCATCATCTTTGCTGGGACACGTTGGTATTCCACGACACTGAGCTACTGCTTTGGTATACTCGGCTTGAAAATAGTCTCTAAAATGGCCGCACTTTAATTCCAAAATTGCCCGATGAAGTTTGTATGCCTTTTCTCCAATTCGTAATGTGATATCGTAAAAATCTCCGTTGTTCAGAAATTTTTTTAATTTGTCTTCGTTGTTACGATGGATAAATCTTATGCATTTCTTTACATTATACAATTTTCTTCCATCGTCTTCTGAATTATATCCATCATCACTGTGGTAGTTTGATTCATCATCAGCTGGAAAAAAAAAACAAAGAAAATATGAAAATAAATTGAAATAAACTTAAATGAAAACATATAATTATTTCCAACACAGGAGGTAGCATTAAAAATTTTTAAAAAAGAAAATTGATGATACAAAACTTTCAAAAACATTGTCAGCGTTAATGTTTTCCCCCTCAAGGTATGTTTCGTCCCTAAAAAATTTTCTGGCATATTTTCCAGCTCCGATGGTAAAATTCCATCTCAAAAAATTTGCTTTCAACTCTGGTAAATTTTTCCTCAGAAGTTTTCAATTCTAATTATATAATTTTTCGTTTTTGAATTTTCTTTTCAGATTTTTTGCATGGCTCGAAATTTTTTTTATCTATTAAAATTTATTCTCAATTCTGGAATTTTATTTTCTTGTTTCAGTTTCGGCACCTATTTTGTTTTTTTCTATACGCAGAAATTTTTCAAAGCATTTTTTATATCGTATTTTTTGAATTGAAAAAATTCAGGCTGGAAGAAATTTGGAGGAATTAAAAATTTTAATAAATTTTAGAATCGAAAATTAATAAGTTCAGGGTTGACAATATCGAGAAAAAGTGAATGAATAAATTTTTAAAAAACTTTTTAAAGCTGAAAAATTGTTGATATGTGAATGAAAAATTCCGAAAAATTACTGTTTTGAAAACGTTTTGAAAAAATATTTGACAATTGAAAAGTACACCCATCTTGAAAAAAAAATACCAGAGTTGAGGGGAAAATAAGAAAATTTTCCCGAAAAAAATAATCAAAGTTGGAAAATTTTTTGGAAAAAATGAATACCTCAGTCAGGTATTCAAATAATTAGGCGAGCAAGTAGAATAGATAGGTACAAAGGAAAATGAAAATTTATATTCTACACTTACTAAGAATTTTAAGATTGAGTTTTTCAACATCTGCCAACAACACACACAAACATTTTGAAATAATTTTTCGTTTTACTAGCTGATCGACATTGCACTTGGGTAAACATTTGCTGATATCCGAGTTCGTTTCTGTTGTAGAAACAAATAAGAATTTAGCAGCGGTGACTAGATTCCCGAGATGAGGTAGTCGATTTTCCATGTCATGGCAGAGCCATTCGGTGCACATTTGAATAATATCGTATCTCTTTTTATCATTTGATTTCTGAATATTCTTAATTATACGAATGAGGTGATCGTGTGGTAAATGTAGAAATATTTCGTGATTCTGCAACGTCGTCAAATTTTTGGCAAAAGATTTGAAAATGCTTTCTAGATGATGTTCCAATTCACTATCATTTTTCACGAAATTATAGAATTCGAATATTTTAGTGTCACGAGGCGAAAAAGATTTTGAATTATTGCCTGATTTCAATTCGTCGATTTTTTTAGGATCAAGGTTGCTGTTGGCTAATAATGCAAAAACACATCTCGAGATGATTTTCCGTTTCGTTTGCTCATCAACAGCACATTTTGGGAAACATTTGCTGATACCAGGGCTCGTTTCTATTGAAGAATGAAATACAGATTTAATCGAGGTCACAAGATTTGCCATGTGGAAAATTCGGGTTTCCATGTCATGGCATAACCATTCGGTACATATTTGAATGATTTCATATCTTTTCTCATCATCCGGATGTTCAATGTTATTAATTATCCAAATTAAGTGATCGAGTGGCAGAGATGGAAATATCGAGTGGTTTTGAAGCGTTGCTAAATTATTGGCGAAATGCTTAAAAACACTACCGAATAGATACTCAAAATTAGAGTTTTCTCTGATGAACTCATATAACTCGCATACTTTTGCATCTCGAAGCGAATGAGATTTCAAATTTTCATCCATAAAATTACTGATAGTTTGCAGATCTATTTCCATTTCTAAATGGTCCATAGCTTTCAATAATGGAAAATAGTTGTCTTTGCGTAGAATATCGGTCAATTCTTTTCCATGAATTAAATCAACGATCGCGGGGAACACTTCACCATTTTTAAGCTGGATTTTCAAAATTGTATAATTTTTTTGCTTGAAATCGTCGGAGGTGAATAATTTCTCGAAGTAGCCGGATTTTAACGACGTTCGTAATCGATTCAAATGGAAAATTTGCGATTCAACTTGAACCATTTGATCTTGACACTGAAAGGAAAACGTGCTCGTATTTTTTTTCAGTGTATCGATTTGATCCCATAAATCGTTTTTCTTGGCTGAAAAAAAATTGCAAAGAAAATTTAACATGAATAAAAATTTCAGAGAGGTTGGCCAATACCTCTTTTTTATAAGTACTTACCAAAAATGCCAGGACTGAGATTTCCACCATAAGTCAGCAATGCAAACAAAAATCTCGCTGTGATACCTAGTTTCATTTTGATTCTAAAAAATGTAGGTACCTAACTCGTTTTCGTCTCGAGATTTTTCATTCCCTGGATATACTCTTTTCTCAAAGTCTGCCGTAGTAAAAAATATGGGTTTAGCGAAGCTTACGATCATTATGAAATGAGGAAGTCGACTATTCAAATCATGGCAATAGCGATGAACACAACGTTTAATAATTTTTTTTTTTTTCATATCGTCTATCTGTTGAATATATATTTTTAGATATTGGTTCAGATTACAGATATTTGAAAGCTTAATATAAAGACCAGCTAAGAAAAATTGTAATTTATTTTTAGATCGAAAAAAATTGAAGCACACTAAATACTTGGATTTAATATCTGGTTTTTTAAATTCATGTGTATCTCAAATTCTTACCATTGGATACGTAAAATTCACATCTACATACTTAGGTATTCTTATTTAAAAAAAATTAATAAACCTTATTATGATTATGATTATTATTATTTTAAAAATATAAAATTTGCCATGTCAGACCTCAGATAACTCCCTTGCCATTCAGGAATTTTCTTTTTCTTACCATTTCCCCATCCTGAAAAAAATCTTGCTGAACCATTCTTGCTAACTGCATTATGACTTTCATAAATTGGTACTTCATTTTTGTTAAATTCAAGTTCTTAATTCAATAACTTGGAAAATAATTCTTGAAAACCAAATTAATTTTAGCCTAATTTAATGATGTAGAAATTGAACATTATTCAATTAAAATCTTTTAAGTAATATGAATTTATCAAAAAACTACTCAAATTTCGATTAAGTTCATGCCTCTTGTAATTTCATGACTTTTTAAAATTTTCTTCCAATTAGGTACCTATTCATTGCGTCAGCATAGGCGGAGATGAAACATCAACTTTGAAGGGGTGGGGGGACTTGAACCCCAGTTAAATAGGAATGGAACACGAAACAAAAATGTTTATTTTAGACCACTCCCATCCCTTCCCCTACCTCCCCCAACAACAACAAAAAAAATCTTTCACTACTATTACCTCATTTTTGCTGAATTCGTTTTTGGAGACAAAACTTGGGCAAAAATCTGGAGGGATGAAAATGAAAAAAATTCTCCGAATAAGATTATTAAAAAAGAAGAGATTCTCCTATTTAAACTTCGTCCATAAAAAATTGAAAACTATTCCTTAATGACTACCTTTCCCTTCAAATAGGTACTTGAAAAAATTTCAAATTCCAATTCAATAAATAATAAGTCTCCTAATAATAAATAGGTACCTACAAATTTCTCTCGCTACAAAATATTCAATTACTTATCTGAATGAGAAAGAAGGAAAAGAAATCATACCATCATTTTGGAAAATAATCATGCAAATTAATCAAGCCCGAGCAAAGCGAAGGCGAAAATTTTTGAAAAAAACATCCGAAAACTGAATTTTTTTATTTTTTGAAAAGTAGGCGAAATCTTCCCTCATTTCTCATTATTGGTAATTGGTACACTTATGATTTCACCTACCCGAGCGAAGCGGGGGTTAAGATTTGACATCTCAAATTATCAAAAAGAAAATGATCTATAATTTTAATGGTTTATTGAATGAAAAAATCTATTATTACTTTGGGGTAAGTAAAATTTTTACATTTTTCGAAATTATTCTATCTAATTTCGTAATTTTTTCCTATTTTTGAATAAAAACTAAAATGCGATTTTTTTCGCGCAAGTTTGTATTTTAATTTTCTGAATATTTGGACAATTCTCACAAAAATCTGTTTACAGGTACTCTACCTAATTATTTTCGTTATTAAAACGACCATTTTGGTTGCTTGAAAAAAAACAACAACAATTAATTCTTCACGTAGGTATTGATAGTTTATCACTTTATTTACAAAATTTTTTGAGTGAAACATACCTACACAAGAAAATGATTTGGGGGCTAATTCAACATTGGAGGGGCTGCTCACCAATCCCCCATGCCCCACCCTATCACCGCCCATGTGCGTTGAACAGAAATTTTTAAAATTAAAGAAATCCAAGTTGGAAAATTTTTAAATAGATAATTATTTACTATAAAATATTTTCCAACTGTAAAATTGTTTATTTAAAATCAAATTTTCTTAAAAATTTTCCAACTTGAATTCAGAAAAAAAAAAATCGAAATCGTAATAATTACTTACTTAAAATTATTCATTTTATTACCAACGAAAACTTTTTCTACCTAATAATTTTGAAATTTTTCTCAAATTTTAAAAAAATTTCAATTCCTTGTTTTTAAAAATTTCTTCCGAGTGAATAATTGGAAACAATTTTAAATAACATGAAATTGAGAAAAAGTGGTTGAAAAAAAAATCAAAATTAGGTGTCAAATAATTTTATTGACGAGAATACTTGAAAATTAGAAATTGAATACAATTTTGAAAAACATAATGCAATTGAAGCCTGATGGAGAAAATTTAGATTTGATTTACTTTGAACTCAGAAATTAGAATAAATCTAGACTTGAATCGTTGAAATCTCGTTTAGGTGCAACCTTGCTCTAGAATTAATTTAATTCGATTTATCTGTTTCCCTGAACTCTTGGTAAGTACTTGGAAAATTCTCAATTTTAAAAGAAAAATCGATGGAAATCCAACTTCCTAAACTGTTCCTAGGAAAATAATCTCTGAATGTTTTTCGAATAGATATTCGAATAGCAAATATTCGATACTCGTACGACACTAAGTATAACCAAAACCTATTTTTTTGTTTGGAATTTGGGGAAAAAAAATCAAATTTGTCGGAAAAATCGGTCGGGCCAAAGGAAATTTTGATGAGGCATGGCTCACCCTTAACCCCGCCTCATGTTTTTTTGAGAATCTCTTGCTTCAATCTCTTTAGGGTCAGGAACCTTAATTCGTCTCCGGCGTTTTTTTGTTCAAAATGAAACATGTAGGTACATTTCCAGTTGTCGTTGAAAGGCGAGAAATGACTTTTACACTCAACTCTATGAATAATCATATTGATGAAGAACATTTATTCGTTTTTTTTTCTTTTATTACAAAGACAATGGTTCAGAGTCACAGTTTTGAAAATTAATGAGATTTCTGGGTCTATGAATCACAGAAATTCCGAAGTATGGAAGTCTTTCATACCCATTCATCTGTACTAGTGCTAATTCTTTCTTTAATATGCAACTGCCATTCGCAAGAGAAAAATGGTACAATTTACTATCAATCAAAATCAACATTTTGTCTTCACATTGGACAAAACTTGATCGTTGATGATGTCTCCATAATTTTATCGGCAAATCGTATTTCCTCCAGCGCCACTCCTTACACCTAGATTCAGATATAAAGATACTTGAAACTTCAGATACAGCTAGCTCACGGTTATTAACGACAGTCAACGTAGTTGGCATAGTAACATTTTCTATCAAAGGTGACCTTGGAAGACGACTCCATGAATAAGTTTTGAAATTGTATTCCTCCACAACGTATTTTCCATAATTACTGTTCTGTGATTTTCGATACATTCTGTAAAGCGTGACTCCATCACTTGTGTACATAATATATTCATCAGACGGGCTATCCTTCGAAAGTATTATCCACCGATTGAACTGCAGTGAATATTTCACTATTCGACCTTTCCGCGAGCAACCGTAAATTTCGTTATTACAATTCAACAACGTGTAATGATCATGATAATACGCAAACTTATCCCATTCGGGATAACCAACTTGCAAGAGGAAACATTTTTTTAAATTGTAAACATGAAACGGCGGAGGTTTGTCATAGTTACTAAGAATGAATACACTATCGTTGATCAGAGTGGCCGACAGTGATGCTAAACTGTACGGCAATTGCCATAAAGAGGAGTAGGATTCAGAATAATTGTAAGACGCGATTACATCTAAATCAGCGTTTAATATAACCTTAGTCGTTGGGTATTTCGAAACTGATGCGATAAAAACGGGTATATCTTCCAGTTTCCTTGATATATTTTCGGATCGAGCCATGTAAGAGGGCGATGATAAAATTTGATATAATTGATCGCGGATGAAGGACTGCGAAAAATTGGCCGACTCTGCGGCCACATTTGATTTAAATTCATTGCCATTGGTTCCGCAATATGGATTCACCTTTTGGGCGATTTGTGGTAAAAATTGATATCGATTCACGTCGTGGCTTATCCATTTTGAAAATATGTCCAAGATTTTATCTGGATCGATGTCGTACAAATGGAAATGAGGAGACTTCAGCATATTTTCAAGCATGTTCCAAGATATAGAACAGAAATGCGACATGTTGTAGATTTCAGGCCACTTTGTGATAATGTGGCGGTATAAATAAAACAAATACAAAGCTTCGTATTCGGATTTCCCATAGGTGAATTTCAATATTTCAACCAAGTCCGCTAAACAGTAATGACAATATAAGTTTACATCGTCGCCGCGTTTCTTTGTTAATATATATCTACACTGTATTCTCAACTTCTCGATCCCTAAAATATCGGCAGTTTTAAATGCGTTAATTAAATTATTGTCGATGTAAAAAAACGAGGAAGTGATATCGTAATCTTTATCAAAATAAATGTAGTTTAATACATTATCAAATCCAGACGGCTCGATTTCATCATCGAGTACATACTCTTTATCTTTACTCGGACATGATGGTGTTCCATCGCAGTAGGCTTTTGCTTGAGCGTACTCAGCCTCAAAAATCTTTTTGAAATAGTCAGATTTTGATTCCAAAAACATCCGATGAAGTTTGTATTGTTTTTCTCTAACACGCACCGTGATGTCGTAAAAATCACCATTGTCTAGGAATTTTTTCAACTTGGCTTGTTCATCGTTACGATTAACCAATTGCATCCCTTCGTTTTCTTCTTCAACTTTGTTTTTTGAACGATCACTATCAAAGTTGTAGGAATTTGATTTCTCTTCGGATGAAAAAGCAGAGTTGTAGGAATTTGATTTCTCTTCGGCTGGAAAAAAATTATAAAAAGAAATCGTCACGGGTGCACAGAATTGGAGATTATTTTACACTGAAAAAAATGAAAAATGAATGGTACAAAAAATGATGAATTTTATTCGAAAAAATTATCCAAATAAATAATGATGGAGCGCCGCGCCGTATGCATAAAATTGGTAAAATTTATTCCAAAATAAATTTAATGCAAAATTTGGTAAAATTTAGGTAAGTATGGCATAAAAATAGATTTCACCAATTTTTTGAACGGAGCCTCATTATAAAGTACCTATGTCTTTTTGTAATAAAGGTTATTATTTTGTTTTTTCAGAGTAGGGAAATTTTGGAACTTTCGGAATTTAAGCCTTGATCGAAAAATAAATTGGAAAGGAAATTTTTTTGAAAAGCAACCTCTTAGAAGAATAGGAAAAAATTATTGTTGAATCAACTGTTTTTTGGGAGGGTGTGGAATGGTATGATGATTAAGAATAGGTACCAGAAGAATTTTAGAGGAAGAAAATAATTGAAAAAATACTGAGCACCCAGTGACGTACCGAACGCGGGGAGGAGCTTCCCCCCCCTGAGAAAATTTTTTACTTGTGAGTTTTGGAAAATTGAGCAATTTAACACATTTGTTGCAAAAATTGGATAGTTGGGAATTAGTCACTTTCCCGACTGAAAATTCATAATTTTTCCAAGTTGGAAATCAATAAAATTTTCACTTGTTTGTTTTAAAATTTCGCCCTCGCTTCACTCGGGCATGAGCAAAATCGTATTTCAACAAATTATTTCAAGTAACAACAGTGTTAAAGAAGCCTCCTTTTAGTCCATTCCCCTGAAAATACTTCTGATCTGATATTCTGTATTTTTATTCTCAACTTTTATCCTCCCAAAAATGCTTTCGACACCATTGATTGTGAATATCTAATGGCCACATTCTTACCCTCCCTCCTCTCAAATTACATCAAATTAGAATTTTGAAAGCCTTAAAAGATGAAAAATTTGCTTTTTTAGACATTAAAAATCCAATTTTTTCAAAGCTTCACCCTCCCTTCGCTCGGGTATAAATTAAATCGTATTTATATGCACTATTTGAGATGATAGCGCCAAAAAAGGTTCCCTTTTACTCATTCTTCATAAAATTTTCCTGGTATTTTAAGTTGTATCCATTTTTTGAGTTGGGAATTTCATGAATTCGAGTTGAGATTTTCATGAACCTCCCCCCCTCCCCCCCCTGGAAAATGCCTTCGGTCCCGTCACTGAGAGCACCTCAACTTTTTTTCATATTTTAATACTCTGAAAATCTTCAAATCGAAAACGCTAAATAATTTCGCATGAATGTTGATTATTTTCCTTCCCCTCCTCCCCTCCTCGTCATCAGATTTTATGCAAAAAATTTTAATACGGTTGGAAAAAAATTGAAGAAATTTGTTAAATTTTCACTTATTCTTTTTTTTAACGATTTCAAAATTTTCTCTTGATTTTTTTAGCCTCACATTTCTTTAAAAGATTCAATGTTGTGCTTTTCAAAATTTCCTTGTAACATCCAACTCGTTGGAAGAAATTTCGATGAATATTTTATTTAAATGAATTTTTTTCAAAAATAAAACTACCTACAAAATTTTTTGAGAAATTGAAGTTTGAAATGTTGAAGAAATTTTAATATTGGGTATAATGTTTTGAAAAAAATTATAATTAAAGGAACTGAAAAAAAGTATGGTTACTGAAAAATCAGTAAAATATCTGAAATTTGCTGAAAAATCAGCGAAAAACCACTGAAAATCAAAATATGTCGCCGATTCTACTTGCGGACTTATTTCCAGTGAGTTCTCACCGACTTAGAATGAAAGTGTAGAAAAATTTTAGGCTGTGAACATTTCTTTTGTGAAATTTTGAACCTCCCTAATCATAGGCGCACCCAGGAGGGGACTCTGGGGGCTCGAGCCTCCTCTTAATATCGAAAAAAAAATTTATTGCAAAAATATAAAAAAGTGAATTTTTTGCTGTTCCAACAGTATTTTTTCCAAAAAATGTTTACCCTCACTTAGTCATTTTAATTATTAAAAATTTGATAATTGTTGACTAATTTTTCAGCCAAAATCACCAATTCCTCAATAAATTCCCAATTTGTCGGAAAAAATTAATGATTTTTGACTGAAAGATGAGTAAAAAATTACTAATTTGAAATTTAACCCCCTCGTCAAATTTTTCTTAAATTCTCAACCCCTCCCTTAATCAATTTCTTGGTGCGTGCATGTCCCTAATTGATTTTCATTTCCTGCAACAATTTCAATCGATGTTCTGCTCAAGGCTCAAGGTCAAGATTTTATCAAAATTTCAAAGAATCAGTTTTTCATTTTTGAATATGTGTACGTCCCAGCATAGAGGGACCATCTTGTCGGTTGTAGTTTTCGAAGTACAGCCGTATTTTTCGAAAGTTGGGTCAAAAATTTCAAAATAGGGGTTTTCGCCGATTATTGTTGTGGCAACTCTTCTCTATCATTTCCTGGTTACCTCACTTCCTAAGCTACTTCCAGTTGCCCTCAATATCGCTTTGAATAAGATGGAAAAAAGGGACCATCTTGCCGGTTAACAATTTTTTTTTTCGCTGTAAAATTATCAGAATCGTGGTTATTTCAACTCCAATTTTTTCGAAAATTTTCACTTTTTATATTCGAAAAACTTTAATTGCGTTTTTCTTGAAATCATGTTTTTCACGTTTTTCGAAGTTTAATTATCAAAACTCTCTGGAGAAGATAATTTCTCACCTTATGACTTCCACGACGGCTCATTTTGTAGGTAATTTTATCTAGTTTTAGGATCTGGACTTAACTCCATATACCGACAAGATGGACCCTTTATGCTGAAATATTTAAATCAACTCACCAGATTCGCTCTTTTCATCTCCTGCCATCAATGCAAAAAAGCAGGTTGAAATCATTGTTTCTTTTGCTTGTTCATCGACATTGCATCCAGATAAACATTTGATGAAATCCGCATTTTTTTCTGGTGCTTGGGCATTACGATAAAATACGGATTTGACGCTGGTCATGAGTTTTGCCATTTGTGGAAGTCGATTTTTCATATCATGACATAACCATTTGCTACACATTTGAGTTATCATAAATCTTTTCTCACCACTCGCCCAATGAACGTTTTCAATTATTCGGATAAAGAAATCGAGTGGCAAAGAGGGAAATATTGTGTGGTTCCGAAGAGTCATCAAATCATTGGCGAAATGCTTGAAAACACTGTTTAGTAAATACAAAAATTTTAAATTTTCTCCGATCAAATTATATAATTCGAATATTTTTGCATCTTGCAGCGAATACGATTTCAAATCATTTTCTATAAAGCTGGCCACGGTTTCTAGATTTATTTCCATTTCAAAAAAATCCATAGCTTCCAATAATGATAGATAGTAGTCTGCGTCTAGGACCTCCAGAACGACAGATAATTTTTCTCCTTGGATTAAATCGACTATGATGGGAAATACTTCACAGTAAGGTGGTTGGATTTCCAATATTGAGTCGTTTTTTTGTTTGAATTCGTCGGAAGTGAATAATTTCTCGAAATAGCCGGATTTCAACGACGATTGCAGTCGATTCAAGTGGTAGATATGCGAATCAACTTTCACCAATTGATCTTGACATTTGAGCGAAAATGTATTTGTATTTTCTACCCTTGTATCGATAAGATTGCTGAAATCGACTTTTCTAGCTGAAAAATAAGCCGTTCGGAATTTAATTTTAGTAGTATAGGTACCTATTGGTTTTGTAAATAAGATCTAGTTTTTTTCTCCTCGCTATCAAAAAATTAGGTAGGTACTTAGCACTTAGGTACTCTCTCATTCCACTTAATAGGAAAAAACCATTTTAAAAAAGTATTTTGAATTAATTGAAGAGAAAAAAAATCTTTTCATGTCTAAAGTAATAACCTATTTTCAAAATCAAAAAAATTGAATTTAACTCACCAAAAATTTTAATATTGATTTTTCCATTATACGCCAGAAATACAAATAAAAATCTCATCTGAATAGCTTGTTTCATTTCTCATCGGTGGGCGATAAATTTTGAAATAATTACAGATATGCAAGACATTTTCACGTCGAATCATCTGACCATCTTGTTGCTCTTTTCCTATTCTACATCATCAATTATCAAATGTAGTTTTGATGAGTCAAAGATCATAAGATATCGAATGAGGAAGTAAATTTAATTCGTAATTCAATTTAGTACGATGCGATGTACTTATTTGAAAACATTTGTGTATGAAGCCAACACTACCTAGTACTTACATATAGTAAAAGGCCATTCATGATCCTCACTCCCGCTTTCACGAATGTCAACAAATCAACGGCCTACCCGGTGTGCAAAGAATTCAGAAAATCACTGGCGATTCGTGAACCATTTTACAGGCATCAGATCTTTGAGATAGGTGGGGCTGACTTCACCTGATTTTTCATGAGGTGCAGGAGTACGCCATCACTGCAGATGTAAGAATAGGGCAAATTTTCTTATTTTTAAGCGTTGGGCCCATAGGCGCACCCAGAAATTAATTAACGGAAGAGCTGAGAATTTGAGAAAAATCAGGGGAGGGGGTCAAATTTCAAAGTAATAATTTTTTTCTGATTTTTCAGTCAAAAATCATTAATGTTTTCTAACAAACTGAGAATTTATTGAGGAATCGGTGATTTTTGACGCGAAAGTTGCTCAGAAATTACCAATTTTGAATATAAAAATATCAAAATACTGCCCGAGCGCAGCGAAGGCGAAAATTTTTTGAAAAAATACTGTTTGAAAAACAAAAAATGCACTTTAAAAATATTTTTACAATAAAAAAAATATATTTTCCGAGCTTAAGGGAAGGGCCTAAGCCCCCTGAGCCCACCTTTTGCGGCTATGGATAGGCCTACAAGACCAGGTATTAGTTTTACCACTAAAAACTAATGGTGATTAATCGTTACTAATAGTTTTACCACTAAAAACTAATGGTTTTTTCGCCACCATTAATCACCATTAGTTTTTTTCTATACGGATAGTGGTGGAAATTTTTTGTCATTTTTTTTTGCCTCAACTTCGAACAAAAAATTCTTTATTTTACTTAAAACGCTTTTAATCAATTCATTAAATGAAAAATTACCTACCAAAAATCTCACTTTTTATTTACTTGATGCTTCATTTTTTGTGAAGTAGGCAATAAAGGGTACCGGCGGTTAAGATAGGCGAATCTGCCCCCGAGCTGAAATTTGAAACTAACCGACGGAATTTGGTCCTTAGGGTCTGAAAACCACCTGGTAAAAATTTTGGCCCCCTACCCCTCCCCTAACCCGAGTTATGGGGCAAAACGTTACTTTTTTCAGCCTTTTCATTAAAAATTTTTATCTCCGAGAGTTTTCAACCAAATTTTTTCAAATTTACGTGAATACTGAGGGGTATTAGTGGGTGGTTTGAAAAAAATTTTTTGATGATTTTTTCTAGCCAAAAATCGCATTTTAAAACTTGAAATCGAGTTTTCTACATGATGTTGCAGAGGTGCAAAAATGAAAAAAATATATATCATGTATCTAGTCCCTATCTACAACGTAATATTTTTTTCAGAATTTTTTAGGTGGGTGGAAGACCTTCAAAAACGCAAAAAACCGCATTTTTATCACGTTTTTCGCTCAAAAAATGGTCATTTTTGGCCGAAAAAAATTTTCGGGTAATAATATTCCAAAATACGTATTTTTACGCCACTTGCCCGATTTTCACTTTACTTCATTCTTTTTTGAATGATTTTCGCAATTTCAAGTAACCTAAAGCGCAAGACTTGAAATGTACCCGTCGTGCAATGAGTGTCAGATTTTTGCCACAATTTTGCCACAAATGTGTCAATTCAGTGTCAATGTTTTTTAACCAATCAGAGTAGAGAAGACTCCGCCTACTTTTCGTTCCGAGAGCAACACAGAATCAAAGTTGTCATTATACTGTCAAAATTTTGCCAAATTTCTGTCAACACTTTTTAACCAGTTTTTTACAGTGGCCTCCGGTGACAGCGATATGGCGTGAATTTGACATGTTATGGAAGGGGGGGGCTTTAAATAATTTATATAAATGTCATTTAATTGATGCAAGGGCGAAGTATTTAAAAAAAAATTGATATTTAATGCCTAAAAAAGTGTTATGTTTCAATCTTTTAAAAAGATCAATTTTTTAAAAAACTGTGCCATAATTTCGGTTGAGCATGAACAAAGTTAAAATTATTATGAACTATTTGAGGCAACAATGTGAAAAATACTCCTTTTTGCCTCTCACCAGACTTCGAATACCATAAAGAGGAGAAAATGGGAGACTTTTTTTTTTTGCAGTCATCGCAGATAGGTTGATATAGTTATAATTACGATCATGCCCGAGCGAAGCTTAGAGAAATTTGAATTTTTCAATATCCGAAAAAGACATTTTTCACGTAATCCCTGAGGGGAATGATTTTTTACGACGTTTTTCGATGTATTTTAGATACACCTCTCAGAATTTTTTTCAGATTTTTTCAAGAGGTGGAATTTGATCAATTATTAGAAAAATCGCGAAAAATAAATGAAAAGCAGTAATTTCAAGTAAGTAAGTAACAAAAATGAATAACTACGCAGAATTTTGGAATATTGTCAAAAAAATCGAAAGAAATTCCGAGAGGTGTAAAATATATCGAAAAACTTTGAAAAAAATAATAAATTTTCACTCATCTTGGAATTGTCTTTCCTGAGGCGATTTTAAACTTTCGAAGTCAAATTCAAGATCACTAAAGTGGTTGAAAAAAGCTGAAAAATTCCAGAGTACCCCCCTTTAGTACTTCTACCTGTGTGCAACGTTTGAAAAAAATCTATTTAAATTTTGTCACTATAGAATTTTTAACCAGAGAACATCACACATTTTTGGGCACCCCTCCTTCCAGGGATGAGATAAAAATTCGGTCGTACATTTTTAAAATCATCTTCTACCAAGAAAAATCGAATGAATTGTAAACATTCAAGCATTAAAATTCTAAACTGACTAGACCATTGTCATAGTCTGGTAGCCATGTGGCATAGGATAGGTAGTTAGGTAGTTAGGATTTTAGGGTTGCAGGTTCGATTCCCTCCTCCTCCTGACATCAGGAATTTTAGTGGAAAAATTTGGTACATAACCATTGTAATTCTAGAGAGAATGACAATATTCATAATCAAATCATGATCTAGGACTCCCTACATGCTTTTTTTATTTAATGAATGCGGATAAATTTAGGTTTTAATAACACTGCAATTCGTTTTACATGCCGCTACGCCAGCTACATGTGTGTAACAGTGCCTAAAAAAGCAGTTAAACCACTTATCTTGAATATGTCAAAAGAGTGTCATTTCCATGTCATTTCACTGCCACAGAGTCAAAACGCTGTCATACCCGCTACCAATAAACTGGTTTTGTGGCAAGATTTTGACACTACAGTGGCAATTCCTGCTCCGCGCTGATTGGTTGAATTTTGCCATTTTCGTGTCATTTTAGGTGTCATTTTTCTCAGTCAAAATCGTGCCATTTCCGTGTCATATGGCACCCGCTTTGCACGACGGGTATGTATGTAACTTTCCTTATACCTGTATAAAATTATCATACGGAAAACACTGAAAGAAAATTTGTGTTCAGTAGCTCGAACTACCTTCGAAAAATTCATTTGCATGAGCAGAGCACTCAAATTTCGAAAATTCACTTTGTAATCAACAGGGCTGCAAGAACGATGACTTTTTGGTTCTCGTTCCCGTTCTCGTTCTTCATACCTCGTTCTCGTTCCCATTCTCGCTCTTTGGACCTCGTTCTCGTTCCTGTTCTCGCTCTTCAGGCCTCGTTCTCGTTCCCGTTCTCGTTCTTCAGTCCTCGTTCTCGTTCCCGTTCTCGTTCCAAAAATTTTTCGTTCTTTTTGGTTCTTCGTTCTTTGTTCTCGTTCTCACTCCTTTTCACAGCCATCAAGTTTAGAAAAATGAAAAATCAAATTTAATTGGCCTGCTGTACACAGTGTATTCACCAGTATCTCAATTTTTTTATGGTGTCACACGATGATTTATTACAGATAATGAAAAAAAATTTTTGAGAATAAAAAAAAGTTCTCGGTTCCCTTCTCGTTTTTCAAACGTCGTTCTCGCTCTCGTTCTCGTTCTCCAGACCTTGTTCTCGTTCTCGTTCTCGTTCTTCAAACCTCGTTCTCGTTCTCGTTCTCGTTCCCAAAATTTTTGGTTCTTTTTGGTTCTTTGTTCTTCGTTCTCGTTCGTTCTTGCAGCCCTGGTAATCAACAAATTTTTTTTCAACAATACTTACTTACGTTGCTACCAATATCATTATCAACAAGAGGTATGGTGAATCTGCCCGTGAAACCAGTTTTGACCGCTCCTACCCCCAAAAGGTCAACCATGATGAGAAAACATTCCAGAAAAAATTTCAGACCCCTAGCGCAAGTGTTTTCGGAGAAAGGGGCCAATTAAAATGTGTTTTTTCAATGGATTTTTTCGTATTTTTGTGGTTTTTTGCTAAATGTAGATAAAAGTTGCGATTTTTTTTAGATGAATTTTAGGGAGTTGGAGGAACCTTAAAAAATTTTTTCAAAATTTTTGGTTCATTTTTTGCCGAGTTATGGCATTTTAAAAGTTTTGAACGGCCATTTTGTCTTGAAAGGACAAAGGTACAATAGAACTTTTCCCCCCAAAAGATGTGCCATTCATTTTTATAAATATACCACAAAAATTTCAAAAAAATCAAAGTGGTAGAGCATTGTCAAAAAAAATAAAAACTAACCACCCCTCGCATGTAGCGCATACAGTAACGTTGTAATGTATTTCCCACGGCACTTTCGTGGGAAGTACGATATTCACGGGCTCATAACATGTCAATGAAGAAATTGAAAAATAGCCTAGTCATTTTTGGTCTGAACCTCGAGAACATTGAGTGAAATCTGAATTATTCTAAAAAATGACTATGCCCTTGGTGAAAAAACTCAAAAAACGAAGACAAAACTTTTAAAATGCCATAACTTGGCAAAAAATGAACCAAAAATTTTGAAAAAATTTTTTAAGGTTCCTCCAACTCCCTAAAATTCATCTAAAAAAAAATCGCAACTTTTATCTACATTTAGCAAAAAACCACAAAAATACGAAAAAATCCATTGAAAAAACACATTTTGGCCCCTTTCTTCGAAAACACTTGCGCTAGGGGTCTGAAATTTTTTCTGGAATGTTTTCTCATCATGGTTGACCTTTTGGGGGTAGGAGCGGTCAAAACTGGTTTCACGGGCAGATTCACCATACCTCTTGTTGATAATGATATTGGTAGCAACGTAAGTATTGTTGAAAAAAAAATTGTTGATTACAAAGTGAATTTTCGAAATTTGAGTGCTCTGCTCATGCAAATGAATTTTTCGAAGGTAGTTCGAGCTACTGAACACAAATTTTCTTTCAGTGTTTTCCGTATGATAATTTTATACAGGTATAAGGAAAGTTACATACATACATTTCAAGTCTTGCGCTTTAGGTTACTTGAAATTGCGAAAATCATTCAAAAAAGAATGAAATAAAGTGAAAATCGGGCAAGTGGCGTAAAAATACGTATTTTGGAATATTATTACCCGAAAATTTTTTTCGGCCAAAAATGACCATTTTTTGAGCGAAAAACGTGATAAAAATGCGGTTTTTTGCGTTTTTGAAGGTCTTCCACCCACCTAAAAAATTCTGAAAAAAATATTACGTTGTAGATAGGGACTAGATACATGAAATATATTTTTTTCAAAATTGCACCTCTGCAACATCATGTAGAAAACTCGATTTCAAGTTTTAAAATGCGATTTTTGGCTAGAAAAAATCATCAAAAAATTTTTTTCAAACCACCCACTAATACCCCTCAGTATGGAGTATAACTCACGTAAATTTGAAAAAATTTGGTTGAAAACTCTCGGAGATAAAAATTTTTAATGAAAAGGCTGAAAAAAGTAACGTTTTGCCCCATAACTCGGGTTAGGGGAGGGGTAGGGGGCCAAAATTTTTACCAGGTGGTTTTCAGACCCTAAGGACCAAATTCCGTCGGTTAGTTTCAAATTTCAGCTCGGGGGCAGATTCGCCTATCTTAACCGCCGGTACCCTTTAAAGTTTTAGGAATGTGTTAAAACTTAAAACTTATGAAATCAACTTCAGTATCTGAAATGGAGTGCCGAGTGCGAAGGTCGTGGTATTTTTTAAATGGCGTTTGAAAAATTATTTTGATCAACAGTCATTTTGTGGAAAATAAGTTGAGTATAATAAATACTTAAGCATGAAAAATTTTCGCAAATTTTATTGCACAGCATGAGATCTGGAAGACAAACTGAAAGTGTGTAAAAAAAAAATACCTAATCAAAAAGAATGAAAATTTTCTTTCAAAATGTGCTGTCCGTCGTTAAGAAAGCTATTAAATTTTTTCTCTCGACGAGTCTACGAATACTTAATCGAAGTTTGTAATTACAATGATTTCTTTTCAAATGCTCTCTTAGCTTTAAAGATAATTTGTTTCATAAGAAACGAAAAAAAAAATGAATAAAAAAAATTTGTTCAATCAAAAACTCCTTAAAAACAAATATTTAAAAGGAAGGCTCTTGAAATTTTTTTAAAATTTCTCTCTCAACTCATAAGTAAGACAATTCCGATTCAGAATTGAGATTTCAAAAATTTGAGGAGAAAAATGATTGGAAAATTGGAAAACTTTTTTTGGGATCAGCAGTAAGCAGAAAAATCGCCGGTGATTTCTAAATTCCTTGCACACCGGGTAGCTTGAAAACCCCTTTTTTAAAAAAAGTTCAAATCTTGAGCTCAACAAACTTTGATTTCAAAAATTGGATTTTGATTCTAAACATCGAGAAATATTTTTAATATTAGTCCAGATATTCCTCTACTAAATTATTCCTGGAGAAAAAAATTAGATCCAATTGAATCCAATTGGATCTGAAAAATGACGCAATGTCTTAAATTGGATCAATTTCGATTTTATTTCCATTCACTTGTATCCACTTGGATCCTTTTGTACCCACTTGGATCTGATTGGATCGCGCCATTTTTCGGATTCAATTGGATCTTTTTTTCCTGGGTTCAAAGTATACAATTTTTCATTAATGAACAACCCTGCTACAGAGTTTTCTATAGAGTTCAAATTCCACATTAACATCATACACTGATCTTCACTGGGACAATCTTACCATTATACCGCATCATAACACTAAATACGACTGGAATAAATATTTTCAATTTTTTTAAATCGTCTACTGAAAATAATATCACACATAAATCAAAAAATTACACCACGTACATGGAAAAAACATTAAAAAATCAAACCGGCTTGGTAGCCTAAAAATTATATTCTCAATTAAATCACATAATATCTCATTAACAGCTAAAATTAAACTGTTAACGAGCGTACAGCGTCGATATGGTACATCGAAATTATTCTTATCTTGAATTAAATAGCCGAAGGTATGAAGAAATGCGTTCGTTCTAACAACTTCACATTCAAGTTTTTGTAATACCTAGTTACCTACCCAATGCGTTAAACTACCTAAACTACTATTAAACGAACCCATGTCTGTAATTGCCACATCAAGTACTTATTGATTGATTATTTTTTTTTTTTTCAATATAAAATTTTGAATAATTCTAGAATCTTATTAATTCAATAAGTTGGTACAGATATAGGTAGAGGTCTAGAAGTAAGTATTAGGCACCTAATTATTTTCGTTATTAAAAAGACCATTTTAGTTGCTCGAAAAAAAAAAAAAAAAAAAACAGAAAATTCCGTCACATATTATTGGTTTATACCTTGAAGATTACGTAGGTATTTTTGAATTTTTCGAGTGAAACATACACACGGAACTGATTTGGGGCTAATTTAACATTCCCCCCTCATGCTCCACCCTATCACCGCCTATGTGTGTTGGGCAGAAATTTTTGAAAACCTGATAATCAAAAAAAAATAATTGAAGAAATTCAAGTTGGAAAAATTTTTAATAGATAATTATGTAGGTACTATGAAATATTTTCTAACTGTAAAAATGTTTATTTAAATTCAAATTTTCTCAAAAATTTTCCAACTTGAATTTAGAAAAAAAAAAATCGAAATCGTAAAAATTGAGTACCTACTAGAAATATTATTCATTTTAATCCATACCTACGAAAACTTTTTCTAATAATTTTGAAATTTTTCTCAAATTTTAAAAAAATTTCAATTCCATGTTTTTAAAAATTTCTTTTGAGTGAATATTTGGAAACAATTTTGAATAACATGAAATTGAAAAAAAGTGGATGAAAAAAAAATCAAATTTAGGTTTCAAATAATTTTATTGATGAAAATACTTGAAGATTAGAAATTGAATAAAATTTTGAAAAACAAAATACATACAATTGAAGTCCGATGGAAAAAATTTAGACTTGATAAAATTTGAATTCAAAAATTAAAATAAATCTGGATTTGAATTGTTGAAATCTCGTTTAGGTGCAACCTTGCTCTAGAATAGAAATTTAATTTGATTTATCTGTTTTCCTGAACACAATTTACTAAAAAATTGGTAGGAAATTGAAAAACTCTCAAGTCTCAATTTTAGAAGAAAAATCTATGGAAATCTACTTCCTCAACTGTTCCTAGGAAAATAATCTCTGAATGTTTTTCGAATAGATATTCGAATAGCAAATATTCGATATTCGTACGACACCAAGTATAACCAAAACCTATTTTTTTGTTTGGAATTTGAGAAAAAAAAATTCAAATTTGTCGGAAAAATCGGTCGGGCCGAAGGAAATTTTGATGAGGTCTGGCTCACCCTTAGCCCAGCCTATGTTTTTTTGAGAATCTCTTGCTTCAATCTCTTTAGGGTCAAGAACCTCGATTCGTCTCCAGCGTTTTTTTGTTCAAAATGAAGCATGTAGGTACCTTTCCAGTTGTCGTTGAAAGGCGAGAAATGACTTTTACCCTCGACTCTATGAATACCAAATCATATTGATGAAAAACATTTCGTTTTGTTTTTCTTTTATTACAAGGACAATGGATCAGAGTCACAGTTTTGAAAATTAATGAGATTTCTGGGTCTATGAATCACAGCAATTCCGAAGTATGGAAGATTTTCATCTCCATTCATTTTTGGTGGTAATTCTTTCTTCAATATGCAACTGCCGTTCGCAGGAGAAAAATGGTACAATTTACTATCAATCAAATTCAACATTCTATCTTCACATTGGACAAAACTCGATCGTTGATGATCTCTCCATAATTCTATCGGTATATCGTATTTCCTCCAGCGCCACTCCTTACACCTAGATTCAGATATAAAGATACTTGAAAGTTCAGATACAGCTAGATCACGGTTATTAACGACAGTAAACGTAGTTGGCCAAGCAACATTTTCTACCAAAGGTGACCTTGGAACACGACTCCATAAATTAGTTTTGAAATTGTATTCCTCCACAACGTAGTTTCCATAAATACTGTTCTGTGATACTCGATACATTCTGTAAAGCGTGACTCCATCACTTGTGTACATAATATATTTATCGGACGGGCTATCCTTCGAAAGTATTATCCACCGATTGAACTGCAGTGAATATTTTACTACTCGACCATTCCGCGAGCAACCGTAAATTTCGTTATTACAATTCAACAACGTGTAATGATCATAACAATACAAAAACTTATCCTCATCCCATTTGAGACAACCAACTTGCAAGAGGAAATACTTTTTTAAGAGCAAATTGTAAACATGAAACGACGGAGGTTTGTCATAGTTACCAAGAATGAATACACTATCATTGATCAGAGTGGCCGACAGTGATGCTAAATTGTATGACGATTGCCAATAGGAGTAGGACTCAGAATAATTGTAAGACACGATTACATCTAAATCGGCGTTTAATATAACCTTAGTCGTTGGGTATTTCGAAACTGCGATAAAAACGGGTATATCTTCCAGTTTCCTTGAGATATTTTCGGATCGAGCCATGTAAGAGGGCGATGATAAAATTTGATATAATTGGTCGCGGATGAAGGACTGCGAAAAATTGGCCGACTCTGCAGCCACATTTGATTTAAATTCATTGCGATTGGTTCCGCAATATGGATTCACCTTTTGGGCGATTTGTGGTAAAAAATGATATCGATTAATCATGTCGTGGCTTATCCATTTTGAAAATATGTCCAAGATTTTATCTGGATCGATGTCGTACAAATGGAGATGAGGAGACTTCAGCATATTTTCAAGCATGTTCCAAGATATAGAACAGAAATGCGACATGTTGTAGATTTCAGGCCACTTTGTGATAATGTGGTGGTATAAATAAAACAAATACATAGCTTCGTATTTGGATTTCCCATGGGTGAATTTCAATATTTCAACCAAGTTCGGTGAACAGCGATGAAAATATGAGATTACATCTTTGCCGAATTTCCTTGTCAATATAAAGCTACACTGTATTCTCAACGTCTCGATCCCTAAAATATCGGCAGTTTTGAATGTGTTGATTAAATGATTGTCGATGAAAAAATACGTGGAAGTGATATCGTAATCTTTACCAAAATAAATGTAGTCTAATACATTATCAAATGCAGACGGCTCGATTTCATCATCGAGTACATACTCTTTATCTTTACTCGGACATGATGGTGCTCCATCGCAGTAGGCTTTTGCTTGAGCGTACTCGGCCTCAAAAATCTTTTTAAAATAGTCAGATTTTGATTCCAAAAACATCCGATGAAGTTTGTATTGTTTTTCTCCAACACGCACCGTGATGTCGTAAAAATCGCCATTGTCTAGGAATTTTTTCAACTTGGCTTGTTCATCGTTACGATTAACCAATCGCATCCCTCCGTTTTCTTCTTCAACTTCGTTTTTTGAACGATAATTATCGAAGTTGTAGGAATTTGATTTCTCTTCGGATGTAAAAACAAAATTGTAGGAATTTGATTTCTCTTTGGATGAAAAAATAGAGTTGTAAGAATTTGATTTCTTTTCGGCTGGAAAAAAAAATTATAAAAACAAATCGTTACGGGTACACAGAATTAGTGATTATTTTGCACTGAAAAAAATGAAAAATGAATGGTACAAAAAATGATGAATTTTATTCGAAAAAATTATCCAAATAAATAATGATGGAGTGTCATATGAATAAAATTGGTAGAATTTATTCCAAAATAAATTTATTGTAAAATTTGGTAAAATTTATGGCATAAAAATAGATTTTACCAAGTTTTTGCACGGAGCCTCATTATTAAGTATGTCTTTTTGTAATAAAGGTTATTATTTTGTTTTTTCAGAGTAGGGAAATTTTGGAACTTTCGGAATTTAAGCCTTGATCAAAAAATAAATTGGAAAGGAATTTTTTTTGAAAAAACCTCTTAGAAGAATAGGAAAAAATTATTGTTGAATCAACTATTTGTTGGGAGGGTGTGGAATGGTATGATGACTAAGAATAGGTACCAGAAGAATTTTAGAGGAAGAAAGTAAAAGAGTACTCAGTGACGTACCAAACGGTGGGAGGGGGAGCTTCCCCCCTGAGAAAATTTTTTACTTGTGAGTTTTGGAAAATTGAGCAATTTAACACATTTGTTGCAAAAATTGGACAGTTGGGAATTAGTCACTTTGCCGACTGAAAATTCATAATTTTTCCAAGTTGGAAATCAATAAAATTTTCACTTGTTTGTTTTAAAATTTCGCCCTCGCTTCACTCGGGCATGAGCAAAATCGTATTTCAACAAATTATTTCAAGTAACAACAGTGTTAAAGAAGCCTCCTTTTAGTCCATTCCCCTGAAAATACTTCTGATCTGATATTCTGTATTTTTATTCTCAACTTTTATCCTCCCAAAAATGCTTTCGACACCATTGGTTGTGAATATCTAATGGCCACATTCTTACCCTCCCTCCTCTCAAATTACATCAAATTAGAATTTTGAAAGCCTTGAAAGATGAAAAATTTGCTTTTTTGGACATTAAAAATCCAATTTTTTCAAAGCTTCACCCTCCCTTCGCTGGGGTATAAATTAAATCGTATTTATATGCACTATTTGAGATGATAGCGCCAAAAAAGGTTCCCTTTTACTCATTCTTCATAAAATTTTCCTGGTATTTTAAGTTGTATCCATTTTGAGTTGGGAATTTCATGAATTCGAGTTGAGATTTTCATGAGCCCCCTCCCCCCCACCCCGGAAAATGCCTTCGGTCCCGTCACTGAGAGCACCTCAACTTTTTTTTTCATATTTTAATACTCTGAAAATCTTCAAATCGAAAACGCTAAATAATTTCGCATGAATGTTGATTATTTTCCTTCCCCTCCTCCCCTCCTCGTCATCAGATTTTTTGCAAAAAATTTTAATACGGTTGGAAAAAAATTGAAGAAATTTGTTAAATTTTCACTTAGGTATTCTTTTTTTTAACGATTTCAAAATTTTCCCTTGATTTTTTTAGCCTCACATTTCTTTAAAAGATTCAATGTTGTGCTTTTCTAAATTTCCTTGTAACATCCAACTCGTTGGAAGAAATTTCGATGAATATTTTATTTAAAAGAATTTTTTTCAAAAATAAAACTACCTACAAAAATTTTTGAGAAATTGAAGTTTGAAATGTTGAAGAAATTTTAATATTGGGTATAATGTTTTGAAAAAAATCATAATTAAAGGAACTGAAAAAAAGTATGTTACTGAAAAATCAGTAAAATATCTGAAATTTGCTGAAAAATCAGCGAAAAACCACTGAAAATCAAAATATGTCGCCGATTCTACTTGCGGACTTATTTCCAGTGAGTTCTCACCGACTTAGAATGAAAGTATAGAAAAATAAATTTAGGCTGTGAACATTTCTTTTGTGAAATTTTGAACCTCCCTAATCATAGGCGCACCCAGGAGGGGACTCAGGGGGCTCGAGCCTCCTCTTAATATCGAAAAAAAATTTTATTGCAAAAATATAAAAAAGTGAATTTTTTGCTGTTCAAACAGTATTTTTTCCGAAAAATTTTTACCCTCACTTAGTCATTTTAATTATTAAAAATTTGATAAATATTGACTAATTTTTCAGCCAAAAATCACCAATTCCTCAATAAATTCCCAATTTGTGGGAAAAATTAATGATTTTTGACTGAAAGATGAGTAAAAAATTACTAATTTGAAATTTAACCCCCTCGTCATATTTTTCTTAAATTCTCAACCCCTCCCTAAATCAATTTCTATTTTCTTGGTGCGTGCATGTCCCTAATTGATTTTCATTTCCTGCAAAAATTTTAATCGATGTTTTGCTCAAGGATCAAGGTCAAGATTTTATCAAAATTTCAAAGAATCAGTTTTTCATTTTTGAATATGTGTACGTCCCAGCATAGAGGGACCATCTTGTCGGTTGTAGTTTTCGAAGTACAGCCGTATTTTTCGAAGTACAGCCGTATTTTTCGAAGTACAGCCGTATTTTTCGAAAGTTGGGTCAAAAATTTCAAAATAAGGGTTTTCGCCGATTATTGTTGTGGCAACTCTTCTCCATCATTTCCTGGTTACCTCACTTCCTAAGCTACTTCCAGTTGCCCTCAATATCGCTTTGAATAAGATGAAAAAAAGGGACCATCTGGCCGGTTGACAATTTTTTTTTTCACTGTAAAATTATCAGAATCGTGGTTATTTCAACTCTAATTTTTTCGAAATTTTTCACTTTTTATATTCGAAAAACTTTAATTGCGTTTTTCTTGAAATCATGCTTTTCACGTTTTTCGAAGTTTAATTATCAAAACTCTCTGGAGAAGATAATTTCTCACCTTATGACTTCCACGACGGCTCATTTTGTAGGTAATTTTATCTAGTTTTAGGATCTGGACTTAACTCCATATACCGACAAGATGGACCCTTTATGCTGAAATATTTAAATCAACTCACCAGATTCGCTCTTTTCATCTCCTGCCATCAATGCAAACAAGCAGGTTGAAATTATTGTTTCTTTTGATGGTTCATCGACATTACATCCAGATAAACATTTGATGAAATCCGCATTTTTTTCTGGTGCTTGGGCATTACGATAAAATACGGATTTGACGCTGGTCATGAGTTTTGCCATTTGTGGAAGTCGATTTTTCATATCATGACATAACCATTTGCTACACATTTGAGTTATCATAAATCTTTTCTCACCACTCGCCCAATGAACGTTTTCAATTATTCGGATAAAGAAATCGAGTGGCAAAGAGGGAAATATTGTGTGGTTCCGAAGAGTCATCAAATCATTGGCGAAATGCTTGAAAACACTGTTTAGTAAATACAAAAATTTTAAATTTTCTCCGATCAAATTATATAATTCGAATATTTTTGCATCTTGCAGCGAATACGATTTCAAATCATTTTCTATAAAGCTGGCCACGGTTTCTAGATTTATTTCCATTTCAAAAAAATCCATAGCTTCCAATAATGATAGATAGTTGTCTGCGTCCAGAACCTCCAGAACGTCAGATAATTTTTCTCCGTGGATTAAATCAACTATGATGGGAAATACTTCACAGTGAGGTGGTTGGATTCCCAATATTGAGTCGTTTTTTTGTTTGAATTCGTCGGAAGTGAATAATTTCTCGAAATAGCCGGATTTCAACGACGATTGCAGTCGATTCAAGTGGTAAATATGCGAATCAACTTTCACCAATTGATCTTGACATTTGAGCGAAAATGTATTTGTATTTTCCACCCTTGTATCGATAAGATTGCTGAAATCGACTTTTCTAGCTGAAAAATAAGCCGTTCGGAATTTAATTTTAATAATAGCTACATACCGATTGGTTTTGTAAATAAGCTCTAGTTTTTTTCTCCTCGCTATCAAAAAATTAGGTAGGTACTTAGCACTTAGGTACTCTCTCATTCCACTTCTTAGGAAAAACCCATTTTAAAAAAGTATTTTGAATTAATTGAAGAGAAAAAAAAATTTTTTATGTCTAGAGTAATAACCTATTTCCAAAATCAAAAAAATTGAATTTAACTCACCAAAAATTTTAATATTGATTTTTCCATTATACGCCAGAAATACAAATAAAAATCTCATCTGAATAGCTTGTTTCATTTCTCATCGGTGGGCAATAAATTTTGAAATTACAGATATGCAAGACATTTTCACGTCGAATCATCTGACTATCTTGTTGCTCTTTTCCTATTCTGTATCATCAATTATCAAATGTAGTTTTGATGAGTCAAAGATCATAAGATATCGAATGAGGAAGTAAATTTAATTCGTAATTCAATTTAGTACGATGCGATGTACTTAATTTGAAAACATTTGTGTATGGAGCCAACACTACCTAGTACCTAGCTACATAGTAAAAGGCCATTCATGATCCTCCCTCCCGCTTTCACGAATGTCAACAAATCAACGGCCTACCCGGTGTGCAAAGAATTCAGAAAATCGCCGGCGATTCGTGAACCATTTTACAGGCATCAGATCTTTGAGATAGGTGGGGCTGATTTCACCTGATTTTTCATGAGATACAGGAGTACGCCACCACTGCAGATGTATGAATAGGGCAAATTTTCTTATTTTTACGCGTAATGAAGGAAGGGGATGAGAATTTAAGAAAAATCAGGGGAGGGGATCAAATTTCAAATTAATGACTTTTCACTGATCTTTCAGTCAAAAATCATAAATTTTTTCTGACAAACTGAGAATTTATTGAAGAATCGGTGATTTTTGTCTCGAAAGTGGTTAGAAATTATCAATTTTGAATATAAAAATATTAAAATACTACCCGAGCGAAGCGAAGGCGAAAATCTTTTGAGGAAATACTGTTTGAAAAACAAAAAAATGCACTTTTTAAATATTTTTACAATAAAAAATATATTTTCCGAGCTTAAGGGGGGGGGGTCAAGCCCCCTGAGCCCACCCCTTGGGTGCGCCTATGGTTGAGCCTTCAAGACTAGGTAGCGGAGGAAATTTTTTGTCATTTTTTTGCCTCAACTTCGGACAAAAAATTCTTAATTTTTTTTAAAATGTCTTAAAACGGTTTTAATCAATTCAATTAATGAAAAATTACCAAAAATCTCACTTTTTGTTGACTTGAAGCTTCATTTTTTGTGAAGTACCTAGGTAATAAGTTTAAAGTTCTAGGAATTTGTTAAAACTTATAAAATCAACTTCAGCATCTGACATTTGGAGTGCGAAGGTACCTAGTGGTATTTTTTTAATGGCGTTTGAAAAATTATTTTGATCAACAGTCATTTTGTGGAAAATAACGACTCCCCAATTCTAAAATGGTCTAAGTGCCACTTTTTGGAAAATTGAGTTATTGATGTTTTCAGATTCTGTGAAGCAAGCTGCATCGATTAAGATATAAAAAAAGTAAATTTGATTAAATTTTTATCTAAACAAAAGAGTTTGAAAATTGCAGAGTTCATAAGCGCAATGCAAATTTTGTTACGTTTTTTTGGATTTCCTGTAAAAAAAAAAAAGAAAATGGCACTTAGACCATTTTAGAATTAGGGGGTCGATAAGTTGAGTATAATAAATAAGCATAAAAAATTTTCGCAAATTTTATTGCACAGCATGAGATCTGGAAAACAAACTGAAAGTGTGTAAAAAAAAATACCTAATCAAAAAGAATGAAAATTTTCTTTCAAAATGTGCTGTACGTGGTTAAGAAAGCTACCAAAATTTTTCTCTCGACGAGTCTACGAATAATCGAAATTTGTGATTACATGATTTCTTTTCAAATGCTCTCTTGGTTTTAAAGATAATTTGTTTCATAAGAAACGAAAAAAAATGAATAAAAAAAATTTGTTTTGTCAAAAACAAAGATTTGAAAGGAAGGCTCTAGAAATTTTTTTAAAATTTCTCTCTCAACTCATAAGTAAGACAATTCCAATTCAAAATTGAGATTTCAAAAATTTGAGGAGAAAAATGATTGAAAAATTGGAAAACTTTTTTAGGGGAAAAATCTCTTTCAATAACAATTTTTTAAAGCAATTTTTTCGTAAAATTTTCTTTTCAACTTGTATTTTTTCTCGAAATTAAATCATCTTCAGCAAATAGCAGAACAATCGCCGGCGATTTCTAAATTCCTTGCACACCGGGTAGCTTGAAAACTCCTCTTTAAAAAAAGTTCAATCTTGAGCTCAACAAACTTTGATTTCAAAAATTAGAGTTTGATTCTAAACATCGAGAAATATTTTTAATAATAGTCCGGGTATTCCTCTACCAAATTATTCCCGGGGAAAAAAATTAGATCCAATTGAATTCAATTGGATCTGAAAAATGGCGCGATCCAATCGGATCCACACAAATCCAAATTGATCCAATTTAAGACATTTTCCTCCTCAAATTGAGAAAAAATTCGATTCAATTGAATCTTTTCAGATCTTTTTGGATCCAACTGGATCTAATTGGATCCTATGGAATCTAATTTTATAACTCTGCCAAAGGGTACCCCCGGATAAGATAGGCGAATCGGCCTAAGAGCTACTTTTTGAAATTGACCCCCGAACATTATTAAGGACCCCAAAAAATGATTTTTGGAAATTTTTTCAACTCCTCAACTCACCCCCCTTTACCCCCACCCCCCAAAATAGCGAATTTTCGTCAAAAAATCGTATCTCCGGACCTAATGGACCAAAAATTCTGAAATTTATGTGGTGTATACAGGGAGTGGTGACCAATATTTGAGAATTTTTTCAGATTTTTTTTGCACTGCCTTCTAGCCAAAATTCCACTTTGAAACTTTAAAATCGCCATAATTCTGAAACTAAAAGATCTGCTTTTTTTTCTTTTCGGTACAAATATAGTCCTACCATGGTACAATATCATGATATTTTTTTCAAATTTTTCGAGTTGGTAGAACAGACCTAAAAATGCGATTTACTGCTCAAAAAGACCAATTTCGCCATTCACGCAACGAAAAATTTTGAAATTATTTATGTAGTGTGTACGGGGAGTGGTGACCAATTTTTAAGAATTTTTTCAGAATTTTTTTTTGCAGTGCATTCTAGCCAAAACCCCACCCTCAAACTCTGAAAATTGCTCGAATTCCAAAATTAACGGGCAAACGTTTGTTCTACTTTTTGAAAATGACCATCGGACATAATTAAAAACACCAAAAAAGCCTTGGGTGCATCTCCTACCTTTCACTGCATTCCCCCCCCCCCACAATATCGGATTTCGTCTAAAAATCTCATCTTGGTACCTAATGAACCAAAAATTCTGAAATTTACGTGGTGGATACAGGAAGTGGTGACCAATTTTTGAGAATTTTTCAGATTTTTTTGCAATGCCTTCCAGCCAAAACCCATTCTCCAACTTTGAAATTGTTCAAAGGTCTAGCTGGATATGGGTTGAATTTAGCGCTGGGTTAAATTTTCGTTCTAACCTTCCCAGATGGTAACTCTTGATGTAAAAAAATCTTGAAACATTTCTGATCTCTCTCCTTTCCATTTTGGAGTTGAGAACGTTAAAAGTAATGTCGAATTTGTATTTAGCTGGTCGAAATACCCCAATAAAAGTTTTTTTCGCGATCGTTTCACTTGAAGCCTTGAAATAGGCTATTTCTGTCATTAAAAATCAGTGAAAAATGATTTTGAAGATTTTTAAAAAAAATTTCTGATGCATTCTAGCCCAAAACCCATCCTCAAACTATGAAATCGGTCCAATTCCAACTAAAAAATTTAGAAGTTATGTAGTTGGTAATTTAAATACTTCAGGAGCGCTAGATGAAATGAAAAAAAATTCTTTTATAATCTACGCTGCAAGTATACGTACTTCTCCAACAAGGGGCAAAAACCAGCAAATAAGTACCTAGTTGGTATATCACGCTTCAATTTTTTATCCCTACAAAATGGCTACCCACGTATTTACACCTCACATACTTATGTATATCCATAGCATAAGTACAATTGCTGGTTAGTGAAGGGATGAAATTTTCAAAAAAAAAATGTCTAACGTCTAACTTCCAACACTCATAAAGTTTGATATAGTCACTCAACATTTCTTAAGAATGATTCGAAAATTTCTCACGAACTTTGTTCAGAAATGAAAATTTTGAAAAATTCATTCAAAAAAGTTGCCAAAGTTTGAGGGTGAGGGTTTGGCTAGAATGCATTGCAAAAAAAACTAAAAAAATTCTAGAAAATTGGTTACCACTCACCACTTACAGCACATGAATTTCAGAATTTTTGGTTTCGCGAATGACGAAAGGGGTATTTATGAATAGTAAATCGCATTTTTTGATCTGATATACAAACTATAAAAACCTGAAAAAAATATTACCTATATTGTACCATGGTAAGACTATATTTGTGCCAAAAAGAAAAAGAATTATGGTGATTTTAAAGTTTCAAAGCGAAGATTTGGCTAGAAGGCATTGCAAAAAAAATCTGAAAAATTCTCAAAAATTGGTCACCACTTCCTGTATCCACCACGTAAATTTCAGAATTTTTGGTTCATTAGGTACCAAGATGAGATTTTTAGACGAAATCCGATATTGTGGGGGGGGGGGAATGCAGTGAAAGGTAGGAGATGCACCCAAGGCTTTTTTGGTGTTTTTAATTATGTCCGATGGTCATTTTCAAAAAGTAGAACAAACGTTTGCCCGTTAATTTTGGAATTCGAGCAATTTTCAGAGTTTGAGGGTGGGGTTTTGGCTAGAATGCACTGCAAAAAAAAATTCTGAAAAAATTCTTAAAAATTGGTCACCACTCCCCGTACACACTACATAAATAATTTCAAAATTTTTCGTTGCGTGAATGGCGAAATTGGTCTTTTTGAGCAGTAAATCGCATTTTTAGGTCTGTTCTACCAACTCGAAAAATTTGAAAAAAATATCATGATATTGTACCATGGTAGGACTATATTTTTACCGAAAAGAAAAAAAAGCAGATCTTTTAGTTTCAGAATTATGGCGATTTTAAAGTTTCAAAGTGGAATTTTGGCTAGAAGGCAGTGCAAAAAAAATCTGAAAAAATTCTCAAATATTGGTCACCACTCCCTGTATACACCACATAAATTTCAGAATTTTTGGTCCATTAGGTCCGGAGATACGATTTTTTGACGAAAATTCGCTATTTTGGGGGGTGGGGGTAAAGGGGGGTGAGTTGAGGAGTTGAAAAAATTTCTAAAAATCATTTTTTGGGGTCCTTAATAATGTTCGGAGGTCAATTTCAAAAAGTAGCTCTTAGGCCGATTCGCCTATCTTATCCGGGGGTACCCTTTATTACCCGATTGGATCCAAGAAGATACAATTGGATCTAAAAAGGTATTATAATCAGATCCAAAAAAATGAAATTAAATCCGAAGAGATACAATTGTAGATTTGATTTTTTTTCAATTTAGAGAGAAAAATGCCTTTAATTGGATCAATTTGGATTTATTTCCATTCTCTTGTACCCACTTGGATCCTTTTGTATCCTCTTGGACCCGATTGGATCGCACCATTTTTTGGATTCAATTGGATCTTTTTTCCTGGGTTCAAAGTTTTCAATTTTTCATTAAGAGCAACCCTGCTACAGAGTTTTCTATAGAGTTCAAATTCCACATTGACATCATACACTGATCTTCACTGGGATAATCTTACCATTATACCGCATCAACACTAAATAGGTACCTACGACTGGAATAAATATTTTCAATTTTTTAAAATCGTCTACTGAAAATAATGTCACACACAAATCAAAAAATTACATCACGTAGCTACTCGTACATGGAAAAAACACAAAAAAATCAAACCGGCTTGGTAGTTTAAAAATTATACTAAATTGGCGTTCAGTATGATTTTATTTTTATGATATTTCGGATTCACTGCGATAAAAACGGGTATTTGTTCTAATTTTCTTGACGATTTATGAGAGCGAACCATGTACGAAGGTGATGATAAAATTCGAAATAATTGATCGCGGATGAAATGCTCCGAAAAATCGCCAGACTTTTTAACACTATTCGATTCAAAATCAATGTAATTGGTTTCGCAAAAGGGATTCAAAATCTGAACGATTCGAGGTAAAAATTGATATCGATTCTTCACATCGTTACTTATCCATTTTGAACTAATGTCCAGGATTTTATCTGAATCGAGGAAACAAGGAGGCTTCAGTAAATTCTCCAGCATGTCCCAAGAAATGAAACAGAAATGCGAAATATTGTAGATTTCTGGCCACATGGTGTTAATGTTTCTTACGTAAATAAAGTAAATATAAATCTTGGTATTTCATTTTCCCTTGCGTGAATTTCAATATGTCGACTATTTGCTGTAAATTGGCACTTCTATGATAATCCATCAATTGAGTTTTATATTTTTTCTGTAACTCCTCGATTCCTAAAATATCGGCAATTTTGAAAATTTCAAGTAACTCATACTCTATTACAGAATAAATAGTGAGCTCCGTATCAAAATAGATGTAATCCAAAATTTTGTCAAACCAGGACGGATCGATTTCATCATTGACTATATACTCTTTATCTTTGTTTGGACATGATGGGATTCCATCGCAATGGGCCTTTGCTTCGGTGTATTCAGCCTCAAAAATGTCCCTAAAATAGTTTGACTTGGATTCCAAAATTATCCGATGAAGTTTGTATGATTTTTCTCGAACGCGCACCGTGATGTCGTAAAATTCACCCCTTTCCAAAAATCTTCTCAAGGTGGCAAATTTGTTTCTACCATTAACAAATTTCGGATACCATTTTTCAGTAGGCCCATTATATCCAACATCAGTGTCATCTGAATTCATTTCGACTGAAAAAAAAAGTTATAGAAATAAATCGATTTAGGTCAACATCGTATCATATCATTAAACACTAATTTCACCTTATTTATTAAAATATCAAAATGCAGGCAAATTCATTGTCGCAATGAAAATCATAAAATTCCAATACATATGTAGCTTAAAGATATGTTGAGAGACAGATGAGAGGCCATTCAGTAGCATCAGCATGAATTTCCCTAAAATTGGGCGGTGGATGAGCGGTATTAAGTCATCAGAAAGATAGCATTTGATGCCAAATAGGTATTTATTCACAGCAAACCGGTTATGCAATTAAAGAACGATATTCCAAATTGTGAAATCGACTTTAAAAGGTCTAAAGTTATCAAAAAAAAAAAGTAGAAAACTGGTTCGACAAAAAAAATAAAATTATGAAAAATCCTTGGGCGATTTTGTTTTTTCACTGCGTTTCTTGTGATCGGCGAAAAAAAATACTATAAAAAATCGCTCATTAAACTTCAAACAAAATTTCAAAAGTTGAAAACTGCAGCCCTGGGCAGTGTAGCCAGTACTGGGGATTTGTCCCAAAAAGTGGGGAAATTGAAGGTTTTGTTTGAAGCAGTGATGATTTACTGGTGATTTTGGTGATTTTTCTAATTTTTTTTTTCAAATTTTCCTTTAAAATACCGAGTTTTATAATTTTTACAAAGTTATGATGGAATATTTTATGAAAAATCGAAACCAACGGATGAAATTTTATGGAAATTTTGTTGTTTTTTCGGTTTCTTACATCAACACTGCTTCACTCATTTAATGATTTCATTGATTTCCGTGAATTTTGAAGAAAATCGATGACTTTTTTTTTTGCTTGTCAAACTGTTTACCCGGCAAATATAAGCCTTGAAAAAGAAATTGGGGATTTTGGTGATTTTTGGAAACATCGAATTGGGGATTTTTGGAATTCTCATCTGGCAACACTGCCCGGAGGTATCTGTAGATGTTTTTTATTTTACGAGTAAGGCATAAGTTTAGTCTTCTGCACCTGAACTCAATTTTCATGCAGTTTTTTTCGGTCTAAGTGAATTTTTATTATCTGACAGTTATTTATTCTGGTTGAATTTTCTCAAAATCGTACGAATTCCAATTCTCTTCATAGACACCAATACTTAATTTTGTTAGAAGAAAGAGACTTTGCTGTAAATCAGTTTTTAACCACAAAATTATTTTAAAATAATTTCGAATCCATCCCTTTTCTCTTTCACAATCAAAAAAGAGGGAAAATGATGAAAAATATTTAGCTTATTTTGAACTCAAATTTTAAGAACCACTGCAAATGCAACACTGATTTTGAAAAAATATTCGCAAATGGGCTGTTTTTTTATAGAAACATCATTAATCAATTGTCTCTTTTTTAAAGAAGGAATAAGTAAATAAAATGTGCGAAAATGGGCTATGCCCAATGGAGCAATAATTAGGTAGGTGGTAAGAATTTCGCTCATTAGAGCGCAATTGGGCTATAAACTGATGAAGGAAATGCGCAAGCGCAATTAGACTTAACCGGTTTCAAGAAAGAGTCTATTTTCAATTTTAGCCCTTTGCCCCAACTACCATGAACCTTTTTCTAGTTTTTTTAGAAAAGAAATCTCGGAAAAAAAACTCGAACGGTAAAAAAAGCCTCGACATTTTTTTAAATGTGACAGGTGTATAGTGTATTATTTTCAAGGAGCAAAAATCATTTTTTACACATTTTTGTACCTAATAAAAAAATTTCCCGTTCTGGCTTGAATGGAAGCTTGGGCCCTTCCGAACCCCACCCTACTGGGACGCGGACGCCATAATGAAAAAATATTTTACTAAAAAAATTAACACTACGCACAGGTTTATAGCTATTAAACAGAAATACTTACCACTCGAACTCGAACCAAATCCATAATTAGAGGAATAATACGGCGTCACCTTGTCGGGTTGAGATTGAACATCTGGTGCTAAAAGTAGTATTTGAGCATGAAGTTGGTAAAGTTTTTTTTTTCAATTTCGATTAAAATGGAAAGATTTTTCACTGTTTTTTAGTCTCAAAATTCACAATTCAAGAATAGATAATCGAGAAAAATTGAAAGGGTACCGGCGGTTAAGATAGGCGAATCTGTCCCCGAGCTGAAATTTGAAACTAACCCACGGAATTTGGTTCTTAGGGTCTGAAAACCACCTGGAAAAATTTTTGGCCCTCTACCCCTCAGTTATGGGACAAAACTTTACTTTTTTCAGCCTTTCCATTAAAAATTTTTAACTCCGAGAGTTTTCAACCAAATTTTTTCAAATTTAAGTGAGTTAAACACTATACTGAGGGGTATTAGTGGGTGGTTTGAAAAAAAAATTTGATGATTTTTTTCTTGCCCAAAATCGCATTTTAAAACTTGAAATCGAGTTTTCTACTTGATGTTGCAGAGGTGCAATTTTGAAAAAAATATATTTCATGTATCTAGTCCCTATCTACAACGTAATATTTTTTTCAGAATTTTTTAGGTGGGTGGAAGACCTTGAAAAATGCGAAAACCCACTTTTCGGAACGTTTTTCACACATAAAAATGGCCATTTTTGGCCGAAAAATTTTTTCTGGTAATAATATGGACTCAAATTTTGAAAATTCAGTTTTGAATGAACGAGTTTTTTTAAAAATAAATAGGTGTATCTAATGAATGTATCGCATATTAAAAATAAAAAATGTGGAAACTACTATCAATTTATTTTCATTTTTAGGCAAAAAAAGTGAGTTAATCATATTTTAAGCATCGTGCTGTACTTATTTGGACTTGAAATTACAAAAATCACGAAAAAGAGGTACTAGTATATACGGATACACATTAAAATATTTTTATAATGAAATCAAACCGGTATTAATACCATTTTTAGTGTTCATTTCGAACAATGCTGTTCAATTATTCATTAGTAATGCAGCGTACCGATATTTAAGTAAGTATACAAAAGATATTAAACAAAGCGATTATTTGTTTTTTAGCGGGAAATAATGTAGGCTATTTCTTAAATTTAATAATAATGGGTTCTCGTGGAGGAGATAGGCACCAAAAAAATTTCAGCCCTACTCGACCTCAGAGGGCTGAATAGTCGTTTTCTTATGTTGGACATTTTTGGCTAAAAGGACATAAAATTGAAGTTTTCAATTATGGAACTGCCCTTAAATTTTAATTTTTAAAAATTCGAACAAAAGTAATATGCTACTCGGATTCTCTTGAAATGAGTACAGAAAAGTTCAAATATTTCAAAAGTAAAATCCAAGAGCTATTATAATATTGAAAACGCCAATTTTCTGTCATTTTAGCTAGAAATTTCCAACTTTAGAAAGTGATTACATATTTAATTTTTTTGGTGCGTACTTACTTTTACACCTACATAACTCTCCTCAAGAATTTGAACAAAATCGGCGCAAAGCAATTTTTCTCCCATAAAGGGTTCACTCCCCCCTCCCTACAAGCAGTGGGTGCGGGGGTGATATGACTTAAATATTGACTCCGTATATCATATAGAAACGTTTTTAGAAATAAAATTTTGATTAATATATTTTTATTTTTAAATCGATTTTTCGATGCTAATTTTCCTGAGTTACACACCTATAATTTTCAGGCCCACACCCCGAAACGAGTTACTGGAGGCTTTAATCAAACTTTTGACTTCATATTCGTGATCAGGAGGTGCGATTTATATGAATGAAGACGACACCAATATTGCCTATCCATCATCAACCCCCAAAAATGGGGTGTAGGGGGAGGGGGTGCGCTACTGCAGCTGAAATGAGTCTCAATGAACTTTTAATTTAGTAGCCGTCATTTTTCAGTTCCCCGAGTAATCTGAGTGAGAAATATGAATTTCTGTACGGCGATTATCCATACTAAATTGCCTTGTTTTGGCCTCAAGTTTGAGCTACTCTTGACCATTTTTGACCATGGCGCCGGTGAGATAGAATTTTGAAAAAAATATATGTTATTCTTGAGGCAATTATACATCTAAAAATAATTTTTTGAAAATTGTACCTCACCGACTTTATAGGTAAGGAGGGCACTCAAGTTTTTACTCAAAGTTTTGAGGGGGTAGAAATAGTGGGGGAGAGCTGTCAATTTTTTCATAAAAAGCCCTTGTATGTACCTACAATTTAGTCCAAGTTTCAAAAAAATCGGTCGAGTAGATCCGGAGAAAAAAATTGAGACTGTTTTTGAGTTTTGAGTCGATTACTCAAGACCCACTCACGATACAGGTCTGAAACTTGGGGAATGAAAGTACCTTGATGGTACCTACCTACCACCGAAGTGGCGTTTCGGTAGGGCCCGGGGGCCGATTCACTATGCTTATCCGAGAATGCCCTGGTTGAAAACTCTCGGAGATGAAAATTTTTAATGGAAAGGCTGAAAAAAGTAACGTTTTGCCCCATAACTCGGGCTAGGGGAGGGGTAGAGGGCCAAAAAATTTTCCAGGTGGTTTTCACACCCTAAGAACCAAATTCCGTGGGTTAGTTTAAAATTTCAGCTCGGGGGCAGATTCGCCTATCTTAACCGCCGCACAGTGGGGCAGATTGAAATTTAGCGCGTCAAAAATCCAATTTTCGGTTGAATTTTTTTTGATGTCCTGAAGCTGAATTTGACATTGGTCTCTTTTTTTTTCAAAGGTCACGCACCCCTCCCCCGAAGTAGAAATATAAATTTTTGAATTAAATCGTGCATTACTTTTTTTTTAGAGGCCACGCAACCCCCTATAGGGGGAGATTAATTCAAATTTCCCAGTAAAATCGTGCTTGGTATCGGAATCATGGTATTTTGACCCACTGAACCGTAGGTGAATTTAGAAAAATGGATGGGGGGGCTAAGTCCCAGGTCGAAATGTTGAATTTTACAAAATTTACATATTTTTTATTTCCGCAAAATTAATTAAATTTTCGACCTTCTTTTTTTTCAAAAACTGTAGAATTATTTTGAATTTTTTCTCAAGTTTTTGTCCGCTTGAATTATCATAGAACATGTCAATCATCCTACTGCAGTGGCGATTTAGAAAAGGAAAATCTAAGGATGTCTGAAACTTAAAAGCTCCAGTAGCGTAACTTGACATTCCCTCTGGGGGGGGACAGAAGTCGAAGGGTGAAAATTTTTTTCTTAGGTATATACTAAATGGGCATAAAGATCTGGGATAATGGGGGAGGGGGGTTGACAGAACCTTGGTATCATACTTTTCAAACGGCGTTTGCAATTTAAACAGTGACTATTTTATGCCCGAGCGAAGCGAGGGCAGAGCTTTGAAAAAATTGATTTTTAATACCCGAAAAATTCATTTTTGAGGGTTTTGAGGGAGGTATTTACGCCACAGGCTTACATATTGAACTTTTGAACTAGCTAAAATTAATAATAATGTTGTTTACTTACGCCCGAGCGAAGCGAGGGCGAAGTTTTGAAAAAATTTGATTTTTGATATCCAAAAAATTCATTTTTGAAGGGTGTCTGGGAGGGGGTTTGTACCCAACCCCCCCCCCCCCCCCCCCGTATTTACGCCACTGAAAAGCTCAATATTTTTTAAAATCTTTGGAGTACGAATCCGTGAAACAACTACTTAAAATTTCAATAGGTTCGTGTCTTTTGTATTTCTATTACTTTTGAAATATTTTCCAATTACACGTGCGCGTGAAAGAAACTTTAAAAAACATGATGTTGAAAATAATCTTTGAAATTTAGTAATTTTCGAGTTGAAATTTTTTTTAAAAATTCTATAAAATGTTTTCAAATTTTCTCAAAATTTCTCCAACCTGGATTCAGAAAAAAAAAAAATTAAAAAAAAATTTCTTGAAATTTCTTCTACTTCGAAATTTTTTTCCAATAATTTTGAAATTTTTCTTTTTTTAAAATAATTTTTAACTAAATTTTTTAAAACATTTCTTTTGAGTAAGTACCTACCTAAATAATTGAGAAGAATTTTTAAGAACATACCTACAATTGAAAAATCTGGTAAAAATATCAAATTTAGTTTTGAAATGAGTAATTTTATCGATGAAAAAATTTATAAATTAAAAATTGAATACCTACAGTTTTGAAAAAATTATGATCAAAACGATTGAAATAAAGTCGGACTTGGATCGTTAAAATCTCGTTTATGGTGTGGTTCTAGGGTAGAATTGTATTCTATTTTCTACCTTTTTTTTTTTTTTTTTTTTTACACATTTCACCAAAAAAAAATGGTAGAGTATCTGTTTAAAAATCTCAATCTTGAAAAAAAATCTTCTCTTCAGTGTAAAAACCTTGAATCATAAATATGACAAAAATCGAGGTAGAAATATTAATTTTTCGAATTAAATCGTGTTTGGTATCGAAATCATAGGATTTTGATCCGCTGAATTCGAATTTGGCATTACTTGTTTTTTTAGAGGCCACGCAACCCCCTATAGGGGGAGATTAATTCAAATTTCCCAGTAAAATCGTGCTTGGTATCGGAATCATGGTATTTTGACCCACTGAACCGTAGGTGAATTTAGAAAAATGGATTGGGGGGGGGGCTAAGTCCGAGGTCGATAGCATCAGAAGATTTTTCGGAAAGGTGCTAACTGCAAAATAGGAAAATAGGTACAAGGACTCGAAATACCACAAAAATCTTACAATGAAATTGGAGGGAGCTTTCTTTGATACTTTCATCTCAAATAATTTGAATAATTGTGATTTTTATTTACCTATAACGGAGCGAAGCAAGGGTAAAGATTTGAAAAATTGGATTTTTAATGGCCATCAAAGTGATTTTTTCGTATTTTAATGCTTTCAAAACTCCTATTTGATGTTATTTCAAGGGGGAGGGGGAGGGAGAACATATTCACAATCAGTGGCATTGTAAGCTTTTTTGGGGAGAGTACAAATTGAGGACGAAGACATGAAGTACCGGAAGGAATTTCGGAGGAAAGGCGCCTTCTTCCTCAAGTTGGCTTAAATAATTTATGAATTGTGATGAGGTTCATGCTCGAGCGAAGCTAGGGTGAAGCTACGAAAAAAAATTGTTATTCAATGTCCAGAAAAAACTTTTTTTTTCGTGATAGGTAATACATTCGTGTTTGATTATCAAACAGTTTTACAATCAAACACGATTTTTTTGGGAGGAGACTTTTGGTGGGCTAAGCCCCGCGGCCCCTTAGATCTGTCTATGCGCTGAACCCGAATTTGGCATTTTTTTTTTCAAATTTCATGTGACCTCCCCTAAGAAAAAAAAACTGAAAAATAATTTCAAAATGTTGAAAGAAAATTGAAACAATACTATTTTATGAACATTGACATTTTGATAAAATGTAATGAGGTCTCTATTCTCTCATCCGTAAATTTCATTTAGTTTTGACACATTTATGATTCAAGGTTTTTACACTGAAGAGAAAATTTAAGGAGAATAAATTTAATCCGGACTCATTTTTAAGAACAGTCGCTCGATTTTTTAAATGAATTTTTATTTTATAAACTTACCAAACAATGAAAAGTTTTTATTTTATTTTCTTTCGACTTTTCAGATTTTCTCCGTTTTCCCCGCTTCTTATTACTTCAAAATGTTGAAAGAAAATTGAAATAATGCTACATATTTATGAACGTTGACATTTTAATAAAATGCAATGAGATCTCTATTTCTCAACTATAAATTTAATCTATTTTTGTCATATTTATGATTCAAGGTTTTTACACTGAAGAGAAGATTTTTTTTCAAGATTGAGATTTTTAAACAGATACTCTACCATTTTTTTTTTTGGTGAAATGTGTAAAAAAAAAAAAAAAAAGGTAGAAAATAGAATACAATTCTACCCTAGAACCACACCATAAACGAGATTTTAACGATCCAAGTCCGACTTTATTTCAATCGTTTTGATCATAATTTTTTCAAAACTGTATTCAATTTTTAATTTATAAATTTTTTCATCGATAAAATTACTCATTTCAAAACTAAATTTGATATTTTTAATTTTTTACCAGATTTTTCAATTTTAAGTATGTTCTTAAAAATTCTTCTCAATTATTTAGGTAGGTACTCAAAAGAAATGTTTTAAAAAATTTAGTTAAAAATTATTTTAAAAATAGAAAAATTTCAAAATTATTGGAAAAAAATTTCTAAGTAGAAGAAATTTCAAGAAAGGGTATGTCCGGATGGCGGCCCCCAACCCAAACTTGACCAAACTTGGTCTAAATGCTTGCCTGGATGTAAAAACACCCCAAAAAAATTTTTGACCCCCACCCCCACCCCTTCCTAAAAAAGTTTGATTCTTGTTTTCTCTGGAATGGGTGGGTGAAATTTTTTGAAATTTTCACAGTTTGTAGACACTATGTAGGTACATTCGTGGAAATTTTTTCAAATTTTTTTATTTATATTTTCCAAATTTTTTTGCCCTTTGAAATTTTCAAAAAAATATTTTAAAAAATTTTGAGGGGGGTACATGGCTGATTTTTTTTTTATAGATTGGTCACATACTATGGTATAACATATAATTTTTTCAAAATCCAAAAGTGACCGGAAGTTGGTCAAAAAAATTGAAACGTGGCGCCCGTCACCGACATTCCTTCACCGCGAGAACACCGTGGAATACCCACCAGCAAACTACCCGCTCGCGCTTCAACGTTCGTAGGCTATTACTGGTATACACACATAGTAGCGCGTAAACTTGCCTAGTGCCTACATACACGCGTAATGAACGTGCAAACGCCAACGAACGTTGAAGCGCGAGCGGGTAGATTGCTGGTGGGTATTCCACGGTGTTCTCGCGGTGAAGGAATATCGGTGACGGGCGCCACGTTTCAATTTTTTTGACCAACTTCCGGTTCCTTTTGGATTTTGAAAAAATTATATGTTATACCCTAGTATGTGACCAATCTATAAAAAAAAAATCAGCCATGTACCCCCCTCAAAATTTTTTAAAATAATTTTTTGAAAATTTCAAAGGGCAAAAAAAATTGGAAAATATGAATAAAAAAATTTGAAAAAATTTCCACGAATGTACCTACATAGTGTCTACAATCTGTGAAAATTTCAAAAAATTTCATCCACCCAATCCAGAGAAAACCAGAATCAAACTTTTTTAGGAAGGGGTGGGGGTGGTGGGTCAAAAATTTTTTTGGGGTGTTTTTACATCCAGGCAAGCATTTAGACCAAGTTTGGTCAAGTTTGGGTTGGGGGCCGCCATCCGGACATACCCTTTATTTTTTAATTTTTTTTTTCTGAATCCAGGTTGGAGAAATTTTGAGAAAATTTGAAAACATTTTATAGAATTTTTTTAAAAAATTTCAACTCGAAAATTACTAAATTTCAAAGATTATTTTCAACATCATGTTTTTTAAAGTTTCTTTCACGCGCACGTGTAATTGGAAAAAATATTTCAAAAGTAATAGAAATACAAAAGACACGAACCTATTGAAATTTTAAGTAGTTGTTTCACGGATTCGTATTCCAAAGATTTTAAAAAATATTGAGCTTTTAAGTTTCAGACATCCTTAGATTTTCCTTTTCTAAATCGCCACTGCAGTAGGATGATTGACATGTTCTATGATAATTCAAGCGGACAAAAACTTGAGAAAAAATTCAAAATAATTCTACAGTTTTTGAAAAAAAAGAAGGTCGAAAATTTAATTAATTTTGCGGAAATGAAAAATATGTAAATTTTGTAAAATTCAACATTTCGACCTGGGATTTAGCCCCCCCCCCATCCATTTTTCTAGATTCACCTACGGTTCAGTGGCTCAAAATACCATGATTCCGATACCAAGCACGATTTTACTGGGAAATTTGAATTAATCTCCCCCTATAGGGAGTTGCGTGGTCTCTAAAAAAAAAAAAAGTAATGCCAAATTCGAATTCAGCGGATCAAAATCCTATGATTTCGATACCAAACACGGTTTAATTCAACAATTTATATTTCTACCCCGGGGGAGGGGTGCGTGACCTTTGAAAAAAAAAGAGACCAATGTCAAATTCAGCTTCAGGACATCAAAAAAAATTCAACCAAAAATTGGATTTTTGACGCGCTAAATTTCAATCTGCCCCACTGTGCGCCGGTACCCTTTGCAATTTTTTGAATGATGTACCTAAACCTATCTGAATCAATTTTTTTTTACTGAGGACATAGAGAACACAGGGTATGGCCAGGTTAGGGGTGAATTTAGCCCTTGCTCCGATTTTCACTCTAACCCCCTTAAGTGGTGCCTCTCGATATAAAAACATTCTAGAAAAGTTTTTGATCCCCCCTCCCTTTCGGAGATATGGCCATTTTATTGGCTGATTTTCAAGAATTTTTAATTCCAACGGAAGTGAACGAAATTTTCTGATCTTTGACACAAAATTACATCTAGTAGAGGTATATTCGTGATCATTTTTTCCAAAATTTTGGCGCACTTCTTCATGTTTTTTCGGCTAGGTATTTGAAGTTTTCAATCGTAAAAAACACTATATAATCGAAGAGCGACCACCCTGGAAAAATTACTTTGAAAAAAAGTTTTTTCATGTACATAGAAATTTGCTGTGCATTCGGTTTTGGTAGATTCTTTGAACTAAGGGTCGAAAAATGCGAAAAACCGTACAGAAGCGTTGTTATTTTAGCAGATTTTTCAATTTTTTAGCGTTTTATACGGAAATAAAAGGCCAAATGAAAAAACCAATACCATATTTGCGTTCAGCAGGTCAAAATATCTGGATAGACACCCTGTTTGCAAGCGTTTTGCTTATTTTTTCAAAATTTACTTTTTTCACTGATTTTTCATGGTAAAAAAACTGAAAAGGGGTGAATTTCGAGACCTCGAGTGAAACAATCGTGAAAAGAGTGTTAATCGGGGTATTTTGACCCACTGAACACGAATATCGGATTGGTTTTTAATTTGGTTGTATGCTGTATCTCTTGCAGCAACACCCCCCCTCCCCCTCCCCCCCCCCGGGTGACATAATCAATAACTAATGAATTAATTTTGTGAGACGCAATAACATGCCAGAATGAAAATTAAGAATTTGAAAAAAAAAATCAATCATCGTTTATGCCTTGCTCTTGTTCTCGTGAAATTGGAGCAAGGGCCAAATTCACCCCAACCCGGCCATACCCTCTGGTAATACTTTTTGGATTAGAAATTAAGGGCTCGGATGAGAGGTACGCGTGGGGGTGAGACCTTGAGAAATTTGGATTTTGTAATTTTTTCGAATGAAATGCCGAAATCGGGCGTTATTTGACAAATTTTGGATATCTCAAGTTTTAGACGCAGAGGTAAAAGTATTTCTTTTTCTTAAAGGGTATAGTACGGTAAGCATACTGTTTTGGGCCTGGAGACGGATTTCAACGAAACCGGCCCTAAAAGATCGACCATGATGAGAAAAAATTTTGACAGAAATTTTGGACCCCTAGCGCGATTATTTTCGGGGGGAGGGGCTAAACTTGAACAGCGTTCCCGAGACCGGACCGCGGCCCAGGTATACTACTCGCGATGACCCGTGCTAGTCGAGTTAATATGGTACGAGATGGAAACGTATCAACGGAATTGTTTATTTTTTCCCGTAGGTAATCGTAGTTTTCTGTACTTTTTCATTTAAGGGGTACCCCAGGATGAGATTTTTTACCCCCACCCCCAAAATAGCGATTTTGCAGGTAGAGGGTACCTAAAGTCGAAAAACATAATTTTGCGCCACAGCCACAAGTATGAAAAACGGACGACTTTTTCCAAAAATTATTCTTCTGCATTTTCAAGCAGTTCAAATCTCTTTGAACATGTTTTTCTCGATTTTTTTTTTGAAAATCATGATTTTCTGCGGAATTTTGGCTAGAATACATCGCAAAAAAAATCGGAGAAAATTCTCAAAAATTGGTCACCGCTTCCTGAATACACCAAATAAATTTCAGAATTTTTGGTCCATTAGGTTCCAAGATTGGATTTTTTGACGAAAAATCGCTATTTTGAGGGTGGGGGTAAAAGAGGAAGCGTTGGAGAGTGGAAAAAAATTTCCAAAAATTACTTTTTGGGGTCCTTGATGATGTCTGATGTTGGTTAGTTTCAAAAAGTAACTTTTAGGCCGATTCGCCTTTCTCATCCTGGGGTACCCCTTAAATGAAAAAGTATAGAAAACTACAATTACCTACCGAAAAAAATAAAAAAAATAATAATTTTAATGGAATTCTAACTGAATCAATGAATGTGTATAAAGTCACTTGATGAAATACGAAGGGAAAAAATGAACAATTCCGTTGATACGTTTCCATCTCGTACCATACTAACTCGACTAGCACGGGTCATCGCGAGTAGTATACCTGGGCCGCGGTCCGGTCTCGGGAACGCTGTTCAAGTGCATCCCACGGTAACACCGTGGAAAACGCGACTATCTACGCGCGGTGATATAATTATGACGGGTGGTCAATTTTCATTTTTTTTGACCACGTTGCACCAACTCCAACCCGTTGAAATTTCTATGGTATAATTTAGACTAAATTACACATTTTATAAAAAAAAATGGCGACTGTACCTCTGAAATTTTTTTACAAAATGGCCGCTAAAAATTTTTATGACGTCATAACTCGAAGAAAAATGTCTCAAAATTTTTGAAAAAAATTTTTTCAAGTTCCCCTAAACCTCCAGAATCGATCTAAAAAAACACGAAACTGATAATTACATTTGGTGGAAAACTAAAAAATAAAGTTTAAAAAACACATTTTAGCCCCTCCCCCCGAAAATAATCGCGCTAGGGGTCCAAAATTTTTGTTAAAATTTTTTCTCATCATGGTTGATCTTTTAGGGCCGGTTTCGTTGAAATCCGTCTCCAGGCCCAAAACAGTATGCTTACCGTACTATACCCTTTGGGTGAATTTTTGAAACTTTTAATTTTTTCCAATTTGATTTGCAGTAAATAGGTACAATTTGACTCATCCCTCATAAAATTTTTAAAAACAGCAAATGACTCACTTTATGTTTAAAGGGAGTTAGAAGCGTTTTCTGCGAAAATTTTCATCCTTCGTGGCTCAAATTTCAAAGTTAAGAGGTGCCCTTTTCACAATAAGGAATATGTTTTAGAAATTTCATAAAATCAATTTTTCTCTCAAGCTTTTTGAACTCAACTAAAAAGGAGCTAGATTGCTAGTGCTAGTACTGTGAAAAGCACATGTATGGAGACCGGTGTACTAAAAAAATCTTTAATTCAACTTACCAAGTCTGCCTGCCAACATCGCATACAGGCATGTTGAAACCATATTTTCTTTTGCTTGCTCATCGACATTAGATATGTTCGGTAAACATTTGATAAAATCTGTATTTTTTTCTTCTGAGGAAGCAGGGAAAGAATAAAATCCGGAACCGGATTGAACGCAGGTCATGAGCTTTGCCATATGAGGAAGTCGATTTTTCATATCGTGACACAGCCATTTGGTGCACATTTGGATGATTTGATATCTTTTCTCATTTACTTCAACTAAAAATCTATTCTTGTAGACGAACTTTTGAAAAACTTCAATCATTTGAATAAAGTGGTCGAGCGGAAAGGACAAAAATACTGTAGAATTTTGCAGATTTGTTAAATCATTGGCGAAACGCTCAAAAACAGTTTCGAGTAGATATTCAAACTCGGAGTTCGCTCTGATGAAATTATATAACTCAAATAGTTTTGCATCCTGGAGCTCGAGCGAATACAAAAATAAATCCCACTCAATGAAACTCCTGACTCTTTCCAGATCTATTTGCATTTCTAAATGATTCATTGTTTCCAATAATGGAATATAGTTTTCTTTACTGAAAACCAAGGATTCATGTTTTCCACGGATTAGATCGATTATGGCGGGAAACACTTGGCCATTTTTCAACTGGATTTCCAAAATCGGATGATTGTTCTGCTTGAAATCGTCAGAAGTGAATAATTTCTCGAAATAGCCGGATTTTAACGACGATTGCAATTTATCCAAATGATAAATTTTCGATTCAACTTTCACCATTTGATCTTGACATTGCAATGAAAACGTTGTTGTGTTGGTTTTATTCGCTGAAAAAAATATTCTAAATTAAATAAAAAATTTCGTTTCGTAATTTAATACCAGTTTTCACTTTTTGTCATAGGCGCACCCAAGGGGTGAGCTCAGGGGGCTTGAGCCCCTCCCTTAAACTCGGAAAAATATTTTTTTATTGCAAAAATATTTAAAGTGTGCATTTTTTTTGTTTTTCAAACATTTTTTTTTCAAAAAAATTTCGCATTCGCTTCGCTCGGGCAGTATTTTAGTCTTATTATGTTCAAAATTAATAATTTTCGACCAATTTTCGAGTCAAAAATCACCGATTCCTCCTCCCCTGATTTTAAATTATCAGCCCATTCCTTAATTAATTTCTGGGTGCGCATATGCCTTTTGTTTCCAAAGAGTTGCATGGAAAATAAGTAAAATTGATCAAAAAATATCATTTTTAAAAATCATAAGAGAGTTAAGTTAGGTTTAGGTGTTCATTAAAACTCAGTACTCACCAAAAATACAAAAATAGAATTCCGCATGATAAGCCAGCAATATGAACAAAATTCTCATCGTTATATCTGGTTTCATTTTTGGTTAATATTGAATTTAGATACAGGTTTACTGAGCTGTTCTTTCTTCCTCGTGCTCTGGTCATTATCTGAAAAATAAAATACGAATTTGGCGAAATTATCAAGAAAATTATCAAATGAGGAAGCCTGAATCGTAACAGGCTCATACAGCTCGAATATAAATTATATTTTTACTTATCGTCTGGCTGTGAAATGTTTATTTTGTGGCCTTCAAGTATTATTTTTGAAATGATTACATATAGGTACCTAACCTACCTATAGATGCCTAAAGTATAGAAAAATGTTTAAATTCTTGCACTTCAGAATTTACACTAATAGCTTGAAGGTAATGAAAACTATTTCGAGATAAGTGAATCTGAATGGATTCGTCGTGTTCCTTCTGCCCTTCCTAAACTTTTCTCATATTTAAAATTTTTATTCCATAATCTTTAATAACCAATAGAAAAAAATCAGATGAGAAAGTGTGCTAAATCCCTAAAAAAAAAAAAATGAAAAAAAAAAGTTTTCTGAAACACATCAATGAGAAATCTCCATCAAATCAAAAAAAAAAAAATGATAGCAAAACGAGCTGGACGGTTATTATGAACTGCCGTTACGGATAGCGAACGGATAACGAAAATTTTGTATCTTCATTTTTGGGCTTGTTTTTTGTTAAATTTCATCCTACTCTATCGAATAGCGTTGAAATAACGAAAATAGATAGCATAGCGACTGGTCCCGACCACTCGCTATGTTATCGACGCAAAAAATCGTCAAACAAAAGTGTCGTTATCCGTTCGCTATCCGTAACGGCAGTTCATAATAACCGTCCTGATCGTAAATTATATCTATACTTGAATTTGCGGCGAAAGGTATAGGCAACTTATCGTACGTGATTATTTTCATTCAAAATGGTCTTTTTGCAAATTGCTAAGTAAGGCAAAGAATTAAGTACGAATGGCATTTTCCCTCTATAAACATGTTGAAGTTTCAAATCAAAAACTTGAAATTTTTTTGCAAAAGTTATGTCCTTTTCAAATAACTTGAAATTGAGCCAAGAAAAAATTGTCGTCTATAGAATTTCAAATTTTATAATTTTCAAAACCTATAGGTACAATTTTTTGAAACAAAAAAATAACATATCAGTGTGACATAGGCGGAGATATAGGAGGTATGGGGGGACTCAACCCCCTCTAAATGTGAATTAGCCCTCAAAATCATTATCTGTGTAAGTATTTGTTTTATGTAGTAGGTACTCAAGAGATAATAAACTACTTATCAATGTTTTGTAATTAATTTCCTGTTTTCAAGTTACAAAACAACTTCAAAAATTATGAAATTTCTATACCAAAACAATGGATTTTTTTAAACAACACACGATTGAAAAACGAATAATTATCTTTCAAAAAATCATCAGTTTTTCAAATCTTTGCCGTTTGCCCTCGCTTCGCTCGAGCGTATAAAAATTGAAATATTATTTCAAATTAAATGGTTGAAGATTTCATCTCCTTCTCAATCAATAGGTACTCAAGTTGTCTACAGATTTCTAAGAATCAAAATTCACTACTTTTTCGCGATTTTTCTCCATGGTATCCACGTCTCAATTCGCTACACAAACAAAAATTTCAAATCCGAACTCGGAAGGAGCAAGGACGCAATTTGGTAGAGATAAAAAGTTTTAATTTTTTAATTTTTTTCGTTGCACAAAGCGAAAAAAAATCAAAAAGTTTGAATTTCGTGACTTCTGATTAATTTTGGGTCAATTTCGCGACTTTTTCGCAATCTGCGGACAGAGGCGGCGCGATGGGGGGTATGGGGGGAGGTAACACACCCCACCCCCCAGACAAATTTTCAGTCGGCAAAATCGGCAAAATTTTGGAAATATAAGGTGAGTCGGCAAAATCTCAGAAATGTCAGCAAATTGAAAAAGTTTTAGAAATTTTGCAGCATAATCAATAAAAAATTGAGCCTTTCTAAATTTCAAGTTTGTAGTCCTCTTTCATAAAACACAATCCAACTTCAAAATTATTTACTTTCCAAACCGATATTTTCGAAAAATTTCGGCCTCGCTACGCTCGGTCTCATTGGTTTTTTTCTTTCATACTTTTAAAACAATCCAAATTCAACAAAAATGATATTTTTCCCCTACATTATTTCAACTTGTTTTATCAAATTTTTTCTCATCAAAACTCATTTTTGAAGTCAACAAATAAAATTTTTCAAAAGCTTTGGCCTTGCTACGCTCGACCTTATTGTTTTTCTTTTTGAACATTTTTTAAGTACAAGTGGTCGGTTTTTTTACTCGCGTTAGATAATCAATTTATATTATATCATTGTTTTATTGGTCTTGAAATTAAAGAAAGTATTCCGCTAAAATTTTTTTCCTTGCTTCGCTCGGGACAAAATTTACCTTCTCTTCTCCTTAAAACTACATATAATCTTCGAAACTAATTTGTTGAAACAAAAAATTCTCGTATTGTAAAATTTCAGAATTCTTACTCGGCAATTTTGAATTTTTTAGTCGGCATTTTTGAACATCATTACCCCCCTAAAAGTTTATGCTCGAACCACCTCTGTCTGCGGACTCCTTCATAATAAAATATTAATTTCAAAAAATGAAAAATTCATCATTGAGATCATTTGTTTAAAATTTTTCAAGGATCAAAAATCAACATTTTTGATTTATGTCTTTTTTTTGCCTGAGGCTTAGACCCCCCCTCCCCCTCCAAATTACATTCCGCCTCTGCCTATGCAATGCTACCACTTGTGTTTCAAATTATCATTTCCGGTTTGTGCAGCAGTCGATCGTTAGAATTATTGGTACGCGTAAGTTGGTGCTCCATTGCGATCTTTCATTAACGATTATTGAATCGAAATCATGCTCAGCTGATCGAGAATTTTTTTCTCTAGTTGGTGTGAAAATATTCAAAGCATAGTCAGATGAAGAATTCGTATTATTTACAGGTTACCTATTGATTCAATCCATGAATTTCATTTTTTTCAAATAATTCACAGAAATTCCGAGTCAAGAAAAAAGTAGGTGCCTACCTGTTTGATTTTTGATTGAAAAATTACTGGAATTCTTCTTAATGTATGGACAAAAATGATCTTTGAAAATTGTTTTGAAAAACCCTGTTCGCTCTATTCTTTGTAAAACTAAAAATTGATCAAATGTCGACGAGTTCAAAGTTGTTTGATATTTTATCTTCAACTATAAAAAACTCCAAAAATACCTAAGTAAAATGTTTCCATTTCAAAACAATCTGATAAGGAATCAAAGCCAAACAATATTCCAACACAAATCCAGTTATTTTGCCTAAAACTAGAACTAGATCATCATCCTTACGTAGGTACTCATTTTGCCAATCTATCAAAATCAACCCTAACTGATGAATTTGATCTTTCATCCCCTCGAATTTTTGCTTCTCCAATCCGAACGAAATAATCCCAATTTCCCTTGAACGAAGCCTGCCCAAGAAAGTTTACAACTCTACTGAAAAATATGGAAAATTATAAGATAAACGTGTGTGATGGTGTGTGATATATGTATTTGACAAAAATAGGTAGTAAAGACATGAATATTTAAAATAAAAAATTACAAAAATGATGAACATTTGAACTTAATATTACTTATCTAAAAAATGCTAAAATTACGACATTAATAAACCTATAGATAAATGAAAAATTATTTTTAAAAACGCATTTCTTTGAAAGATGATGAAATTATCAATTTCAGATGATAATACGTTTTGTAAGTAGGTGATATTTTCATTACTTTTCAACATCGAAGACATCGAAGTATGGGTGAATTCGAATTACCTACCCACCTACGAGAAATTCAACAACGGTTGAGTAAAGATACGATGAATAAATCGTCAGCGACGCGGCGACGACGATAATCGATTTCACCTCGTACAAAGGGTACCGGCGGTTAAGATAGGCGAATCTGCCCCCGAGCTGAAATTTGAAACTAACCGACGGAATTTGGTCCTTAGGGTCTGAAAACCACCTGGTAAAAATTTTGGCCCCCTACCCCTCCCCTAACCCGAGTTATGGGGCAAAACGTTACTTTTTTCAGCCTTTTCATTAAAAATTTTTATCTCCGAGAGTTTTCAACCAAATTTTTTCAAATTTACGTGAGTTATACTCCATACTGAGGGGTATTAGTGGGTGGTTTGAAAAAAATTTTTTGATGATTTTTTCTAGCCAAAAATCGCATTTTAAAACTTGAAATCGAGTTTTCTACATGATGTTGCAGAGGTGCAAAAATGAAAAAAATATATATCATGTATCTAGTCCCTATCTACAACGTAATACTATTTTCAGAATTTTTTAGGTGGGTGGAAGACCTTCAAAAACGCAAAAAACCGCATTTTTATCACGTTTTTCGCTCAAAAAATGGTCATTTTTGGCCGAAAAAATTTTTCGGGTAATAATATTCCAAAATACGTATTTTTACGCCACTTGCCCGATTTTCACTTCATTTCATTCTTTTTTGAATGATTTTCGCAATTTCAAGTAAGTAACCTAAAGCGCAAGACTTAAAATTGTATATATGTAACTTTCCTTATACCCGTATAAAATTATCATACGGAAAACACTGAAAAAAATTTTTGTTCAGTGGCTCGAACTACCTTCGAAAAATTCATTTGCATGAGCAGAGCACTCAAATTTCGAAAATTCACTTTGTAGTCAACAAATTTTTTTTCAACAATACTTACGTTGCTACCAATATCATTATCAACAAGAGGTATGATGAATCTGTCCTTGAAACCAGTTTTGATCGCTCCTACCCCCAAAAGGTCAACCATGATGAGAAAACATTCCAGAAAAAATTTCAGACCCCTAGCGCAAGTGTTTTCGAAGAAAGGGGCCAAAATGTGTTTTTCAATGGATTTTTTCGTATTTTTGTGGTTTTTTGCTGAATGTAGATAAAAGTTTCGAGTTTTTTTTTTTAGATGAATTTTAGGGAGTTGGAGGAACCCTAAAAATTTTTTTCAAAATTTTTGGTTCATTTTTTGCCGAGTTATGGCATTTTAAAATTTTTGAGCAGCCATTTTGTCTTGATAGGACAAAGGTACAATAGAACTTTTTTCCCCAAAAGATGTGCCATTCATTTTCATAAATATACCACAAAAATTTCAAAAAAATCAAAGTGGTAGAGCATTGTCAAAAAAAATAAAAACTAACCACCCCTCGCATGTAGCGCGTACAGTAACGTTGCGTTTCCCACGGCATGCACTCATGTAGGAAGCACGACAATCACGGGCCCACATTTATTATAAAAAATACAAGTCTCAAAAAAAAGAAAAATATTTTCTCAAAGGGTTCAAAATTTTTGTTGGAATGTTTTCCTATGGTTTACTGTTCGGGGTAGAAACAGTCAAAACTGGTTTCAATGAATTTTCCTCCCTAACCTTGTTCCTTGCATATAGAAATTACTCAAATTAGCAAAAATATGAGGTACCTAGTGAATTCTTCCAAACCGAACAATTTTTTATTCCTACCTTTTGCTATTCTGCATTTCCGTTGGCATTTCTCTACTCAACTTCGATTTGAATTTTTCTTCCCTGCAAGTTTCTTCTCGCAATAATTCCCCAAGGTGAAACTTTCAAAATGGTCTGAGGTCATTTTTTTTAAATGGAAGCTTCAGTTGTTTCAATTTTTTTATTATTTTTTTTTTTTACTTCTATCGATTTTCTACATTTCTTTTTTTACCGATGACACGTTTTTTTTTTCATTTTTAAAAATAAACTGTTCGGAGTTATTCACATTTTTTATTGACTACTTGGTCATTTTTTTCGTTTTTAGAAATAAGTTGAATTATTTCTATTTTTTTCATATTTTTTTGCTTTCTTTGTTTTTTGAGTTTTTTCACCAAGGGCATAGTCATTTTTTAGAATAATTCAGATTTCACTCAATGTTCTCGAGGTTCAGATGGCACATCTTTTGGGGGAAAAAGTTCTATTGTACCTTTGTCCTTTCAAGACAAAATGGCTGCTCAAAAATTTTAAAATGCCATAACTCGGCAAAAAATGAACCAAAAATTTTGAAAAAAATTTTTAGGGTTCCTCCAACTCCCTAAAATTCATCTAAAAAAAAAAAACTCGAAACTTTTATCTACATTCAGCAAAAAACCACAAAAATACGAAAAAATCCATTGAAAAACACATTTTGGCCCCTTTCTTCGAAAACACTTGCGCTAGGGGTCTGAAATTTTTTCTGGAATGTTTTCTCATCATGGTTGACCTTTTGGGGGTAGGAGCGATCAAAACTGGTTTCAAGGACAGATTCATCATACCTCTTGTTGATAATGATATTGGTAGCAACGTAAGTATTGTTGAAAAAAAATTTGTTGACTACAAAGTGAATTTTCGAAATTTGAGTGCTCTGCTCATGCAAATGAATTTTTCGAAGGTAGTTCGAGCCACTGAACAAAAATTTTTTTCAGTGTTTTCCGTATGATAATTTTATACGGGTATAAGGAAAGTTACATATATACAATTTTAAGTCTTGCGCTTTAGGTTACTTACTTGAAATTGCGAAAATCATTCAAAAAAGAATGAAATGAAGTGAAAATCGGGCAAGTGGCGTAAAAATACGTATTTTGGAATATTATTACCCGAAAAATTTTTTCGGCCAAAAATGACCATTTTTTGAGCGAAAAACGTGATAAAAATGCGGTTTTTTGCGTTTTTGAAGGTCTTCCACCCACCTAAAAAATTCTGAAAATAGTATTACGTTGTAGATAGGGACTAGATACATGATATATATTTTTTTCATTTTTGCACCTCTGCAACATCATGTAGAAAACTCGATTTCAAGTTTTAAAATGCGATTTTTGGCTAGAAAAAATCATCAAAAAATTTTTTTCAAACCACCCACCAATACCCCTCAGTATGGAGTATAACTCACGTAAATTTGAAAAAATTTGGTTGAAAACTCTCGGAGATAAAAATTTTTAATGAAAAGGCTGAAAAAAGTAACGTTTTGCCCCATAACTCGGGTTAGGGGAGGGGTAGGGGGCCAAAATTTTTACCAGGTGGTTTTCAGACCCTAAGGACCAAATTCCGTCGGTTAGTTTCAAATTTCAGCTCGGGGGCAGATTCGCCTATCTTAACCGCCGGTACCCTTTAGTTTTCCTTTTACATTTGAAATATTCTTTCAAAATAAAATCTTATTCTATTCCTTCCCTCTTCTCTTGTTCTTTTGAATTTTCTTATAAAAATTATATCATTTCTAATTTTTTATAGCTTTAGATTAGTACCAAATACCAATACAAATTAATTGTGCTAGGTTTGCTTGAAGGAGAGAGGTACTTTTGTGTATGGTATCAACTTGGGAGGCAACCTACGTAGCTACGAAATTAAATTTAAACGAATAAGAAAGATGAATTATAAATATCAATTAGGTAGTTGGTGTTGAAAAAAAAAATTGGAATATTAAAACAACAAAATACAATGTAAATACCTATTTCGTATAGATATAAGGGCAAAATTGTACTTATATTTATTACGATAACAATGGATGATGGATCACGCCGATGATTCTTTACCGAGTTTGTTCGCCAACGATAAAATCATTTCTCTGCCTATAAATGGTTCAATGTTTTTACCAAGTTGATTTAAAACGAACCAATCGCCGAATTTAAAATTGTCTGTAATAATTTGGACATCTTTTTGAGACGATAAATAAAACGTGCTTCTGAGTGAATATAACCGCACCGCTGGACTTTTAATAATGAAGAATCGGATGATAAGTGATGATCCAGTGAGTAAGGTCAGTAAGATGAACCAAAACCATAAGAAAATGTAGATTTTTTCGTTGACAAAGTTGAGCGGTAGTACGCATAATCTGTCCAAGATCTCTACCATGCCGAAAGCATTGCGTTGGTAAAACGTACATTTCGTAAGTTTTGGAAAAATCCGAGCCATCGGATCCAATCTTTTTCGCGGTTCGAGTTCGATGAAGGAAAGAACGTCCCAACCAAACGTAATGAATTCACCTTCGAGAATGCAGTCGATGAAATAAATTTGGGCGACGACGTTGCAAAAATTTAAGACCTCGCAGATGATGTAACGAGCAGCGTAGGAATTCCGGCGATGCAAATTGGCCTGAAAGTGATCCACTATCAATTCCATGCGAGATATTTTCTTTTGGTCATCAAGATCGGTTACTGCGAAGTTCAGGTGTAGCGCTAACTTTTTCAGACGTCCGGCTTCCCATGTTTTCCACAGGTATCGCGGTAAATAGAAACACATACCTTGAAGAAATAATATGATGGGAATCCATTGATAATATTTGTGGAACTTTACGTCATCGTCGCCTTCTGATTTTACATGAGCAGGTGTAAAACTGTAGTGTTCCGGTGTAATGGTAGTGTATGTAGAGAAACCCCAGCAATATGTTTCAACTGCGTTTATTGAGGAAGACGATGACTGTTTCTCGTTCAGAAGACAGTGGATTGGATTGCCGTATAACTGATACGAGCTTACTAGCAATGAGAAAGCAACCAAAATGGTAACAGTCGCTTTATAGTGCAAACGGAAAAAAAAATCGTCTACATGAAAAGAGTCTCCTCTAAATAGACCCTTTACGGAGCCAAAAATGTCACACATTTTGGATTTTCGGACGGACTAAAAAAAAAAACAGTTCATCAATTCTAATCACAATCACAATTCGTAAGTTGAATTTATACACGACCTTTATAGCAACTGACTGGAGCGTTTTGCGTGAAGCAATGTTACGTTTGTTCAAAAAGGAATTTAGACATTGAAATGAAAAAAATATATTGAATTGATCGACAAACAACGAAAGACGGGATGAGTGATTATGGATGACTAAAATTTACACGAATGGGTTTCAGGAGGCACGAAATTGAAAACAATACACTTCGAACAACTGATTCGTTCTTCTTTTTCCCGTGGTTGGTGAGCGCCTGAGCGTTTTTTTTTTCAAGTCCGCTTGTTTAGAAATTTTTAAAGTTGAAAATTTTTTCCTCTTTATTTTTTTCAAAAGTCAAAACTTCAAAATTTTTTCTTTTTTCGTTGAGGTCTGAATTTTTTCCTAAAAATTCTTTCAACGTCTATTTTTCAGGTCTGAGTCTCAAATTTTTTACCAAATTTTTTCTAAAAATTCCTTCATTTCCTTCAAGTCTGTTTTTCAAGTCAAAGTCCCAAATTTTTTACTTAATTTTTCAGGCTCAAAATTTTTAACGTCAATTATTTAATTAATTTTTTTCAAGAGTAGAGTTTCTTATCAGAATGTTTTCAAAATCACGACAAATCAAATTCGTACAACAGAGACAAGCCCAGATCAATTCTTCAAGGCTAAAATTTCTCCTGATAATTTTTTAACGTCTATATTTTTCAAGCGTAAATAAATTTTTTTCCTTAATTTTTTTTTTCAAAATTTCAAACTTGAAGCAGCTGAAGCATTAACCTGGCCCTGTTTTACGAATTTGCCGTAGCGTTGAAAATATTTTGATGAAAAAATTCAACTTGAAAAATTGATGTTGAAAAAATTTTAAACTTGAAAAATTTACAAATTGATAAAAAAAATTGAGAAGTTTTGAAATGAATTTGAGTAAATTGGACTTGACCTCGATGGAAAAAATTTGATGATGTATAAATTTTGAAGTTTTGAAAAAAAAATTGAAAATTTGACTTTTGATAAAATAAGAGGAAAAATTTTGGACTTGAAAAATTTAAAACATGTGGACTTATGTTATCTCGGGAACTCCCCCCCCCCCCCGCTCCAAAAAAACCTATAGACATACCGCGTCAAAAAATTTGGACTTATTTTTATTTATTGTTTCAGAAGATTTGACCTTCTGTCTGATCTTACCTGGGCACGGAAAAAAAATAAATTACTAGGGGGAAAAACTGGAAAATTACTACTGAATGAACAAGTTACTTTTCACTTTGACAGAAAATTTAGAAAATGCTGGGATAAAATCAAAAATTTCCCAACTCGAAATGCATAAGTCTTGAACAGTCCTAAAAAACATTTTTTTGAATTTTGACTAGAACTCTTTAACAATGCAAAGGTTTTAAAGATTCCAGTTTTCTGAGAATTATTCAGATGATTCGATCTTCAAATCACTTTTTGTTATTCAGAATTAAGATACCCACTTGCTTTTCAAACAAATTTCGAGTGAAGAAATAAAAATGGGAATCTGTACCTACCTGTTGAATTTTTAGTTGAATGTTATTATTTCATCGTCTTCCTCGGTGCATGGATGAATGATCTTCGAAATTTGTTATAATATCAAATGCCAACGAGTTAAAAGTTGCTTAATATTTCATCTCCAAACATATAAATCCAATAATAAAATGCTTCCATTTCGAAATATTTTGATAATGAATCAAAGCCAAACATATTCCAACACAAGTCCAATCATTTAGCCCAAAACCAGAACTAGAAGCAAATTCGGTATACCTAAAGTTACTTCTGATGAACTACTGGTCATCTTTCAATATTACAAAAAAAACTTAATATTCATTCTTATTAATTTTTCTACAATTTTCATCCGCCCAGCACGTCGTCTTTACCTACTCAATTTACCTACTAAACTACACCCTTAAAATTAAACCCAAAATAATGAGTTTGTGTTTTACTTTCTTAATTTTTTGACATCGATTCAAACCAAATTACCCTAATTTCGCTTGAACGCACCTGGAATCACATTTCGTATCCATGAAAATATACAATTCTGCTGAAAAACATGCGAAATTTTAAGATAAAAATTAAAATGTGTGTTTAGGTGGGTGCCATTTATTTAAAAAATACGACATGAATATTTAAAATAAAAAATTACAAAAATAATGAATATCTTAACTCAATATATTAAAAATGTTAAAATTATAATAATCAACTTGAATATATGAAAAAAAAATTTCAATTCTCATTTTTTGGAAAAAATTTGAATTTATCATTCATTTTGAATGATAAGGTACGTTTAATAAAATCTTTTTTCTTAGGTCAAGTACCTGTTTAAATGTTTCCAAATGATAAAATTACCAATAGATTATGACCTTTTTTTTCAATGATTTAGGGAGTCACATTAGTTTTCAACGTCAAAAATGTAAGTGAATTTAAGGTACCTAAGTACCCTCGGAATCTAACGAAATGATAAAGTCAAATTATGAGTTAGTTACTGTAAAGGGAAAAAACGAAATATCAATACGACACAGAGTACAATTCACTTATGTACAATTTAGTATTCGTATACGGAATCTGCGGATATAGGAGCAATACGACGTCGATAAATTATGTCCATAGTTCTCCATCGAGTTTGCTCGCCAACGATAAAATTATTTCTCTGCTTATAAATGGTTCAATATTTTTACCGAGTTGATTTAACACGAACCAATCACCGAATTTAAATTTATCTGTAATAATTTGGACATCTTTTTGAGACGATAAATGAAACGTGCTTCTGAGTAAATATAATCGCACCGCTGGACTTATAATAATGAAGAATCTAATGATAAGTGATAATGCGGTGAGTAAGGTCAATAAACTGAACCAAAACCATACGATAGAGTAGATTTTTTCGTTGACGTCGTTTAGCGGTAGTAGACAAAGGCCGTCGAACTCTTTTACCGTACCAGAAGGACCGTAAATGGTATAATTACATATTGCCATTTTTGGAAATATCCGATCCATCGGATAAATTATTTTTGACGATTCGAGTTCATTGAAGAAAAGGATGTCCCAACCAAATGTAATGAATTCACCTTCGAACATGTAGTCGATGAAATAAATTTGGGCGACGACGTTGCAAAAATTCATAACCTCGCAGATGGTGAAACGAATAGCGTAGAAATTTTGGAAATGTAAATTGGTGTGAAAGTAATTCGCGATTACTTCTATGCGGTGCTTCTTATTTTGGTCCTTAGGGTCGATTATCGGAGAGGTCAGATCGAGAGCCAATATTTTCAGCCGTCCGGCTTCCCACTTTTTCCACAGATGTCGCGGAAAATAGAAACACATACCTTGAAAAAATAGTATAATGGGAATCCATTGATAATATTTGTGAAGCTTCAAATCATTGCGTTCTGATTTTACGTGAGAAAATACGCCCGGTTGTAAATTGTATTGGGGCGTTGGATGCGGTGTAGTGACAGTATACATGGAAAAAAGCCAGCAATATGCTTCAATTGCCTTTATAAATGGTACGTGGGATTTTTCTACGAGACAATGGATCGGATCGCCGAAGAGTTGACGCGTGGTTATCAAAATTGAGAATACTATCAAACCGGTAGTGGTCACTTTATAGTGTAAACGAAAAAAAAAATCGTCAATGCAAACTGAGTCTACTTTAACTTTAAGTATACCCTTCACAGGGCCGAACACATTTAACATCTTTACTGATTATTTGTAATTTCGAACGGGTTGAAAAAACACACCAAAATTAACAATTAACATCAACAACTGATCAAAGCATGGGTTAAGGGTTACGTTCAGAAATGATGATGATAAAAATAATTGATAAAAACCGTCAACAGCTGTCAACGGAGTATTGATTTTTCCGTCGATAAAAATTTTTATCAGACCTTCATCGTGGGCAACTTCGTTCACTTAAATTTTAATTGTGATTCGTGCTCAAAACGAAGAGTTTCTTTTTAGTGGCCAATGGTTTTTTTGTTTCAGGTTTCAGGGGTACTCAAGGTACATTACCATTATAAAATTCATTTCAGATTCAAATTCGTCCCATTAATTCTAAAATCATCCAGATGATTTTTTTTTCAAAATTGAATTTTTTATTCAGTGTTTTGGATTCAGGAAATCAAACTGCATATTGGATCTTCAAATTTGCCAAGTCCATTAGCGCAAATGCGCAATGCAAATTTTCTTACGTTGTTTAGCTCTCCTGTAAGAAGGTGAAAATAAAAAATCGATTTGAAACTCACAAGGGAGGTTTTCCACTCGTAATAAAATTCTGAGCCCCAAAAAGTCTAAAGTAACTCTATGAAATCCTCCACATCCAAAATTTCAGGAGCTGAAGGAAAATCCATTTTTAATTATTGCATTTTAGTGAATTTTTGAAATTTCGAATGAAATTTCAGATCGCAATCTTCGAAATAATTTTCTCACAAAAATTAAGTTACTGCTGACTCGAACGTCCTAAAATCGACCCCAAAATTTTTTGTCGAGTACAATAAAATTTTTTCTGAAAAAATTTTCCCCCAAAAAAAACTACTTATAAAAAAGTCATCAATATATTTTTCGAATCACACGATTTCGTAATTCAAGTTGATCAATCGATGGCTTGAAAAGTAAAACAGAACTTTTTTTGGCTATTAGGTAAGATAAATTTAAGTCAGTTTAATAGTAAGTAATGCCAACAGCAGAATTTCATTACGAGAGTCTATTTTCCTCCATTCCTCAGGCGGAGCAATTTTTTTTCTCGTTTTTACGCTAAGTCCTTCCGGTGGTTGATGAGCGATTTTTTTTCGTATTCTACAATATTCCGTCGCGTTGTTTTCTTGTTTTTCAACTTAAAAATTTTCTTTTCAAAGTCGAAATTTTTTACGTAATTTTTTTTCAAATTAAAAATTTTTCTTAACGAGGACATAATTTTTTTACTTCTTCAAAATTTTTCTTTTCAAGGTTTTTCCAATTAAAAAGACTTTACAAGATCGAAATTTTTTTTCAACTTTAAAATTTTTCTCATCAAAGTCTAATTTTTGACTAAATTTCTTCTTAACTTCAAAATTTTTCTTAACCACGTCTGAATTTTTTTACGAATTTCCTAATCAACTTACATTTTTTTGACGTGTTTTAATTTTTAAATATTTTTCCAAACTTCAAATTTTTTGTCAGATCGAAATTTTTTTTCAACTTTAAAATTTTTCTTGTCAAAGTCAAAGTCTAAATTTTTTTCCAAATTTCATCATAACTTCAAAATTTTTCTTAACCACGTCTGAATTATTCGTAAAAAAATTCAGACGTGGTTAAGAAAAATTTTGAAGTTGAGAAGAAATTTCGTAAAAAATTTAGACTTTGACAAGAAAAATTTTAAAGTTGGAAAAAAATTTGATCTTGTAAAGAATTTTCAATTTTAAAAATTTCGACTTTGAAATAAAGAAAAATTTTAAAGAAGAAAAAAATTACGTCCTCGTTAAGAAAAATTTTTAATTTGAAAAAAATGATGTAAAAAATTTCGACTTTGAAAAGAAAAATTTTAAAGTTGGAAAAAAATTTCGATCTTGTAAAGAATTTTTAATTTGAAAAAAATTTCGACCTTGAAAAGAAAAATTTTAAAGAAGTAAAAAATTACATCCTCGTTAAGAAAAATTTTTAATTTGAAAAAAAATTACGTAAAAAATTTCGAATTTGAAAAAAAAATTTTGAGTTACAAAAAATTTTTAATTTGAAAAAAATTACGTAAAAAATTTCGACTTTGAAAAGAAAAATTTCAAGTTACGAAAAAAATTAAAAATTTTGAATTTGAAAAAAAATTACGTAAAAAATTTCGAATTTGAAAAAAAAAATTTAAGTTGAAAAACAACGCGACGGAATATTGTAGAATACGAAAAAAAAAATCGCTCACCAACCACCGGAAGGACTTAGCGTAAAACCGAGAAAAAAAAATTGCTCTGCCTGAGGAACGGAGAAAAATAGACTCTCGTGCGCGCGAATCAAAATGCAGCTGGTAGCATTGCATTGAACAATTTCATCTGAAATTATTATTTACGATGCATATTATCCAGTGGTTGAAAAGGGATCGATTTCAAAATATCTTGAAATTTAAAATTTATAATTTTCAAGATCTCTGCTGAAGTTGAAGGCAAAACGTGGTATGAAGTTTCATGGTTCAGAGAGATGTAGAAACTCAAACTGCATCTTTTGGAGTGCTTGAGGTTTTCAAAAAATTGTAAGTACTGTTATGAAATAAAAAAAAAATTGAATTCGAATAAAATTAATTGATCTTGGATTGAAAATGGAAACATTTTAAACGTACTGCAAAAATATCATTTCATTTTCAATTTAAAAAAAAATTGACGAAAAACCATATGGCAATCAGATTTTCTTTTGTTTCAAAAGTGGACTTACTGTCGTTTTTTGATACCAAAAAAAAAGAACGCAATGACGCAAGTATGTATTACTTTTTTCTTTTTCCCTCTCCAGCCCCCCCCCCCCCAGGTGCGTAAAAATGTGTAGTGTTGCATCTTCCCAACTTGTATGATCCTCCTCTGTCCATCAATACCACATTTGATCCCCTTCACCCCCTTCCTTACTTTTATGGGTTTTCATAGTTTTTCGCAATTTCTGAAAAATCAGAAAAATGAAGGTAGTGCGTGTTGATATAACGCTCCTCAAATTTTTAATGAACTTGTGAAATACGAGTAAATACCCTCAATTCAACAGTTTTTAGAAAAATCGAAGTCAATTTAAAAAAAGAAGAAGAAGAAAAATTATCTCCGCAGACTTGAAGCTGACTGACGAAGTTAATTTTTGGCAGCGTGTTATTTTCACCAGTATAGGAGCGGTAGACAATGAAGTTGCCTACCTTTAAAATTGAAGGGGCAAACATTCACAGAGAAAAATGAATGAGAAACAATTACGAGAATAGGTCGCGCCTAAAAATTGATTAAATCAGTAAATCTTCATTTCTTGACTATTCGTCCAACTTGAAAATTAAAGGGACAGCAGAAAAAATTGAACGATAGAATTTTTCAAGATTATTGGCCTAATGTTGAAAATTCTTTCTCCCTCTTCCCCACCCCCCTCGAACACATAGCTATCTACACCTGCTCAGTTAAATAATTAAATTGATAATTCAACTCACCGAGTAAACTGGGATCGAATGTTTCCCCATTTGTTAGCATTTCGAAAATAAATTTGGCAATTTTTTGTTTGCACTGCTCGTCGATTGAGATTTCGGATAAACGATTGTTAAGTCACTAACACTCTCATCGAATTCTTTCTCTAAATGATATCCGCGTTTAATAACATTTATAAACGTGGCCACGTAAGGAAGACGATTTCCCAAGTCGTGACACAACCAATCAGTACAAATTCGAACGATTTCGTATTTCTTGTTGTTCGGTTTCTTGATATGCTTTATTATTAGAATAAGGTGATCGATCGGAAGTGATGGAAATCTTTCGTGAGATCGCATGGTCATCAAATGACGAGAGAAATATTTGAAAACACTGGTCAACAAATGATCAAATTTATTATTCGCCTCGATGAAATCATATAGTTCGAATATTTTAGCTTCATCAGGCGGATACGACATTAAGCGTTTTTCTATAAAATCTCTGACTGTTTGCCGATCGATTTCCATTTCCAACTCGTCCATTGCTCCAAGTAATGAAATGTAGTTGTCATTGCTCAAAACGTCTTCGAGTAGTTTTTTTCCATGGATTAATTCAACAATGATGGGAAACAATTCGCTGTTTTTTGGTTGGATTTCCAAAATGTGATCATATTTTTGCTCGAAATCGCCGGAAGTGAATATTTTTTGGAAATAATCTGATTTCAACGAGGATTTTAGTCGATTCAAGTGGTAAATGTTCGAATCGACTTTCACCATTTGACGCTGGCACAGGAACGAAAACGTGTCCGGGTCTGAATTTGAATTCGGTCCGGTCGATTACATAATTCCTTCCAAATTCTAATAATTTTACATCTCTTTCCTAGTTCAAAACTTTTCTCAATTTCAGATTTAAAATGTTTCTAAACTGAAAACCCATATGATTTTATTCAAGGGTTTCAAGTTTAAAAGTTAAAATTACCTATATAAAATTTTTCTCCCCACTTTCAAGTCCAAAACTTGGATTTTATTTCTATTCAACTTTCAAATTTTCATGTATCTACCTGGTTGTTTCCTTAGATAAAATTGACTTTTTCAAAAATTTTCCAATTTTAATCAAAATAATTCTCCTATTCAAAATTTTACCATTTGAAAATTGATTTTTTTAAAATTTTGTTCAGACTTCGAGTAGATAGGTATTAATTTTTTCATGTAATTTATAAGTAGGTACCTATCTTCAATTTTTTTTCGAGTGAAGGTTGTTTGGTATTGTGCATATGAGGAAGATGGACTACAATTTATCTTCGTTGAGGCAAATATTTTCAGAAAAAATCCCAAGAGATGAGTTTTATACTTTTTGCGTTTTTGCCTCCGAAATCATGATTGTACCCGCTGGAATATTGTAAGTAAAACGTCGAAAATCAAAGGCGCACCCAGAAATTAATTAAGGGAGGGGCTGAGAATTTGAGAAAAATAGGGGAAGGGGTCTTTCAAATTATTCATTTTTTACTGATCATTCAGTCCAAAATCATCAACTTTTTCCGACAACTTGAAAATTTATTGAGGAATTGGTAATTTTTGGCTGAAAAATTAGTAAAAAATTATCAAATTTTCAATTAAAATGACCAAAGTCCTGCCCGAACGAAGCGAAGACGAAATTTTTTGGAAAAAATACTGTTTGGAAAGCAGTAAAATACTCTTTTTCATTGCAATAAAAAAATATTTTTTTTGAGCTTAAGGGAGGCTCGAGCACCCTGAGTCTCCCCTCGGGTGCGTTTATGCTTGATTTACTTAGTATACTTACAATAAAAATTCCATTTTGCTACATTAGAAACAAAAAGTAGGCAATATGATCTCCTTCTCTCGTTTTAGAGTATTTTTTTTTCGTTTTTATGTAAATATTTAGAGGTGATCTATCGAGGGGTGAAAAAATCATTTCAACGTGCATACTTTTTTTCATTGCTGGGTAGAAAATATGACATTTTTAAAAAAGAAATATGATTGGTTTTTGGTGCCCTAAAACTTGACCTTACTTTCAAAACATTTGGTTTTGATCAAATGGCAAATGGATCGATTATTTCTTTGTTTTCCTCCATTTTAGATTTGCCCTCGATTTGTTATTTTTTTTCTGACGCGAATTTCTCTCAGACATAAGGTTGGATTTAATAGGTACAGTGATAGTCACATTATACTCACTATTTTTTATTCAGAAAAATCCAAAAAAAAAGAATACAAAATCTAATATTAATTATAAAAATTGATCACACGATTTAAACTCTCGGCCGATGAATGAACTCGAAATTTAGACTGGAATAATAGAATGGCAATTCTTTCCTCAATTCCGCCTTTCCATTCGAAGGAGTAAAATTGTACAATTTTTTATCGATTAAAAGGAACATTTTATCTTCACAATGAGCAAATAATACATTATAACTTTTTTCCCATAATTTATATGGAATATTACACGTACACCACGTTTTCGTTTCGCGATCGAATAAAAATATCTTTGTAAATGATGATGCAGCAAAGTCACAACCATTGAAAACGGTCAGCCGGGATATATTTGAAATAACTTCGTTCAATTGAGATGAGCCAGGTACGCTATGCCATGACTTTTTCTCGAAATCGTAACCTTCCAGTACGTAACTGGAGCCACTCTTCTCTTCAGATATTTTACGTATCCTGTAAAGCATTTTTCCGTCGCTAGTGAAGCGAACATCTTCATTCTCTTCATGCTTAGAAAGTATTATCCAACGGTTCAACTGCATTAAAAATTTCATAACGAGACCATTATTCGACAAACAGTAAATTTCGTTGTTACAATTCAACAGAGTATGGGAATATCTGTAAATTGATAATCTTCCTTTTGTTGGACCATCGCCCAATACAAAACATTTTTTCAATGAAAGATTGTAAGCTAGAAAAATAGGATTTTCGGTCTTACAAAACAGAAATAGGTTGTTGTTAATCATGGTTGTCGATATGTCGTACATGGGAAAATCCGTTAACACGGGAAATTCGAATGAGGCGATGCAATCTAAGTCAGCATTCAATACAAAGATTTTTTCTTCATTCTTGCTCGATGTGATGAACAAGGGTATTTCTTCTAATTTTTTTGTAATTTTATTTTCTGATTCTTCAACTGGAAGCATGTACGAAATCGTTGACAAAAGTTCCCACAATTTATCTCGAACCATTTGCTGCGACCAATTTTCCAAATCTGTGATATTTTCGGTTTCAAATTTATCGCAATTTATCACGCAAAATGGATTGATGGTTTGGGCCATTTGAGGCAACAGGTGGTATCGGTTTTCCACATCGTGACAAATCCATTTCGAGCAGATATCTAGAATTACATATGGATCATCGAGACGGAAACGAGATGACTTTATGGTCTCCGCCAACATTTCGAATGAAATCGAACAAAATTGCGACATGTTTTCGATTTCAGGCCACTTGTCTCTCAAATGTTTGCATAAATACAATGTGAACAAATCATTATGCTTGATTTTACCATAGGTAAAATTCAAAATCTCGATTACATTTTGAGAGTTGATTTTATTGGCTTGATTCATCAACCCGATTTTACACGTTTCTAATAAATCGTCAATTTGTAAAATATCAGAAGTTTTGAAAATGTTGACATTTGCATCATAATTATGTTCGATATCTTCATCAAAGTAAATAGAATGAATTACCTTATCGAAAGCCGCTGGATCGATTTCATCACTGAGTAAATATTCTTTAAGTTTACTCGGATAGGTTAATTTTCCATAGCTTTGGACGACTGCTGCAGCGTACTCGGCTCGAAAAATGTCTGCGAAGTAGCCAGATTTAAATTCGAGCAATGATCGATGAAGTTTGTAGGTTTTTTCCCCAACGCGTACCGTAATATCGTACAAATCACCATTTTGCAGAAATTTTGTCAATTTGATTTTTTCTTCGGTGGTGTTTGTGAAACTGGCGGGTTGAATTTTCGGTTTACATGGTTCTTCATTTGAAAATTCATCTGAAGGTTCATCTGAAGGTTCGTCTGAATAGTAAACCCACGAATCGCAATCGTAGCAGTAGCAAAGTGATTGATTTTTATCTGAAAAAGAATGTATGGTTGGAGTTGGGGCAGATTATTTGAAAAAATGAATAAATTATTATGTTTAAAAAAATCCAATTTTTCTGATTGGTCAAATTATAATATGTGACGTAATTTTTTTCTAATCAAAATAATTTGAGTTTCTGACGTCATGAATCTCTAGCCAATGAAGAATACTCAAGTTTTACCCGAGAAACCACTACGTGAAAAATCGATACAAATCTATATCGATTTATGACGATTTCTAACAAAATTGACAAAAATCGAGTTCGATTTGCACCGATTTTCCACTATGCGGTCTTTCATGGGTATAGGGACCATTTAATCGATTATTACCGATTTTTTTGAAAACACAATCGATGTAGCATCGATTATAATCGTTGCATCTCTGGTGGGAACTAAAAATGCAGAACATTTTTTTTTCCTTTAAAATTATTATTATAGGACGTGAGAATTCGAGACCCTGATTACTTTCAAAAATACCTATTATCGAAAATTTCGGTTCAAAAAATTCTCATATAAATCGAACTTTCTTTCAAAATTGATTCAAATTACCTATACGAGAAAAAAAATTCAGTTCCAGTTTTCAAACTTTTAGGGTTTTAATTTTAAGTTTTAGTTTTCTGTTTCAATTCTAAAATTTTCAGTTTCATCACGTCTAAAATTTTCAACTTCCTTCTCTCCCACTATGAAACTAAAAGGCTCTAGTACCTAGCAACCTACATCTACTCGTTAGATAGGTAATTATAGATTGATAATTCAACTCACCAAGCGCATTTGAATCGGGTTTTTCTGGTATTTTGCCATATTCCAGCATTGCAAAAACACATTTGGCAATTGTTTGCTTAGATGGGTCGTCAATTGAGATTTTGGACAAACGATTGCTGAGGGCACTGATACTTTCATCGCTGTGCTTCTCTGAATGAAATCCGGGCTTAATCGAATTGATCAAGGTGGACATATGAGGAAGTCGATTTTCCATGTCGTGGTATAACCAATCGGTACACATTTGAACAATTTCGTATCTGTCGTCGTCATTTGGTTTCTCGACGATTTTAATTACTTGAATAAGCTGATCGAGCAGAAGTGATGGAAATATGTCGTGGTTTCGTACGGCCATCAAATGACGAGAGAAATATTTGAAAACGCTGTCCAGTAAATCCTCGAATTTACCATTCGCCTTGATGAAATTATATAATTCGAATATTTTAGCTTCTTGAGGAGGATATGACGTCAAATGATGGTCAATAAAATTTCTGACTATTTGGGAATCGATTTCCATCTCCAACTGGACCATTGCCTCCAGTAATGAGATGTAGTTGTCATTGCTCAAAACGTCAGCGAGTAATTTTTTCCCATGGATTAATTCAACAATGATGGGAAACACTTCGCTATTTTTTGGCTGGTTTCCAAAATGTGATCATATTTTGGCTCGAAATCGCTGGAAGTGAATATTTTTTCGAAATAGCCGGATTTTAACGATGATTTTAGTCGATTCAAATAATGGATACTCGAATCGACTTTTACCATTTGACGCTGACACAGGAACGAAAATGTCTCCGGGTCTGAATCAGGTCCCGATCCGCTTGACAGTCCTTCGAAAAAATTTAAGATTATTAAATTGATGTTGAAATTGCATCAGATATTCGGATCGTTTGAATCGATTCGGTCGTAGAGTGTTCTCTCTTTATAATCTCTCATCACGAAGTTTTTGATTCTCCTGATATGATCCAATTGATCATGCTAAGTAATGAATTCACATAGGCGCACCCAAAGGGGGGCTCAGGGGGCTCGAGCCCCCCCTTAAGCCCAGAAGAAATGATTTTTTGCTTCAAAAATGAGAAAAAATCCAATTTTTTTCTCTTCAAAGTATATTTTTTCAAAAAAATTTCGCCCTCGCTTCGCTCGGGCAGTATTTTAATAATTTATTTCAAAACTCGACAATTTATTTTTGATTGATTTTTCAGTCAAAAATCACCAAATTCTCAATAAATTCTCTGTTTGTCAGAAAAAATAAAAAATTGATGATTTTTGATTGAAATATCAATGAAAAATGACTCAATTTGAAATTTGACCCCCTCCCCATTTTTTCTCAAATTCTCAGCCCCTCCCTTAATTAATTTCTGGGTGCGCCTATGGAAGTTTGAAAATAATCCCAATTTTATTTCGAATAAAAACAAAAATATCTGTAAGAAAAAAAAAATATGTACAGAAAATTTTTTTGAAGGATGAAGAAATCTCAATTTGGATTCAAAAATGATTTTTTTCAACTTTTTGCGCGGGTTTCAAGCATAAAAAGTACCTATCGATAAATGGTTCAATATTTATTTATTTTATTATCGAAGATCGATAAATATAGGTATCGACTATCGACATCGATGTATCAACGACACTATCTGAAAACAGGAAACTGACTGAAGCATGATGAAATATTCAATTTCGAATTTCATTCAATCAAGTTCACTACACATTTTTCCTTGGATAATATTCGATTTCGATAATTTGTACAAATTCAAAAAACAAATGGCAATGGCAACAAAATATGTACAAATATTGTTTTTTGGTTTAAACGAGTTAAACGTGAAGGCGGAAAAGATTCAAATAGTCCATATTGATTTCGTTGTTCTATTTATTTGAAGGTTCTTCTATTGCAAAAAAAAAAGGTAAAAAATCACAGAAGTGAGCTTACTTGAAATTTGTATATTTCTGAACGATTCAACAGCCTTCTTCGTTTTGGATGAGGGATATAAGAACTCGAATGGAAATTTGATCCGACTCGAGCATCGAAAAAAATTAACACTTGCAAACATAGGTACCATAATTATGAATAATATTAGAAATTGGTTAACATATTCAGAACACTTCAGATAAGGTATCTACGCACAGCATTATCAGTTCAGTATCACACCTATCATATGCACAAATAAATAACAAATGTTCCTTTTTTTGGAAGTGAGAGCAAAGAGCGAGAAATGAATCTGGTGTCACGTGTACTCCCTGCAAGATTCTACTACCCCTTGTTTCGGGCTTGTTTTATTCCCCTTCCCCTTCGACCATACATGCAGCTTACTTTTCAGCTGTATGCTCGACGATGCTCGACGACCTTCGTCCTTCCTGCGGATTTCTTCCAATCTTTTTTTTAAATTTTACACCTTAAGCGCGTGCATTCCAACTCTCAATAAAGATGTTTTTAAATTAAACCTGCGAGGCTGTGAAACTTGATAAAATACAAAAATTTCAAAATAACGATGAATAGGTACTACAATTCTAAACTACGGTATATTCAATGAAATTTCCGGCGGTTTTCTGATTTATTTCCATTTCTAAAGAGGATCACTCCTTCAATAAGCTACATTAGGTAGGTAGGTACAAGAAATTTAAAAAAATCATTTTCTGAAAAACGCATTTTCAATGGAACGATCCAAAAATATAGGTCAATTTACCCAAGTTCACCAAAAATACAAAAATTATTTCTGCAATATAAACCAGCGATGCGAAGAAAATTTTTGTCAAGGTATCATGTTTTATTCATTGATCAATATCTAACTCAGTACCGACTGATTTTAAAAATAGACTTGCTGTTCTAATTCTCCTTCCTCATACCTACTCTTGTCATTTGAAAAACGAAAGACGAATTTGATGGAATTGTCAAGAAAATTATCAATGAAGAAGTCTTAAGTTTTGCAGACTTATTATTCGTTCAACAGAAATTTTAATTTTGAGATACCTACATTATTTTTCAAGTTACAAATTATACTTTCTTATCGGACGAATGTTTAAAAATCCTTCAATGTAAATTTTCGTCTCTGCATGAAGTTTACAATGAAAAATATTGCAACGTAATTCAAAGAGTTAACTTTCTCCCAAAATTAAAAAAAAAAAATCTCACTAATATTCAATGACGGGGTGAAAATTGAAGAATTCACGTGAGAAATTCTGCTGAACTCAGAAGGAAAAATTTCAAACACAACAAACAAAAGTCTTCTTTAAATCAAAAATAAATAAGAAAATATCGCAGATCGCACCCCCCTCCTCCCCCCCCCCAAAAAAAAACAAATCATAACCATCAGCAATTTGAATTATGTTTTCGATGCACAATTTTATAAATACCTATTCAGGGTTTGATCAATCAGTGACTAGGAAAGTACAAAAGTAGGCTCGACATTTTTTTACCATTAAAAGAATTTGAAGTAATCAAGTAGAAAATATGTAGAATGTTGCGTTTTTCCAGAGGTACACCGGCTCTATGAATTTTAACCAACTTCATGGGAAAAAATTAAATCAATCCATAAGTATTTGTAGAAAATTTCATAAGGCAAAAGGCAAATAGATAGGTACCTACACCTACCTACTAACTAATGAATTACTAAAATATAGAATTCTCATTTCAAGGATAAAGTATCATTTTTATTTCGAAAAATTCCAACAAGAGCACACAAAAATTAATTACATAGGTACCTAAATACATAATTGATAAAATTAATTACTGCATTTGAATTCTAGGCTTATGAATATACGTGATGTTTTCATGATTACGACTCCGCATTCCCGTTCGAAAAATTAAAATTATACAATTTTTCATCGACTACCTTCTCAATGAGTAAATATCATCTCGCCTTTCCATTATTCCATTGGTATCTCATAGTTACGCCGTGACGTCTCAACTCAAGTAGGCAGTAGGCATTATGCAGAGGAACTCGATTAGGTATTAGGTATTAGGTAGGTAAATAGTCGCTCTAAAAATGGTTATCGAAGTTGATATTTTCCATCCTCCATTTTGAAGTTCGTCTCGATTTGTTCTATCTCCACCTTACATTTTTTACCAACCTGTGGATTATCCAACTTCAGGAGAAAAAATAAAATCGATCAATACCAAAACACCATTGCATAATTTCATTGGGCAAGTAGGTATAGGTAAAGTAATACCTACAATCAACTAAAATCAAATTTTGTAATTTTTATTCTAAAAAATTCATACAAGAATATTTAAAAACTAATTATCAAGTATAGGAATATATTGATCACTCTGTTGAAACGCTTGGCCTATAAATAAACGCGATGTTTCCATATGAGTGACCGGAGTATTCGGATGACGCATATTTTAATGGCAATTCTTTCCTCAATTGCGCCTTTCCATTCGAAGGAGTAAAATTGTACAATTTTTTATCGATTAAAAGGAACATTTTATCTTCACAATGAGCAAATATGACATCATCACCGTTTTTCCATAATTTTTGTGGAAAGTTACATTCACGCCACGTTTTCGTTTCACGATCGAATAAATATATTCCTGCAAATGTTGATGCAGCAAAGTCACAACCATTGAAAACAGTCAGCTGGGATATACTTGGAATAACATTGTTCAATTGAGATGAGCCAGGTACGCTATGCCATGACTTTTTCTCGAAATCGTAACCTTCCAGTACGTAACTCGAGGAGTACCTAATCTCTTCAGATATTTTACGTATCCTGTAAAGCATTTTTCCGTCGCTAGTGAAGCGAACACCTTTATTCTCTTCATGCTTATTAGAAAGTATTATCCAACGGTTCAACTGCATTAAAAATTTCATAACGAGACCATTATTCGACAAACAGTAAATTTCGTTGTTACAATTCAACAGAGTATGGGAATATCTGTAAATTAATCTTCCTTTTGTTAAACGTTTTAAACCATCGCCCAATACAAAACATTTTTTCAATGAAAGATTGTAAGCTAGAAAAGTAGGATTTTCGGACTTACAAAAAATAAATAGGTTGTTGTTAATCATGGTTGTCGATGTGTCGTGCATGGAAAATTCCCTTAACCCGGGAAATTCGAATGAGGCGATGCAATCTAAGTCAGCATTCAATACAACGATTTCTTCTTCATCCTTGCTCGATGTGATGAACAAGGGTATTTCTTCTAATTTTTTTGTAATTTTATTTTCCGATTCTTCAACTGGAAGCATGTACGAAATCGATGACAAAAGTTCCCACAATTTATCTCGAACCATTTGCTGCGACCAATTTTCCAAATCTGTGATATTTTCGGTTTCAAATTTATCGCAATTTACCACGAAAAATGGATTAATGGTTTGGGCGATTTGAGGCAACAGGTGGTATCGGTTTCCCACATCGTGAAAAATCCATTTCGAACAGATATCTAGAATTACATTTGGATCATCCAGACGGAAACGAGATGACTTTATGGTCTCCGCTAACATTTCGAATGAAATCGAACAAAATTGCGACATGTTTTCGATTTCAGGCCACTTATCTCTCAAGTGTTTGCATAAATGCACTGTAAACAAATCGTGGTGTTGGATTCTGCTGTAGGTATAATTTAATAGTTCGATCACATTTTGGGAACCAACTCTATCAGCATAATTCGTCAAGCAGCTTTTACATATTTCCAATAAATCATCAATTTTCAAAATATTAGCGGTTTTGAAAACCGCAATATCTGTTCCGTTGGGTGTGCGGTCGAAATAAATATAATCGATTACCTTATCGAAAGCCACTGGATCGATTTCATCACTGAGTAAATATTCTTCAATTTTACTCGGATAGGTTAATTTGCCATCGCTTTTGACGACTGCTTCAGCGTATTCGGCGCGAAAAATGTCTGCGAAGTAGCCGGATTTCAATTCTAGCAACGATCGATGAAGTTTGTAGGTTTTTTCCCCAACGCGTACCGTAATGTCGTATAAATCGCCATTTTTCAAGAATTTTTCCAATTTTTTTTCTTCGGTGGTGGTTGAAAAATTTTTTGATTGTTTATTCCTTGTGTATGGATTGCAGTCCCTAGGTTCGTCCGAATAATATGAATTATAATAGTAATAGTCTGAATCGTATCCGCCGCAGTTACAATACTGATTTTTACCTGGAAAAAAGATACAGGTATAAATTAATCGAAATAGGTAATGCATTGTTTATTTGTGTATTTGACGGGGTGATTGTGATTATGAACAAAAATGATAGAAATTTTTGATGCATTAATTCAAGCTAATATCTAGATCCGGAAGTAAGGAAATCAGTTTACCTATATGGCAAGAAATAGAAAATACATATAGCCGATTTTTCTTAAAATTAGTTTGTAGGATGAATTTGAGACCCTGATTACAACAAAACAGCGAGAATTTCCGCAAATCAACCCGAGACGAAAAATTAGATCTAACTGAATCCGAAAAATGGTACGATCGAATCGGATTCAAACGGATACATCCAAATTAATCCAATTAAGACATGAAAAAAATTGATCTATCTAATTGTATTTTTTTCGATCCAATGGGGCAATTAATTTGGGAGTTACCTATGTCAAGAATAAGAGATTTTATTCGAGGATTCAAGTATTAAATTAACTCTCCTTCCAAATTATAGAGATAATGAGGTGTACTTGAACAGGTATAAATATAAACTATAAGATTCTAGTACCTAGATCGCTATTCTTTACACCTAATGATAATAATTCAACTCACCAAACACGCTAGGATCGGATACTTCACCAAAAGCCAGCATTGCAAAAACACATTTAGCAATATTTTGTTTAGACTGCTCGTTGATTGAAGTTTTAGGCAAACGATTGCTGAGAGCACTATTACTCTCATCATCCTTTCCCTTCTGATGAAATGTAGGTTTAATTGAATTTAACAACGTGGCCATATGAGGAAGTCGATTTTCGAAATCGTGGCACAACCAATCAGTACACATTTGAACAATTTCGTATCTGATGTCTTCATTTGGATACTCGACGTTCTTTATAATTTGAATAAGGTGATCGAGCAGAAGTGATGGAAATATTTCGTGGTTTCGTACGGTCGTCAAATGACGGGAAATATATTCGAAAACAACCTTCAATAAACACTCGGATTCACTAGTTGTCTTGATGAACTGATATAATTCGAATATTTTAGCTTCTTGGGGTGGATACGACATCAAATGTTCGTGTATAAAGTTTCTGACTGTTTCTAGATCTATTTCCATTTCTAACTCGTGCATGGTCTCCAATAATGGGAAGTAATTGTCAGTTTTTAGAACATCGTCGAGCAATTTTTTCCCATGAATTAATTCAACAATGATGGGAAACACTTCGCTATTTATTGGTTGGATTTCCAGAACTTGGTCATATTTCGGTTCGAAATCGCTGGAAGTGAATATTTTCTCGAAATAGCCGGATTTCAACGATGATCTCAATCGATTCAAATGATGAATGTTCGAATCGACTTTTACCATCTGACGCTGGCACAGTAAAGAAAACGTGTCGGGGTCTGGATTCGGTTCGTTCGACATACCTTTAAAAAAAATAATAGAAGATAAATTTATGTTTAAATTGCATCAGATATCCGCACCGGTCGAATTGCTTCGGTCATTCAGCATTCAACTCATATCTAACGTGAAGAGAGAGAAACTGGGAAAGGTTTCTGTTGTTTTTTCATGTTTGCACATTCCAGTTCGCGTGTTTTGTGCTGCATTAGAACTCAAAAAACATAATTTTTGATTCCTCTTTGTGTGTGATTTTTCTTTTGCATTTCAAATTTTTCTGCACGGCCCAACAGCCCAGCCTCACTTTCAGATACATAGATTTAAAGAGTGTTTGAGCGTTGAATGTTGGAGCAATTCGAACAATCCGGAAGATTTCGTTTTTTCGTTGTTCTATTCTTCTATTGCGAAAAAAAAGTGTATGGGTAAAAGCATTTAGGTAAACTTACTTAAAATTGGAAATTACCTATTTCTGAACAATTTATCAGGCTGCTTCGTAATGGACGAGGGATATGAAAACTGAAAAAATTTGATCCGTTTCAAAACATACATAGAAATTAAAATAAAAAATTCAGAACACTATACAGTTGAAATTACACGTCGTCAATATGTTTAGCGGGGTAATGTTCAACCACAACTGACGACTGACGAACTGACCAAGTGACTAGTGACTATAGTAGTAGTAGGAAGCAATCGAGCACCGCGCAATCCTCGCATCTAGGTTCACATGTTCCCCCAGCCCCCCAGCATATCTATCCCTCTTCGAGGGTGATCGAGGAAATGCGCGATAAGCCGATAACGACCATCGTGTTGATTGGACGTTCGTTTTAGCGTTTAAGAAGACGTTCGTTCACAAAAAACTCATAATAACGCGAAAAATAACGTATATTTAATTAGAAAAATCGCACATAAAAACGAGGTACAAAGTTACAGAAACGTTATTAGCGTTTGGCAAAATTCACAACGAAAAATCAACGCGGGATCCGCGTCATCAAGTCGTATACAAAAAACGTAAAACAGGTTAAATAAAGAAAACAAATTACAACGTAAATTACGGTAAGAATACCGAAAAGAACCGAGAGAAATTCGACTCTCATATCAACACCCCCCCTTCGAATTTCACTCACGTCGACGTTTCCACACAGAGGGCATTACGAATCTCCAGGAAAGTTCCTTTACTCAGGTTCTTGGTCATTCCATCGGCTAACTGCGACTTTGAATCGATCTTGCGGACAATAATGTCTCCGTTGGCGATAGCATCTCTGGTATTATGGTACGCCACATCAATGTGCCGGGTTCTCCTTGATTCATTCGTTGAAGCAATAGAAATCGCTGCAGAACTGTCGCACCAAATCGTTGTTGGCGTTACGTTTTCGCCAAGTTCTTCTAGGCAGTTCTTCCAACCATAAAACGCTGTCGTTGCTGAACTGAGAGCTAAATACTCTGCTTCGGCGGTGCTCATCGTTACAGATTTCTGCTTCTTGACTGACCAAGCAATTACATTGTCGTCATATTTCACAACCATACCGGACGTTGATTTTCTGTCTTCTAAATCACCCGCATAGTCGGAGTCTGCGTAGATCTGGAGTAATGATCCTTGATTTTCGTTGGCTTTGAAGCGCAGGCCCAAATGAGTCGTTCCGCGTAGGTATCGCCATATTCGTTTAATGGCCGTCACTAAAGATACAGTTGGTCGTGACTGAAATCTGCTGACGTAATTCACAGCGAACGCTATGTCAGGTCGCGTACACGTAGCGAGGTAAATTAATTTTCCAATCATTGATCTGCACTGGGTTTCTAAATTGGGATCTACGTTCGTGCAGTCAATCTTCAAACCAGCTTCCATAGGCGTTGGTGCTGCGTTGCATTCGTTCAGTCGGAGTTCTTTCAGCGCCGATTCGATGTATTCGCGCTGAGACAGATCCATTACTTGATTTTCGCGATCGTATTTGACGTTGATGCCCAAAAAATGAGATATTTCGCCCAAATTCTTCAGTTTGAATCTCTCATTCATACTAGTGATGACTTCATCGATTCTTTTTCTGGTCTTGTGAATGATCAGGAAATCGTCTACGTAAATAATGATGACCGTACCATCTTCATGTACAAATATGCACGGGTCCGATTTCAATGGACGGAATCCGAGTTCCTCGAGTACACTAGCTAAAAAGTCGTACCACGACTTTGCCGACGTCCGTAAGCCGTAAATTTCCTTGAGTAAACGATACAGCTCCTTCTGTCCCTCGATGCGCAGGTATAGCTCGTATTTCAAGGGGCTGTTCAGAAACGCATTAGAAACGTCACAATGAATAACGATGTAACCGTTTTTCAGCGCCCAAACCAAGATGGCGCGTAAAATATCGATTTTTATGACTGGAGCGAACGTTAAATCGACTTCGAACTTGCGTTTATCCATAAAGCCTCTTGCGCATAGCCTAGCTTTGTAGAGAGGCGAGCCGTCGACATTTCTTTTCTCTTTGAACGTCCATTTTGCATCCACAATCGGTGCGTTGATCGTTTCGGTTTCTGTTACAATTTCCCAGACCTTATTTTCGGTCATTGCGTTTGATTCAATCGCCATAGCGTTTCTCCAATCGGCTGACTTGATCGCCTCATCGTAGGAAATTTCTGACGACTGTAAGGTATGAGCAATGAGCGCAGATACCGTGACTGGTGTTGTTGGCCAACCTTTCGCCTCGTTAATGATCACGTTCGACGAATATATCGTTTCGTTCGTTTTTGGGTCGACGCATAAGTAACCAGTGTCGCTGTAACCGGCAAGTTGCATTTCTCTGCTCTTTGGCTGAAGTTTGGTCCGTTTCTCGTAGGGTATTAAAACGTTCATTGAGCTCCCAAACACACGCAGATGCCCAAATTCAGGAGGTTTACCAAACCACTTCTCGTATGGCGTAGCGTTGTCGATCGCTGCTGATGGCGTACGATTTATGATGTAAATAGCTGCGTAAACTGCGAAACTCCAATAAGCTGCCGGTGCGCCACACTCGAAAAGTAATGCACGGGTTCGTTCCATTATTGTACGGTTGAATCTTTCGATTCTTCCATTATGCTCGTGTTCGTATGGTTCCGATGGCTGCTGAACAATGCCTTGAGCGATACAATAATTTTTCATTCGCCCAGCGACGATTTCGAGCGCATTGTCGCATCTCAAATTGACAATTTTTCTGTTAAATTTCGCATTAACCATGCGTTCGTACTGTTCAAAATATTCTGCGATGTCTGATTTTGAATGCATCACAAAAGAAACGGCGTAGTGCGTAAAATCATCCAAGAATGTCGCAATGAATCGTTCACCGTTGATTGATGGTTCGAGAGGACCGATTAAATCCGTGTGTACGATTTCCAAAACGTTTTCAGCTCGTTTACGTTCTTCATTGTAGGGGGTTTTCGCCTGCTTGGCTTGGTTGCAAACGCCACATTCCCCGCAGACAACTCGTACTGAACTACATCTAGGATCGCCTACTAGATCTCGTAAACCAGATGGCGCCGCGTGTCCCAGACGTCTGTGCCAAAGCCTATCGTATTCGTTTGGCTGTGTTGCGTAAGCACAGGCAGTAGGTTCAGGATTCGGCAAATTAAACGGAACAGTATACAGATCGTTTTGTACCGGAGCTCGAATAATTAGGTTACCGGAAGCATCGAGAATAACAGCTTCGTGCTCATAAAAATGCACACTGTGACCTTTCTTCGTAATAGGCCTAACAGCTAGCAAATTACAAGGCGTATCTGCTGAATACAACGCATCTTTGATCACGAACGCCGAATCGTTGTTGTTTGCTTTGACGTCAACCGTAGCTGTAGATACTAGCTTACTACCAGCTGTCTGAATTTCAATCGTACCGCTCCTCACGTTTTCTGTCGTCTGTACATTGGTCAGATGTCGCGAAGCACCAGAGTCCAGAATAAAATTGGTCTCATTGTCGTTTTTCACCTGTTCAGGCATCGTTGATAATACTAGAGCACGTGGAGTACTGGCTGGAGCGCTAGTTGACGTTGGGTTCGTTGTACTGGCGGATTTCGGGCGTTTTGGGTTCGTTGTATGATCGCCATACTTTGGACAACTTTTACCAATATGCCCAGTCTCATTACACCGGAAACATTTCACAGGATTCGGATTTTCTTCACGATTCGTTTTAGGATGAGAATTACTCGTATTTACCGGTAATACGCTTCTACAAAACCTTGCAATGTGACCTGGTTTACCACATCTGAGGCACGTTTTCGTTGACGTTGCTGTATAGGCGGCATGCGGAGTACTGGATGAGTTATTCGTAGGCGTATGTAGTTTAGCAGCTTCTGAGATGATCAGGGGACGAACTCCATCTAGATCGGCGTTGAAATGAAGACTAGCCATAGCTACAGTTCTTGTACATTCCATTGATTTGGGTAGGCCATCTAACATCCACAAATATTCTTCTTCTTTAGAAACGGTTTCTTCGTAGCCTTTTAATTCGTTAACCAGAGCAGTAACAGCATCACAGTATTCTTCTGCAGATGAATAATTAGCCATCTTGATTCTAGCAAGCTTTGCCCTGCAGGCAACTATGGCGGCGGCATTACGTTTGTCATACCTGGTTTGCAGCTCGTTCATGAGGTCGAATGGGTTTTCTGCGGCCACTGTGTCCATCACTCTATTCGTCAGATGAGACATGATGAAATCCATCGCCCTATCTCGGATCTTTTGGGCGTTCTGTGCATTTGAGTTTGGGTTCGTGAGTACAACTCCCCATTCTCTTGCCTTGAGAGCCAGTTGTATTCGTTTTCGCCATTGCCGGAAACCTTTCCCATCGAAAATCATGTGTTTAAATACCTTGTTGGTGTCTGCTGCACTTTCCATTGTTGAAATTTTCGTAGCCCGTTGACTGAAACGTGTCCGTTGGCTGGTTGGCGTTTTTGGCGTTTTCGTACAGGAGGTCAGTTAATTAACCACAGGTCTGCTTACCATGTTGATTGGACGTTCGTTTTAGCGTTTAAGAAGACGTTCGTTCACAAAAAACTCATAATAACGCGAAAAATAACGTATATTTAATTAGAAAAATCGCACATAAAAACGAGGTACAAAGTTACAGAAACGTTATTAGCGTTTGGCAAAATTCACAACGAAAAATCAACGCGGGATCCGCGTCATCAAGTCGTATACAAAAAACGTAAAACAGGTTAAATAAAGAAAACAAATTACAACGTAAATTACGGTAAGAATACCGAAAAGAACCGAGAGAAATTCGACTCTCATATCAACACATCGATAAAGTTACTTCTACGCTTCTACCCTCTTCCATCCTTCCACCAACCTTGTTGTAACAAATACACCAGTTAGAAAAGGATAAAAATATACAAAACCGGTTAATCGTTATTTTTCGAAACTCATATTTCATTCCAGCCAACGATCTGTAAAGGCGATCTTGGTGAAGTACATATTTTTTTTTTATAAGTAAGTGCAAGGAGAGAATTGAGAGAAGAGGAAACCGGTTTTGTATGTATTTTTTTCCTTTTCTAACGGGTGTACGTTGTGTACTTGTTATAAAAGGATTGGTGGAAGGACGAATGAGGGTAGAAGCAGAAGCGTAGAATTATCGAAATTAATCACAGATCGTGGAACGAACAACATTAATGGCAATAAGAGAAAGACGTGAGACGTTGAAGGTAGAAAGGCGACAATATCTTTGGCAGGTGATTCAAATGTTGAATGATCTCTACTCAGGCTCGTCTTGTACATACATGTATTGTTCTTGTATTTTGGTATAGTAAAAATTAAAAAATACAAAAATTCAGAATTTGAAAAAAAAGCAATGTGAGAAGACAACTTTTTTCGTACCTAGGTAGATTTTGATGGATTTTAAAGTAGATAAATAAACACTAATAAGGACTGTATTCCAACTCAAAATTTTTAATCGAAACAAAAATAAATCGAAAATAAAAATTTGATCTAACGAACGAAAAAAAAAAAGGAAATTACTCACCCATTAGAAGTGGTTTATTCGAGACAATTCATAACATCTAAACATTTGGAATTTTCCAGTGTTGAAGAATCTTCATAAAAAACGGTACTTATGAACTTTCGTGCCTATTATCACGAATTATCAATATTGATGACCTATTTCATTGATTAAATCACCATTTTCCAAAATTTGAAACTTCAAGTCTGAATCTAAGATATAATTTTTCTGGCAGAAAATTAGTCTGAAAAAAATTGGAAAAATATACCGATAGCGTACATAATTGAAGTAAAATATTTAAGGATGGGAGAATCCTTATTTCAACCTTTCAAGTAGTTCAAAATCAGATTCATAATTTTTTATTACAAATACCTAATAAACAACGTTTCAGCGAAAAACTACGAGTGAAGAAACAACAAAAAAATTTTCAATACGCTAAATAGACAGAAACCAAATATCATAACAATAATACCTATTATTAAAATATACAATTGAACGACTCGTGATCACTTAAAACTGGACAATTTCCAAATTTTTTCAAAAATATATCAACACTTCGGCAATAATTTTTTGTGAATAAAAAAAAGTGTCACCTTAGAAACCTTATTCCAAATAAAAAAGAGAAAACCTATTCATGATATACTCTTCAACTCAACTTTTCAATTTAAAAAAGAAAAAATAAGAATTTTGCGAAAAAAAATTATCCAGTAACTTATTGACGCATTAATAATTCAAAATTTAAAGAGTTCAGAAGGAATGAATGGAACAGAATACTGTTCACCTAAAAAAATTTCATGATTTTGAAAGAGCATTACCCATCATTTCTTCTGGTTCATTACTCGAAATTGAAAACATTTTGTAAAAAAACGAAATGAATCACTTAAAGCAATTTACAGTCACATTCAACAATAAATTTTTGAAAAAGTTGAGAAATGATGAAACACACTTGTATTTTTTAAATTTCATAATACATTTTCCTTGTCACGAAAATTTTTCAAAATAAAATAATCAGGCTCTCTTCTTTTATAAGGAGCCTGAAAAAAAATTAAGAAAAAATAATGAAACCCTTGGTTCACAATAAATAGATAATTTAAAAAGTCAAATTCAATTATCCAAGATACCTTTTTTTTTAAAAAAAAATTACAGATCAATATAGAAACTCGTTCAGAAAGTTTGGGAAAATTCAAATCCATTTTTTTTTTTTTTTTGAAAAAAGAATAGTTTGAAATTCGAAAAAGATATGGTATTGATTTTGATTCAAATTTCATTTTTGAAACCATCCTCCAACCACCAAAATGTTATTATTTCAATTTTAACAACAAAAGAAGATCGGTTGAAGTTCTTTTTTTAGAAAAAAATTTCGATTTCGATTCCATATGAAAAAAAAAAGGAAAATGAACGTTGCACTTTCGATAAAATAACGAAAATGATAAAAATTACAACGAATTAAATAATTATTTACACATCACAGCATAAAGTAGCTAAACATTATTCGGCTAATGGTAATTCACGCCAGATATTTTTCATCAACGTGGTGATGGTGACGATCCATTGAACTATCATGGTTCAGTAAGTTTGCCTTGAATTTATCTGCACCTGGTATTTTATTAGTATTCAATTTCTTCAGAGCGTTCAAACAAATAAAAATGTCCGATGAGTCGAATCTATCAATTATTGCATCTCCTCGCTGAACCAGCTGAGAAATAAAATCTTTACATCCTACCAACTCATCGATATTCCATTTACTGAGGGCATTCAAACATTTAGAAATACTTCGCGAATCAAATTGACTGATTGTTGAATTACCTCGTAATATCATCCGTACTATGAATGCCTCGGCCCCATCGAATTCGTCGATACTCCATTTCGAGAGAGAATTCAAGTTACCGGAAACCTCTCGATGGTCGAATTTATCAGCTAACGAATATCCTCGCGCCACTAACAGAATGATAAATTTCTTAGAATTTAGTAATTCATTTACATTCCACTTTGAGAAAGCATTCAGGCAATTGGAAATATCTTGAGGATCAAATTTATCTACTATAGAACAGCCGCGATTCACCAATTGAAAGATAAATTCCTTAGTGTCACCAAATTCGTTAATATTCCATTTTGAAATGGCATTCAAAGACGTAGCTACAGATAAAGCATCGAAAGTATCAATTGTCAAGATGCCTCGCTCGGTCAACCGAAGGATAAAGTTTTGGGCTCCTTCTATATCGCCAATATTCCATTTCGATAATGAGTGCAAACTGTTGGAAATTTCTTGAGAATTGAATCCACCAATCGTTGAACTGCCTCGTTTTACCAACTTGGCGATAAATTCCCTGGCTCCTTCAAATTCATCGATGTTCAGTTTAGACAGAGCATTTAAACTGTTGGAGATGGCCTGGCCATTAAACTGATCGAATAGTAAATTTCCTCGTTTTACCAGCTGTGCGATAAACGTTTTGGCTCCGTCCATTTCTTCAATGTGCCATTTGGATAGGGCGTTCAGACAGCCGGAGATATTTTGTGAATCGAAATTGTCAATGGTTGAATTACCTTGTTTTATTAGGTTGACGATGAATTTTTCGGATCCTGGGAATTCGATAATATTCCATTTTGAAAGAGCATTCAAACAATGCAAAATCGCCGGAATTTGGAACTGATCGACCTTTGAATTACCTCGTTCTGTTACCTGATTGAAAAATTCTTGGGATCCCTGAAATTTGTCAATTTCCAATTTCGACAAAGCATTCGAACTACTAGTGTCCTGACGACTGATTTGGTCGATAATAAAATTTCCTCGTTTCACCAGCAGTGCTATAAATTCTTTGGCTCCATCTATTTCATCAACGTACCATTTAGACAAGGCGTTCAAGCTGTTGCCGATATCTTGAGAATTGAATTCACCAATTGTCGAACAGCCTCGATTCACTAATTGCACAATAAATTCGTCAGAACCTTCGAAGTAATCGACGTCCCATTTGGAAAGGGCGTTCAAACAATTAACTACACTTTGAGGACTGAATTTTTTCGCCTGGGAGCTGGCTCTTTTTATGATTTGGGCAACGAGTTTTCTAGCTCCTTGAAGTTCATCAATGTTCCACTTACTCAAAGCATTTAAAGAATTGCCTATCTCTTGAGAATTGAATCCGTCGGAAATGGAAATTCCTCGTGTCATTAATTTAGTAATAAACTCTTTAGAATTTTCCAACTCTTCGATATTCCATTTAGAAAGCGCGTTCAAACTGTTACTAATACTTTGAGAATTGAAAGTCACACAGCCAACACAGCCTGTTTTCAACAACCGAACAATGAATTCCTTAGCGCCGTTTATTTCGTTAATATTCCATTTCGACAGTGCATTCAAACTGCCAGAAGTGTCCACAGGAGCAAATATATCGGCTGTCATGCTACCACATTGGACCAACTGCACAACAAACTCCTTGGTTCCTGGTAATTCTTCGAAATTCCATTTAGACACAGCGTTCAAGCTGCTTGCAATACTTTGAGAACTAAAGCTGCCAGCTATTCCACTACCTCGTTTTGCTAGTTGAATAATGAACTCCTTGGCTCCGATAAAATTATTGATATTCCATTTCCCAAAAGCGTTCAGACTGATGGATATAGATTGGGAATCAAATTGATCGATTACCACATTTCCTCTTTTTATTAGTTCATTGATGAACCCCGTTGCTTCCTCTAGTTCTGTGACATCCCACTTTGATAAAGCGTTTAAACTAAGAGCAACTTCCTTAGAACTGAACTCAGGTGCTTTGGTAATTCCTCGGTTCATTAGCTGAAGGATGAACTCCTTAGAGCCCTGTAATTCTTCAACGTCCCACTTGGACATCGTGTTCAAGGTTCTGACTATACTAAGAGAGTCAAATTCACTAAAAGTTGAATCTTTCTGAGGATTTGAATCACTGGCTATTTTCGAACTACCTTGCCTCATCAACAATGTGGCAAAACGTTTCGCATTATTGAATTCGTTGAGGTTAAATTTAGATAAAGCATTTAAACAAGAGTATATGGCTAAGAGGTTAAATGTGGAGATATTCGAACTACCTACTTCAGTCATTCTATCGATAAATTCTTTACCTCCTTCGAAATCATTTACATTCCACCTTGACAATGCGGACAAACAAGTAGTAATAGTCTGTGAAGTAAATTTATCGTTTGATTTATTCTTTGGGTCTAGTAAATATATTCCTCGATTAATCAATCTGTTGGTGAATGATCTGACCGCATCTCTATGTTCCGAAACATTATCCTTCCACACGTCGCATTTTGACAACATGCTCAAGCTAGCAGCAACTTGCCAAGAACCAAATCTGATAGGAACTCTACTCTTTGGATTCAGATATTCATCTCCTTTTTTCGCCAATCGAACAATTAGTTCTTTGAAATACTCTTCATCAGTGGAAGTCCATTTTTTACTTGTAATGTAGAACTTTGACAGCGTATTCAGGGTACCAGCTATTACAGTAGCATCAACTGAGCCAAGAGTATCGAAACGTTGTACCCATTCTGCAACCAAATCTCGTATTTCATTTGTATTATCTTTATTCGCCACAGATAGCTTCTTTGAAAAATCTGAATGCCTTCGATATGTAGAGAATGTCTCAGTTACGCGATTGGCGGGCTTGTAATGCAATTTTTTAGGAAACTCTGCTTGCCTGTGAGTGTTAGATGCACACGACAGAAAACTATTTAAAGAACTGTTCGAACTTTGAACATAACTACACGAACTGGTACATGTTACAGCGTTACTGGTATATGTAGAATGCAAGGTATCTGAAAAATTAGCATTTTCTGGCGGATTGGAAAATATTTTCGTTAGACCAATTCTACGCATAAGGCATAACCGCTTAGAAATTTTCCCATTTTTGAGAATAATTGAAAACATCTTTGATTTGAAGTTACCTCTGTTTTTTGAAATGGAACAAAGCAAGCATTCACACGATTTACTCGATGAAATGAATTATTTTTAATTAACGCAACGTTATTTGAGATACATCCTATTGGCAAGATTGAATACTTTGATTCCTGTAACAAAATACAGATAAAATTATAACATAATATTAATTTGGTATCATTATCAAATTTATACAATGAATAATAGAAAAGGCCAAATTAATAAAACCGATCATATCGAAAAATGAATTCAATAACAATAACTATCCGAGAGATTATAATTTTTTTCGATTAATTGAGCGCATCTGGAAATATCATGTAATTAGAACACCCTACTTTCTAGTTTAAAAAACTCTGCAAAGAATTTTTGTTTTAAAAAAAAAACAACAAAAAGTACTTGAACTAGAATAAATTATTTTCAATGTTTGTCGTAATGTCAAGCGAAAATAGTTTGATTACTTCTTCGGAAGATCAAATCTTTCTACGTATCGAACGTATCCGATGGCAGATTGAATTTTAATCTCAAGTACAATTCATCAAATTACGATATTTTATTCTAATTTTGCAATAGAAAAATTAAAAATGAAAAAATTATCATCTTGCTTCTTACATAAAATCAATGATGAAATTCCAATAGTAAAATTATGATTCGGAGAATATTCATAAAGTTTTTAACAACTGGAAAACAGTATACGAAACCTGCTCATCAAATGTCAACGACGACAGCAGCTTCCTAACGAGAGGCGTGATTGTAGTCGTACAAATTCTTAAATTACACTGCTGATGAAGTGATCCTGAAATTATACGCTTTGGAAGTTAGAATTCAATTAATTTGAATAGTATGATTAAAATAAAGCTTTTCACCAATTATTTACCGATACATTCCGGTGCGGTGAGAACTGGTCGGTTACTGAAGGTGATTCTACAGATGTATAAAATGGAAATGCAAGAGCATTAATTGAACACATTCGATAATGATAATTTGTATTCCGGTTTCAACTATCATCAAAAAATAAAAATAAAAAAGACCACAAAATAGTATTTGAACTAGAATAAATCCAATAGCTGTAGATTCTTACATAATATCAATGATGAAATTCCAGTATTGATGCCATGACTCAGAGAAGTACTTATGAAGTTTTCAAAAACTGGAATACGACATACAAGAGTTGCATGTATAATGCCAACAATGACAGCAGCCAGGTAAGTAGTACAAATTCGGAAACAACACTCGTTGATGAAGTTATTCTGAAAGTATATTGTTGGGAAATTGGAATTAAATACTACTTTAAATCGGCTTGAAAATGTGTATGATTAAAATAGAGCTTTTTACCAATTATTTAGGCGGCAATTCATTTAAAATCCCTTCCGGTACGGTATTAACCGGTTGATCACTGATGGCTGAAAGTGATTCTACACATGCATAAATGTGGAAATTTTCATTTGTATGAATAATATGTTTCAAGATGATTGAATTAGTGGATTCTTTAGACTACCAAACTGACATCAATTTGATTAATAATGAATAAGCTGCACACCACACTTACTTTTGCCCTCAAAAAACTTACTCTCAAGAATTTTCGATTCGTGTTGATAACAACCAAATAACAATAACAACGTTATCAACACGTGCTTGGAACACCAAGCTATTTTCAGTACTGCTTATAATCGAAACTTCAAGTGGAGCACTAAAATTCTTGTTAAAATTTTTTTCAAAAAATTTTCATTGTGTTTCCTCTTTTCGTTTTTTCATCTTCTCTTTCTAAAGTTTTTTTGACCTATAATGATTTTTGTTTAGATTTTTTAATTTTTATTTTTTTCAAGTTCAAGTTCAACCAACATCAGTTCAACATTCAAAACTAAGGAGGGAAACGAGGGAGTTGAAAACTGAAATCGAATTTTATTTTATTTTATTTTTTCCCAAAATTTTCAATTTAAAAATTAAATCGATTTTTCGATTTTTTTTAAAGCCCGAATTAACGAAATTTTTTACTAGAAAAGTGATAATTAACAATTGAATGAAAAATTAACAAATTTCTCAAGAATGTTAACAAAATAACAATCATAAATTTTAGAAAAATTTCGTGTAAAGAGTGTGAATTTGAAATTTTGAATCTAAAAGTTGAAACTACTGATTTCGGAAAATTGATCTATTATATTGATCAAATAGTTCCCCAATGTGGGAAATCCGCGATTGTAAGTGTTGAAGTTTGATAATTATGGACCATAACTAAAAGTTTTTAATCTCAAAAGATATACAAGAATTTACAAAACTTCAATAATTAAAACGACGAATCTAACGTAGAAAGTTTTGTGTTTTTCTTAAACGAAAAATCTGCAATCAATTCAGCGTAATAAAAAATTTTAGAACATTTCAACATTTTCAAATTCCGTGTAAGATTGTAGGTAGCATGCCTGGGCAGATTTCGCGATAGAAAAAAAATAGTTGAAAGGAAATATTTGTCTAAACATCAAAATTCCTTAAAAGTCTAAACATCAAAATTCCTTAAAAATAATCCATCTCAAAACGCCAAAAATTGACGTCAATATTTGCTCTTACCTATTTTACTTTTAATACCTATAATTATGATTCCTGTCGTTTTTTCACATACCTAATATCATACAAAAGAAGGGGGAAATAAGTTTCTAGAAGCAAAATAAAATTGAAAATCACTAATCATAATTTTTTATCACAAATAATCTTTCAAATAATAAACAACGTTTCAACTTTCAACGAAAAACCATAAGTAAAGGAACAACAAATATTTTCAATACGCTACACAGACAATTAGACGTAGACCAAATATCATAACAATAATATTAAAATGAACATGAAACTGGACAATTCTAACAAAATTTGTTAAAGATACATTAACAATTTGGCAATGATTTTTTTGAAAAAAAAAAGTTGGATGGCACCTAAAAACCTTATTCCAAGTAAAAAAGTGAAAAACAATTTTTTTCTTAAAATCTACTTCATGATAATGTAATACTCTACTTTTCAACTCGACTTTTCAATTTAAAAAAGAAATAAAAATATTGTAGGATAAAAAATTATCCAGAAAACTAAATTATTGACCTCTTGATATTTGAAAATTTAAAAAAAAATAACAGAGTTCAGAAGAAATGAAGGAATAGAATACTGTTTACCTAAACAATATTTTAATAATTTTGAAAGAACGTTACCTACTATTTCTTCAGTTTAATTATACTCAAAATCAAAAACATGAAGTAGAAAAAAACGAAATAAATAGCTTGAAGTAATTTTACAGTCGTATTCAAAAATTAATTTTTGAAAAAAAAAGAAAAGTTGAAAAATTATAAAACACACATGCATTTTTTTCAATCTCATATTACATTTTCGTAGTCGCAAAAATTTTTCAAAATAAAATGTCAGGCTCTCTACTTTTTTAAGGAGTCTGAAAAAAAAACTGAAGGAAAAATAATATGTATTAATATGATTTTGAAAAAATCTATTTCTATTCGGTACCGGAGAATTTTTCTCCTTTTTAAAATTAAAGATCAATTTCTTTCTTCCCATTCCCATTATTGAAACTCGTTTTGGTGAGTTTCCGAAAATTCGAATCCATTTTTTTTTTTAAGAGTAGCCTGAAATTGGAAAATATATGGTATTGATTCTGGTTTTAGTTTCAATTTTGGAGCCATCCTCTCTCCACCAAAATGTTTCCTTTCAACTTTAAAAACGAAAGTAGGTAAGTCAAGAATGTTTTTTTTTAGGAAAAATTTTTAATTATTTAATTGCATAAAAAAAGAGATACCTACCTATAAAAATACGTTACACTTCGTTCAAGTTGATATTTTTCCTTCGACAAAATAACGAAAGTATTAAAATTGAGAGTTAAATGATTATCTATACATCACAGCATAAAATTTGCACATTATTCGGGCAATGGTAATTCACGCTAGACATTTTTCGTCAACGTGGTGATGGGCTATTGAACGATCATGGTTCAATAAGCTTGCCTTGAATTTATCTGCGCCTTGTATTTCGTTAGTATTCCACTTCTGCAGAGCGTTTGAACAAATAAAAATGTCCGATGGGTTGAATTTATCAATTAATATATCTCCTCGTTGAACCAACTGAGAAATGAAATCTTTACCTCCTTCCAACTCATTGATATTCCATTTACAAAGGGCATTTAGACATTTAGAAATACTTCGCGAATCAAAATGACTGATTGTTGAATTACCTCGTAATATCATCCGTACTATGAATGCCTCAGCCCCATCGAATTCGTCGATATTCCATTTCGATAGAGCATTCAAGCAACCGGAAACCGCTCGATGGTCGAATTGATCAGCTAACGAATATCCTCGTGCCACTAACAGAATGATAAATTTCCTAGAATTTCGTAATTCATTTGTATTCCACTTTGAGAAAGCATTCAGGCAACCGGATATATCTTGAGGATCAAATTTATCTACTATAGAACAGCCGCGATTCACCAATTGAAAAATAAATTCTTTAGTTTCCTCAAATTCGTTGATATTCCATTTGGAGAAGGCATTTAAGGATGTGGCTACAGATAAAGCATTGAAAGTACCAATTGTAACGATGCCTTGCTCGGTCAACCGAAGGATAAATTTTTGAGCTCCTTCTATATCGCCGATATTCCACTTCGATAATGTGTGCAAACAGTCGCAAATCTCTTGAGAATCGAATCCACCAATCGTTGAACAGCCTCGTTTTACCAACTTGACAATAAATTCCCTGGCTCCTTCAAATTCATCTATGTTCCATTTAGACAGAGCATTCATACTGTTGGAGATGGCCTGACAATTAAACTGATCGAATATTAAAATTCCTCGTTTTACCAGCTGTGCGATAAACGTTTTGGCTCCGTCCATTTCTTCGATGTGCCACTTGGATAGAGCGTTCAGGCAGCCGGCGATATTATGTGAATCGAAGTTGTGAGCGGTTGAAATACCTCGTTTTATTAAGTTGACGATAAATCGTTCGGATCCTGGGAGTTCAATAATATTCCATTTTGAAAGAGCATTCAAACAATTCAAAATCGCCTGAGATTGGAATTGATCGACTTTTGAATTGCCTCGTTCTATTAATTGATTAATAAATTCTTTGGATCCTTGAAATTTGTCAATTTCCCATTTCGACAAAGCATTCAAAGTACTAGAAATTCCCATTACAGTGAAAGTTTCAAGTTTTGAATTTCCACACCTTAGTAGTTCATCGATGAACTCTTCAGCCCCTTGAAAGTCGTTGATATTCCATTTGGACATTGCATTCAGGGAATTAGAGATCTCTTGAGAATCAAATCCATTAGCGATTGGATGTCCTCGGTTTATCAATTGAACAATAAATTCCGTGGCTTCTTCAAATTCATTGATATTCATTTTAGACAGCGCATTCAGACTATTGGAGATGTCCTGACAACTGAATTGATCGATTATAAAATTTCCTCGTTTCACCAGCAATGCTGTAAATTCTTTGGCTCCATCTATTTCATCAACATACCATTTAGACAAGGCGTTCAAGCTATTACCGATACCTTGAGAATCGAATCCGTCAATTGTCGAACTGCCTCGATTCACTAATTGCACAATAAATTCGCCAGAACCTTCGAAATGATCGACATCCCATTTGGATAGGGCGTTCAAACAATTAGCGACACTTTGAGGACTGAATTTTTTCACCTGCGAGCTTGCTCTTTTTATGATTTGGGCAACGAATTCGCTAGCTCCCTGAAGTTCATCAATGTTCCACTTACTCAAAGCATTCAAAGAGTTACCTATCTCTTGAGAATTGAATCCGCCGGAAATGGAAATTCCTCGTATCATCAATTTAGTAATAAACTCATTAGAATTTTCCAAGTTTTCGATATTCCATTTAGATAACGCATTTAAACTGTTACTTATACTTTGAGAATCAAATCTGTCCACAATCACACAGCCAGTACAACCTCTTTTCAACAACCGAACAATGAACTCCCTAGCGCCATTTATTTCGTTAATTTTCCATTTCGACAATGCATTCAAGCTACCAGACATTTCTTCAGGAGCAAAAGTATCGGCCGTCATGTTGCCACATTGGACCAACTGCACAACAAACTCCTTGGTTCCTGGTAATTCTTCGAAATTCCATTTAGACAGAGCGTTCAAGCTGTTTGCAATACTTTGTGAATCAAAGCTGCCAGCTATTCCACTACCTCGTTTTGCTAGTTGAATAATGAACTTCCTAGCTCCGATAAAATTATCAATATTCCATTTCGCAAAAGCGTTCAGACTGACGGATATATCTTGAAAATTAAATTGATCGATTACCACATTTCCTCGCTTTATTAGCTCATTAATAAAACCAGTTGCTTCCTTTAGTTCTGTGACATCCCACTTTGATAAAGCGTTTAAACTAAGAGCGACTTCCATAGAATTGAACTCAGCGGCTTTGGTGATTCCTCGGTTCATCAATTGAAGGATGAACTCCTTGGAGCCCTGTAATTCTTCCACTTCCCACTTGGACATCGTGTTCAAGGTTCTGACCACACTAAAAGAAGTAAATTCACTAACAGGTGAATCTTTTTGAGGTTTTGAATCACTGGCTATGTTCGAACTACCTTGCCTCATTAATAACGTGGCGAAACGTTTAGCATATTTGAATTCGTTAAGGTTCAATTTGGATAAAGAATTTAAACAATAAGATATAGTTTGAGGATTAAATGTGGAGATATTCGAACTGCCTTCTTCAGTCATTCTATCGATAAATTCTTTAGCTCCTTCGAAATCATTTACATTCCACCTTGACAATGCGGACAAACAAGTAGTAATAGTCTGTGAAGTAAATTTATCGTTTGATTTATTCTTTGGGTCTAGTAAATATAATCCTCGATTAATCAATCTGTTGGTGAATGATCTGACCGCATCTCTATGTTCCGAAACATTATCCTTCCATACGTCGCATTTTGACAACATGCTCAGACTAGAAGCAACTTGCCAAGATCCAAATCTAATAGGCATTCTACTCTTTGGATCCAGATATTCGTCTCCTTTTTTCGCCAATCGAACAATTAGTTCTTTGAAATACTCTCTATCAGTGGAAGTCCATTTTTTACTTGTAATATAGAACTTTGACAGCGTATTCAAGGTACCAGATATCACAGTAGCATCAGCTGAACCAAGAGTATCGAAACGTTGTACCCATTCTGCAACCAAATCGCGTATTTCATTTGTACTATCTTTACTCGTCGCAGATAGCTTTCTTGAAAAATCTGAATGTCTTCGATATGAAGAGAATGTTTCACTTACACGATCGGCAGGTTTATAATGTAATTGTTTAGGAAACTCGGCATGCCCGTGGGTGTTGGGTACACTCGACAGAATACTATTGAAGGAACTGCTCGAAATTTGAACATATTTAGGTAAACTAGAACATGTTACTGCATTACTGGTATATGTAGAATTCAGGATATTTGAAAAATTTGCATTTTCTCGCGAATTGGAAAATATTTTCGTAAGGCCAATTCTACGCATACGGCATAACCGCTTAGAAATTTGCCCATTGCTGAGTATAATCGAAAACATCCTTGATTTGAAGTTATCTCTATTTTTGGAAATGGAATAAAGCAGGCATTCGCAGGATTTACTCGATAAAATGATTAATTTTTAGTTAACGCAACGTTATTCGAGATACGAGTACATGGAGGGCTACTGGCAGCATTGAGTACTTAGATTCCTGTAACAAAATACAGATAACATTATAACACAACAAGTTTGTATCATTATCAAATTTATACAATGAATAATAGAAAAGGCCAAATTAATAAAACTGATCATTTCGAAAGATGAATTCAATAAACATCTGAGAAATTATAATTTTTCGATATTTGAACACATCTGGAAATATAATCTGATTGGAATGCCTTACTTTCAAGTTTCAAATACTACCTAGAAAATTTCAGGTTTAAAAAACCAAAAAAAAAGTATCTGAACTAGAAGAAATTATTTTTAATTCTGACATGAAATCTATGATTAAAATGCCAGTCGTAATGTCAAGCGAAAATGGGCTGATTGTCTATAGATCCAATCCAATCCGTCTACGCTTTGAACGTATCCGATGACAAATTGAATTTTAATCTCGAGTACAATTCTTCAAATTTTCTAATTTTATCAGGGAAAAATTGAAAACAAAACAATTATTACTTATTATCTTGCTTCTTACATAAAATCAATGATGAAATTCCAATAGTGAAGACATGATTTAGAGAAATATTCATGAAGTTTTTAACGACTAGAAAACAGCATACGAAACTTGTTCATCAAATCAAATGTCAACGACGACAGCAGCTTCCTAAGGAAAGACGTATTGTAGTTGTACAAATTCTCAAATTACACTACTGATGAAATCATTCTGAAAGTAAAAGTTTTCGAAGTTATAATTCATTAAGTACAAGGGAGTCAACTTAAATACATGTATGATTAAAATAAAGCTTTTCACCATAGATAACATACTTATCCAATTATTTATGCAATCCATTCCGGTACGATGTGAACTGACCGATTACTGAAGGTGATTCTACAGAATATAAAAGGAAATTTTTCGCTTACATTAAAAATTCGTATCAAAGAAGATTGAATAAGTGCACGTTTAAAACTACCAGAATGGCTGGAATTAGAGTAAAAACTAATAAAATTTACAATTTTCCCCTGAATTTTCAAAAAAGTTTATTACTCTTTTTGTAGTTTTTGTTGTTGTAGGAAAAAACTTTTTGATAACAACCTTATCAACACGTGCTCAAAAGCCTTAGCTATTTTCAGCACTTTGAAAACTAAACTTCAAGTGGAGCATCAAATCAAATTTTAAAAAAAAAAAATTTTAATTGTTGTTGTTTTCATGTTTTCCCCTTTTCCTCGAGGAATATAATTAATAATTAAGTATACATAATTACGTATAGATACCTATAACTGATATAACTTCAATTTACAAATCAGATCCAGATCGGGTGGATTGAGTTTCGCCACTAGCTGCAGATGAGCCAAGTTTAGTTCTCAAGCTGAAAGAAATTCTGAAATTCATATTTCAGTCAAATATCACCGGACAAAATTCAATCAATGAACACGTAGCAGTAGCACATTAGCAATGTTGAATAGTAAATACCTTAATTCATAATTTAAAAAACCACTGAATTTGTGAATCAAAACAACTACAAAAATTAAATAATAAAAACACAAACATATAGAAAAAAATGTACTTTGCAATACTTTTTGATGAAAAAAAAAACCGTATACTACAGCAACTTCCTGGAAAACATTATTCCAATTCATAAAATAAACGCACGACATAAATACATTAGGAAAAAAAAGGCATAATAACTTAATTACTATGTCGGTCGATGTCAATCAAAATCTATTCTTAAATTTTTAGAAAATACAGCTGTGGGGGCGACATGATACAATGCATCTACACAATAATAACAAGCATCGTTAAATGAAATACTTAAAGAGCAAGATAGACTTAGAAATTAAACTTTGACGATAACATTCTCAATTATCACGCTGATACATAAGTTTATTGACCAGTAAAAAATTCTCGACTGGCGTGATACATTGCAAGGCGTCATCTTTCGCAAATTAATAGTGCTTCTTTGATACGAGGCAAATACCTGAGAAAAATCAGAAAACGTAAATAACCGGAGTTTAAAAAAATATAGTTGTATGTTCTCATACTAACTTTATCTACGTTCTCTCGACGTCGAACGTGATCTTCTATACACCGGACTTCTCGATCTGGAACGTGAATATGAGCGATATCTTCGCGGCGGCGGTGACCTTTGTCTGCAAATGAAATATTCGTCAATAGAATCAAATCGAGCTAACAACAATTCTGGGAAGCACAAAAACCGAGCATGAACTAATTCTATCTCCAAACCATAATATTTTTTTTAAAAAAACAACTCGAATGATGACGCACTCCGTGTCATAAACATTTCTACGAATATTCTGAAAAGTTAAATTTAATAATACACATCTTATTTTCTATACGATCAATTTTTTACTACCACCCAGAATATTAAAACACACCATCTTTTATGCCAACTCTTCATCTTTACCCTTGAAAACACAAAAAACCAGGAACTAAGAGTGTTAATATTTCAATTAAGTGTACCCTGTTCACCAATACGACAATTATACGAATTTCTAAAATCGGGAAGCCGGTACGTCAGCTGACACACGCAAGAGGAAACAAAATCAGGAAAGTATATAATACTCCAAACAGCAAAATCTGTTTAGAAATACATACTCATCGCCTACATGTGAAGGTGATGAAATAACCCAAAAAGAAAAAATTGCACCGAATTGTAGACGTGTGAGACGTTTATAACACCGTTAGGATAGTCACAAATTTAAGAAGTTATACCCTCATGTTGACAGCATAGAGCAGATGTCGATGTACGCGCTTAAGTTGTTATAAAATTTGGAGATTGATGCGGGTTATGATGTAGAAAGATGCGCGCAAAGTGGCGGCATCCGCCCTGATGGAGATAATAATGGTGACTGTTGGGATGGTGATTTGGTGGTGATCGAGGTGGTGTTAATCGTAAAAATGTAGGAATAAACCTGTTAAAATTTCAAAATAACATTATAGATTTTTACTTTAATATTATTCTGTTGTCTTATGATTTCCATTTAGAAAAAAAAAACTATAAAAACTCCGGTGTAAACCTTCAAGTAAACATTACCTATACGAGGGTGAACGTCTACGGAATTCGTCACGGCCACCTCTGTCACGATTGTTTCGAGTTTTACCATTGGACATTTCGACAATAATACGAGATCCGCAAATACGGCTGAAATATAATATACGATGACAATTATCGGTGTAATTTCAAAAAGAAATTTCATATAAGGGTACTCTGCTACTCACGTTCCGTCCAATCCTCTGACAGCGTCTTCAGCATCTCGTGGATCTTCGAATTCGACAAAAGCAAATCCTGGAGGGTTTCGAGCTACCCATATGTTACGTAGTGGTCCGTATTTCGAGAATGCATCTTCTAATTCGTTCTTACTAGCATTATTTCGTAAATTTCCGATGTAAACTTTGCAAGCCGGATCCCATTCTCGGTGTCGTGAAGACATTATGTATTCTGAAAAACGAAAACTAATAGGCTGAGAGTTCGAACTATTATATTATCAGTAAATGAATAACTGCATTCAGAAAACTCAAGAATGGACCGATGAACATAGCTACAGTACACAGTACTTACGAGGTTCAAGATGAACACAAAATAGAATTTATATCGCGAATAAAATCAACTTTTACACAAATTGAAAAGTACGTACGAGAAAATAAAATACAGTTGCGAATATTTAAATTTCAAAACGACAACGGAGATGATAAAATAGAAGGAGAGATGGGTGAATCACGCTGAGACGCCGAATTCAGAAAAAAATAAAATTTTTTTGATTTCAAAGGAAATTGAAAATGGCGTCCATGTTTTGATTGTTATTATTTCCAACAAAATTGTACGCAAGGTCGACATTGATTGTAGCGTTCTGATTGATGAACGTATTATGACGTCAGATAGTGCAGCGTTCATTCATTGGTTGATTCCCAATTTTGATTTTTTTTTTTTTAATAAGCCACATTGTGGAAGGGTCCGCCGGTCCGGAAAAGGGAAAAGGAAATGAAATTTTGCAGCAATTGTAGCAATTTTCTTTAAAAGTTTAAACTTCGATTCAATATTATTAATCAATTTCAGTACCAACTACCAAGAATTAATTTTTTCATTTGAAAATTAAATTAATAAAATCGATTTTCGGTTTTTCGAGTTGTGTTGAATCTGAAACCTCGCCTCCAGAATAATTTTAAATTTTCTAGCTTTGAAAAAAGTCCATAAAAATAGTTCAAATGAACGATAGATAGCAAGCACCTACAGAAATCTACATAGATCATTGATGTTGATGACCTATTTGATCGAAAATTGATGAATCAATCGAAGCTGTAAGTTGTTATTGTAGGTACTCATTTTCCAACTTCTCAACAAATTGGAGGTGTTTTCAAACCGATCTGGATTTGGAGTCTCCGCAAAAGTTAAACTGTTTCGATGGTTTAAAAAAAAAAGGAATTTCTGCAGGATAGAAAAATGATAAATTGAGTTGAAACGATAATTCGACTGATCAAATTAAGCATGAGTAGATATGTCTTTCTTCAGTTTGCAGCGTTCTAAAATTGAATTGATTCAAAAAAATAAGGACTGTTAAATATATCTTCCGGTATGCCTTATATAACTTTTTTTTTTTTCAATTTCGAATTAGTCGAATAAAATAAAGCGGATTTCATACTGCAAGATTTTCATGTGGCGAAATAAATTAAATTAAAAATGCTATGATAATGATGATAATCATGATCAATGATCTATTTCATCAATGTCAATTCAAAATGGAAATACCTAATTATTTTTACAAAATATGCGTACCACACAAAACATAATCGAAAATCGCTCTGAAAAAAAAAACCTAGAAAATACATAGCAATATTTACACAATAAACATTTTCATAAGCCACAAATTCATATTTTAAAACCGAAGCGCAAGTTAAAATCAGAGTTACTACTTTTGTAACATAAATTTACAACAGAAACACTCTTTTTAAAAAAGAAATATTTCAAAATGCTGCGTGGGAAGAACGAAACTCATTTTACAGTGATCAATAATTTTCTTTAGGTATCACTTTTCCATAATTTTATCGTTTTGTCATTTTCTAACGCAGCCGATGCGATAATATTTTCGGTTGGATGGCACGATGTACACAATACCACATCTGAAAAAATGATCAATTCGTTAAGTACGAATATCGAAGTGGAAATATTTCAATGTGAGAAAATGACTACCAGTGTGGCCTTGTAATTTTTGTACTACTTCTTTAGTTTGTAAATTCCAAATATATACGTAATTGTCTTCAGATCCAGAAACTATCCACTAAAATAAAAATCATTATTGCAATTTAATATTAGGTCCGATTTGTAGCAAATACAACAATGAAATAACATACTTTTCCTCCGGTTACTGAGAAATTGGCAAATATACAATATTTTTCGTTTTTATGTCCAACGTAGGTTTTCAAACATTTGCCTTTACTGTAATCCCATAATTTCAACGTGCTGTCCAAAGTTGCAGCGAGAATATACTTTCCATTGGGTGAAAATTTAACGAAGGAAACTGGCGGGTTATCGTCATCTATTAACGTTTTAAGACATTGCCCACTTCCAGTATCCCAAATACGACTTTTCAAAATGAAAAAAAATTATTAGTGTTCGTTAAAGTAACTAAAAATTATACAGCGGTCGTGAAAATAATACCATAACCCATCGTAGCTGCTAGAAACGATTAGAGATCCATCACGATTAAAATGAACAGCGCTAACTGGATCGGAATGAGCTGGTAACGTTTTCAGACATTTCCCCGACCGTACATCCCACATTCGAACACTTTCATCGAACTAAAAAAATCAAATTATCAGAACACATCGTAACATAAAAACGAAAAAAATGATAACGAGTACTCACGGAACCAGAGACAATAATATTTGATTGTGGATTAAAATTACAGCAAAATACATAGTTACTATGTCCCTTCAATGTTTTCACACATTTACCCTGTATAAATAACAAAGAAGTCGGTGATAAATGTAGGCTAGTTTGAAACACTTTGTCCAGAATTGTGCTCACCGTGCTCAATTCCCATATTTTTAATGTTTTATCATCCGATGCTGAAACCAATAACCTGCTATCACTGGACCAGGCAACGTCACTGACTCCTAATTTATGACCCGATATTGTTTTCTCGAATTTACCATCGTAGGCTCCCCAAATTTTGATCAATTTATCAGCAGCTGAATAAAACACATCAATAAACAAACATAGATCGCAATTTCATTTAGCCTAAAAATGAACTTACATGAGCTAGCGAGCCATTCTCCGTTAGGACTGAATTTAACAGACGAAACAGCTTTCGTATGTCCAGCTAAAGTAAACTTGAGGGAGTAATTTGGTTTCTAATGGTGAAAAATATAAGGAAATTAGACGCAAATCATAACTTCATAAGACACATAAATCTGGCGATTAAATTTCATATTTACCGAAGATTTTGACGAAGATGTTGAGCCCGATGAGGTTCCCGGTAATGATGCCGATTGATTAGCAGCACCAAGAGGAACCATGGTGTGATTTTTACTGAAAATTTTGACTCTTGATTTTAATCTCAACTCAACATGGTTTTCCGAAAACAGCTGACGTACTGAAGGATATGGAAGGTTTCGTCAAATATGGATCTTCGATTTCCAAATCAACGATCAAGCTTGAATAAATAAAATTCTAATTTTAAAATCAAATACAGTATAAACACCTGAAACACATACGACGTGTTACAATTTTCATTTATCGTGCGAACGTTTCCTCAACAAATTAGCTCAGAAAGTATTCGATAACAATGAAATATTACCTGCAACCTGGAATTGGTTTATGAAATACTAATTATCAATAATACATCAAATTAACTTCAGATTTTTCAATTTTTTGTCGGCGAAATTACGGTATATCAGCAACGCTTCAAATTTTCAATTGTTTACTATGTTTACTTTCATGTTGTTGTTAACAACGAGGTCCTGTAGTATGACGTCATAATTGGCGAAAACAACGTGTTGACGTATTCAATGGCACTTCAGCTGTAACCAATCAGATTGCAGATTTTTCAATCTATTTTATTTTTTATCAAAAATTTAATTTTATAGAGGTTTTTAAACTTGACTTCACTAAATAATATAAATTTATTTAAAATTTAAATTTAAAATGAAATAAATAATAAATAAATAAATAAAAATGAATAAATTAAATTTTCATTTGACAAGTCATCATGAATTGCCAATTCCTTATTTCCTTTTTCCCGTTTTTGGCGTTTTTCCTTTAATATTATCATTTTTCATTCACCCAATTTTGAAAATTTTCAGTTCTTCTTGCATCTTGTGCTCAAGGCTCAAGCTTACTTCATTGATGAAAATTTTTATTTGAAATTTAATTCTGAAATGTAAAATTGAGGTTGATTCATTATTATTTTGTAATCTATAATAAAATTTACTTTCGTAATTTTTTTCCATGTGTAAGATGTCGAAATCTATGTTTTCGAGAGCGTAGAACGGTAGAATACGAATTTGACAATACATAGATTTCTCTCTACGATGAAAGGTTGGAGTAAAAGAAGCAATAGCGTAATTAGACCTACTGACCTACTTTCTGGGGGGGGGGGGGGGGAGATCCAAGAACCCTAGAACGAAATGTATAAGTAGTATTCTTGGGGTGTGCTAAATGTAAAAGCGTAGAGAGTGAAGGTATTTTGTGGGCAGCGCGTCGCGCGCGCGAAAGTGACTAGAGAGGGGTAGATTGGCTAAAATGTGGGAAAAAATGATTTTTTGGGAAATAAAAACTCTTTTTTTTCAAAGCTTCGTCCTCGCTTCGCTCGGGCATGTAAAACATTGCAATTCTATGAATTATTTGAGACAACAGAGCCTAAAAATGCTACTTTTTGCCCCCTCCCCTGGAAATTCTTCCGGTATTCGAAGTCTTGGTACTCATTTTGTACCCTCCCAAAAAAAAGCTTCCGACGCCACTGCCTAAGTAGGTAACTACATAGGTAGTAGGTACAAAATACGCAGAACTCGATGTCGTGTAGGTACTCGTTTACATTTCTTTTTATTCCTAATTCTTCCGGATTTTCTGTAATTAATCTTAGTATCGAATCATATTTTTCGAATGTCTCTTATAATTCATAATACTTGATTGAGAGCGAAGCAAGGGCAAAGCTTAAAAAAAACGTATTTTAGGTGCCCAAAAAATTCAAAATTCATTGTTGAAGAGTTGTCTGCCCCCTTCTCTATTTACACCACTGAAAGGAAGAGGAAGTAAACTTTCATCGTTGCTAACACCAGTACCTATCTATTTCATTCGCTGACAAAAATGGTGAGACTAAAAGTTTTTCGTAGGATAAGTAAAGTACCTATATGGAAACAATTAAAATTTTTTTTATTGATGCTTGTGGTGCTCCGCTTTACTTTTCAAGATGAAACATTTCCAGTTTAGTTCTGGTTCTAAAATAATCAGTTTTTTTAGGTTGTGATTCATGGTCCTCCCAGTTTCAATTGGTAGTGTTTCTTCCGCTTAAATTTGTTTTTTCTTCTCCAAAAATGGTTTCTTTTTAAAGTAAAACATCAAAATTTGATTAAATTTGAATTTTGAAATCACTATCAGATCTCCAGCTGAAATTTGAAGTTTTATCACAATTCTCTTATTTAAGCGAACTAGGCAAACATAAGGAAGCATTTTTTCATCTTAAGGTACCTTACCTATGGCACAACGCCTCATAAGTCTAATGCCTTCACCCCAAAGAGAAAAATATTTCCAAATTCCTATTCATACACTCTCGAAAATATATTTCGATGTATCACCGGAAAAATGACAAAATTCAAGTTTTTGATGTCTTACCTCCCACTCTTAACCTCAACCCTTCAGCATTCCTAAAGCGAAAAATATTGCCGAATTCGTATCCTACGCTCTCGAAAATAATGAAAATATATGTAGATTTCCATATATCAATGGCACATCCGGGAAGCAATTTATGTTCTTATCTATAACAATAAGTAAGTAGGTATGTACGTATAAAAAATTGTGCAACATCAACTGATTAATTTCCCACGCCTCGGAAATGAAAAATATGACGTATCTGTCTATTGTAGAAAAGTTATCTTAAAAAATATGTCCGAGTTCGTCTCACTATCTATCAAAAACCGATTTGTGGTAGCGGTTTTTTCGATAACAATAATAAATTGTACTATGAGTAATCCGTAACGCTAACTTGTAAATAACAGACTCAACGATTTTTCACAGAATTGCTCATAAAAATTTTTCTGGGCAACGTATCAAGTTAAAATTTTGCCATAACTTTCCCTGGTTTCAACTCCAATTTCAACCTCAATTTTAATTGAACATACTTATAAATTAGGGGCATCGCAATCATGTTCATGGACATACCTAAACATACTCTATAACTTACTTACGAAACATCGCCTGGAATTTGATCGAAAAAAATTAATCTAGACATTCTAAACTCTAGACCCATAACATCGAGGAAAATTAATTTCGCACTGAGAACAGCATTTCCCTTAGAAACGGTTAGAGTTTTCAAGAAGTAAAAATATAAAACCTTGAAAGAAAGTTTTTTTAGTCTATGTCTTTATTCATAGGGGTTTCAAGGAGCTTGGTTCTTTCGCTTCAGGACGATTTTTTTGAAAAAAGTGAGGGGATGGAAGTTTGGAAATAATAAAATACCAGAGTGATTCATTAGATTTTTTAACCAGAATGATTTGAGGTGTTCAATTTAAACAATATGCGGTATTTTCATTAAAGAAAGCTTGAGTGCCTATAGCATAAATTTGAATTTGATTCAGGGTCTTTAATTTTGTTGCACTGAAATTTGTGCCCATCGCTGTTTACAAACTTAGTAAGACATTTGGAAACAGAAATCGGACAAACCTGATATACTTTGGCGTTGGGTTGGCCATAAAAATACCATTTTACATAAATTCTCTAAAAATGCAATTTTGTGAAGCTTAGCGTCCTTCTACGTAGACCATTTTACGCTCATTCTGTAAAGATTGATTTCCGCAAAGGAGGGTAAAGATGAACAAAATTATATCAAAAAACTTCGAAAAAAGAATGAAAACTGAAACCAGATCAAAAATGAGTTTCAGTTTTTATTTACTTCTCCAACAGTAAAATCTGACTTGAAAAAGTTAAATTTTAAGTGTTGAAATTTACCAAACCATATATGTATACCTATTCAATTGAAAATTTCCATTGAACAACACCATTCTTGAAATTTTCATCAAAAATTGTATGGTAGGAAAATTCAAAAATTTCGACTACACAATATTCAATTTTTTTTTTGAAAAATTCAGTGTCTATAGTTGAGATTTTCCGAAAAATATGATTCAAGTATACCTGTGTATGTCTTTCTGAGAAACTTTAGTTTTGAGTTTTTGAAATAGGAAAAAATTGTATAGGTACCTAATTACCTATACCTACCTTGAATCGGAAATGAAAAAACAAAGTTCAATTTTGTTGGAATTTTTTTTGTCCTTAAAAAGCAAGACACCTGCGAATCGCAACTTTGGAACTGAAAACTTATTTGAACTAGAAAATTTCAAGAACTGAAACTGAAGTGGAACTGTAAAAAGTTTTGAATACTAAAACCAAAACTGAAAATGAAAGTAGGTACCTAATATCATTTTCAGTTCTGCATCACTAATAATGACCAACTATCTCCCCCCCCCCCGGTTCTGTTATGCGCTCGATGGATCGAATTTATTTACTGTTCCGTGTTTATAGTTTTTTTTGAAAATGCCCCGCCTTTGCTTCGCTGAGATAGTAAATTTTTTTTGCATCTATGTACTATAATGTCTTCCGACCTTTAAAATATTCTGTGTACCACTTTTGCCAACATCTAACAAAACTTATAAAAAAAAATTCAAATTTTCATAGAGTTCAAAGCAAGTTCAAAGTTATCTCAATTTAAGGTACACACATTAATATTGAAAAATGTTTTATTATACAATGATTACATCTGATCTTTATGCATACCTATCTATACCTACCTACCGGTACCTTAAAAAATAATAATTTCCCGTGTGGGCATGCTATTTTCTAAACCTGTGATAAAATAATTTAATGAACGGTTCACTGAATTAACTGTAACACGCTATCAAATTCCTCATCACTTTAGCTTCCTCTTGGATTCGAGCTGTAGATTCAGCCATTTTCTTCTTAATCATCACCAACTGAAATCAATTCAACGAACGTAAACTTTTTGTCTAAAACACAATATTTTTATCCAAAATGATACCCCATTTATAATTTTAACCAAAAATTACTTATAATTTTTTTGATAATTTAAATTTTTACCAAAAAATGATGATGTTTTGAATTTTAGAATCTATATTTCTGATTAACCCTCGTACTTCAGTAGTTCTAAAGTGGTAGTGATAAACTTTTTTTTAGTGAATTTTTAATTATTTCTGCATTTATTCTCGAACTCACAATTTTCTGAAATCTTCACACTCGCTTCGCTCGCGGAAAATAAAGCTCTTATATTAAGAACCTTATTTATAAACGACACTGGAGTATTCCATTTCCATTTCAAATCAATTTTTAGCATAGGTAATAGAATAGGTGACAATTTTATGATTTTTCAATAATAAATCGATGGGTACTTGAAAATTTATTTATTCGATTCAAATAAATAGAAATTGTATCCAAAGCTCATCCTTAGAAAAATGGGTAGCCCTAGAATTCGTAACTTCATTAATTAATACCATACTAAAGTAGCATCTATGAAACATGCCTGCCCGCAGGATTTTCCGATGAGGTAGCAAGAGAACACGCTGACAAACATAATTCAACTCTGATTTCCGTATACTTATTCATATCCCCTCCCCCAAAAAAACATTTCAATAAATTTTAACAACAATATTTTTTTACTTTACCTAAGTAAAATTTTTCAAAATAACATGAAAAGGTCCGACTAACCTCAGCTTTGTCTGGCCTAGCTCCATTTTTTTAAAAAGCTCACGACGTACAGTTTCATTTAAAATTTTTGAAAATGCTAAAAAGAAACAATAGAACAGAGCTAAACAAAAAATTTTTAAAACTGGATGAAATACCTACTTTTTTCCTCCAGTTTTTTGGATTTCTGCGAAGAATGGCAACACTGCTATATTTCAAAAAATGAAAAAAAATCGAAAACTGAAAAATGGTGTGCATCTTCTAAACTGATTTTTCAAAATTTAAAATTGTGTCACACAATGAAAAATTTTTCACTTTTCACATCACATAAGCTCCTTGAAATCTTTCACGAGGGTAAAATCATTTTTTCCATTCCAGCAATACTTATCCATGGATAACACTTTCTCAATAAAAAATTTTCTGTTTTTACCACTTTCATTAATATTTTTGTTTTCCACCTCCTCAAAAATTGGGCACAAAAACAAGAAAAAACTGGAATACGAAAAATTTATGAGGTAGCAGGTAGCGATCGTTACCTTCGCTACTCTCTGCGGGCGAGCCTGATTTGTGACCCGAATGCATTACCGGGGAAAATGAATTTAATAAAAATCGGGTAAACCATATAATTATTTATTACTCACAACGGAGTAGTCCAGTTTCGCTAATTCTTCCTCATCGAGTTTTCCGTTCAACATATCTTGAGCATATTTTTCAATCACATCACTACTCTTCTCAATTGACGCAGTAAAACCAACTATTTTAATGAGTAAAACGCAGTAGGTACATAAAATATAAAATTTGAATAATTCTAAAAGGAATTTATCAATAATGATGTCTCACCTGCTGAAGCCTTTAATTTGTTGCAGCGATTCTCCAAACATTCGGAGAATCTTTTGTTTCGATTGTTTCGATTAGACCTCTTCCTCATCTCGATGATGAAACAGGAAATTCAGCGATACAGAAATTGCTCAAGTTTTCCGTAGAACAATGATGATGATGACCATTAAAGAAAACATTTGAAACTAACCGAGCAATTCATTAAAACAACCGAGTAAGTAAATAGATAGCGAAATCACAAACTGATGAATGGGGTGGGGGTGTGGGGAACTATCTAAACAGGCCTACAGCGAATTCGAAACCAGTTGGAATTAAATCATACATATGCTTATTCAACTCATTAATTTTTTATTGTATAGGCAGAAACGGCTCAATAAAATTGAAAAATATTCATTCCGCTAAAGAAATTCAATTTTTGTAAGTTGGAGTAGCTAAGGTATTGAAACTGAAAAAATATAAATTTGAAAAAAAAATTTAAGTGAGGAAACATTCGAAATAATATACCTACAAATTTGGACCTGGCGTGTGAAAAAAAAATATTACAATTTTCTATTCTTTTTTAAAGATTCATTGACAGAGAATTAAATACTTAGCTGTTTTATTTTTTTAAAAACAAATTGGTAATTTTTCTTCAAAGTTTTTGCCAAGTTTAGTGTGATCTTATACAATTCAATTTCCAAAGATTAAATACTTGCATGATTTTTTTTCTGATAATATCCTTATTTTTTCGTTCACAGTTTTTCCATCTGAGAACTTACATTCCTGTAAGAATACTTCATTCCTGATATTTTCTACTGCTTTAATCGTATAATTTTTTGTAGGTATTTTTAAAAAAATACCCGTTTTGAAGAGTAAGTACATATGTAAGTATAATTTTCAATTCAAATTTACTTGTTTGATTTTGATATTACTATGGAGTTCTTCACATTTTGACACAATTTTCAGTTCAATTTTTGACATCGAATATTTCGGAAATGAAAATGGGTAAATTCTTAAATTTCCCATTTTCAAAAAAATATTTACTAGAGGTCAATTTTTAGGGGGTCAACTATTGCAGCGGTATGAAAATTTTTCAATTTTTGTTTCATACATAATTATTCATAAAGAATCATGAAAAATTGTAAAACTCGATTATTTTTCCATGAAAAAAGGATATTTAAAAAAATTGTCGCCTCATTTTTAAAACCTTAGATGTTGAGTGTTCCAATGACACCACTTTTTTGTTTCCCTCTCAGTAAACGAAATTAACACGCCAGGTCCAAATTTGTAAACCGACTATTTCGAATTTTTTCTTACTTCAATTTAAATTTCTTCACTATTGTTTCCGTATTCAAACTTTCATTTAAAAAAAATTGAAACTGCGTTCAAAAAATTTACAAATTCAAACATTTTTATAGGTTTAGTTTTATTATTTTTTTGGTTTAATTTCTTTAAAAGAGTGTGTCCCATCAGAGCCCGCCTTCATCTCGATCTTTGGAATCCAATCGTATCATCCAATCAGAAACTGAACGTTTGGTAAATTTTGTGGTGGGAAAATTTAGGGGAAAACGGTAAGAATGCTTTTATCTATCCGATAATAGTGAAATTGAAAAAAAAAACAAAAAACAAAAAACAGTAGCATTGACAACGACAATCGCACTATTAGGCAATCTAGGTGCATGTTGGAAAATCGACAAACATGAAAGATCGTTCGCGAGTAAGTAAGAATGTTAATAATAATTTTATTTACAATGACTAATTTTATCTAAAAGCCTATCATTGAGTACTTGCTTTTAGGTAATGTTAGAAATGGTTGAACTGAGAGGGCAATGTTCAGAATTGGTCAAAGAAGTAGAAAATTTACGAAGAATATTTCTGCAACAACACCGGGGTAAGAATGTACACTGCTACTTACCTGTAAATAATATACAAGGAGTAACTTATAGATTAACTGAAGGGTCTCGTAAGAGCACTGCCCATCATTCTCTATTTTGAGGGTCGCGGTAGTCTAATCTAGAACTGAAATCAAAATTCAGATTCCATAATTCAAAAACAATATGTATAAAACAGATAATTTAACTTTTTTAATTTTGAGGTCTGGGGGAGGGGGTTGGGAAGATTGCATAAAATCGAAATTCGAACTTAGTACATGCTCTGAAACATAATAAAAGATATCTACGTCACTAGATATTAGATGAGTACCTAATACCTATCTATATATTATCAATATTTTCGGAGATTTAGAACACCATCATCCCTTCCCCACCCCTCAAAGCAATGGACGAAAAAATTTGATTTTTTTCTCATTTGGTAAGTACATACATAGGTACATATATCTATGATTTCAATTTTGATAAAAATTAAAAATTTCTTCGATATATGTAATTACTTACCGACGAAAATTATCAAACGGTGTCAAGAGGACAAAAAATAGCACTCCATTTTGAGGTAAATAGGCTCGAAGTATTTATTGGAATTTTTCTACTCAAAGTCAAATAGGTATTTGATTACCTGCCTACTCGTAAGTAATAACAATAAGTTTTTTTTCAGAATTATGGGTACCAAATAATGAATACCTGTCCGCAATATCGCGGAAAATAAACGATATTATGCAGATAACAGACCCCGCGGGTAAGTTTTTAATTTTGTGTTTGAAGTGAAGTGTCCGTTTACCAAAACAACCCTTTGTCCATTTTGAAATTCTGACTTCAGAGGGCTGTTGTAAGATGAAGTTTGCACTACAAAAGTTTTTTACGTTTTTGATTTATTTTCAAATTGTTTGGACAATTCAGATGAGAAAAAGTTGGTATTTTTTCGGGCTACGTGTATTTTCACAATATTGTGTGAAATCCGAATTTCAAAATAGATAGAATAAGTAAAATATGTTTGTTACAAAAAAAATATCAAATGTTTAGAGTTCAAGAATCGAACGCCTCCTCAACTCATAGAAGGAAAAGTTTATCCATTATTGATATACAATCACCCAACCATGTAAGTATTTAGATATATCAATATTTTGATTTGATAGGTATAGGTCTATACACGAAGAAATTTGGTACCAATATTTCAAATCATACAACGATGAAAATTCACATTTCGTTGCTTTTCAGGGGCGTGGAACTCAAAGGTTTCCACTATGGTGTATTTGTGGGCGAAGTAGCTTCTTATTTAGGATACTTTCTACCGATAACTTCAAAACCACCTTCTAGGGGACTAAGGCAATACAGTGAGACAATTACAGTATTCAAGATATCATATATAAGATATAACATTCCTGTTATATTGGTAAGCAAATTAATTTTATTCTTGAAAATGTCCCTTCTATTCTACATAGGTTTTCATTTCAGGACACTAGAAAAGTGTTGGGTAATCATGTTGGAGGGGACGATTGTAGTTGCTCCCGAAGACTCTTGAATCACGCAAGGAAAATTTTAGCCTCTATTAGAATGCAAGTTTCATAATTACAGACGTTCTTCTAGCATCCTTCCGATTTTGAAACAAAAACTGAGATAATATTTAAATACGGTAGGTATAATATGATACACAGTCGTGGTTATTGTCGTCGAATATGGAGGAAGAAAAAAGATAATGTTGATACCACTTATTGTTAAAAACTCAACTGATTTCCGGAGATAAATTACACTACTTACCTAATCGAAACTGCGTTTAGTTCACAATGTACTCCTGTACAATTTTTTTTAGATATGAAGTATGAAGTTATGTACCTAATATTTATCTAATATCAAATAATTTTTTTTAATTCAAAATAACAAATTGTTGTTTTAGAATTAAAAGTACCCACCTATAAGTAGGTATGTTTGCTTTGATTTTTTTTCTGAAGCAGAATGGGGAAATAGGTTGTAGGTATCCTCGTAAAAAAAATAAAAGAATTGAAAAATTAATTGAAGTCCATTTATGTTTATTTATCTATGGGTATATTACTCATCATTTTTTCGGAACTACCTAGAGTTACTTTCAAATTCACTTTTTCAATTGCTTAAATTTTCTGTACCTACGAACAAATTTAATAAAATTATTTCATTTTGAGAAAATTTTCTTGATAAATGGTTTCAATACAGATATACTTGCATAATTATAATTATTTTCATCTGAAAAAATTGAAAAATTATACCTACCTACAAGTTTTGCCTTACCAGCGTTTTTTCAGTTTCATTTCTTTAAATTTTTTATTTTTTCAAGTTCATCTAAGTAAGTATTTCTAAATTTATTTTAGTTGAATTCACATTGAGTTATAAAATTTCTTCCAATATTGTTTCAGCTTCAATTTTCTCAAAATTTGCCCTATTTTGATTTTTTAAAATTTTATTCAATAAAATTTTTTTCATAAAATTTTTCAATTAATTCGAAAGAAATTTTGAAAAACGTGAAATTAAATTTAAAAAATATATGTAGCAGGGTAGCTAGCTAATTTTATTTAAGTTTAGCTTTCCTTTTTCCAATATTTAAATTTTAAACAAGGGAGGTATCCAAACTCAAAATGAAATTTTGAACCGAAGTAAAAGTAAATCAAAATGTGCATCATGAAAGAACTCCAAACTCGTTTCTTTAATGTTTAGCAATTTACTTTATCACCTTGCACAATATAAAAATTGCACGCAATCAACAAAAAGAAGTTGAAATTTAGTACATACGTAGGTAATACGATAGGTACTCTGTTTTCGACCGTCTGAATCGATTAGAATCAGTTTCAACGTTTCAAACGTTTTAGAGCCTCTAGAAAAATTTGAAATTTTACAGTAAGAAAATTTTTTGCCGAAAATATTGATTCAATTCATAAGTTACAAATTTTGGAAGTTTGTATGAGGTACCTACTTTTATTCGATCAAGATCAAATAGATAGCTGATATGAATAATGCGCGATTACAGATTCTAAAGTTCATATGGATTTTTCTTGAACTTCCTTTCTGTGCTCAAAAATTCTAATATTTTCGAAAGGCTCCAAAACGTCTCGAGATTAAAAGTTTTTTTAAAGGCGCGAACCTGCGGACAAGAGAAAAAATAATAAAAAGTGTACCGCATGACCTGTGACGTCATACTTATTCGGCAAAGACGTCGTGATGACGTTTTCAATGATACTTCGACTGTAACCAATCAGATTGCAGAGTTTTCTACCTATTTTATTTTTGCCTACTAGCCTGCTTATTTATTTTTTAAAAAAAAGGAAACCCGTCGTTTATCCCGTTAAATATTTATCCCGTCCAATATATATCCCGTTTCTATTTATCTCGGACAAAATTCTGTCCCGTCCTTATTCATCCCGTCGTCATTTATCCCGTTTCTAAAAATGATAATCCAAAATAGTAAAAAATGATTTATCCCGTACGACTTTTATCCCGTCGTTATTCATCCCGTCCATTATTTGCGTCTATCCAGTCGGTTATTGAATTCTTTAGACTTTCACGAAAACAGCAAAATGTAAAAATGTTGGTAACCTTTAGGGAGAAAATAAAAAAATCAGTGCATTACTTTACCAAATTGAAATATTCTCTGAAAAGAGAGAAATCAGTTGGCTTGTAAGAAGTGTGGCGTGTTTTATTTCCGAAGGCGAAGATTGAGAAGTTGAGATGAAAATGAAGAAAAGTGTGGGAAATGGGAATGAAAAAAGTTGATAATGAAGATTCCAAAACCAACCATTCCCATAGATCTCGATATACTAAGTAATTTTAGTTATTATAAATTTTTCAATTTTCTTCATGGTTTCCTTAATATTAAAGAAGAGAGAATTGTCAAAAAATATGAAATCTCCAAATTTTGGGAAGAAAAAATAAATTGACATTAACAAAAAATGGCATTTCCTAAATTGAGGTCACAGAATCCAAATTTTGGGTCCATTTCATCCTCAGAGCAACCCGAAGGTCCCCACTCAGACATCTACACATTTTCTCATCTTTAAGGAATGAAAATAATTTTTTTCTGAAAAAATTCCACAAGTGCATCAATGATGTAAAAATACAGAAATGTACAAAATTTGAGCTCTATTGATTGAGTAGAAACGGAGAAAATTGATTTTTTAGTCAATTTCATCACGATTTTCTGATTTTCTGCTACATTTGATAAAGTGCAGTGTATACCGTATTACTAGGCTACATCTTTTCGTTCCAAGCAAAAAAGCGAAGTTTTCTGACAAATTATGGTTAATTTTCTATTTCCTCAGCTTCGACAGAATGGATTTTATTAATATTTGGAAAACGAATACAGTTTTACATTTTTGATGCCTTTGTGGAATTTTTTCAGAAAAAAAAAAATTATTATAAGCCAAAGATGGAGAAGTGTGTGGAAATTTCAGGGGTGCTTTCGGGTTGCTGTTAGGATGAAATGGAACCAAAATTTGGATTCTGCGACTTCAATTTAGGGAAGAACCATTTTTGGTTAATGTCAAGTCAATTTTTTTCCAAAAAATTTGAAAATTTTACATTTTTTGACAATTCTCTTTTCTTCAATATTTAGGAAACCATTGAGTAAATTGAAAAATTTATAATCACAAAACCTACTCAGGATGCAGAGTTCTAGAAAAGTGGTTGGTTTTAAAATCGTAATTACCTACCTGAATTTTTCATCCTAAGGTAAGAATGAAGAAAATTGGTACCTACATAACAAGTTTTCAAACCCTACTATTCCTATAGAACTTGTTAACCTGAGAAATTTTTGTGATTACCAATTTTTCGATTTAGTCAATCGTTTCCTTCATATTGAAGAAAAAAGAATTATAAGAAATTTTTAATTCTCCGAAATTTGGTAAAAAAAATTCATAAACCAAAGTTAATTCTGCCCTAAATCGCGATCATAGGACATAGGATCTAAAAATTTTACATAAATTTCATTCTAGGGATTACCTGAGACCCCTTTCTTTAGTATCAAGATATTTCTTTTTCTTTTTCCAACATCAGAAATAATTTTTTTTATTAAATTCTATCAATTATATAAAAATAGGTGTAGGAATTAAATTATTCCGGAATTTAACCCAAAATCATGGGTACCCTTAACAAAAATTAATCGAAAGTAGGTTAAACATAAAAGAAAGCCATACCCAAAATATCAGATTTCAAAAATCAGTGCATAATTTATTTCCGAACTGCCGAATCAATTGAAAGCGATTTCGAAGGGTTTTTTTTGAGTTTTTGAACTTCATTACCTTTATAAATTTCCAGTATGTAGTTTTACTTTCATTCATGAACTTGCAAACCTTTTTGATATTTTATCTAATCTATTTAGGTACTTTACTTTGAAAATTCAACGATTCGAATTGAAACCACAAACCAATTTTTTAAAATTCATTTAAGGAAAGGTCGATTTTGTTTCTTGCTGAGTAATTTTTCAAAACTAAATATTTTTTTCAATTTCTAATCTTCTCAACATTTTTTCCTGCTTCAAATTTCTCCAAATTTTCCCAATATTTCCGACCTACAATGTTTTGGATTGTCTTTCCAACTTCAAAATCACTTGCTATTAGCAAAGAATAATCGTTCGCAATGTACAATACAATGTACTAGGAATTTTATCAGTAATGGGCAGCTGATTCTAAATCGAAGTTCTTAGAATTTCGTGCGTCGCGTTTCAAGCTATCTTGATCGCTAGGAATCAGTTACGGACACGTCATTAAAACTGATATGAGGCATGAGGGGGGCAGGAAGGGAGGAAGGAAGTAGTCGAGTGAAATAATTTACGTCGGATTAAACGTGTGAACGCGCGAAGTATTTAAGTAGCTTCTGACGTTTTAAAATTTTGCAAGTTAATTTTGAAAATATAAAAATTAGTTGGTTTTTAAAAGTCAGTTAGGCTACTGACTTTCTGATACACTGAAATAAATTTCTAAAATATAAATACTTGATATCAGAAAGTCAGAATGACGGGGAAAAACATATCCACGATGATACAAACATTTCCATTCCGAGGAAACGCTGCATTTTTTGTTTTTTAACAATAGTTTTGAAAGATTTTTGTTTTTAAGAACACATTTTTCCCTATCTGTTTTTTTTAATTGAAAATTTAAATCGGTGGCGGCGGCAATTTCGGCGACGTCATAAATCGGGTTTAAAAAATCGTAAAGTGATGTAATTTTAAAATGTAAAATTAAAATGATGCCCGAGCGAAACGAGGGCGAAAATTTTTTCTCGGAAATGCTACTTCCAAACTGAACTCTGAGGCCGGATTCGTGTTCAGCGGCCAAAAATCTGCCTATAGAGTGAATTCAAGGGTTTTCGGAGCTGGAAAATTTTCCGTTTCACTGTCTCCAGAAAATTTTCTGACATTTCCGAACAAATATCTCGAAAACGCCACTTCCAAACGCAAATCCGAGGTCGGATTCGTGTTCAGCGAGCAAAAATCTACCCATAAACTCATTCCAAGCGCATTGAATGAATAAAAATATTCATGGTTGAGTTTTTGATATTTTTGCTTGGAAAAGTCGGAAAATTCCCTGGAGACAGTGACATGGAAAATTTTCCAGCTCCAAAAACGCTTGGATTCACGTTATAGGTAGATTTTTGATCGCTGAACACGAATCTGGGGTCGGATTTTCGATTCGGCCACGAAAATGCTACTTCCAAACCGAAATCCGATACCGGATTCGTGTTCAGCGACCAAAAATCTACCTATAAACTGAATACAAACGTTTTTGAAGCTGGAAAATTTTCCGTGCCACTGTCTCTAGAGAATTTTCCGACTTTTCCGAGCAAAAACATCAAAAACTCAACCATGAAAATTTTTATTCATTCAATGCGCTTGGATTGAGTTTATAGGTAGATTTTTGCTCGCTGAACACGAATCCGACATCGAATTTGCGTTTGAAAGTGGCGTTTTCGAGATATTTATCCGGTAAAGTCGGAAAATTTTCCAGCTCCGAAAACGTTTGGATTCACCTTGATAGGCAGATCCTTGGTCGCTGAACTCGAATCCGGCCTCCGATTTCGGTTTGGAAGTAGCATTTCCGAAATTACATTCCAAAAAAATGAAAAACAGCCGTTTTTAAAAAATTTTTCCGAGGTTTTTTGCCTTTTTTGAGGGGAAATTACCCTTTTGCCGAGGCTTCGCCAAGATACAAATCGGCGGCGGTGGCCAAAAAACAAAAAAAGTGGCGGCGGCGCATTTTTTCGGCGACGCAGACCTCTAATTATAATACCCATCTACCTTAGCGGCGTAGACGTAGAGAACTGAGAAACAATTGCAAAAAAAAAAGAAAGAGATTTTTGTATTCTTTATTTCGTACACACTGTAATCTTCGAGGTAGTCGAGAAAAGAGTCGAGATATTCAATTTTCGTGATAATTCCAGGCGAATCAAAAACTAACTGGATAATAGGAGTACATGAAAAAACAAACGGGATAAATCTGGGACGGGATAAAAGCCGAACGGGATAAACAACGAACGCGATAAATGTCGAACTGGATAAATGTGAGACGGGATAAATGTTGGACGGGATAAATGCATTTTGCGATTTTTTATACACGGGATAAATAACGGACGGGATAAATATCAGACGGGATGAAAAACATTCTATCTAAAAAAAAGTTTTAGGAATAAGTAATTCAATTCATTAAGAAGTTTTTAAACTTGGAGTAGAATTAATTTTGAAAGATTAATTTGGAGTAATTTAAATTTAAAATAAATGAATTAATTTTAATTCTTATGCTTACTTAAGGTACTTAATTGATACCTATTAATTTTTAATTGAAAAAAGTATAAAATTGAAATGAGGAGCATGGTATCAAATAATCAAGACAAACATAAGTAGCGCAAAACCTATACTTTTATCTCATTTTAATATCAAGCTCCTCAGTTGATTAGGTACCTATTTATCACTTGCAATCTGCATCGAGCATCTTTCATCCAGAATTCGTTTTTTTTTGGTTTTTCGTTCAAAAAATATTTCAACTCTTTAAAAATTTGCGAAATTCAAAGAAGAGAAAAATGAAAATCAATATCATTTAGTGTTCAATGCTTAGTAATCAAAAACTAGTAAAAAATTCAGAGAGATTCCTGTAATAATTTATTTTGAATTTCAATATTCAAATTTTTTCATTCAATAAGGTTTATAGTAGTAGGTAGTAGGTACATATAACGCATGCATAAATACACAAATTATGCAAGTTCACAGTTACCCATAGTTTACTTAAGTAAATCTGATTTCATGAAAAATAAATTAATAAAGTATTTTATCAAATCAATAAGTATATGTAAAATTTTAAAATATTTATAATTTAAAAAAAAAAAACAAGGAGCAAAATTATTTTCCAAGCCCAACTCGATAAGCTTTCTTTCGATGTCTTGTTTCGTAAATTATTTGAGCTTCTCTTTTTAAACTACTACGAGTCGGTACCTCTTCATCGTCATCAACATCGCTCACTTTTGATTCCATAAAATATGGAAGATGAACCCATAAATCTGCTGATTTTACCTAAAAAATTGGAACAGGAACAATGAAGCTACAAGCTAGAAATAATTCTAAGCTGGGTAATTAAAACAAGCATTTGGTACCTTTTCTTGTTTCTTTTCTAATTTTCCTTTATTTTGTCTCATCGCACTTTCTACTTTGGTTCTAAATAATTTCAGTAACCATTCACATTTTTCAATGGAAGGACATTTTTCTGGCACATTAGCAACATCAAAGTCCTAAGTAAAAGAAGTAACGCTTTCAACGTTGTAAAGTAGGCAACTACCAACTCGGCACGAGTAAGAATATTAAGCAAGATTAAAAATTTGCTTACTTTCATCTTTAGACAACACGTGTGGATTCTTTCCATTATTGTAGTAATCTGTTGTTGTAATTTTTCGCAGTCTTCGTGAATTTGTTCATAATTCTCATTTTCTTTTCGTATCACATTTTGCAATTCTTCCAGCTCTTCTTCATTTCTTTTTTATTATTCGTGGGAAAATTGATTAATTATCGATTGTAAAACACGTGAACGTGACTTTTTAAAAGCTAAATATCTGTACACCTAGGTAGGTGGTATATATGTGACCCTGCCTATACCGTAAAGAAGGGACCTAGAGTAAAAAAAAATCGATGTATCATTTTTCACGTTTTTGATCCAAATGACACCAAATCTGGACCAAACACATAAAAATAAAAACATTTATTTTTTACACAAGGTCCCTTCTTTACGGCAGGGTCACATATGTTTCTTACCCCATGAGATTTTTTGAAGCATATAAATTAATTTAGTTATACCTTTCCTGGTCTTTCATATCGGCAAATTTATGAGTTTCTAGTTCAGCAGTGATTTCTTCTTTCTTCTTGATAAGTAGTTGTTTTTCATTTTCAGAATAAGCCTTCATTTTAACAAGAACTGCCTTTGTATCCTTTTGCGATAAGAAACGTTTCAATACATCTTCATTTTCAATGACGCCTGGACATTGATTTTTTAAAACAAGTAAATACCTGATATTTTTCTCACAGAGATTTAGATTTAGAGATTTAACTAGAATCGCGTTTCTTTGAAATCTATAGTTCTTTTCAAATTGGACTTTCCTTTTGTTTTATCTTTTTTAGCCTTTGAACATCATACAGAAGAACAAGGAATAATACATTTTAAGGGTGACGGAAGCCACCCTACGTGGGCCTTGAATAAACGGAAGGTCTCAGGTATAGGTAGTAGAAGATAATGATGCTAAAAAAAACTTAATTATTTTCAGAATTATTGATTTTAACGAACGGTATTATTTCTAAAATCTGTGTACGTAGGTAAAATTATATTCGCATCTATGTTCATTAACAAGTTCAAATAAAACTTCGAGTCATTTGTACTCAACATTCTAAAGGTTTATAAAAATTGTAATTTTCGCAGATGTACTTACTTATTGAATTATCAAGTATAGGTATTATCAACACGCTGGTACAGCTATGTGAATAGTTCGCTAAATAATTTTTTATAAACGAAATCTCTCGGAAATACAAGTCGTAAAATACCTATGTGCTAAAGACATGGCCTAAAAAATAATCGCAGATTGACTCGATATAAAATTGATACTTTATGTGACACTCGTGCGAGTTCTCTATTGATTGAAGTTCAATAAATTTACGATTTTATGATCTTACGAATAGAACGTTTAATGTTCAACATTACGGCCAAATACCTACTTAAATCTTCACGAACATTTGAACAAGCGAGTAATTTTAGAGAAGTACCTGTAGCTTCTTTCAAGGTATCAAATATTTTTTCCAAGTACTCCGATTGTTGTCCTACTTCTACTTCGCCTTCATTGATTCCAGATTGCGAATCTCGTCTTGTTATTCTCACTGGATACATGTGTCTTTCCAATCTTTCCAATTCGGTTTTGTAGTTTTCCACTTTCAGTCTTGAAAATTTAAAAAAAAAAATTAGAAAATAAGATACGCCTGATGTTAATAATATATCTAGAATCCTAAATTTGTAGGTAGATACCTACCTGAGTTGCTCCAATTCATTTTCTCTTGTTTTTTGCTCCTTCAATATGGTTTTTCCTTGTTCGGCTAAAGTTTCATGAGTCATATTACGAAGTATAATCGCCTCCTCGTAAGCTTTCTAAAATTAAAAAAGTTTGAAAGAGTTTGAAATTAAAAAGCTCATAGCAAAATCACAAAATGTTTTCTATAACAAAAGCAGGTATGTAATAAATTTTTGCTTACTTGTAATCGAGAAATTTCGGTTTCTTGCTGACTAATTTTTTCTTCTAATTTTTTAAGAGTTGATTCAAATCCTACACTTTCATCTAGTAACTGATTCTTGATTGTTTTATATTTCTTTTTCAAATGTTCAGCTTCCATATTATTGATTTCAACCTGATGAATTTGATTCTCTAACGAAGCGACTGTCTATAAAATTAAAATTAATAGTAAAATTTCACCTTCATAAAAAAAAATTGGAATGTGAAAATTGAAAAAATTACGTTACTGTTTGGTACAATCTGTTTTGAAATACCAGTTCCAATTTTGGCAGTTTGAGTAGATTGAGCAATAGAGAATTCCATGATTTGTTGCTGTTTCTGAATTAGGAAAAATGAAAAAATAATGGATTATGACGAGCTAGAGATTCGATCGTTTTAGTTTTATTTACCCGATTAATTTCATGCTGCAGCAAATCCAATTTTTTTCTAGCTTCGATGACTTTGAAATCGAGCGATTGCAATACTTCATCTTGATTTTTATTGACGAGTATTGCTGTGGTCATTTTATCGCAAATTTTAATGTTTTTCGTTGTCTGAAAAAAAATTATGAAATTATTTTACAGGAAAACATAAATATGTATAAGAATTAAGAATCGATTATATCTGAACTTCTACCTAAAATACTTACTGTAGCACTTTTTCCCAACTCTGTGTATAATTTTCGGATATTTTCTTTTAGAATTTTGATTCGATCTCCATTTTGTTTTTTCTCGGTGTCCCACATTTCATAATGAGCTTTTCGCTGCCCCTCTACCAATTATTAGAAAAGAAAAAAAATGAAAAGTCATGATAGGTACCTTGCTTAATTATTTTTTCAGTGTTGAAAGAACACAAAATTTACATTACGTTTTTCGTTTCTGTTCGTTCCAAAAATTTAAACAGATTTATATGTAGGTTCATAATCATATTTTATCGAATCGGAAGGGAAGGGAAGGGAAGGGAAGGGAAGGGAAGGGAAGGATGTAGATGAAAATGAAGAAGTACCAATTCGAAGTTGTGTTGAAAAAGATAGGTACTCAAATAATTGGACTTTTAAAATCATTTTGTTCTCGTTTTTGTAGGTATTTGGAAGAAATACAATTTTCGAGCTTTTTCGTTCGTTTTTTCACCCCCAAAAATTAAAAATATCACAAAATATGGAAATAAAGTTTCCATCTTCATTGAAGAAAAAAAAAACAAAATAAAGCGAAATAACGAATATCTGTAAGAATGTTAATTCCATTCAATAAAAAACAAAATTTTAATTTTAACGAGAAAAATTCCAAACTACAAATCTCGACAACACTTTTGAGTAGGCAAAAAAATGTCTTAATAAGTAGGTGTGTTACTAAAATTACCTAATAACGATATCTTCTTTTTCATTTCAGCGATTTGTTTGTTCAACGAATCTAATAAAATTTCTTCTGAATCTTTTTTGTTCATTTTCAAAAATTTAATGGAAATAAATGCAGAAAAAAAATAATATGAATATTTGCCTTCTACGGAAACATCAAAACTGAAAAAGGAACCTCTAAATTCTGTTGATTTCAAGCACCCTGGCAACGAACGTTTTGATTTGATATACTGACTTGATAGGCAAGAACTTTTTAGATTGATTTGCATTATTCATGCATTCATTTTATGCACAATTCAAGGGAAAATAGTACCGATTCCAAAAATTAGAGGTTCGATGATTTTGAAATTGAAATCCAAGTATACACCTACCTAATAATTTCTCTTCAGTTCGTAAGAATAGATTGATTTTCTGAACTTTTTTGAGGGGTTTTCCCGCACTTAATCGTAATCTTCGCTAGCTATTTCAAATACATTTTATTTCTGCATTTTATACCTATTACTCAACATTGTAAAAAACTAAACTGAAATAAAAAAAAATCCTGACTCATCCGTTCATCAACCTCTACAATAAAAACAAATTCTGAAATTTTTATTGCCTAGCTAACTGTCCAGATTACAGATAGCGCCGGATGTACATTTACGATGGCCTCTAATCTACAAGCTGGTCCAGGTAAATATTCTGGAACTTTTTCCATACCTGAGCCTAGGTATGAACCACGGAGGGATAGTTGCTATGCTGGAATTCGAACCTGTATCCGACGCAGCCATTGGCTAAATCTCATTCGTAAACTTTCAACTGAATTGGACTTTTAAGAAAAAATTACCGATAAAATTAACCTTCGGTGTAAATACCTAGTATTAGTAAACCATTAGAAAGAAGCCAGGTTTGGTAGTTCAAAGGAAAAATGCCTCAGTTCGAAATATTTGATAGTTGAAAAAAAAGTGGTAGGGCGGTATGCATCATGGCGGTAGAACGTGAATCTGTGGATCCACCAAGTGTCCAGACAATAGCGGCAACGGCAACCGTGTTAGTATTGTGAACTGGAGGGCGACGTAGTGTTGGCTGGTGTTGAAAGTGCGAGATGTAGCGTTTACAGTGAATATAAGTGGTGGTTTTTTTTGTATTTTAATCAATTTTAAATTAAGTTTTCGTCGATTTTTAATATTTTAAATGTTTTTAAAGTGATCGTGAATATAGTGTGGTGTTTCGTAACGTGAAATTGGTGTTTTTTGTGCATTAAATGTTAACTTAAACGTTTGGAAGTCGCTTGCAATATGAAGCGACCTGTGGATTGTTTGTGCACTACCATCCTTTTTCTTGGGATTATCTTACAAACATCGGGTTTAGTTTCTGGTAAGCCACACATTGCCTTGTTTAGCTTTTAATTTCGTGAGAAAAATGGCGAAAATCGTAAAACAAAAGCATCTTTTCAAGGCATACATCTGACTTTTTAGTTTTTGTACATTTATTGTGATCCAATGTCATCGCAAGAATACTTTTTTCAATCAGGGGGAATACGAAGATTTTAAATTTTGTGAGAAAATTAGTATTTAAAGCAAAGGATACGTCGAATTTCTCTACGCCTCTGTTATTGTCACACAGTTGTCTGAGGTCTGAAGATTGGCCTTTTCAACCGTTACACGACGCTTTCTTGAGAGCTCTTGGTGTTTTTTGTTTGTTTGCCGTTTTTTTCAACCACTATTACGTATCCGGTTTGATTTATTTACGATAGACCGTATATAATGGTCAATTTTTTTTTGCTTCGAATGAATGTGTTTTTCAAAAGTATTGATAGGAACACGAAGGCTTTCTTTTGTTGACTCTCAATTGGTAGTAGATTTTACGAGGCCTATGAATGCATTTCATCTGATTTACAATTCTTCCCAGTACTGGTTGTTTAGAAATGGTTTTTTTTTCACCGTATTTTGGAAATTAGAAATTCTTCGTCCGCTGTTTTATTAGGTAGGCTTCGGTATCGCCTAGTGTTTTATGATACCCATCTTGATAAAATGCTGCATGGGGATTGACCTGTGGAGAAACTGTTTTTATATTCGTTTTGTAAGGTGTCTCAACATTTCAAAAGCTAGTTTTCATACCGAATTAATTCAATTTATCGAGAGTTCTGAATGTTTTAGGTAAAATTTCTTGTAGTTTTGAGCTCCGGTTCTATGCTTCCATTTTTCATGTGAATTTTTTCAAAATTATCGAGTTAATTGCTTCTTTTTTCGTCTGAAAATCTAAAATTAACTGAATTAGAATCTAAATTTTCTTCTGCAAAGCCATGGTGCAATCTAAACATTGATATTACTTCGATGAGTACTGATAACATGTCAGATTGTAGGTGCAATGAACGACGATTGAACTTGCATTATTTTCGCCAATTGTAATCGTAGGTTTCGTGCTGATTGATTTGTGTGGGCTATTATATTCTTCGCTCGTATAAAATTTCTAATTTTTCCTCGATAAATTTGTTTTTCTATAAACATTCTTCGATGAAAGATAATGAGTGGTTGCTTCGAAAACCTATAATTTTTTTCTCGCTTTTACAATATGATCGTTAATTATGAATGTATTTAACGCCATTCAGACGTACTATATGTACGATCAATGAAGCGAGTTTACCATTTTGTAGTGTCTAGGTCGTTAATATCTTCATTCTTCGTAAATTTTCCTCCTCCGCTGAAATATATTTCTGTGCGCCAGATGTACATAGTTTTCTCACACATTCGTTACTCTTGTTTTTTTTTTTTCAATTTAAATTTTCATTCATATCGCTTAGTTGACGCATGAGCTTATTAATGAGTGTTTTTTTTTTCATGAATCCATCTTCGAGTGGTCTGGAAAATTAAAGATAACTTTCATTAGTTTATAGAAAATGAAAATAATCTACTTACTGAAATGTTGTACTTTGCCTCGGCTTGTGTGATATCGAGATGATTTAATGCATTTCGAATGTTTATGTATAATATGTACCCTCTTAATATCTATTTCTTATCTATTATGGATGGTGTATTCTTTTTTGCTCTGTAAATGTTGCATCACGTTATCAAATTACTCGGTGCTTTACAGTGGGTTTATCTTTTTGATATTAACGACATGGTTTAGGGCATGCAGTGACGAAATTACTTACCGTTTGTTCAATTATTATTTTCTTGAAAATTGATCAACTTTGAATACGCTGCACGGTTCAGGATAAAAATATAAATTTTAATAAGTTTTTGATTTTGAACTATCATCACACTTATCAACGATTATTGGAAGTTGGAAACACTTCGAGGTTGCTCATTACGAGCTATTGATTAAAAACATTATTTTAAGGTGAGAAAGTGAGATTACTGAGATTTTTTATGATTTTTACTTGATAATAGATAATTTTGATCGAAATCGAATTTTGATAAGCAAAATTTTACTTATCATTCCATGCTGTTTACAAAATAAAATTTCATTTGTACATTTGGCAACGTTGCATCCCTTACATTTTTATTGTTGAGCGTGTGTGGCAACATTGCTGCTGCATTGTTGTGTTTATTTTAATTTTTATTTTTATTCGAAAAAAAAATGCCGGAAATGAAATATGTAGTTTGATTTTTCATTTTTCAATGCGATGCGATGCGAGATGTGAAGAAGTTTGAAAATCTGAACTCGATTTTACTTTTTCCAAGTTACATGATGTTCGTTTGTACTTCGTAATTGTGTATCGTGCGGCTTTGAAATATTTTCTGTGTGGTATTCCGTATTCGTTATTAGCATGCTTTGAAACCGCAAGTATGCCGAAGTTGAAAAATAATTCGACGGAAACGTGTTCCGGTATCAAACCACTATTTCCATAAGCACAAAGATCTGAGGCGATGTTGATAACAAGAAAAGAATTAGTTATGGGCTCAGATGCACATATTCTACAAAGTATTCAAGCAGTTAATTTGAGAACGAGTTTTGGCGCATTCCAAAATCACCTCAATGGCTCGATGATTTCCACGTGTAAAAATTGTAAAAAGGTATCGATTTCAACTTCTTAGACCTATGTTGAGTATTGAACTCGTTGATTGAAAAACCACCTTTGTTTTCTCACACATCAAGATCTCATTCCAGTGTACATATGTTGAGAAGGATGTTTAATTTTGACATTCTGGCACGATGGTGATGGTACGGTCATAGCTCAACGAAAAAGTTCGCATATGTGTTGATTTTTTTTCGCATTCCATTCACAACTTGTTCTCTTACTACATTATGAACGATGAACGCAGCTGAATACAAATGTGGTTTTTCATCACGTGTTTAATGAACTCACAAATTGTGGTTTTATTCGACTCCGAAATTAGTATTCGGTGCGACGATAGAAAATGTATTTTTTCTCAAAACGCGTATGTACGTAGTTATTAGGACTCTCCGGTATCATCCATCGTACTAATGACGTAATACGCGATCGTCCTTTTGAGTATCTGTAAAAGAGACGATTTGCTTGCACGTTTTTGTTCTGTTTTCGCTATAAGATGACACATTTTACACGCTGACGCTTACGTATATGCGATGCTTCGTTACAGTATCTCTCCGCTGGTTTTTCAACGCTGGGAAATCGCTATTAGAGATGTGAGCCGGTTCATTGTTGTTTGTTTTCTCATATGCCACTTAATTCAATTAAAGCGTGGGTGTGAACGTGCTTATGTGATTTATCGCGTTTATTGTTTTTACCAGTTGATTGTTCGATTTTGAAACTATATCGTGGCGTGTGAATACACTTTCTTAAGAATTTTTTGAAGAATCTGCCTGCTCGCGGTTTTCTATAACGTATTCTACGGTCTTCATTATATTTTACCTGCTTTTTTTTTTACGTAACATGCTAATTAGGAGATGAAGATACGTAGCATATGTAGATATTATGAAAGGAATGGAACTTTTTACCTTGATCCTGCGATATACCAACGATCAACGCCCGGTATATGTGGAATACGAATAATTCGAATAATCTATTCTATTATTTTTCTACTTCCTGTTACTCGTGCTCGTGTACAATCAGCTCTTCTAACCTGCTTCATGAACGAGTTAATTGGAAGTCGAGGCGTTTGTTTATGAAAAATTATTATCGTTGTCCTGGGCCTGGGGGATTATGATGGTACGATGTTAAGTTCAGATCGAGTAATGGTTTCGTGTACCGTTGGTGGATTTCTTCGTATTTTATGATTCGTAATGAGTCAGTATAAGTATTTCAAGGAGCAGAAGAGAGAGAGGAGATAATATCTGAAAGATCCTGCCATTGATGATCAAAGTAGTGTTGTGGTATTTCTACGTGTAAAATGACAACTCTGGTTGTGGTGCTGCAAAAGTCCTATATTTGGCTGAAATTTTTTTTGAACTGAAAATCAATTTATTTGTAATTTATTATCTCAAAAGGAATAAGCTTTGAATTTAAAGTTCGTTCATTTTTTTACCCATTTTATTATAACATTTTGATGAATTTTTCAAAACTCATTTGAGCAGGTGTACGAAAATTCGATATTTAAATTTTCGTGCAAGGGTGGATTTTTTTTGGCTGAAAGAGGCGAGGGAGGTAGAAATATCTCGCCGAGCGAAGTCTGGCATTTTGATTCGAAAATTTTGCTGAGATTGATGCTTTGAATTTTACAAAACTTGAGAAGTAAGTACATACATTCTCTGTTGAAACTGTATTTCAATTTAGGTTAAATTTTTCCTCTTAGAACTGAACATGGCGGGGAAAGAAAGAGGGAAAGTGGGCATCGTTGTTCATTTACATTTATATGTAATTAAAAGTATTAGATTCAACTTTTGAAATTTTTTTAAATGATCAATCTATTTTTGGAAAATTTTTGATTTGAAAAAAACACCGGAAAATCAGATATGTATCAATCAGTAAAATTTTCAATTTTTACCACCCTCTTCCCCTCTTTTGTGAAAACTTCGATTCTCCATTGTCTGCTCTCCAATTGTTCACGTTTAAGTGATTGAGAGGTTCACTATCGATCATAATTCCCGAAATTTTGTATCAGGCAGTGCCACAAAACCAGCATGTTGCTAAAGGTAAGCTTGGAAAATGATTTTTGTCTTTGGACTTACGCAAGAAAATCCACACGATGTTAGTTGGTAGCTACCTATTTGTCGTTATTAGTGAAAACGAAGCTATGTGTGAGGAGAGAGGGGTAAAAATATTCATCAAAATTCATTTATTTTTTAATATTTCTCAGTTTATTGATAATACTATTAATTTAAGAGACCTCCACCCCAAATCTGGACAAAATTTTTATAATTTTCTCTGCATAAAAATTGAAAAGAGTCAGTTAGAAAATTTGTTCGAAGACATTTAATATCACCGAACCATTCACGTATAATTCTGATTACCGACTCGAAACATTATCAATGATGAATCATCTGATCAGAATGAGAAAATTGATTGCAGAATCGATCGTCCGATAATACGAGGTTATTGTTCGATAAAAATTTTCGCATTTTTTCCACCATCGAGGTAATTTTTTATTCACCTTATGTACAACACGTCGTCATCAATTCCTATCTCAGCTCAGATCTATCATCTGTTGGGATAAATGCATCATCGCTCACACAATTTGCCAATAGATTAGGTTCGTATGTTCGTACCGCTCGTACGACTGGCCATCGAAGGCTCGTGTATCCAGGCATCATAAATGGCGAAAGTGAATATGTATATATTTCTCATTAAATTGACGTCGCGCTGGTTTTTATGTACTCAGTCTATCGGTTTTGACCTTTACCTTTTTAACTATTTTTGAAACGTGTGCTGAGGTATAAGTTATTTCGCGTTAAGACGTCGATGATTTTTTTTTCATGAAATCAGCGCCTATGCCTATATTTGAGATGGTCTAACTTAATCAACAAGTGGGCTCGTTTCTATGGTTACCGTCTTCTATGTCGTCCACTTTATATTGCACATTGGGTGGATGGAAGAGTTCGGAATTGTGTTTGCTAGGTGGCTCGTACTCGTAGCGTATCGGAGCTGAACTTGAAGCAGCTGCATATGTATATTCGGTTTAACCGTCATTTCACCCTTGTGCTCCTCCGGCCTTTCGGGGGATTTGATGGTAACAGCTGCACTTTCGGTAACTACCGTTGTTACTTCTTGTTTTGTTGTATATGCGTGTCCCCCTCCTGGGCTTTTATCGTAGTATCATTTTTATCATCGTCGTTTCGTCTATATGATTTTAATTTATCGAAAGTATTCACCTATGATGTCTATGACTCGATAATTCGCCTCGTACCAGCTAATAGGACTCAATTTAGTTGTTTCTATTTCTATTCGGTTAATTTTTCATACGATTTAATAAATTGGCTTCGTTTAATTGATACAAAAGTACACGCCCGAGTCGGCGACGCGAGTTGTACTACGAGGCGAAGGACGTTAACGTATTCGTTCGTATAGTACTCGATCATTGTACGCTATATCGCCGAGGTACTTTTCACGACTAATTTCCTATTCAAAATTTTTATCTTAATCAAATCGTCACGAGGAGAAAATGAGAAATACCCATTGTAAAGCGAAACTCTTTCTTGAATCGAGTCGTTTTTGCAATGATTACGATGTACGATCGTGTTGTAAATTGATTGGTGCCTGCCTATGCCCGCCATAGCGTGGTTTTGAAATAACGTATGCGTGTGGTGCGGTTCGTCGTCCGTTGGGAAAATAGTGCACGCGTGAATGTTGACAATTTCCAAGTTTTATTATAGGGGCTTTCTGCGAGCAATACCTGAGTGAGGTGAAAAAAAAACAATCTCGGCGTATAATTTTTCACCTAGACGAGTAATAAATTCATTTTTATGCGCGTCGAAAGAGTAACTTAAACTTGAACCGATCTCCCCGAGTGTATTTTAATGGCGAGCTGGAGTGAAATAAAAACCAAATGGATGCGAGGTTTTAAAACTACCTGTCCAAGGTGAAACACTTGGCTGGAAATATGCATCGTGCAACTGGTTGTGTGCCTGTGCAACGTACAGGATGCGTTTACGGGTCTCGGGTCTGTCGATCTTAAAACCGTATGAGGGTGTGGCTGTGGGGGTGAAGTGCAGAAATATGCGGACGAATGTCGTCCTCTCTCCAGTTGCCACAGATTGATGTGAAGCGAGAATACCCTCGTGAATGTAGTTGGTTGCTCGATTGATGGATGAAGAAAAGGATTGAGTGAGGTGTGGAGATTCGGGAGGGTTGTCCAGTGATCGGAAAAAAATATGAAAAGAAATAGAATAAGGGAGTCGAGTGAATTGGCCAAAGGAATACTTTGGTTGAGAATTTGAGTCAGAATCGGTTCGTATGCAGATTTGAGTAAATAAAAGAACGAAATTTGCATTATTGATGGAGGAAATTTTGGAAATTTTGCACTCTTGATTCAATTTTTTTCTCAACTTGATCTGCCTAGTTTCTGTGAAGAGACAGAAGTCATATTTTTTTTTTTTTTCATTATTAAAAAGCTGTTTGGACTGTCCCTATATTTAAGATTTTAGCTTCGACCAAAAGATTTTTTTTCGTTAATTAGCTATCAATTTGTCAATTTTGAGATTTTTGAGTCGAAACGATTATCAAAAAGGTAGTCTGAAGAATGAGTGTTATGAAATCAAGATCAGTCTGCCATAAAAATTGACCAACTTTTCATTTTTACAGCGATGGGAAAAGTTCATCTCTGTTCTTTGACCTTTAAAGTTTGATTCAATTGCTGAAATGATGTGAAATACGCTGTCAAAAAATTAGTTTAATTTTCCAGTGGTTTCAGTGCCCCTTTCTCCTCCTCTTTTTCCACATCTGCCCATTTTCTGTGTCGCCAAAAAGATTTGATAAAATTGTTCAATTTCTGAATTAGTTTGATTGTCCAGTAGTTTCTGTACTCCTCTCTCTCCCCTTCCTCTTCTTCTCCACATCTATCCATTTTTTGTGCTGCTGTAAAGATCTGATGAAATTATCTGAGCTTTTCTATCATTTTTTCAAATCAGAAATCATAATAATTTTCAATTTTGATAATTTATGAAAATGAATGTTACGAAAGTTTAGAGTTTGTGTGATAGCTGTATTTTGGAAAAGAAGACTGACAAAATTATGGAGGGAAAAAGGGAAGGGGTAGCAGAGAGCAGTTCCACTTTTCAATTTGGAGTATAGAAACTTTTTCATGTTGCTATAAATAAATGATGAATTTTAGATCAAGTACATTATTAATAAAAAATGATTATTTCATTGAATTTAAAAAAATGTTTCAAAATGATGTAAACTGTTGAAATTCACCCTTTGAATTTGATTTCCAATATTGAACGTGAGGTACTGCTAAAAATATCGATAGAAGACTGAATAGTGATGACACTTTCCTCTTTTTTTCTGCTGAATTTGCTTCAAACCTGTAGTGCCAGAATTTTGAAAATCGATTTTTCCTTCAAAACATTTTTTGGCGGGGGGGGGGGGGGGGAGGATATTTTGATTAAATGTAAAATTGAGCTAGAGAACAGGAACATGAAAACGAAAATTCGAATTCATAATAGAGTCGAGATGACAGAAAGGAGGTCTACCAAAAAAATCTTTCCAGAAATTTGAAAATGATTACTGCTCATGTTGCGAAGAAAAAAAATTGAGGGATCTGTAACAATATTAATTATGAAGATGATTCATTTTAGAGATTATTGTTACTTGGTCACCCATACCTAAGAAAATTGATCATGTTGAAGAAAAGGAAGGAAATTATGAAAATTTTTCGAGAAGTATGTTCATCATAACTTTTTAAAGAAAGGAAAATCAATTGAGTTGTCGATGGGGGGGGGGGGGGGAGGGAGAGGGTTACTAAATGATATCGAATTTTCAGAAACGATACTCAATGTGAACCCCAAATTCGATCTGGCTGTCGAATTCTAGAAATCTTCTAAAAAAAAAGTTGAACCAAAATTTTGATCTAATCGTTTTTTTTTGAGGGATGGGAAGAATGATTTTAACTAGTGAAAATTTTTCAAGAAACTTTGAAGCACCCAAAAAATTGATGGATTGTCGATTGAGAAAGGGGAAACTAACTTATAGATCGTAAAAATTTCCATTTTTGTTGTTTTAGGGTCAAAAAGGGTTTGAATTTTATTTCTGGGAAGGGTGAAGAGATTCAGATGGATTAATAATCTTCAATAGACTTTTAAAGAACTCAAAAGTTAACCATGTTGTCGAAAAATGTGGAGGAGGAGAAGGTTTGGATTGATAAAAAAAGTGCTAGTCTCAAAAAAGATGTTTCAGAGCCCAAAAAATTGATCAAGGTATCGATAATGAAATGGGAGGGGGAGAGTTAGATCCCCTCGATTCCCTAATATCAAGAATTCCTTCAATTTTGTCCAAAAAGATTGATTTTTGATCTGAAAGAAAGCATTTGAACAAAGAATAAGAAAAGTTCAAAGGAGTTCAGCTTAACCCCCCTCCCCTCCCCTCCCCTCCATTTACCATTCAACAACTACCAATAATCATCAAAAACAATACCAGATTCCAAAATAATTAAGCCCAATTCGACCACAATCCTACGATTTTCCTACCTACGACCATTAAAACTGGTTACCATTGATGGATCGCACCACAAAGAAGTAACCTGGTGACGACTGCGACTGCACATTGTGCGCCGGAATTCTATCGTCAATAGAAAGAACCAAGTTGTAAAATGCATTCTGCCCGTTGCTGTATTTTTCGATTATAAAAAGGTAATGCGTGCCGTGTGGACCGAGGAGGGTTGTACGCGTGTCATACATTGTTCCTATGGTACCTAGACTTGGGCTTTTACCCGCATCAAAAACGGTACAGTCTCGTGGCAGGCGCAACGACTGACCCTATCGCAGCCTCCTGGTCCATCGCTTTACTCAAGTATCGAAAAACGAAAACTCATATTTTGAGGCGATTTCGCCTATTCGCGAAATCCTAATCATTTATGTAAAACTTGGCAATCGTTGGAAATTCAACTAGCAGCAACGTTAATTTGTATATGGCCATAAGAGGGACGCGAAATCAGCAGGGGTGAGTTGAAAACGAAGGGGTTTCTTTCCAAGTGGTAATGGCATAACGTTCGTTAAATGGAACCGTACTACCAAAAAAAAGAGACTCGAGAACTCGCACACGTGGTTTTTTGAGCTTTCTTCTGCGCATGCGCAAGTTCTTTCATCAAAACCACGGTTTAAAATTACTCCGGCGTTAATTTTTTAATTAATATTGGGGTTTTGTAAACGGAAAGTGGACGAGTAATTGAGAAAAACTATGAATTTTTTGCTCTTTCGGAAGACACTACGAAGCGGACGTTTTTAGGAAGGTTTTTTTTAACCTAATTAAAACTGGTTGGGATACACGTTTGCGGAGTTGGACTTTGTTACAAGTTTAATTGTTCTTTTTTTTTGCCATCGTTTCTCATTTAACGTACGTTGTGTCGACTACTGCCAGAGGTCGGTTTAGTTTATTCGAAGGCTGTCGATTAACTGCATTATTGTGGGAAAACAAACTTGTCGTAATAATCTAAACAAGTATCTTCCTGCCTCATTTCATCCTGCGATCTGTGGCAGCGCATTCGGTACGTGTGCTTTTCCGTACTTTACTTTAATTTGCCAATTGTCGCCAATTACAAACGCCAAACCGAACCCTTTGATGTCTATATTCCCGTCGAACGATTAGTTAAATTAGATCCGATTTCGTCGGTAATCTGGTCTTTTGGATTTGGCCATACCGATGTAGCCAAATTGTAAAATGAAAAGCGTTTTATCAAGCTGATTTCATAAGCATCGTGACGATCACGTCGCCCGATTCTTTTTTATTTAATTCGACGTGATCGCCAACTCCGCGGTGAAGATTTTATTAGGCTATGATTTTTAAATGACGAACGTAGTCTCTTTTCTTATGTATTTATAGTCTCGAGTTACGTGTAAGTTTTCTTTTCTTTCTTTTTAATTTCTCGAGGTTCGGACGAGTCTCCGGGAGTACATACGATGGTATCTCATCTCGTCCCGTGTAGACTACATTTGGTAATGTTTTTAATGGTAATTGGCCGATATTATTTAAATAGCTTTGTTTAAGAAAGAAATAGACGTGAAGCGGTAGAGGTGGCGGTGAGATGCGCACGATGAGGTAAAATGTAGGTATAAGACTATAAAAGACTGCGACTCCGCGGCTTGTAGGTAGAATTGCAAAGTTATCTATGTTTTTCTGTCTGTTTGTCGTGCGGCTTTTGTTAGGTCGGTATGCAAATGATAAATAACGGAGTACCTTTTTCGTTCGTTCGACTAGCGTGTTTATGAAAGTTTATTCTCGGAAGAAAATTAGTTAGGAACTATGTGTACTTGCGGGCGAACGATGGTATATTACATGGATATGTTGTATTCGAGATCCATCTTATTCGTGCGTGAGGTTGAGACCATAGTTTTACATACATTTTACCTTTTCTGCGTATGTTTACGTTGCTGATGGTAATGCATATTGGACTTGAAAGAGCGGAATTCGGTTATAGCGGTTGTTTGTATAGTTATGTGTCGTCTTGGCGTATTCTCTCGTAGCTATATATTTTTTTAGTGAAAATATTCGATAACGGTGCGAATTTTTCTCACGTATGTCAGCCGCCTGGTAGGGGTTCTTGGTTAGGTGTAGATGTGTGCCGAAAAATGGATGGAAATTGAATGTAGAGGCGATTTAGAGCGAATTTGTTGCAAGAAATTTGCGAAGGGAGAGGGTGAAGAGGTGGAATTTCAAGGGATAGAAATTTTTATTGAGTTTTGAATAAAAGTATAGGTAAAAATGAGTTACTGGAATGACGTATTGAGGATGAATTTAGAGGTGAGGGAGGGGAGAAGAGTGAAAGTGAAAACTATAGAAGACAGCTCTCATTAAGCAGCCTAAAAAATCAATTTTTGTTAAAATGTCGAATTAGAATAGAAAATATCCAAGTTATCAAATTTTCTTGTACGATGGAGCAATGTGGTCTCCAATTAACGGAGAATTCGCAAGAAATGTCATATTTTAGTATGATTTGTGTGATCAATTTTTTGGAAAATTTTTTTTGGGGAAAATAGAATTTTGGGTTTCGAAAATTGGTTTCGATAATTTTTCCAAGGATGAGAAAGGTGAAAAATTGTAAAAAGTAATGTTTATTGTATTTTTTTTTTTTTGTTGTTGAAAGATGGAAAAAAATTACAAAAATTACCGATTAAAAAATGGACGGTAAAATAACCCTTGATAACTCATTTCTTTAATTTTCTTAACAGGAATTGAAAAAAAACTTGCCCTAAATTACGTCTCTGATTGATTATTTAACCTCCCCTTTCCTTCTTTTACATCAGAATGATTTCAAGATACGTTTACGAAGACGAACAGAGAAAAGTGGATTACTTCAGTATTTGATCAAATTTTTGAAATGAACATTTTCTGATGATTTTGTCCGTCGAAAACTGAAGGAAATATAGGATCAGACCGAAGATGAAACGAAGGGTGGAGGAGGAGCGCTGCCTGTTTTCATGGTCAAATAAGAAAATTTTAAACTGTTCCTCGAATGATTTTTTTGTGGAAAATTTACGATTGAAGAAATTTTCAATTTTCTGTTCTTTAATTGATGGTAATGTCAGCTGATGTGTTGAAATGTAGGTGTCTGGGTAGCGTACCATTTTCTATGTAAAAATGATGATTAGGGATGACAGTTGAAGTGATTCTAAGATTTTGAGGAAATCTCTCCCAAAATAGGTATTTTTTTTTGACTGGCATCAAATCATCGTATATTGAACATGCGAAATTCAAAAAAAAAAAAATGAAATTTTGTCTCGGTGGAAAAATATTGAAATATTTAATCAACAGGTGTCAAATTTGATTAAATTTTGAAAATGAGAGAAAAAGTATGTTATGGGAGGTGAGGAGAAATTGAGGATTTTCCAGATGGGCCCTTTTTTGAATATTTTTGATCTTTAAAAAAGTCAATTTTTTCGAGGCCTGTATTTTGAGCGCTCAACCCCATTGATAGCCCAAAAAATGTAACTTGTGAAAAAATTAATTATAAATTTTAGTATTTTTGACGTTTCTTTCTAATTTTTTTTAAATGTTTGTAAATCAAAAAATACGAAAAGGTGTTTAAGAAGGGAGGGGGGGGGGGGTATTTCTTTTTGAGTTGGGACTCGGCTTGTGAGTCGAAATGCTCTAGGTATTTTAATGAAATCGAAAAAAGTTTCCGAAATTCGCAAAATTTCTGTATAGTTATCTAATGAAATTTGTAAATAAAGATGAAGAATTGCTCAAAAAATGTGCTGTTGTGACTGTCAAAAATAAAAAAGAGATTTTTGAATGAAAATTCAATGTTATGAATCGTTCATTCAAGGAAATAGTTTTCAAGCTCAAACTTGTACGTATTACGTTTGTATCTGAAAATTAGTAAAATATCTCGATATCAGTGTGCAGTCATCCCTAGCTAGCGCCTTTTTGTTGAATCGGAAAATCCCCAAATCATGGGTTCGATTTTGATAACAATATTGTGTGGTTTGCATGAATGAAACTGATAAAGTTTATTACGTTTTTAGTTGCTCTTGTTAGGTAGATAGTAGATACTTATTAGATAAATCACTCATGGAGAGAAGTGGGGATATGCATTTGCAATTCATATCCAGTATGATTATTTCGAGTGATTTCGTGTATGAATTAAATCCGAAGACATTTTGTATATGATTTTCCATTTTTTTTAATTTGAAAAAAAAGGGCATGAAGTGTACTTTGAGTACTTATTAATCTTCTGAAGAGATAAAAATAGCCATCTTTGTGTACTTTCTCATTTATAAATCAGTGAAAATTACCTCGAAAATCATTGGAAAACAGTCAGAATTGCAACACAGTTTGAATTGGTGAAAAAAAAATTACTGAAAGAAAACAGTAAAAAAAAATTGATGGGAAATCAGTGACATTTTTTCAAAAACCATCAAAAAAATTGGCTACAAATTTAAAAATTAGCTGATTTTTTAAAGAGTTGATTGATTTTTTAAAAAATTTACTGATTTTCTAGGAATTTATGAAATCTGAAAAGCTCTGTAAAAAATGCAACGCTAGCTGTGTTGAAATAATCTCACGAAAGTTGAATTGACATGTTACTTTTATCTACATAATTCCTTGTTTTAATTTCAATTGTAATTTAAAATTTTTGAAAATCCTGAATTTGGTATAAATTTTAAATTTTGCGTATAACGATCTTACCAAATTATCACGTTATTAGATCTTTTTAATAGATTTCTTTTCGAAGAATATCTTTATGGTGAAGGGGGCGGGGAAAAGAAAGAAATGGTATGAGTGAAAATATCCACATCTACTGAAATCATATCCGAGATTTTCCCCTCCTCACAATTTTCAAGATTTTGCACCGAATATTTAAAAACAGAACGTGATCAGGACCGGTATTTTTTATGATTATGAGATACTAGAAAATGTGTGAAGTTGGAAAATTAAAATCAACGATATCTTCGGGTGAAAACCATCAAAATTGTTTCCATAAAATTCGTATAAAATTTTTCAATTTTTCATATTTTTTTGAATTTGAATTGGGAGCAAAGACGAGAGTAGGGAAAAGAAGGAAAATTTTACCGGTGGTTTTCAAGTCTAGACAACTTCACCCCTATTACTTCTCATTGCCCTAGTAAACAATCAAGTTTACGATACTTATCGAACTTAACCGAAGAACCCCGAAGAGATGTCTTGTGATAGGAAGAGCAGTGCCAGTACTTGTATCATTCGCTTGTGATTATTTACAAATTATTTAGTTCAAGGGTGGTTTTTTGAATTAATTTTGTTCGATTTCGTAAATTATTTTTTTGAAATGGTTCATTTTTCATGTATGAATTAATCAAAGTATTTGCGGTTTCAAGTGTTCGAGGGTGATTTTTTGAATGTGTTTCGTTATGATCGACTATTTCGTGTTCGAATTTTTCGCTTTATTTTTTACAGCCCAGTTTGGAAAATGAAATTGATATTTTTATGTTGGTTTGTTATCATCCTAAGAACTGTTGGTAAGTTGAATTTTGACTTTGGGGTGGCTCAGTGAACCTTGAGTTCGTTGACTAGCTTTCCTTGGTGTTTTTTTTTCATTTGGGTCTCGGTACGGTACGCGGATTGGTCGGTCGTGAGATGATGAAGTTCTACGGCCGATTGGATTTTTTATTACGCCATAAAACGCGAGGTACATTTTCGCGAAATGCTAATTCTCTTTGAATTCTTTTGCTGCTAGGAAGCATATATCTGTGATAACTTCTATTCTAATCGTTTATGTTGGCTTGGAAATCATGACCGCCGTAAGCGTAGTGAACGTTTTGTTGTGTTTGAGGTTCAGATAGCGCTGGTACGGTTTTATCTTATTTCCATACCGATCGAGTATCGAAGATAAATAATTAAAGCGTGGTGAAAGTTTATAATGACGATAGTATGGTTTCGATCATCCCTCGGAAATGATAATTAAGCCGAATTTGGGTGGTAGACGTGATCAGCGGTAGGTTTGTGGTGGAATTTGCCTTTGGTTAGATTACGATAAGGTATCTGAGGTGGGCTACATATGAAATGGAGATGATCTGTGACGCCCTGTGTAATTTTCCTAGGAAGGAGGAATTCAATGATCGAGGAAGATATAGATATTTTCTCGAGGATAAATTGTCTGTCTCTTAGAAATAAATTCAGTGTAAAATTTTTCAAATGGTACGTTTCACGAATTACTATACCTTGGAAAAGAATTGTGCCAGATTCAAAAAATAATACGTGTGGTAAAATCTTATGCTGGAGAAAACCGTACGTGCAATCTGCAATAAGACCATTTTTAATGTTCACACTACGTACCTACGAATTTATTATCTGAACACTTCGTGCCTGCTCTCGGTTTGTAGTTGGAGCTGTGGAAAGAGGAAAAAAATCGCGCTGTAATGTAAAATAAAACTTTTGCTGGTAAAACTGGATTGAAGGTTGGTTGTTAGAGCGACAAGATGTACCTACTCGTATACTGTGTAAGTGTGTAGTTAGCTGGTATACCGACGAGTACAACGAATCTCGTTTTATCCTCCATTCGCTCTTTCTTATGTTATATGTGACGTCATGTCCGTTCGAAAAATCTCGCTAGAACACCTGTACTTTTAATATTATTCCTAAGTAGAGTTTTCAAATAAGCCGGTCTTCAGGTTCCAGGTTGTTAAAAGACTTCCTTTTTTAAACGTCTCGCGTCCGTGATGTAATTTGAGCTCTATTTATGTACACTTTTTTCTCCTTTTTCAAAATAACAATTTCGTTTTAATTTTTACACTTGTGTAGGTTTTAGAATGCGAGTGTCGAGTAATTTACCGGTGGTGGAGTTTCGATGTAAGGGTGAAGTTGTGTGAGAGTGGTAGTCTGATGGAAGGTGGTAGGCGACTAAGATGGTATGAGTTTGGGAATTTGGGTTGAGTATTGATTGGGAGATGTATCCAGGTCGATAAAGTCCGGATTTTCAAAGTAAGTCGAGAAGGAGAAAATTTGTGTGAATTTAAAGAATTGAATGAGAAAGGAAATTGAAATAATTTTTGCATTGCTTCTTTGAATTAAAAAAAAATACTACGCAATTTCATAAAATTGTTTTCTTTCGTCAAGAGAGAAGGGCTGAAAATGCTCAACCAAATGAGTTCGTTGAAATTTTAGATTTCGAAATTATTTGAAAATTAAAGATTTGAGGATCATATGTAAAGGGTTTTCTTCCTTTTGGAAATGTTGATTATTTTGATGACCTGGAAGGTTCAGGAGGGTTTTCTAGAGAATGAAGGAGGGGAGGGGGAGGGTCACAAAAAAAACACATCTTCAAGGAACCAGAATTTGAAAAAAAAATCAAGAAAAAAATTAAGAAATCTACGTAGGATTTGAAAATTGTTGTGTTGATTATTGTGAGAGTGGAAAATGAGACTATTGCGAAAAATCCCCAGGGGGGGGGGGTAGGTTTTCAAACTGGATAGTGAAAAGTGGTTACCTACTTCTTGGATCAAAAATATGTTTCTAAAGTTACTATTTTCCCCAGAATTTCACTTTGATGCTGACAGTAATCTGTTTTTTTTTTTTTTTTTTTTTTTTTTAATTTATGTAAATATTTTGATGAAAACAAATTCGTTTGCGTTCGAACAGAATTTTCTTCTAACAAAAAATTAAAATCACTAATTTTTTGAAACTGAACTCAGAAACGACTCAATATGGGCATTATTGATGGAGGAAGAGAGACAAAAATTAAAAAATTTTCTCATGTATTTAGACTAAATTTACCTGCTTCAATTTTTTTATCAAAATACCTATGATTTTTCTTTGAAAATTTTTGACTTCAACAGTGTTTTCTTGAGTATGAAACCGACATTTTTTTAATGATTGAAAAATACTAGGGAAGGGACAAAGGAGGGAGCTGTCTTCAAGTGGAAATTAATTTGAAAAATGATAGGAGAAGGAAAAGAGAGCAGCCATCTTCAAGTTCAAATCATGTGAATTTGAATTTTACAAAATGTGCTTAGAAAAGCAGTGGATACTCTTGGCCAGAATTATAGAAGTAGAGAATTTCACCCCAAAAAAATTCTAAAAGACGCGAAATTTTCAAATTCGAAAATTGCACAAAATCACTAAAAAAAATTTGTGAAAAATTAATAAAATAGAGTAGGAAATTCCGTGAATAAAAAGTAGAAACTGAAAAAATTTTCAACCTAGTTTAGTCGATGGAAGGAAGAGGGGTAAATATTTTAGAAAATGTGGGAAAATCGATGAAAATTATTTTTGAAAAAAATTGAGGCATTTGTTTTGAATCTTGTGATGAAAAGTAAAAATCAGGAAGGGGAAGGGGAAGGGGTAATAAAATAAATTATCTAGAAGTTGAAAAAATCAATGCAATTTTTGACTTTCGGTAGACACCTTTGATTAGCTTTTTTGTGTGACATCATTATTTTTTGATTTTACCCAATTTTATATTTTTGTACGCTTGATCATTCTCCCAAACTCAAAAAAATAGGTCAATCATTCGAAACCTAATTTTATTCTTTCACGATATTTTCTTCATCCCCTGCCAGACCATTCCAACCTCACAAGTCTCAGTTTTCCTAAAAATTCTCTTCTCTACTCTAAATTGTTTCAATTTCCTTCAAACAAAATCATACCCGACAATTATCGAACACCGAACTAAAAATCTACCTGCATTTCCCTAATCACCGATCGAGTTTCTATTCGTCGTAAATGTGGCAATTACCATCCCAGCAGTATAATTATTTCGCCAGCAAATAAACTGTATTACTCGACGGAGTAAATTGAGCTATACAAGTTCAACAGTTGGTTGCTTAGCCGAAAAAAAAGAAGACGTGGTTAAAGATTTGCAAACGGTTAACGCTTATTTCACTGCCACCGCAGCCACTTGTTGATTGGAAATGCTCCGGTATTCCGCGCACGTCTTGCTGACCCTACCCGAAGTGTATTCTTCGTATGCAGCACAATAATACACACAGAAGGGTAGAAAAAGACCGTAAAGATACGATAATGGTGTTCACCTTCGGACAAAGTATCTTTTTTCTTTCCATTTTAATGTTCAGCGAACAAGACTTTAAAACCGTATCGTCTGATCGAACCCACACTTCGTTTATGTGTAGATTCGATAAAATACCCATTGTTTGCCTTGTTGGCTGCTTTTATCGGTCTTAAAAAAAAACTACAATATGGTACGTCTACGTGGTATATTCGAGAACAGTAGTTAGTAAGCAGTCTGGATTGTTTCCATGGGTCGACCAAGTTGAGAAAGTGCTGAGAGAATTTTTTTCTCATCTGGTAGAATTTTAAGTCAGCGAAATTGGTCGCTGAATCGAGCAGCGTTGGCGAGATTGAAAAAAAAAAATTCTCTACGTAGAAGATTCGAAGGTATAATAAAATGGTAATTCTGTCTCGTCTACCTACCATCTGTTGTAGTGCTGAGATGTTTATAAAATCAAATAAATCGTATACACAGTAACTCGTCCGAATACATTGGCGGTTTCGATGTTGTTTTATTGTTCCTCAGAATAAGATTTGGTAGGTTTCAGCTGCGCATAGAGGAAGAGAGATAGACCAAAAAACATTTTAGCACTTGTAAGCGGTGGCGAAATGCGAGATGGAAAAAAGGGCGGTAAGCTGGAGTGATTTTCATATGGCGAACATATGAATTAGGTACCTAATACCCCGATGCGTAACGGGTTCTGGTTCTGAAGCGAGGAGAAAAAAAGTGTCGGGTGTAATTTAGGCAATTTTTTCATTAGTCACCGAGCCCAGAAGATGCTTCGGGTACCTGCGCAGCGTTGTTTTTTTGTTCACGTATCCTTGTTGTATCTGCGCGTCAAAGAGGTAGATTGGGTTTGAAGGGGGGTAAAAAAGAAGCCCGAATACCTGCGTACCTTTTGGTATAATTTCATTGTCGTAAGTAGATTGATTTACGTGATTAATAGATACGTCGAGGTACATGTTGTATGTATTATGTATTTATTAATGGTGCTGGAGTTGGTCGAAGAACGTGAGGTCATTAGCAGTGATATCACGCTGTCTTGAGACAAAATCAGAATATCTATTAATGTATTTTTTTGGTTCTTTTGTTACAGGTGCAATCTCGTGTTTTCCAAATCCATGCAAAAATAATGGGACATGTGTATCGTTACCTCATGGTGCATCTTACTGCAAGTAAGTTTGAAATTTTTTATCTGTGTAATCGATATACCTACCTGGATGGGATGGAATTCACGTTTTTTTTTTTGGTCGAAATTATGCCCAATAATGGCGGAAAGGCAAGGGAGAAGGGTTGAGAATGGGCTGCCGTTTAATGGACCCATTTGGTGAATTTGAATATGGTATTTAATGCTGGCGAAGATTGCTGGTCCATGGGCGAACTATTTTACGATATGGTGGTAGATAATTACGGGCAATAACGAAATAATATTCGCCTAATGGCCACGACCACGATGGACTTAGGTTCGGACGCGTGGCGTGACCGGATCGTTGCTGCGCGGTGCGTGCGTGCTCGTTGCGTGAATGGTGGTATGAAGACCTGTTGTTTATTTCTCAAAAGAAAGCAAACCCGGCAAAGGATTCGGCTGTATATAAATCGTGAGAACGTACTACCGGAATTTAGCTATAATAGCATCGTATAATCGTAGTATTACAATAATATACTTAGAACGCGATACGTCGCCGTCGTTAAAATTCATCGCAAATTCTCCACTAGCATAGGATTGTTGGGTCGCTAAGTCCTCCCATTTTAATATCATGCCAAGTGTAATGGTGATGTGTAAGTCAAGGTGGCACGAACCTGGGATCGGATTGAAATGTAAAATTTAGATGGGATGGTGGGTATGATTTTTAACGTCGATTTTAGGAGGATTTTGAGGAAACAGGTATTTTTGAGATTAGATGTATCTTGAAAGTCGAAATTATTTTAGAGGGAAAGGAAAGGACGGGGCGAGAGGTTTATTATGTACATGGAAAATTTTTGGAATAGGAAAATTTTCTCATTGAAAATTGTCCTTTTTAATTTTTAAAAAGTGAAACGATTTTTCATTCAATTTAAAATTTTATTTTTTAATGTAAGAAATTTAGACAAAAAATCGTTCCTCTCGAGTTCATGGTCTTATTTGGGAACAAATTTTCTTCAGAGAATTGTTCTAAGTATGAAAATTATTTTAGTTTCAACTTCAGTCAGAATTTCGTAAAAATGGATTTTATGGGAGTAGAATAAAGGAAATGTATTATTTTGAACAAACAGAATGAAAAATCAGCTTTTAGCGCCAAAAATTCCTGAATTTTTTGTCATCAATTTTTCTTTGATTTTTTAAAATGTCAGATTGTATGTTATTGTTTAAACCAAATTATGCACTCTCTCATTTTGAATCACTGAAAAGTCACTGAAAAAAGTCAGAATTGTAGCACAGAAAAAAATTAGCGGAATTTTATGATTCTCAACGGAATTTCGCTGATTTTTCAAACAATTTCACTAATTATTCAAAGAATCTGAGTTTTTTCACATTTTTGATTTTTCAATGAATTTTGACTAATTTTTCAGCAGTATTTTCGGCTGTTCGCTTCTAGTGAAATATTTTCATTGATTTATTTCTTTGCTGCAATATTCTGACTGTTTTCCAGCGATTTTCCATAATTTTCTTTGATTTCTAAAAAAGAGTACTTGATCACTTCTGTAATTTTTGGGGTTAGAAAATATAGATCTAAGTATTTTTTAACCTCTCCCCCCCCTTAACTTATTTCTTTTCTTCTTTTAATCTGTAATTCAAAAAGCAAAAATTCGTCTATTTTCGATCATGATAGAAGCTTTCAAAAATTTTTGTGTTTTCCTTCAGAAGTAGCTCATTTTTTGGAAACTGACTTTTTTGGCTATTAAAATTAAAATTGTATTTTGGGAATTTCTGTCTCACTTGTTGGAACTAATTCTATTAAATTATGCTGGCTGAGTGATTAATTTTGTCACTCTTTATTTTTTTTCCTAACGTAAAATATTGATTTGTTTTGGAATTTTGGAATATCAATTTGTGTGGCTGTTTGGAGCGAAAGGAGGTATTAGAGGACATCGGAAATTCTTAAATCCTCTAAAATTGCCTGAAAATAAAAATTCTGTGAAATTTTTGACATTATATTAGAAAATTGATTTTTCCAGCAGTTCCTCATTTTTTTTTTGTTTTTAATTCAAATTTTACTACAATCTAGTTTATTTAAAAACTATTTAGCAGTATTTCAGAATTAATTAACAATATCGAGGAATTTTGAAAAAAATTATATAGTTATTGGTCGAAAAGGTAGATGGAACTTGAGCAGATTGATGGCTAGAATTTTTTGAAAAAATCGTAGTTGGGTGGGGGGGGGGAAGCAGACCTTTTTACCATTTTTCTACTTTTGTTTTTGAAAATTTAAGAATTCATTAAAAATCCTGACCGTGAAATTGCCATCCCTGGTCAGAAAGTTTCAGTTTTCAAATGTATTGGAAAGAGGAAGTGAGCGGATAATTTTTAAGGGAAATTACCAGGTCCAAAGCGAATGAAAGGCTGAATTGAACAAGCTTCTTCTTTAAATTGGTCAAATATTCGTATTTTTGTAGAAATCTGAAAATTTGTTGTCTGAATTGAATTTTATAATGTATTTTTATCTAGAGATCACCTCCCTCTCCTCTTCCCCTCCCCCTCACCCATTGAATGTGAATGAAGGAAAAATTATATATTTTGAAATTCTCATATTTTTTCTTACAATTAATGACTTTTGAGCTGATTTATATTGCTGTCATGTCTAATCCAGAAGAAAAACTGAGTTTGTTTAAAAGTATTATAGAAACTTCTCTAAACCCTTTTGAAATATTCTTTTGAGTCTTCATAATTTTTTATCGGAGAGAGAATGAGAAAATTGTGTTTTTGGATTCATAGTAGGGGTCTTTCATCACAATTATTCATCTAGAGCAAATTCAATTCCGAAATTTTACTTCCATAATTCATGTTTTCCTACATTTTTGAAAGAATAAAATTAAAAAAAAAAAACTGAAAAAATGGTACCTGTTGTATTTTTAAAGTATTGGAAATTTTTTTGATATTTTAGCCTCATAAATTGATGTGTGATATCGCGGTTTAATTTTTCCCCTTTTTTAAGGGTAGGGAAGGGGGGGGGGGAGGTGGAAAATGAACCATAAAAAATATATAATTTCCCCCTTCGAAAACCAAAAATTTCTCCCAACATTTTTTTATCAAATCTTGGCACATAATTGAGTTCACAAATGAAACCCAATCGAGCGAATTTACTTTCATGTTTCTTATTCTATCCATTGCAATAATTTCAACTCGCTGCTTTCCTGTCGGACGTCTAATGCTAGAAATTCGCTCGTACTGAAAAAAGTACAACATGGAGAATTTAAAACTGACGAAGTACTGTACGAGATACAAAGACCTATTAAAATAGTTTCAATACTTGAGAAATTCTTTCAACAGGTAACAATCTAATTTGCTTGGCAAGATCGTGCTTCCATATACATTTCAACTTTAAAGACTGCGGTATCTAACATATCAACATTCTTTTTAATTGCGTTTCAATTAATAGGTCTATTTGATTTTTTTTCCTACCTCGTGCTTTTTATACATTTTTTCTCCTCCAATTCCAATATATATGGCTGATAAAAGAGCATCACAGAAGAGAACCGCTGCCGGCAAATAATTGCGTTGGTTTTGGTGTACATCACCAGACTGGTATTGGACCAGCCCTCCCAAGTAAAATTGACATGACCATGGAAAACAATTCACCTTTTGGTCGCGTGTGTTTCATAATACCATTCGGATTGTGTATTTTATAAAAACCTATAAATTTTACGCCTTTTGAATGTAAATACGACGAGGTTTTTTTTTGTATTTTTAATGAACCATTCTCGATAAATTTTCGTACGAAATCCCAAACCGGGCGGTGATATTTATATCCAAGATACGCCGCATTAACCTTCAATTGTCTCATGGACCCTTTCGACTCGTATGCAAAATTTACAAACCCATAACGCTGCTGGAAATTTCCAAAAATCTATAATTTTCAAGGGTTTAAAAAACGTTTTTGTGTTGGAAAAGGTATCGAAAAAAGGGTTGAATGTGATACGAGTCATAATTCTAGTCTCATTATGATAAATATGGTCACAAAAGGAGTTGACGTCGAACCCTTTTTTTTTCGTATGACGTATTTATCACACCCTGGACATTTGATATGTGGAACGTACAACTCATATGCATATGTAGATCTTCAAATGCGTATCGAATGAGTAAATTACATATTAAAAATTCTACGTATATTTACCGTAGACTAGACAAAAAAATACCTCGACAATTACCTACCTGTACGTCTACTCAACGCAGCGGTCATAAAAATCGAACAATACGGTTTTCGATTATAGCGACTGGAGTGAGAGACCTTATAGGAGGAACTATCTTCTATACTCGGCTATGTAGTTTTTTTTTTTTTCATTAGAGTCTTGAAAATGAATTTGATTTGCATGAGAAAATATATAACACCTAGGTACATTATCGAAGTTCAACGATTCTTCTTCCAATCTGTCACGGTCGCTGTGCTGGAAACTCTCTCACGTTGACGACAGCGACACCTGTAGAATCGAGTTGGGCCGAAGCCGGTTAATTAAACCTCCCCGATATTGTTTGGTGGAAAATTTTCCAAATACCAGTGGGCAACTGCGATTTGGTTCTGGTTTGTGTACATAACCAAATCGTCCATCCGTCTTGTACTTTCCCAACCGTAAAGAGTTTACGTTAATTTAACGCCTAACACGTTGGAAACCTTTGTATATGCTATGATCAAATGTCCGTCGTCTTTTTATTTTAGTATTTGGAAAAATAAACAAACCGTTGAGTCTTTATATTGCCGCTATGTCCACATCGGCTCTGTTCGCTTTACTTTGGTTAAACAAACAAAAGACTCGAGGCATTTTTCACTTTATAATTTACACGTACTGAAGCGTAAACTTCTCGCTCGGATATTTTCCTGGTACGAAGGGTATCAACCTGACCAGCAGCGGGGAAAAAATTACCTATAACGTGATCAATGCTCCTTCAAAATGGACTAGTTTTTTTCCTCCGTCAATCGCCAGCATACTGGTCCCGAATCATTAATAACTATATCAAAAGTTTATATAGAAAGCATTCCTTCATCTTTGTCGTGACTTCCACGTCATGTTTGATAGAGGTGGAAAAAAATGGAAGATTTTGCGAAGCAGTCGTGTATCTGGGATGTTGCGACGAGAGCAGAGTTGAAAAACGAGAACAGGTTGGGTGAGGATGGATTGGAAAATTGAGACTAACCGAGCTGACACTTGTGATTTAGAGTTGAATTGCTACGATTAGTATTCAATTAAATTCATCGTCTTGGATACGGGTAAATGGCGCAGAGAGGGAAGGTTTCATAAGTCGAAGCTCGTTTCGTATTACTCGACGTCAATTAACACTTATTAAACTATTAACCGAGTGTGGCTCTGTTTTGGATTTTATGTGCGGTGTAAATGGGTTCATTTGTGGAAATCTAGTCCTGATGGTAATTGTTTTTGAATTTTTGATGTTGCAAATGGAAACAATGGTTGGTTTAAATCGACCATATTTTTAGATCGTTAACGATTAATGCTGACGAGAGGAACGATTACAATATGAATTACACGCGATGCGATTGAAAAATGTTAGAAAGCACTTTGGGGATGTGAAATCAATTCACTGATCGAGGGAGGAATGAAAAGAAGCGTAATAGAAGGGTGATGGGTGAAACGGATGGGGGATTTGACTGCGGAGTGCGAACTGTGCCGTGGTAGGACCTAAATCGTGATCATTGAAACTTCTTCTGGTCTGTGCATTTGAAATGAAATGGAGGTATGAAAAAAATAGATGGTAGGCGAAAAAATGATGGATGGAGTTTGTAGGGTTGGGATATGAGAATTTTAGCAGATTGGTGATTTTTTTGATTGGTTTAATAAGTTCGAGGTGTGATGTTGATTTGATGATGATTTTTTTTGAAAAAATTGTGGAAAAATTGGTGCTCGAGTGGCTGATTTGGAGGGTTTGATGAGGTGCGCTGGTCAAATAGTCCACGTGTATGGGGTTTCTTCTGTTCTTGTACTTATATTCGATCCCCTGCGGTGGTATTTGTGCTGCTTGGCATCTGTTTCGAACCTTTTTGTTGTTCTGTGTTAACGATTTTTTACGGATTTGATTCTTTAACCGGATTATTTCGGGGGGTGAATCGAGCAGAGTGTTTTCTTTCCTCGCTGCGTGTGTCTTGAAGAAGGTAGATTTTGCGATTTTAATGGATTTGATTCGGGTATTAATTTCTATGCTAATTTTGAAGTGGAGGACGATGAATTCGAAGTCGATCCATCATTTTTTTTGAAAATAAAAAATAATTTGAATGATGAAATATTAAAAAGTCTACAAGTCACAAAAAAAAGTCATAAAAATGGAAATAGAATTTGTAAAAAAGTAAGTGAAAAAAAACAACATTTTTTTTCTTTTTGAATAAAAGGCAGAAAATTATTCATAATTTTATTCTTATTGCTGTTGAAAAATTTTCATTATTTTTTCCGATTTTCGTTTTGATAGTTTTATCATGGAAAATGGGAGGCAAGTTGATCATGAAATAAAATAGGAGGCCTGGAAAAATCGTAATTTCGGTGCTAATTTTGAACTAAAGGAAAATGAATTCAAAATGGATCCATCATTTTTTGATAAAATTCATGTGGTAGGATATCAAGGTGTCCAAAAAATGGAAGCTATAAGTTTATGAAAGTCGTATAAAATCATTAAAAATCATGATTTTTTAAAATGGAAAAGTCAAAAAACAACGAATTTTTTTCCTGTATCTTAATAAAAGGCAAGAAATGATTAATCGTTTCTTTTTTTTTCTGTTGAAAAATTTCCATCATTTTTTTCGATTTTCACCATGACCGTTCCATCTTGAAAATGTGGGTGGGGGGGGGGCATGAAATAAACTAATTAGGAGGCCTGGAAAAAATCTTGAAAATTTGAAAAATCAAACCAGTAAACTTTCAAAATAGATCAATTTTGAGAAAAAATTTTATTATGCAATCGATACCTAATTCATTCGATTTTTTTTTGATAATTTTTCAAGAATTTGATGGGTTGAGAGGGATTCATAAAATCGATCGGGTTTGTTGAAAATTCTCTTGCTGAACTATTGTTCAATTCTTTAAATTTATTTATTTCATGAAAAAGAATAAATCGATTTTAATAAAATCTATCGATAATCATGGATATAAAATTATTGACAATCGATTTTTTTGAAAATGGAAAAAAATGAGCTTAAAATTTTGTTGATTAGTCGTAAATTTTTTCATCTTTTTTTTTTTGAAAAAAATTGATCATGCTCAGAATTATTAGATTGATTGATCAATGACGTCAAAGACTTTCTTCGATTTTTTCCCTAAAAAATTGAGAATCTTGTTGAATTTTCTTGCAGGTTGTAGGTATGTCAATCATTTGACCAATTCCATTGAAAATTTGTTTGCTAGAATAATTCCCTCTTTCTTGAAAAATGATGGATTTTTGTGCAAAATCGATAATCGATTTCCGAAAAGTCGATAATCGATTCTAAACAAATTTATGATCGATTTTAAGAAAATCAAAAATCGAATAATTATCCTGAAATTTCATGGAAATTTGAAAATTAGCACAATTTTATGGAATGACTGACATTTTTTATTGAGAAATTCACTCGAATCTATTGATCATTCATATATGTATTCAATTGATCGATCAATCAGTAATTTTTTTAAACTTCAAGCTGATTTTTTTGTTCTTGAAAAAAAAATACTTATTTCAAACGATTAATAATTTTCGAGTTGATCGATTATTCAATCTGGTGTCAGATTCAGCTAATAAAAATGAATTGAATTTTTCAGAGAAAACTCGATCAATTTTGGAATTTTATCGCATCCTAATTTCACAACCATTCGAAATGAATCATTCAGTTATTTTCATTGACTCAAAACCAGGAGGTTTCCTCCCTGGCTTTTCTTTGGAAAATCATGCACGTGAAGATTGATTAATCAAACCATTACGTCGATTAAAAATTCCACCCAATTGATCGATCTAATTCAAAAAACCAATTTTACGATTTCGTTATTCCTCTTTGTCAAAAGTCAAAATTCGAACTCGTTAATAAGACCTCAATAAAAATCTACAAATTAATCGAGCGTACAATTAACGACTTCACAAGATCGTATATTTTGTATACATCATCGCAGGATGAAAAAAAAAGAATAAACCATAAAATACGACCCTTCAACGAGACGACCGAAAAAAACAAAAAAAATCACATTTTTATAGCCTTTAAAGTACGTTCAGGCGTATCCCTCGATATATGGCTAATAAATCCACCAACACATTGTCCCGAACCGAAACGGCGTTAATTTGTTTACATTTACGAAGTGGCAATTTGAAGGCGGTTTTATTACTTCGGGAACATGTGCGTCCGTTTGACAATAGTTTTTAGAAGGAAATCGGTAACAGGCTAACAGGTATTGGTTTTTTTTGCCCAGGCAAGGACGACACTTGCGAGTGGTTTCATTGATAAAATTTCAGGTTCGGGGATCGCCAGCTGGTTAATTTTGCTTTTTCGTAGATCGACTTCAGTGGTCTAATGAACGATGACTATCTCGGGCAGAGATGCTGGGTTAATATGATTTTCTTACGGCTGTTTTTTTTCTCTTTTTCCTTTTCGATATCAATAATTACCTTATCTCGCCGAACCGATCGAGTACGTTGGGTAGATTAGGCATATAAAGTAAAAAGCGCCGTTGCTTGATTATTACGTTACGTGGAATGTTGGCCTCACCATACGCACGCATAGGAAGGCGAAGAAGGGGTTGGAATAGAAACAGTACGTGGGTAGACTGGACGAAGAATGCGGGGAAAACCAATGTCAGACGAGGTAATATACATTATTAGCAATTAGCTATGCTGGAAACGTATCATCCAAACGATTGCGGTTGAATATATGTAAATTGAATCTATATACTAAGCTAGTCTCTCAACATAGCTTCGCATTATTTACAGATGATCACATAACAGGTATAGATGATCGTATAACAATAAAGAGGCGTGTGTAAGAATATTTTATGTATAATGTGATAATGTAATACGAGGAAGAACAATTTCGATTCTCTTCGCCATCGCCAGGATGTTGTATATATCTCATTTCATTTCTTTCTTCGTATCTATACGTAGATGTACCTAGACCGAAAAATCACAAAACGTATCTAATAAACTTAAGGTACCAATTGTACTCAAATTAACACCTTGCTCTGGATCTTACCTTTGCAATTTTACCGCATCCTAGGCCTATAAACCAATTCCGTATCGCGGCCGGACGCCAATACACCACAGACCGTGCGCGGAGAAATTATCAAGTTCATTAACTTTTCATATTTCAAGGTCTTCGATTACTATACGAGCAAATAGACCAATGCGTGGTGTCGTTCAATTACCAGTCTCTAGGATCGTAAAATAAACCGAAAATACGATGGATATTTTCGTTGGCGTTATTATATTTTTTTTGTCCAGTTTCGCGATGTACGAAAGTTGATAATGATGTAGGTACAATGGAAATGGATATTGTATGGAAACGATTTTATTGTACGGTGTGTGTGGTTTTTTGTGTTTGAGATGAGAAGTATCGATGAAAGGATGGTTTGATTCGAGTTCGTGGGTTTTTGGGTCAGTGGTAAATTATTTTGTAAATTGGTCAAAATTGGAAGTATTTGGGAAGTAGAATCCGGAAAGGAGGAAGTTCGGAAAAAAGTGCTCAAAAATTTTGAGTGAAGAGATATTGAAATTCAGTTTATCTCAGATCACATTATAAATTTTCTAGAGGAAATATAGGGACAGGATATCCATTTGTAAAATTCGTGAGAAAAATAAATTCAAAATTTTTTTTGTGCAATGAAAAAGTAATAAAAAAAATTGAGAAGAAAGAATAAAAGAACATGCTGATTGATTTTCCAATTAGGTATCATGTGGTTTTTAGGAGCAAAAGATGTGGTGAGCAGAGGAAGGAAAAAAATGAATATTTTCCCAGTATTTTTCACTAATATAAGATGTGTATTGCCCCCCCCCCCCTCAAAAAAAATTTAGAGGAAAAGCTCACGGTTTTCACTAGGTAGAAAATTTTATTCTCTACAATTTTTGTCATGATCATTTTTGTTGTAAAACGCACAGTTCGCTCAGAAATATCACTTTTTGGCAAGCTTGGCATTAAAAAAATAATGAAATTTTTTCACAGAGTTTAGGAAATTTTAAGCTGTAACTTTTTTTCTAAATATGATAGAGATCTATGAGGCATTTCAAAGTCTCCAAAAATTTTTGGAATATTCCCAGCAGTAAAATTTTGGAGTTTTCCCTCCAGAAAATTTTAGAATTTTTTCCGCAAATTGTTAAATTTCTCTTCTAGAAAATTTTGAAAATTCTCCTCCAGAAAATTTTAGCTATTTTCCTTTTAATAATTTTGGCGAAGAAAGCAAATATTTGAAAATTTTTCTCTTGAATTTTTCATTTTTTTGGGAGGGAGTGAGAAGGTGTAAATATAGGAAATGTTTTGGACTTGAGACAAGAAAAATGGTAAACATGAAAATTACTTGGAAAATCCAAAAAATGGCAACAATTTTCAGTTTGAGATAGAAACTTTGCGAGGTAAAAGAAAGGTGAAAGTTTTTCACATTTGCCAGGATTAGGTAAAAAAAATTCTAATAATGTAAATTTTTAAATTGGTAAAAATTTCTAATATTACGGAGCTATATTGGAAAAATCAGTGAAAATAATCGAAAATTGATCAAATTTTCTGATATTCAAAAGAGTTTTACCAATATTTCGAGTGATTTTTAAACGAGAAATTTATCATATTCTTAATTCTGTTTTTTATAACGTTGTATTTTTCCCATTTTTTTTCAATTTTTTATTTTTGAGCAGGTAAAAAATGCTGTTTTTGAGGTTTAATTTGCATAGTTGATGATTTTGATTTCCTCCCTCTTCATCAGATATTCTGAAGGTGATCAATATGTGAATTAGATCATCTAAGAGTTTCTGAATGCCTTTTAATTTTTTTGAGACCTTAATAGACCTAATTTTATATTTTTTTGATGGAATAATCAATATGCTAGTGTCTCAAATTCGCCATTTTCGCATCTGATTTTTTTTCTTGAAAATGAGCAGCTTTTCAAAAAAAATTGGGCTAGAATTTTTTTAGAAAAATCAAGTATTTGTGTGTTTTTTAGAGAGAAACACGCCTTTTTCAGAAAAAATGTTGTGCGAAGCGGAAAAAAGAATTTCAGAACGAGTATTTGCAGGGTATTCATTTTTCAAAAATTATGGAATTGTGTGATTTTTTATTCGAAAGCTGAAAAATTTTTCAAATCCACAAAATTTTACCTAGAAATGTGGGAAATTTTGAAAGTAATCGTCGAATTTTATGGGAAAAAGAGGTATTTACAGTAAGGGAAAAATTGGCATACATTTTGTAAATTTACCCTGTGAGGTAAAAAATTCCCCCTCCATGTGATGAGAAACTTGGAAGATAAATTCTGAAGTTGATTTTTTTTTGTTCAAATTGCCGTTGAAGCAAAAACTTGGTGTAAATATCATTCTGCTTTTTAATTATTATTATGATATTTTTTTTTAGATTTCCTTTGACACCTTAGGAAAGAGTCTGAAAATTTTTGTAAAAATTGGTCAGAAAAATTTAGAAAAGTCGGAGAAAATAATTTTTCAAAAAAAGCAACATGTACCAGACTTATTTAATTGATCAATATTGTGGGAGATTAGAAGCAAGTTGATATAATTTGAAGATCTTTGCTTAGCAATTATTCTTTTTTAGAATTGTGTGAATTAATTTTAGAAAATCATTTGCACCGTGAAAATTGAAACCCGAAGAGAGTGGAATTTCAGATATTCAAAGAAAATATGATTTGGCAAAATAGAATTGGCGAGAGGAAAGGGAAGATGGATCGAGTTTGAATATAAAATATAAGAAGGGTTTGATGATAGAACTCGCCGAAAATCATTTTATTAGAATTCCGGACTCGAGATTCAAGGAATAGCAGCAGGGTGAAAATATCAGGGAGAAGCCTTAGTATGCCAAATACTGGCGATAAATGATACCCAGAAAGGAGAAGAGAAGGGGTTATAAAATAAGATTCCAAAAGAAACAGGTATAAAGAATAATATGTGTATTGTAGTTCTCTACTAACCTATAAAAATGACCAAATTTTCAAATCGATTGAAACCATTTTACCTGGAAAATTGAATAAACCCAGATAAAAATCAATCTCTCATTCTGGCCACTTTGATATAAAATTCGATAGAAATATTCATTCTTATATCAAATCTACGTAATATTTCGTTTCTATAAAAAGGGTTGCAGTTGCTTGTGCCAATACTGCGATATAATCCTGCCGACATTTGTACCTTGCACGTATATCTAGATATTCAGATATTCGAAACACCTCCCTTCAGCATTTCATCTTGCTTTCGCGTGTAGTTCGACACGTCGCCTATTTCACCTGCCTTTCGAGGCTGCGACCGACGACATTTTAGCCTACAACCCCATTTCGCGTTCACTTGTTTTGGAAAGATTCACCACCATCGCCGCACGTTCAAAAATAGCCAACTTTTTTAGACGCCGGAAACACGAGTTTAGGCCCAATCGGTGGGGAACAAATTATGGTATGGAAGATGCGAGGTGGTGCAACAAAAAAACGCATTCGATTCTATTATTAATCGTTTTAACGTTGTAAACGAACAAGATCCATTGTATATTCATCGGATGAATATTTGTTGGGCGTTTTAATTAAAGGATTTATATAAAACGGACGACGAGAGGGTGTCGGGGGAAGGTTTCGGAGGGTTTTTTTTTATGGGTATCGTAAAGCTCGGCAGTGTATAAAAACCGTTAACGTTATTGACATCTGTTACAGATATCACCCCGATTAGCTTGGTCCTTCGAATACACTTCAATCGTAGCTTTTTATCCGTTCTTTCACACGATACTTTTCGCACATGTTGAACTTTTTTTTCGCTATGACGTATCAAGCTCCTACACATCTGACTCCCTGAAGATTCGAAAGAATTTACTTTAACAATTATCTCATCTGGGATTAGATTTTTCTCACGATTCGGAAACATAAGTCGTCATAAATTGATAAGATGAGCAGGGATCGAAAAAAAGCTCGTCTGTGTTGCCAGGTCGAGCCAGAATGCCAGTCGAGCACAGATGTTACAGTGAATAGTACGAGTATGAATAACCTGAAGTAATTCGAACGCGGTGACTTGCTTTGTGGTTGGTTTCCTTTCCCTTAAAGACAGCCCGTTGGTTTTTTCATGCTAATGGTAGCAAAATACGGCCATCTGTATGGAAGATTTTACGCCTCGGATGGCTGTTTGATGCTTTGTGCGAAGATACGAAGATTAGTTTATTCTAAGGGGTGAACGTTGGTTGATAATCTGTCTAGTTTAACCTTAAACACGCGTTCGCCATTCAAACGGAATTTTTCCAAATCAAAATAGGTATTTTATAAGGATTTTTTTCGTATGCAAAGGTAGCCCAATTGGGAGGATTTTTTCAGAGTAAAAAAATCATCCTAAGAATGTCTCAAGTCTGAGTGTTTAAAATTATGTGTTTTTTTTTACTCAATCGAAGCCTACCAGTCTGAGATTACACGATCGGAATACAGGTGTTTGTAATATTGGCGAATTATAGGCGAGTCTCGAGTTCTGGTTCTGAACTGGTTGATCTAGGCAGCCGCCGAAGAACGTACCGGCTTCGGGATCGCGTCCTAGAGACGGTGAGCATGTTACTTTGGGTGCGGAAAATATTGTCGGTTATCGCGTTATCACGTCTTGTACGTTTGTCATCGTCGAACATAGGTGCGGCAACGTCGCATCATGCCGGCCAGAATTTTATACGCCGGTGAATCTCGATTCTTGTTGTTGCTGCTGTTAACTTTGTAGTAGTTTGTCTTGCGCGTATGCAAATTAGGCGAATTCCGGTTATTCGACCGACTCTACGAGTATCTTAATCTGACAGCTTAAACTGGAATTGGCAATAATCGTATTTGTCGATGTGGAACCCGCGCCCGAGCCCGAATCCAGCATCGGTCGATGGGAATCAAGTGCCGAGTCGGATGGTGAAAAATTAAGATTCACTTTTTTGCCACCGTATAGTCATTGTGACGATGGTGGCGTTGTGACAGATAGCAAATGATGGCTAGACTTCCCATTCATTTCCAGTTCCAGGGTGAGCTGGAATTGAAAGAAAGAGTCGAGCTGACCAGTTGGCGGTAGGATGGATGAAGATGGCACAGCGTCCGATATTTTACTCTTTTTGTACCCTTTTGTCATTTTCGGAACGAGTACTCTCACTTAATTTTACTGCTGAAGTATTGTTGGTTGTTTTGCTTAGGATAATATACCTCACAAGAAGAGGTTCGGATGAGGTCAATATTCTACCTTTTTTTTAGTGTTTGGCAAAGTGTCCGAATTCCGAATGGGTTTTGTTGGATGTGGGAGGGAAAGGGGTGGAGATTAACGAGGGTTGTAGATATTTGTGTGAAAATGTCGAAATGGAGTTTTGCTAAATTGAATAGTTTGTTATTTTTATTTATTTGTTCTTTCAGAAGAGAACTCGAAAGTTGATTTTTTAGAGAATTGGGAGGAGGAAGGGCATAATTTACTTTTGGAATCAAGGTAATTTAGATGAGAAATGTCCAACATCATATTTTGGCATAAATTTATTCAAACCTCTCAAAATGGTTCCAAGGCTTAATAATTCAAAAATTCGGTACTGATGAAGCAGTGACTCATGTGATCAGCATCTTGAAAAATAATGATAATTTGCTTCGAGGGTTGGGAAGAACTTGAATTCATCTTCTTTTCTTTTCTTTTTTTTGCAATTTTGCTACTCGAGTCACACCAGATGTAGAATTTTTATTGCAATTAATTTTCCAAAAAATTCTGTTTCTTTTTCATTTTGAATATTGAAAAGTATAGGCCTTGATGTAAAATTTTTGAGATTTTCCCTCCCCCTTCAAAAGCTTTTAGCAACATTTTTCTTTTGTTTGGATTATTTGAAAATTTAATGCTTTCATTTGACAGGGATCAGGTATCAGGGTTTCTTCCCTCTCCCTTGCCTATTAAAAAAATATATTACATAGGTATCCGAATTGAAAATGTTGAAAAAATAATGCTTTTTTTTGTTTATTGAAATTGATTGAGAGACGATTACGTTTTTTTTAAGAAGGAGAAAATTCATAGTTACATTTTCTTCTCCTCGCCTCTTCTCCTCTCCCCTCCCCTTCAAGCTAGCTGAAAACTAATTCTATTTTTCAATGATTTTTTGAAAATCAAAAATGAATCAAGTTATTATTGCTCATGAATCGAAAAGCAGTCCCAGTCAAAAATTATATTTTCATTAGATTTTTCTTGAATTGTGATCTAAATACTATTTTTTGGTAAAAATATCCGTACTTTTTTAAACCCGTTTTTGTACACTTTTAAGCTTAAACAAATTTTCAAAATTTTTGAATGTACATGGGTTTTCAAAGATGATTGGAGAATAGTATGAACCAAGTTGGGAAGAGAAAAAGAGAAGGGAAAATTTTGATCAGGTCTTTATGAATGGAAGACTCAATTTGCATACATGTTTCTTGCCTTAATTCGAAAAATGAAATTCAATTTTTGTGTGTAATCCTATCTTTCATAATTGAAAGATAATTTATTAATGAAATAAATGAAAGAAAAATGTATCAAAAATTTTACTCAAGTCGAAAATTTTATCTTGAAAAAAGTTTAAAATTGGCTGAAAACTGGTTTTCAGAATTTAATGGGTGGGTAGGTACTCTTTCGTTTACTAATCAATGAAATTTATCAAAAATCACTGAAAACAGTTGAAATTACAGCATTGTAATAAATCAGTGAAAAAAATTCACTGAAAGTCAATGGTGAACAAAATTGTTGGAAAATCAGTGAAAATTCATGTTAAAAAAGTCAGTCAAAATATCTGAATTTTTTTTGAAAAATCAACAAAAATTTTCCGATAATCAAACAATAATTTTACTGATTTTGCCTGTGCTGCAGTTTTGACTTTTTTCAGTGACTTTTCACTGATTCGAAGTGAAAGAGTAATAACTCCCAAGTTGAATCAAAGGTCAAGTTTCATTTTTCGGCTTTCTTCCCCCCCCCCAAAAAAAAATGAAATAATTCTATAATCCGGAAACCTGCAATGGAAAACAACCTTATTTTTCTGTTAATTTGTCACGTAAAAAAAATTCTTGGAAAGATCGAATAGCCTGCAGATTTTCCATAAGTTTTACGATACCTGTATGATTTTGTTTTTGAATTATCAGCTATACTTAATGCCATGTACATTTGAACCAACAGTTCCCAAGACTAATTCACCCCTCCTTCCCCTCGCTCCCTTTCAGATTGGTTAATTATACTGGTAGTCGTCTGTGCTTAAAATTGCAACTCGTCATAAAATACAATAAAATCGCTGGTTTTTAGTTTTACAAACACAGGGTAAGAGAGAGATAGAAAACTTCGGCGTACAGGCAAAGAGACGAAGAAAAGGGAGGAGGGTAAAAGACGAATCGTACATACGTACGACATGGTGTAGAGTTCTACATCGATGCATCAGCAACAATATCGTCATCAATGATTCATACCGGTCGCGTTTCTATAATTAAAGGGGGATAGAAAATGGCGGAAAAGCGAGTAATTTTCGTTTCTTAATATTTAGGTAAAAAAAATTGAATTAATGTGGATACACGAACGAAATGAACGAATGACAACACAAATACGTAAACGCGGAGAAACACATCCATAGGTACGATGTGGTGGCGTTCCCACGGTTTCTTTTATGACCAGTTTGAAAATCTTTTCCTCGGTTTTTGTTTTATAGGACGACATTTTTTTATGAGTTTCGACGTAATATTTGCATATGGACTGGATCGGATCAGTGACAGTGAGAAGGCGCCTTCAGTTTGGTCAGCTTATGTACATATCGGCGGGTATGATGGTGGATCAGAGCTGGTTGGTACATTGGAGCGATTTTACACCTCAATTTAAACTTGTACTGGGCTCTTATGTATGGTTAATGGCTTCATGGCGTATTAAACTTGTCAGTATCGCAGTGATTTCTGTATTTCTCCCCGGGTCCCCCTCGTCCTCGAAATCTTTTAATTACTCATACGTATTTCTATACTGTGGGAGAACGATGGCGATTTTTTTTCTCTTTCAATTCGTTATTATTTTAAATTTACCATTTTTTGAATTCCAAACGTTTACGTAATTAATTTTTCGAGCCGGGTTTCCTGTTACGTGGCGTGTGATTGATCGATTTTGTTACGTATCGGTGACTTTTTTCGGGGTTTGAGTGGGGGTGATTTAATTCGAAAGGGAATTTTTCATTGGGGTTCAATTAAGTTGGATTTTGGCATTTTGATTTTTTTTCCTTATTTCTTGGAGATCTAGAATCAGATTTCATTCGAGAAAGAATTTTCCAACAGGGGAGAGGGAGGGGGAGTAAATTGAATTGGTATTTTGGCATTCCGATTTTCCCCCAATTTTTGCCCTTTCTCTCCTCCTTTCCTGGAGATCTAGAATCAGATTCAATTCGAGAGAGAATTTTTCAACACGGGTAGAGGGAGGGAGGGAGGGAGGGAGGGGGAGTAAATTGAATTGGTGTTTTGGTATTCTGATTTTTTCCTTTTTTTTACCCTTTCTCTCCTCCTTCCCTGGAGGTCTAGAATCAGATTCAATTCGAGAATAATCTTTCAATAGCTTTAATCAAATCAGTATTTTGGCATTTTGATTTTTTCCTCTAATTTTTGCCCTTTTTCTCCTCCTTTTCTGGAGATCGAGATCTAGAATCAGATTTAATTCAAGAAAAAATTTTCAGCAGGGGAGGGGGTAAATTGAATTGGTATTTTGGCATTTTGATTTCCCCCCAATTTTCGCCCTTTGTCTCTTTTCCTGGAGATCTAGAATCAGATTCAATTCGAGAGAGAATTTTTCAACACGGGTAGAGGGGGAGGGAGGGAGGGGGAGTAAATTGAATTGGTGTTTTGGCATTCTGATTTTTCCCTCACTTTTTACCATTTCTCTCCTCCTTTCCTGGAGGTCTAGAATCAAATTCAATTCGAGAGTGATCTTTCAATGATCAAATCAGTATTTTGGCATTTTGATTTTTTCTCGTTTTTGCCCTTGCCCCTCCTCTGGGTCCAGTTTCAATTAAGTACTTGAAGAATGTACACGGATTCCCAGAATATTTAGAAAACATTCCGTTTTACACCATGGGAATCGAAGAATGAAAAATTGCCCGCAGAGATGAACATCTCGTGCGATAATCTCGTGCCCTAGAGTTGTAATTCCCACTTCATCCTGTAATATGGATGATTTTTTCTCAAATCGATCCGTGAATTTATAGTCTCAAATTGCTCGAGGTATTTTTATGGTTAAGGCCATTGAACAAAAGCTTCCTCAAATCGTTATCGAACGGCAAAAAAAAATGGCAATGGTAATCTTCGAATATTCGATCAATTCGACCAACAAATAAGACTTTCTTTTCTACGTATTTAGACGAGCTTAGCACGAATTTGATGTTTACTTTGTATACAGTCGTTTCAAAGATAAGGCATCGTGTTTCTCAGACGATCCAGTATAGGTCTCTAATTCCCCCTTTCCCCTCAGATTAGGTGACCGATTTTTTTTTTGAGCTAATTATGTCGTTTTGGGAATTTCAAAAAACATCGAAAAGAGCATTTTTATGTATTTTGCCGGCCCTAATATGCTAATAGGACCGTGTAAAACGCCTCTAAAGCATCGAAAAAAATCGGTCGTTTTGATCTAGCGGTTAAACAATTTTTTTTCCACTATGTGGCCCCGAAGAAGAAGGCATTATCTACGAAAATAATCAAAAACTGGTTTACGATTTTGTTGGTATTATTCGTCGTAAGAGGAAGCAAGCAGCGAGGATGTCGTCGAAAGACCAAGCAGGAGTGCAAGAAAGTAACGAACGAATTCTATTATCGATGACCTAAAACCTCGACGTGTGTACCGTTCATGTTCATATTCATATGTATAGGTACAATTGTGAAAATGAAAAAAAAATAAGGTATATAAAAAGTATCGAATATGAGTCGCCTTATCAGTAATTAATTATAGGGGACCGGATAAAATTTTTTGAAAAACGGATTGCGAGTTTATATTTGACAGGTTAATATTAGCTTTTAAAGAAGGCAGTTACGTCCGATGCTTTCTTTTTATTTTATTTAATTTTTTTTTCCTTCTACCTCTTGTCTTCTAATGGATGGTATAGATAATGAATATGGCTGAAAGAAAAAAAAAAAAGAACTGCCGTACTTGGCGAGGTTCTATAGGTATAGAAAATTATGCGATCAGATTTAAATAGGACCCGAAACTCCAGCTATACTGGTTAATTAATGGTTGGAGGTGTATTTTTTCTTCTTCTTAAGTCGGTTGCAGACAAAGTGCATTCCTAATCATATTCAGGCACAGTGTTGACTTGGAATATGGCGATGGAATTCTCATCGATTGTGGATCATTTTTATACCTTTTCGGCCGGTTTGATGAAGTAAAAATGGAAATTGATGCGAAATCTTGATACGAATTCGAACTGATTTAATCTTCGAATATTTTTAGATATGCGAATGGTTGAAAGATTTGATTTGTATCTTGTGTGTAGGGAACCCCGTTTGATCTGGATTAGGGCCAAACCACCGAAAGATTCTGGCAGGGAAAGAATAAGGAGAGAAAACCTAGAGAATTTATTCAACGTTGAAAAAAACCGTTGGTAACATTGTGATTGTGGTTATCGGCGATAAGAAGAAGATTTCCTTAGTGGTTTTTTATAGGTTTTTTTTTTCATCTCTACCTCGTCTCTCTTTCTCTCGTCAGTTTTTTCAAAGCTCGGGGCTATACTGCTTATACTTATTAGAGTTATTCTTTCATAAGGTAAACAACCTGTAATTTTCATATTTTCTACACTGGTACTCCTTTATTTTATGGCGGATAGGAGAGAATACATTTTAAACCTTTTAAGTGTTTTTTGTCTTCTGTTTTTACGAGCATAATTCCGAACCGCAGCATTCGGAAGACAGGTAAACGTATGGTCGGTTGTTTATTTTGAAAATGGAAAAAAAAAGGTAGAGGTAGAAAAAAAAGACACCGACGGTGGTGTTAAAAGAGGCGCTTAAGAGTGCGAATTAACGCTTCGTCGTGTGGGTTTATTATTAGCTGTGTGCCTGGTCAAGTCGTATACCTGTTTGAAAGATTGAAATTTATTCGAAATGTTGATTAGGCGCCGGTCAACCGTACCCCTGTGGCTTGGTCAACGTCTCGAACAGTGATAATTTATCGAGCGGAGAAAATCAATTTTTAAAAGCATCTAGTGTCGATGGAGATGTATAAATAGTCGGGTTCGAAGTCTTAATTTTTTTTCTACATCGAATGAAAAATGAACTGCGAATGTGTTTATGACGACATATGACACTGATGTCCGGAAGAGAGATTAGATGCGATGCCATGAGAAAATATCCGCCTAGGGAAATTTTTTTTCCAGCGAGCTTTCGGTAAAAAATTACTGTCGATAGGTTCCCATAGGGCGGTACTGTGAAATTTACACGTTGCCGAGTCTATTTCGGTGTGTTTTTTTTTCTCCAACGTTTAATTGGCTTTGCGTTAAAAAATGGTAACCAGATGGTTTACTCAAGGAGCACTTGATGCGTTTATAGAGTCGCCATAATATATAGTGAGAAATAATTAAAGTTATGAAAGCGGATAGCGCTGCGTGATAGAGCAGAGAGGGAGAAAAGATTTAAAAAATGCTACTCCAAGTGTCTGTCGATATAAACGTGTAATGTTTATTGAAAGGAGAAGGCGAAGAGGTGGAGGTGGAAAAGAAACCACACAGCGAAGGTTATCATGAGACGAAGTACAGTGAAAATGCTTCAGATTAACGAGATTAAGGATTATCGTAATATACTGTAAACGAAAGAAAGCGAACGTATGGTTGAAATTTCCATAAGAGCAGGTGTTTTTGTTTCGAATGAGGCTGCGAAGCATGAGTGTACATGTGGTCCATGATCTTGCTGTGTTGAAGGCATGGTGCGTTATGTGAGAAGATGGTGGTGATGATGTGAAGAAATTTTTTAATATGGGTGAATTGATTCAATGCCATGTATGAAATGGGGATTTGAAACTGTGACTTTGAGTAATGAACAATATGGCCATAAAAAAAATTAAAAATTACCCAAATGGTTTGCAAGAGTTTAAAAATAGTTTGAAGAATTAAAATTTGGTCCATTATCATTCTCAAATGGAAATCGATCAACTAAAATTGATCCTTAAGATTTACAAAAATTGAAGTAGAAAATGAAAAGGTTAAAATGGAAATATTTTTTTTCAAAAAATTTCACTGTTTTTTCCGGAAAATTTCACTGATTTTTTCAAAAAATTTCAGTTGATTTTTCAGAAAATTTCTCTTATTTTTTCAAAAAATTTCACTGTTTTTTCCAGAAAATTTCACTTGCTTTTTAAAGCATTTCACTGATTTTTTTCAAAAAATTTCACTGATTTTTTCAAAAAATTTCACTGATTTTTTCAAAAAATTTCACTGATTTTTTCAAAAAATTTCACTGATTTTTTCAGAAAATTTCAGTTGATTTTTCAGAAGATTTCTCTTATTTTTTCAAAAAATTTCACTGTTTTTTTCAGAAAATTTCACTGATTTTTTTCAGAAAATTTCACTGATTTTTTCAGAAAATTTCACTTGCTTTTTAAAAACATTTCATTGATTTTTTCCAGAAAATTTCACTGATTTTTTCAAAAAATTTCAGTTGATTTTTCAGAAAATTTCTCTTATCTTTTCAAAAAATTTCACTGATTTTTTCAGAAAATTTCACTTGCTTTTTAAAGCATTTCACTGATTTTTTCAAAAAATTTCACTGATTTTTTTTCAGAAAATTTCACCGATTTTTTCAGAAAATTTCAGTTGATTTTTCAGAAGATTTCTCTTATTTTTTCAAAAAATTTCACTGTTTTTTCCAGAAAATTTCACTGTTTTTTTCAGAAAATTTCACTGATTTTTTCAGAAAATTTCACTTGCTTTTTAAAAACATTTCACTGATTTTTTTTCGGAAAATTTCACTGATTTTTTTCAGAAAATTTCTTTGATGAATTTTTGAAATTTTCACTGATTTTCAACAAATTTTATTGATTTTGCTGACTTTTTGGTAAACTTTCACTGATTTACCAGTACTTTTTTTCAGTGTCGATTTCAGTGGTGCTTAGGTTTTGACACTAAAATCGCATCATGATTTTTATTCGAATAAATTGCTAAAAATGATCGAAATTGAATTTTTTTGAAAATTCAAATCCAATCGAAAAAACTTTCAGCTATAATTGGTCATTTCGCCCAATTTTCCATTCTCGATCTCGACTCAACTTCCACCAACGTTTTCATTACCATTTTCCAAGTTGATTTTTCCAACGTCACGGTGAATCTCGATCCACGATGGAAATTCCTCTTTATGTAATTCTAAGGCGTTATCTGCTGGCGGCCTAATGGTGTGAGAAAAAAATCAGGTTAAATAACTCGACTTAGCGAGGTTTTTCCACGACATACACAAACCAATACCAGTCCTATACCTACATAATACCTATCTGGCGATGTACTCTCGTTATTGAGAGACTCGTTCCGCCATTATGTGAAGATGATTGAAATGAATCGGTCATTTTGTTGTCCGATTATACTGGTGCGCGCTGTGTGTCGTATTTAGTAGGTACGCTATTGGTATTGTTGGTATTACAAGTAAATCACGGATGCCGTATGTGTAATAAAACGGATCTATTTAATGTTGCCAATCTATTATATTTATCGGGTTACGTCCTTCGGACTTTGATGGGTGTTCGATTGTTGAAACAGGTACCATCCAAGAACCAATATCGCAATTAGAAACGCTACAGATAATTTTCTCGTATAATGATTCGAAATATAGTTCTGTCTGTGCCTCTGAGTCTGAAGACGCGGTGCTGGAGTCGTCGACGAACGAAACGTTCATAAATGTGAATCGATCTCTTGTCCGTTGCAAAAGGTCCCAATTTTTTAGTCCAATTCTTCCTAATACGATGTTGGGCGCTATTTTAAAAGCTGTATTGGCGAGTGCGCGCGCCATGGTCATAACTTGATAGCTAAAAGTATATGACCGAGGCTCGAGTAAAATACTACAACGTAACGCCCCCCGTCAATTACAACCGCTATAAAGGTAGAGAGTAATCCGCATCTGGCCAAGCCTACTGGCTAATTAGGCGTGCGGACTTCGGACTGCAGACTCCTCTTGGATACGTATTAAATATCACTTTGGCCTGGCGCTGGCGCGTTTCGAGCCAACCGACGTAATCCGATTTGATTTCCTTCCATCAGCAACTGGTTCGATTTTCATCGCTGCTGGTTCTGGTTCAACTTTGACTTTGAATGTGGATATTAAAACATCTCGGTTTAATTGGCCAGTGCACCAGTCTGCAAATTCCCTCGATGACATCATCCGGTTGGCTACTGCCGAAAAGAACGATTTATTCCGTGGAGATTTTTTCGGTACCGATTTACAGGCAATTGTGTAATTTCTTCGGACGCGCGAGGTTTTTTTTCCTTTCATTCTTCGTTTATCCGCAGTTTGTATTTTTTCCGGCGGATGATATGGAATTCGTTTCAATTGACCGTGCCTTACCGATGATTGTACGCGAGGTCAACGATATGACGATGGTAGCTTTTTATACAATCGATTGACCGTTCGGTTTTGTTGGTTGGTTGATCGATAGAATGCCAGCTGCAGCGATGGAAAAGTTGATGGTAGCGAAAGGATATGTAAGATGGGAGATCAGTCTCGAGTTACTGCTGCTGTTTCTTTTTCTGCATCAGCAGACAGATTTTCGGTAGTAATTATTGGGTATGTTGGACAGAAATTGCTAACTGGTTTTGTGGTCGTAGAAGGTTTTTGCTTACTTGAAATTTTCTACTGCATATAGGATCAATATTTGTACGAAAAAGGAAGGCTTGGCGCCTTGAAAAAGATGGTTGGTATTTTTTTTATCTCGAATGAGAGTCTTGACTCGAACACACGATGGTAGGTGAAGAACATGCTCGTTCTCATGAATATATTGTTATAATATCTGTACGACCGTGCATGCTCACAGAGTATCGAACAATGAGCAAATTATCAACGTGAATACAACAGATCATTTCGTTTAGTGTATATTTTTATGGTACCCGAACGAAGAAAAGATACATAGACATAACAATATGAACATAAAGTGTATAATATACCTTAGACCTACCTATATGTAAACTGAACGAATGACTAAGCCTTATCGCGCCAGATGTGGTTGAACTATGATCGAACTAGAAGAAAATTTCATTAGATGCTGGTTCGCGTTCGATTCGCCGAAGCGTTGGTTCGGCGGTAACTCGACAACTCGGGTGATATTATCACGTATTTTTTACCTTTTAATAATTTGCTCGGTGGGCTTCTAGGTGGTCCTAAGCGCTCGTACGTACTTAGGGCACGGGTAATTATTACACGAATTATGAACGTGCGATGGTCGTTAATCTCGTATTATTACATAGTGTAAAAAAATTCACCAAAATTGAACTACGGATTTGGTTTTTTACCTGGATGTAATGTTTAATTAAATTCAGATGCGAGTTGGTAAGGTACCGGTAATTTCATCGGCGGGTTAATGGATAGTGGCATTATGGGGTTTTATGATAGGCTTACCAGAGATTGGGAATAGGCTTGGGTTTTTGTGGACCTTGTCGTAATTATGGGAGATGATTTTCTTAATCAGAGCAGAGAAAATGAAAAAAGTGAATTTATGATTTTTTTTTTATTTATTCGAGTTTTTTTTTCGAGATTTTGAATTATTGAGAATTGTTTCATTGGGAAAAAGCATCAAAAATTTTCACTTTGAATGCAATTTTTTTGAAGTTTTTTACATTGGTAAAATCATAACATTTTCCTCATTTTGGAATGAGTAGGGTATCCCAGGTACCTGTAGCTATACTTATCTAAAAAATTACTGTATTTAATGATACAATGTTAAGAAGGTTCTGTAACTGACAAAAGGTGCTGTAATGAGGGGGAGGGGGTATTGCCGAAGAAATTCTGCATTTGGCTCAAAAATTCTGCATTTTCATTGTGGTATTTTTTGAAAAAATATTATTCAAATTCTATTTTTCAACTTGTTCATTTTTTACTGTAGTAATGAAATTTTCCAATGAATTTAGCAGGTTTATGATAATTTGAGATTTTTTGAATTTTTTTGAGGAAGGAATTTTTGAGAGGTGCGGGGGGAAGGAAGGAAGAAAATATTACGAAGTAAATTTTGCAAAAATTCTAAAATAATCCTGCAAAAGAAATGTTTTTTGGACCTAAAATCTGTAATTAGACAACCTTATCATCACATTTCTAATCATTTCAAATAAAATCGAAAATTTACTTATTACCAAAAATTTCATGAATACTTATTGCCAAATCGAAATCGATTATTTGAATGGGATTTATCGAATGAAAGATCACTCTAACGTTACAAGAAAAAATGCTGAAAGCAACTTGTGAATGTTGATGATTCTCGAATGGAACCAGAATTGAAAATTCCTCGACTGAAGAAATCCTACATTTTTTGCTAAAAATTGATTAGTATCGATTATTGATTGAAAATCGACCTAGATCCGGGTTTGAATCAAATCTAACTGTTGAAAAATTGATAACTTTCTAAAATTTACCATTTCGAATCGAATTCGATCATTGTAATGTTTTCATGATGATTTTTGATACTTGATCGATTAATCGAAAATGACCGACTAAAAATCGATTTATTGTCGAAAAATTTATAGCTTAAAATTTTTGCTGAAAACTGATCCAAAACGAGTATGGTCGATTTGTTTTTTAAAAACCGAATAAGAAATCGATTATTCGATAATAATCGATTAAATAATCGATTTATCGTCGAAAATTTTATTAATCGACATTTTTTCCAAAAATTGATACAGAATGAATATGATCGACTACTGATCGAAAATCGAATTAAAAATCGATCAAATGATCAAAGTCGGTTATGAAATCGATTTACTGTTAGCAATTTTATCGATTGACATTTTTTCCAAAAACTGATCCAAAATAAATATGATCAACTACTGATCGAAAATCGAATTAAAAAATCGATCAAATGATCAAAGTCGATTAAGAAATCGATTTACTGTCGGCAATTTTATCGATTGACATTTTTTCCAAAAACCAATCCTGAATGAATATTATCGATTACTAATCGAAAATCGAATTAAAAATTGATCAAATGATCAAAGTCGATTAAGAAATGGATTTATCGTCGAAAATTTCATTGATCATCAATATTCATCATTTTTTCCAAAAACCGATCCAAAATGAGGATGATCGATTACTGATTGAAAATCGAATTAGAAATCGATCAAATGACCAAAGTCGATTAAAAAATCGATTAATCGTCCAAAAAATCGTCGATTGTCATATTTTTCTGAAAATGAAGTAAAAATTGTTCAATATGATCTATTTCCGAAAATTAAACGAAAAATCGATTTATCGGTCGAGAATCGAATCGAATTCGATAATCGATGATTTTTAATCGATCAATCATTGATTTTTCTAATTCAGCGCTGTTAACTTGAAATTTTTAAGAGTTCGAATGAAATGAATATAAAATTTAAAAAATCGAATTAATAATCGATTCTATCAAATTGTGTTAGATAACCATTTATTCGGATTTCCCCTCATTCACCTCAATTCCATTAGAATTATGGTTGGATTAAATATCTCGGCATTTAATTTTTTTCTCCCAATCTGATAAAAAATTCGCCTAATCCTGGCAACAACGTACGATTTTTCCCGTCATTTCGGAGCCATCTCAGGTCAAAACTATCATCTCTACGCTAACTTAGGCGAATATCTCAATTTATATGACACGCGTTTCTCGAATTTTATTCGAAACGCCATAAAACAGGTCTTAAATCTCTCCATCTATACCTTGGAAATGGTTGCGAACGATTCCAAAACTACCTCTTCGAACATCCAACCCACTCGCGCCGTTTCAATTTACCGCGAAAGCAAGACAAAATATAGGTTTAAAGGTGGTCCGAAGCTCGGAATAAGCAGCCACAATCTCGTACGTTCACCAAAAAAAACCTGTACCTATTAAGATTGATACATTGTGGCGTGGTAGTTTTTAAAACGGTACAGAAAATTGTTTGGCTGTCGTTCGGCGTCAAAGAAGTGATTTTTTTCTCGGCTCTGGTTATGGGTTATTAAAGTGTACTTAGGCCGCGAACAGCCAGATTGCACATTTACGTTTTACGGCGCGCAAACAACAACAAACAAACTTGACAAATTTTTTACAATTACCCAGTGCTAATTGAATGAACGGGAACTGGATAATGGAATAATTACATTACGATGCACCGTTTTGTCTCATCATCGGTACATTCTACCTAAATCGTCGAGCCGAGGAAACGCAATTACAAGTAAATTAATTTACTCGACTAAAACAAAGATCGTCAATTAAGCCAAGACTCCTTTGGAGCACTGAGTAATGTCACATGGCGTTTCCGGTTTTCGACTCGGTTTGATTTTTACCCCTCTCAGAAATATTTTTCGCCAACATCTGGATTTTTTCAACGTTAAAAATGGGTCGGAAAGTGGCACGTTGGAGATGTGTTTTTTACCCAGAAAAAAAGGGTACAGTTTCCGTGATTTTTAATTTTTTAACGTGTGACAGAGGGGAAGAGGAAAGATTGATTTTTATTACGCTTTTCCGGATTATTATTCTAGAAACGATACAAGCATTGCGCACGTACGAAGGAATTTTTTTTCTCTGTGGAAGGCGTTTCGAAGAGCTTAACCCTTGTTTTTACCATATGTAGAGAGGGCGGAATTATTATGGTTATGGTTGGCCGATTCGTGTGTGTGACATGTTGCACAAGTAGCGTCAGGCATCGTCTCGGAAACCGTGGGAATTGTTTGTTAAACAACTTGCGACGTTCGTGTAATAAGCTGCCGGTCGCGGTCCGTCGTGTTAATTTATCTGTAACATTTTTATACGGCTCGTCCGCCTGCGCATCGTGCGTCCATTCGACATCAGGTGAATTGGAAATTTCACACTCGGCTTTTTTACCAGAATGAAAAAAAGCTGTCGAAATTATCGACTGAGCGAAGAGGGGAATCATACGCGTGGTTTGCGCGAGTCGTGCCCTCGGTCGGAGTTGACGAGGTTGGCGCTATGAACTCGATGGCCTATCATAATTCGTGGTCGATGGCAAATACCAGCCGGTGTCAAATTCATATCGTCGGTAATCTTATTCGAAGGTGTCGGGAGAACCGAGTCTGCTATGTCAATTAGGGATTTAAAACTTGTTAAATTGTCGAATTTAGATATCTCGGTGCCTCGTACGTTCACCGGAGCATCAAAGTACATATTCGACAATCGACAATCGTGCTTTTTATTATACCTACGGTTGTGATGACGCTGCTTCCCATCCCGTTCCGACATTCTTGTTTATTTTACAGTTCGCAATAGAGAGAGGCGTGAGTGAGAGTCGAACGAGGAGAAGTGGCAGAGTGAGGCTGTATTGTTTGGTGTTCGGAGAGATTGCATAGCAGGTAACCGTATAACTACATAGAGTATACATAGGTATATGGCACGCTGGAGTCGGAAAAAAATACAGGCATGGGCGTTATTTTCGGTACATACGAGGCTCGGTTCTCGGTTGCCCGCAGCCAAAGCCATAGCCACGTGATTGACGACGCGAGATGGATGAAAAATAGAACGCAGTGTGTACCTTTACCTATGTTGTCAGGTGTAATCCGTACATTTATTACGTTTCAACCATACGAATCGCGGACCGACCAGCTTAACGGTATATGAATTTTATGACGAGTTGATGATGATGATTTTTCGCGCCCGGGACGGTGTCTACGATTCGCCAGTATGGCGATGCTCAAGCCTAAGAAAAACTTTTAGACCAAAGTTAATGTTTTTGTCTTGTTTATTTTAAGCGTTCGGCTAGTGCTGGCCGCTGAAAAAGAATTGTTTAAAACACCAAACTGGTTCATTATTCACTCAGTACGTAGGCAATGAGTTAACGTCCGTGTAAGTAAATTGTTTCTGCATCGTTGATTTTAGACAACGACTGATCATAACTATTACAAGTAACTGTCGGTAACACCTGGTACGTTTTTTTCTATCTTGGAAGCTTCTTTGGCAGGGTTTGAGTTTTTTACTCGGGTTTAGGGTTTTGGCTTGCGTAATGCAGGTTTATCAGTCAGGTTGAACTTTTTTATTTTCTAGTTTGTAGGAGGCCTAGTAGAAAGTTGACGTTTTTATAGCATTGCAAAGTAATTAGGGATATTTTGTGGTAATCGTGTGAATAAGGAAACTTTTCAGACTTTGACGGCCTTCTTTACTAGTCTCGTGTGTTATTAAAACTTGTAATTTATTTGTCGTTTGTTTCCTAGAAATGATCGTACGGATATCTGCAAGAATTAGTTGGTTTTTGATGACAATGGTGCGGCGTATTATTTGCTAATGTGCTATTTTTTTTGACCGGAGTGTGAGGAGTGTGTATTTATCGATGACTAAGTATGAGAATATGATGTGTGAGGGTTTGTTGGTAATGTTGGCGTATTGTGACTTACCTGGGTTATCAAAGACGTCGCTGAAGCGTTTCGTGATGTCATTTGGTTAGAATGGTATCGATGTAAGAGCTTCGCCGAAGATGGAGGTATGAATTATCGGAAGAAAGGTGTTCGCATGGCATATGGTCGGTAGTTGTGATTACCGAGCAGGTGTGCTTAGGCTGGTCTAGGGAGTTGCGTAGGCATATAGGTATCTGTGTTGCTGCTGTTGAGAGATCAGATGTGTGATTTGTTTTGGATGCGAGATTGTCGTGCGTGTAAGGTTTTTTTTTCGTGTGTGATGTCGATAGTGACCAGTTGGATGGAGCGGTTTTTCTGGCGGAATTGGGGAGGGGGATTGAAAAAAGATGTTGGGTATTTTAGCTGATTGTAGATGGATGGATTGGTCGATTAATTGGAAATTGATCGATTTCATGATGGATTATTCGATTCATTAATTTAGTGATCTATTTAGGCGAAAATCAATGAATCGATGGATTGATCGAATTTGAATATTCGACCATAATCGATAATGTAATGTATGCAAGAAGAATTGTAGAATTGGGGTTTTCTCTAGGGATGGTGGCCCGAATCCAAATGTTTCGGGTTCGGGTTTGCAGTTTAGGGTTCGTAATGATCGGGTTCGGGTTCAGGGTTCGGGTTTCAGGTTCAGGGTTTTTAAGTTCCGGGTTCGGTTCGGGTTCGGGCCATCAGGCCCAGAATCGGGATCTTCCGGGTTTGGTTCGGGTTCTGATTTTTTTTTTTTTAATAATTTGAAATGAAAAAAAGTTTATTTTTTGATTTTTTTGAACTGAAATGTATTAAACATCGATCGAAAAGATGAAACAAAACGATGCATATGAAGGTGGAGGTGTAATTTGCGCAAAAACCTAAAAAAAAAACGATTAATGATCCGGTTCGGGTTCGGGTTCAGGGTTCGGGTTCAAAGTTTTTCGGGTTCAGGTTTCGGATTCGGGTTCAGGTTCCATTTTTTTGGGTTCGGGTTCCGGTTCGGTTCGGGTTCGACCAAAATTATCGGGTTTTTCCGGGTTTTGGGTTCCGGGTTCGGTTCGGGCCACCATCCCTGGTTTTCTCCAATTTTTGATTATTTACGTGAAAGTATTTTTGAAAAATCGATAATCGAATCTAGTTCGATTTTTAATCGATGGTCGATTATAGACTTGAATTTGTATGTAGTGGAGGAATTTTTAAAATTAATGAATTTGATGAAAAATCGAGTATAATCGATCGATAAATCCAAAGTCGATATTTCGATTTCGACAATCGATTTTAATCAATTTATCGAAAATTGATCAAAATATACTAACGAATCTAAATCGATATTTTTGGATCATTAAAAAATTGTATTTTTATCAGAGATTCAAAAATCGATCGAATTTCGATTTTGATTCGTATTGAAGTCGATATTTTGTCTGTCGATCGATTGTTCTGCAGTCATTTTATCGAAAAATTATCCAGTAAAAAATTGATAATTTACCAGCGATTTTTAAATCAGAGCATCGATTTCGATTCTATAGTCGATTTTGGATCGATTTTAGATCGATGATTGTCGAATTTTAAAGTCGATATCATTATCTGGAAAAATGATATAATTGTTGGAACATAATTAGTTGATTTATCGAAATGTCTATTTCGATTCGATATCGATTATCGATCGTGTATTTTAATCGATTTTCGATTCGTATGTTGGTATACTATTTCGATGTATCATTTTATTGAAAAATTCAGTATAAAGATTGGTATCCGTCGAATAATCGAAATATCGATTTGATTATCGAATTCTGATCGATACCAAATTTCTATCGATTTTTTGTTCAAACCGTGAAATTTGCTGGAAAAGCGCGATTGATTAGTCGCTCGAAGGTGATTGGTGATATCAAATCATTTAGTATGGTTGTAGAATTTCCAAATTTTCGATAAGTCGATTTTGATCTATAATTTATTCTAAATCGATCGACGTGTATCGATAATCGTAATATCGATTTTTTGTAAGCTGACCTCAGAACAAAGATTTTTTTATTCGATTTTGTAATCGATCAATTCGATTGAAATCGATTCATAAAAATATAAAAAAATTTCTTGAAAAAAAAACACCTGGAATTTGAGAAAGATGCATTGAATTTAAACATGTCTTCAGATTACATTCTTCTGGGAGGTTCTTGGCGATTGAATCCCTAATGCATTAAATCTAAAACTGACATCAAACCAAGAATAGGTCTTCCACCATACATCGTTCGAATCGAAAAATAAAATGAAAAATGAATAGAATAACGTTAATTTTTCATTTTAGAATTAAACGACACCTCGCTGGGAAATCAGGTGGAAGTCTTTTGTTTCGAGTGAAAGGTAATTAAGTATTACTTTGAAGTAACGCGCGACTTGCGACTCAGCTAGGTTAGTCGTCTACGGCACAACGACAAGAGGAAGGGCACGGGCATAAAAAAAAAGACATTTCCAGCTCGCGTTATTCGCTAAGGTGGTCGTCTGCTTCGCGTAGCGTCCGTCTGAACAAGGGGCAGCATTAATCAAGTCGGCGAAAAAGGATTAATATGTTTGTAGCGAGCTATCTAGGTATCTAAATGGTTACCCGAATAGAGACAATTTTGTACACATAAGTATCTTTATACGTATTATGGATCTAATAATACCGCTTATTCGGTGGAACGGAAACCTATCTATGAAATATATGGGTTAAAGAACCGCATATGTATCGTATTCGTATGAGGTACGTACGAGTAGTACCAATATGTATTGAAAAAAAAAGACTATAAGGAGAAATACCTATTACATAATTATCGGGTTCGGAACGATGTTCACGCCGCCGAGTCGACTTTTCGATATTTTTTTGTTTCGGATACACGCCCATTATGAATGGAAAAAGTATACTATACCGAGGATTTTTAGGTATTATTTCGAGGATATGGATGTGTACGAAAATGGTAGTAATAGTAGGTAGTCTCGGAGTAGTAGGTAGTGAAATTGAATTGTGTACAGATATGCCGAAACTTTGAAAACATGAGCGTAATTAATGTTATCATCGGCATATCTCCTTTTACTATCTAGTTCTTCGACCATCGAATGCATAGGTTTGGGTTGGAAACTTACCTTGGAGGAAAGGGGAAAACGATGTGTTTTTGAAAAGGGTTCAAAGTGATGGTACTTTGTGAATCGATTACGTTTGCGGTGAGAGTGAGGAGGGATGGGGTAGAATTACGATCGAGTTGATCAACGTATTTGAATCGATTATTGCGTTTTGGATTCAAGTTTGCCCCTTTCTTATTTTGATTGATTGATAAATGAATAATTGTTGAATCAACTAAGTAGGTGATTTACTTTTTTTAAAAATGTACTTGAAATTCTTCGTGTTTTTGGGAAAACGAGGACGAGAGATGAAGAGATCAGAGGTAAATTGAGAAATTTCACGAATAATGAGTAAATGTCAAAAATTATTTTCGAAAAAAATTAAAACTATCAAAAAAGTTGAATTCTTGTGAAGGCACGTGAACTGCTGAAAAGGCAAAAATTGACAAAATTTGAGGTTTTTTTTGCAACATTTAGACAGACCTACCGTTCAAATTTGAAATCTGTAAAAGGAAATTTCCAATATGTGAATTTTACTTCAAATTGATTTTCTTTTGTCAATACTAACCTTTGTAAAAAAAAAAATGGAAAATTTAAGAAATTTTTTCACCGTTAATCACAATTGATTTTTCGACTCAAAAAATTTTTTCAAAAAAAATCATTGGAAAAATTTTCAAATTGAACCAAATTTTTCTGTCAGAAATGTTTATCTCTGTTGGGAGGGAAGGAGGGAGCTGCTTCCATTTTGATTTCGCCTACAGTTATTAAATTGCAGCAAAAATTTCCAGATTTTCATCTAACCCTTTTTTGAACCCATTGATCAAGCTTTTGCAAATGCCCACGTTTTTCTGGAGTTGGATAAAAATGTGATGTTTCGCTTTGCCATTTTTAAAACATTGAATTTTTTACAATTTATTTCTGTCAAGAGCGTTTCATTTAACTCTTCATTCACAATCTTAACATTCAATTAAAGATAAGCTGAACTGAGAGAGGAAGAAAAACTCAACCTCCTCCTCCCCCCTCCCACAACATTTTTAATTATGATTGTTTGAACAATCACTCTATTTTCTTCCCCAGTTTAAAAAAAAAATGAAAAATCGTACTTCATAGTTGGAAACCCCAGTAAAGTCAAGAAAAATTCTAAATCTATCAAAAATTTTCCAATTTTAGTTCCTAATATTTTCAAGTTTTCCTAAATCAATTTGATTCGATTCAATTCCAAAATCATGTGAAAAGCTGGAAATATCTTTGAAATGCTCGAAATTGAGCTCTTCTTAAGAGAATAAAGGGACAGAGGAAGGGACAATATGAGACATTAAACCCCTATAAAAATGCACTTAGACTGTCTATTATTTATTTCGAATGAACGCTGATTCTGACTGGCTTCTAGCATTTAAGTGCTCAAAAATTTTGATCTCTCCCCTTTCCTCGTCTCAAATTTGTTCCAGATTGATATCTAATATTTGTTTAGATACGTTCTTGCTATGGTCAAATTTGATTTTTCATGACATTGATTCGAGATGAAATTTTCGTCTGATTCCCAGATTCCTATCAAAAATGGTCTTTGATTCATCCAATTTAATTTTTTCTCTTGATCAATTCCTTAATCCAAAATTTCCCCAATTTAATCTATTTGAAGGAAAAATCGACGACTTGAGATTCTGTAAAAAATGAAAACAAAATTCATGAAATTTGTACAATGTATGAATGAATGGATCTGAGGAAATGACCGGAAATGATCTTGATGGATTTCCAGGATTATTGGATTAAAAGTATCCAGCTCTGGCTCTCTACTTCTGCTGCCTTTTCCTTCTCCATCCATACCATTACGTCTAGAAAATTTCATCAGATATCGCTAGCGAATCATAAAAATCAGCTGGCAAAAAAAAAATGAAAGATGAAGAAAGTGTTATCTATTCCTACATTACATCGAACCAAATACCTTTCGGAGTGCTGCGACGAATAATTATCAGGCGCGTGCACAGAAAAAAATTTTACTGGGCATTTTCTGAAAATTTAGGGACCCGCCACCACCACCCACTGATGACCCCCCCCCCCCCAAAAAAAAAAGCAATATGGGTATCAAAATGCTGGATTTTTTCACCGGAGTTTTATATTCTTCTTGGATGTAATTTGGAGAGAGCATGCAATGCACCACTTTATTCCAATATTATTAAAAGAAGGAGAAATTTGCTGACTCATTTTTGAAAAATGTAAATTTTCTGAACAAAGATTACTCTTGCTTTTTTTTGAGCTGTCTACTTTTTTGTCATCTAAAATACATTAATGACAGCACTCTTCTAAAAAAAATCGAACATTTTTCGAAAAATCCGTTTGAAATGAACGTGGGAAAATTTATTAAGTCCGAGCGAAGCGAGGACGAAAATTTTTGAAGAAAACGTAGCTTTCAAAACATGAAATTTCTTCATTAAAATTCGTGCTTTTTTCTCTCTACTTACCTCCCCTCCTTTCAGAAAAACCAGAAAATGTTTGAAAATTCCATTTACGATTGTGATGGTCATAAAGCTCCCTGATAAGTAAATGAGGGCATTTTTTTTCATTTGAAAATAGTCAATTGTTTGGGCTACAGAGATGGGGATTTCTACTATTCATCATTTTGAAAATTAATTGTGCAAAACGAACAGCGAGGGCGAAAATTTTTTTGATATATTCTGAGATTTTCCCAATTTTTCCAACTTTTTAAACCCATAGTTGGGAAAAGTTGGGAACTCTTTCCAATTTTCCCAACTTTTTGCAACTTTGAGATGGTCGGGGGGTGTGACACCCCCCACACACCCCAGTCGTCACGCCTCTGAGGTTGTCGCCTGATAGTTTTTCAAAATTGAGCAAAGATTGAGGAATTTATTGAAATCAATCACGAAATTTTGAATTGAGCTCACGCAATATTCTGACTTTTCACTTTACCTTCGATATGTAACTGATCTGTCGTATAGTACCACTTCAGACTTGGTATACCGTCAAACTTAATTTTATTTGCACAGAGGTAATAAGTATAAATCAATAATCATCTTCTAAGTAGGTATACCTAGATCTACATTTCAATCAAAAATCTAATTGCTACAACGCGATTAGAAGGACGGTAAAAATAAGCAAAAACTGCGTATTAGGTACCTTACGTATCCATACCTACCTCTAATAATTTTTATTTCCGTTTCTTTTTATTTTTCAACGAACTTTCAAACTTTCATAACCACCACCTCAACCACCCACCACCAACCTATCCACCACCCCCCAAATTTTACCGGGCATTTGCCCGGTAAAATATGCCTGTGCACGCCCCTGATAATTATACTCTGCTGTATTGAGATGAGTACACGATACAAGCCGACGACCTCCATATGTTAACCTTGAAGGTTGTACTGTTTGTTGGAAGCGAGCATCGAGCTGCACGGTGGACGGTGTTGATTTTGCATCATGCCAGGTATCTCCGATACCTCCTATACATAATGATGAAAAAAAAACCGACGACGAGCCTTCGCTAGATCAACTGAGCCGGTCATCGTCGTCATTCCCACGTGTACCTGGCGAACGCGTCGCAGGCTCGCGATATGCTGACGCGTTCGATTTAGCCATATGTGCTGATTTGTCCATCTCACGAAAGCCGAAGCCGAAGTTGATGATTTATCGCTGCGAGGCGTCGATGAAGATCTCCTTATCTCGCTAGAATGAATCGTACGCCCGGTAAAGCGCGTAAAAGCCGCCGTATCAACGACCATGTTAACAAATAACAAAATTCGCTCATTTTCGCGCTCGGTAAGCGTTTCTAATGAATATTACCATAGCCGGTAACACCGAGTCGGTGCCGAAGACAAGAACAAAAAGAGTACCGACTGAGGCGGACGAGGCAGAAAGGATATAGTTTTCGACGTAATGTCTCATTACATCCAGAGCCGTAGTGTTCAACGACGTATTAAATTACATAATTAAATAGTCAGCGTATCGGATTTTGTTGCATGAGATTTAATATTCTCCGAGTCGACGGTTAGCGTGTAATGTCAAGTTCATTTAATCGGTTCGTATGATTTTCCGAGATTATTCGAGGATCAAATCGGCGAAAAAATTTGTAGTGGATGAGATACGTCGAGTTACATAGAGGTCATCGTCGGAGGTGCAGGGTGTGCCTGGACATGGGCTTCACTTTTTTTTTAGCCGAAGGCCAAAATTTTTGGTGAAAAGCCAAGGTAGAAGACTATGAGCCGATTGAAGAATTTTCTGTAAATATTTTCCTTGCTATGTCATTTTTTCAATTCATTTAAAAAATTTTGAGTTGAAATTTTCTGCAATTTTTTTTGAAAGTTACATTTTTTAAAAATTACTCTATGTATACTTAATTTTGAAAAAAACTGGAAAGTTCATCAAAAATTCTAGAAAATCAAACTTTCTGAACTTGGAAATAAATGTGGGGATTTAAACATGGAATTTTAAAATATTGTCAAAAAAATTGTGAAAAGAGTCTACCCTAGTTAGTAAGATTATGAAATTCGCCCTTCATCGATCTTGATGTATACCTCAAATTTTTTTGGCACCATCCCCTCCTCCGCCCCTACCTTTGTCAAAATTCAATTTTGTATCTTGAAAAAAAAGAGGTCCAAAAATTTCGAAATTTTGAATTTTTTCAATTTTTTTTGCAAAATTGGAATTGGTTTTTTAGAGGGGAGGAGGGGGGGGGGGTTGGGTTGAAAATTTCAAAAATTCGTTGAAAAAAATAGGGGGTACTCAGAAAAAAATTTGGAGTTGAAAAAATTAAAATAAAGAAGTAAGGTAACTATGTACTAATTTCAAGAAATTCAATGAAATCTACGAACAAATTACCCCAAAAAATATAAAATCGACGAATCATAGATTTTTTGAATGATTTTTTTGGCAATGCACTCCTATTTTGGAAATTTTACATTAGATCATGTGAAAAGAAGGAGGCCTAGGAGTAAATTTTTTTCTCTTCTGAAAGTTGACAATAAAGCCTTTGACATGATATGAAAAAAAATGAAAAAATTTACACCCAGGCTAAGGTGATTCAGATTCATAATCTTGGGTTCAAAAGTTGGACCTTTTTTCCTTTTTTTTTCCAAATTCAAATTCAGTTTTTAATCAATAAGGGGAAATCAGAAGAGCAAAAAATGAAAAGTTTTGCACAACTTGAACCATGAAACAACACAAACCGAGCTTGCAAATGTAAATTTTCCATTTGAGTGGACCCTTATTTGCGACATTGACATTATTTCCCCCTCCCTCTTTGCCTCAATGTACTCCTCAACTCCCCCCCCCCCCCCCCAAAAAAAAAATGCAGAGGACGAATTCAGATAAATTTTTACCAAGCTCAAAACAATACGAATGAATTCGAATCATAAATTGAATGAAATTTCACATGGTGGATTCAAATCTGAATTCAATAAATCTTTTCGACTTTGGCTTAGTTCGAAAGTAGTGATTGGTCAAATATTCTAAATTGGATGAATCTTTGAGAAAATCTCAGGTTGAAAATTTCGATGAAATTCAAAATTGGGATAAATATTACGAAAATTTGAAATTGCATAAAATTGGACATTGATTGTCGTGAACAAATAATTATTTGCTTTTTCTCCTCAAGTTTTGGCACATCCTACTTAGAAGGTCCGATGACGTTTATGGTAAAGATTCAAAGATTTCTTTTTTTTTTTCATTTTCTGGACGTATACTCGGAGAGTCGTGACATGTACGACGATCTTACCAACGAAAAATAGTTTACAATACAGCTGTGGATGTCATTTTAAAAGAGCACGTCTTCCGTCTTCTTTGTTCGCCGGCGTTGGTCGAGCTTTGGTTGTGGAAAAATCGCCGAAATGACGGGCATTATTCGAATATCGCGTTTAATTAGCGCGCCCGACTCTCGAAGAGCTTGATTAGATAAAAAAAAGGCGAAAAATTTACGTATGGAGATTTCTCTCGCTTTGGCGTACTTCTGACGTACGTATAATTTGGAAGAACGCGACGAGTGAAAATGATTACGCGATTCTTGGTATTTTTTGAACGCGAGTCGCAATCTACCTATGGAGAATAGCTGGGAATTTTTTGGTCGTTGGTTTATTGTTTTGCGAGCACGTTATAATGACCGTGTACGGTTCAAGATGGATTTCACGTTCGCATTGTTGTCGTATGGAGTATGTGTACTTGATAAATATTGCGTGCTTATGTGGTAATGTGTAAGGAGGAAAATGGTGCTTTTTTTTAGCGTGGATTTGACAATCGTCGAGAGAATACGGTTATGAGAGAGGTTTGAAGATGACGAGAGGTTCGGTATAGATTGTTTTGATATTGTAGATGTGGGTACTGGTCGATTTGGCGGTGTTCTTTTTTCCATAGATTCTGCTGGGTACCTATACGTTTAGTAGGCGTTTAACCAGTCGACACAAAGAGGTTGTGCGTAACATTTAAGACCACCGCATACCATCAATGAAGTTCGAGTTGTATTATTATTGTTATTATAATAATTTATTTTTACTGGTTAAAAGCCCAGAGCAGTTCGTTTGACCATTTTATATGATTTTTTCGTCTGAAATTTATTATTATTCGTTTAAAATTACAGGTTTTTTAAAAATGTGAATGTTAAGGTAATATTACGGAGTTTTAGGGGCTAATCCGCTTACTTGATTATTTGTCTTTTTAACTCGTCGATGGAGTGGATTTCGCGATAGGAAAAGGTTAGTTTGCCTTGGTTGGATGGGTGGAGTGAAAGGGTCATTGGATGAGATTTTCAGAGTGTGGATTTAAAAATATTGATATTTGGATGAAATGAACCTGAAGTTTGATGAATTTCTTCAGTTTTGCCATCACTGATGGTCAAATTTGAGAATTTTGAAAGTTAGAGATATTGAAGATCAACAATAGAAGAATGTAGAAGTGCTTAGAAATTTCTGAAATGGTAAATCAATCATTTTTTGAATAATTTTTTTGATAGAATCGAATTTCTGAATTGATTTGGAAAAATTTCAACTCAACATTCAAAAATTGATTACGATAATTTGACAAAAAAAAAAAAAAAATGAAATTGTGAATGATGTGGGAGCAAGTTGAATGATTTTCTAACAATGTTTGATCGCAAAGTTTATTCGTTCAAAATAATTAGAATTCAAGAAAAATTCATCGATGATGATCGATTTTTTTAAAAGTAAATTCTGTATCAAGGGTTGGGTTGAATGTTCGAATTGGTCGATAAGTTTAAATTTATCGAAGCTAAAAAATTGATGGAGGAAGATTTCGATTTCGAAAGATCTAAAATCGATGAAGATTTATTGATTTTTCGTTGAATATTCAATCGAAAAATATTTGAATTTGAAGAAAATAATAGATCGTGATTTTATATTCTCAGAATTCGATTCAAGATTGAAAAAAATATGTCATGTTTATCTTTGTTAAACATTTGTAGTAGGTATCGATGTATCTTTTCTAAAATTGATAAAGTTTCATCAATTTCAATAATTTACAAACAATATTGATGAATCAACAGTAATCGATTTTGATCAATAAACATTCAATTTTTGTAGAAATCGATTTTGAAAATTTTCCTATCAATCTTCTTAAAAATCGATTAAAAACGATTAGGATAGATCAGTTATCGATCCTTGTAGAAATTGATTTCGATAAATCGACCGTCATATTTTGTATAAATCGATTTGGGTAGATCAGTTGTCGATCCCTGTAGAAATTGATTTCGATAAATCGACAGTCGAATTTCGTAGAAATCGATATTGATAGATCAACTATTGGTCTTCTCGATAAATCAACAACCGAAATTTGTAGAAATCGATTTTCATGTCATTTATCGATTTTCACATAAATCAATTTCGATAAATCGACAATCGATTTTCACAGAAATCAATTTCGATAAATCGACAATCGATTTTCACAGAAATCAATTTCGATAAATCGACAATCGATTTTCACAGAAATCAATTTCGATAAATCGACAATCGATTTTCACAGAAATCAATTTCGATAAATCGACAATCGATCTTTATAGAAATCGATTTCATTTAATTGACAATCTGCGCATAAATCAATTTCAATAAATCGACAGTAGATATATGTTTAAAAAATTGATTTAGGGTTCATCCAGAAGATTATATTCAATTTCTTGATCGAAAACGAGATCGAAAAATTCGAAATGTCAGAAAGTCGAAATTCGACTCGAAATCGAAAATTGAAAAATGACGCATTGATTGAATGGTTTTTAAGCGAAAAATCAAAAGTGAAATCTACAAATGATTTCAATACCTAAATGATGATCGATGGATCGATATATTGGTTGAAATCGATCAGAATTTTTCCAATAGGTATAGTCTTTATGATTTACCGATTTTAGGACAACCACCATCGTTGTTCTCAAAAAATCGGTCGGGAGTCATTATGAGTTTGTTAAATATGATCAGAACAATCGGTTTTTAGATTCGTTCGGAATCTTATTTTGGAAAAAAATTTTAAAATGAACTAGAGTAAGTACTGAAATCAAAAATCAGTTTGTTTTTAAACTAATTTTTTCGAAATGGGCAATAAAAAATTTGAATTTTTCGAAAAGTAGATGCGACATAATCAGTTTGTACTTAACTAAAAGGAAATCATCTAATCATCTAAAAAAATCCATAATTTCTTAATTCATAGTTTTGGTGTATGTAATTTTTTTCAAAATTTGAAAAAATGTGTTTACTTCTCTTCTTCCTCTTCCCCTTCCTCTCCTCAATTCGATTCATTTCTGCAAATACTCTGCTTAAATCTACTGTTTATTTTCACCATCTGCGAATCCAAAAAAAAATAGAACCAATTGGAATGTTGAAAAGAAAGTCATCCTCGACTATTGTATCATTTTCAACCCTTTTTCGAGTGTTTTCCGACCCTGTAAGTGGCCATATGGTGATCCATCGGAGAACTCATGAATGATTCCAACGATACGGTCACTTATTTTACCCTTTTGAGCGTGTATTATTTTAGCCTAAATCGAGTACTTTTAAACTTATCAACCTTTGATTTCAATTCTCTATATTCACAAAAATGATACACATATCGAACTTTTAGATTAAGAAAAAAAAAATTTGGGGAGTGAACAACAAACCTTGTAAAATATCAGATACCAACATCATCGATTCTACCCGACCAAAGCCTAGATCTCAATCACTTTTAAAATTCATGGAAGTCCGACCACATCAGCTAACTGGTACGCTGCGGCTTCGCCCGAATCGATTTCTTCGACAGGAAATTCTCGGACAATCTCGACTCGTGTTAGATTTCATGTCTATTTAAAGGCACGCTACCAGCTTATCCTTTTTAGAGGCGACCGCTGCGCTGACCGTATTAAACAAGGGTTCGAGCTTTAATTACGGCTTCATTATAATTCATCGTAAGTCGATCTAACGTCGCGGCCATCATATAACGAGCAATCAGGTATAAATGTTGAGAGATACCTATTACCTGGATTTTTTGGCGTGTCCTTGCGTTCTCTTCGAAGCTTGGCGAAAAAAAGAACACGGTGTACTGGCGGTCATACCTCTCCGAGTCTTAGACTCTTTCTCGGTATAAATATATGAAAGGCTTCTGCGATGAAATTTGCTTCACTTAACTGATTTGTGAAGATAATGGGAGATGGTAGCCGAGGTAATTATTATGTATTTTTTTTCTCTTTCTCCGCATCTTCGGCTCGATACCGCGTGTCGTAATGTAAAAATCATCGTGATATCCTCGGGTGTATCGATCAGCCGCGGTTTGAAACCTCTCGAAATAATTTTTACCAGGATATCGATAGTGGATGGAGTTCGTAGCCACGAGAGATGAATTGTCTCCTACGCAAATGGTTCGAATCGGTGCCCGGTTTATTGTGTGGTTAGCAGAGATATGATAGCGATGCGAGTACAGAGTGAGAAAAAACGTTACGTAAGCAGTCCGAGAGAATCGTGCCATTGCGGAGATTTTTTTTTAATTAGGTGTTGATACGGGGCAAGTGCGACGGCGACGTAATAGAGAAGTAATTACGGCCGCAGCGAATTAGCAAGGGTGGATTTTTTTTGTGGGCCTTGCGGAGGTGATTTTCGAGATATTTAGCTGGTGCGAGTTGTCGCTATTCATTACGGTCACAGTAGGCATTAAGTATCCATAAACAAGATACAACAGTCGTGACCTAACACTGGTTTCGAGAACCGCATGTAACAACATAAATTACATGAGCTTGTACTCGATTATGCTTTCCATGGCATGGCGGTTTGCCCATCGCGTATTCTACAAGAATTATACCAAGTTTTACAGTTTTACCCCTCGAGTACGCTACTTGCTATGCAGCCAAGAACACGATGTGGAACAAATGCTCGGAGATTTATTATTATTGCTAACATTTCGCCGTACATACCTTTTTGTATGGTACTCGCCTTATACGTTATAGCGATTTATGATTTCTTTTTCTTAGCCCGATACGCGATTAGAAATAGGATAAAATTTCGCTAATGGGTCGACGTCCATCTACCACCATTTTGAGGGGATTTTTATCGTAGATGAATTCACGAGACCGGAGTTTTGTAGATTGATTTTAACGGATTGATTGTTTGTTTCAGTTGTACGTCCAAGTACGTTGGAGAATATTGCCAGTATCCTAATCCGTGTACGACCGGACGAGAGCCTCGGTGTCAAAATGGAGGCTCATGCGAAGTCCGTACCAGCTTCCTCTCTAGTCCTACGTTCCAATGCAATTGTCCTATCGGATTTACCGAATCTTTGTGCGAAATACGAGTACCGAATGCTTGCGATAGTGGGCCCTGCATGAACGGCGGAACTTGCAATTTGAAAAGTTTGCAGGAGTATTCGTGTACGTGCGCGGCCGGATTTAGAGGTAGGTGGTGTTGGAAATTTGAAGGTGTTTGGTGATTTTTTTTTCAAGGAGTAATGCTCGGGTTTTTTGTAGGGCCTCATTGCGAATTAAGGGATCATTGCGCTAATATACCATGTAAAAATGGCGCGTCATGCGCTTTCCATAATGATAGTTACCAATGCACATGTACTCCCGGATTCGCTGGAAGAACCTGCGCCGAAGATATTAACGAATGTAGTAATAATCCGTGTGTCCGTGGAAGATGCCATAATACCTATGGATCGTATTAGTAAGTTTATTGTTTGATTTTTTAAAGGGGGTTGATTTGGGAGTATGGTATTTTATGAGTATGTAGAATATGTGTTGTTGGGATGAGATCGCCGAGAGTGAGCTGCGGGATGTAATGTGGTGATTGAATTCATATCCCATGGCGATGAACGTGTGCGGATGCTGAGGGCGATTGGAGACGGTGTCATGATCATCGGACACGAACTGAGGTCAGGTTTGGTATCGATGGATGGATTGGATTAGACTGATGTGCTTATGAGATGTAAAAAACTGGATGGGAATTGGTGATTTTTATGTGAAATGTTGATAATCAAATTTTGGTGCGGAATTTCAATTTTTTTCGTTTGTTCTACTTTCGAGTCACAAAGTGCTGAATTTTGAGAAAATTTCTTTCGAAATAGGGAGAAAAATCTGTTGGTATTGAGTTCATGGATACTTGTCAGTATCAATTTTGGCCCAAAATTTGTCATTTTAATGACCTAGAATGGAATTCAATTTTTTTTTGCTTTCGAGTCAGGAGTCATCAAGTGTTGAATTTTGATAAAAATTTCATTCAAAATAGTAAAAAAAAATATATATTTTTAATGAATATGGTATTAAGTTTGTGGAAACTTGTTACAATTAATTTTGGCACAAATTTTGTTGTTTTTATGACTATACTGTACATTCTGAATTTCTGACTGCTGATGTCAATCGATCTGGTGCCAAAAATTGAAAAGTTTGGATGACTGAGCTAACAAAGGTTCAAATATCAGATTGGTTTGGATTTTCATAAATGTTGTGATAGATATTTTTCAGTTTTTTTTGGTGGGTAATTTGAAGGCTAAGGATCAAATAAGTAGAGGAAAAGAAGGTCTTTTCGTAGCAAAAAGCAAAATTGCTCTTTAAATTGGAATAATTTCTCAAATTTTCCAACTTTTGTCAAAGAATTCCAATTTTTAGCTATTTTTTTTACCCTTTCATCAAATTTGCTGAATTCTGTGAATTTTTACTGTACGTTTTTGGGATTATTTTGTTGTTGAAAAGAAACTAAATAACAGTTGGAATTGAGATAAATGTTAAAAATCGCCCTTTTTCTTAATTTTTTAACGTTTTGTGACGTCTTCTCATCTTATTGCCGGATGTTTTGAAATTTTTATCCAAAATCTGATTTTTCAGAATTGAAAACGTGAAAATTCAAAATCTGATGAAATTCTGATCTACCTAATATCTAATCCTATTGACAAAAAAAAATGAAGATTCGATGTATTAAAACTCCATGAAACACTTGATTTTTCCATTTTGAAAAAAATATTTTTCATGACTTTTGAACGTTTTATGAAAATTCAGTCAGTGAAGAACTCAATTCAATTTAAAAATGAGGTGTTTACCAGGCCGAGAAATTCGCGTAAAGATTACGATCTTCAAAGTAGGTCGAAATTTCGTTAAAAAGTCAATATTTTTCCAGAAATTTGCCAAAAAGTCGAGTACTTCATGGAAAAGAAACCACAAAAAATATATTGGAAATTCGTACGAACTTTGATTTAAAAAATTAAATAATTTTGACAGAACATATTTTTATACATGATTTTTTTCATTGTGAAACGAAAATTTTCCCAGAATTTAAATAGCACCTCGACCTACTTTCTCATTTCTTCCCTTAGTAAGTAGAAAAGTCTTGTAACCCATTTTGAAAAATTACTAAAAGTAGAGAAATACTTTTTTGAAATGGAAAAATTGCCACGTTTTTTATTCGAATTTTGGTACAGAAGATAAAACGATGCCAAAGTTTGGAAAATTTAAGCCAAAAGTCAAGAAAACCAAAAATTGTCAAGAAACAGAATCTTAAAATTTTGATTGACATAACCAGAAAAATAATTTTTTCGTAGATGCCTTTCCAAAAAAATTAGTCTAATTCTTCATTCTTTTTTTTTTTTTTTTGAAATATTCTTTTTACCTAATTACTGCATAATTGATTTTCAACAAACCCCAATCAAACTCATATCCAATCATTAGCTTATTACCACGTCTCAAAAAAGGTGTTAGCTGGCTATTAATTAGATTTATATTTTGCATAATTCAGACCTCGCTCGCGCCACCGTAACGAATGAAAAAAGATCGTTTATCATTAGTCGATTCGGACATGTCAGAATGTCGAATTTACAAACGCCTGTACCTGAAGTGCATCTCGCATTCTGCATAGCATCAGCTCGATTGAATTACGGTTAACGAACCGAACCTCTTAGGAATATTTGCCATTGGCTACGCGTACGCTTTTAGTTCATTAGCGAGCTAATTAATTCTGTCTACTTCTTACATATGCCTAGAATGTAGAAAATAAGTCTTGGATGTAACACTTTGCACTCGTTATTGTTCGATTCTCACTCAGAGCTGACAAAGTATCTCTAGGTAGAATTTTTTTTACCTTGGGTATTCTTTTGTATACGTATACGTTCCATTCGTATGTGTAAGATTTTTTTTTCGTATGCGTTCCCTAAGGCTGTAAGACTTATAAGAAAGCTCGTTTATCATCTCGTTGTTGATACGTATGTATTGAGAAATTTCGTCATAGGTTGGGCTTGCGTTTTGAGCTGTACCCTTGGTATACATTTGAGATTTTTATGAGTAGAGTTTTTTAGGTTAGATTTTAGCATAATTGTTGGGTTTGTGAGGTTCGGTGTAAAGGGTTCGGTCTGTTAAAATGATCTGAAATTAATTTTTTTGAAAAGAAAAAAAATTTAAGTTATTTTTTTGAGAGTTTTCGATACATATTTTTTGTATTTTTTTTTGTTGGTTGAAAAAGCCTCGAAAAATGCAAAATTTATGTTTAAATTATATCGAAAGAAGATTTTATCTCTCGATATTGATGAAAAAATCGACTTCTTATTGAAAAATTGATGAAAAAACCGATTTTATATTGAAAAATTGATGACGAAGATTCAATATCTGGAAATTGATGAAAAAATCGACTTTATATTGAAAAATTGATGAAAAAACCGATTTTATATTGAAAAATCGATAAAAAAGATTCAATATCTGGAAATTGATGAAAAATCGATTCAATATCTCGAAATCGAAGAAAATCGATATTTTGATAAATATATCGATACTCGATACTCGACCAGAAAAACGAAATTAGTCGAGTCAATACTTCGATAAAAAAATCATTCAATTTTAAAACCAAAAAAATCATCTCATCGGTATTTTTTATCAAATTCGTATCGATTTCAAAATATCGATATTTTCCTATATCCAGGACAAATTTGCCCACAATCAGCATAATTTCCTTTAGGTTGTCATTTTACGAAGAAATATCGGTATTGTTCTCGTATTTGTTTATATTTCACGTTACCCTGGCACGAACATATGTCTAAGCAATGTAAATAATACAATACCGGTTTTCATAGAAGTCGAAGATTAATAGCTGAAACTTTACTGTAAATTATAATGGCCAAATATGGTCAGAAAAACTTGGTCTTGAGCGGTGAAAATTTACTCTTTCGGCTGGATTTTATAGCTCGAAAATCCTCCAGAATGAACGCCGGGTTTTTATAAATTATGTGACCCAGATCATCTTTTTTCTCTACTGATAAGCTCGCTTTTCAGGTTTCCTTAGAAAAATACATATATTATGCTTATACAGCGCGAGTATGGTACAACACAGCACAGCAGGTTATTCAGATGAGACAGATTTCGTGGCTGGTACAAGGAGGGAAAAAAATGGTCTATTTTGAAATTGGTTTATGTGACAGGATGAATAGAAAGAATGCAGATTTCACATGTGATGATGGTTTAGGTCGAGAGAGCCGAAGGATTTGTCATTATTAAGTTGTTTTTTCGTCGTTGGCTATTTTATGAAGTGTGAAGATAATAATCTTTGGGTTTTGTTTTTCTTACGCGATAGATACCTGAAAATCGTAGGCTGCGGTGTGGTTGCGTAAATCATTCGTCGTGAAATTATTAATCGAGATATATTTTAAGGATATAATAATGGGATTTTTGGATGGAAATTTTTTCAAAATGAAAATTTTTTGATTTGATGGATGGAACGAGTTGTGTATGTAAATCGATCCCCTCTTTTACTGTAAAGTTCGACACGAATGGTATGGTCAAGCTAACTCGTTTGGAACCTGTTACGAATTTACTACCGTTGAAAAAAAGGGGAGCTTGAGCGTGTGGAAGAGGAAAAATAACAATAAAATAACCTGATTGCGAGTATGGCAAGTAAAGGGGTTAGATAGAAATACGGAAAAGGCAACGAACCGAGAATGGCGCTGTGATAAGCCAACAGTGGTACAGGAAATTGGAGGGGCGAATGGAGTGTTTTGTCGAGCAGGCTAAAGCGAATCAGGATTCTTTTTTGATTCGCCTGCGTGGATTTAATTCTGGAAAATTCGAAGGAATTTAGTATCTCGAGAGTTTGAGGTTTTATAGAAGGAATAATAAAACTGTTATTTTATATGGAAAAATGAATAAAAAATTCAACACGTTGAACCCAATAGCACAGATTTAAAGATTTCCTCTTACGAAATGGTGAAAAAAAAAAACAGCAAGATAAATCTGTCATCTTTTCGAGCTACAGCTGTATTTTATCGTACGATTCATCACCCACGTATTTATTCTTTGAAAAAAAAAAACAATATCTGGATGTATAAAATATAAAAATTGAATTTTCGTTCCGTTCGGTGTTGAAAAAACATCAGATTATGTTTTAAACGATCTATTCTGCGGTAAAACTCGGAATAAAAAAGTAACCGCGATTGTTGGCGAATTGGCGACTAAGCGATAAATTATCGTCATCGTTTCTGGTTATGTATGGAGTAAGATGGACGACTCAGGTGTATCTGTTGTAGGTACAGTACGATAAAGGTATAAAATTCATGTACGAAGTACGATGTGCATTGACCGTGGGCGTAAGAAATGTCCGATAATCTAATTTTTATTTGTATCCACGCACGTAAACGTATTAATACTAATGTAGACCAGATTAAGATAACAGTTCGTCTTCGTATAGTAGATTCTGTGTCTGTGTAGTGCTGTGAGCATATGTACAGTGTAACAGAGAAGCGCATGGAAACAGCTTGGAAAAGAGTCTCGTAATTATGTTTTTTTTCAACGAACTCACTTTTGTGTGTAGAAATTTTGAGAGATGTTGGTATCATTCAGAGTGTACATCTGGATTGATGTTGCGTTTGTGTATCTAAGGGCGAGGGTGTATCATATCGGAACATCTGATGAACACGTATTACGTAAATATGGTGAGAATATGGTTGCCAGAGGGTTTAAGAGTGATATGTTAATTGTTAACGTTAATTTGGATGTTTGTTGGTATTGATGGGTTAGTAATGATTTATGGTTTTATTTTTTTTAGCTGTTTTTGCGATTCCGGATATACAGGGCATAATTGCGAAAGTAAATATATTCCGTGTGATCCGTCGCCGTGTGCCAATGGAGGAGTTTGCAGGCAGATCGATTCGCTGAATTATGAATGCAAATGTCCTACTGGTAAGTTTTGAAGATGAAATTTGTATAATTAGGGTAGTTGATTGATTTACATTGAGGTATAAATGATCGTGTGCTTGGATCGATCCAATGATTTTATGGATTTTAGCATCTACTTATTTTTGGCTTAAAATTGTGTGATAAAAATCATACGTCAGAGCTCACACTTCACACATCATTAGTATTGAGCAGAAAAATACGCCCAATTTTCCTAATTTATTCAATACATTTGAGAGTATCTATTGGAATATTTTTTATTCCACTGTATAAATGATTTTATTCTTAAAGAAAAAATTATGATAGGAGATGAAGACTCGAAGAATGATCAATTTTTTTGTTGGTACATGGCACACATGTATCAGAAAAATTCAAAATTTACAGTAAAAATTTGGAAAAAAATTGTATGATTATTTCGAATGGATTCTATTCAAAGCCAAGAAACCAGTTGAGTAATTCTACCAAAAATTGGTCTATTTCTTTTGAAAAATCGTTAAAAAATCGAAAACTTCTTGGAAAAAGTCAAAAATTAAAAAAATTAATATTTTCTATAAAAATTGAAAAATTGATGGATAAATTGTAATGTTCGTAAAAAAAAAAAAAAAAAAAAAAACGAAAAATTGTTGAACAAGTTCATATCAACAAAATCGAAGCTTATGGCGTTCAACATTTGAGAATTTTCTGGACAATTCTGAAAAATTCAATGAATTTTAAGATTTTTACTAAGACCAAAAAATTCCATTGAAACTATAAATTTTCACTTGAAAAATCCAAATCAGGAACGAACTCATGAAGGTGGCTTTCGGACTCAGTATAGCCATCTCCAAAAATTAGCCTAACCCAAAAATCTTCAAAAAATCCATGAACGATTTCCAAAGAAGGATCACGAGTGGCTCAAGTCCTCTTTATTTGAATTCATGTATGGAAAATTTTTTTCCAAATGCCCATCCATCAAAAATAGTGCATTTTTTTTTTTTTAATTCAGACTTGATTTCAACTTTCTAAACTTGAATTGGTGAAGTCTGCTAAAATTTGAAATAATATTCATATCGATTTTTTTGTTTTGATTTGTCAGTCAATTATCAATTTTAAAAAAAAATCTGTTATTTTGGCTAAAAAAAAATCAGTGAAAATCGCCAATTTTCTGCAAAATTTATTTGACTGATTCAAGAAATTGGAAGTTTACTAAATCAACGTACATTTTGATTACTTTTAATTCAAAAATCCTGCAGTTTTGAAATAAATTTTTCTTTGCTGAAATTTGTATACGGATTATTATCTGCTCACATAAAAGTTCCTAAATAACAGGTTACGTTATTAATTTTTTCATTGAATTTTTTTACCCACCCCTTTATTTTTTCTCAAATTGTTAGACCCTCCCAAATGTAATTTCTGTCTGTTCCTATGATCCAAATGCATATTTTTGAATCCTTTTTTGTGACAAACATTTTTTTCCTTTCAAAAAAAAAAGTTTTAAAATTTTTGGATGATTAATACCTACAAAAAATTGAAATTTTCCGAAGAAAATTAAGATAATGAGTCTGGCTATAGAAACTACCCTCCAAATATCAAATTGGTTCTCTAGGTGAGGTTTCCCATTAAATCCACATTTTCTAACAGGCCTAGAATCAAATTCAATGTCAACGTCAACATATTGAAAAATTAAGATTACTGAAAACTCTAGGTATCGAAAAAAATTTTGGTGTGAAGAGGGGGGGGGGATTTCGTCGAAATTTGAATTTTGTATTTTGAAAATGAAATGATATATTTGAATGATTTTTTTTCTTTCATGCAGCCTCGGTTGTTTTATAAAAAGACGAATTCTTACCACTTGAAACAAAAATAGAAGCATTTTTGTAACATTTTGAAGGCAAAAATCCACTCCCTCAACGCCCTCAAGTAGTAAAATGTTGTGAAAAATTGATGAGTACTTTGTACTGAAATCTATTTTTTTTTTTTTTTTGGTCAGTCTTGAGAGAATCATCATGTATTTTTGCAAAATTCACATGAAAATCGTGCTATATTTTTGGTTTTTGATTTTGAGTTTTTGTTCAATACATCGGTAAATACGGGTCCAGAAATCTTGCAAAATTGGTCCATGAAAATGTGTAAAAATCGGAGAAATTTGTTTCTAAAAATGAAAGGATTCTTGTTCCGATGATTAATATTTTGGTGTAGGTATTAATTTCTAGCACATACCCATTCTTGAAATGTTTTTGATAAAATTGCCAAAATTTTTAAAAATTGCCAACTTTGAGTGCAGTAAAATTAATTGTATTTTAAATACGTTCGATTTGAAAAAGTAAAAAATTTGATTTTCAGATTGTGATTTTAATAAAGAAAATATATACCTGGTTTGAAAATCAGGATGAAGGAAGGATGTCGAAATTTATTCAATTTAAAAATATTTTTAAAGAAGAGATAAGTAAATCTGCGAAAAAAAATTTTTTTAAATTTTGGAGAGACTGACTTCGATTTGCATAAGTGAATGTCTTAGTTTCGAATTTGGATTTGGACAAAGGAGAGGAAAAGAGGAATAATATCAGATTTGGAAATTTACCTAATTTAAAAACCATGTTTCGCCGAAATCATATGCAATTTTAAAATTTGCATCTCCAAGCTACCGAAATTCGTTGTTTTTCAATTTGTCCGTATAAATCATGGAATTTTCAAGCCAATCAGCCGAGAAATCATTTCCACCTTGCCTCCTATCTCTAACCCAGACCTGTTCCCAGAATCGCGCATACACTTGTATGAATAACTCATTAATATATTCAATTCATATTCGCATTTGAGAATATAAAACTAGCATTGAATTAATCGAACGTCTCGTCGTCTGAAAATCTCGCCAAATCGACATTCTATCTCGCCTATAAACCGGGTCCCCTGTGCAAAACAAACTTCCATCAAATCATCATAAACAACACAACACACGAGCTCATCTTCCAATTACCTTTGCCATACTGGTTAATTAACCACATTTGGGGAAAAAACTACCAGCGATACGCAGATATAAATGCTAATACCGAATAGGTAAGATTTTGATTAATAAAATAGGTAGATAGGTGCCTGAAAATGTTGGAAGTTCAAACCACCTGCCGATTATTTTCGCTAATTAATTTAACATGGAAAAAATTTCGGGTTTTTTGGCATCTCGTCAACGAAATCTTCAGTCACACCCTGTGATTCCCCTATTTAAACCATCAACAGGTAAAATACGACCTTGGTGTGGAACCTGCACAGTAAGCAATAATAAGCATCCCTTAAAAATAACACACGAGACGGTCTCTTGTACGGCTGCATCGTGTGTCTCTCTCACACGCGTCTTCTTTTTTCCTTCCATCAACGTGTCTGTCGTGTGATTTGATTCATTATCGCGGCACCATCTTATTTCTTTCGTGTGTTCGACGCTCGGCTTCAATCAGTCATAATGCGATGACCCATTAAGTTAAAGAATCCGATCATTTGTGATGCTTGTGGTTAAATGCATCTTGGTTGGTCTCTCATGTCAGAGCACACTCGAGATTCGAGAAGCAGCCAACATTTCATACACCCATCCGGCTCCTTAGTCGTCGCCAATCAAAGGGTAAAAAACACCTATCGTGATTGTGAACAATTTCACATTCTACAAAGTCGTGTGGGTTTTTTTTCACTTTGAAATAGTCTTTTGGTTGGCCTAGGATTTTTTTCTCCGGGTAATGATCAACGTATCGGGTATTTAGGTATGAAATCTATTATGTGGTAATTTTACTCGTATTAGGTGCCCAAGCTCGTGTACTAATGTCTCTTTTTCGTGCTCGGATTTTGTACTGATAGTTTGTCGTTGGGTGTAATCTGAGCTGGAATGTGTTTTGATGAGGAAAATTTATTCATTTGGACGTGTGAGTGAAGTTCTTTGAATAAAAAGCAAAGAATTTTGTGTAAAATGATTTGAAAAATCTGAGAAAAATTATGGGAATTTCGTCTAGTAAAAAAAAGATATGGCGGCGTAAAATTTTGTAAATTTCAGGATCAAGTTTGAGAGCCGGACCGAAAGGAAGGAGGTAGTGAGGACAATTTATCCTTTTCAAATGATGGCGAAATGACATTTTCAGCCGAAAAAAGATTCGAGTTGGCTAATTTTCTGAACTGATAATTTTTTATAATGAAAATTGAAAATAGTCGTTTTGAGTTGGGAAAGTCATTGGAATTGAAATCAAAATAATCAGAAAAAATTGAATTTCAATCAAAATTTTCGGTTTTTTGACCTTTTGATGAGCCAGTTTCTTCTCGTCTTTGAATTAATCTCACTTTTTTATCGAACCTAAATTCGAATTTTTTGTTATCTGTGACTTTTTTATGGAGATTTTTTCACCGCTAGATAAGATATCAAATTGTGGGTTTTTTTTGGAACGAGGGAGATTTGGAAATTCAAATCGAAGAATTTTTACCCTCTTTTTCATGTGCAGTCAGAGTTATTTGGGGCGTTATGGCTTCAAAAAAGGCGACTACATTTTTTAAGCATGTAATTATTGTATTCTGTAGCTGCATTTTCGTTTGGAAATTTATTCGATTTTTTGATTTGGGGAAATGGATTTTACAAAAAAAAAAAATCCTCTTTTTGAGGATAAAAATTGGAATTTTTCAACAGGAAAATCAGTGAAAAACAATTTTTAGTAAAATTCACTCGATACTTGATTTTTACGTATAATTGAAAAATATGGGAGGGGGGAGGGTAAGAAGTGCATTTGCAACGAGGTCAACTTTTTTTTCAGAAATTGTTTTTGGATTTTTCGTGGATCAGCAAAAAAATCGAGAAACTTTGAAACCTCGTGAAATTTCAAATAATGCTAAAAAAAAATCATTACTTGGCAAAAAAAAAGATTTTTTGAAAATTTATCATAATAATAATTGAAGACGATAAAATTTTTCATAAATTTTCTAAATTTGCTACGTTTTTAAAAGTTTTAGATTATGTGAAAAATTCGTAAAATTTGGGAAAATTGTCGAATTCGATAGTACCTAAAATCCGATTTGATAATGTTTACATTTATCATGATTGAGTATGATTCGAGAAAAGGGACGTTGAAAATCGTATTTCAATTTTTCAAGGAAAAGAAGAGGCCTGAAAAGTCTCACTCTGAGGCCTTTACTTGCTTACTTCTCGTCCCTGACTATGCATTTTTTTTTTTAATTTTTGGAAGAGAAACATTGTTTTGGGTAGAGGTCGATTTTTAATTTTGGTGAAGAAAGGATCGTCAAAGGGAGAGGGGAAAAATTATAAAATGATCATCTATTTTTGAATCGAAATGTTGAGTTTATTGATTTCTTGTCAGAAAGTCTCCGATTATTTACTTGCCATTTTCAGGGTGTCTACCGGTCGCGAAAGTCGCGAAAAAGTCGCGAATTCAGAAGGCGGTCGCGAAAGTCACGAAAAAGTCGCGAAATTGGCACAAAAGTCGCGAATTTTTCCCAAATTACAATTCCTTTTTAAATTTCTGTTTTTTGAACACATTTTTCTAAAAATTTTCGCCCTCGCTTCGCTCGGGCTCATAAATTCACATTAATCATTTTTAAATTACAAACCTTCCCTCCATTTCAAACAATTGCGATTGAAATTTTCAATAATTTTTTCTTTGAAGAAATGAATATTTTGTATCCATATTTTGAAAAATTTAGAAAAATCGTAAAATTTTTTTTATTTCACTAGGATTTTTTGGAAATTTAGAAGGAGAAATCATTTGAAAACGCGTTTCTTTTTTGTTGTTTTTATAATAAATTATCAAAAAAATTCGCCCTCGCTTCGCTCGGGCCAAATCACGCCGTTATATGTACCTCTACTTAAGGGGGGCGAGATGGGGGAATGGAGGAATTAATTCCCTCAGCCAATTTCTAGTCGAAAATTCCAGCAAAATTTCGGAAATCCGACAAAATTTTGGAAATTTCATCAAATTAGGTCTTTTGGTAATTTTTAATGGCTTACTTACTCTCTAAATCGGAATTTTTCACAAATTTCGGCCTCGCTACGCTCGGCCTCATTCGATTTTTTCTTTCAAAATTTTAAAATGAACCAAATGCTTCAAAAGTGATTTTATTCTGCCAATTTTATTACTTTAAATTTTCCTTTTTAAAAATCATTTTCGAAGCTTCAAAATCATATTTTTTAAATGCTTTGGCCTCGCTGCGCTCGGCCCAATCATATATTTTTTTAATAATTTTAAGAAATAAAAGTGACCAATTTTACGCAAATTTATCAATTTGAAACATTGTTTTATTGCACTTTGAATTCGAAGTCTTCTAAACTTTTTTCTCCTCGCTCCGCTCGGAACTGAAATGGTCCTATTTTTCAAGTTTTTGTTACATTATTCTCTAAAAATTGTGTTTTTTCCTCTCCATGATGGTGCTTCACATGTAGACTTCCCATGATTTTTTTTTCTGAATTTTAGATTCAGAATTGGCGAAGTTTATCAGCGACTCTTGCCTGTGAAAAGAAGAGTACTTGCAAGGGAGGGACTAAAAAGTGATTGAAATTCCCTTTAAAACGAGTATACGCAAGGGGGGGGGGTCTTTTGGGCAAAATTGGAGCACGGTGTGAAAAAAAGGTCGCGAAAAGTCGCGAATTTCGATTTTCCAAAATTGGTAGACACCCTGCATTTTGTCTCGATTCAAGTTCATAGGACCCCCCCCCCCCCCATGATCATTTTGATGGATGTTTAGAAAAAAAAAAAATTTAAATTTTGTCTAATTTCTTTCAAAAATTGCCTCAGATTTTCTAAACATGACCGAAAAACTGGGTCATAAGGTCATAATGTGTAAAATTTTTGAAAATTTGTTTCGATGCGATTTATTTCTATACTTACAATATTTGTTAAAAATATACTGAGAAGACTTTGGAAAGTCATAAAAAAAATTAATTTCACTCTTCGTTTTCATAATTTTTCAAATCCAAGAAATCCTGAAGATTTACAGCTGCTGCTTTATTCCTCATTTAGGAAATTAAAGTGTTCTAAGAATCCAAAACGATCGAAACTCTTTAGTCTTTTGTGTTATTTTACGAATACGAGGAAAAAATGTCGACTTCTGATACTTTGGAACGCTGTATTTTGAACCTTAATGGACCCATTATGTTTGAAAAGATGACAAACCATCGTAGAAATTTGACTGATGACTAAAACAAATTGAAAATCTCCTTCGAGGAACCTCAAGTACAGGTTGATAAGCACATTTATCAATTATCTGAGTTTGATTAATGAAAAGATTTATTTTTGACCAAAATAACACATTCACTTTCAATATTTTCCCAGCTTCACCTTATCTCTCGGTTGTTTACTTTTCTGCGAAGTTGAAATTCCATATCAATGTTTCCTTCGTCACTCGATTCATAACGACGTGAAAAAATTCCCACATAGCTCGCTGTGGTGTTAATTGATTAATTCTTGGGAAACCGCAGCATTCGGCCATGTGCGGTCAAAAATTCACATCTCTCGTTTATCTAATCTGCAAAATACGCTACCACAATCCACAATGGATGAAATTCCGCGCACACGACTACGTTTCCTCGACGGTACTTTTACACGCTGATAACACCGTATCTTGGATATTTCGGAAGCGGTCAACAAAGTGGCGAGAATTTATCATTAAACTCTCAACGATCGCCGACAATTGATAATTATCAAAAAAAAATAGCGGCTTTTCTTATCAATTTATTCTCACCAGTTTTTCGCACCACGTCAATCCGCATCTTTACCCATCACTCGATACAGATGCACGATTAGCTACGAATTGAAACATTTTACCGGTCGTAGAATAATTTTCTGATGCATGCTCGGAAGGGGGAGGGGGGTCAAATCACGATACGTAGGTAAAATACGGCCTATAAATGCAAATTATAAAACACGCACGAAAAATAAGAAAAAAAGAGACAAAGATGGATATGTAGCTAGCTGTACAATAACAAATCGTGAATTCGTATTGAATTGATATTCTCGAGGTATAAAATGAGAAAGATTATGTATTTTGGAATATTTTTTAATTACGTTTAATTGACCGAACTTGGGCTCATAGTTCGGATGTCTAATCTGAAGCAAGGATTTTAAGTTTGTTGATTTTTTTTTTGGTATAACGGTACGGTCGAGATTAGATAAACACGTCGACCGAGAGAAGAGAGAGAAAAGCCGACTACAATATTGAAATGGTAATCAGAGCCACGTCTGAAGTCACTTCAGTCAACTGAAACCTAGCCTAGATTTAGACGAAGAAAAAACAACCAACTTGTACACCGAACGGCTGCGGCATGGCACGATCTCTCCAGTATTTTATAGCCTGGACCGTGAGTGTTGATAATGCTCGGCAACGAACGAAGGAAAAAAATATTCCACTATACCTACAAACTACAGATTGCTTTCACAAATTTAAATCATACTCGCACGAAACCCTAAAAGGCTACATGCTGCAATTAAAATCTTCACTTGCCACACGATCCAATAAAAACTCGTCCCAATAAATTCGACTGTGTTGGATATTAAAACCATAATACTGGATGCACTCTTGGTACATCTTGGTGCTAACGACCAGACCAGGGTGCGCTATTATTTAAGGTAATATAAGATAAGCCATAAAGTGTGAAATAAAAGGAAAAAAATAGATTCGAGTTGTGCATTTGAAGAACGAAGAAGGGGGAAAAACGCCATTATGGACGGGGTTTTCGATTAGGTAATGAAATTATATCCAAGTGCCGCGCTTTTTTTTTTCATTCTAAGGTTATACCTGTAACGTGTTTGGAATAATAAAATTATAGTGAAGTTGAAATTGCCCAAGTTGGTCGTGAAAATGTCAAATTTCCAGTTAATCGTAGATCGAAGCGTAGAAAAGTGCGTAATTCTGTCGTCTTATCGATATTGCCTGATAATGCATGTAAATCGACTCATTAGTTTTATGGTCGGTAGCGTTGGAAGTCTGGGATTTTGATTTTGGTTCGGTGTGTAGGATTGGGACTGGTTTGTTTGATGGGATTGATGGCCACGTGCGTCAATTTTTGAAATGAAGGTTGCATAAATTGATTGAAGGGGTTTTATTTTGATTTGTGGATTGAATGTGGTGGGAAAGGATCAAGGTAGGAGGAGAGGAAAAGAAGGAATGCCAGGTACAATCTATGTGATTTAGATTTATGATATGCAGCGGTGAAATATTTATTAGGTTTTCTGGTTTTCTCAAAAATTGTATCAAAATAAATTGAAAGAGATTTCTATGTAAATTTTTATTTGATGTTTAAAAATGTGGTAAAAATGAGATATTTGAATTATCGGTTGAGTTGCATCTATTGGACCACCGTCTGTTTTCTCCAAAACAAGAAAATGAAAAAGAATCAATTTTTTGTAGTACTCGAGCTGTTTCAAAAATAAGCTTCATGAAAAAATTGAAGTATTTGACCTTTTTTTAAAGTAATGGTGACGTATTTAGTGTCATTTCAAATTTTGATTTGTTAATCAACATAAAAAAATGGGTGCTTTAAAGGTGTTTTTTTTTTGAATTTTTAAACATTCGCCTTATAATGTCAATTTCTGATTTTTTTGGGGAAAAGCTAAAAAAAAACAGAGAATTTTGAAATTTTTTACTCCGAAGTGTTGAGTTTTTTTTGAGTCATGAAATTGGTATTTCAAAATATTCGAACTACAGAACGATATCAATTTGTTATAACAAGTTCAAAAATCGTTTTTAAAGAGATTTTTAAAATTCATCGTGAATCTGCTTTTTTAATAATGAATGCTAATGGGTTTTTATTTTTATTTTTTTCAATTTTGGTAGGAAATATTTTTGAACTAAATTGATTTTTTTTTTAAATCAGCGATACTTGAAACTGGCCCCTCTTTATCCTCCCATATGATGTGCTAAATTTTTAGATTTCATTTTATTTCTGCTAAAAGCGTCGAATTTTTTTTCCAAAGTTGAAATTTTTGTGTTTCTAATTCTGAGAATCAAGGTGTATTGATTAAAATTGAAAAAAAATTTTAAAAATTGAATAATGATGAATTCCAACCATCTGACAAGTTCTTAATTACATAATTACAATGCAAATTTTGTTACATTTTTTTACCTTTTCTGTTGAAAAAAAACTTGGCATTTGGACGATTTCAGCATAAGAGGGGCGAATTTTGTAAAAATGTGAGGAGATGAAAATCTGAAAAAAATGAAAAAATTGGTCAGAAACGTTTTGGAATGACGAGGAAAATCCTTTCGGGAAGTACGTGGACGTTTGCCCAAAGTGCTCCTTGAAATGAAACAGCTTCGTAAATTTGCCATTTTTTTTCGAATATTTGTTCAAATCAAAAAATCATTCGGACATTCGCCATCCAAATTCACTTTGAAAGTTTTTGGCATGGCATTCAAATTTAGCTCGAAATTTTGTATCCTTAAGGTATTAGGCATTTCATTTAAATTATCAATCAATCGTATAAGCTCGTATTGGTAAAATTTTCAATTGGAACACAAGAAAGCATAATTATGAAGAACATAACATATTGATTCACATCATTCTGAGTATTTTTTTTTCGAGTTGATTTAAATATCCTGCTGAAAAACTTGAAATCCTTAGAAATAATGTTCAAAATTCATCTTGAAAAACTGGAAATGTCTGAAAAATGTAGAAAATAGATTTGATGAGCCAATGTAATGGATGATTCATTTCTGATTGAAATTTGAAGAAAAATATACGTACGTCGAAAAATTAATGAGAGAAGTTCGGAAACATTTTTTATGGGATTTATCTACTTTGAAGTTATGTTTTTGAATTTTCATCCATTGTTTTGTTTCCATCCGTCCCATATACACAGTGTTTTCCCCCTCCCCCCTTCCCTTCGGTCTAGCAATTGAAAAAAATGGATCAAGATCAGGAAAAATTCTGAAAATGTCTTCTATGTAGCTTGAAAGTTTCAAAGTTTTTATTATTATTATTTTTTTTGGGGGGGGGGGGGTAAAAAAAGGAGAAAATATGAGAAATGATTTAGAGAAATTTTCAAACTTTTTGATTTGAATTTACTCAAATCTATGACAAAGACTTTTTGAGCTGTTGAATTGGAAATTGCTCAAGAAAATCGGTCAATTTTTTTCCTAGTCGTCTTCATTTGTAAGGAAAAACCTTTCAAGAAAATACCAACATTTTTTTCCTAATTGTAGATGAAATGATGAGGAGCAATTCCCATCTCCCCCCCCCCCCCCAAGAAAAAACCCAATATTTCAAGACATCTGAAATTGTAGCCCTTTATGAGTTTTTATTGAACCTTGAACTTTTTAAAACTACTTTTCAACTGTTTATCAATTATCACATTTTAAATATTTTTTCGGTTCAGTCATAAAACTAATTGAAAGATGAACAATAAAGAACAGTCTCAATTGATTTATGACTGTTTACTTTTTGCTGTATAATGTTGAAAGTTCATTTATTACTGTGGCATTTCAACAAGAGTCGAAGTCGATGACATGATTTTCTTCCCGAAAATTTTACCAATTTAAATATATTTTCTGAACTGTTACGAAGGTTCAAAAGAAGGGGTTTTTGTGACGAAAAAATCACATAAGAGACCTTTATCAAAAAAGAGCCGAAATTTTTTCAAAAAAAGTCCTGTAAGAATTTTTTCCAACTTTTCTACCCGCAAAAGTGGATTTTAAAACCTCCAACCCCCTTCCTTCCTGATTGCTCTAAATTTGATGACGATTTTTTTTAGGTTTTTCTCTCCGAATAATTCGATCCCCGAAGATCTCCCCTTTCCTCCCTTCGTCGCCCTTCTTCACCGTTCCATTCACCTTCGCCATCCACAAACCCCTTCATCGTTCTGACCTAGCACATTAATTACAACCGGGTATTTCTCAGTTGCGCGCATGCGTGCTGCCCCGCGCGTGTTTTTCCCTCCTGAAATTTATACTCGCACACATGAAAAAAGTCAGAAACGCGTCATAATCAGATAGCGCGAGCGCGCAGCTTGCTTTGTACGTATAGCTCATGTAAAGCAATGCAGTTTAATTGCGGTTTTAAAAGATTCGATGGCTAGAAACTAGTTCGCTTTAATGCGGTTACGTAGTATTATTTCCTCCGTTCGTTATAATCTGTGTAACTTTCTAATTTATTTGTTTGGTCGTCTATGTCTTATGGTCGTAGTGGCTGGAATGGGTACTCGGTACATAGGTTTCGTATGCGCCGCGCTAGGTATTGTGAGGTACACTTATCCGTATGAGAGTGGTGGTACGATGAAGTGCACCTTTGCTCTTATGTTTTTCTTCTTTTTTTATACCGATTGGCGCGCGGTAAGAAGAGTAGATCGAATTACATGCGGGCTTACTTACCGATATACCTGTTTGAATTGTACGAGAGAACTAGTTTTAAAAATCGAAATCTTTTCACAAACATATCCAGGATTAGATTTTCGTGTCGTCGAAACGTGGACGGAGCAGCCGGCTCGGAGGTTTTGAAAAAGACTGACGAGGTGTGTTGATTTAATCACGCGACGATGACGAAGAGGTCTCATAAGCCGAGCAAATATCGTGAAAATTATCATAACTCGAACCTATCTTAGGATAATAAACGTCGGCTCGATTTCGATGAAAAATTATTACCAAAAAAAGATAAATTCGAAGAGGTCATAAATTTTGGATGTTTATGCGACAAAACCTATGTACCGAGTCTTCGCGATGGGTTTTTTGTGCCGAAATTGTAGGAGATTTTTTTTCTCCGCCATCTCACGTTAGTCATAATATAAATATGTGGTTCTGGTAGGCCCACACCGTCGGTGTTGCTTCGGGCTGTATTCTCGGAGCCTTTTAGCTTTGTGAGATGTGATAATGGTGGAACTGGTTTCGTCATTTTTTTTCACTCCTCTCTTCTCGTACGGTCGAGTCTTTCAATAAACTAGAACTATATACTGCGGATGGTTAATTTGCTGCTTTTAAAATACTCTTGTCGACTCGACGGCGTTGTACCTACAGTATGTAATCGAGATGGTGAGAATTTCGATGACATGGTATGCAATTTTTATCCAAGAGGTTTATACCCGCAGAATGGTGAATCATAATTGCTGGCTTGAGATATCAGATGAAAATTTATTTAGATTTTTTTTTTAATTATTTGTGTTTTTTTTTGTGCAGGATTCCGAGGACCAAATTGCGAAACGAATATTGACGATTGTCCGGGAAATTTGTGCCAGAATGGGGGTACCTGTGTGGATGGGATTAACAGCTATACGTGTCGGTGCCCTCCGACATTCACTGGAGAGCATTGCCAGCTGGATGTGGATGAGTGTTCGCTGAGGCCTAGCGTGTGCCATAATGGTGCCACTTGCACGAATTCGTTCGGCGGATTTTCCTGCATTTGCGTGAACGGATGGACCGGGCCGGATTGCTCGGTTAATATTGATGATTGTGCCGGAGCGGCCTGTTTCAACGGAGCTACCTGTATTGATCGAGTCGGCACTTATTATTGCAAATGCACGCCCGGAAAGACTGGTATGTATGAGATACTTGGAGAGAAGTTCAAGTATCGTGTAAATTATTATGGTATTTGTATGGTGTTGAGAGGTGAGGTATGGCTGCGTGAAAATCCATGATAGGTGATATGTTTATACAGAGATGTTGATTTTTCTCCTCGTTGAACTCGGAAGAGGTTATGGATATGGTGGGAAGTGAAATTTTAGCTCGTGGTTTGGGTCAGGAGTATGATGGGGAATTGGGTTGGTGACTATTTCTTTTGATGAATGGTGAAAAAGTTACTTTAGAGTTGAAGATTTACACTGGGGAAAAAATTGAAGGGGTTGAGTTGGTATTTTAAGATGGATTCTGGTTGGAGGAAAGATGGGAAGAAAGGTTGAAAAAAAGTTGGAAAAATATTCGAAAAAGTGAAATCAACTGTGAATCTCAAAAATCAAAATTATATCCTGAAAATAAAATGCGGTGTATTGTGAAAACCAAATTTGAAATTTTGAAGTTCAAAATTGAAACTGATGCTCCAAAAAATATAATTGATATTCAGAAAATTTAAAATACATAAAATCAATATTTAAGGTGTTTGCTGGGTCCAGAAAGTCAAAAAAATCGAGATTGGAAAAAAGTAGCGAGAAATGAGAAGATTTTGAAAAACTGAAAAATCCAAAGGAAAAATAACTGTACAATAATTCGTATCATTAATTTTTTCAGGAGGGAATGGGGGTATAGAGAGCCAATTTTCGGAAGTTAAAATTGAAAGAACTTGAGAAAAAGTCAGAAAATTGAATTTTGAAGAATAGTAGACATCTTGAAATCAAAACACTGATAGTGAGGTTCCAAACACCCTAACTCGAAACTAATATTTCACAATTTAAAAAATTAAAATAGGTTTTCTAGAACCACAAGTCATTTTTTGAGAGATTGAGGCCCAACAAAAACCCTTAATTTATTAATCCAAAAACCCAAATTGACAAAATTGATAATTCAATATTTAGTCAAAATCAAAAACTGATATTCCAGAATCTGAATAAAATTGTTGAATTATTTCAATTTTTACGAACTAAAAGCCGAAATGAGTTTTCCAAGATGTTTATTGGTGAGAACAGCAATCTAAATTAAAAAAAAAACAAAAAACCAGAAAACAGAAAATATAGAGAAAATTTCACTTTGGAAACAAGATAATTAAAAAACATTAAGAATTTCAATGATTTTACTGCAAAAGCTAAAATTTTTTAACATTTTTTGAATTTTTTGAGAGGGGGAGGAGGGTAAATTTGAAGCAAGAAAAATGGCATGAAAATAGTTTTAAAAATCCGTAAAATGGCCAAATTCAGTACCTAAGCATCATTTTTCATCTTGAAAATTAGAACTTGTTTTTCAAGAATCGAAACTCCAATTTCCAATGTTGGAATTGATATTTTTGAATCCAAAACTGAACCTGGCACAAACAATCGTGTTTTAAAAATTGAATTAAAATTATGTACCAAAAAATCCAACTCTCAATAATTCAACTTTTACTAACCAAAAATTGAAATTGATTCAGAATTTCATGGCCCAAAATCTTGAAAAAATATTCCAAAAAGGGCTGAAATCGATATTTCAATAGCCAAAAAATTGGAATTAATAGTTATTCAAAAAGAGACTAGTTTTCTAAAAATCAAAAACCAGATATTTCCACTTTCAGAGATACTCAATTCCAAAATTTGAAACGAATTTTTCATTTCTGAAACCAAAATTGATATTTTGGTTTCGAAGAATTACCTAGTAAAATTCTTCAAAAAGTCAGCGAAAAATTGCTGAAAATCAAAGGAATTTCCTAATATTTTCTGTGCTGCAATTCTGACTCCTTTTCAGTGTATGATTTTTCACTTATTCGAAAGAGAGAGTAAGAATCGATGTGAACGATTTTCCAAAAAAAAAAATGTATTTATTGGTGCCCTGAAAATTCAAATCTCTTCTTCAAAACCCCAAAAAATCAAAATTGATTTTTCCAGATTTGAAGCAATCGAACTAAGTGCGTACATAAATTTGAAGTCGACATTTCTCAAAAATCAATTTCGATGGTCCAAAATCCAAAAAATTGAAGCAAACTTGGGAATTTTTTATCAAAAATAAAAATGTGATATTTTTTGCAACTTCAAAAACTGAAATCGAAGTTTTTAAAAACAAAAAATCAAAAAATTTGATAAATATCCTATTTGAGACCAAAAATTGAAGTTTGTATTTAAAAAACCGAAAATTTATCGATGAGGTTTTAAAAATCTGAAACTAAAATTTTTACCAAGGTAGCCAAATATTGAAGTGATGAACCTATATTTCAATAATCAAAACTTGAGGCTTCGAAATGCAAACATTGAAACCAATCATCCAAGAACCAAATTCAAATAATCAAAAACCGAAACCAATGATTTCCAAAACATTAAGAAAAGTCATTAAAACACTAAATTGATTTGATTGATTTTTCTTTTAATAAAAGTACATGCAGAATAAATGTAATCGAATACCCCTCCCCTTCCCTCCTCTCCCATTTTCGTATCAATTTCCCCACACAATATCAACCCCTTTGAAGTAGTTTCACAAAACTTTATCCTTAAAAAAATCATCTCCATTCAATTCAACCATTCTCGAATTCAAAATCAATCAAAGTAATTAGCAAGTTTCATACGCCAATTCATATTCTCGAGGGCTTCTATCATTCGAAAAAAACACCAAAATTAACACGATCTGCGCCAATTTTCCCGCAGTTTCGCACGATCGTCCGAAAAACCCCTCAACACCCCTCACCTCTGCCTCGTCATCTCCACCAAAGTACCCAATCTTACGATAATTATACGTATAAAAATGATCATAATGGAAATCTAATTGAATTTATAGGTTTACTATGCCACTTGGAAGACGCTTGTACATCGAATCCCTGCCACGCGGATGCAATTTGCGACACAAGCCCGATCAACGGCTCTTACACATGTTCGTGCGCCTCCGGATTCAAAGGCTTCGATTGTTCCGAAGACATCAACGAATGCGAGCAAGGTAAAAACAGTCTACATATATCACGAACTACGATAAATGTGAGAAAAATCGCAACGTAATCCCCCCTCCTTCCCATCAGAGACTCTTTTCCTCGTTAGTATCGAATTACTTAACCTTGCTGGAAACAAGGAAGGGATTCAGTTCGCTAAATGGTTCGATTAAGGGAAAAAAGTCCTGAGCGGGGGAGTAAATTGGAAGGGAGGGGATCTGAGGACGAAATCTTAGATAAGAAAAGTACAATATAGATTTTTTGGTGCTTAACGATGCTTGTGTTGAATAATGAGAGAACTGGTTGAGCTAAACGTAGTGTCTTGTTTACATTGTGTAAAGTGTTCTCGTATTCTGATTTACTTGTTCAAAGGGTTAGGAGAAGGAGTATGTACATTAGAGAGCCATGGGAACAGGAAATGTAGAAACAAAGGCGGACACCCTCCTCTTGCATCTGAAGAAGGTGTACCGTAACTACATTATGAAAAGAGAGAAGTCTTCGCTTTATTATTTTTAAATAAAGAACTGCGCGCTCCGATGATGTGCTTAAAAGGTGTATGATTTATAATAGACAACTTGTCTCTACCAAACATCGGTTTGAATGACGCGGATTCGAATTACCGCCAAATTTTGACAAAAATAGGGTTTTTTCATCTTCCAAACGTCTCCTCCTTCTGGGATTTTCATTTTCTTCGGCGACAATGACGGATACCGGAAAAGATTTCGGAATATCGAGAATTTTGGCAATTAATATGGTAATTTTTGATTACAGGTTCGCCCTGCGAGCATGACGGAATTTGCGTCAATACACCTGGCTCATTTGTCTGCAATTGTACCCAAGGATTTACCGGACCGAGATGCGAAACGAACGTGAACGAATGTGAATCTCATCCCTGCGCCAATGAAGGATCCTGCCTCGACGATCCGGGCACTTTCAGATGCGTCTGTATGCCAGGTACGGAAATTTTACTAATTTTTATGGGTGTCTGGTCCATAGAAGCCTGGGGACCTTGGAATTTTTACATATTTTTAGTCGGTAGTCGAGCGAGAGGTCAACGTTGTGGCCAAACGTCCACTTAACATTAATTTAAAGTTGGTAATTTAAAATTGTCTGCGTTTTGTGTGCTCGGGTACTTGCACTTGCGTACGAGTGCTTATCAATAAACAGCGTGCTAACCGATGAACGGAATCTATGTAAAGAAGGCGCAAATATGGTACTATTTTAATTAATTTTTACGATCAGGTTCCCACAACTTTTTAGCGTTGGTTTTTTCTTCTCGCTGGGGCCCCTCTCTTGCTCTAGCGCGTTTCTTTTCCGTTTATTTTAATTACCCGCCCGTCTAATTACTCTTTTACGGTTACATTTTCGTTGCTCGGGCATTAATTGCGTGATATAGTTTTATATCTGTACTCGTACCGGGTATTTGCATCGAGATATTCACACATTGATGGTGTTGGGCGGTAGATAGAATGTATAGGCGCGTGTGGTTTGATCGGCGACTCGACGTTTGCGAAAGTGGCGAGAGTTGATGGTGAAAATTGGTTTCGAAGGTTTGTTTAGGGTTTTGAAGAGTTTGAGGGAAGTGAGTTGGAAAGCGGAATGGAATTTGAAGAATATGTGATTGGGAGATGGAGAATTTTTGAAAGTAAGAGTGAAAAAATCTTTCCTGTTTTTGTTATTCATTTATTTTGTATTGTGGTCGATTGAAATTTTTTGGTTGCTGATTGAGAAGTATCGTCGTTAATTTTTCGATCAAATACATGCCCGGATCTTGATAATCCATTTGGATGGAGTTCTGTTTATAGAAAAACGATTTCAAACCAAAGCCCGAGTAGCTGAAAAATGTTTTCAATTGATTCAGGGAAATCAATAACCATTCAATAGATCAATACCAGTTCATTGATGTGCCAAAGATAATGAGAAAAATTTTGGTGGAAGACCGGAACAGTGTCTTGAAATTTTTGCTGCCTTTTGCAGAATTTTTACATGGTGCCTAATGGCAAAAGAACCCAGAAAAACCAGAAAATAGCTAAAACCTTACTTTTGGTACCAAGAAAACCTAAAAGAGGCAAGAATTTTAATAATTCCAAGTACTACCAAAAGCAAAAATTTTCGTTTTTCTCTTTCCTTGAATTTTTTAATCGAAATATAAAAAACTTTTTTTTTTGAAGAACATTGAAACAAGAAAAATTTCATGAAAATGGCAGAAAAATCCAGAAAAAAGCAAGAATTTTTTTTTGATATACTTAAGATCTAATACACACCATGCTTTTTCATTGATCAAATAAGAAGACAAACTTTTTCATAAAAACCACCTTACAACATTTTTGAAAATTTTTGAACTTCTTGTCTGTAGTATTAAAGATTCCTAAAAATATATTGTAAAAAATGTCATTTTTATCAATTATCAATGATATTCGGTCTTCCTCTCCTTCAAAAAAAATTTCCAAAATGAACAATGAATTATTTTAGAGTTTCGTTGGTGATTCCTGTAGAGAAATTCAGTTTTTTTTTCTCTAAATCTATCTGTAATTTCGAATATTCATCAATTTTTTTCAATGTTGATTTTTTTAAATGAGTTTGTAGTAAATTTTTCGATTTTTCCAAAAAAGTAGGGGCAATTATTTTGGGAAATTTTAATTTTTGTAAATTTTTCTCAAAACTGAATTTTTTTCATTGAAGTCAAATTTTTTTCGAAACTGGAGCTAAAATAGAAACTGAAAATTCTGAAAAATTGAACCTAGATTAACTTTAGTTTCGTGATTTTCAGTTGCAGTGGCGTAGCCAGAAGAGTCCGAAAGGGGGGGGGGTCTGGGTCGGAAGCTTTTTTTTGGGGTGGCTGCAAAATGAGTACAGATACTTGAAAAACGAGTAATTTTTAGGGGGAGGGGAAGAGGGAGGGGTAAAAATGAGCCTTTTTTAGCACTTTAGTCTTAAATAGTCCATATAACAGCGATTTAATTTACGCCCGAGCGTAGCGAGGGCGAAGCTTCGAAAAAATTGGATATTTAATGCCCAAAAAAGCCATTTTTGAATGATTTTGTTAATGCCCGAGCGAAGCGAGGGCGAAGCTATGATATAATTAGATTTTTTAATGTCTAAAAAATACATTTTTCACAAAAATTCTTGACCTCAAGGGGGGGGTTCAGACCCCCAAAACCCCCCCCTTGGCTACGCCTCTGTTCAGTTGAGTTCTGAAAATGGTTGATTCAGAAATTTTCCTTCCTCCTCCTCTCCATTCTTTCAAAAATACTACTCGCAAAATCAGAAGTCAATAATTTGAGGACATAAAATTTTATGTTCGCCTATCTCTTTCCTTGTAAAATTATTTTTCATTTTGTTTGAACATTTTCTCGCTGTAAATTCGATTTCTCATTTTTTTTTTTTTTTTTTTTGAAGAAGGGGACTTAGTTTTCTTCTGCTCAAAATTTTTCAGAATTTATGAACCTTTTAGCCAAATTTTCGATGTTTCAAGATTTCTGAACTTGTCCAAAAAAAACCTCAAGATAAACTTTAAAAATTATTTTTTTGGTTCATAATTATTTTTAGTCAATTTCTTAATCAGTCTAACAAATTAACAAAACATTTTCCAGCTACTCCGGAGTCTGGGATCAAAATTTGGTTTCTCCGGAGTTTTTGAATTTGCTTCAAAACAATCAGGAATTGAAGTGAAATGAATTGAGTTTATGTCCTCTGAACTCGACGAGTTAATTCTCTTTTCTAGGTCACTTTGATCAAATTCTCAAAATTTGTTTTCTTTGCCTACATTTTTTTCTAATTGCCATGAAATATCAATTTAAAAAAGTGAATTTTACTTTTTGACGAAATTGTTGCTCAAATATTGTGTAAAAGTGCTGTTTCAGCATTATAGTTTGTCAATTTGGTCATTTCTTCTTTTCAGTTTTACCAAAAAATGAAAGAAAATGCCATTTTTGAGCATATTTTCGATTTGATCACTTTTCCTCTTTAATTTTACCAAAAAAATGAAAAAAACCCATAGCCAAGTATTTTAGAGAGTGCCACTGGTCAAAAAAATCTATGAACACAGAATTTAATTTTTTCAAACCCCAGTTCAAGGTTATTTTGGGGTTGGAAAATCTGATAGAATTTGTGGGTGTTCAAACGTCACATCTCTTACTGGTGCTCACCATCACCAAATTTCGTCTCATTCAATAGACTCCAATGTTTCCAGTCAAATTTTTCAACTTTTGCCGGAATTCCAGAATAAGGTATTCAAACACAAGTTTTTTCAATTTTAGATCAGTTGAATACCCGTCTCCAGCTCCTGAATCGATCTGACGATCATTTGATCAATCATTTGAAAATCTCTTTCCTCGTTTTTTTTTTCAAATACTTGAAAGCCCAGAAGTCTGAAATATTTCACCCCTCCCCCTCCAAAAAATTGAAGATTAATTCGTTTGAATTTTCCCCTCCCCTTTCCTTTTTCATTATTCTACAATACTTTTTTCTATTAAATGAGTCGACTCCTGGCTAAAATCCGCATTTTCTTCTCAGTTCATTCTCATTCTCTAGACTCCATAATGAAAATTAGAAAGGCACGATAGAAAAATGTAATAAAATGGAGGATAATTTTTTATATATCGCACGAGGTAGCATATCTAGATATATTTGCTCGGATTAGCGATGTACGAATAGGTCAAGCGGTGGAGGCGGAGTAGTCAGCTAGAGGCTGCGAAGAAGAAGAGTTGAAAAAAAAAGTCATTGTTTCAATCGGTTGGCAGATAATGTATGGTGGTTTGATAGTTGATGTGACATGTTAGCTATATAGGTATCGGGTATATGGTCGGAGCGGATCGAGTGAGAGGGCGAGATACGGCGAGAGAATCAGGAATGACGGAGAGTAGATATAACTAGTCCGATTGTCAACAACAGGAACCATCGGCGAGTAAGATTTATTATTCTCGGTTGGTCGAGAGTTATTGATGTTTTTCCTAATTGGGGATTAAGATTACGTTTCCACGGCTATTACAATTGTAAATAGAATTTTTTTGCGCGCTTTATCCGTACGTTTGATCAAGTTGGCAGCCAGTTGCCTTGGCTGCGCATTTCAAAAAAGGTGTACGCAGACAATTATTTAATCACGTTGGGCTTGTTGACTCGATAGGGATGTTGAATTGCTGATTTGGGGATTTTTTTTTCGCTGTAATAATAAGTTTTTCTGTTTCGATTCAGGTTATACGGGCACGCAATGCGAGATCGATATAAACGAATGCGCGTCGAATCCTTGTTTCAACGGCGGCCACTGCAGCGATTTGATTAACAGCTACAAATGTACGTGTCCGGCCGGTTTCACCGGTCCGAGATGTCAGACCAATATAGACGATTGTATCAGTAGCCCTTGCCGGAACGGTGGAATATGCCGAGATTCGATAGCCGGATATACCTGCGAATGCCCTCTTGGATTCACCGGAATTAGCTGCGAGATCAATATCAACGATTGCCAGTCCGCTCCTTGCCATCATGGAGACTGCATCGATGGAGAGAATTCGTTCAGCTGCTCTTGCCATCCCGGATATACCGGAGATATTTGCCAGTACCAGATTGACGAATGTGCCAGCCTGCCTTGTATGTACGGTGGCACTTGCCTGGATCTTGTGAACGGATACCAATGCAAATGTAATCCCGGTACCTCTGGGACTAATTGCCAGATCAATATTAACGAATGTAACTCGAATCCGTGCCGAAATGGAGCCAAATGCGTGGATGGAATTAATCGGTATTCCTGCGAATGTCCTCCCGGATTTACCGGATTCCATTGCGAGATCGATATTAACGAATGTGCCAGTAATCCGTGCGCCAACGGAGGTAACTGTATCGATTTGGTCAATGGGTTCAGATGCGAATGCCCAAGAGGGTATTATGACGCCAGATGCCTGAGTGATGTCGACGAATGCTCCAGTAGCCCTTGCATGAACGGAGGTATCTGCGAAGATGGAGTTAATCAGTTTATTTGCCATTGTAAACCGGGATACGGAGGGAAAAGGTGCGAATTTGATATTGACGAATGTGGCTCGAATCCTTGTCAACACGGAGGCAAGTGTATTGATCATTTGAACGGATTCTCGTGTAATTGCAAACCTGGCTATACGGATAAGACCTGTGCTACGAATATCGATGATTGCGCGTCCAATCCGTGCAAACATGGGGGATCTTGTATCGATTTTGTGAATTATTACCAGTGTGTTTGCGCTCCTGGGTATACCGGACCGAATTGCGAGGAGAAGCTGGATCCGTGCACGCCGAATAAGTAAGTTGGAATTTGGTTGGATTGGAGATGTTGAGGGTGATTTTTTGAGGTTTTTTGGTGATCGATGAGGCAATTTTCGTGTATTTTGGCGAATGGGTAGTTTAATTGGAATTTAGGTGGGTTTGAAATTATTTTATTGATTCGTTTTGAATCAGTGAAAAGGATATTGACGAATAGTCAAAAGTGCAGCGCAGGAAACATCAGTTGAATTATTGATTTTCAGCAAATTACACTAATTTTCTGCCACTTTCACTGATTTTTATGCAAATTTCAGTGATTTTACTGACTTTTTAGTGAATTTTCACTAATTTTTCAGTAATTTCCCTTTGTTTGATTTTGAAATCGAAATTTGGGCTGGTTTTTACCAAAAAAAAAGAAGAAAGAAAATCAGTTGAAAAGTTGATGGTTTCTTAGGCTTCAGTATTTTTGATGGAATATGAAAATAGCATTCGAATAATATGATAGATGATTTTTTGATTTCGTGCAAATATTTTTGGTTTTTTTTTTTTGTCATTGATTTCACAACTGAGATAATTGTAAAAAATCAAAAAGTAATCACGTCATTAGACAGATGGAATTATTTGAATGAAAAACGAATTCATCGATTTTTCAATCATGGCTACCCCGCCCTTCTCCTCTCTTTCATTTTTGAAAAATTATGATTTCAGTCAAAAATTTCGGTTCGAATTGAAAAAATTACTTAATTTTGTTGAGTCGAATGATTTCAATTTAAAAAATTGGACTGAGCCAGCCAACTGAAAATTTGGTTTCCCAATATTCAAACTGAAATATTTTTCTGTTCAAAAAGTCATTTTAAGTACTTACCAGAGGAAAAATTCCCCAAAATGATATTTTTTGTTTGTTGATTTTTTGAATTGCAGATTTTTTTTTTTGAAATCGGTCAGTAAGTTTCAAAATTTTGTCCCCTCTTCTCCTACCTTCTCTTTAATTATTCGGAATTCTATTTGATTTTGGTTTTTGTCTTTATACTTAAGTGTCACAAATCTTTTTCAATATTTTTTCTATTTAACTCCGAGAAAGAGAAATACGAAGGAAAGACTTGATTTTGAAAATTTTTTGTGATAGAAAATGAAATTAGGATAACTTTGGTGATTTTGAATGAGTATCGCAGTATTTTTTTATCACTACAACGTCACAAATGAAAAAATTGCATGGAATCCAAAAAAAGTGATTATTATTCGAATGGTAATTCTGTTCCATCTTGCATTAAAAATGATTCTGAAAATTTTTCAAAATTAATCCTTCTTATCTTATGGAAGAAAATTTTTGAATTTTAAGTAGGTAAATTTCAGGATACGAATGTGATTCTAATGACGATAGAATCTCTCGGAGAAATGGAGAATTTATTTTGAATTTTCTAAGCAAAATATGTTCATTTTTTTCGGATTTGTTACCAATTAGCTCCAAGGAACTTGAAAATCGAAAAATGTTTCAAATATTGAAATTGACTCTCTATTGACATGAAATTTAGACCCCCTTCGTTTCAAAAAAAAAATTGTTTCATCTGAATGACCGACCACCCCATTTTTTGTTCTCTCTCAACATTTCACCTTCCTCCTCCCCTCTCCTCCTTATGGCAGGTTAAAATGTGTAAACGACATGTCTTCTTTGTCAAATTTCAGGGGAAAAATCCAAAATTTTGGAATAATTTTTTGAAAATGGAAAAAATCTCCAAAGAAAATGTTGTATTTTTTTTTTGAAAATCGGGCTGGAAAAATGAACTTTTTTGAAAGTGGAGGGGGGAGGGGACTTTGAAAAATCGGTAACCGGACCAATCGAACACAATCTACTGATTGATTCTTGATTCATCAGACGAATACTCCAATGGGTATTTTATTTACTTAAAAAAAAAAAAATAGATCAATTCCACAAATATGAGCATTGAAGTAGTCTCTGAATAGAAAAATGCTTGAATTTTAATCTAATTTGCTTCATTGTCAATCAATTATGACCCTTTAAAAAAATCAATGTCGAAAATTGAAACTGTAGACTTCTCGATCTATTTATGTACTTACCTAATTTTCTTGGTTCCCTGGCACATCAGATTTTTAATTTTCTTTTTCTCTTTCTTCAGATGTAAACACGGAGCCAAATGTACTCCATCGAGCAACTACCTAGATTTCGCCTGCCATTGCAGCAACGGATGGACTGGAAGACTTTGCAACGAAGACATCGACGAATGTTCAATGTACGAATGTCGTAACGGTGCCACCTGCCAGAACACCAACGGCTCGTATCACTGCGTTTGTGCCAGAGGCTACGAAGGCAGAAATTGCATGACGAATACCGATGATTGTGCTTCATGTGAGTACTTTCTCTTTTTCATTAAAAATTTTGCAATATGTTCTCAGCATCATCACTTCATCAGGTTACTTATAATTTCCTCTTTTTTTTCTGTAGCTCCTTGTCAAAACGGCGGAACTTGCTTGGACGGTATTGGAAATTTCACCTGCCTCTGCATAGACGGATTCGCCGGAAAACACTGCGAAATAGATATAGACGAATGTAAATCGAATCCTTGTCTAAATGGTGCCACTTGTAACCAGTATGTGAACTCGTACACTTGCACTTGTCCTTTGGGATTCTCCGGAATCAACTGCGGTATCAATGATCAAGACTGTACCACTAGTTCTTGCATGAATGGCGGTACATGTATCGATGGAATTAACACATATAAGTGTAACTGTCCCGTCGGGTATGTTTTTTTGAATTTTTTATCAACTGGGTTCTCGATTGATTTGAGTATAATGAAAAATTACGTTTTTACTGCAGATTCACCGGAAGTAATTGCCAAACGCGAATTAACGAATGCGATTCGGGTCCTTGTGCCAATGGAGCGACTTGCATCGATCAATTGAACGATTACAGCTGTCATTGCCCGTACGGCTATACCGGTAAACATTGCGATATGTACGTGGATTGGTGCTCGAATGATCCGTGCATGAATGGAGCCACGTGTAAACAAGTGAAGAACTCGTTCCAATGTACGTGTCCTCCTGGCTGGACTGGAAAAGTATGCGATGTCGAGATGGTCTCTTGTAGCGACGCTGCTTTCAGAAAGAGTGAGTATTTTTGGCTTCAAGATGGTATTTTTTTAAAAAAATGAAAAATTGTATTTAATGGTTTATTTTGATGATTTTTTTAGATGTCCGGCGTGAATTATTGTGCAACAACGGTACCTGCGAAGATATCGGTAACAGCCATCGGTGCCATTGCCACGAAGGATACACCGGAAGCTATTGTTCGAATGAGATCAAATACTGCGAATCAGCTCCTTGCCAGAATGGAGCCACTTGCAAAGATTTCGTCGGAGGGTACCAATGCATGTGCCCGATCGGTTTCCAAGGCCCTAATTGCGAATTCAATATTGACGATTGTAGACCAAATCCATGCCAAAATGGTGGTACCTGCCTTGATCTCGTTAACAGCGTCGCATGTTCTTGTCCTCCAGGTAAATTGAACTCGATTCGGAATTGAGAATTAGCCAAGCCTCAGAACCGAAAATCTAATTTTTGTATTTCTTTCGTCATCAGGAACGGCTGGATACATGTGCGATATAAATCACGACGATTGTTACCCCGGAGCTTGCCACAACAACGGAACCTGTATCGATCGAGTTGGCGGATTCGAATGCCGATGCCCGCCCGGATTCGTCGGGCCTCGCTGCGAAGGCGATATCAACGAGTGCCTTTCGAACCCCTGCAATGTCTTCGGTACCCTCGACTGCGTTCAACTGGTCAACAATTATCACTGTAATTGTAAACCTGGCTACATGGGGAAACAATGCGAGACCAAAGTGAATTTCTGCGAACATTCGCCGTGTCTGAATGGAGGAGTTTGTTCGGCGTTGGAGAACAGACACACTTGCCATTGTAACGAAGGATATTTCGGTACGAATTGCGAATTCTTCGGCAGAAATGGGTGCGATTCGAATCCCTGCGCGAATAAAGGAACTTGCATTCCATTGGAAGGAGATAATTACAGATGCGAGTGTCGTTCAGGTATGTGAAATTGGTAAAATTTCGAAGTCAGGTGAAGTGAAGAGACGAATGGTGCTAAATTTTGATATTTTTTCGGTTTCAGGAACTACTGGAAATAATTGCGAAATCGATTCGATTAACGAATGCTCCACTAATCCTTGCCTGAATAATGGAAATTGCCAGGATGGTATCGGAGATTACAGCTGTTATTGTCGTCATGGATATAAAGGCAAGAATTGCGAAGTTCATGATCCATTCTCGAAAGGTGGCGTCGATTTGAGCACAACTCCAGTAAGTTTATATTTTTGTTGAGATTTTTCTATCAAATTTTGGAATTTTTAATTCAACTTGTGGATAAATTTCAGAATGAACAAATTTGCGAATATGCGAGCTGCAAAGATAGATCAGGAGATGGACGATGTGATCAAGAATGCAATACGTGGTCTTGCGATTTCGACGGTGGCGATTGCTCCCTTCGTATGAATCCCTGGAGGAACTGTACCGTGAAGACCATCAGATGTTGGGACGTATTCAATGATAAAAGATGTAATCCCGAATGTAATACTCCGGCTTGTCTGTTCGACGGAAGAGATTGTGAAAAACAGGTCCAACCGTGCCCGATGGATGCGTTTTGTAAACTTCGATACGCCGATGGAAAATGCGACCACGAATGTAATAATTTGGCTTGTAATTGGGATGGATTGGATTGTGACCCGGTGCAGCCGGTTTTAGCCGAAGGTGCCATCAATGTGATACTTTTGACCGATATTGATACGTTCAAGAAGGATATCGTTACGTTTTTGAGAGAGGTAAGTGGTCTGGGTGAACTGAGATGAAGTTTTATTCAATTTTTTACGAGGAATTGACATATTGATGGGTATTTTTAGGTGAGTAAAAAACTACGAGGAGCTGTACGTGTGAAACAAAACGTAAATGGACAAGATATGATTTACAATTGGAAATCACCGGATTCCGGTGCTGATTATTACAACGGTGTCGAAGTCTTCCTTGAAATCGATAATAGAAAATGTTCCTCGGATGAGAGAAATGGATGCTTTAACAAGGCTGAAAACGTGAGTTACGAGTTACCCTTCTAAAGGTGAAAAAAATTAGTAAGATTTAATATTTAATATTTTCTATTGATGTTTTGTAGGCTGCTGAGTATTTGGCTGCGTCTGCTTCTGCCGGCGCTCTATCGTCATCGTTCCCTATTTACAAAGTGGATGGAGTATCGAATGTTCCATCGTCGATTCCGGCCGGAGGTGTCACAACGCCGTCGAATTTGATGACTGTGCTCCTCGGAGCTTTGCTGATTACTATTGTGGCCTTGATAGTCGGTATGGGAGTATTTAAAACCCAGGGCAAAGGTCAGGTCAAGAAAGCATCGGGTATATTATGGCTACCGGAAGGATTCCTTCGTAAAAATAGGTATTTTGAAGTTCATCAAAGTTGAAATTATTTGATTTTGGATGTGTCTAAATGTATTGATTTTACAGCAGCGATAGAAGACGCAGTCGAAGACGTCCAGATGGACAGGAAATGCGTAGCATTAGTCAGTTGCAATCGAACGTCACGTGTATTAGTTCTGGTCAGTGGTCGGATGAGGATAGTGATCTGCCTCCAGCCAAACGTCCCAGAGACAACACTGTCATCTCAGATTACGATGATCCTTGGAATCAGTCTATTCATGATGATCGTCCTATTATTCTTACTCCTCCGAGCATGGTAAGGATTTATTTGGAAAAATATCTATCGGCGGTAAAAAGAATGGAAATTCAAATTTTGGTGTTTGATTTGTACAGGAGACTGCTGCTGTTGATATTCGAGGCCCTAGTGGTATGACTCAACTTATGATCGCTGCAATTGGAGGTGCTGTTAGTAGCACCGGAATCGAATCACAGGACGAAGACGACGAAGATGGAACTGGAGCTGCTATTGCTGATTTGGTTGCCCAAGGGGCAGATTTGCACGCTACGATGGATAAAACCGGAGAAACGCCGTTGCATTTAGCAGCTAGGTATGTATATTGATGGCAGGCTTCTTAGATAGGTTTCTTTTTGTCCCTATTTTTACCAAAAATTCTTCTAAGTGCCTTTTGAGATTTTTTTCCAATCCAAAAAACACTTCAATATTGGAGAATTATTTTTACAAAAATTAAAACTATTTTTGACGATTTTTATCTTATTTTTATTCGATCATTCGACATTTCATTAAATTTTGATTTTGGCTGAAATATTCAAACATGAAAAAATTCGGAAATGGAGTGATTTTTTACCATTAGGTTCCTGATGTTCCTTTTTTCTTCTTTTTTTTCGAAAAATAATTACCTCCGCCTCCTGGTTCGTAAACCTGAAATCGATATCTAAATATGGGTGTTGTTGCAGATATGCCAGAGCTGACGCTGCCAAACGTCTCCTTGATCTTGGAGCTAATGCCAATGCTCAAGATAACACCGGAAGAACTCCATTACACGCGGCTGTGGCTGCTGACGCGATGGGCGTGTTCCAGGTTTGTATTTATTTGAAAAATTTGGTGATTTTCAGCGTTCTTTTATTAATTTGAGATTGTTGCCTGATCACAGATCCTTTTACGAAACCGTGCTACCAATTTGAACGCGAAAGCGTATGATGGAACTACACCTTTAATTTTAGCAGCTCGATTGGCCATCGAAGAAATGGTCGACGGGCTAATCAACGCCGAAAGTGATATCAATGCGCCAGATAACAATGGCAAAACAGCCCTGCATTGGGCGGCTGCTGTGAATAACATCGACGCCGTCAATATTCTGTTGGCGAACGGTGCTAATAAAGATGCTCAAGATGATAAGGTACGAGCATTTTTGGAAATTCTGGTTGAAAATTTCTAAATTTTTGGTGTGATTTTCATGTTTAATGATTTTTTTTTTGTAGGACGAAACGCCATTATTTATCGCTGCTCGAGAAGGAAGCTACGAAGTGTGCAAAACGTTGCTGGATAATTTCGCCAATCGTGAGATCACAGATCATATGGATAGGCTACCTCGTGATATCGCCAGCGAACGTCGGCATTCCGATATTGTTCGATTATTAGACGAACACGTACCGCATTCTCCTCAAATGATGGGTACCATGTCGCATAATAATTCGTCGACGTTGATCGGTAAGTTTTTCTACCATTTCTCCTCGATTTGTGTCGAGAATTGGAGAATTGCCGATTTTAATGACCCGTGTCCTTTTCAGGTTCACCTCATCACCTAATGAGCCACTCGACGCTGCTCGGCTCGACCAAGCTGAACAACAAAAGCAAGAAACGACCGAAATCCAGCGTCGGTGGAAATAGCCCTTCTAGTCCGCCGGAACAAGAAACGCCGCAAACGCTTCGACGTAAAACGAGCGCCAAAAAGGCGCCCAAGAAGCAGGCCCTCGAGAGCCAGGAAACCGCGTTGCTAAATCTGGACGCGTCCAATTTATACGGCTCGTCGGCGTTACCGCAGATATCACCGTACGAAGATTGCATCAGCATGAAGAACGTCGGATCGCTGCAGAATCTCGGTATCGATTTCCAACAGCAATACGTTTTCCCGGCGTTTCAAGAGCCATCGCCGCCGCATAGCGTGACTTTCTCGCCACCGGCCAAAGGCAGGCCGTCGTTACCCACCTCGCCTACGCATATGGCCGCCCTGCGAACGGCCACCCAACAAAAGCATCCGAGCATGCATTACACCGATCCGTTCAGCCTAAATTCGAACATGCAATCGAATCCTACCTACCAGCAAACAAATATACTGCCACAGCAACAGCCACCCCAGCCGCAGCAGCAGGCTCAGTACACCTATCAGCATTTCTTAACGCCTCCATCCGAACCATCCGAACGTAACAGTTTTCCGACGCCGTCGCCCGAATCGTCGCCGTATTATTGGTCGTCATCGTCCCCTCATTCGAATTCCGACTGGTCGGAGGGTATTCTAAGTCCTAATTCGTCGTCGCAAGGTAATAAACAATCGGAAGCGATATTTATTTAGTTTTTCTCTGTTGTTGTATATAGTATGTGTACATGTGTTGTAAGATGTGATTTTTTCCTCCTAACGATCTTATTCGACATTGTTGACCGATGTGTACTTTCGATGTTTTTTTTTTACAATTTTTTTGATGTATGTAAGAAATACCTTGGACCGTTTTAGGTAAAATTGTACCATGTTTTGTAACTTGAATAATTTTTTGTGTAAAAATGTATGTAAGAGTATTTATTTTTTTTGAATTTTTCAAAAAAACCTTATTGTGCATTTTTTTTTATTTGTTAAGAAATGACTGCATTTTATAGTTATCGATTGAGAATTGTTAGCCTATAATGAAATTATTTATTAATTTTTTCTTGTTGTATAATTCGTTTTTTTTTTCTACGTAACTTAGTATCATTGTTTTATATTCGTAATGTTCTATACATTTTGTAATTATGTAGTCTAGAAGATAATAGGACAGATTATATTAAGAAGTAATGATCTCAAAAAAAAAAATGATGATTAATTTTATAATAGCTCGAATAGGCTAAGATTTGCATTTTCGTTTTTTATGTTTCTTTTTTTTATGGAAAAAATTTCTCGTGCAATTACGTAAGTACTTTTGGAGTGTTTTTTTGCTCGCTAACCTTTAATTTTTTTGATAGTTTTTCTAGAATGATAATGCAAATTTTTTACTATCCGGTAAGCCTATGTTTATGATGGCGGTTTAATGTGTGTGTAGGTTCTGTTTTTTTTTTCGTGTACGACCGATATAATTGTTTGAGTGATTTTTTGAAAAAATGTGGGTTGAAATTCTTTTTAGAAACATATTGATTGAAATATGCCTTACGTAGTGTGAAATTTTTTCAAAAATGGAAAATATTTTGCTCTTTTATACTATGGGTGTTTTTGGACTTATGAAGTTGAAAGTTATTGAAAATTATGTCGGGTGAATTTAAATGTTCTGTGAATTACAAGACAATAGAATTTTAGTGTATAAATATACCTGAAACTTGTTTAGTTTTAGAGAGATTCTTTTTTTTAATTATAATGTTTATTTTGTTAAAAAGAAGTAATAATTTATAAATCAGTTATCTAAAATCTTGTTTGTTGTTTATAATTTTTGTATAATATTGAAAATAAATGACATTTTTTCATTTATTGGTTTGTTTTGATTTTAATTTGAAGCTTGAAGCCTTGATTTTGTGTGATTTTGAAGTGACATTGTTTGCATTTTGAAGTAATATACGATTAAAAGTGCACTACACAACTTACTTGGTTATGACATGACACCATCACTCATTTTAATATTCATTTGATTTTCTCATTCATTATCATTACCTACGATATTTTTTCCTCTTTCAAAAATTGAACCTGTCTACCTGTTGCTCGATCAAATATCAAATCAAATAATAATTCACTGAAATTTTTGTCTTGATTTATTTTAAAATTGAAATGGTATTTTGAAGTTTTAATAACAAACAACACTGCTTACGTGAGCGTTACGTCATCTTTAGGTATCATTTCAATTTTCATCATTCATCTGATTCATCTCTCATCTCCCATTATTTTAGTTATTTTACCACAAGTTTCATCTACATGCACATGTTGCAGACGTGTTGCAGATTACCTGAGTACTCGTTCAGATGTTCAGATAGATTCTATAGGTTTTTACTTACGTTGTGCTTCGTCAATCGTGTTTTCCTCGTGACCGGTGACCGTCGAATATTACCTTTCATAGATAACGCGGTACTCACTCTCAGTAACTATGAACCGTAGAGCGATCGAGATGGAACGGATGGAAAATGACATTTTGTTCAGTAATCTTCCTTTCGACATCGTCAACGTGCTCCGAAGTTTATACCAGTATTTCGATAAACTACCCTTTTTAACAAAAGATCAGTACTGGCGTTTTGTACGATATATCATGAAATGGTAAGGAATTGTATATTATACGTGGCTTCTTCGAATTGTTACTGTATTTTAATGAGATTGACCAATTCCAGGAGCGAAACAGCTGAGCGCAACGGATATCCTTTACCAGTCGACAGCTCTTCTTCTGAATCCGGACCATCTAATCATGAAAATAATCCTTGTGATTCCAGTAATATAAACATTGTTGGTAAATTGAAAAGTAGTGCGATAAGAAGAATTATACGACTGCTCGCGTTTTTAATCGGAGTACCATTCGAAAGTAAATCGCTTGTGTAATTGAGTTCTACAGGATTTTAGTGTGTTGCGAATATTAAGTGATTGTAATACGTAGATACGTATCACATCACCACACTAATTTTTTAACTGTTATGATTTCAGAACTACCGTTGGAAATTGCTACTCCACCTGCGCAAAACGAAGTGGAAAATCAGCACCCCCAAGCGCAAATCGTGCCATTAGTTCAATGGAATGAGAAAAAATATGCCATCACTGAGGTTTTTGGGATTATACAAACGGATCTAACAGAACTACGACAGATGTTTATCAACTGATGGTTCTATTGGGATATTTGATTTATGAAAATTCTTTTGTATTTTACATTGATTCAACTATGATAGTATGATTCAACTCGAAAATGTTTGATATTGATATGTCGTAATGGTAAGTAATTGTAATTTATCTTTTTTTTAAGTAAGATCTAAGACCAACGTAAGACTCGTACGTATTATGTATTTTCGTTTTGCGAACAGTTAATCGAATTGCGGAAGCTCAACTGCTCAACTTGAATTGAAATTTCATGTCTTTGCTCAATGTTCTGAATTATTGGTACGATTTCTGTTGCTTACTGTGTTGTAATTAAATGAATAAGTATGTGCGAACTGCGAAGCATATTGGACTGTGAATTAAAATAATTCACGTTTTTTCGAGCTCCTTCGCACCAGAATTATGATGTTGTACATCTCATCGTAGTTATTACTGTTATCAGATTCGCCAAGTTTATAGTATACTTGGACCTTATTAGTACCAACATTCTACACACATTGGACACTGCTTCATTTTATTTATTCCTTCTAGAGTCTCACTTTTTGGTTTGTTAGTATTAGCAATGATAATTGATAATGAATCGTGCGTAAGCGTAGCCTAATATATTCTTTCTTCCGTGTAACTATTTTATTTTACAGTATGTATAATATGACCGTTTTTCGATAGATATTCATCCGTGAATAGTTGCCAGAAATCGCAATTAATTTTTCAACTTTCACTTTGAGCTTGGAGATTTTGAAGAAGAATGATCGTCCTGCGTGGGTATTTTTTCTCCGAAGCTATAACAGCGAAGCGAAATGATAATGATTTGATGAGTACTTCGAGGTAGATATAATATAACTTATTACATAATATTTTAATTGATCATGCTTGAGTTTAGTTCAGAAGAATTGTATAATTCAGTGAAAGAATCGTATTTCAAAAGATCTGTTTGAATTTTGTTGGCTCAAATTTACTATAATGTTTTCGCTGTAAAAAGTTGCAAAAATCGGCTATTGATCGTTTGTTGAGATTTTCGAGTGTTCAGCAATGATGATTTCAATTTTGTGCATATCTGCTGAGGAAATCTAGTGAAATACCTAGTAAGTATTTTCTTTTTCATTTCCAGCAAGAAACTTGAACTTATCGATATTGGAAATGATAACGTCAGCTGAGCTTCGTGATGGTATTATATATCCAAATGGGTGCTGACTTCTTCGAAAGATACTCATACCAGTGCTGAAATTTTCTCTGTATTGTACGATTGTACGCCGGAAAAACTATATGCCTAATGAGTAAGTTTTACATCGGAGATTTTTTTCGTTTTTTAAAATCAAACTTTTGGTTAATTTAATATGAAAAAATCAGTCCAATCTCTCTGTTTTGATCCTCGTGAGAACCGAGATGAATTTAACAATGTAGGTGGTTATGAATATTATCGTTTTATCGATTTGCTTCCGCCATCATGGAAAGACCTATCCACTCGTCGATTAGTTAGATCCAAAATACTTGATTCAGATGATCGATTGCGAATTTTACTTGAGAAAACTCGATGAATTCGTGCGTACTGCGCATTATAATTTTTTTTTTTGGTATACCCTCTATCATCTCGCACGTGTACATTACAATCATATATTTATAAAATAGAACGTGTGAGTTATTTTGAAATTCGAAAAAATGAAGTCTATTATTGATTCTCGAAGTACCCGAGTATTAAGTTTAATGTACTTTAGTAATTTCTCGTTGAAATCAGATCAAGTGTTGATTTTCAAATTGAATTTACGTACATTCAAAGTTGGAAATATTCTTTTTTCTTCATAATTCAAATGCGCGGTAAAATTATTCATTAAACAAAATAGAATAAACCACACAAATAAATTGAGCATTAGCGTTGTTTTTCGATAATTCTGTTTGGACCAATCAGAAACGAGAATCACGTTTGTGTTTTCGTCAGCCATTTTGAATTAAATAAAATTCTTCATGTCTTTTAGTTTGGCCTGAGTTTGGCGTCCTTTTTTAGCAATTGTGGAGTTGTGTATACATGTGTGTCGCGTCGATTGTTTTATGTTTTGGTAATTTTGATTTAGTTTCATGAATTTTCAACGAGGTATTAGTTCATTTTATTTGGAAACTCGTAAGTTGCGTATTTCTTTTACGTGTGTAGATATTTTATTCATTGTTGGAATTCAAAATTCCAAATTTCGTCTAATTCAGAAACAACGATGCTTAAATCTTAGGTAATGTTGTAATTTATGGATTCGATCAAATGGATTGGGTTCCTGGCCCCGGTAGGTAATAGCTGTCGTGTTTTACGTGATTGAAATAATTATTGAATTTAATTGTCATTAAGAATGTGTTCGGTGACGTTTCTTGAATTTTTGCATCGAATCAGTTGATTTTTGATTTTTTTAAATAAGTAATTGTTTCATTACGGAAGGAAAGGAACGCTTTGGTGTTGTGAACCTAATATTCAGAGCTATAGTTGTAACTTGTCGTTTGTTGTATGTGGATTCGATTTTTTTTTTTCATTTTTCCTTTCGACGTAAGGTAGTGCGCAATTGATTGTTTCATTTGTTTTGTATTTTTCTACTGGAATTTTATGATTTATTTTCGGTGACAGAAATTATTTTATGGAGAGAAATCGCGCGACTTTGAATAGTGCGCTCAGTATAGGTATTTTCATTCTCGCTTTCGTTTGGATTTCGTTTTTCCTGATTTCATCCGCAGCGATCGAATGAAAGAACCTTGAAAGAACGAAAGTATGTTTTTAAAAAATAAGTCATTCGTGTGACAATTAACGTCGATCTGTCGTCATGTCATATTATCATGATATTTCGTTCTCAAGTCACAAAGTCAGATCGAAAAGTAAGGATTTAGAATTGAAAATGAATGATAATGAATTTAGAATGCTGAATTGGGTAAAAGTTGAGTACGACTAGACATATCTATCGCGGTATTGTTTTGCTTGAAAAATTCAAGTCTGAATACGATCTAATGAAAACGCATTATCTACATATAATTATTTATTTTTCTGTTTTCCAATGCATCTCAAATTCTCAATTTGTTGACTTTTTGATCACCTACCGAATTGAATGTATTGAATTAATATCAATATGGTGCCAATTAATAATGTACGTAATGTAATTACGCAAGTATTTCCGATTAGATCGTACAAATGTTGATCAAAGTATACATGAAAAATCGCACGAAATGAAATTTTCAATTTTATACGTGCTAAATTCTGAATTCGGGACGATTCGGTAGATCGTAGATCGCTACCCTGTAACCTTTATTAACGCAATCAAAGGGAAATGATGCGCATGCGCATATGTACGTAGGTGAGTGACTTGCGACACGAGCACGACTACCGAAACGAAGTTGTGATTGAAGGGGTGGAATCATTCGTCGACTCAGCGTTTCGTCCGGGCTCGGGCTGGGCTCGTCATCCGATCACAGTCTTGAGTGATGAGTCGCCTAGTTGTAGTTCGTGACTCATTGTCCTTGAACATTGAACTAAAACGCGTTGGAATTTGAATGCAGGTTTCTGTGTGTTCAGATTTTTTTCCTTTCTTACTTTGCCGTGTTTCTTTTTGTTGTAATGTGTCTACATATGCAATGAATAATCTAATCGAATGATGAACATGAGTCAGTGCGACGCCATTTTTTAATTTCTTGAATTACTCGTTCGCGTTATTTCGTGCGGAATAGTTTTCAAACGATGAAAGTTTATTAATGTATGTGATAGTCTTCTCGTCGGTGTCTAGGTTCGAATTCGATTTTAAATTTTTAATTAATTCGCCATTTCGCCATTGCTATGGTTTGCGTTTCTCAGTTTCTCGTAATACCAGCAACATCAAAGGTAGTGCATTATTTTGTGTCATAAATCTCTCAAGGTTGATTTAAATACTTTTTTATTATTCGATTTTTGTTCGTGATTCAGTGTTATTCGTATTTTATTAGAAAACTCATTCGAAATGAGTCGTTAGATTTCGACAATTTCAGTTCAACATGTTGAATTTTCAACTTGAAATTTTTCATGTCGTGAAATGTATAGTATTGTAGTAGTGTTAGCGTTAGATAAATGGTGTAAGTTCGAGTTTTCGTTTTCACGTGATTTTTTTTTCGGAAAGCTCGATTTAGGTTTTTGGTTCTTGATTCGTCAATCGTCCATTGTCTGTGGTATTGAGTTTTGATTGTGAAATGTTGAAATAACGTTCACAAGGTATTATACTATTATTTGGCGCCATTTTCTGCATCGATTATTATTGTCGTGTTTAGTTGTTCAGTGTGATTTTTATTTTGAAACAGTTGTAATTATGAGATATGTGGTAGCATTTTGTCAGTTAAACAGCGTTCAGTATTCGCATCCGAGCGAAATTTTCCGATTAATCGACTACCATGATAGTACCCTCCGAAATGTTCGTTTAGGTAATTTTTTATGAGTTTTTGTCCGCAAATTCGAGAATTTTTCTCCTTTCGGTGGGATTTTCTTCATTGTTTATGTTTGCTTTTAGTTTAACTTTAAAGTTTGTGATTCAATTTTACTATCTCGATCTTTCGGGTTTTCATCGCATTCTGTAATTTTTGAATTGATTCGACGCATATCATTGTATGGTATCTTGGTGCCTAGCCCGTACGAATATTGTTTTCCGCTTCGGTCACAGCATAATGATGAGTATTGCTATTGACAAAATTGATCAATCTTGCAGAATTTTTTCCCCATAATTAGTTAATCTGTTATCAATTATTTGCCAATATTAAATATAACGTGTTTAAATATCGAAAAGTTTGTGTGTGATGTTAATGTGTATTGTGTGTTTATTATGTTTTCAGATACATACCTACCTACGTGTAATCATACCATCTGTACTAACACAAAAAACTTCGGAATTCAACCGGAACATGGCGCTCGACATCTCCAAATATCCTTTATTCTGCTCAAGGTAAGAATTCGTACCTGTGTTTTGAATATTTTTGAATTGGCTCGTGAAACCGCATATTGATTCTATGACGAGGAGGGTAGAGGGAACAATATTTTCTACCTAATCACGAATTTACTCGACGTTTGCAACTCCTTTGTTTTGCAATTTTAGTATCATGAATAATATCTGTATATTGAATTGAAAGTGTTTTCTATCAATGTTTCGTGAGTCCAATTTCAGCAACTGAAATATCCTTACCCTTTTGGATATGAAGCAAGATTATTAATTTCGTTGTTTTGATTTTTTTTAAATTTTTATACGAGTGAGTGTAGGTATTTCTGTCCCGTTCGAATCTGCACTGTGAAATTTTCGTCGACTACATTTGAGTTGAATTTTTTTAGAAATTATCACAGATGAAATTTTTCCTTTTCCAAAAAAAGTAGTTTTGGCTCATCAAATTGAATTGAAAAGTGATTGAGTAGTTTAACGTTTCATTTTTTTTTTACCTATTACGTTATGCTGACTCACAATGTATTGCTTTATTTTCAGGTTTCTTGTTCTTTTGTTTATGCCTCAAAGTTTGCGTTTCATGATATCATAATTCGTACTGTTGGATATTTTTTCTTCGGACCTGAAATTTCCAAAAGTGAGTAAATGTATATTTACCTGATATTATTTAAAATGTAAGAGCGCAGATTCGAAGAAATTGAATTGAATGAAAGCCAGAAGGTCGCTTATTTCAAACTATTAGGAACGACGACTGGCGACTGACAAGCTGAAAAATAAGAGTGTGAAAAAGTCCAAATTTTTTACGAAATTGCTTTTTGAATTTTTTGTCGTTTTTTTTTTTTCATTGTAAAAAGCTAAGTACATATAAGAATAATTAGACAGGTATTTTGTTTTTATTTCAACTGCAATGTTGGTTCTTTGTTTTATGGAAATTCTTCTAAGGAAATTTTTTGAATAATAATTATGAAATTATACCAGCAGTAATACGTTTATTTTTTAATATCATTGTTTAACGTTGTGTATTCATTATGTCTTCAGGAATTGTAAATTAATTGTTGATTGGATCATCCGTTCCCTTCGTCAAAAGTTTACAAGATTCGAGTCCAGACGCAAGAGGATGAAGATCAGCTCTTACGAATATTTCTACTCTTTGTTCAAGGTGAGAATTATTTGGAGTGTTTTGAGAAGCATATACATATTTTATTTGACTTGTGAAATGAATCAAATCTCTTCACAAAAATATTATTCAAGATACGTTGAATGGAGGGGGGAGAAGGAGGAAAGATTTGTTTACCGAATTATAGCTTACTCTGGATTTTTTCAGCTTGCGTTTTGCAATTTTATTACCTATGTCATATAGATAGTCAATTATGTCCATTTATGTGCAAAATTGTAAATTGTTTTCCGTCTTAAGTTATATGAGATGCTATTATGTAACTTGAGGTCATTGACGTTGTCGTTATTATCATTTATTTTCATGCCCATCATTAGAAGTATTCTCATTTTGATGGTCAGGATCGATCTTGAAGTATTTTTGATAGTTGATCGAAAAGTTCGATATGATGACTGATAGATTTTGAAAATTGATTGCTAACTGTAATCTTATAATTTGTTATCAGATGTTTCCCGAACCGGTTACCAGTGGGATGCTGGATCTTGATGGTTTAAGTTTCGGTGCTGCACATCGTATTATTCATTTTGAGTCGTCGAGCTTGCTGACGCTGTTGTTTTCATTTGTGGTGGCGTTTTTAACAAATTTAATGGATCAGTGGCTTCAATTGATTTCCCCTCCGAGGAGGAAGAAACACAAAGTTCATGTTGACAATAGGTGTGTAATGTGTATCTATATTTATTTTCGCGGGTATTTTCCGTCGTACGTATTCAAAGTGGATGGCATTACTGTGTTGAAGAATATTCTTGAATGTTTGTTACTTCTTCGTTATCGGTTAAATTTACATGTAGGACAGAATAAATTCATTAGAGATTTTTTTTCAATATGGAAAATTTTACTTGAAAGTTTAAATATTTTTCCATCTGTAGTAGTGCTGTTTTACTTCTGGAAATCCGATTTTCATAACCTACGGTGTTGTCCAATTCTGCTTACGATTTTTAATTTAATTTAAAAAAAAAATGATTAATTTGTTTTGATATACCTTGACGATTTCTCTGTTTCATTTTCACTTTGTTCCGGTTTCATTAATTTTTTCCCTGATTTCATCGACAATTATCGAATGTGAGAATTTTTGGGAAAGAAAATCATATTTGTGAAAAAGAATTATTAATTCATGTGACAATTTTCAGCTGTCCTCTTCATTTTCCCTGTGTAAAATGAATTTAGGACAGTAAAAAATTACATTTAGAAGAGAATGGGATCAATATTCTAATTTATTCATAGAAGAATATCAGTATTTTTCATCTGCATGTATCAAGTTGATAATTTTTTCTTTGTAAGATGTGATTACCACAATTTGATATTTTTTTTGTAATTTTTGAGTTCGTCGATGCTGTATGTTTTGAACGTAATATCAATAAACTAGAAATTATTTTCATGTAATGCCCAGACGAGATCAGGAAATTTTGAAATTTTCCCCAGTTGATAAAATTTTTCACTCGAAATATCAAAATAATTTTGAATTGTGGATTAGCAGTCCTTTTCGTATAAAACTTGGAAAATATTTTGTTGGAAAAATAGTTGAGATTCAAAAAAAAATTGAGAAAAGTATTTTTCTTTGAATAAGTCGATTCTAGTTGGTTTTTTTCACAATTTTTTTGCGAAATTGTTTGTGTTTAATATATTTTACTTACTATCTAATTAGTTGGTAATTATAAAATTATCTCTATTGGTCTTTGATTTGGTATTGTTTTTCTTTTTGCAGTGAAATATGGAGATGAATGAAGCAGAAATTATCGCGATCAAGTATTCGGATATGAACACCGCGGTGAGTGTTCAGAATATTCATTTTTAACGTCATTTTTCGTTGAATTTTACAAAATGAATTTCGCTACCATAACGTCGTATGAATATTACTTACTATAATGGAAAGATCAAAGAAACCTTTTTGAGTACAAAAATCTGTGGCAGAAAAAATATTCTCAGATTAAATTGCAACCATTGAAAACATTCTCGAATTCATCTACGGTATTTAAAAAAAGCTCATTATTAAGCGAAATTATTTGGAATTTTCCAAATTATTCGAATTTATTTTACCAAGAGAGGAATTTCAATTATTTTACTTGAACTTTAAGGATGTTAAAATTTGGAAATTTTTGCCTGTGCTTATTTTATTCGTAGATTTTTGTTGATTTCATTATTTTTTTGTTATCCAATGCTGAACTCAACTAGGTATTGAATTTTTTCTCATTGTATTTAACAAATTGGACTGACTTTTGGCTGCATGACTTGTTTTATTTTTTTTCGTGATGAAAATTGTGGTCCTGATTTTTGTGTCCGAAAATCGCATTCAATATTGTATAATACTTGATGAAAATATTTCCTCTCTGTGTTAATCTATAAAACACCTTCAACTAGCGTTTTTGGAAAATCAAGATGAAAAAAAAAACTTGAATGTGAAATAATTTTTTAATATTTACTCGAGGTAATTTCCTTTCTCCTGTATCCTACTTTTTGATATTTGATATTACATTACGAATTCGAATGAATTTGACATTTTAGCAAATGGTGCAGACTCAAAAAATTATGTACTTGTATGGTAGGATTCGACAGTTTGAAGCACAATTGAAATTTTCTATCAATCTTTACCTCCTTTGTTAGATTTATATGAGTTTTTTTGAAATTCGAATGTATAATGGAATAAATCAAGGTACTCGAAATGGAAAAAAAAAATGAACTTGGATACGCTCAGTAAACTCGAAAATCGTCGATTTTTCGAACGCTAGTCATTGAATGGAATCGAATTTTGGAACTCAAATTTTGAATTTTTTTCATTTTAAATTTTCCAATTGAATGGGTGAAAATCAATCGGATACAAGTTGAGTACAATTTGAACTCCTGGCTTTTCGTTGCTACGAGTTTGTTTTTTTTTCTGCAAAAGCATTCCATAAACTTAATTCAATTTGTGTATTCTCCCCACTTCGACTTCAAAAAATTTATAAACGTGCGTTTTCTTTTCGTTAATTGCACCTCGCTATAAAATTTCTCTGAATGTTCTCGATGCACGAGCAATTATGTGGTCACAATTATTGTTTTTTATTTTACAAAGGTGTGCTGCATTTGTTTAAGTCATCGACACAGTGTAATGGAATTTTGCTTTGTAGCAGTACTCATCCACTTTCCTGTATTTATGAAGGATACGAGACGAAGGTTTATTTGTGAATTTATGTCAAGCATATTCCCTCTCCCTCTATTCTTTGAAACAATACGCATTTAAAATCATATTTCTCCATAATTTCAAGTTGTAAACACATCGCCTGAAAAAATTACTCCTCCTCCATGATTCATAAATATCATACGTAAAATGTCTGTAAATTTCGAAAAATTGATTTGGGAAAGTTAGAAAAGTCGGAGCATGCATATCAATTCTAGAAAAAAAAAATGATATTTCAGTTGAAATTTTTTATATTTTTCTTTTGAAGTAGTAATAATTCTATTTTTTTCATATCCCCAGACTTTTTTTTTAATCTCTTGATAATTTTTATTTGCCTAAAATGGATTCTTCAACTTCATTTAAATATGTAGATATTTATATGACTCTTGACTCTTATTATAAAATTCTTTATCTAATCGTACGTTATTTTTTCTGTTAACAGATTCGAGATAGCCTCTAATGAAAAATGCTACCTCGTCGAGGTACCAGCGATCATAATTTTTTTTCAGTATCCAAATGGAGCGCAGTGGAACTCGATCAGTCGTTGGAACACCTCAGATGCACCCTTCCGGTCTTCGGTCTTTTGGTTAATTTGTATTTGCTACCCATCGAGTAAATGGTAAGTGTATTTATATTTCTCTTTCTCTCCTCTTTTGACCTATATTTCATTTTTACTTCATGAATGTCAATTCTTGGTAATTGCTTATCAATGACTAAGAATCATCTACTCTTTAACGATCATCCGACTGCTTTCTACACAATTTTGGCCACCTTTATTGCCTTTTTGAGCCTAAAATTTAATAAATCGTATTTTGTGGCGCAATAAGGGAAACGGCGAGTAATATATGTAATTATAAATAAAAATAAGACCATAGCAAAATTGATACATACAAAATTATGCATAAATGAAAAAATATAAAAATAAAAATGTACCAAGTTACCGCAGATTTGGAAAACACGTCATTAATTTAATTTAAAGTGAGAAATTAAATTATTTCTATAGTAAAACATTTTTAAAATATAATTTTATTTTATTATTACATCTAACACTTACGTCTAGAAATGAATAATTTCGTCAGACAAACAGCCGGATCAAAAATCCGGTTTTGAGTCCGGCATTATCGAACCTACCTACGCTCGGAATCCCAGAACGATCGGAAGTCATATTTTTCGTTGAATCAATTTCTGGACAAAAATATTTCTATTGTTGAAAAGCGTTCAAATTCCGTCTAGAGACGGATTTTTGGTCGCTGACCATGAAACCGGCGTCGGATTTTAGCCCGGAAGCATTGTTTAATTTCGAAAGTGAAGGAAGAAGTTCAAAATTGTAAAAAAAAATACGTGTAAAAATTTTGACAGTTAAGAAATGAGTAATATCAATTTTCCAATTTGTGATAAAAACCTGGATTACATGTTGAAAAAAAAATCAAGAAAAATTTCAACGGTACCAAAAAAACACATGATAATAAAAAATGAAAAGAATTTCCAAAACGAAAAAAAAATATTGAAAAAAACGTTATTGAAAGATACAAAATAATCCAACTTCCAGAATCATAACAAAAAATATTCGGTTCAGTGGCGTGTTTTAATTTATCATAATTTTTCCATCTGTTTATTCTTTATTTTATTACTTTAAAAAAAAATCAATATCTTTTTCTAAAATTGAATAACCTAAATTAATTACCAATGTTGAAATTTATTTTTGTAAAAGAATTTTATAATAATTCTCTCATTTTAGTAAAAAAAAAAATGTAGGTAATGAAAATAGGCAACAGAAAAGCTCGTGACCTGTTGACCTGAAATTCACTTTTGAAGTATTGAGTTATTGTTTTTCAATAAAATTCCTCTCGATGAACTCGTAGTTAATGAATTAATTATCCAGGTATTCGGTTGTGTCATATTTTTCAAAATTTCTAACGTCATATTCCAAAGACAAAAATGAACTATTCTATGAAATTTTAAATTTTAGTGGTTTGTTTTAAAATTTTCGTCCAAAATTCTCATTGGTGATGACCTGATGAGAAAGAACACAATTTAAATTCATGGATGAAATTACAAAAAAGATGATTTTTGCTATTTTTAGATTCCAGTAGACATAGATAACCTGATTGTTGTTTTATGTAATGCATTTTATAATTACAATTTTCTACTGAACTTTTATAGATGATTCCCGTGTTTGAAGAAGTAACTTCCGATAAATTTGACTTGTAGAATTATAAATATGACGGAGAACGTGCAGAATGATCAATATTTTATTGGATACTGAAAAACCTGCGTAACCCTTGTCGTTGGAATTTCGTATTGTTCATTTGTGCTGGTAAGTAGGTAGGTTCTTTTTGCTTTTCAATGATTTTGGAATTGATTACCAATTTGATGTGTTTTTTCAGTCGATTTTAGTTCGTACGTGTTGATCTTTGAATAAAATGTTAGATTTTAACGTGAAAACGTGTTTTGATTTGCAGATGCTTTGACTGGAACCAGAAACATCTCCAGGATGCGCCATCGAGTATGCTATTTTTGAGCTGCGGGCTCGCAAGATTCAACCCATTCCAGACAATGACTTGAAGATACTTCGATCGGAACCAGCAATGTTTCATCGATGTACCCGATTATGCAGTTTTCAAGCCATCTCCCAGACTTCAACGTATTCTAGAATAATTTTAAGTATTAAGTAGGGTTTAAGTTTCGGTTTTTTAATTTATGTTACGTGTTACCTTGTTCGCTTGTAGGGAAGATTAGGTTCGGATTTAGGAATTTGTTTGATTCGTTTAAGGGGTTACTTTTTGATAGAGTTTCGAGGGCTGTAGGAATTTGTTTGATTCGTTTAAGGGGTTACTTTTTGATAAGAGTTTCGAGGGCTGTTTTATGACCGGAAATATTACTCGGCGTGGTTTTTTTTTTCAAAATTTTATCACTCATCTGGTGCATAATCAATCGTATTCATTAATTAAAATCCGCGATTTTTTTCTTTTTGCGAGTTTTGAGCATAGAGTAGGAAACAATTTTGGCAAACATGGGGTTAAAGTAGATAGAGAATATCGATGTCGAATGGCATCGGTGAAACCCTCAGGTTCTGATGGAGTTGCAAGTCAGCTCCAAACACGAATCGGGGGTGGCTGCGGTCTCTTGATCTCCGGGCACCAGCCGGCCCGGTTGATCGCGAAAGATACCTCAGATATTCTTCCACGGCAGGCTTGGTGCTGCGGAAAGAAGAGTCTGCTGTTGAAATTTCGTCGCGCCGATGTCGGTATCTGTGTGAACCTGGAAACCTCACGACATCGGAAGAGACCCGGAGTTTTATACTGATGCCTGGTGCGATAGTACCGAGAATACTGGGAATATTGCAGTTTCGTTCTTGGCTCGGGTAGCGCTACACGCCAGGGTCGTATTTAACGAAGGGTAGGAGGGGCGGTCAGCATCGCATGTATTAATTACAATCGAAGGTCGTTTGAATCGCTGGTCAAATGTTCAACTGTGTAAGTGTAGGGCCCGTTTGGTTTTTTCAATTGGTTAGGTCTGTCCAACTTTACCAGTTCGGTGTTTGTGGCCGTCACCGCAGCACCACAAAGAACTGATAATGCAAAATTTACTCATTTTCATCTCTTGGCCTGAGCTTGGCTCCCAAAAGATCGCAGCTTTCACAGGAAAGTTGCGCGGTTCTCTTTTTCGGTCTGACCGGGTACGCCGATAAAGTTGAACTAAAATCCCTTACGATTTTGATCAGTTTCCAATGTCTACGAAAAATGGTGTTTGAGCGGCTGGTGAGAGTGGATAGGCGTCTACCCTTTTAGGTAGCTTAGCTAGGAAGCCTGTGTTCGAGTTTGTAGTAGCGGTCTTCGATTAAGTGCCGTAGTAGGGCGTCCGTGCGGGGGTGCCTGTCCGAATCCTCCAGTCTGCGGATTTAGGATCAGACATTCGATGGTAAGGAACATATTATTTTTGATTTTTTTTTGTTACCGGACTGTTTGCGAGGATCCTGGTGGAGGGTTTATGTGGGTGCTTGGCAGTTGGTTGAGACTCTGGCTTGATCAGCGGCGGCACTGTGCAAGGAACTAAAATTTCTTCCAGACCTTTATGATTACAGGCCAACGAAATGTCTGTTCTTTTGTATACCTTTTTTTATATGTATTTTTGTGAATAGTATGTTGCTTCTTAGTTTTGTAGGTAAGGATTGTTTTTTTTTTTCGCAACATAACCCGTGGCGAGTGAACTTTTCACACCATTTTGATGTATGCAAGTGAGCTGGTTTGAAGTGGCCTCTTTGTTGAATTCTTCAACATCCCAGGTTAATGATGCGAGCAAGTGGGCGTGTTGATCTGGGTTCCTTAACGACCTTTGTTGTAATTAAAGGTGCGGTGTTGGCCGCTGCAACGGATCATCTGTATTCTAAATATTTCAAAAAAAAAAAATTTTGGTCATATAGAGAAAATTTGGGGTATTTTGGTGAAAAATTTTGTATTTTTTTTCGATCTTGTTACGATAAAATCATTCAAGGTTTTCCTTCGGAAGTTATTTATCCATTTCGATTTTGGAAATCACCTATTTTTGGCAACGTAGCAATTTTTTGATTCATTTTTCAGTAGATATTAGATTGAGGGTTGACAAAATTCTTTGTAAGTGGTTTTTTTTTTTTTTGCTATTTCGAGGTTTTTTTTTTAATGTTTACGAGAGATGTATGTACCCGGGCTAAAATTTTTTTTGGTATAATTTGGGAATTAGTGGGACTGTAGTATTTATATTCATCATTTCTATGTAATTGTTTTTAAATGTAGCGTTAAATTTTTAAGATGTGATAACCGATCACGGTTTTTTTCATTGTCGAGCGGCCGACAGTGTTTTTTTTAACCCAGATCGGTTAAAACCTAAATAATAGATTGTTTGTCCTTTTTGTTGCCGCTGAGTCAAAGAATAAATGAAGTTTTGGTTTTGGTTTGTGTTGTTTTATTATCCTCATTGAATGGGATTCAAGTTTTTACCTATAATTGTGAAGATACGACGAAGATTTTGCAATTTGCAATGAAATAATGCGGAAGAAAAGTTCAGAATGTCTTTTATTACACAAGTTAGGCAATTTACAATGTGGCGCTATCTATATAAAGCAGCTCGAACTAATATTGTGATGATGGTAAAAGTAAGTCAAAACGATACTAGTGGCGCTATCTCTATGAATTTATTGGAACTAAAAGTATATTACATGAAAGAAACACAGTGTACAAGTTGAAAGAATCTTCAAAGTATTTATCTTTCCCAAAGGATCCTTTTTCCCCAAGGGGTCCTTTTCCCCAAACAATTCTGTTTTCACATTTACTAAAATTGACAGGGAAGAGGGGAAGCACGGAGTTAAAATTGTGAAGGGAGGTGGGGTAATGGACAAGCATAGTCTCCCACCATCCGGTCCCCCAACCACCCGCCCTGGGCGCGTCGGCCTTATATAGTTTTTGCCCCATACTTCCTTAGCGAGAAGTAAAGTACTCCGTTTAGATTCCCTCTGTAAAAAAGGCTTAATCAAAAGAAATGCCCTTAACAGAGGGAATCTTTTGGTCGGCCATCTTTGCAAAACAAAAATGGCCGACCTTACTCAGGAGTACTTCACCTCCCTTGAGTGGAAGACCACCCGCACTCCCAGCTGCCAATAAAAAATTGGGCTTAGGCCAACGGGAGTGCAGGGGAAAGATGGCAGCTGACTTCCGGTTCCATCTGGGGGATCGGTGCCTTTGGGAAGGCTCCAGACATCCGACCAGAACCGGTGCCGGCCACCAACTGAGGGTTTGGTGGTGCGCCACTTCCTTATATCAATTTTACAACATACTTTCCTTGTGAGAAGTAAAGTATGCAATTTTGAATTGACCAATCAGGAATCATTATGTAATGATTCAACCCTACCCCTTTTACCGAATGCCGAAATGAATCACCTGAATGAGCAATGTATTCCTATCTTATCTGACTACATTGCAATGTGTGGTGACTGTGTACCTGACATGAGTCATCACTGAACCGACTGCCGGTGTTGAAATGATAATGAACCACGTACAACGTGATCGAAATCGACATAGCAATCAGTCAGCCGACAGGTCAGTGGCGCACTCAGTCTAGACGAGTGTCTTTTTGGCGTTAATGACATTTACACAATACTTTCCCTATGAGAATTAAACAGTACTATTTCCATATAAAATTATTCACTATGCATACGTATTTAACAGCTGACAATCTTACGTTAATATTAATACAAGGGTTGTAGGATAAGTTGTAGATTGAGTTTTATGCAGGCGAACAATATTTGTAAGTTAGATTATCGTAAACATACAATGTTAATGCATATTTCAAAATACTTAAATAACTAAATTATTCGAAAAGTCAACATTTTCACAATTATTTGATATTTTTTCTTTGCATTTGCAACATTTCAGGATTATTTCGATTACATTACGTATTTTTTCAAGAGGAAAAAATCTAGATCATCGCGAAATAAATTATAAAAATATTCGATAAATAAATCGAACTGAAACAACATAAGAGGAGAATGTTCCGATTTGAATGACTCGCGTAATCTTCAAATTACCAATTTTATTCTCAAATTCTTAGCGATTTATTCGAACATTACGATATGAGCACAGAAATAAATCGTTTTTCGCTTTCATGTGTTACCTACTGCAATATTGCCTGAAACAATGATAAACATGTGACTACTAAAATTCAGTCGATTTTCTCCCTCACATAGAATAAAACACCAACACACACCTTCCTCTATTTGAGCTAAAATTAAGAAGGGACGGAAACTACGGAAATTACATAGCTCTTGAAAATAAATAAAAAATTATTCAACGTTAATATTACTACATATGAAACATCAGCGAGTTTAAGCGTAAAATACAAACATAATTTTTGATAGCTGGACTCCGAATAATCAATTTGCAAGTACGTATTTCAATACTTGATAATTACCTATACCTATTCATAAATACGTAGATATTTATGATATATTTTTAAATAAAATTTCAGTAATTTTAATTTTACTACATTATCATTTATCAGGAGTAAAATTTTCAAAACAATATCAATACAAGTCGAGCGGTTTAAATAATTTTGGCGAAAAATTCGAATTTCATTCAGCACACATTACCTACTGAATTGCAAAAACTAATCAGAGACGTTTCTGAACAATAAATAGCTAGTTGGCTAATTTAAAATAGATGCAAAATCGTTAAAAATCCTCCCATTAAAATCAATATATCGCGAATTTGTAACAAAAACGATGCAACAGTAGCCAAAAATTAAAAACTAGTAACAGTAGAAATACTTAATCAAAAACCTGATCAATTTGAGATCGTTTCAAATTTGAAATTTGGTAACTATAACTGGTTGCCAAATCTACATCCAAACACGATTACAAAATAACAAGTAGGCAGGAGCTATTCGGAGCCATAAGGGGCGATTTCATAAACTACAGATGACGACCTAACACAGCAATTCGCTGTAACACTTTCAATACACAAGTAAAAATACGTTAAACATATCCTAGATTGATGTAAGAAAAATGCATATTTTTGGAGGCTTGCATGTATCATTTCAATCAATTACTATTCCATGAGTAATTGATTCCTGCAAAAAATGAATTTCCAATAAAAATCCTATCTTTTCCCTCCCAGACAGAATGAAACACCATCACACACAAAATGGGTTCTTTCTGAGAGAAAACTCGATACACCTCTGCCGATATCTCATCCCTCATTGTTAAATTAAATCCCCTTTCCCCCACCTCTTTACACTCGAATACAGACTGCGACGAAATAAAACTAACGTATGTAGCTTTACAAAACTTAAATCTAAATTATAACAATACAAAATATCAACAGATAATACACGAATAAAATTGAAAAATATTAAACACAATTGATGGCATCGTTAAAACCAAGCATTTTGAATTCATAACTAATTGCTGAAATTTAAAAAATGCAAATTAATTTCAAAATGCAGTATAAAAAGAACTGAGAAAATAAAATTACATCAATTGATGAGTGCCAGGAAAACTAATTAGGAAAATGGAACAGTTCGATAAAACTGAATTTTCACTGTTGAGAATTAATTACTTTTCAATTTTCAAAAACACATGCATTGGTGAATACAAAAAAAAAGAGGTTCATAAAAATTCCAAATTGAACAAATACTCGAGATTTTATAAATTGAAATTATCGTCTGATAACTTGGAAAAAATTATCACGTCGTGAGATCAGTAAACAAAACACATTAAAACATCGATCATAGCATTCTTCAACGATGAGTTTAAAAAACTGACGACAAATTGAAGGACTGTTTTTCAAATTCATTTAAATTATTCCGCCATGATGTTCTTCGAAGGTCAGGATCATTTTCTCCGATGTAGTTTCAACGTCCAAGTCTTGCTTCGAATAGGTGGCGAGCTGGCGACATCATCAATTCAGTTCGCAGAATTTGATTTTACATGAAACAAAAACAAAATACAATTAAAAATAATAATAAAAATAGTATAACTATAGTATAAAAATAGGTTTAACACAACAAATAAAACTATTTCATAAAATTGACTGAATGGAGGCTTACATTTTTCAAGTTCTGCATGATTTACCAACCCACATCTCAAAAGTTGAAGAAAAGAGGGGGGAAAGTACATAAAAAGGTCAATGTGCCATAAACATAAAATCCCTCACTTAGTTGGTCCCAAAAGAATTGGACTCTTTATATTTTTGAGCATACGAGTTTATATACATCAAATAGGTATTCACTTATATTTTTTAGGAAAAAAAATCAAGCCAAAATAGGCTCTAAATACCAATAACAATTTTCAATTTTTTCTCTCACACTTGGAATTTATATGAAACGAATAATTCCACCCATAAAATGTTTCTTTCAATTTTCAACGGCCAAAAAAATTCAAACACCTTTCAATCTGAAAATATTCAAGATCCGAAAACACAGTGGCGGCAACTATTGTATTGCCCAAAGGCTCGAGCAAGACCTGAACCATTTTGGGCAATACCTGAAATAATTTTCATGTCGTGCTCAGCAATAGGTAGAAAAATGATTGGTAAGGAGTATTACATGTACATCGCGATTATTTGGGTCAAATTGATGTAGAAAAATTGTTAAACGAGTGGATTTCAAGAAATCAAGTCAGGGCAGCTCAAAGGCGTCGGAAAGTGGGGTGCAGGTGGTCCATTGCACCACCCCAAAATTCTGAGAGGGGTGCAAAGTATCGTTTGTACCCTCCCCCCCCCCCAATCACACCAATGAAGAATTTTCAAAGCATTAAAACAATGTAAGAATGTTGTTTTTGAGCCTTAAGTTTCTAATTTTTTCGAAGCTTCGCCCTCGCTTTGCTCGGGCATGAATAACATCTCAATTATATAACCTATTTTAAGGCAAAAGTGCGATAAAAAGTACATTTTTGCCCTTCTCCCCGAAAAATTTTCTGATTTTCCAAGGCTTTATACTCATTTTGCACCCACCCAAAAAAAAAGCTTCCAACGCCACTGGGGCAGCTACCTTTCATATTAGAAAAATTTTGTAGTCCTATATGATATACTTACTATAAGTTTGTTGTTTCGATTTCGACTTATCTGTCGAGTACCTAATATTACCTTGAAGTTATATTTTTATACCCACAAGTACCTACATATTAATATTACTTTTACAAGTAGTGTATTTTCAATCAAAAAATACATTTTTTTGATATAGAAATGACTGAATGCCCCCCCCTTCAGCATGTTATTTAAAAAAAATTTTACATCGCTAGGTTTTGAAAAAAAATTTGGGCAAGACGTGAAAAAATTCCAAGTTGCCGCCCCTGCGAAAACATTCTATTCTCCACCCAAACATCCAAAATTTACCCTTAATTTTTTACAGTTCGCATCAAAGACCAAGCAATTTTTCAAATTTTGCAGTAAATTTTTACAGAACCAAAGATATAGAAGCTATCTTCGCATTTGACCACAAAGACATTCTGTTGCAGCAGACAACATGTACACCTTTAATTACAACAAAGGTCGTTTTCAGAACCCCTAATCAACACACCCACTAGCTCGATTCGTTTGCCTGGGATGTTGAAGAATTCAACAATGAGGCCACTTCACATCCTGGTGTTGAAATTTCACTCACTCTCACTCACCACTGGTAATGTTGCACCCAAAAAAAAAGCAACATTACACGATATTCTACAAGACCAGACATATCATCTCATGTCAGACACCTACCCCTCCAAAAAAAAAAAACCACAGACAAGACACTATTAGGGAACTATCATAGCCATGCAACCCCAGCCTTATGGTTACGGTTAGGCGTTATGACACTCCGATTATAGTAAATTCAATCACGAATACCGCACATGCCATACCATGTACGTCAAACGAGCTAGAATCCTACTATAATAAGAAAGGGCATCACTAAACCGGCCAGGGGTGCCGTCGAGATTGGCGCGTTCTCGGGCTTTCTTCGGATTTCGGTTACCCTAAAAAACCGAACGTCTAACCAGACGCCTACGTACCCTTACCAGCGGCTCAAACAAACACCATATTCTTAGAAATTAGAAGCTGATTAACAACACCTACGCATGGACCAGTTCAACTTCATCGGTGTACCCAGTCAGACCGAAGAAGAGAACGGCACAACTTTCCTTTGAAAGTTATGACCTTTTGGGAGCCAAGCTCAGGTCGAGAGATGAAAAAAAAATCAAATTTTGCATTACCAGTTTTTTACGGCGATGCAGTGACTGCTACAAGCACCAAAACTGATAAAGTTGGACGAGGACGGGCAGACTGAAGAATTCTACGCGTACGTAGTACCTATAGGACAGACTAGACAGACCTAAAAATTGAAAAAAACCAAACGGGCCCTACACTCACACATCTGAACATTTTGATCAGCGATTCAAACGACCTTCGATTGTAATTAATACATGCCATGCCGACCGCCCCTCCTACCCTTCGTTAAGTACGACCCTGGGATTTCGCGCAACCCGAGCCAAGAAATACCGCCATTCTCAGTGATCTCGGTACGATTGGCAGGCATCGGTACAAAACTAGGGGTCTCTTCCGATGTCGTGAGGTTTCCAGGTTCACACAGATACCGACATCGGCGCTTAAGAAATTTCAACCCGCAGCAGACGCTTCTTTCCACAGTACCGAGCCTACCGTGGAAGAATATCGGCTGACTCCCTTGCGATCAATAAAGCAGGGCTGGTGCTTTAAGATCAAGAGACCACAGCCACCCTCGATCCATGTTTGGATCTGAACGCCGAAATCTCAGATTGCTGAGCACGATCACATCAGACATCCAACAGAATCCGAAGGTTTCACCAATGCCATACGACACTGATATTCTCTGACTGTACCACCAACCTTCCGACACCGGTTCGCCAAAGTCATAACCTGTTCTGACCCAAAGCCCTAAGGAGAAAATACTCCATAAATATTTGTTTTTAAAAAAATACAAAAATATAGAAATTTGAACAAAAACGCGAAAATTTTATGATGTGAGGAAGAAAAATTTGAAAAAAAATTAGAGGTCACAGAGCCTTCAAACATGGCCACCAATTATACCCGAATACTACAACGAAAATTCGCTAAAAATCATCGAATCTTGGAATTGGGGAAGGGGAGAATTTGAAATGAAATATCACCAAATGCATTACGCAGAGTTATGAAAAATTGGCCAAATCATTATAGTTACAATTTCGCTCAATACAAAAACTAATCAAGCTGAATATCAACATCATCCGAATATCAAATTTCAAATAACCGTCAATAATTTTCCAACAGTTCACATGCCATGATAAAATTTCATTTTTGGTTTTTACTCTTCATCAAGTAGGTGTTATGAGCAATACCATCTCCATCAGTCATTATAATACTAAATAAAAACTATCAGACAAAAGTCTGTCAAAAACAAAGCTTAATATCTATACACTTCTTATACATAACCATAGACACAATCCACGTATCAATAACTTAAATATAGAGCTCGATAGCAAATAAATTCGGAAAATGAAAAAAAAATTGTCACAATCGAAAGAAAAAATTTCAAATACTGGCGACACGATTTATACCCCCAATGGATACAAAAATCAAAATTATAATGGCCAAAATTCAGTCACAGGTTTGCAAGTACATTGAAAAAATCAATCGGTAACTAAGCTCAAGGTTGAATAGCAAAAATGATAAGCCAAAACGAATTTTTTTTTTCCTGACATCACAAAAGTTGATATTTTCAAGACGAGCTCCGAGTAGCAAAATTGTTTCCGTTAAAATAAAAATAATTCAATATTGAATGGAAAATTATACCTATTAGAAATAATGTACATTAAACACTCACCGTGAAAGTCATCGTTTTGTGGTAGGTCAGGCACTTATTATTAGGATTTCTACTCGATTTTGCGCAGTATTTTACTGTAAAACAAATAAAAATTAATTAAAGATGCGGATATAAAATTATTAGTTTGTTTGAAACTAAAAAATTATTTTGAAAGAATATTCAATACAATGGAGAGAAAATTCAAACAATGCCATCGATTTTTTATAATATTTCAATACTAAGAAAAAATTTTCAATCGAAAATGAATTTTTAAAACTCTTTGAACTTGCTTCATTTTCCAAACAAAATAAAATGACATCCAGTGCAATGAACTTGTAACATTACAAATCAACGAGCATCCAACCAAAGTCTTTAAAAAATATACCAAGTTTGATAACATCTTACACACAAAAAAAAAGGGAACAAAAATTTATTATGAATTTCAACTTCAACTAAAGCAGGCCTTCATTTTCTGAAATTCGTAATTTTTTGTACATCAAATTTTTCAGCTTACTGGAATAAATTATTTTGAATACTGACACTACCTAACCAATTAACCATATTTTCATTTTTGTTACCTTTCTCAGATTCGAACTCGTACAAAATTATTCAATCATATTGTACACTTGCTGTTCCAATTTTCATCAGAACTGTAAAAATGGTACAACGTCGATGAAAAATCAAAGTATCCTCCGAATTTAAAAGATTGGCAAATCTGAAAATCGAACAAAATATTAGAATTCATAAATCACCATTATTCATCACAAAATTCACAGCTTTTTTCGTTAATGAGCTAATCATAACATATACGAACTGAATAAACATTTCACAAAATTTCAAAAACACCAATCATGGTTTTCTCAAGAATTTCAAAAAATGTTTTTTCTCGAGCATTGTTCAATTTGTCGAACACAGTCTTCCCTATACCTTCATCAATACATAAAGAAAAGGAGGTAGGCAGGTACAAAAATTTAATGCTGTAATAATTGATCACCACATAATCAATCTTTTCTTCATCATCAATGAAATAAAACAGATGAGGAAGGAGGGGTAAAGGTTTGCAGAAAAAACAGCTCATAAAATTTTTAAGAATATCAATTATAGCACTAATAAAGGGATCAAGCCAGAGGTAAACACAAAACGAAAATTTTTGAATAAAAAAGACTATAATCGAAAATTTCCTAATTTTCCAGCATTTCAGTTTTCAACCAAAATCTCAGCTTTCATGGATTTTTGAACTTCGTTACACAAAATTCGTATCCAATTTTTTTGAATTTTCGTACTTTTCGTGGCAAAAATAACCCATGACAACATTCTGTTCAATGTATTCTCATTTCTTATAACATTACAAATCATCGATAACATTTGAAAATTTCAAATCCTTTTTTGGATCCACGCTTGCGCAAAAATCGTGATCACCAACATAAATTTGAATATCTATGTCGAATTCAATTACATATCTAGGTACTCACTTTTTCGCTAAATTGTTTCATTTCTTGAGAGAAAATATTCACGTCGCGAGCTTGATAAACGATTGCACGTCATTATTCTTACGTATTTTTGTAAACTTCAAAGCTCGAAAGTAAGCCATTAAGAAATCTGAAAATTGAACAAAACATTAGAAATTCATAAATCTATAATATCAATCAATCACAATTTTTCTTCGTGAAAAATTCAAAGTTTTCTACTAGTCGGAACATTTTCCTTCTGATTTTGGCTGTCCTAGACAATTTTTACGTGAGTAAAATGTAGGGATCTACGAAAACTCAAACTTTCAACTGTTACACAAATTATTCTTGTTCAAAAATAATCAATATTTTTCTTCAAAAATTAACAACTAAAATATAAATAGAGCACTCTGTAGGAAAATGTATATAATCTTATCACAAGAATCTGATCATTTTTTAATTTAAAAAAAGCAAAGTCAATATTCCATACAAAGCTGCGCTCAAAAATCCAATTGCTTTTAAAACGTGACTGTTTTCAAAAAATGAAAAATTCTTCATATTATTTTTAATTCAGAAAATGAACGTTTAAATTATCGAGCACCTCAAAATTTTCAAAAAATCCTATAAAACTTCAAAAATTCATGTACCCACCGAAATGAAAAAAGAATCAAAAAAATTCTACTTTACTTTTGAAAAAAATCAATTTTTCATTTTTTTTCAACTTATTATTCTGAATGAGTTCAAATATTTATTTCCTTCCATATCCTACACCTTTTCCACACAAAAAATCATCTCATTTTTTAAAATCTAACCTTACACAGAATCATTGGAACCATCAGCACCACTACAATTTGAATATTTCTGTTCAATTTAATTATAGCATTATTCACATCTAATATACTCGGTTACTCACCATTAAACTGCTGTTTCAGTTTTTGAGAAAAAATATTCATCGTAGGTAAGTAACGAAATTTGCCATTGATTCCATGGCATTAATCGCATTTAAAGCCATCCGGACCTGAAAATCAAACAAAATGCAATTAACAATTACCATTACCTATCGTAATTTTCCACGAAAGAAATTTAGAATGCAATAATACATTTCTTTTTCATTTTAGTTGGCCGCCAATCTTTGCAGATCGGATAATTTTCCACAAATTGAGTAGAGGTTTTTCAGAAAGCAGATATCCTGAAAAGGCTAACTAACAGCGAATTTCAGACGTCCATCAAATGCAAATTATACGAAAAAAAAAAAAAACATGAAAAAATTGAATACATCGCGAGTCTTGAAAACATCAACACTAATTACCCAGTTCGGTCGTATTTTATTCTTTGCTCGGCATCGCTCATTATTCAATAAGGTATGCTATTCCTCGTCGATTCGAAGGTTTTCGAAAATAAGCCGGCAATTACGGTGTTTGAACTTCATCTCCGTCGTCGCTTCTGAAAAACAAATAAATCATATCGTTATAATTGGTATGAAATGAAAATAGAAAATTATTGATTTATTGAAGAGAACCAATCTTCAATAATTATAACCCTTCACTTTTGCAAATACCTTTATACTTTTATCAATGAAGAAAACGAAATATAAGGTGTTTAGGTAATATCGATTTATCATGATTACATTTTTTTTTTCGTAGGCACCAAGTTCGAATATCATCTTAATTTTTGGATTCGAAACTCAACTTCTCCATTAGGGACTGATATTAATTTATAAGCTCTCAAACATCAATCTCTTTCCTTCAAATTTCAATTTTTTCATTTTTTTTTTTTCACCTAAGCTTGTGCAGAAATTGCGATCATGATCACAAATACACATCTAATATTCATGTTCAATTAATTATAATCTACTCACTATTTCACAGCAGCAATCCAGCTCTCGAGAAAAACTTATTCATGTCAAAAATACTGCTAAACGATCACACATCCTTACTCGAAGGCATTTGCGTAATCTCGAAAAGAATGTATCAAGATAGGTATCTGAAAATTGGACAAAACATTAAAAATTCATTCATCACTATTTTCCATCACAATATTTTCTTGTAATGTAAGAAAAAACACAAATTTCTCAATTATTCCTCATTTTCAAAAAGTAAGATGAAGGATCTACACAAGAAACAGCTTAGGAATACCAATAATTTTTAAAAAATTCGACAATTTTCAAAAAGTAAAATTCTCTCAATTTTTTAATCCATGAAATGAACACCTGTCCAATGAATTAAAATCATCAAGCTCACTAAAATTTTCGATAAAATAATACATAATACCAACTCCAGAAAATTCATCAAGAACTCATTAATGAAAAAAAATTTTCAGTGTCATATTTTAGAAAAGATTTCATTGTATAATCGTGTCCCAGGTTATTAATCTAAATTAATTCAAATATCGAACCCTGCTCCAAAAATTTTGTAATTTTTTTCTAGCCGGGGGGGGGGGGGGGGAGATCCTTCTGTACAAAATTACTGACAGCACACATCAAACACCTACGTTTTACAAGTTTAATTACACATCAACTCACCATTTTAGCTGCGGTATTTCAGTTCTTGAGAAAAAATATCTACGGCAAGACACGAAACTTATGAACAATCTCACGATTCACATTTTGAGGCTTCTGGAAATCTGAAAATTGAACAAAACGTAATGAGTCATCGTTACAAGATACTAATTATATTTTTCAACCGTAAAAATTCGAGATTTCATAATTATTTGATTTTCATCGCAGACAGAGAATCAGGATTGATAACCAAAATATTATTTTCCAGCTTACCTATTATTCTAAATAAGTTAAAATATCGACCCATCTCCTCCAAAAATCGTATTTTAATTTTCCCCCCTTTTTTGGGATCTCTGTTTGCAAAGAAATTATTGAGATCGTCGACTCTAGCACACATTCACATTGAAAATCTACGTTTTGCATATTTATTTACTTACAAATCAACTCACCATTTAGTTATGCCATTTCAGTTCTTGAGAAAAAAATACTTATCTATTACAGGATACGAAACTTATGGACGATTTCACATTCAAAGGTCCCAGATGGAAATCTGAAAATCAGAGAAAAGGAATGAGTCATTGTTATTAGATGATACTATCATTGATTATAGAAATAATTTTCAACGGTAAAAAATTAAAAATTAAAAATTTCATAAAGTAAAATCACTTTGAAGTTTCGATTTAAATTCAGCAGTGTATCTACTTTCAGTTTCAATCACAGATAGAAAAACTGGACTGATTACCAAAAAATAATTTTCCAATTTATTATTCCAAATTACCAACGTGAAATATTCACCCTTCTGGCCTCTCCCCTCAAACATTGTGTCAGGTTTTTAGTTCCGGGTGCACAGATATTGAGATCACCGAAATCTACCAGTACACGTTATTAAATTCATAATTATCAACGTTTTACAGATTAAATTACACATCAACTCACTGTTTAGCCATGGTATTCCAGTTCTTCAAATTCTTGAGGGAAAATATCTCCATTACAGCAACGAAACTTGCAAGCAATCTCATGATTCATTTGTCTGGAAATCTGAAAATTAAACAAAACGCAATGAGTAATCGTTAAGCCTCTGTCACTAATCAAAATTTTAAACGTAAAAAAAAAAAACTAAACATTTTATAATTCTTTTGCTTTTGATTTCATTTCGACAGCCAATTTTCATTTTCAAACGCAGACAGAGACTCTGGTTTGATTACAAAGAATTATGTGCTAAGAAAATCAATCCAAAAAGAGAGATTTTTAGAAAGAAGATATTTCGACCACAACGATTTCCTCTCAATCGAAGTGAAGAACTGATCAAACTGAATAAAAATACGTGCAAATGATATTACAGACGGAAAAAATGTTTTCTACAAACAAACAATTATACTTGAACTTATATTATGTAGGTTTCAGAGAAACCCACGTAAGTTCTGAAATACTGAATTTCAATATTAACTTTAATGGAAAATTATCCAAGCGTGGAATCCTACAATCCTAGTCAAACCTATTCGAAACCAAAATAGTCAATTACAAAACTCACGAATACCAAAATGGAAGAATCATAACCGCGAACTGAAATCAGAAAATCACAAACTTGAAACGAAAACCACTCCAAAAAACAAAAAGCAATGAAAATAAATCTGAATTCACGAACTCCGGCGCCATAAGAATGTATTTACGTTGATTAAAAGAATTGAACATCTCGCATCAGCCACATTTCAATACGATTCTATAAAAATAAAACGAGAATTCCACTCACGAGATAGAAGCGATAGAACACATACTTGACTACCACAGACAGCAAAGCGACAAAAAAATTATCGAATTAATAAAAGAATTTCGAAAAAAGAATACGGATTCGCGTACCTATACTTTCAACTTTCAAGTTTCACCATGCTTTCCATTAACAAACACAACAACAACAAGCACCAAAAAGTACAGAAATAATAAAATGAATTAGTCGAAAAGAACTGAATATTCCAGTTGACTAAGGGAGAAAATCGCATAAAAAAGAAACCTAGAATTTTCTCTCACATATGCACACAGACAGACACTATTACGTATAGTGTACGTAGAAATGTAGAATGTGCATAACAGATTGAATTACTGAAAACACGAAAAGCACATTCTTATTGAAAATATTCAAGCACTTGAAAAACAAAAAAAAAACTCGAGAAAATGTACTAGTAATATAGACAAATACTTACAGCGACAAGATTACACCACCACACTTGAAGTAGAATAACTTAAAAGCCGCAGAATACGTAAACCACGAAAGCAAACAATGGCGTCGCTTCAAATATTAGAAACTCAATTATTACAATGCAATACGTAGTGTTACTAGTTGTAATTACGTACAAAACCAAACGGAATTTGAGCAAATAAAATCCAAGAAAGAAAACAACACTCTGATTCATCCCTTACAGTTCGTTCACATTGATGTCTGCGTCTCAGCCTCTCAGCGTCTGCATTCCTCGGAGTCGGGCGACGGGCGAGTCATGACTTGATCGTTGATCACATACAACAACTCCCATTACCACTACGACTGCGAGCTTACGCTCAACGTTACGTTGGTTGGTTAATTGGCGCAACAGTGTTACCATAAACATTCCACGTTAGGGGTACTAAAACTATTTTATTTATTTTATTTACGTCTTACGTCCGAATTTTTTAAAACCGTTATTTCAAATTCGTAATTTGCATCATTTTCATTTTATAAAATTACCAAACTACAGGAAATTTATTTTTCGATTAAGGTGAATAAAATAGTACATCGACAACGAAAAATTTGTCAAATAATTTTTTTCAAATTCCTTACCTCTTTATTCTTGAAATAATTCAAAATATTATTCGAATTCGAGCCAACTTGAACTAGAATCAAGATTACTGAAAATTTCGAACATCAAAATTTTACACACGTCGATTACGATTTCCGAAACATGAAAACTTCTGCAATATGAACCAAAAACTAAGTAATTTGAAAAATGATTGCCGGCGGAATAAGTAGGTATACAAATTACACATGTACGTCGCGATTTTTTTTTCATAAGTCAATCATTTCAGTCACCTTTGCCGAAAATAAGTTATAAATTCCAGCAGAAAATCACGATACGAATTACATACAATCTACATGCACCACATTATAAGTATATTCTAAGAACATCATATTCGAATACATACATATTATGTACCTTGTTAAAATTCGAAAAACCTAGACCTTTTAATATTGAGAAACTCCAAACACTTTAAGACTGGAGGACCCAAGGTCCCCTTCGTTTGAAAAAAAATTCTGTCCAAAATCTCGAATTTGAACAAAATATTATGATTTTAAAATTTATTGCATTTTCAAAAAAAATTGGTGAAATTTTAAGGATACATGGAAAAATTTTGGCTGGAGGGGGGGGGGGGGGTCAAATACAAAAAATAAGCAAATATTCGAACTCACAGTGCCTTCAAAAATACTTAAAAACGGCAGATTGTACGTTATTTTTCATTTTCTAGAATTTTAATCCGTATGATGAGACGGAGCTAGAGGGAGAAGAAATTTGTTTCTTTTGTGAACGGATTTAAAATATAAAAAAAAATTGGAGCAAGATTTTAATTTAATTTAAAAACAACGTTATCGAACCTAGATTTACATGAGGGTGCGAATTATTTCTGATGCGTCAACAGTCACAGATCTTTAATAAAAAAAGACTTTCCTTCGGCTTATTTAAAAATTTTATTTCGATGATTACAAAACAAACAACATTTTAAACACGTATAAACACACGGATTTACGTAAATATTAAAATTTATGGTAATGAAAATTTCAATGCTGGGAAATCGGATATACGACGTAGTCGACATAGGTATGACAAATAAGAATTAACTTAGGAACAAAGTAACCTCCAATAAGCAGAAATTAAGATAAAATGATGATGAACGAAAACATTTTTACGATAAAATTGCTAACAAATTTTGATATTTCGATTCACAATCCCGTTTAAAAGTCGATTTCTAATTCATAAACAACTTGAATAACCGATTCGTCATTTTCAGTTTTAATCTCATCACAGGGTTTTTTCGATTTATTATCGAAATTATTTCCATTGACGTGTGAAAGTTTACTACGCCTGGTTTGAATGGACGATTTGAACGCTACTTTGTTGTATTTTTTGTTATTTTTCATTTTGAATTTACGATTTTTCAGCGGGTATGGCATAAATGGTAATTTAATTTTACGAGTACGTCTCGCTTCAGCCTTTTTTTGCAAATCGTTCCACAGGTAATTGAATTTCTCACGTTTGATCAACGAAAAATTAGCTTCTAAGAACGAACTACCGTCAGACTGATCGATGTTTTCAGAATGGCAGTCCACTTCGGCTGATACTTCTCGATGACATTTTAAAATTCCAGATTTTTCAAAACCGCCGATCGCGTTTTGTAACTTGACTGATTTTAAGTACGCTTCGAGGAAAATCTGGTTCAAATCCACGTCGATGTTTTTTGACCAAGATTCGATTATCTCGTGAAAGTTATTTTTGAAAGAATCAAACACAGAAAGACATAAGGGGTGCAATGCGTCGCAACAGGTAACAGGTAACGAAATCAGTATGACATTGTTGATGGCAGCGTAATCGAAAATCTGCGTACTCTTATACCAACCGTGATTTTCCAAAATTAACAGCACTTTTTTCTGCTCAGATGGTCGAATCGTTTGAATGAAAAATTTTAGCCATTCCAGAAATATATCTGAGGTGTTGCACCCATAAGTGGACGTGAAACACATCGAATCGCATAATAATTTCGAGTTATCCTTTTTCGGTAAAATTACAGCTGGCGGAATGAAATTTCCTATGGTCGAACAACAGAACACAGTTGTGACGAATGTTTCATCATTGTGGTAATTTGATGATAAACTCTGGCTGGCGGATTGGGCGGAAATAATGTATGGTATTTTTGTATCTGCTTGTCTAATGCATAATTCACCTACGGTGTACACGTGACTCAGCGGAAATTTATATTTTTTTAATATGCATTTTAATTTTTGGAAAAAATGCTCGCTCGGTGATCCTTCGGGGTTTTCTGATTCGGGCTTTTGAGATGATTTCCAAATTACTTCGGGATGTCGTGCGACGAAATTAGTGTACCAGTGATTTCCCATGATTTCATTTTTAAACGGATGATTTATTCGTTTGTTTTTAGCGAATTTATAGGCCAAATTGCAAATATCCTCTTGGCTCAGACCGAAGAATATTTCGTTCATTTTTTTAATATAATTCGCTAATTCTTCTTCTTGTTTGCGATCGAATACCGGTTTGTAATGATCGAAATTTTGTTCACTGGGTGATTTTGGAGTATCTTCGTGAACTTCCAAATTACCAAATGCAGATTTTTTTTCAGCATCAGATGTAATTTTTTCTTCAGACCAAGAAGCATCTGGTTTTCTCATCAGTGTGTGTACCATCTGAAATACATATGATACACGTGCATTAAAAAATTGCATTTTATTACAATATACTTAAATTTTAACTCGCCTAGAACAATAAATTCAAACAAATGAGATTTTTAAACGAAGAATGGGTTAAAATTGCATTAAATAGCTCAAAATAAAATAAACCATTAACCCCAGCCATAGAATACATAATATAATCTGAATTGTAGATTAAAAATATGTTCGTGCGATGTTCGTGTAGGTGTACACTGTGAAGTGAAATAAGCTAGGCTATTTGAGACTTGAGTATTTTTTGTACCATTAAAATTGTACGTTCAAACTCCAAGAAAATAATCTACCATAATAAAAATTTGATATCATCGTGTAGTTTAGGATAAATAAATACCTTAATATTTCAGGATTTACGAGACACTATCATCATTTTTTTTAAAAGCTTGGAAAAAAATTACAGAACATGACACTGAAAATGAGCACACTTGAACGTCTCAAAATCTACAATAAGTTTTGAAATCGAAAACTTGGTTGAATTATTTTATAGACCAGACCAGAACGGTTCATAATTGAAAGAAAAAATCGAACATACAGGTAAAAAATTTCAAAAACTCACCTTGATTCTTTCGGCAATCAATCAAAATAGACGAATGAAAAGTGATAAGAAAGTGTTAGGGTTAGGAGTGATTTTTTATACTTTTCTTTACCATTTCAACAATCAAAATAATCGAAATACTATATGAGATTTCTATGAACATATGAAAAATCTTGGAAGATTAATAATAAAGAATTCGCGATATCTTTAAAACTTGGGCATAAAAAATATGTAAAACTAAAACAAAAACTTAGAAAAAATTCTCGTTCGAAATTTCACACCATTTTAATACCTGCAACGTTGTCAAATTTTACGCAAACTCATTTCTCGTCAACCGTAAATTTGACAACATTGCTATAAACACATGAAAACGAAGTGAATTTAGAGAAACCTTTATCAATTGTAAACAAGAAAAAAAAACAGAAGTTGGACGGAAAACACAAAAAAGCGGCTAAACTTGGTTTTTGGTTGTAACAGGGACGATTCTGTTTAATAATTATTTAAATTTGCTATTCAACTAGATAATTACGAGATCAAGTTGTAGGAAATTGTTTGTTTATGTCATAAATTTAAATTATGAATCCTGCTAATAAGGTGAGTCGCTAAAAGGACAATCATGGTCTGTATGAAATATTTAGGCTATAGGCTAATGGCACTTAGAGATTATGAGAAAAAATAAATTTGAATTGATTTTTACAGGTCGGAGAAATCTTTTCTGCTGCCGGAATCGCGTTTAGTAAATTAGGAGAACTTACGTTACAGCTTCATCCCACCGCAGATACTCCTTCTGGGTGAGTAGTTGTGTATTTTTCTTTTAGAATCTAGTTGTAACATAATATCGGAAATCCAACTGCTACGTAGTTTTATTAATTTTATACTCATAAATTTCAGTGGTAAATGGACGGCCACAGAAATAGAACTACTTCAACAAGCTGTTCGACGCTTCAGCGATGATTTGAACAAAATTAGCGAAGATTTGCAAAGACGAGGCCTGTGAGTAAAAAACTCTTTTCCTGATTGATATCATTGTAGATTCATATTTAAATTTCGATATTCTTGTTAGGATCCAAAATAGGAACGCGTTGAAAAAGAAAGCCGAAGAAGACGGTAATTTGTTAGCTTCACAAAATCAAAAATTGACCACACCGGAGTCAGTTAACGAGCAGTCAGTCATTTCCAGCGGATCCGATGACACGCTGTCGAATAAGTTACAAACGACAGTCACCGAAGAATACAACAGTAATCTTCCTGATAATGATCTGATGATATAGTTATCCGTAGCTGGAGTTTTTCATATCAGTGATGAATACTGTGCTATAATTATTTGTGATCATTATTACTACTATGTTTGTAGAAAACCTTGTAAAATTTGTTACTGTATAAATTCATGTATTTTCTTTTCAAATTAAAACTGTATAATTATCGTATTGAAATTCCCTAAGTTTTTATAAGAATAAAACAACACTTAAGCAAAGAAATTCTTCAATAAAAACATAATCAATACATGTAGCAATAAACAGGAAGAAAAATTACAAACTCCATAAAATGGGAAAAAACATGTTTGACACATAACTGAATAGATTTGCAATTAGACGAAATATTTTGCACTTCGTTGACATATAATTCGAGTCAATTTTTAAAACGACAAAATATTTCCCAAAATTTCTATCTTTTCAATCGTAACGTGAAATGCATCGAAACATAACAATTACTTCGATAAATATACACTATACATGAATTCATTATGTCAATTTATATAAAATAAAACAAGGAGGAATGGATGAAGTGACGTGAAAAATTCACTGTATTATTTGCTAGTGAAATTCTGCCCAGGAACGGAGTACTGCGGTCTGAAATTCGCAAAGTTGGTGGAATTTAGAGCTCCTGCCAATTGTCCACTGTTTTCAATACCACCGGGGAACTGGTTTCCGATTCCAACTGCGAACAATATATGAAATGTCAATTTAAATACGGTCAAGAATTTTGAAAAGTTCATTGAAACACTTACTTGTCTGAGTTCCACCTGTAGGTATAGTAGCTGAGGACGTGGTGGCTGCCAATCTAGATAAAATCGAACGTTCGGACATCTGCAATCTTTGAGCTACCGGCGGTATACGTGCCAAAGTAGCGGGTAATCGACTGACATCGGATTTCATATCCGATAATAACTCTTCGAGTTGATTGAGAACCTAAAACATAATTGTAATTGCAATTAATAAACAGCTCAGCATTTCTAGTTCACAAAAATGAATAGTGATCTGATCTACCTTATGTAACACAGCATTTGCTGGTTTATTGCCAGCTAAGCTTTCTTTAGAAAGATGTTGATGTGACTCGGCCAAACATTCGACTTCAGCAAAACGTGCATTCAACGACATAGCCGGATGATTCGGATCTTGGGTTAGATTTAGGTAGGCAGCTCTACGTAACTGCTCTTCTATCACCAAAGCCTGTTCCAAGAGCTAAAAAAAATACACCACAATCAGTATACTTCACTGACGTAGGATTACGCAAATATTGGCAATTCGTATAACTTACCTTGAATCGACGAGCTAAGAATTTATTCTTGATTTCCAAAAAGTTTCCTTTGCCGATATCCATTTTGAATGGTTCGTTAATTATATTAAATCGTAGATCGTTTTGAATATCTTGCCAACGGCCGTAACCATGAGCAACGATTCCAGCCAAAAGCCAAAAATCATGACTAAAAGAAACAAATCACATTAAAAATTGAAATTATTATTCTACCATATTTTTCTCTTTCGACGTGGAAAATAAAATTTCAACCAACCGCCTATGCCAGATTTCATATTCTCTTCCAGGAACTGCAGCCTTTTCTTCATTAATCCATAAAGTATGCAATTCGGTAAAACCCCCGTCAGCAATGTTAAACATAAACTTGCGGGTGTTTTTTTCGTCCTCTGAACCTATTCCGGCGGCTATTTTAGCTTTCTCGTGCGATCTTTTCAAAGCTTCGTCTGCTTCTTTTTTCAACCTAGCTGCTTCTTCTTCCTACACAGAGATGCAGACCATAATTGACAAAAATTATAAAAACGTATTTTTACAAAACGTGTACACGTACTTCTTTTGTAGGCACGTGTATCTTCTCTTCCTCTTTCGGTGGTTCTTTGCTTTCTTCCGTCTGTTGTTGGACAACAGGTGTCAAAGTAGTTTCATTCTGAAAATAGTTTCAATTAAAATTAGTTAAGGTAGGTGAACCATGAACGAACCGAAGTGTTATTACTGATGAGGGGAAGGGTAATGAAGACAAAAATGAAAAGTTTCTATTGAGATGAAATCTAATGAGTTTTTCTAATCAAAACAATATTTTCCTCATTTTTTGGCGCAATTTGTCGTGACTTTTCCAGATTGAACTTCCAATTTTTTGACAAAAATAAATATCCACTATTAAAAGAAGAGAGAACAATTCGAAGATTGGTACGACCTCAAGAAAAAAAATCGAGGTGTTACAATAAAATTTAATCAATTTATGTACTTCTGGCTTTGGAGCTCGATTCTTTTCATCTTTTTCGTCGCTTTCTTCATCTTCATTTTTCTCCTTTTCCTTTTCTTGGTCTACTTTTTCTGTTTCAGGAGTGGTTGTGGTTGCAGTATCCTAATTAGAAGAAGAAATGATACATATAAACACGAAAATTACACGAATCAGTTAATCGTAAACCATGCTCGCTCAATACAGTACATACTTCTTGGTTTGTTTTTTCGTCGCCTTCAAGTTGACTTTCTTTTTCACTGTTCGTGAC